>OX439481.2:16950993-18216349 GCA_949320105.2 Crepidodera aurea | reverse complement strand
ATAGGCCTGTAAGACGTAATTTTATGTGGTGGTTTTCCTGGTTTTGGTATCATGATAACTTCTGATACTTTCCACATCCGTGGGACATTCTGTACTTATTTCTTTTGGTGAGGTAATCATGACGTCCGTTTCTTCTAGAATAGGATTTTCATCTCCTATGAGTCCATATCCTTCGTTAGGCATGAATGTATTTGCTAGCTTTTTGTATATTGTTCCTTGCCCAAGTTCCAACTATATTTTTAATTGGTGGGTTATGAAGTATATGTCTTTTTAATCTTTTAGTTGCTTTCCAAAGCGAATAGTCGACAGTAATATCCCAAGACCTTGACAAATAGCCGACTATTTTTATTGCATCTAAATTTCGAGTTTATTTTAGGATCAATTCGTCGAGACTTAATTTTGGCATTAATAATCTGAATAACTCCCGAGAGCTTTAGCTCGAGGGAGTTATACTTTGATTATTAATGCCAAAATTGTCGAGACAAATTGTAAAATATACGAGAAATTTAGTAGCAATAAAAATAGTAGCTAATTTGTTAAGGTCGCGTTATATTTAATAAGATTATTTCCCGAGTCAAAAAAAATTCTGTACGTACTTATAAATACCGTCCTTCAGGTGAATATTGAGGACGATGATCAAATAGCCGAATATTTACCACCAAGGTGAATAGTCGCTTTATTTTGTTTTGATTGGCTGCGTCAAATCAGTTTCCAAGCACGTGATTGGTTAAAAATTGATATTTGACAGGCAAGGGAAATAATCACTATTACTGTCATTTGTTAACTCATTCAGGTAAGTGCTAATTGAATCATTTTTTAATTTCTGAATTTCTCTTTTTAATTGCTGAGTAGCATTTTTTAAATTTCTTTTATCCATTGGTGCTCTCGATTGATGCCATTTCTGACTTGTGATAAGTTCTCTTAATTCTTTTGGGAAGTACCAAAAAATGACTTTGAAAATTTGGTTTTTTTCGATAGTTTTTTTTAACTGTATCTTTTTCAAATTTAATTGTAACGTTTTTGTCATCACTTCATACCTATTGATTGGACTAATAAACGGCTTACGATTTCGTCCAGAAAAATTTAAAATCAAAGCACGAAAAGTTTTAATATATTCTTTGAATAAATATAGAATAAGAAAAAGATTATTTCTTGTTGAAAACGATGAAAACGGAATGTAAAAAACACTTCCTAAAATGGAAACAACAACATTATAGAATATTTAAACGAAATTAAATGGGAGTATTGATCTTCTTCCGATACAAAGCTATAAGCTTTTAGGGATCCATTAGAACACTTAAAATGCAAAATGCATTGTAATTACTTGCTTGAACTATTCTATAAAGGGTATTTTATATATAAGTGCTTTATGCCCAAGTGATCCATTTTAAAATCAGTCAAATATAGGGACACACATATTTTTTAACGTAACAAAATGTAATTCAATAATCCTTCCATGTATAGTAGAACCCACTTGTTTATGAGAATGAAAAAACGTTATAAAAACACAAAGGATACCGCCAATAGAAGGAATGCTGATGAATCTGGACATTTTTGAGCAGGTTAATGTCGAAAACACCGTACACTGTCCATATACATCAAAATAAAATAATATTTTGGCTATTAGGACCACTGTGTAAAGATTCAATAACCAACTTAGCTGGATATCGTTATAGGGGAGAATGGCGTATAATTATTTAATATGAATTTACATTTTAATTTCTATAACGCATATTAGATTTGAATAGAGGTTGATATCTTCATTTTTTGATCTCTTGTGAGATTAACAAACGTTACTAATTAAAATTTTGTCTCAAATTTTAATTCTAAAATTAAAAACACAGCGAATAAAGTCATAAATATTATAAATTAATTAAGCTTACCTACCCTATTGATAATAAATTGGGTCGGACTCGTTACATAAGAATTTTCTTCTTTGATGACATGTTTGATTTTTTTTTGCCAATCATCAGCTGAAATTTTGTTAATTTCTTCTTTTACCAAATTTGCAACCAACCCGTCAAATTTGGGAAACACGTTATGACGCCTTATTCTTTTTTTAAGTTGTCCCCAAATTAATTGTATGGGGTTACATACACAAAAATAGGGCGGAAGGCGCAATACCTCGTGGCCCCTTTTTGATGCCATTTCGTCAATAAAGAATTTTTTTTCAAATGATTGTGTGCCTAATACTTGAAGCAATTGTTTTTTTGTATAATTTTCTTCGAAATAAAGTTCATGATTTCTTAAAAATTCCTGAATCTCAGACTTATTTGAGTTGGTATTGGGAACTTTTTCTATTAAGCGGGAATGATATGAAGCATTATCCATCACTATGATGCTATTCTCTTCAATACTGTTTAACAGCTGATTTTCAAACCAATCTTCAAAACTTTCTCCAGACATATTTTTGTGGTAATCTCAATTACAATCTTCCAAATTTTTTCCAGAGAGTTTGAGGCAATTTTGTACCCACCCTGAGTCCGATCCACAGTGAAGAATTGTAAGTCGAGTTCCCTTGTTACAAGGAACATTTACTGAACATCTTCTTGTTCCGTCAGACCATCCTTTCTTTGGCGTATCGAACCACGTTTCATCTAAATAAACTCCTGGACAAAATTAACGCACCACTCATATTTTTCTCAATAATCTTTATTTATTGTTAACTTAGTGTACGACAAGTAGGCTATGGACCGTGTTTGATACTGACAGATGTTATTTAAACTAGCTAGTGTCACATAATACCTTGTTTTGACAATAATTCATATTAAACTTTGTTTTAGAGTAAATCTGTGTAAAATTTTTTTAAAAAAGTGTTGATTAAAACAAAATTTCTGTAAGAAGCAAGCGTTTGTTTGTAATTGTTTTTATCATATGCATGTTTGGAAGTTCATTTGCGAGTAAAACAAGTAAGAAAAATGAACCGCCAAAGAAATTTGTCAATAGAGGAGGCAGTGCGAGCATCGACTCTTCTGGATGAAGGATATTCAATGCGACATGTTGCTGGTTTATTAGGAAGACATCATTCCAGTATCAGTCGCGTAGTGATACGTCATAATGAAACAGGCTCGTACCTTCGAAGAACAGGACAAGGGCGAAAACGTTGCACTAATCAAATTGATGATCGTTTTTTGAGACAACGTGCTCTCAGAGACAGGAGAGTTACCAGCAATCTGTTAAAAAATGAATTAGCGGATGTTCGCAACGTCGCTATATCATCTCGAACGGTTAGAAGACGTTTACATGAAGCAGAATTGAGCAATAGAAGACCAGCCAAAAAGCCCTTGCTTACCAGAGAACACAAAGTTCAGAGATTGAATTTTGCAAGACTACATCAGAATTGGACCATCAATGATTGGAAACGGGTTAAGTTCTCCGATGAAACCAGAGTTAGCCTTAAAGCTCCAGATGGACGTGAGCGTGTCTGGCGAAGACGAGGAGAAAGGTTTGCTAGCTGTAATATCTCCCCTAAAGTACCTTTTGGTGGTGGCTCTAAAATGTTTTGGGGAGGAATTTGCTTCGATGCTCGTACGGAATTAGTCCCTATACGTACGAGGTCTATGAATGCCCAATATTACTTAGATAACATTATTGTCGAACATGTAATGCCTTTTGCTCCATTTGTTGGGCCTAATTTTTTATTCATGCAGGACAACGCTCGTCCCCACGTGGCAAGACAGGTTATTGGTTACCTAAATGATGTTAATATCCCTTTATTAGAGTGGCCACCTAACAGTCCGGACATGAATCCTATAGAGCATCTATGGGACTATCTCAAAAAGAAGATTCGAAGTCTTAGACCTCCTGTTGTTAATCACAACCAACTTATAGAGGCCGTTATTGAAGAATGGGAGATTATTCCGCAAGCGTTTGTTGAACATTTAATATCAAGCATGCCTCGACGCATGAATGCAGTAATAAGAAGTAGAGGAGGCCCTACACGGTATTAGGGTTCACCAAAATTCATTTATTGTGTTTCACATTTTCTTTTTTCAATTGGAAAGCTTAATTATGCATTTTCAGCAAAAACAAATTTTTAAAGAAAAAATAAGGCAAATTAAGGTCATATTCGACTAATTTTTAGGTATTCATTATTGTTTCAATTTAACTAAGTTTTATTTTGTGTTTATATTGTAAATATTTAGAATAATTAAAGTGGTGCGTTAATTTTGTCCAGGAGTTTAGTATATTTTTCTGTTACTATTTCGAGATGCCTTAATTTTTTCCAAATATTGTATCCTCCATTTTATGATCCTCTGGCTTTCCATTATTACAGTCCTCTTGTTGATAGTTTGGTATTTAAATCCAATTTTCGATATCCAACGCATTGTTGTGCTTTTAGAAATTCTTAAATCTGGCCTTTTACTTTTTAGTAAAGAAAATATACTATCCACTGTTGGGAACTCATTTCTTTGGTAAGATTCATAAATAATACTACCAATTAATTTTGATATTGAAGGATCTAAAGTTTTAACACATCCTTTACCACACCTCTCTTTACGATTTTTTGGACCATTCCTTATAATTCTACAAAGAGTGCTAATGGGAACATTTGTTAAAAAAGATGTTTTTTCAATCGCACTCCTTTCACCTTCGGAAGTTACGATATTCTTATAAACATTTATACATATGGTTTGGGCATCTTTACAAAGATATTGTTTTTTCGAGGTGGATATTTCTTGATACTCTGAAGTTCTTTCACCAAAAATGTTCTCTTCCTCATCGGAGCTACAGGAATCTCTGGGACTACAACCTGATACCACATAATCCATTGAAATATCATTTAATGATTGTTCCGATTCTTTAGATCCACTTAAAGAAATGTATTTTCCCAAGGACGAAACATATTAAAATTGACACCGAATAAATAAATAAGAAGTACGCTGTAACAATGTTTCAAAATAAAAAAAAGTATGTATATACACGGAAGCCAAGAATAATATTAATTGAAATAAACTAACGCCACGAATCACCTACCACCTACTATTCACTAAATCAAAAATCAAGTGAGAACACAAGCACAGTGTATCACTGTATGCATATTTTCCTAGCCCTCACTACTGAAGACAATATTTGTCTAACTTCCTACTTCCTACTTTAATTGCAGAACAAAATGATCCCGCTTTATACAAGTCGCTAATACCGACAAAGCCACTTGTCGGCACATCTACATGCCGCTAATACCGACAAAGCCACTTGTCGGCACATCTACATGCCGCTAATACCGACAAAGCCACTTGTCGGCACATCTACATGCTGCTAATACCGACAAAGCCACTTGTCGGCACATCTACATGCTGCTAATACCGACAAAGCCACTTGTCGGCACATCTACATGCCGCTAATACCGACAAAGCCACTTGTCGGCACATCTACATGCCGCTAATACCGACAAAGCCACTTGTCGGCACATCTACAAGCCGCCTGTCTGCACATCTGAGAATTTTGTTTCTGCAATTGAAAATGTAAAAACTATAACCACACTTCCATTGTCGCCTCTTATGAGTGTAACCTCACACCCCACAGTTTAGTTAAATTAATTTAAGACAAAATTTTACCTAGTAACGTTTGTTAATCTCACAAGAGATCAAAAAATGACCTCTATTCAAATCTAATATGCGTTATAGAAATTAAAATGTAAATTCATATTAAATAATTATACGCCATTCTCCCCTATAACGATATCCAGCTAAGTTGGTTATTGAATCTTTGCACAGTGGTGCTAATAGCCAAAATATTATTTTATTTTTATGTATATGGACAGTGTACGGTGTTTTCGACATTAAACTGCTCAAAAATGTCCAGATTCATCAGCATTTCTTCTATTTGTGCTTTTATAACGTTTTTTCATTCTCATAAACAAGTGGGTTCCTACTATACTTTTAAAGTTTTATCGGATGATGTCGGCCATCTTATCTGTGATATCACATGTTTTTTTAGTTACAAGACAAATTTATTTCTTTATAATAAAACAAGCTACATCAAAAAAAGTTACTCTAGTAATTTTCTTGTTCTTTTATCCCAACCACGCCTAAAAAAAGCTTCTCCGACCGTCATTGACAAGACCCTAATTTATTAGAACATCCGAATTCCGCGCAAGAAACTTTGGATAAGATTACACATCTAGACAGCCTTGAAATAAGACAAAGCTGAAGAGTGTGTAGCGCAAATAAATAATATTAACCATTGTTTTGAAAAGAATTCAAATCTTGTTTGTTAGATGATAACAAAGGAGGATTCTTTTTAGTCCTTTGAACCAAAACAAGTGTTGAAGCGCTGAAGTTTACACAATCAGGTTAAAGACTTTTAGCTTTAATTACAGTGTTAAACAAAATTAACACTTGTTGCTGTTTGCATTTTTGTTTGCAGAATAAATTTACATAAAAACGAAAAATGATATATCATTCCAACATTCCCTGATGCCAAAGAATTATCATTATGGATGAGAAAAAATAAAAAACTAACTTTCCTTCGAATGCGAAGATCAACTAGCGGAAAATCAAGAAATATCACTGCAGAGAATTTGAACAAAGCTTAACAAATAATCTGTTTGGTTTGTAATATGCCACTGTAAATATCTAATTTTTGCATTATTAATGTTTACACGTACAAACCCGATGAAACGTTTTATTTAATCTGTTAATGCTACTGCTGATGTTGGTGTGAATAAGTTAACAAAACCCGGCTCATTACTGTCTTCGATCAACATTTACTCAGCGCCACATAAAAGCTTCTTTTGTTTTTAATTTATTTATTTCGTTCTTTGTTAAATCATTATAAACTATTTATTCGTTTCGGAGAGTACAAACAATTTAATTTATGTGACAATTTAACTCATGTATAAAAAATCCCATAAGCCACATGATTTTGTCATTATGACAGCGAAAAATTTTGATAACGTAATGTCAATTTTTCTCAAACTTGCGTTGTCAGAAAAGTTTTCATTTGTGGAAATGTCGCGATTTGGAGAGTCTTCGAGTGGAGAAATTGAAAAAGCCATCAATGATAATGTGCCTCGCAATACTGTGAATTCGGTAAAATTTTACTATTGGGGCTCAGCCCCAATTTTGATGAGATATTTTTTTTTAGACTAATTTGGGGTCGCTGATCACGAATCTGCAATCAGTTGCTTGCGGTCTCATTAAACAAAAAAGTTTTAAGTGAAATAAATTGTCAACTTTTCTTTAATACTTACCAGAAAAATATGCATATACGTAGGTTTATATAAATATATATTAAAACCAAAAGACTTAAAGTACAAGATAGGTCAAGTCTGGTTAGATTAATGATGTACACAGTAATAATTCAGCTAAATATACTAAATTATAAAAGATAACCTAAAAATTCATACAGCAATTTGACGTACTAACATTTGGCAATACTAGGGTCACTTGAGTTGCGATTAGCGTAAACTCTCGCTCTGGCTAGCGTCCCGTCCTTCCGGGACTCAATTTTTTTCTCGTCTGATGAACGCATCTGTATTGCGTATTACTTGAAATTAATAGAATCTGGCTTATTCAGACGACAATTAGTTATTTCTCAATAAACAACATTGGTTATCAGGATTCCTCAATGTTAAATTTTTCCAAGAATTTTTTTGTATGGAGATATCCGACCTGTCCCAAAATCAATAGGCGTCATCCTTGTATCATTTCAGTGGTCTCGACCCGATCGGTTCCATACGTATTTTTTCGCGTTTTTCAGGCCAAATAACGATGAATGGACGCAAAAAAAAATATTTTTTGGACTTTTTTTTTTGCACGATTACATTACTTTTCCTCTATGGTATAGCGGTGAGCGGAAAAGTAAAAATTTTACTCACAAATATCAATTATTAGTCTTCTGACACAACAAAACAAATGTGTAACAGACAAAATTCAAATAACCAATACTCAAAATAGTAGCCTGAGCACTATTTTTAAAATCCAATATTCAATTATCTGTTCTTGCTTAAAAATGATCTTCTGAATAGGGCTATTGAAGAACTAATGCCAGTTGTGTTTCAACTTTCAATGTGCACCTGAATAGGAAACCGCCATGATTATTGGTTATTGAAAAATAACCAATATCCAATTGACGTCTGAATAAACCAGAATTTAACAGATCAGGTGAGATCAGATAAGATAAGGTCAGGTGTGATCAGATTAACGATGTACAAAATAATAAGGTCAGATGTGCTCATATTAATGATGTACAAAATAATATAAGGTCAGGTAAGAGATAAGTTCATGTGTGCTCATATTAATGAGGTACAAAATAATATGAGGCCAGGTAAATGATAAGTTCAAGTGTGCTCATATTAATGATGTACAAAATAATATGAGGTCAGGTAAAAGATAAGTTCAGGTGTGCTCATTTTAATGAGGTACAAAATAATATGAGGTCAGGTAAGAGATAAGTTCAAGTGTGCTCATATTAATGATGTACAAAATAATATGAGGTCAGGTAAACGATAAGTTCAGGTGTGCTCATATTAATGAGGTACAAAATAATATGAGGTCAGGTAAATGATAAGTTCAGGTGTGCTCATATTAATGAGGTACAAAATAATAGGAGGTCAGGTAAGAGATAAGTTCAAGTGTGCTCATATTAATGATGTACAAAATAATATGAGGTCAGGTAAAAGATAAGTTCAGGTGTGCTCATTTTAATGAGGTACAAAATAATATGAGGTCAGGTAAGAGATAAGTTCAAGTGTGCTCATATTAATGATGTACAAAATAATATGAGGTCAGGTAAACGATAAGTTCAGGTGTGCTCATATTAATGAGGTACAAAATAATATGAGGTCAGGTAAGAGATAAGGTCAGGTGTGCTCATATTAATGAGGCACAAATGCTCTGAAGGTACGATATCTCGGAGAATATCAAGTAGAAGAGGGAAAGCAATAACTTCTCTAATCGTTGAGTCATCATGAAGCCAAATTAGTGGCCTGCCATTAAGCATTTTGACTTTATTGCCTATAGTTTTTCAAATACGACAGTAGAAGCATGTTAACAATATGCTATTTTTTATATTTATGGAAAATAAACTTGTCGGAGAATACAGTTAGGGGACTACGAGTTCGACGAAGCCTAAAAACAAAGGGTTACAATTTTTGCAGTCTATCTATTTATGTATAAACGGCTAATTGTTCATGTAATGCACCTAGAAAATGCATGAATAATTTCTTATGAGTTTTATTGATACTATATCGACTATATTATCTATATGATGCCAATGTTACTGAAAATCTAACAAAACACTCAATTATTTTAGAAAATTCTCAGCTAATGAAAACCTCGTGCACATTATCCCTTTCTTGATATGCTTTTATGTTTTCAATTACGAAAAATAGCACAACCTTTCCCATTTTCCGTACCCCGAAAACGACTAGTTTTCCGACACTTCAATCCGCAAGATTCTAACTAAACTACGTGTTCCGAATGGAGTTAATCTACACCATTTGCTTCTTTTTTAATCAGAGATCTAAAGATTACAGAGGGTTTGTGTTGCCTTTGTATTTTATTTAATTCGGTAGAATAAAATCTCTGAGGTTACACAAAAAGTTTGATTGGAAGTTCCAGAGTTCAAATTAAAAGCCTTATTAAGGATAAATCTCTTGTATAATGTTGAATTCTTTTGGAGGTAATTCATTTACGCGTATTTTTTTTAAATAGTTTGGAAATAATAAAAGAAGCTTTTCCGATACATAAATTACACTTTTCCGCCTCTCTACAGAAACTTGTTACTTGCCAGAATCCTTTAACATTATAATTATGTAATTCCTCATCGCACTGTTCCGCAAAAGACATTTTATTCTCCATTAGCATTTCTATTTCGTAATTACCATGTCCAATTGATTGTAGCTTTTAGTATATGAATGACGTGTATGTGACACTGATGTCGTAGGGAGAGAAAGTAAAACTCTTGGTAATAACAATAACAATTATAATTTGGGGATTAACCCCTAATAATGAATATAATACGTATATGATAGGTATGAACCAAGTTATATCTCATCTAACGCCTACAATAATTTGATATATATATATATATATATATATATATATATATATATATATACATGTATTGACCTCTAGTCAAGATCATCTACCCGGTCGTTCACATATGGTCAAGGCTCGACCTTGTCGTACAAGTCGATGTCTTGATAACAAATACAATAGCAATAACCTAACATTAACATAACAATAATAATTATACACTATACGGGGTGCTCGATATACATGTGGTATATCACAGACGGTAATTTTTTTGGCCATTGGTTGTTCTTGATCAATTTAGTTAACTACCACCCTTAAGTGCATAAGATTATCATCTCGACATAAATGGAGACACATTCGAAGAAAGTTTTAAAACTACTTTACCGAGAGGACTTCCTAATGACAAAAAAGTGTTGAAGTTAGACCGTACATCGTTAAAACTATACTTTCCAAGAACAAAATGGACGAAACTTAAATTTAAGAGTGTCGGGTTTCGAGGAACATTAGTTTTATTTATCTGAGTTAACTGCTGGAATCGAGTAATGACAGTGGAAAAGTTAATAAAATTAAACGAAAATATTTATTTACAACAATATTTTGTTGTTATAAATAGAGAGAAATTCCTGTTTAAGAAATCAATTAAGTGAAACTAACCATTTTCAAATAGCCAAACTTTCTTTCTACGAAGAACTTTAATATGTCCCTAGAATAAATAACAAAGCGTTATATTAACTAACGATTTCTTGGCCTTCGTAGGTGCCTTTGCTTTGGCAGCAGAAGTAGCTGATGCGGACGTTTTTGGAACACTTATCGTCTTTTTTCGCTTTAACAGCTTTCTTTTCTGCGACATGAGCTTTTTTGGATTTTGCAGATTTTTTAGTCGTCTTTGGTTTGTCTCCTCCGCGTTCTTTCAAACCTCTGATTGCGTTATTGACCATCTCAGAAGCAGGTGGGTGAGAAGGTTTGGTTGCAGGATTTTTCGTTTTTTTCTCCTTTTTTGGCGATGAAGCTTGCGGAGAACTCGATGCCGAAGTTGACGAAGCTGCTGAATTCTGGTTATCAGTACCTGCCACGTTTGTTTGATAAAAATTAAGTAGTAATAATTAAAAGCTCTTTCGAAACATTCAAGCAGGTTGATTGGACTATTGGGGAAAAGAAGAAGGGGTAAGAGGTCTCATAATCTAGTTTTTGGCACAGTTTAACTGACAGTTTTACGCATTCAAAATTACATCCTCATATGGTTGGTGTGTCAATTCTGGATTATTGTCGTCGCCATATTTTCTGTCTCGTCTACATATCTGACAAATATTAAATTATCAACAAAAAAAAGATTGTGTATTATCCAATTTTTTATTCGTTAATAGATTTTTTATAAATGAGTTTCTATCATAGCTACTTATTTTTTGAAGCCTGCAACAAAGTTTAGAGCATCCAGCATCTCATACTTTTATACTATTTTAGCTTTTAAAGCATGATAACGTTAACAGAATTACAACTCAGATGTTTTAATCTGAGACTACGTGTTTGAAAGCTTTCATAATGCCAAAGCTTTAGTCGTAAATATTGAGGATAAGGTAGATATTAAGGAAAGTTTTTTTTACAAAATAAATTGAACGTTCTGCATTCTGAATAAGCAGATAAACCATTCTGTCGATGATCAGTAGGCGTTTTTCCATATTTTCATCGTTTCTGGCTTTCTATCTTGCATTTACATTACGAAAATTAGGAAATATTGACTGTTCCCCTGCAGTAAGCTAAGAATTAGGCAGGCTGACTCTAAACTCTAAAACTTCATTAAGGGCGACAACACGGGCTAGGCCAGCAGTACGTTGACTAATTATGGGGCGGTAGAATGTGCACAATGCTGTGAAACATTTTGTAAATATTTGCGTGTACTTCGTTTGACCATACACTTGAATAAATTAATTTTGAATTTCGTCTAGCGGCGACACCGACAACAAAACGCAGAGGAAGTTAAATCATAAAACATAATGACTTAAAAATATGCAAATATATAAAAACTACATCAAAATACTTACCGGAGGAGATCGGTCTCATCGGACAAGTCATGATATTCTCGCACCGCTGTCCATCAACGTTGAACTCCTCGTTCTCAATATAGAGCTTGATAAAAGGCAATCGAGTGTTTAGATAGTATCTACAATGCAAATTTCTGGGATATATGCCGGGATAAGCTGGTGATTGAACGTAACAAGTTTGAAGACGACAGTCTCTAAATATTCGCTCACAATATGACCTGGAAATAGATAAAATCAATCATCCGAAAACAATGTCCGCAGAGAGTGGGTTAGCTTGTGTAGAGTTGAATAATAATGACTGTAGTACCCACTAAAAAGGCTTATTTAGTGTCTAAAAGCCTCTTACTTTATAGCATAGTAACTACCCTCATTTCAACGAACATAGAAAGCCCGAACGGAAGACAAGAGAGACTGCATAATTTTAATAAAAAATCGCATACTTGACATAATTCAAGCTATAAAAATATATTCGCAGAACCGTGTTGAAACGACTAAATGTATATAATTTGGAATTCTTTTTTAAAAATATTCGACTTTTAAGGGATTCGTAATATCCGTTTACCACATTAAAGTATTCAACTTGCTGAGATCTTGATGCTAAGTCTAGAGTGGTAAAGCATTTGGAAATTACGAATTTGTTCCTTTTGTATATAGAAACGCAATGACCTATAATTTTTTGGTTAAAATTTATTTAAATGTAAAACAAATAGAATCTTGAAGTCTCCATCCTAAAAAATACATCCCTAAGGAAGTTATTCAGATTACTTGATTAACTGAAACAAGAATCGATTTTTCGTAAGCTCGTACAGGAAATTTCACTTTTATTCGATTTATTATTCAAATGATTTTACCACAAGAATACCGAATTTAAATATTTACATTTCTCGGCACTGCAGCAGATTGAAGTTTTTATATTCATGGTCTTTTTCAATGGTATAACCGTACAAGAGATACTAGAATTTCCAATTTTAGTTTTAAATCAAATAATTTAATAATTTTATCTGTGATAAATAACCAAATTCAATTAAACTCAACTATGAATATCAGCAATTCATTTCTGGATCTACTTCTTGGACTCTTATATGGACATGGACAAACTGGAACTTACAGTGGAATTATATTTCTCCATTAAACATTTCTAGATTAACATTTGCGATGATAAATCAAAAAATAAATAGGGAAGTATTTTGACTATTGAAAAAATATTTTCCAGCTCTCCAGGTTTTCTCGGCATCCCACTTTATGAAGGTGAAATCGCAATGGTTGGGACATAAATTCACGTTTCGTGAATGGAGTCTTATCATTTTAATCATCCTGAGTGGTACAGTAATAATGTGTTACAAATACAAATGATATTTCCTTACCCTTGAACGACTTCTCCTCTTCTATTCGGATAAAGTTCCGGATGTTGTCCGTATCGTAAATAAACGACGAGTTGTTGTTCCGCCCTCGTATCGAAACTGAGATAAGTTTGATCTGTAAAATTTTCTACGTGAAAAAGAACTTTGACGAACGACGTTTCGGACATGAAAGTCTGAGGTTGTTCGCTTTCACCGCAAAAGATGCCAGGTTCTTTACGATTAGATACATCAGTTTTGGCGTTTCCGTCGACAATCTGAAACAAAATTATTAAATCAAATAAACAAATAAACAAGTTTTCAAACTCAAATTAGTACTCATCGCTACCATAAAAGTTATCAAAGAAAAGAGGAAATTTCACACAAAGTGGAAAAAATACCAAAATCACTTAGACTATCTAACTTTTAAATTACTCAGTGGGAGATCGAAATATCTGATTGACATCGATTATAAAAACTGCATTCAACAAATAGCAACGCGTATATGTGATGATTCGAAGCATCTTGGGAGCTTCGTCAAATCTAAAAAGGGTAGTTCTTCTGCTATTAATGCTATGAAGGTGGGTAATCATATGGTAACGGATATCGAACATATTTGCCACTTCAGTTCAGTTTTTAACCCGCGTTGTGATGAATTTAAGTTAGACAACACTAACCCAAATCCACACCATGGAAACAGTTATTCTATTCCACCTGCAACCATTCTAAATAAACTTTTAGAGCTTCCAGAGAAGGCCGCTCGTGCTGATGAAATACCTACACCCCTTTACATAGATTATACAGGGTGCGCCAATTATTTCCACTCGATCTCTAGCACCGAAACTAAGAGATATCAACAAGATTTTTTGTAGGGCTAGACAGTGTCACTCGGACTACAATTTTAAAATATTTTGATGTCTACAGGGTGGCTAATTTTTGTGGAATGAAAATTAATTTGGTTTTTTTAAATTGAACACCCTGTATACGATTATGTCTTCTGATTCTACTTAATATTAGATTTACGGTAGTTTTTTGTATTTGTAAATCCGACGCGGCGTTGACAAGTTATTCCTATTTTAAGCAGATTTAATGAAAAAACAGCACTTCAGAAATATTAGCACAAAAACCACATTTTTTAAAAAATTCCTCAAAAAAGCTACTATGATATAAATGAAACATGTACCTATCACAATAATCACACAACATCTTCACCTGTTGCACAGGGTGTTTGCCAATGGCGTGCCAATAGTCTAGTTTTCAAATGACAATAACTTAATTTTTTCAAATGGGACATCCTGTATATTTTTCTTCAGTTAGAAACTCTCCCTAATACGCATTAAAAAAATATAGGGTTTTGCACATCTAACTTTACTATTTACTTTAATAATTGACGTTAAGTGACAAACAACATATTTTACACAATTTTTAATAAGTACAAAATTTTACAAAGTTTAATCGTAAGAAAACTACAATAGTGAAAGTTAAAATTTATAGTAGGTGTTCAAAATGTCTTCCATTTTCATTTATACATTTTCTTGCCCTGTTTTTCATTGATTTACGCACATCTCTTAGCATTGCAGGGGTCACCTGTCTAAATGCTGCAGTAATTCTTTCTTTCATATTTTCTTTTGTGGTAACCTCTTCTATGTAAACAATATTTTTAATAAAACCCCACAAGAAAAAATCGCAAGGTGTAAGGCAAGGCGATCTAGTAGGCCAATTTATAGGTCCTCCCCTTCCTATCCAACGATCCTGAAATTCCCTATTTAACCAATTGCGAACATCTAATAGGTAATCTGGTGTGGCACCATCTAATTGAAACCACATTCCGTTGCGATAATTTTGAGGCACATTTTACAATAAGTTGCGAAAATCATGTTCTAAAAAATCTAAAAATCTAGCTCCACTTACAGTCCCATCAAAGAAATAGGGACCAATTACATAATCACCTATTATTCCAGCCCACACATTCAAAGACCATCGATACTGTGATGTGGTTCTAAATAAATGTTCATTGTAGTCCGAATAATAATGGAAGTTGCGTCTATTTACACAACCGTTCTTATGAAACGTGGCTTCGTCGGAGAATAAAACTTTGTTTAAAAAGTTACGCTCTGTATTTATCTTGTTTATTAACCATCTACAGTATTCCACTCTACGCGCGAAATCACGTGGTAACAATTCTTGGTGAAGCTGGATATGATAGGGGTGATATTTATTCTTTTTTATTATGCGTCCAATTGTGGTATTGGAAATATCTAACTGATTGCTTAATTACCTTGTGCTTATATTGGGATCTTCAACCTTATATTCGTTGTCAATAGTAACAGCTGTAGTTTCACGTGAATGTTTTTTATACTTGACGGTTCCTGTTCTATCAAATCTATTCTTTAAATTCTCAAAAGTATCCTTTTGTGGATGACGTCTTTCTGGGTATCTTTGACGATAGACCCTACTAGCAAGAAACGCATTTTTTTGACATTCACCCAGTACCCATATCATATCAATATTTTCTTGAACACTATAATTCTTAATTCATTTCGGAAGCTCATAGTGGTTTGTATTTTAATTTCTTTCTCTTTTTACACTGGATTAAAACCACTTAGATGTTAAAAAAGTTTTTTTATTGACGTTTCGGCTTTCGATATAGAAAGCCGAAACGTCAATAAAAAAACTTTTTTAACAACTAAGTGGTTTTAATCCAGTGGAAAGAGAGAGAGAAACTATAATTCTTATTAAAATCCATTTTTTATACACAATACCGATTAAATATAATAGACGTGATACAATACAAAATGTTATGTTGACAATTAATGCCATAACAAAATATACCTACTGTCATTTTCATAGGTAACTTGATTTCTTATTAAAAATTGTGTAAAATATGTTGTTTGTCACTTAACGTCAATTATTAAAGTAAATAGTAAAGTTAGATGTGCAAAACCCTATATTTTTTTAATGCGTATTGGGGAGAGCTTCTAACAGAAGAAAAATATATAGGGTGTCCCATTTGAAAAAATTAAGTTATTGCCATTTGAAAACTAGACTATTGGCACGCCATCGGCCAACACCCTGTGCAACAGGTGATGATGTTGTGTGATTATTGTGATAGGTACATACTTAAAATAGGAATAACTTGTCAACGCCGCGTCGGATTTAAAAATACAAAAAACTACCGTAAATCTAATATTGTGTAGAATCAGAAGACATAATCGTATACAGGGTGTTCAATTTAAAAAACCAAATTAGTTTTCATTCCACAAAAATTAGCCACCCTGTATACATCAAAATATTTTAAAATTGTAGTCCGAGTGACACTGTCTACCCCTACAAAAAATCTTGTTGATATCTCTTTTAGTTTCGGTGCTAGAGATCGAGTGGAAATAATTGGCGCACCCTGTACATCAGAAACTATGAACACGGGCTTTCCGAAGTCGGTATACATGGCAATCTGCTTAGGTACTTTGGTTCCTACATCAGCAACAGATCCCAATCTATATCCATCGGAATATTTCGTTCTCCTATTTCTAGAACAACCTCAGGGGTTCCTCAAGAGTCACACCTTGGCCCTCTTCTGTTCAACATATAAATTAACGATATCTCCTCTTGTTTCATTAATACAAAATTCTTGGAGTTTGCTGACGACATGAAATTTTTTCGAAAAATATCTAATACTTCCGATAAACTCCTGATCCAAGATTTAAATCGTCTGACTCTGTATTGCCAACAAAACCGTCTTTATCTGAACACAAAAGTGCCGTACCTGTTTGTTGCGGATAATGCATTTTCATCGCATGAATTAAAATAAGCAAAGATTACACAAAAATATCAAGTAGTATCATTTTCTGAATTATTACACATTATAAAATGTATTTTTAACTTCATCCAAAAAAAAATTATTTCTGATTTATCTATATAAATAAATAAACACTATTTTGAAAATATTTTTTTTATCGTTTTCTACACCCAAAAATTGAGCCTAGTTTCAGCGATATCACATTTTATGAGAGATTTTGGTCTAAATTTGTCTCTGGCAAATGAACAAATTACCAATACTAACCTCCTTTTTTTTCTGCAACTGACAGTTGATCAAATGCATTATCCAAATATTGATGGATTTCTTGCCAACACTTTTCTCTTAATATTTTATTTTTATTGAGAAAAGGACGAAAATAAAATATCTTTGAAATGAAAAATTGCAATAGAAACCATCAGGGACGGATAAAAAACGAAGACATTAGAAAATAACAAAACAAGAACCAATAGTGTAAAAAAATAAAAAAGGAACAACTGAACTGGTACTGCCATTTGGTAAGAATGAAGACATCTAGAATCGCAATAATAATTATGGAAAAAACTATAACAACAAAGAAATAAATAAGGCCGCTTTAAATTCAGAGGTTTGGATCATATCTAATTTTCACTTTAAAATTCAGTTAGAAGCTTTTATTCTACGCATCCTTCAATGTTTATTTTTATCGATGTTCTTCTAACTTTGCAGATTGATACATATATAAAAATTCAAAGCCTTAATGAATCTGCTAGAAACAAAGATCTGTCAACGCGTAAAAGACAAAAACTAGTTAACAAAAAAGTATGTTTGAGTTAATTATGTAATACTAATTAGTTTTTTATTTATCGAAATAATTAAGTTAAAAAAAATGCGATTTGGAGAAATGATAAAGTTATAAAATCTGTATATAGTAAAATATTTAAGAAATAATGTATAATTGTATTGAAATATGTTTGAATATCATGTTTGTCCAATTATATTAGTATTAATTATGTTATGATTAAGATGTTCTAAAATAAATTAATTTTTTGAACTTGGAAGTTGTAAGTTTTGGGTACACCTTTTACTTTTACTATTTTTTTTCGAGAAACTCGTGTACGTAGTGACCTTGAAAGTGATTCCTTTTATTTGCGCCATAAAAAAATACTACTGTCCGTAGGGACATCTATTTAAAAGTCTATGATTTTTTTTTATTTCAATGATTTTATAATAATAATAATTCAATTCACCCCTTACGAGTTAACCCCAGAAGCAGAGCTATTGTTATTATATGCCGTGGCACCCTGAGGCGACCTATTGATGATGGATGGCGCATTTGCTTTACAGTTGTAGGAAAACCCAGAAAAACCTTACAACACCATCACCAACACAGATGAACTTCCCATGATTGAATAATTAAAGTGATTCGTAAACATATGAGTAACTGTAGAGTTACAGGCGTAAATTATTTTTCAGCCGTCATTATGTCAAACTGGTACACTTCTTACAATTACGTCTATTTACGCAATTATTTTCATTTCACTTTATGTAGACTGTAATAAATTTCTTTTCATTCATCGAGCACTATCAAGGCCATGCAAAATATGTCACCACGGTTATTTAACGCTGTAATGCATAACATTCTCAAGGAATAAAGACACTATCGAAAACGAATATTTCCTCAATAATGAACTTTTAACAAAAGTTTCGGTGGTCAAAGATCTCGGCATTTATATCGATTCCAAACTCTTTTTTGACCAACATATCGAATATGTTTCAAAAAAAGCTAATAAAGCACTAGGACTAATGCGCGTTTGTCACGACTTCAAAGAGGTAGAGTCTGTTAGAAATCTATACATGGCATATGTTAATAGTGTTTTAAGCTTGCGAAATTATGATGGAAACAAATCTATTCTTCTGAAACGTCGCCTCATCACCAGATAAAAAAAAATTGCCAAATAATTTTCTTTTAGTGTGAATTAATTTGAGTTAAAACGTTACAATGTGGTTGGTCGTTTGTTTTGAATTCTATATCATATTTACAAAATTACCGTTAATTCTTTCGGGCACTAGTTTTTATTAACATCATAATTTTAAACGTTATGTATCATATTCATGTTTTACAAACTTTAATAACAACACCAATAATTCCAGAATGAAACTTTATGCAGCGACCGCCAACAAACCGTTAACATGCAAAGTTCTTTGATATGTGAGATCTGCTTTGATGTTCCGATCTATACACAGGTTGTTTTGTTTTAAAGGACTTCAATGGCTCCAAAAAAATTGCATATTGGACAACGACAACAGCAGGAGAAAATAGATCCATTGGATTAACTTTTTAAGATACACATGTGAGTTTATTTTGATTAAAAATATATGTTCGAATAACTTTTATAGATTTTATATGCGCCTTAAATGTATCAGTGTAAATTTATTTTAGTCTGTCAATTATATTAATCTTTTAGGACCGTCGTACAGCTGCTAGAGCTACGTGAAATGTGGCTTTATTTGAATTTCTACATCATAGAACTAATTAAGGTTATTGTCCATTATCTCGATTAATACATCTGTGTAATGGCTGGGACTGTCAGTATTGGAGTACCTATTTCATTTAATAATAAAAATTTAATTAAGTTTTAAGTATAGAATACGAATTATTGTTAGAAAGGTTCAATGACGCGGCGTCCTACGATTTATGTAAAATTAAATAAATCCAGCAATAACTCAGAAATACGTAACTTTAGGTATAGGGAATGCTAATACAGATCGAAAGAGAATAAAAAACTTATTCAGGCGTGATAATAAAATATAGGGTGTTTCATTTGAAATTATCGACTTATTGAGAATTGAAAATATGGACATTGGACGCTTCATTCTAGACACCCTGTATAAAATATCGCATTTTACGTTTCACTGTATGCTAGAAGGATATTCTCATAACCTCTGTATAAAATTTGAAATTAGTAGCTTAACAACTAAGCCGGATAAGGACATTTTCGTAAATGCGTGTTTTTCAAAAAGTATTTTAAATTTTGGTGGGAACGCTTGACCGCGCAGGCATATATTTAAAGCGCCCCCACCAAAATTTTAAATAATTTTATTAATAGTCAATTATGGTGGAGGATTTTTTTCTATATTTTCACTTATACGTTTATTCATATTTTACGAATTTAAATTAGGATTTTGGCAGTTGTCGCCGAAGTGGAAAGTTTGAAACATGAACTCGACAAACTTTCTAAAAAAGAGACTTTAATCATTGTTGACAAATATCACCTTTCTCGGGGTACTTATTTCTCGCCTTTCTTCCAAGATATATTTCATAAAAGTCACAAAACAAACTTAATAATATTTCAGAATCAGGCTTCGGCGAAAAACCATTATCGTCTATAAATTGGTATCGACAGGTCTTCAGCTGCTAAAAGTTGTCGAATTACATTATTTTAGTTAAAACTCTTTGATGCATCGCATCTGAAGCTTCTGTTAAAAGCATTTTAAGACTAAAAAAATAAAAGAATAAAAGGTTATTTGGCTTTTCTGTATCTTTATCTGCTTTCGAATGTTTTCTGAATCAAAAGGAATCGATTATAACGGGTAAAAAGAATTGTTTGAAATTTAGAAGTAATAATCAGTTAGTACTACAGCTTTTTTTGTTTTTAGCATTAGAATTTCAAAATTTGTGGTCGCATAAGGATAACTTGATACGTTTTTTAGACTCTGAGTGGATCAAATATAAAAAAATCCATTCATTTTTTAGTTTAGCCCGGTCCTGTCAATGAATGGCAAACAATATGTTTGTCTACGCTATTGATTAAAGCTCACGGTGACTAATCTGTGTTCATTTAAGTTATTAACTTCATTGGACCGATATATGGCAAATAATGGACGCGGTCAAAGTTTGTAAATCGAGGCGATAGCCGAGGTTTATAATCAACCAAATTATTGGGAATTTGTTATTCATCTGTATACAATTGAACAGTTAGATTAGAGGATAATGGGATTCGGTCTGTAAAAAATCTTATAAAATTTACAGTATTTTTAAAAACGGTATTCTATGTACACAAATATTAGATGCATATTCAAAATTAATAATATTAACGGAGCCCTTTAAAATGTCATTGGAACGCTTGACAGTAACGCATTTAAGATTCATTTGAAATAATTTAAATGCTGTATCAATGCTAATAGAAGTTAGTGGATAGGAAAATATTTTAGAAGGGAAATTATAATTCTCATCATTATTGAAAACTGAGTTTATTTATCAAATATGTCTGGAACACTTGTAAATAATAGGAATTTCAAAAACAATATACTGTTGCCAAGCAACGATTTATAAATAATAGCTGCTAGCAATTATGAAAGACTTTTTTAATTTTCTGCACAAATTATTTATTATAAAGCACCAGTGAAACTGCTGAATATAATTATTGACTAGAATGATATACATACATCTGAAGTTAAATTGTCTTAACTGGAGTTTTTTTTTTCAAAAAAGTGCTTGACTCACTCTGCGTGTTGTTAAAAAAAATAAAATCAATAATTTTCCATAAAAAATTTCATCCAAAAATATAATAAATCGAGGGCTGACGATATTACACCACTTTTCATCCAAATTCCTAAAAGCATTATTAAATCCAGCCCTTCAGAACCCTTAACTGTCAATAGGCTGATAGAAACAAATTATTATCCATTCTTTTGCCATACTTTAATAATGTTCTGACTGCAACTTCTCGAATGAAAACGACAAAAAACGAACTGTTAAAAATCAGTGAGTGCTCTTTTACTGGTTCTTTTTCGTTTTCGATGTGAAGTTTTCTAGAATTCTAGGAAATTGTCGAAGTTACTTGATCAATAAATATGCGAAAGTCTGAATTGTTCGTCTGAAAAAGTGAAATGGATTTTTTAAAGCTTTCTTCGCGACTTTTGATTAATGGATTTTGTAGCTGGTGTAAGTAAGACATAAAAAGATAATTTTTTTTAAATCCTTTTTAAGTTTTTAAAATCAGGATAATCTGCTAATAGAAATATCCATTATGAACCTATTTTTTTTTTCGAAGTTATTATTGAAGCTAAAATATTTCTGTCTCGAGATTACTTAAATAAAGATTCATTAATTAATTAATAAAAAAACATTTTTTACATGTACAAACATAGTCAAGAGAAGTTTGAACAAAATTTACATGCTGCAGCTAAAAGAGAAAACCTAAAATATAACAAACATACACACCCCTAAGTAACAGAAAGAAGAAGAAAAAGAAGAGAAAGAAGAAGAAAAAGAAGAAAAAAAAGACGTATACTAAGAGGTTCTAGAAGATCAAATAGACAGAATATATACATCGCAGAAATATACTAATGGAAAGTAATGAAAATATTTGACGAATAATTTAGAATATTGCCCCAGTGGAGATAAAATTTCAAATGCTACGCAAAATCCAGAACCGGATACATTTGTTGTTCAAAATATTCCAGAGAAAATAACATTTAGTTTCGCCACACATTTAGTGGAAAATCCAGTATTCCTAGAAATATCCTAATTTGTTTCTTTCATTTGTTGCCTCTTCAACCTCTACAAAAAAAATTTGTCCAATTTTTTTTAATTAAATAAAATATATAAAAAACATTGGAAGGAATTATGACCTTTTCCACTTTTTTTATCCGATAATAAAGGTTTTAAAGTGTCCCACATTTTTTTGGAATCGTTTTTGCAAAGATCGATTTTTTGCTCAAAATATATATTTTTACTGCTACATTTCTATTTTTGTTATATGCATCTCTGTTAGCTCGGGTTTTATTTTGTTTATAGACTTTATAACTGGCATCTCTTTGTTTGATTGCTTCCCTTATTTTATCATTCCACCACTCCTGAAACCTAACTTTAATAACCACCTCTTTTTTTGGTGCAACTTTATCTAAAGCTTTTTTTATTTCTGAAAAATTTTTTCATATTTTTCATTTATATCCCGGCATGCATAGTTCCAACCTACTAACGAGAGTTTTTGATTAAGCAAAAAGAAATTTATTTTCCCACGAGTAACTAAAACTTTGTCGTCTAGGTCTATTTTTTCTTTATTAAAGTTAACACAAACTATATAATGATCAGTTATTTTGGGTGTTTGATGAACCTTGCATTTTAAGTCAACGATATCTGAAAAAATTAAATCTATTATACTTCCTCCGCTGTCATTTGGACGAGTAATACTGTCTACCCACTGATGATCCCTACACATTTACCCCACCTATGACTTCTCCTCATGCGCGCCATTTTATCTGATCCTTATAGAGTCTGAAAAGATCTAGAACATTCCAAAATGTTAGGGAAGAGTCTGTAAAGTTCTTGAACCTTTTCTGAGAGATGAATAACCCCGAAGCTCGAATTCAGTCACTCAGTAGTCAGCTAATAAGTTGGAAATTCGAGATAATTTGAAGTACTAAAACTATAGTGCGGTATCTAACAACAAATGTTGCCTAGAAATCACTCAAAATGGAAAATTTTCATCATCATATTTGTGATCTTGTAGTCATTCTTTCGTAGACTTCAAGCAATTAACGTTCTATCAAGAAGTTGCATTTTATGAGAGGGTTAAGTCGGTATATCGACGTTCTGTTCATCGTAAACATCGTAAACAGTGTCAATTTTTTGTCGTGGTTGTGGAAAAGGGGATTTCACGTTATTAAAATGAACGTATTCAACACAGAATGCTAACCTACTGTCTGATTTTCATCGGAGGATCGAATCATTCGCAAATTCCAATCCCAATCGATCTTGAAAAAGACAAAGTATCAGCGCAATAAAAAAGACAATAGACAGCATTCCATTATTTCAGTGCCAACTAAATCTGAGATTATTGGATTTGCTGTTTTCACGCCATGGAATCGTTTTATTTCTCGAGGATTTTCCAATTATCTGGCTGGCTTGTTAGATCAGAGTGCGGATGCCTTGTGACGACAGATGGCGCTTGAGAACAGTGGGCATCCAAATACCAACTAGGAATTGACTAGGAAAGATTAACTTAAGGAGTACGTTCCTGCTTACTAATAATCTCATCAGTAATGGACGAAGGATTTCCAATTAGAGAAAAAAACATTGATAGATGCGCATTGATCGAGCGATATTAAAACAGTGGAGTTATTGCGTTTATTTTTCAAAAGAACACCGGCCGATGTGTTTACAGATATGATTCAGGAGTCAGGATTGAAACAGAGAGAACTGCAGTTCTTTTATTTTACTTATTTTCCTCTCCAATAGATTTGCGGTAAAATAATTCAAATAATTGGCAGGTTTGGAAGTTACTCACCATTTTTTTCTCTTTCAATAAAAACTTCCTCATGTGTATAAAAGAGCAAAATCGTAAAACTTTACAATTGGCTTTCTGATTAACCAGCAAATAAAACTTATAGAAAAGAGCAAATCTGGCACGTCAACAAACTCCAGAGTAACGTTGAACTTCAAAATAAGTTGAGTTTTAAGTTTTTACTCGAGTTTGGTAACGGCACTCGAACCCTGAATTTTGCATCGCTCTTCTAGTTATTATTCCACTGAAAGTTGTGAAATTTATATCAATTATATTTGAAATATTTCAGCTAATTTCAGCTAATTTATACGGCTGTTCTTTACTTGATTTCCTTACTGCGATTTAGTATGAAAGCAATTTGGATTTTAGTATTTTAGACTTTGAAAACAGATTTCATTTTAAGTTAAAAGTTAGAAAGTGTATAATATGAGAAAAATGGTCAAAATTGAAATCAGTTATTTCCTTATTACATATATTATTATTGATAAATTTTGTTTTGTCCACGTTGAGAGAAAGAGAGTTGGGCGAGAACCAGTCAGCATAGGTGGTAAAAGATGCAGGTATGTGAATTTTATCCAGGTCGTTGATAAACAAAATAAAAAGTATAGGGCCCAAGATGGAGCCCTGTGGGACACCAAGATCACAAACTATCCCAACCGGACACATTTATTAGTTGACTCTGATACGAGTAGACTGCCGTAGTTGTTGATTTTTGATTTAAAAACCCATGTTGATTAGTAGAGAAAATGTTATTTTCTTCGCAGAAAGAGAGAAGTCTATTTAAGTAATATTTCAAATACTACTAGAGTTTTTTATGAATTGCTCAAAAAACACTTTGGTGGATTTTGATAAAACTTGGCTATTTAAATACATTATTTTATTTAACAACAATTTGTTAATTATTAAGATAAGATTAAAAGACAACTAATTATTAATATAAGATTGAACTTTGAATGAGCATTATTCAAAGGCAATTCTGCGAGTTTGTCTGACATCAAAGCTAGACCTGTTAATCAATTGGTAGATATATTATTCCGAAAATATGATTTCAGTCCTTTCATCATTGAGAAACTTCGTTCAGTTCGTTCTACAGAAGCAGTGGTAACGGGTAAAACGGCTAAAATTTGGAATAGCGTAAAAATGTTCGGAAACAAACAAGGATCTGCTACATTTAAAGTTTCGACTGCACTTTGAGGAAGACAGGAATCTACTTTTTGGCATTTCACTGTCAAAATATCCCATTCACTGCGTAGAACAACCGTGTATATTGTTTGTAAATCATCTGAATATAACTTAATCGCTGGCTCAAAAACGCCACTGTCTTGTGGCGACACAACAGATTTTTTAATTTGTTCTTAAATAAATCTAACATTTCTTTACGTTATAGGATTTTAAGAAAAATGAATTGCGTGGTGAAATTATACTTTTCATGTATTTATTATAATCAGATTCATCAGCGTCAATTCCTTCAGCTCTAGTCCTAAGAGCATCGATAAAATAATCATTGAAAAGGTTACTAAGGATAGCAGGATTTTCAATCAAAGTATTTTCATGTAGCAACGATATTTTGGGTCGATTGTTAGCCGGTTTAATTGATAATTCGCCTACTACCTGCAAGGCAGTTTTTGAAATATTTTCAGAATTGGAAATAGGGAAATAGTGTTGATCAAATACTTTTACCGCATATTTTCATTAAATAAAATAATGACCGTTAACTTGCAAGCACATTATACAATGTTTTGTCATTGAATTGACAGGAAATTTGGATGTACCTTTTAAGGTTTGCGAAAGTAATTGCGTTAATGACTTGATCTAACTGATTTTGTAAAATAAATAAAGAGTTGATAATTAAATTTTATTATTGATTACAAAATAACTGTCACTGAAAATAAAATATTTCGATAAAGTATTGCTAGGACGCTAAACTAAATTTCTTACTTCTTATTTTGATAAATAGTTAGTGTACCCTCGCTTGGTGGGCACAATTCCTTATAGATTCAAAGCTATGCTTGCTTGTCTGGATCGCTTGCTTCAGTGGCGTCGTGTATATATTTTTTTTTAATTTTTATTTATTTATTTGGTGTCGCGTACCAGTGGCGGCGTTTATGTTGATTTTTGAACAGTTTCTTTATAAAAACCTTTGAATTTATATCTTTTCCTATTAAACCGGAAGTAGGCCATTTTGAATTTTCATAATAAGAGATTTTGTCTAATATTTCTATCGCAAATTAAAACCACTGATGACCCAATATGCTGGCCTCCCTGAATATAAAGAAAATTAAATTAAATTGGTTAACAATCGTGCTTAAAAAATTATAAAATGGCTGCTTTACAAAAGTAGGTGACTGTACGTGATAGTATATTGTGTGGTTCCCAATACAGAAGAGGCGACTTTTTTCTGCATGTATAAATTAGAAATATATACATACATATATCGCTACTCAGTATAACACCATTTCTGGGACCTGAACCCTTCTGCGAATAAGCACTTGATGAACTTGGAAAAGAAGTAAATAAGAAAAGATCCCAATACTGGATAGGACTACAAGGAATGAGGCAGGCCAAGACACTACTGGGAAACTATAACCAGAAGAGATCTGTCGACTACGTCAGTAAAAGTAAAAATAAGCTCAGAATACTAACGGGTATCCTAACAGGGCACTGCCGGCTGAGAGGCCACCTAAGTGCAATAACTCAAAATTTGACCAAAAATGTTCTGAAGCAGCTTGAATTCTCGCTCAGTTTCTATCATATATTCGAAAAGCCAGGATTTAATGTATCTCCAAATAAAAAAATAAAGGCCATCCTACATTTACATTTTACACTTTTCTTCTATACAACCAGTAATTATTAACCTGACCTGTAAATTATCCATTATATTTACGCTGGAGTTAATTGGAAGAAATGATCTTTTCCTTTTCATAAAATATCTCACCGAAGCCTACACAAAACTCGAATACTATAATTTAACTTGAAAACAATTTGTTTGGAATCAACTGCGGATTTCGTTAATTCAGATTTATTTTTGAAGGCAGAGTTTATTTTAAATAAAACAAATCTTTTAGGAGCGGATTGAACAATTTAATTAATCTAAAATAACAAATTTTTACGCCTCTCCATTACCAGTTTCTAAATCCTCGATGTCATTCCTCCATCTTCCTCTATATCTTTATCTCTTATTTCGTTCTCGTATCTCTAAATCATTAAATTGCTTTACATTCGGCTTTCAATGCTTGAAGGATAAAATTAAAATAAAATATGGTGCATATAGGAAACTCCGGGAGCGGGTTATTATTCTGAGAAAGTATGACGCTGTGCGTCACCATTCTCGGGAGTGTCATACATTATCAATTTGCATAGAAAAAATTCAGAACGCTGAAGGTATCGAACAGCTCTCGTAATTGATGACATGCCATTTTCACCATTGGTGATGTCGTTGAAAATAAATAGAGGGATACAGGATATGAAAAGATATTTCCTATATAAATTCATATTTTTTTCCATTCCGCATAAAAAATTACGGTTCTGTTAGAACGCTCGAGACAAAAAAGTTATTGGTTTATCGGGTTGTTGCAGAGAGAATTAATGAGCAGTGAAAAGAATAAAAAATGAAACGGTTTGATAGTGTATGGATTTTTTTTTCGAATCGTGTTGGTTTACTAGAAAATATTTGTTTAATGCTACGCGCGCTTTATAGATCAGGGTCAAACCGATTTTTGAATACCCGAATTCGTCTTATATTAAATTTTTAATTTTCTGTCACTATTTTTTTAGAATTCCTCCACCATAATTAACTATTAATAATATTTTTTTTTTTACTTCTGTGTCAACGGCATCGACTACTATGGCCATTAGCCTCGTGTTCTGTGTAGGCTTTGTTAATCTTTCCCAGCGTCACTTTAGGAACAGCACTGTTAATTAGAACCCAACAGTGAATGGTCGAGTGAGGAATCACACCTGGTATATGAAAATCAATTTCTAAATTTTTAATTAATTAAAAATCAGAAAATGATTTCTGCCTTTGGTGTGATTCGAACCCACAACCCTTGGATTATGAGTCCAGTGCTCTACCGCTGAGCCACTCACCCCTCTATATTAATATTATTTAAAATTTTGGTGGGAGCGCTTTAAATGAATTGCTATGCGGTCAAGCGGTCCCACCAAAATTTTAAATACTTTCTTCTAGTGGAGTGAAATTAGAATTTTATATGGATGTAAGAGCTAAGTCAATTTTTTTAAAATTTTTTCGATTTTATACATAAAGATAAGCTTGTAAAAAATTTTTCAATAAATTTGGGCTCTAGCTTCGCGAGATATGTGCCAAAAACGACATTTTTTGGAATTTTTGGAATGGATTGCTTCACTATTTTTTAAATATCTCTGGCTCTAAGAGACGTGGAAAAATAAAAAAAAAATTAAAATGACCGTGATAAAGTAGAGTATCGATCAGTATAGTAGTTTTTTTTAAAATGCATCCTCAAAACCTCAGAAAACGAATTCGCGCACATTATTTTTTATTTCTACTGAATTGGCAATAAATAACCAAAGAATCCACGAATTTTCTTAAAAATTGGAGAAAATATGTATTTTTATGTCGGAAAGATATGGTAAAAATTAAAAAAAAAAAAATGTATCCGTCCAGCCAAAATTGGTATTTTTCGAAAAAAATTGAATTGGCCGCCATTTTTGGAAAAACAATAGTAGAGAAAAAATTTTTTTCTTAAAAAGAAGGATTTTGTGTGTACTTTCGTCTAAGAAAGTCCAACCTTTTATTTCTTTATTTAAAGTGCCCAATTTAGGGAATAATAAAAAAAATCGATTTTCATTTTTTATATTGATTTATATTGATTTGTTCCCTCACAAAAATCTTACTTTAGAACCTGAAATATTTTTTTGGACTGAAATATTGTTTTTCTAAGAGAATCAAGCATAAATAGCGCGATAAACAAAAAAATTGGAAAAAAATGAAAATCGAATTTCCCTAAATTGGGCACTTTAAATAAAGAAATAAAATGTTGGATTTTCTTAGACAAAGATACACACAAAATGCTTCTTTTTTCTCTACTATTGTTTTTCCAAAAATAGCGGCCCATTCAATTTTTTTTCGAAAAATGCCGATTTTGGCTGGACAAATACATTTTTTTTTTAAATTTTTACCATGTCTTCCCGACATAAAGATACATATTTTCTCCAATTTTTAAGAAAATTCGAGGATTCTTTAATTATTTATTGCCAATTCACTAAAAAAAAATAATGTGCGCGAATGCATTTTTTGAGGTTAGGATATATTTAAAAAAAACCCTATTATACTGATAGATACTCTACTTCATAACGGTCATTTTAATTTTTGTTTTATTTTTCTACGACTTTTAGAGCCGGTGATATTTAAAAAATAGTGAATCAATTCACTCGAAAAATACCAAAAATGCCCAAATTTATTGACAAATTTTTTACAAGCTCCATTTCACAGGTGTCTGGAAGGCATAGAAAGTTTTCGCACGAACACGATCTGTGATATTGACGGAGAATCGTTAACAAAGTCCCCAGGAAATAGAAAAAACTTACCTTCAAATCATACCTGTTCCTAAACGTGATTTTTTCGTGAATCCGTAAATATAAATTTCATGTTTGAATAAACAAAGTGAAAATTTTTCTTCATGGTTCAAATTCGGATATTTTGAACAAGACACAACATTTTTTGGCTCAAAAATAGTGAAAATAGTAGCCAGAAAAATTCTCTTTCCGAATAACACATTGAAAAATATTAATTTTGCCATTATATATGAGCAGAGCCACAAAATATATACTCATACTCGCGTTGCTTAAAAAGCAGATAGAAATCAACAACAGCTGCTTTCAATCTAAGCAGGTAATCTGGATCATCTAGATTATTAATTTTACGTCTATTCCAAAACTTTAGGAATTCTCTATGTATCGATTCTCCAGCCTGCTCGGACCATAAACCAAAACCTTCATCATCGTTCAAGAATTGGAGACTTTCTTCAATGTGGCATAGAGTAATGTGAATTTTAAGAGTTTCAGTTACGTCTATTGCGAGAAGAGCTGTCTTCAAATCTTTATTATGATGACTCAATTCAGATTGAATCCTCCTGACCGCAAAGCATGAGTGCACAATTTTATCCATAGCTCTAAAAGCCGCAATGAATGGTTGAAGTAAAGTTTGATAATGCACTTCTGCAGTACTGGAACATTACCATCCTCGACGAATAGAGGTGTATTTATGGTACTCCTGGACTTGTTCGCAACTTTTTTATCGCAACCCAAAGATACGAATTCTTGATAATCTTTGTGCAGATCACCGTAAGTTTTCTTCGCCAGAAGTTCTTCATCGACAAAATCTCCGTTGTTCTCGTCATTTGTGGGGGGATCAACTCTATTAATGTCTCAAAATATCCGAATTTGAGCCATGAAGAAAAATTTTCACTGTGTTTATTCAACCATGAAATTTATATTTACGGATTCACGAAAAAATAACGTTTAGGAACAGGTATGATTTGGAGGTAAGTTTTTTCTATTTCCTGGGGACTTTGTTAACGATTTCCCGTCAATATCACAGATCGTGTTCGTGCGAAAACTTTCTATGCCTTCCAGACACCTGTGATTTCATGTGTGGATGGTCGGAAAATTTAGGGTTAATTATAAGCGAATCAAGAAAAAAATACGTTTTGAGGGTTTATCAGTGCTCATTTTCTTCTTTGAAATCTACACTTTATAAAGATTAGGCTTTTTTTTTTAATTTAAATTCGTATAAAATCAAAAAATAAATATTTAGCTTTGAAGAAGAAAATCAATCGCAGCTGGAAAATTTATATACAACAAATTTGTAATAATTTTGGCTGCTTAGATCCGCCAAACAGCCCACCGTGCCTTGTTTTGACGATACTCAAATAATGTTTAAAATTATTAATTACAAAAAATAAAGTAGAGGATGAGTGGTACAAATGGCTTGAACAAAATGAAGGGCTTTTAACCAGAAATACATTTTCAGCGACCCGATGAGCATTCTAACGACCAAAATAATTAATGAGACCCTATTTATACTCGCTCAAAATATATTTATCACATTCTTAGATTAAGCTTGGAATTCAGGGTTATCCCATATTGTGAATGAAATTTTCCCTGAATTTCCACTGCTCCGTTATTCTGTCAGAACCAGGATTTCCCTAAAGCCAGCATTTATGAAATATTTCAGAGGATTCGTGTCCTGAATACGCAATAGTTCCTTGCTGTCATGTGCATTTTCCTTATTAAATATCTTAGAAAATAATCCAGGACGATTTCGCAGTGTTTCTGTGACAAACATTTTCTGTGACAAATATTTTGACTTCATGTCAATATTTTCGGCTCACTTTTAACACGTTGCAATATTGGATTCATCTAACGTTATTTCACACTAAAATCAAATAAAACTTGCAACTTTTATTTCAGGTTCTGAAAAGTAAGAAAATTTTAATACTATCAGGAAAAAAGCATAAACAAAGTTTCAAAACAACTTCAAAATTCCGTATGAAATTAATCGTCCAAATAATGTTCAATAGGATCAGATATCTTACTTAACATGCTACAAATGTTTTAAAATAGGACGATTTTTAGATAATACGTTGCCAAGTGTAAACAAAGAAAGTTTTTTCATTAAAGGTAGCAAAATATCGTCCAAAGATATTGTCACAAATTCTAACTAATAATTTTCCAAATTCCATTTAATAACAATTTTCAATATTCAATATATAAATATTTAAAATTTCATTTAAAAATCGTCTACAATATAATTGCAAGTACATTTACCTTTATTTCTATCATGAGAATTTTTTAATAAAACATCATATTCTAATTAATTATAAACAATTTTCAGTTTTTATTTCATACTTTCTGCATAATATTAAATATGGTTAATTCAGCTGAACTAGCAATTTGCTAAAGGTACAAAAATCATCACGTTGAATCAACCTAAAATATTATGCAGATCTCAGCAAATGAGTTGTAAAGGTAACTGTACGAACAAATTGATTCATTCAGATTCTGAACTCTCCTGATATTCAAGTGCCAAGAGCTCCGCGCCTTTAAAAATAAAATAAAATAAAAAGAATTTGTGAAGTGCCCCAGCAGATAAATGTGGTAAGAATTAACTTTAATTATATATTTTCATTTTTTATTTTGGGAACTATAGAGTCCTTACTTTTGTAATAATTCATTTTTCCTTCTATTGGGTTTTGTTTGGTTGGACAAATTTTAAGTTTTCCAATTTCTTATATTTTGGCATAAAAAGTTTTTAGTTTTCTTAAATAAATCATTTTTCATTTGTAAATAATTTTGTGTAAATAAATGTATATAATTTTTAAATCAGTGATTTTATTTCTGGTTCTAATCAGTAATTAAAATAAAGCGTTTTTCTTGGCAAACCTCTCCAGGTTGTATTCAAACCCTGAAGAAGTCCGAGCTACCCTGAATACAGCGTGGTGAGCTAGAGCTCGTCGTGGCGTCAGATAAAAATCTGAGTCCCAAAACCCCAAAAAACGAATTGAACGTCACGACGTGACAATATTCAAGTTCAGTTAAAGGTAAACAGATGTCATTCAAAGATTTTTTTAAAATTATATTGCTCTAAATTGATGAAACAAATCTTAAAAAAATAAAAGAGTAGAAGGGGATGAAGGAAGATACATTTTATTTACCCAAAAATTCGTATCTAGTAATTCTAGTATTATATAAATAACGAAATAAATACCTAAAGAACTCTTTAATTCAACCGTACTGAAAATCTGAAGAAAACTTTAAATTCTAAATTATTAAATTGTAAACCTTTTTAAACATGTTAATCCTCTCTTAATACGAAAATTCAGTCTCTCGAGTATTCCCGGTGAAAAAAGAATTCTCAACAAGTAGCTAATTCCAGTCGGGTAGGACTTTCATTCAAAAGATACACAAAACTTCATCTGTTTCAGACTGTTGTATTCACTGAAGCTTGGAATCAAATCTGTACGGCGTTCTGTGTCACTTTTTTTTTATTTCATTTAGCTCTCACCTATTTTGACAAGACGGGAGAGACTATATAACAAAAGGAAATGGTACGTAGTGTCCGGATGAAAGCAAGCTTTTGTTGTGATTTTTATTTTAGAAGTCTCGTCTAGGTTCGTACAGACTACAGCAAAATGGGAAATATAGAATTTTTATGTCGTTTCGTGACCACGAGATGTAGAAATAGTAAGAAAAAATAACAAATAGGCCTTATAGGAAACAGAAACGTACAAATACAATTTTTATATTTACAGGGTGTTGCAATATTGAACGCTTTATGTCCGAATGTATGCGCTGTCGATAGATAAACCATAAACAGCATTCAAAATAAATCTTCCTGTGGAAATGATGGCTTGTCCACTAAAATATTTTCAAATATACCTGATGTATCTTTCCGAGCTGTCTAAAAACAGCTATAATAATCCCACTTCATAAGGGTGGCGACAAAACTGAAACCTGTAACTATAGACCTATTGCTTTATTACCTACCTTATCGAACATAATAGAAAGGCTAATGAAAAATCACCTACTGCCCTTTCTTTCCAAACAAAACATCTTAACACCTCATCAGTACGGTTTCCTTCCTAAAAAATGCACTAGTGACGCAATGTTTTCCGTTCTTAATAAAATATATACATCACTTAATTATAAACTTTTCACAGCTTCATTATTTTGTGACTTCGCAAAGGCCTTTGATTGTGTTAATCATGAAATCTTAATTAAGAAACTACAAATGTATGGCGTACGGGGTTCTCTTTTGAAATGGTTTAAAACTTACTTAGGAAATAGAAATCAGCAGGTAAGGGCTAATGGTGAGGATTCTTCAAATCTGCCAATTGGCAGTGGAGTACGTCAAGGTTCAGTATTAGGTCCGATTTTATTTTTATTATTAATCAACGATATCACAGACCAGACAACCTGGAGTAGTTCTGATATACAGACATTACAATCTAGCATTAACAAAGATTTAGTAATTATCAAGTCATGGTCTGACTCGAATGGGCTTTGTTTCAACACCAGTAAAACCGTAGCAATGTCTTACAGAGGTACTTTACAGCCTATAACTCTAAGCAATAATCCGAATCTAACGGTGAACTCAATTAAGTTTTTAGGTCTTTATATAGACAAATTCCTGAAATGATCCACTTATATTGAGACCTTGGTAAAAAATTATCTTCTGCATGTTTTGCCATTAAAACTGTTTCTAAAGAGCTAACCCCTACTTCTGCATTAATGACCTACTTTTCCTTATTCGAATCTCACCTTCGCTATGGTTTACCACCGTTCTGGGGTTCTTGTAGCTTATACCACTTCGAATCTATTTTCAAATTACAAAAAAGAGCAAATCGTTATGTATTTGGTTTAAGTAGTAGGACACACTGTGAAAATTACTTTAAAAATTTCAAAATTCTAACCCTTCCTGCTCTATTTATCTTTGAATCCGTCTGCTTAGTTCGCAAGCATATTCAAAAGTTATCAGAAAGACCAACTAGTAGATATCCTACAAGAAATTTAGATACTGACGTTTACTTAACTATTCCCACCTCTGACCTAATAAAAAATTCTATTACCTACAATACAAAAAAAATTGTTTAATAACCTCCCGATACAGTTAAAATCTATAAACTCATATGATAAGGTCAGAAGATCGACTAGGGCTTTTCTTCAAGAAAGACCATTTTACACAGTGGCAGAATTCTATAACGTGCCTTAGACTTTTGGGTTGCAGCATATAGAAGCAATAATTTAATTAAGTTAATTTGAAAATTTTAATTTGAACAATAATTTATAGTGACGGATATTTCATATTGACTTGTTATTCATATTTTGTTTGTGTTTTGTTTTGTCTAGTAATTTATTTTTATTATTTAGTTTCGCTTTGTCTATAAAATTTTTGTAATTTTTCGATGACAATAAAGCATATTCTCTCTCTCTAGATGGATAACGTGGAGGATTTTTTAATGTTTAGACTGATCGGATAGATAGCTCGAAAATGAAAAATATTCGGAATATGCCTGTCAAAACCTTCTTGACGGTGTTATCCTGCTTTTTCTTGTAGCTACAATTTTAAAATTGTTTTATACAAGTTTTCTAATTTTTTCAGATTACTAAACCGAGTAGTGTCACTGGGACCCGAGCTCATGGACCTAAACTACCTTCCCATACTCCAGAGCATCTAACCTGACATCTCAAAATTTAAAAAAGACCTAGAAGAAGCCTCTAACCGGAGAATTTTGACTCCTAACCTTTACCTTGGGTCTCTAGGACCACCAAGAAGAAGCTACAACCCCTAAAAATGATCCATCCCTAAAAAGGACATAAAGGAAGCCCCTAAAAATCGCGCAAAATAATCAAACACCCCGCGGACGTGATTAAAGTCGTAACAACCCCAAAACATCTTCAAATTAAACGTATAAAAAATCCCCAAAATCCACAATTTTAATTCCCTAAATTCCTGGTGAATACGTGGTACCTCGTATATCTGGGGGTTTTTATGACTTTAATTTGATCATTTTTCGCGTTTTTTAGTGGCTTCTCTTAGTTCCTTTTTTTGGGATGGATCATTTTTTGGTGGTCCTAGAGACCCAAGGTATAGGGTAAGAGTCAAAATACTCCGGTTAGAGGCTTCTTCTAGGTCTTTTTTAAATTTTGGAATGTCAGATTAGATGTTATGGAGTAAACTGAAAAAATATTTGTAGTGCTAATGATTCGGTGATTGGGAGAATAATTTCACATCATAAAACAATTAAGTAGTGCATTAAAATAATAACCGAAAAATCGTTAAGCAATAAACGCAAAACATCAATAACTAATTAACTGTATCCTTAATATAATACAAATATTAATCAAATCATTGTTTTGCGTTTATAAACCTATGTACTTTACCATTAAAACCATAAAAACTTTTTATAAATCCAAGAAGTACAATCTTTGAAAATTAATTAATGGTTTTCATTGTTTTGATGAACACTAAACGTTAAATCTATGAATGCCACCATTGACTGCTTAAAAACGCGCCAAAATAGTGCTATCTAATAGTAAATCAATCTCTACGAACATTAATATTACGAACAACTAGCGTATATGTTTAACTCTTCGCGCCGCGCCCATAGCCCATATAAGTGCAACCACATGCAGAGGTTAGGTGTTCCGATATAGTTTGTGTTTTGTGGACAGTAAAATAATAATTATTGTGCCAAATTAGTTAATTCTGGACTGGAGATCGACAAAGAAAGGAAGGTACATTCTGATAGTTACAAAAAACACACAAAATATTATTTTGGCACACATTATACCTATACTAAAATCTTATGTCTAAGATGATAAAATAAAAAATTGCTGTTTTTTTAACTTAAATATTTATTTTAGTTTGATATGGATTATAATGTCGCGTTCGAAAGTGGGGAATTCTTTTTAAAAAATTGGGAAAAATGTTTTCTGAAAATACTGGCATTTTTGCAGAAAGGATAAAGCTGCTAGGGCCCTATTAGATAGATAGAAGAAAGTAAGTTCAAATTATAATATGCCAAAAAGTAGCATATTAATTTTGTATTTTTTTAGGTGGAAAATATGCTTCACTTTTATATTTGGTGCCATCAACCAAATTTTGTTCCAAAAATTCATTTGGAAAGACGACTCATATAAAATTTACAATAAAGGACTCCCAGGAATCATTTTTTTTGTGCTAAAACCCAACAAGAGCTGGAAATTGAGAAAATCAGCAATTCAAACCTTTATTTTATGCCTATACTTTGACGAAATTCATTTTAAATTTTTTCATATACTTAAAGCAGTTGATATATGTTTTAAAATTATTTACTTGTACAATTTAGATTTTCCACAAGATAGCAAAATATTTTTGAACTTTTTGGAAAAGTGTTTTTATAAACATGCTGTTCCCTTTGAAAGCCCTAGAGTACACATGATTTGTGAATAAATAACGTTAGAACAATAAAAAATAACTACCTAATACATTTTTTTGTATAATCCTCTTCCAGTTGGTTGAATCTTGATTGTTCATATGGGAAATTCGAAAATATAGGTTTTGGGAAAACGCGATACATCAAATCAGTAGACATAGATGATCCCATGATTAGTAGGTAGGTGTTTTAATTTTTTTTAGAAATATCGTTTTCTTTTAATATTATTCACAAGAACATTTGCTCAAAGTTTTGTCTCTTTTTTTTTCAAAAATCAATACTTTTCAGGCTATTGACCAAAAATTGCTCAACTTTAACAGACCAAAAAAAGTATGTAGTGACAAAAACACATTCCAAAAGATATTTTTGAAAATATAAGAAAGCTCTAAAATAACTGGGATTAATTTTTTTTGACAGACGATTGCTAAAATTAATTTAAGCTGACCTAGATGTTTTTTCATCAAGTATAGACTTCTCGAAAACAAATTTCTTTTTCCTTTTTAACATGTATACTAGAAAAAAGTTTCATCAAACGCCGGATACGCGAAAAAAAGCCCTTATTTACCTAACCTTCTTTCTGTTTCATGCATTAACTATTGTTTTACTAAGCTCGTTAGAGAGATCCCTACTTGTGGTTGAAACACCAGAGCATTTGGGAAAATTTCTTATTTCAAGGGTGGTTTACGAGACCATCCAAATACACGAGTTGATATCTAGAAATAATGTAGTGAAACGTGGGTGAAAGGGCACAATAATAATTTAGAAATGAGAGGGTTCTAAATTTGGTTTTGGTATTGTATACAAAAAAGTGTAGAATTTATTCCCGTATTCCCTAAAATATAATTAACTGAACTTGTAAATTTCCCAAACATCTTAAAGCAAGTGAATAAATAAAATAGGCACTTCACCGTTGCTAAAAGAGAATTTATAGTATAGAAGTTGGATATTACCGAAATTTTTAAAACTGTAAGAGTTTTAATACTTCTAGAATCGCTTGCAACTCTGTTAAAAATTTCCTGAGATTCGAAGTATTACAGAAGAAATCCAAATATTTTCCCAAAAGCACGAAACTAGACTTCATGTCCATGTCACCAGACGCTTCAGCTCATCGATCAACAAAAGACAGAAAGGTTAGTGCAAGTTAGCATGAAATAAAAAAGAAAGCAGCCCTGGGTAAACTTCTAGGTTTAAGCAGAAAAAATATTCTCATTTTCTTCTATCTACTATTAAATAATTTGAGATGTTACTCTTTGACACCAGAGCACTTTAGTTTGATGATTGTTTTATTTAGAATATTCCTTGACAATCACTAAAAGAAAGTCTTTTAGCTGATGGTTCTATTTTTTAAACTTTCTTCTACATGTTTTGCCAACTTTTTCTCGTTAAATTGATAAAATCATTGCACGACATATTGTCCGTTTTATGTAGGACATTTGAAAACGCTGCAGGCATACGAATATTTCTATCATCTGAATTTTTTATTCGTCCTGGTATATTTGGAATGCTTACTTAATATTACAAGAATTGTTTAGCTCTGATATTTAAACAAATAACTCTTTCTCAAGTAGGAAAAAATTGGAGATATCTAGAATTAATAATTTCTTAAACTCATTTAATCCTCACAAGCTCGCTATTCAATTATTTCAGTTTCTCACTGAAGATTTTCTAATCTGACATCTAGAAAGTGCAATAATGATCCTGGAATACTCGACTTCAACCTGTTCTGGAGTTTAATTTGCAACGTTGCAGAGTCCAGGTTGACACATAAAACAGAAGTTAAGGGGTAGCCGTCGCCTAATTAATTTTCCCGTTTTTATTATTCATCCTGGTACTTAGGAGAAGGATCTCTTGGAATTGAGGTCATTAAAGCGTGTATGAGAATAGTTCTTTGCCCTAGCTGTAGAACAAATTGTTTCAGAGAGGGCTGAAAGAAATAATGTCACTTCGACAAAAAATAAAAAATAATTTTTTTTGTCTTAAATTAGTACGAAGGTTCCTTAGCCGTCAACTGTCAATCCCATCTGTCAACTATCAATTGAGATGTGTAAAATGTCAACGGAGTTCTATTTATAAAATCAGCGATTACTTTTTCATTCATTAGAAATATTTAAAAAAAAATTTAAATAGATCAAATTGGTTGTGCAATTTTTTTATTTAGAATTTGCTGTTAACTTTAATATTTTATTACATCAGAAAGTTCTTGCATGAAAACTTTCTTCCAATATGTTTAAAGTGTCATAATAGTGGTAAATTTAGTCGAGGAAAAAGATGTCTTTCCTTTTGAAAAGAACTTTTGATGTATCTAATATACAGGGTGCGCCAATTATTTCCACTCGATCTCTAGCACCGAAACTAAAAGAGATATCAACAAGATTTTTTGTAGGGGTAGACAGTGTCACTCGGACTATAATTTTAAAATATTTTGATGTATACAGGGTGGCTAATTTTTGTGGAATGAAAATTAATTTGGTTTTTTTAAATTGAACACCCTGTATACGATTATGTCTTCTGATTCTGCTTAATATTAGATTTACGGTTGTTTTTTGTATTTGTAAATCCGACGCGGCGTTGACAAGTTATTCCTATTTTAAACAGATTTAATGAAAAAACAGCACTTCAGAAATATTAGCACAAAAACCACATTTTTTAAAAAATTCCTCAAAAAAGCTACTATGATGTAAATGAAACATGCACCTATCACAATAATTACACAACATCTTCACCTGTTGCACAGGGTGTTTGCCGATGGCGTGCCAATAGTCTAGTTTTCAAATGGCAATAACTTAATTTTTTCAAATGGGACACCCTGTATATTTTCCTTCAGTTAGAAGCTCTCCCTAATTCGGATTAAAAAAATATAGGGTTTTGCACATCTAATTTTACTATTTACTTTAATAATTGACGTTAAGTGACAAACAACATATTTTACACAATTTTTAATAAGAAATCAAGTTACCTATGAAAATGACAGTAGGTATATTTTGTTATGGCATTATTTGTCAACATAAAATTTTGTATTGTATCACGTCTACTATATTTAATCGGTATTGTGTATAAAAAATGGATTTTAATAAGAAGTATAGTGTTCAAGAAAATATTGATATGATATGGATACTGGGTGAATGTCAAAAAAATGTGTTTCTTGCTAGTAGAGTCTATCGTCAAAGATACCCAGAAAGACGTCATCCACAAAAGAATACTTTTGAGAATTTAAAGAATAGATTTGACAGAACAGGAACCGTCAAGTATGAAAAACATTCACGTGAAACTACAGCTGTTACTATTGACAACGAATATAAGGTAATGATCAGTATAGTTGAAGATCCCAATATAAGCACAAGGCAATTAAGCAATCAGTTAGATATTTCTAATACCACAATTAGACGCATAATAAAAAAGAATAAATATCACCCCTATCATATCCAGCTTCACCAAGAATTGTTACCACGTGATTTCGCGCGTAGAGTGGAATACTGTAGATGGTTAACAAACAAGATAAATACAGAGCGTAACTTTTTAAACAAAGTTTTATTCTCCGACGAAGCCACGTTTCATAAGAACAGTTGTGTAAATAGACACAACTTCCATTATTATTTGGACCACAATGAACATTTATTTAGAACCACATCACAGTATCGATGGTCTTTGAATGTGTGGGCGGGAATAATAGGTGATTATGTAATTGGTCCCTATTTCTTTGATGGGACTGTAAATGGAGCTATATTTTTAGTTTTTTAGTACATGATTTTCGCAACTTATTGCAAAATGTGCTTCAAAATTATCGCAACGGAATGTGGTTTCAATTAGATGGTGCCTCACCACATTACCTATTAGATGTTCGCAATTGGTTAAATAGGGAATTTCAGGATCGTTGGATAGGAAGGGGAGGACCTATAAATTGGCCTACTAGATCGCCTTGCCTTACACCTTGCGGTTTTTTCTTGTGGGGTTTATTAAAAATATTGTTTACAAAGAAGAGGTTACCACAAAAGAAAATATGAAAGAAAGAATTACTGCAGCATTTAGACAGGTGACCCCTGCAATGCTAAGAGATGTGCGTAAATCAATGAAAAAAAGGGCAAGAAAATGTATAAATGAAAATGGAAGGCATTTTGAACACCTACTATACATTTTAACTTTCACTATTGTAGTTTTCTTACGATTAAACTTTGTAAAATTGTGTAAAATATGTTGTTTGTCACTTAACGTCAATTATTAAAGTAAATAGTAAAGTTAGATGTGCAAAACCCTATATTTTTTTAATCCGTATTAGGGAGAGCTTCTAACTGAAGAAAAATATACAGGGTGTCCCATTTGAAAAAATTAAGTTATTGCCATTTGAAAACTAGACTATTGGCACGCCATCGGCAAACACCCTGTGCAATGGGTGAAGATGTTGTGTGATTATTGTGATAGGTGCATGTTTCATTTACATCGTAGTAGCTTTTTTGAGGAATTTTTTAAAAAATGTGGAAATTTAAATGTTTTATTGTTTTGAGAAACATAACCTTTTAATAATTGAGACCAGATCAGTTCAATGGAATTTAACTCTGCGTGGTTCGGAGGAAATCTGAGAATTTTAATTCCTTTTTCTCTGGCCATCTCATCCATAATATATTTTTTGAATTTGTTTTTATGTTGCCTTGCTATTACTAATAATTCTGCCTTTAAGGATTTAGGAGGACTGATAATATTTTTAGAATGAAGCCATTTTGAAATATATATTAATACAAAAATCTGAATCAATTAAAATACATACGATACGGCTATGAATAAATAAAGTCTGACTTATCTGTCAAAAGAACAGGTTTATCTAGACAAAAACTATATTAGGCCGATCAGATGTATTAAAATTTAAATTTTAACTACAAATAAACATTGAAGGATGAGGTAAAAATAAAATTTCTACCTCTTGAACCTGTACTACGTTCTGCAAATTAAATACTGCACTCCTTTCTTCTGTATAGTATAGTAGTAAAAAGGTTCGACTTTATTTAATTTCTGGCGTTTTAATCAGAAAGAAATCAATTTTAAATTTGTCGCTTTATATAAAAAAGGAAAGGTTCATTTGACGGACATAAATAATTTGCTTGTCAAATGACAGCCATCTTATTAATTCAAAGTTGAAAATACAACGTTGCCAATTCAATTTCAGAAATCATGGGTTTAGGTAAATATTTATAGGAACGTTGAGTAACACTGTTAAAATGGACACCTGTCTTCCCTTCCCCGATAGTGTGAGACTACCCCTTACGGCTACTATTTTATTATGCGGACAGTTTTAATATTTAAGTTTTCATGATCAGAGAGAGAGAGAGAGAGAGAGAGAAAGAATTTTTGAAAAAATATGATATCAATATCTGCCACACCTCGAGAGTCTGGTCACAGGTTTTTGTGGAGGTTTTTACCCAAGTATGAATATCAGACCTATAATTTTCCTTCACTGCAGATCAAAAAATAATAAAATCAATTGAACATAGAGTTTTTCTTATATAGTGATAAATAGAGTGAGCTGAGCAATCTTCTGTTGACGGGACGTGTGCCCTACACGCTGCTGTTGCACGTCCCGGAAACGGGGCCTGTCCACCATGACAATTCGCGAAGATCAAGCGTCAGTAGAAGTTGCCCTAAAAGGGTGAAATCCCCAGAAACTAGGCAACTTTAATGCATTTAACTAACCTCTGTGACAAGCAGTTGATAAACGTCAACAACAGCTGCAGCCAATTGAAAATTAACACTGACAGCTTTTTTAATTTTCCCGCCTACTTTTCAGTACTTCAAGTAGATGTCGCCCACTCCGTGATTTTCGCGAATTAATTAATAATTTGTCATGTTATAAATATACTTAAATTATATACTCATTGGGCTGCTTAAAAATGTAGATTTGAATATTAAGAGCGAAGCTCGGTGACCAGATATTAATTTTAATGTAGCGTAGTCTAGAAAAAATAAAATAAAACGAGGCTTGCCTCACAAATAAATAGTAGATGTAGAAATTTGTTACTTCTGCCAACGTTTTCTTCAGTTGATATTTACTAACAATAACTTATAGAAAATTATAGAAATTGCTGTTTATAATCAATTAATTATGCAACTTTTAGATTTATATGTATTTATTAATCTGTTTTATATGTATAGTGGGATCCCTAATTAATAAATCTATCTATCTATCATCATCAAAGAGCTGGGGTGATTTATTTTGCTTCTAGTATGATTCTAGATTCGGAACAAAGGCTCGAAGCAATCGTTTTGGTATGATGTTGATAGAACGCCAATAGGTAAAGCAGAATTATCCTAAAGACAATATCAAAGATTTCCACGTAAAGTGCGCGCACTGGTTCGTCGAAATCAATTGTTTTTATCCTGTCACTATAAATTATACCTAAAGGAATGCTTAGCACGTCGAATCGTTCTGACTCGCATGCTGTCCAATAAGCTAAAAGATTGATAGATTTTCTATTCCAGACTCGCGTCTACCTCATATTTCAATTAGATCCAAATAAAATAAAATCCATTCAGTTTTCCCGGTTACATTTCGGTGTCAGAACGATTTCTGTTTCTTCGGCTTTCCTGTTAAGTTGGTCGAGTCACTGGAGGTCGATTTGTCAAGAGTAAGTAACTGATTATACCTCTCCAGCATCTTGCATTAGGCCGATTACATCAATACGTAAGATTAATGTTCATATATACAGAACGTTGGCTTATTCATAGAAGCTGAACGAATGAATTGAAGTCGAAAATATCCAGATCGACAGACGGGATCGATTCAAGATCAAGTCAATTAGGTTTGTTTGATGGTAGTATAGCCTGTTGTAAGATATTTCGTTTTGACTTACTGTCTGTATTGAGAGGATTATTAATAAATGTATATCTCTCGTTGTATAGTTTATAATAACAAAGTTGAACTTATACAGCTTGAAGTTCTTCAATTGATCTGAAATCCTGTGGGAAATGTAATTTGTTAGTTTTAAAAACAATGATTTTTAAAATAATCATAATTAAATTAAATTAATTAAAAATATAAATAGATTTACTTTATTTTAATTTAATTTTGGTAACAATATATCATTATTAATGTGACAAATTTATTTCTGTTTAAGCCTAATATGTAAATTAATGTATATTTCAACTAGAACATAAATTATTCCATACTTCCAAATTTTATTATTTTGGTTAGAATCATTTAATGTGCAAAAAAAGTGTTTACTACGTAATTTTTTATTTTTTTAAGGAACATTCCTTTATTATCAAGTAAGATAGTATTTACAAACATTAGATGAAGAGAGATTTCAAAGGTTGAATCATTTTTATCGTAAATTTATTCTGCTATTTAATATTTGTTTCACCATACAAATAGATAATCGCCTATTTATATTTGCACATACAGATAATGGGTGATTCCAGTTGAGATTTTTCATTCGGATTAGTGAATATAGTTTTTATAATTTTATATTGACCCAAAAGGATGAAGCCGTTATTGATGGCTTGTATAGTTTTTTTAATAACTCAATGTATCGGAATCTTTAAAATATCAAACCTTGTGACGATAAACTTGCTTAAGTTGTCTAATTTTTAATTTTTAATTTCTGGCTCGTCATAATTAATGAATGAAATAGCGCCAGTTTCCAAGTTTCTTAGGCTAGCTGATGAAGAGTTTTCAGGGCGAGAATAGGCCATACTTTGAGTTATTTCCCTGAGGGCGTCATCACATTTGCAATTTTCTTTTATTTAAAAATAGAAACATATGTGAAAGCAAAAAAAAGAATTATCTGTGCCTTTGAAAATAATTAACTTTAAATTAAATATAGTATTAATTGATATTTGTCAATTTAATGGGATTTATTAATAATAAAACAAAAATTACAATAGCTGAAGTAAACAAACAATAATATAGCTGAATGCTAGAATTATTATAAAAAAATTAAATAGGATGAATAAATATGTTTTACAAAATTTATGACAATAATAACTGAGCTTGTTTTCTGTGAGTTGGATGAATCTCACCGTTTACCCTGTTGGAGGTTGGATTGTCAGATGGTTGACGAGATTGGTAGCACTTTTGGTTCAAAACTTTGTCTGTGACCACGAGCCACAACTACTTTGGCTCCACGGAGACTGGGGTCAGCTGGATAGACGATAACACTGATTTCGAGTGTTCTAAACTATATTCTGGCTACAGGGCATCTAGTTTTTTAACATCTAAATTATTAAAGCATGATATTTTTAAAACGTTTTCAAAATTACAAACACTCTTACCCTGTTGAAAATCATCTGATGTCTCTGTACAGGAAAGAGGGCGCTAACGTCAATTCGAAATTTCATACAAAGTTGCCAAAAACGTTATCGAGGTAACGCTGATATTAAATAATTTAGTTTTCAATATTAAAAAATGAACATTATTCGTAATATCCGATGATAACGTTACAACCTCGCAAATTGGACCTTCAACTGTTACTTCTTATATTTTTATAAAAAATAGAAAATTTGTATCATTCCGAAATTTATCTCGACATCAAATGAATAGCCTTCCTTTCTATATACTCCATTGTTAACTCTTTAGTTTCGTGCTCAAAACCGGGCTATTCACTCGTTTGAGAACTGATTACATTCAACCACGCGTCGATTGTTTCTTGTTTGTTTTTAATTAGATGGTATATATCGTTAACTCCATTGGACTATCGTCACTTCAAATGCTGACTTGACAATGTTGTTGGCGGTGGTTAAATTTCACAATGACTTGCATTAATTAGTCACTCTTAACTAACAGGCTGATTTAGCAAGTTAGGAGTTTGAATTGAAAAATATGTTGACAGACTGACACATCTAAAAGGAGCAAATTGAAATTAGACACTTCGAGAGGGAAATATTGCGATGTGATATATTTAAATTTATTTTTAAGCGAATAATTCTGAAATTAACCCGGAAAGCACAAAGCCCAAGAGGCTGAGGTGCAGCTGGAGAAAGGAGAGCATCCGAAAAGGAAAAAAAACGAAATAATTAATATTTTTTTATATTAGTTAAATCAAAATTGACCCTTATTTACATGTGTTCTAAAAGATAATTACTTAAACTTGCAGAAAAAATCGTAGTCTTGCTCACGCTAACAAATATTGAATCAGGTGATAAATTATTACTTACTTTAGAGTTAATTATCCAAAAAGGTGCATAATTAAAGCCAGTTGGCATGAAAATAATTATTAAATCTAATTTGATTCACACAAATAAAACTTTTATAAGTTTGGTTTGAAGTATAGCGACAAAATAGGATTTTATATATATGATGAATGCGGAATTGTGACGATGCAAAGTTATCAATCAAAACAGAAAAGCGTCACTCCTAAAATAACAGATATTTTCACCGCAGTCAGAGATTTTTAATATTATATTTCAAAGTTCGAGCGGTCTTTGTGACATTTGCTGGAAATGATTGATCTACATTGGATGCTGAAGAAGTTTTATTGAGAAAACTTTTACAATATCGAAATCAGTTACGTGGCATCAGGGCCCATTTCGTTTCGAACAGAGGAGAAAATAAAACAGTCTTCATGTTCTTTTGTTTTCAACAAAGAACATGGGAAACTAAATTTAATACAAACGGTCTACCGGTTTCAGCTTTTTTTTATAGAGTATTAAATGTTGTTCAGATGGAAGGTAATTTATTTGTAAAAATGATAGAGATTGTCGTGGGGATATCCCATACAAGTATAAATAGTATATTGCGTCACAAGGGCAAAAAATGAGCTTCAGCAGCCCGAAGCTATTAGCTGCATGAGAGAGCGGATGAGAAACTTAATTCTAACTTAATCTAATAGAGTTTGAAACTTAAAACTAAGGTATAATCATCAGCGTTCCTTAGGTTCTGTAGAATGGATTGCACTAAAAACACTAAACTAACTCAAAGGGCTTGATCCTCTTAAGTCTTCTTTCTAACCCAGTATTATCAAGGAGCTGGATAGCATCGACATTGACATGATGATGAAGTCTTTCTTCATGACTCTTTGCTAATTTCTTGATGGTCTGGTCAACAGTGTCCATTTCCAGATCCCTATGGAGGTTACTATTGCGAATGTACCAAGGGGCATCTACTATGTTCCTCAGTGCTTTGTTTTGAAATCTTTGGATGATTGCTAAGTTGCTTGCTTTGGTACATCCCCATAGGTGCATACAGGCTTAAGTATCTGCTTACAAAGCATAAGCTTATTATGTAGAGACAGAGTGGAATTGCTTCCAATTAGCCAGTACATTCCAGTCCGTTCTTCTCTTTTCTTTTTAACGCATCTAAGGTAATACCTAAGTATTTTGCTGTGTTTGAATATGGAATCAGGTTATTGTTTATTCAGACTGGAATATGATCTATCCTTTTGTTTGTAAAGTTAATGTGGAGTGATTTAGTTTCATTAAGTTTAATTTTACAGCTCTTCGTCCAGTCATAGATAAGATGGACAGCTGTTTCCAGCTTTTGGGTTGCTTCTTCATTGCTCTTTCCTACTGCTAGAATGGCAGTGTCTTCGTCGAAGGTAGCTATGGTATTGTTTTCTAACTCTGGAATATCACATGTGTACAGTAAGTATAGGAGAGGTCCTAGGAAACTTCCTTGTGATACTCCAGCCTTAATTTCTTCTTCTTGCCTAATTTGAATGGAGGATATCTTTATATTGGTTTGGAAGGAAAAGCTTGAGCTTATGTATTAAGCCGTCATGCCAAACCTTATCAAACGCTTGTGCTACATCAAGAAAGATAGTAGCACAAATGTTTTTCTATTCTAAAGATTTCTCTATAATGTTGGTTATTCTATGAACTTGATCGATCGTAGTGTGCTTATTTCTAAATCCAAATTGGTCATCAGGGATAATTTATCTTCCTTCGATAAGTGGTTTTATTCTTTCGACATACCAGGAAGTCAGGAAGTAATGGGCTCGGTCTGTATGACGATGCTTCATGTGGTGGTTTTCCTGGCTTGGGTATCATTGTGACTTCCGCAATTTTCCAAAGGCTGGATATATACTTCAGTCTGAAGACAGCATTTATTAGGTTAGTTAGTCTAATTGCTTTTTTGGGTAATTGTTTTCTTTTATTTCGGTAATTACTTCTTTGGGAGAGGCAAATTCTATTTCTTGATCTTCCAGAGTGGGTACTTCATTTTGATCTTCATGAGGTTGAAAGATTTTTTATAGATGACATATGTATAGATAGTAGATAGTGAAAAACTACAAAATTGATTTTTGCGGCCCGAGGACAGAAAATATTAGTTTCGGTGGGCGAAAAAAGACTTTCCGGAAATCATTACTCATCTATCGTAAGAGAACTAAAAAAAACGGTGATGTAATGTATTCTTATCTACCAATTTCTATTCTATCACCTAGCAAGCGATTTAATCAACCACCCAGGTCTTTAATTCTATATTATTTGTGATCAACTTTTTAAGATTATTGGCTTTTATAACCTGTTAACCTGATAATATTAAATTAAACGAAACGAAAAAAGGAAAATGGTTTTCTCTTTGATCGTATGCTTCAAGAAATATCCAGATTAATAAACGGTTGATGGGGTCTTTGGTTTAAAAAGCTCAAGGTTTTTTTTTGCATTTTATTACATTTTTTATACCTGAAATGTGAATTTATACTTCCAAAAGAAAAAGTAATAAAGCATATTAATGGATTTATTATTAGTTAGGGATGAAATATTAGGAATATGAGGAAAGTTTAATAATTAAAAATTCAATTTAGTTACATTTAGTAAATAATTTTAATAGTTTGAAAAGTTAACCTAATAATTAAACCTTGAAAGTAAATAAATCAAAAATGATAGCGACAGCTGTACCGAAATTAATTTTTATGACCCTATTTTAAATAAAATTTGTTATCAAAGTCCAGCTTAGTAAAAAATTAACAAATTTGTATTAAATCAAAACACCATCTTGTATATGAAACACAAGTTTTTATTAGAAATTTTGTAAATATAAAAAGAAAAAAATAAAAAAGTATTTCTGCACTTTTTGAAATTTTAACAGGGTCTCAAGGTATATAATCAGAGCTAGCCCAAATTGCTGGAACTGGAAACATCAAATTTGGTAAATAGGGAGGTCATAATGACAGAACACATGATGTGATGCAAGAAGAAGCTAGTACATGTATACAGGGTGTTTTTTATCGTGATTTAGTATTAAGTATCAATATTATTTCCAATTTCAATTGATCTTTAAAATTGAGAATAAAATCAATTATTATCATTTTGTTCTAAAATGTAATCATGAAGTTAGCCATTTTCGAAAGTTATCGATTATTTATTAATTAAGAATTTGATTTTTTGGAGAAAATTTTTTTTATCGAGAATAATTGTCATTTTAGATCATTCAATTTTTTTTAAATTATTAACTTTTAACATTATTTATGTTCGGAGAGAGGCATTTTTTTATTTGTGATATTTTATAACAGTTGAAATTAGTAGGTATACGTTTGTTTTTCAGTTTAGTTGATAAAATAAACACGCGAGTATTTAAAAGTATAGAAAAATGCCATCAAATGAAAACACTGAGGTGAGTAGTTTCTATAATAAAAATACGGCATGGGAAATAGCTATGCTTGGTCTAAATATACCATACCTAATGGGTTTTACACCCTTTATAGCAGAGATACAAGGTGTTTCGTCAATACTTTTTTTACAACCAGAAAAACAAAATTTTGTCGTCTAAAAGATTTTGAACTAAATTATGCGTGGGATTTTTTACATATCAAAAAACCCGTGAAATACATACATACACAAAGGCTATATTGTGGGGGAAAATCTAGCAAACAATAAATATTCAATATACCAAAATTAAGCGTAGAGCTGGAATATTTGAATTAATTTGAAAATAATTTACAAAGCTGGTTCAAATCATTCCTAGTTAGTTGGTTCTATTTTGAAAGACAATTAATAGAGAAAATACGATGAACGTAATTTGTATTAATTACCAAAATAATCAAATTAGTTATACACATAGCAATGAACAGAATCTAGAGTACGACAAAGGCGTTTTCCATCGTTTTTTGCTAAATTAAAAAAATCTAATTTTTCTCAAGTGGAAATTTGTCAAAAGAACCAAGAGAAAATGCTGGAAATTATTCATTATTAAAAAATCGCTTTTATCATTTTTATTATTAAGGAAAATTCAAAACTATAGAACCTACAGGCTGTTACATTTATCTAGGTAACAGCTTAAAAGATGCTTCTTTTAGATTAAATATTTTTTCATACATATTAATCCAGCCTAATTTTTGATATGTTGTCTAGGATGGTTATTGAGTGTTTAAAATGAAAAATATTGAAAATTGGCAATTTCTTCAGATTTTCGCTTATATATTCGTTTAGGTGCATTTTAGCTAGAAAATAGTTATACACAATGTTGAAGATAATTAAATTACCTATTACCTAGGAAAGTAATATAAACCTATAAAAATAAAATTATATTTTCGAGGCACTAAATAACTGTAGTCACTATGTAAGCAATAAAGAAACAATTAAAGGCTTGTTTGGTTTTTTTAACCCATCAATTTTTGGTTTGATATCATTTAATATAAAAAATACTGTTATATGATAAATACTGTCCAATTTCTCTTCTAAAAAGTTTCTAAATATCGATGTATTTATACGGAATTAAACTTTACTTATAACTTCTAATTAAGATGTATTAAAAATACTTTATCTAAAATTAAAATCGCGTCAGATTATTGACACCGTTTTTACACGAGTGGCAATCAAATTTTCGTTTGAACACCATTAGGCTAATGTCTTCTAATGAAATATTTAGGCAGGGCACACGTTTTTATCCATACAGAATCGTTCTCCATCCTAATATATCCTACTGCCAATCAATTATCACACAATCATAATTTTCGTTGAATATATAATATATATTTTATTTTTCCTAAACAAAGCAGGGCTCTTACACATTCAAATCTAACTGGAAAGTTGGTGTAAGTCAAGAAAATGTATTCTTCCCTTATTTTTTGTATTCTGTTCTAAAAAAATATAAAAAACTATATATATTTAATATCGTGTGATCTTAAAAAGAATCTCTATTATAGTAGGTATCATTAGTTTTTTTCTAGTAGTTAGTCTTTCTGTAGAATGAGAAAGAGGAATAATTACGGTTTTTACCGTTTACTCGGCATACTCCAACACAATCCCTTTTTTGATACCCAAATAAATCATATGGAACTGCATAATATCAGATACAAAGATGAGATGCAGAATGCCCGAAACATGTATTCGCTGGAAGATGAGTCGCTGTGGAATAATTACATTGCTCAGAAAAACATTTCTCCCTTACAATCTACATTTTAGAGTTCTGCAATGTTTCTGTAGTTTCTGCCAGTATTTGTTCAGACACAATTGAATATACTCTCAAAACAATGACCCAACATCACGTCTTAATGTAAGGAAAGTGGTGTAATAAAATTTTATTGTGTTGAAAGTAATTATGACAATATAATTTATAACTTATGATGTACGGTTACATCGAAAAATAATAATACTGTTTCCCCTGCATTGGTAAGTTTGAAGTAATAATATAAAATATAAAATCACAAACATCCAGGCGATGTATCGATGCATTATCCTGATGCAGTAATTTATTATAAGCTGGAATTCCTAGCTTGCATTGGAGCTTGGACATTTGCGAAGTTAAAGACGGTCCTGTATTAAAAAAATGACCTCTCGATCCGTATTGCAGATAGCCGGAAAAAGGAGGAAGTAATTAGATTTATGAAATCACAGTCAAATCAGATGGTAATCAAAAAACCATCATGTCAGTGATGGCAGTTGCCGGTTGGAGGATTTATACGAAATTTTGGAATTATCGCTCATTAGGATATATGCTTACAACTTTGTCAAGAATCACCGCAACAGTATTCTGTACTTTTCCTTTTTCCACCGACAGATCGATAGGTATTTAACCTATATTTTGTTTTCTGTGGATGTGATTAAGGGACGAAGTGACAGCTTAATTCGGGTTTTGAAGGATCGAAATGGATGAAGGATCGATTGTAATAAAATGCGTGATTTGATTGGGAATAGATGAGAATCTTTATTTTGATTAATTATAATTTATATTACTGTTTCTTCTGTAAATTTAAAACTATTTGAAAAGTAGGTGCAACTTTTATGTAACATCAAATACTATTAAACGAGCAAGGTTTGTATGTATGTATGTATGTATGTGTGTCCAGATGATCTCGAAATCCACTCGTCAGAATTCAATGAAACTTTCAGGGTAGACTAATTCCTATCTAAATCGGCAAAAAATGTAGGTCTCATGTCTGTGAAAATTCGATCTTCCGAGATATTTACAAGAAAAGAAAAGTTAGAGGGGTGGGTGGCTCAGCGGTAGAGCACTGGACTCATAATCCAAGGGTTGTGGGTTCGAATCACACCAAAGGCAGAAATCTTTTTCTGATTTTTAATTAATTAAAAATTTAGAAATTGATTTTCATATACCAGGTGTGATTCCTCACTCGACCATTCACTGTTGGGTTCTAATTAACAGTGCTGTTCCTAAAGTGGCGCTGGGAAACAGTAACAAAGCCTACACAGAACACGAGGCTAATGGCCATAGTAGTCGATGCCGTTGACACAGAAGTAAAAAAAAAAAAAAAAAAAAAAAAAAGAAAAGTTAAGCTTTTAATTTTATTTCCTAGCAACGGCACATAATAATAACTTGTTTCTATAGTAATATATACTATAAAGGATAGATGAGTACAGCAAAAGTGGGGATATAACGTCACATTCCATAGGCGTACTTTGCAAAATAAGTTTCTATAATATAAATAAGGTCACAGCATATAAAATATATATACGCAATTCGTAGATTAAATTTTGAAGTTATATTATTTACTTGTCAAAATGTGACACCTGTAAAAACGTGACAACTGTTAAAATGTGATACGTGTCAGAACGTAACAACTGTCAAAATGAACAAATCTCAAAATGAACAAATGTCAAAATATGACACCTGTCAGAATGTAACAAAATCGTATCGTACTTTTCTTTATTTATTACAAAGATCTAACCTAACCTAAAGCTAATCTTTTTTTTTTGGCGGGTGGAAATGCTTTATGCACATCGGGTAAAGGTTCTTCCCTTCCCCGATAGTGTGAGACTACCCCTTACGGCTACTATTTTATTATGCTGCGGACAGTTTTGATATTTAAGTTTTCATTATCATAGAGAGAGAGAGAGAGAGAGAGAGAGAGAGAGAAAAAGAATGAATGCTTGTACACGTGTACTATTAACATAGATTTCAATTTTTTATTTTACAAGAAACTTTAAAGAGACATTTAAAATTCTCTATTTTCATAGTACATTTTAAGGTTGATTGTGACTTTGTATTTTCCAAGAACAAATTGTAATGTAATGTACGAATGAACTATTTTTGTAACTGAAAATTTTTGAAAAAATATGATATCAATATCTGCCACACGTCGAGAATCTGGTCACAGGTTTTTGTGGAGGTTTTTACCCAAGTATGAACATCAGACCTATAATTTTCCTTCACTGCAGATCAATAAATAATAAAATCAATTGAACATACACGAGGCTAATGGCCATAGTAGTCGATGCCGTTGACACAGAAGTAAAAAAAAAAAAAAAAAAAAAAAAAAGAAAAGTTAAGCTTTTAATTTTATTTCCTAGCAACGGCACATAATAATAACTTGTTTCTATAGTAATATATACTATAAAGGATAGATGAGTACAGCAAAAGTGGGGATATAACGTCACATTCCATAGGCGTACTTTGCAAAATAAGTTTCTATAATATAAATAAGGTCACAGCATATAAAATATATATACGCAATTCGTAGATTAAATTTTGAAGTTATATTATTTACTTGTCAAAATGTGACACCTGTAAAAACGTGACAACTGTTAAAATGTGATACGTGTCAGAACGTAACAACTGTCAAAATGAACAAATCTCAAAATGAACAAATGTCAAAATATGACACCTGTCAGAATGTAACAAAATCGTATCGTACTTTTCTTTATTTATTACAAAGATCTAACCTAACCTAAAGCTAATCTTTTTTTTTTGGCGGGTGGAAATGCTTTATGCACATCGGGTAAAGGTTCTTCCCTTCCCCGATAGTGTGAGACTACCCCTTACGGCTACTATTTTATTATGCTGCGGACAGTTTTGATATTTAAGTTTTCATTATCATAGAGAGAGAGAGAGAGAGAGAGAGAGAGAGAGAGAGAGAGAAAAAGAATGAATGCTTGTACACGTGTACTATTAACATAGATTTCAATTTTTTATTTTACAAGAAACTTTAAAGAGACATTTAAAATTCTCTATTTTCATAGTACATTTTAAGGTTGATTGTGACTTTGTATTTTCCAAGAACAAATTGTAATGTAATGTACGAATGAACTATTTTTGTAACTGAAAATTTTTGAAAAAATATGATATCAATATCTGCCACACGTCGAGAATCTGGTCACAGGTTTTTGTGGAGGTTTTTACCCAAGTATGAACATCAGACCTATAATTTTCCTTCACTGCAGATCAATAAATAATAAAATCAATTGAACATACACGAGGCTAATGGCCATAGTAGTCGATGCCGTTGACACAGAAGTAAAAAAAAAAAAAAAAAAAAAAAAAAAGAAAAGTTAAGCTTTTAATTTTATTTCCTAGCAACGGCACATAATAATAACTTGTTTCTATAGTAATATATACTATAAAGGATAGATGAGTACAGCAAAAGTGGGGATATAACGTCACATTCCATAGGCGTACTTTGCAAAATAAGTTTCTATAATATAAATAAGGTCACAGCATATAAAATATATATACGCAATTCGTAGATTAAATTTTGAAGTTATATTATTTACAAAAATAAAAATAAACTTTATGCATCTGACACTTTAACGTTGAGCGCATTAAATTTAACCAATAAATAACAAGGAGGATTATATGTTGGGATTAAACTTTTTTAATCTCTTGGCATTAAAAGTAACGCTTCAGTACTTACCTAAACTCAAAGATTAAAAAAAAAAAGTTAGTTCAAGAACTATCTTTAAAAGTCACTGTCTTCACTAAAACTACTGGTATCACTATAATCGTCTTTTCTGAGGTTTATTATTATCGGTTCTATTAAATTATCCATTGATATATCCACTTTCCTAAATGAATTTTACACATTTTTAACATGACCAATGCATTTTCCCCAATGTTCTCTATTTACTTCTGAAACTGCCTTCAAAAACAAATTTCGTACATCAGGAAATTTAAATGTTTTATTGTTTTGAGAAACATAACCTTTTAATAATTGTGACCAGATCAGTTCAATGGAATTTAACTCTGCCTGGTACGGAGGCAATCTGATAATTTTAATTCCTTTTTCTCTGGCCATCTCATCTATACTATATTTTTTGAATTTGTTTTTATGTTGCCTTGCTATTACTAATAATTCTGCCTTCAAGGATTTAGGAGGACTGATAATATTTTTAGAATGAAGCCATTTTGAAATATATATTAATACAAAATTCTGAATCAATTAAAATACATACGATACGGCTATGAATAAATAAAGTCTGACTTATCTGTCAAAAGAACAGGTTTATCTAGACAAAAACTATATTAGGCCGATCAGATGTATTAAAATTTAAATTTTAACTACAAATAAGCATTGAAGGATGAGGTAAAAATAAAATTTCTACCTCTTGAATCTGAAAGAATTCAAATTTAAATTTGCCGCTTTATATAAAAAAGGAAAGGTTCATTTGACGGACATAAATAATCTGCTTGTCAAATGACAGCCATCTCATAAATTCAAAGTTGAAAATACAACGTTGCCAATTCAATTTCAGCAATCATGTGTTTAGGTAAATATTTATAGGAACGTTGAGTAACACTGTTAAAATGGACACTTGTCAAAATGTGACACCTGTAAAAACGTGACAACTGTTAAAATGTGATACGTGTCAGAACGTAACAACTGTCAAAATGAACAAATCTCAAAATGAACAAATGTCAAAATATGACACCTGTCAGAATGTAACAAAATGTCACACGTATCGTACTTTTCTTTATTTATTACAAAGATCTAACCTAACCTAAAGCTAATCTTTTTTTTTTGGCGGGTGGAAATGCTTTATGCACATCGGGTAAAGGTTCTTCCCTTCCCCGATAGTGTGAGACTACCCCTTACGGCTACTATTTTATTATGCTGCGGACAGTTTTGATATTTAAGTTTTCATTATCATAGAGAGAGAGAGAGAGAGAGAGAGAGAAAAAGAATGAATGCTTGTACACGTGTACTATTAACATAGATTTCAATTTTTTATTTTACAAGAAACTTTAAAGAGACATTTAAAATTCTCTATTTTCATAGTACATTTTAAGGTTGATTGTGACTTTGTATTTTCCAAGAACAAATTGTAATGTAATGTACGAATGAACTATTTTTGTAACTGAAAATTTTTGAAAAAATATGATATCAATATCTGCCACACGTCGAGAATCTGGTCACAGGTTTTTGTGGAGGTTTTTACCCAAGTATGAACATCAGACCTATAATTTTCCTTCACTGCAGATCAATAAATAATAAAATCAATTGAACATACAGTTTTTCTTATATAGTGATAAATAGAGTGAGCTGAGCGATCTTCTGTTGACGGGACCTGTGCCCTACACGCTGCTGTTGTCCGTCCCGGAAACGGGCCTGTCCGCCGTGACTATTCGCGAAGATCAAGCGTCAGTAGATGTTGCCCTCTAAAAGGGTGAAATACCCAGAAACTAGGCAACTTTAATGCATTTAACTAACCTCTGTGACAAGCAGTTGATAAACGTCAACAACAGCTGCAGCTAATTGAAAATTAACACTGACAGCTTTTTTAATTTTCCCGCCTACTTTCAAGCCAATCGCCAATCAACTTTTTATTTATCTCCTTTTCAGTAGTTCCGTGATTTTCGCGAATTAATTAATAATTTGTCATGTTATAAATATACTTAAATTATATACTCATTGGGTTGCTTAAAAATGTAGATTTGAATATTAAGAGCTGTACAAAAGAAAGGGCTCTACCAGCCGCGGATCGGAATTTTGGCATCAGATTGCTAGCATTATTTAAAATTAGAATTCCTGGAGAACACCAGACAACGTTCTGTACACACCGTCATCAATCAATAATTCAAAGTCGATTGAATATATAACTGGTAGCAGCGAAAACCCGTAAAATAATATTTATCTTCGTTTAATCTGGAAATCCTTCGCACTTGGTTCATTTAGACGACTTCGTAATAGATCGTTTTCAGCTCATTATTGCCATAATTGGTTAATTATGTAATAATATTTTTAGGATTGAAAAGTTTTTTAAAATGTAAATTTGTTGTACTATAAAAATTATATTAATAGGTATAGATAAATTCTTCATTTTCCAATACTCTGATTTTAACTTTAATTAACTAGGTAATGATACAATCAACGGGAACAACTCACTTTTAACTTAACTATGTAATACATTTGCTCAGGTTACATAAATATTAGGCACTTAGCATTTGTGCAGTGTGAGTTGAAATTTGTAGTACAACTGAACATGAGAATGAAATTTATCTTTGTCTTATTGTGTTACAATATCACCTCACCCCAAGCTGCCCAATCAGGAACGTTCTCTCCGAAATTTTCTTCATTTTCCAATGTTTTTATCCCTTTATCTTTATTTTCTTATGAGACTTTTAGTAACAGTGGTACGTTTCAAACCATCATATCTTTAGAGACTTGGGTTTGAAACAATAAGTAGAACCCTATAGGATGATGAAAGAAAGTCTAACAACTTCCAGAACACTCCGACGCCACCAATAGCCTAGAATCACATTTAATTGTACCTATCTCATTTGTGCTCTATAGGCCGTCCTTTAATATTTCTACCACTTTGACCGACATAGAACGCTTCAGTCCTTGCAATAAATAAAGACTTTCACTTGCATTTATTGTAAAATACAGTAGGCTATTAGTAGTCAATTAAAAAGTCATATTTTAATTTAGGCCATTAAATTTGCCTTCGAATTAATCAAAAACGAACAAACGTTACATAAGTCTCGAACATAATGGTTCGTATAACGACATTTAGGATCCACCAATCATTTAAAATTACACGCGCCACCGAAGCCATAACTCAGGCGTAGTAATTAAAATCGCAGTTTGCTTAAATAAAAGAGACATCAATTTTCCTTACCATTAGTATAAACCACCTTTTTCTATAGTTGAGGAGCACCAATTACAAACAAGTTAAATATTTTAGCTAATAATACTTGTTTTGGGAAGTTCCAAATAATACCAAATTTGGAGACCCAAACTTATTAGGCCACACCCTGCAGATGGGCATGTCCCAACTTATTGTAGATTTAAGTTAGCTGAGAAATTGTGTGGACTGTATATAGGTTGTAGCGAAATTATACACTGATTACTTGAATTTTATATATTAACGATAACTTCGTAAAAAACAAAACACTTTTTAACAAACATAGAATATAACAAAATTCAAAACTGTGTTTGCAATTGCTCAAGAAATAACTGAATGTGAATACGGGTATGTCTGTAATATCATGCAATTTGTATAAGTTGAAAATTGCTGAATTTATTACGAATGAACAGTCCCATGATTGCGACCTGTTCATATGGAGATAGAAGTTCTACTGGTTTAAATTTATTACGTGTGGACAGTCCAAAGATTACGACCTGATCCACGCGGAGTCTGATGTTGTACTGATTTGATTTTAGATTTATTTGAAACGCTTGCCGTTGGACGAAATCCCTTCGGCCAATTACCGCTAACCGTTTGCGGCTTTATTGATGTGTGCTTTTTTTGTCTCTTTGGCAACTTGCAGTCTCACCAATGTGTCGCGATGTATGTAAAGGCGGTTGCCGACAAGGGCGGCTTTAGCATTGATGTTTTATCTCGTCGGTGAGTTACTTCCGCGTTGATTATCTGCGCGATGGCCTTGATTTACGATGCGTGTTGTACTGTTGCTATGCTGGGCATTTAGGCGTGCGGTTTGGTTATTTTTATTTCCTTTGTCGCCATGGGCGTAGGTAAAAATGTTCGATTTCGAACAATACTAGTAGGCCGTGTTAAGGATTTAATCAAATTATGTCCAGTTCAGCATTTTTAATTTTAAAATCATCAAAAACATTTGTAGTCGACTAACTATGGTACAAAGTCCGAATGAATCTGATTGCTTAAACAAACCTTTTCAAAGATTACTTGATCAGATTTATAATAGACAATAGGGTTACGCTGGAAGGGTGAAATCGGCTAACTTGAAGGTCTACCCTAACACTAATTTTGGAACATAATAATTGTGTTATTTCAGCAGATGACCAGACTAATTATTAAATTGTTCCTAACAACGAAATTCCATTACATTTTCGTTTCCAATTTAATTAGGATGGGTACATATTTTACAATGTATTTTTAACATGTTTTGTAGGTAAAAATATTTTTTTAAAAAAACGAAACATATTACCACTAATGGTATTTTGAAATTTGCTGGTTTTCGACAGCAAATGGAGCCAACAAAATCAAATTCACGCACATACACACAACAGCCAACAATAATCGCTACTCCAAATAGAATTTTAGAGGGTTTTGGGTAGAAAAATGAAACGCATCAATACAGGGGCAATCGATATTAATTTAAAAATTAGAATTTCGTAAAACGGCGTTCAATTTTTAATTACAAAATAAAAAAAAATTGCCCGATTCATCAGTTAATTTTTTGTATTATCTGGCAAGTTTTTTATAAAAAAATACATTACATACATTAGGGCTTTACCAAACACCCAATTTTCTTCGAGAAATACAAGTTGAATTCGGTCTTCTTGTACAAGTATTTTCCCAAAAAATTGTACCTGATAGGCAATTCCGTTAAAAATTTTCTATTTGAAACCACTTTTATGGATCTAATTGTACACTGATCTGGCACCGTACATAAAATATGCATAACATTTTTAACTACGCCCATGGCAACAAGGGAAATAAAATAACCAAACCTCTCGAATAGCAACAGTGTAAGCACTCATCGTGAATCAAGGCCAGCGCGCAGATAACCAACGCGGAAGTAACTCACCGTCCATATAAACATCAATAATAAAAGCCGCCTTTGGCGGCGACCGCTTTTACATACCGCGACCAGGGGCGAGACTGGAAGTTGCATAAAAAAAAGGCACAACAATAACGCCGAAAATACGTACCCGTGATTGGCCAAGGAAGGACCTCGTCCGTCGACACGCGGCTAAAATAAATCAAATCAAACCAGTAGAACTTCTATCTCCGTATGGAACAGGTCGCAATCATTAGACTGTTTCATACGTAATAAATTCATCAATTTTTAAACTTATACAAATTGCATACTATTACATACGCACTCGTATTCACAGTCAGTTATTTTTTGAGCAATTGCAAACACAGTTTTGAATTTGTTATATTCTATGTTTGTTGTAAAGTGTTTTGTTTTACGTTATCGTTAATATATAAAATCCAAGTACTCAGAGTATAATTTCGCTATAACCTATATATATATACAGTCCACATCAATTTCTCTGCCAACTTAAATCTACAATAAGTTGGGACAGCACACTAAAGGGTGTGGCCTAATAAGTTTGGGTCTCCAAATTTGACATTATTTGGAACTTCCCAAAACAGTTTTTATGATTGGAAGTGATAAAGAGGCTTACAAATTCGTCCAACAAGAGTGGTACTAAAGGGTTAATTTGAGACAGGTTAAAAGGGGGGCAAAATGATATAATTATACTTATCTCGCCTGCACTAAAACTGTTGATGAAGGCGACATTATAAATCTGTACTTACAATTATTTTTATGTCAACATTTTTTTTTCTTTATTATAGGTACCCATAACGATCACAATTACGCTTTTATGTATATGAATTTATTTTAAAACGATACATTCTGCCACCTCTACTGCCCGTTTAAACATGTTTGTCCTCATAACCTCTGCGTTTGATTTACTATCCCAGTCAGCTTTATCCTGCCCCGTGAACCATCAGTTATATAATACAATATTTTAAACAGCGCTGCAGTGAAAATTGTTTCTTGAAACCAAGAAAAAATTTATTACCCAGTTAAAATATAGTTTTTAAAATGGAATTCTTTTGGTCCTTAAATCCGTATATATCAGCAAAAACAAAACTGAGCAATTCCACAAAGCAAACCCTTTCTTTTTTTGCTATCTACAGTTTGTAATCTTGGGCTGCTAATAAATGATTATGGTTAGCCCGGAATCATAATCCGTCTCCTTTTTGTCCATCTCTCTGAAACAAATGATAACTGACGGCTACTGCATTAGCATCGAGTTAGCCCCGATTCTTAATATATCCTACGTTCTCTAGAGAATTGCTCGTGCTCTGACTAAGGGATTATTCAACACAATTTGAGAAAGTGATATGGATTTTGCGGTGATAGATTTTAAAAGGAGAAAAAATAGAAGATAAAGAAATCGTTGATACTTATAATTGTGTGATTTAATTTATTCAATTCGCGGAAAATACAGCATTTATAGCTTTATCCTGTACACTATTATATTTGTCCCAATCTTCCTTATTCTCGCAATCCCACTTCTCTTTTAATGTTCCATTATCGGTAAAATTAGCGCAAAATAGTGCCACTGCCTCCCAACGATCTTCACAATGACAAAGGGGTGCGTGATTACATGGTTGTGACCACTTTAACTCTTTATATTTTCCAGGATCACCCTGTGTCCATGCGGACCCAACACAACTTAGTTTTTCACCTTCAATTTTTTGTTCTAGTGGTTTCCAACAATTGCAATCTTCTTCTGCAATAACTATCGATGTAGCTAATAAGGTGAAAAATATTAATTTCATATCTAAAAATAAATAAAATAAATTAGAATTCAGGCTGGCGTTTTGGCAACTAGTGAAGGAGTTGCGTGAAAAAACCCTGCAGTGAATGTACACGTCAATAGTGAGACCCCAATGGCCTCGATGAAGGTAATCCTAAGCCTTACACCGCTCCATATAGTGATAGTGATAGAATGAGCAGAGAAATGTTATTTTTAAATATTCAAATAATAAAATAAAATTACTTACTAGTTATATACAAGTGAACAATTCCAGTCGAGCATTACATTTAATTAATTCTTGGATTAAAATGAAACATCACTAAACACTTTTACGATGATTGTGGGCAGTTTTCATAATGTATTTTTAATTAAAATTATATAGTGCGTTTGAAATAAATTCAGTACATTGGATGGCGAATTGATGATTGGATCTACGGAGGTGTTGTCAAATATTCCTTCTCTTTTTTATTAACGCTGCTTCTGTCCATTTTACTGACATCATTTCTTTCTTAGAAAATTTTAATATGTATCTATTAACTTTATTATTTTTGAGCCAAATATATTTTTGAAAAGAAAGTTCGCTTATGATTTTTATTTTAAACATCCTTTAATTAAATGACTGTTTATTGAGTTGATTTAAAATTATTCATCGTTAAATTTTGTTAATAAAAAGTTGTTTGTCATGTTTAAAACATTCGGTTCAACTTTGTATCTATAAAAGTGTTGAATATGAATCTCTCAAGGAGAAGTTTACGGGTGGCGGTTTTTAGTATTAATGTATATGGAAAAGTTTAGCGAAGTTTTAAATAAATATGTATGTCTGAAGTTGAAGCTTTATTAACTCAAATGGATTTCTGACAAGCCATGTTTTCACGTTATATTTTCAATTACATTTCCAATTAAACAGTGAAGTTTCTCAAACTACATTGTATTTACAAAACCAAGAGTACAAATATTTAATATATTATACGGGGTATTTTAGAAAATCTATATACGGATACATTCATCCAATCGATCAATACTCGATCGTTTGAGACATATTTTCATTGTCTGACGTAGGGACCCATTACGTAGCTCCCAAAGGAGTGAAACAGGGTGTTCAAGGACTCAAGAAAAACATAAACGCGTGTTTTATCGTTTTCCTTTAAATTTGAACTGTGAAATATGTCTGAAATATTTTACTCTCAGATCGAACTGCTGCAGATAGAAACTATACTATATAAAAGAGTATCCCAAACTAACAATATTATTAAACGACAAAATCAAGCTCTTGTAAATATTCAACATTAATTTTGAACGATTCAAAGAGAAGAAAAACAGCGCATTTCTTTTTTGTGACAGCTGCGAACGATTTGTGCGCTGAAAATGTTTAATGCTTCGGAATTAAAGATAATGGATTTATAAAATGACCGAGTTTTTAAGTTCTATCGTAATGGTTGTACGATGGGAATTAAGTTGATACTAATACTAATGACATAAATCGACAATATGCAGCAAGATATACATTTTTTTAATAATTGATGAGTAACGAATGGATCAAATGAACTCCTTAAACATTATTTTACATAATAAATCTGAAAACAATCATAATGATCTTAATTTTTAATTATTAAGTATTCAAAGACCAACTCAAAATGGTATATTTCCCAAAGAAACTTTAATGAATCTCTAAAATTCTTTGGAACTGGAAGACCCACTACACTGGCTTAATTTCGAGCTTAAATTCCAATAGTTCACATGAAGCTGCTTCTAAAATTCCCAAGTTGCCTAAAGATTTCAGTATGGAGTAGGATTTTGTGGTTTTTCTACTTGGGCACCTGAAATATTCGCTCGCGAGAAACAAGTTCTAGTCTAGATTAAACTCTACCCAACATTTTACTATTAGAAAATGAAGAAGGATAGTACCCCAAAGTCACTGAGAGCATTCACATCGTCAAACTTCAAACTTAAGCTTCCTTAAGCATTCTTTTCAAACATCAACCGCCATCTATACGTCATGTCGAGTAGTTCTGGGACTATATCCGCAGCTGTAGAAGCTGTATTTTTATTTGACTGAACAAAGGACAGAATAGAAATTAAATTGGAAAACCAAGTATAGTTTCATTAAAACAAATCCAAACATTTTAATCAAAATGCTACAGGGATGTTGTTTTATCTTCATTATATTTAGTATGAAGTATGAAGGTGGTTTAATGAATATTGACTTTAACATTACCTACTTTCATTATTTTTCTTCGTGACTTAGCAAAGCGTAACACAGAAATGAAATTAAACTGGAATACCTAGCATAGCTGCTTTTAGATGGCTTTATTCCTTTTATTCGTAAATATACCTACAAATGTTTTAGAGTCTGAATGTTATAATTCCGCACTGTGCGACATATATTTAACTTCAGGAAACTGTATAAATTCGTTTAATTTTCATTCAAATTTATTTGTCTCGAAAGGGAATTAATTTTCAAATATAAATACAAACTTTTTTATTCCAAAGCTTTGTGACTTTCAATATGAAGTTTTCTAACTTTAGAGCGGAATCAGAATGGCAGTATCATCAGCTAATGTTACAATAGTATCGTGCTCAAGGTTAGGAATATCACTGTTATACAGTAAGTAGAGTACTGGACCTAGTACACTACCTTGGGGTACTCCTGCCTTAATTTCTCTTAGATCAGAATATACATCTTCCTGTTTTATTCTGAAATATCTGATTTGATAAATAGGATTTTAAGAGTTCTGAATACTGACGTGGTAGTAACAAATTTAACTTGTGGTTGAGGCCCTCATGCCAGACTTTATCAAAAGCCTGGGCCACGTCTAGGAAGACGGTGGAGCAGACTTTCTTTTCCTCTCAAGACTTTTCAATCATGTCTGTGATTCCTATATATTTGAAGCAGAAACATTTTTAATTACGTCATATGGAAATCCAAAGAATTATACATTTGGATTATATGAGTCGAAATACATAACTGTTAAATCTATTTGTTAATTTTTGATCATACAGTTGCTCATAATCGATGAAAATTGGTGTGTTTCTATCAGAAAATACGGGAATTATGCAACATTTATTCTTACTCAGTGTTTCTGATATTAATAATATGTTTTTCTTCAAGGGAGTTATTGGTATACGGCGTTTCAAGTAACCATCTTTATAACTTTTTCCATTAAGATATGTTACTTGCAAGCGTGGTTAAGAGGTTCATAATGTTCTCTATCTTCATCCATTTCCTTCTTTTTATGACTCTCTTATTGTCTAGAACTAATTTTGATACTTTTAATTTGTCCTCGATTCTTAATTTTTTTATATATTTCTTCAATGCTTTTACTTCATTTTTCATATTTTTATCAAAAGTACACTTCTGAAGCTGAATTTATTTTACGCAAATTTTAGTCTTTCAGAAAAGTCTACACAAGATTTTTTTAATAGAAGAATTCGGTTTACACGTCCGATACAGTCCAGCATACGGGATGTGCATGGAGGAGAAAACATTACTAACTACGCGATTCGCAATTAGACAAGTCATTTGTATTCATGAAATGAAATAGGATTTAGTTTATTTTGGTCAATGCTCGTTTGTGGGTTATGGGTTTTAAATTTTAAAGTTTACATAAACGATTCGTGTTCCGAATAAAATAAAGAGATTTTCCAATCAACTTTTAATTAAGCTTCGCAAAGTAAAAAGATCGGCAGGTCCCACAAAAAATTTCACAGTAGAAATTTTCATCTAGAACCATCTGAGAACAAAAAAATCGGATGTGGCCATGCACATGACTTTACCATACTTTAACGGTCCTACTGGCTCATAATCCCATTACTCGTACATATTTAAGGCAGGCCATGCCTGGCAAGAGCGTACAATTGTCTCCATGAAACAAAACACTTCTACTGCGCTTGCGCTATTATGCAACTATGTTATTCCATATTTTATTTTTAACTCGCTTATAATACAAAATTTGAAAAAAGTTTTTAAACAAAATTTATAGTAAATTTAATTTAAAATAAATTTTTTCTCTTAATATTTTTACATAAACTTAATAGGAACGATAATAATTGCGAAGATCTGAAAAATCTCAAGAGTAAACCCCCACTTCCGGTTGTCCGATTTTGCCTAAAATCTAATCAGCTCATTAGCATGTTGTAAAAATGCTAAATATAAAATTTGGTTAGGAAATTCCGATCGCACACAAATTTTTCCGGACTCCATACTCCATACATACATTTTCTGGAAATGGTCTTAAATGACTTAGGGGGTCTCAAAACATGTAAATCCACTGAAAGCTGAACTTTTTTTGCAATTACAATACTTTACCTATGGTAAAGTAAAAAAGGTATTTTGAAATTTAAAAAAAATATATTTAACATGAGTGGGGTAATTGTGATTGTCGTAAATCAGTGGAAATTACGTTTGGGCAGCCATTTACAAGGTCGGCCGTTGAAGTTTGTGTTACTATGCCGCCTCTTTAAATGCTGTAGGTAATTTGATGTAACGGTGGACTGTAGATTTTTTGTTGTTGTCCAGAAACCTCACAATAAAACACACACGTCCCAGATATTTTACATCCACAAATGGAATTTCACCGCAAGGTAAGAAATCTTTGTCAGCTTCTAGCTGAAGGCGTTCTAATTGGTGTAAAAGAGGAGGTTTAAAAAGTTGTTCAAATGACCAAGTTAGCTTAAATGAATAGAATCAGGAAATACCTCTGTATATAAGATTTTATTAATTACATAACCTCCAAACTAACCCACCAAACTGCAATAAAAAAGGGACTATACATACAAAATAAATTTATTTTCAAGAAATAAGTCCATCCAGAGATAAATTCGAATTGAAGTGTGTTTACAGAATGCCGCAAATACAAATTTATTTCAGAAGGAAAATTGCACAAACTATTATAATGTTTCTCACGTATGTTGGACGAAAACGCGGTTATGATGCGAACATTTTTAAATTGAAATTTGAAAAATAAACTGTTTCTTGTTTATAAATCTTTTCGTAACCAACAGATATTGTTGATATTATTTACCATGACATCCTAAAAGTTTTCGATTAACGCTGCTTTTTCCCTACACGATGGACCTCGCAAATGGAAATTAATGTATCCTTTAAACGCCCCAGGGTAACTAAATAATCTTCGGCCACTAATTGAGTTGTTAAATTTAAATCGATCCCTTGATATCGCAGCAAGGGTGATCTATAAATGTTTGGGCAAAACCTTTTGTTTTCTAAATTGTTTATTTCTGTCTCAAACTTCATCCTTTTTAAATATCCCAGTAATAATCTACTGGATTCAAGCCTGGTAACCTAGTTGGTTGAAAAAGTGGACCACCATTTGTTCCCTTGTGGTAACTAGTAAACTAATCTCAACATAAATGAAAAAATCTGATGTGCCAGATCTGTGGTAAGTATCAGAAACATCACCAGCAAACAAACGCTTTTTCTTAGTGTAGGTATATATTTTTTGGTTCAAAATATTGTTTTTTATAACATTAATATATACTTTTAACTGCTGTGGTGTTAATTCTGAATCAAATGTCCTAAAACACCCTGTCAAGTACTTTAGAAGTAAAAAATGAAGTTTTATAAAAATAATCGATTGAAAATTGTATTTCCATTAAATCCAAACGGACATTAAACTTCTCGAATGTTTACACTAATCTGGCAATTTTAAATTGATCCATGTTATTTTGCAGTTCCGTAGCTTTAACCAGACTTACCCTTCCATTTACTGTTAATGTTGTATGTAATCTGCTTCTGACACTGCTCCAAAGCTACACGTTTTATACCAGTTTTAACATATTTTGTGGTATTTTCGGTTCATCTATTGTTTTATTAATGATCTACTACGTAATTTACAGGATCCAAACGCAAGTTGGGGTTGTCCATGCTCTCAATATTTTAAATTTTCAAGGGTTACATGAATAATGTGACGTTTGCACGGACATCTGAGCATTTTAGTTATTCATTAGAGTCTAGCCATATATTCCAATTGTTTTTTAATCAAGTTATCCAATCGGGATGCGTCCGCTATAAGATACAGGGTGTCAGGGATTGAATCTTGTTTTATGTAAGGCTTGATGTATTTTTTTACTCTAAAAACCAAACTATAAAATTGTGAAACAAACGCCCCATATTCGTGGACACCCTATACACATATAGAAACATATTTTCCAATAGTTTTTAATGATAAAACATAGTTTTAATAAGTGACCATCTTTCTTTTCAATAGTTGTAGCTTGGAATAAAACAAATGTCACTTATGTTGCCATGCGAGTTGTTTCCGGTATATTTATGATTCGCCATTCTTTGTGTCGGTAGGCAGTTATTGTTCAACAGTTTGAAATACATCGGTTATTTCTCGATCGGTTTTTCATCCTTTATCTAGCAACGAAAAAAAAAATGTTCACATTATTGGTTAACGCTCGAAACATTATTGGTTGGCATTTTTATAGTTCTGATTTATTAGATTTCGTGTATGTATGCTCACAACAAGCTTGATACGCGAGCGGAACGTTTTTAATAGGATTAAAGTAAATTAAACCAGACGAATGCAAAATGTTTTAATTTTTTACTGTAGGAATAAACTCTTATGTATGTTATCCACTCAAGTACCTCAGGTTACCCAAAATGCAGTGAATTTGATCTTGGGATTGGGCAATCAACAACTAGAGTGTCATTTTCACGTTCTAGTTCTTCTTGAAAGGTTGGTAAAATATGTGATAGTCTTAGGAAACGTTTGGAAACGCTTCTGAAAGCTTGGCTAAATTTATTACTGGTAATAATATTTACATCCTTACAGACAGCAGACAGGCACTACTGGCTCTGAATAGACCACGCATTACATCAGGTCCCAGTACTAGAATGTCACCAGGCCCTGACCAAAGCTTGCAATAACAACGTGGTCACTTTAGCTTGGATCAAAGGCCATGGAAAATCAAAACGCAACCGCATAGCTGGCTTGTTAGCTAAGAAAGCAGTCTCCCAAAAACTTTTGGGATCTGGCACTTTCATAGGCTTAACGGCACAGCCGTGATTGACCTACTAAAGAAGCGCTCTCCCCCGACAAGTTTAAGGGTAGATGGGACGACGAAAAAGGCTGCGAGCTAGCGTCCCAACAGCGAAACAGCCAAAAAATACATGACTATGAACAGGCAGAACCTGCGCACAGCGACAGATATCCTGCCATCTGCGAAAACACCTCTACAGGCTAACACATGTCAACATGAGGCTGGCTGACTCAGGAGGGTACACAATGGGCCAACTGAGACCTACGTGCTGTGGGGTGATCCACCCTTCTACCTTTACAGATCGGCTAAATGTAGATTAACTAAAGGAGGGGCTTGGGTCTCTATTTTTCTTCTGCATAGCTTGGTACCCGTTTAAAAAGCTGTAGGAGCTGTCGAATATGGCCTGGTCTCTGAAACTTTGAAACTTTGCGAAGCTTCGGGCGGGTCTGTTGAGGAGGTGCTGTTGATTGTTTTTGGATGCGCCTCTTTCAAAGAGAGAAATAAAAATATAATCTATTTCCTAGAATATGAAAAAAATAACAAAGAATTCTAATATTATATCCAACGCTTCCAACGTAAAACTCTGTAAATTTTTTGCCGTCCAAATACGTTTTAAACAAAGGTTACCTTTAATTCACGGCTATATATTCATTTAAGTTTTGACTCATTTCGTTTTGACGTTTTGATTCTGCTCGTATGAATACGAAATATTTTTACACGTATGGTGCAAAAAAGGGTCGCTCGTACGGCCTTATATTTGAATTTTTTTATTACATTTTTTCGACCCTTCTCTAAAACCCTTATAACAGCTCCGTCGAGATTTAAAGTAATTTCAGGATACGATTATTTTTCATAATGTTTTAATTCATAATAAAGTTTCTGTGAAATGGTTTTTTTTTGTACACAGGAAAGAGGAAAAAGGAAAAGCTGAAAAAATATACGTAAGTTCGTTTAGAAATTTTTGAAAACTACTAACGTGTTTTCCAACTAGATTATTTGATGCCGTGTGGCGTAGAATTCTATAAGCCATCAGTAAACTTCTTGTGTACATAAAAATTATTCAAATGTAATTAATGCAACAGCATATTCTCTCTTTTTGGAGGATTTACCTTTAGGAGCCTTTTAATATGGCGTTATTTCCTTAATAGTGTTTTTCTGTCTAAGTTATTATTTATTAAATTATATAATATACATTTTTTAAAGTAATTAAAATTTTGTTAATCAATTTTTATCCAATGAAAATAACATTTCATTAATGAAATAATCGTGTTCACTGAAATGGAGGATATTTAAATAAAAGGGGCTAACAAATTGAATTTATACCATTATTTTAATTGTTAACTAGAAGTAAATGAAAATTTAATTATCGGCATTGTTTATTTAATAATGCTCGTACTCTTTTTAAATTCCATTGTCTTCTATTTGTTTCATCATTTAGCAATGCAAATTGGGGAATTTAACCCGCGTTTATTGACAGAAATAAATAAAAATGAAAGTCATTATAAAATTTTTACTAAATATATATCGATTGTTCACAAAAATCAATAGAAAAATAATGAATATACTGACTTGGGACGACAGAAAATTAGTTTTTTATTAATATATTGCTTGTATTTTATATAGCAATTTAACTTTTATAATGGTTGTGAGAATTGCTATACAACTGATATTATAGAAACATGAAAATCGTATAACGCACTTAAAACTATTATACAATGTCTATACAACCAAAAAGGGCCCACTTTTATAAAACAAATAGCTATTATAGATGTTCTATTAGCTGGTTATACAACCCTTGTAATATTACTATAACTATATTAAGTGAAACTTTCATATACAATCCTTATACAACAAATTTACATGTGCACTTCGGAATTGTTATACAATCATTGTATAGTGATAAGCACTAAGCGATAACTATAGGATAATTTATTTCGTCTAGAGTTCTATTTTGCTAGTTGGGATGGCAGCAAGAGCCTTCCCGAACCTTTGAGATCTACTGTTCAAACCCTGCATTTATTCAAAAACTTCAATTTTTCGGTGAAGTTCAGGATTTTCCTGCAGGAAAGTAGTAAGGTAACCTTGCCAAGTTGAGCTAGCCTTTTGCGCGTCGAAAACATTAAAGCCAACCTGTAATTTTCATATTTCATTCCTGAATTAAATTTTCGAGGTATTTCAATAATCCTCTAACTTTTAATAAAAAGTATAAGCTCAAATCCTTTAAAAAATGTTAGTAAACATCCTTATTAAAAATGTGAAAAGATAATACGAGCGATTATTTTGTATTCACCGTACATATTCACTAATGCTTGGCTTGTGTTTTTCTGTAGGAGTAAAAACTTTGTCTAACAAAAAAGCAAAGAGAGGAATAATTGCAAAACAAACATACGGCTAAGAATAATAAACTTTTTATGTAAACAGAACTTACTAATGAGCATTCTTGTCAGTTATTGTTATACCAAAACGTAATTTTGCTATAGGGAAACTTCAATACAAATAATTTCTGTATGCAAAGGTGGTAATTTTTTATTTTTCACTATAATGTCATAAAAACTTAATGCATTTTTTCAAATAAAGCTCAAAGGCTTTGATCCCATCATTGAAACATGTGATTCAATTGTCCCGATTTCATCCTGACGATTGGTGAGGTTCAATAGATGATATAATGGCACTTATCTATTCAGAATATTAAATCGTTTCAATTCTGATTGCCTGATTTGAATTCATTTATATTTAAGTCTGACTTAATCGATGGAATCTAATTAAAAACTTCCAGTTGGTATCTGAGTTTAATTTTTTAATCAAAGTTCAAATTGGAGATATCAGCATATATAGGGTGATTCATAAAAAATAGTAAGCTTTAAAAAACTATTATGTGGATAAATAACTTATAAAAGGAGTGAATTTTTAATATACTATTGGTTTTACTGAATATCAAAACATGTTGACAAAGAATATAAAATGATATAAAATAATTTTTTATTTAATAAGGAATTTTGTATGCCACGAAATTATTGATCCCTAAGTAATTTACTCTTAATAACCGTATAGGAATCTTTTCAAGATGCTTAAATCGAAAATTTATGAATGCGAGAGCCTTCAGAGAAAAATTCCATGGAAATAAAATTTATAGGCTATAATGCAGGGTTCTAAAAGCAACGATGATTTACAATAAACTTTAGCTCTAGATAAAAAGGCGAGCTTGCTATCTTTGAAATATCGGTTACAGAACTCTTATCATATTCTACAAGAAATTAATGTGGTTTCCCTTCTTCACTGTCGCAAAAAATTATTATACATCATTATTTTATGCGTATTTTATGAGAGGTATAGAGAAAAACCGCATACAAGTGTTTTTAAAACTAACAATTTAATTAATAGCAAATTAATGCTCAAGAAATACGTCTTCTTGAAATTAATGGGATTGGATGTTATGTTGATATAACTTTTGACGATAATTATTTAAAAGAAAATTTTGAATCCTCACCAAAAATTTGGAATATTGAGCGGATGCATCGTAAAGTTGATTTGGATGATAAAATAGAGTATACACCTAAAGCCCCATTCTCCAAAAGGATTCGGTGAAATTAGTCTTGATAAAAAAAATATCAATAAATTTATAGGAGTGTCAAAATATCGCGCAAAAACAAACTTTGGCCCGGTTTTTCAATAATTGAGAGAAATAGATAAAAGGAAAAGTAACATGATATTATAGCTACAGGTTCCTTCTTTCATCTGAACTTTCAATCATGAAAAAATATTAATTTTAATTAATTAATTAATTTTAGTCATTCCTTTAGAACGTGATCTCTAAATGCAGGGCAGGAGCTAAAAATGAGGGTGTTTTGGAGCCGATTATGTCGAAAAGTATCATATTTTTGACAAAAATGATGAGGATCATTTTTGTATGTAATGAACTGATCTTCATTTTCGTCCAAAAAAAAATTCTGTGTCATATTTTCAGAAAAATCGCCGAAAAAAAAATATTTTTAAAACCAATGGGATATTTTCCAGCCCTTCCACAAATTTCAGACAGCTGAGAACTCATGAATACCTGCAAATTAAAAAAAATGGTGCCGGACGGGTTAGCACCATTGTTTATTGGACTATTTCTTGAAGCCAAACTTTTTTGTGAAAACAAAATTATAAACCATTCTGGTATTATATACTCCCAACCTAGCATCAGTACTTCTAACGAGCCTTTTTTCATTAGTCCACCGCAACTTCTAACCCAAAATTCTAATTTTTGTGATCTAAAAATCTCCCCAGAAATTAATAACACCGTAACAAGTGGTATTTCTTTTAAATTACCCGAAGCGTCTAATAACGAAATTGTCAGGATGCAGAAGTTACAGAATACAGCCATGAGGATAATTTTGCAACTTCCAAGAGAGACTCATATCAAAACAATGTTATATCAGTTGAATTGGCTCTCAGTACCATATTATTTGGAATATCAGACCCTAATGCTTTTTTGTAATAAGAAATCTTATATTAAAGAATATAATCATATATTTTTGAGGACGCTTAATTCAAATGTAATGTCAAATCAATAATATTGACAATTGACAGCTATCAAATAGTTGTGAAATGCTCTTCCGTTCGGCAGGCTTGAGGTTTACAACTATTATGCAACTATGGCTATGATTGGGCAGACGTGCACATGGGCGAGATATATTTTTTAAGACTTATGTACATTCAAAAATCCATTTCACTTTCGAGAAATCTTAAGCATTTATTAAGTAATTAAGAATAGTTAACATTATTATATGAAAAATAGTATTTGGGCTTAAAAATTCAAATATAATGTGATACTGAAAAATTGTCAGTTGGAAAAAATCATTTGACTGTAAGGTGACAGCTGCCAACTGTCAATTTCATTGGTTTCAACAAACTTATTTTAAAATCATGTTTGAATTTACTGTTTTCAAAAACATACAGTTCTTATTCCTTGGTGTAAGATTTATTTTTTTAACAGTATTTGACAGCTATTTGACAGCTGTCAACTGTCAATATTATCGATTTGACATCTTATTTGAATTCAGCGTCCTCAAAAACATATGATAACATTCTTTAATATAAGATTTCTTTTTTCTTTAAAGCATTTGACAGCTATTTGACAGCTGTCAACTGTCAATATTATGGATTTGACATCATATTTAAATTCAGCATACATTAAAATAATTCAAATATGATTTTTAAAAAGGTGATATGCGTTTTAAAGCGGTTTCTATACTATGGTGGAGCCACGGAGCTTCGGAGCACCATAGCAGCCAAACCATGGACTTTGGAGCTTAGTGCCCATTGAGACTTTTGTTCAGTATGACAAAATGTATAACATAAAAATTCAGACAATTTGACCGAGCGGCCATTTCCTATCTTTTTGTGCGGGGTTCTTTTCCAAAGTATAATTTTTCTCTTGCCATCGTCTGAGCATTTTCACCACAATAATAATTTAAAAATTGTTGTTGGAAGTCCTCAAAATTCCTCATGATCAATTCCCTGCTGGCAAACCATAATAGTGCATTACCACTCAAATTTGTGCTGTATATATATGCTGTATATTTATATTTTGGCCAATTTTATTTCTCAGTATGTTTAGAAATATTTTAGGATGCAATCTTTTAATATAACCGTCAAATTTAGTTGATCCTTGAGTTGTTCCTGTAGTAATAATAACTCTCTCCCTAACTTGGCTGTCCATTTCCCTTCTTAAATTTTCTTCCATCTGTTTGATTCTGTTTTCTGTTATTTCTTGCATTTCTTCTGTCATATTTTTCCTTCTTGAATATTCCTTTTTATATTTCTTATTTGTTTTCCTTTCTCATCTATTTCTTGTTTCAGTTTTCTCTATTTTTCTTGATCGTCTTTACTCATTTTCTCAACATCAACTTTAATCTCTTTTTCGTATTCTTTGAGTTCCTCCTGTATTGCAACAGCCATAGTTCCCACATCTTGTTTCACCTCTTCTATTCTTTGGACAACTTCATCATATTCCTGGTGAACTCTCAATCCGATTGTGTCCACTTCTTTTCTTTCATTCAATTTTCTTCAATTTTATTTACTCTTTCCATAAATTCTTCTCTGTTCTTCTTAATATTTATTTCTATTTCTTGTTTTATATTTTCCATTATGTCTTGCCTCATACTTTCCATTTTATTTTCTATATTCTGACCCATATTTTCTATCTTCTCCATAAAACATCTCATCATTTCCTGGAAGTTGCATTGTTCTTCTTCCCTCTTCTGTGTGCCAGTGTCTCCTCTTTCTCCCATTTGGAATGATGGCTCCCCTAGTTCAGCAATCCTTAATGTTTCTTCCAAATTTATCAAACCATCCTGTGGTTCATCCGAACTATCAACCTCCTGAGATTCAGGCAATGTACGGTTTCTTAAATCCATTTTAATTTTAATTATGTTTTGGGCCCTGTTTTCAAAGAGCCCCACGTTGGGATGCTAATTGTTATGCTAATGAATTCTTCTAAATACTTTTAATAATCTTTATTTAACTGTTTTAAAATCTGACATATTAAATATCATTAACATAAACTTCAAACTCAAAAACATGTCAACACTACTATCACTTTTTTTTAAAGTCTTTTTCACATAATTTTTTATAATTTATTTTAAAATACACTTCCAAATTTTGCCCCATTTTAACATCATAACAATATATAAACATCATACGATGTTGTATGCAGCTTTGATCCCTTTATTACAATTTCGTACTACGTCAATGAGTAACAGAAGGAAATGCGACTTAAGTTTTCTATTTTTCAGTAGAAAGAACAAATAAAACTACCTGCTTCAGCATTTTATTAAAAGAACTAGAACTGAATTTGCCGATTTCGCATTTGGAATAAAAAACAGTCACAGTCGCTGCTGTTCTCTCTATGAAAAAAATAAAACGAAAAAGCAAAACTAATGGTTTCGTTTTAGGCCAATTACTGGAGCACACAAAATCAAGGAGGAACATAAAAATCAAGTATTTGGGTTATTAAAATTTACTAAAATCAGTAAAAGCGCAAAAACATATTTATTTATTTATTTATTTATCAGTATCAATATAAATTCATTCATTTACATGTTAAATTAAAATATAAGTCAACTTAAATTGAATTGAAGTTTTGAGACATTTAAGGATAGTTTATTATAGTCTAACCACGACTTGACTTTCGATATACCAAGTTCAGCCTTTTTCTTGACTAGATGCCATGATTCATCAGTGAACACTAATACAGTGTCATCTGCGTAATAAATAATCGAGCCTTCTATTTTAGTTAGTAAGAGAGAGTTGATGTATGTAATGAACAGTAGCGGCCCTAAAACCGTACCTTGTGGTATCCCCATTTGTATAATTTGAGTATCACTGTACGTGTTTTCAATTTTTAGGACTTGTTTTCTGTTGGAAAGATAACTTGAGAATAAATCTGACACGATACCCCTAACTCCATATTGTTCAAGAACCTTTAGAAGTTGCTTGTGAGGCACCGTGTCAAAAGCTTTTGCAAGATCTAGAAATACAGCTAAACACTTTTTACCATCATCCAAATTCGTTTTTATTACATTTATAAGGTCGTACATTGCCTCGTTGGTGCTAACACCTGGGATAAAGCCGTACTGTTTTTCACACAAAATCTTATTTTTAGAGAGATGTTCATAAAGTCTTTTTTTTACAGATTTTTCAAATATTTTGGCAAATGTATTAATAAAACTGATGGGTCTATAGTTTGTAATAAAGCTTTTATTGTTTTGTTTGTGAAGAGGTGTAACAACTGAAAGTTTAAGCTCATCTGGCACTTGACCATGGACAAAAATCAAATTTATTATGTGTACTAGTGGAGCTAAAATGTGAAAATGAGTTCTTTTCACAAGTTTAGCTGTAAAACAATCTAAACCTGGAGAGCACTATTTGTTTTTAAACTTTGTATATGTTGGATAATTTCGTTTCCATCAACTGGATAAAGAAACATAGATTGCTTTAGTTGCGGGGAGGTAAATTCTACATTTAAAGGAGAATCATCGATTTTATCTGCCATTTTCTGACCTATATTGATAAAATAGTCATTACAATAGTTTGCCATTTCTTTTTCACTTTTCTTTGACAATTTTTATAACATTGTTAGATTTTTTATCTCCATTGACTATCTTAAACAGCTTTTTCATATCATTTTTGTTGTTATTTATTAGTTCGGTGTTATATTTATTTTTTGCTTGTATAATAGTTTTATTTAATAAATTTCTGTATCTTTTATAAGTTTGTATTAATGCATTATTATTTACTGAACATTAAAATTATCCCGAGGGTGCTCCACATTTTCTTAAAATATATTTGTATTTGACTAGCGAACTCTTTTGCATATTACACAAACCTTTCATTTGTGAAAGATATTTCTGTTTTTCCGACTTTACCGCTTTTTGTTTACTCTATCAGCCTTTATCTGAACGACAAAAATGAAAACCTATTTATACGTCTGCATAAATTCCTTGTTATCTTTTTTGCTTTTTGGTTAGAAATGTTCATTTTTATTTCAGAAATCGTTGAGAATAAGAACTGAAATAAACAATTTTGAGGCTATGGGTCGTATGCTAATGAAAAATTCGGCTTGCGGGGAAGTCAACGGAATAAATACAAATAGAAATGATGAGTCGAGGAATTATGAAAAGGGAGATTCGTTGCGATAGGGAAAGATGAATTTTCAAATTTAAAAAGAACGAATATTAGAGTTACAAGGTTAAGCAGAAAAGTTTGAAATCTACGCCATCGGAAAATGTGTCCAGTTCAACATAGAAAGAAATTTTCGTACACAAGAGATCATCATCATGTCAGACAGCCAAGCAGCCATTAGTGCCTTGAACTCCCACGTAATCAACTCCAAGATCATTAGGGTGTGCCTAGAGAAACACCATTTCCGGGACTTGAACCTTTCTGCTGAATAAGCACCAGTACAATACTTTAATCAATCACATGATCTTTATCTATTACATGTTCAGCAAGGCGACAAGATCTCACAGTCCTTCTGCAGTCAGTTTTATGAGAGATTATTCTATCTTTAAGCATTCTACTTGTTTGACCAATGTATACTTCATCACAGCTGCTGCATGGGTTTCATATTTGATTTATTTTTGACTGGTATAGGTGTTTTCAATTTAGAATGTATATTTTTTTATTTTCATGGGATGGTTTGAATGAAAATTTAGATACCGATTACTATTACTATTAATTGGTTTCCTGTACCATCTAGTAATGCTTTTATTGTCGTTCGTTCTTATTAGTTTTAAATCCAGGAATTATAAGTTTCTTTTTCAACAGTAAACTGAATATTTGGAAAGAAACTGTTAAAAATATTTAAAGTTACATCGATACAGTTTCCTGGTACAGAGAGGATAAGATCGTCTACATATCTCTTGAGGATAGATAGATAAACTAAAAAGTTACTTGAAGTAGTATTATACAGGGTGGTTGGTAGTGGGTTAGCCAAAGGAAAAGTGTAGGTTAATAGAACCGAATAGAGCACATCTAGCCTATTTGCGACCGTAAAATTTTTTACGGATTTTGAGTTTTGAATTTTTTACGTTTTTTTTATTTTATTCAAAATTTGGTATTCTTTTGCTCGCCCACAAACATAAAAATCGATAGGAGTCAAGTCTGGAGACCATGTCGGCCTATCTAAGTATTTGGAAATGCATTATCTAATGAACAACACGTCCATAATGGTGTTTTTTTTTAAATATGTATACTATAATTAGTAAAAAATAAAGTCTTGTATACGAATAAAACAAATTTGTTGACATTTGTCTGTTCTGACGTATATGGTAAACTTACTAAGCAACGAATGTGGTATTCATCAATCAATTTCTAATGATGCAACAAAAGGCACCCTTCCCCTGATTCCTACGTAGTCTCAAACTTTAATGCATGTATAAGACTTAATTGGCACGCAAATCGATCACTAACCGTTTTTGTTGCGTTTCTGACAAAGAGGGAAAATTTTGTTCCTCCAGTGTCGTACCTTAAAGGGTCCTAAATGATCTCTTTGTATACATTATCTCATCTATTTTGAGAACTATAGTTTATTTTTAAATCTAAAGAGTAAACTATAGAAGTAATGTTCATTATTTAGTATATTATAATCTGGTCAACAGTGACCAATGAGCAATTTAATTCCTCCTCTTAAATCTTCTTTCTAACCCAGTATTGTCATGATGATGAAATCTTTCTTCATGACTCTTGGCTAATTTCTTGATAGTCTGGTCAACAATGTCCACTTCCAGATCCCTATGGAGGTCACCATAGCGAATGTACCTACTATGTTCCTCAGTGCTTTGTCTTGAAATCTTTGGATGATTACTAAGTTGCTTGCTTTGGTGCATCACCATTGTTGGATACTATAAGTCCATAGAGGCTTAACTATCTCCTTATAAAGCATAACCTTATTATGTAGAGACACAGTGGAGTTTCTTCCAATTAGCCAGTACATTTTTGTATATTTCAATCCAAGTTCTTCTCTTTTCTTTTTAACTTTCCATCGAAGTTTGGCATCTAGGTAATACCTAAGTATTTTGCTGTGTTTGAATATGGAATCAGGTTATTGTTTATTCTGACTGGAATATGATCTATCCTTTTGTTTGTAAAGTTAATGTGGAGTGACTTAATTTCATTAAGTTTAATTTTCCATCTCTTCGTCCAGTCATAGATAAGGTGGACAGATGTTTGCAGCTTGTGAGTTGCTTCTTCATTGCTCTTTCCTACTGCTAGAATGGCAGTGTCGTCGGCGAAGGTGGCTATGGTATTGTTTTCTAACTCTGGAATATCACATGTGTAAGTATAGGACAGATCCTAGGACACTTCCTTGTGGTACTCTAGCCTTCATTTCTTTAAGATCGGAATAGGCTTCTTCTTGCCTAATTCTAAAGTATCTTTCCGATATATATGAATGGATGATATCTGTATATTGTTTTAGAAAGGAAAAGCTTGATTTTATGTATTAAGCCTTCATGCCAAACCTTATGAAAGGCTTGTGCTACATCAAGAAAGATAGCACAAATGGTTGGTTATTCTATGAACTTAATCGATCGTCGAGTGCTTATATCTATTTAAAAATAAAACGTTTTTATTTTTCTGTAAATATATTTTTAAGTTTTAATGACCCAGGTCCAGAAATTGCTTCCGCGCTGCCTTTGGTGAGCTGTGAACTCGCTTCTTCCACCCTATCACTTCTACGTGTTAGAATTTGCATCAACCTAATTATATTAAATGAAGCTATTTATTTTGTAGCAATAAATCGAAGATAAAGGGAGACATTGGAACAAAATGCAATAAGAAAACCTTGTTTAAGTTGGCACTAGATATTTCATCGCAGTTAAAGGTGAATATGCCTTAACGAATTGTTCTACGAATTGTTTCTACTAGGGTAGCAAAACTTGCCCCCTTTGGGGAATCAATTGGAAAACTTTGTATGGCTTATCATCTCCATGCACTGCTGCCACTAAGCAACTGGATTCTCCCAAAGTGTAAAATGTCTTTCTACTTCACATCCAGCATGGCAGAAATAATAGTCAGTAGTCACTTATCCATAGACTAACCGCAGAGCGAGGGGCTTAACTGGTAGATTGATTTCTATCAACCCTTAATGGTTATTAGTTGATCAGTTGTAGATTTAAGGAATGCTTAAAGAATGATGTAAGGGGGAGAGTTAAAAATAAGGGAAAGTGAAAAAGAGATTGCGGTGTCTGTGTCCCCATGAAACTTTCAAAAGTCGGCGCTCATGATCTATTCCCCCAATATATTAACACAATAAGCCCCACACCATTAAGGATGGTCGTTAAAATATCTTTGTATTAATCTCTAATTCCAATACATCTTTCCTCTAAACTTAAATAATGTAGCTTTATCGCTATGTTCTTGTTACAGCTCGGTTTTGTTATCGGTTGCTGCGAGAGAGATCGATTTGTTTCTGGGGAATAAATGGTTGCCAATGGATAAAATAGGGACCGCAACTAAAATTTATTAGCAAAACGTAAAGCTCTATTTAGAACATCCGGTTTTAGGTTGTGTTTATTCGACCCTTGCTTTGATTCGAAACAATGCAGCGACTATTCATATATCATCTATTATTGACGTAATTGTGATATATGAATCTAATATAACGGACAAATAAGTAACTTCATTTGAAATGTTAATTTTATCATTTATAAGTTTGAAGGCAATTTTCGATACTTGCGAAAGAAGTGAGATGGTGGCCTGGCAAATCGTGCTGCATGCTTCCGAACAGGTACAGTAAAATATCCCATTTAAGCGTCTCCAATTTTTTTTTACTACTAAGAAGAATAACTTTCCCATATCTCCGCAGCTCATAGTGAAAAAACACCGTTTTGATATTGACACGAAGTCCAATGTTTGGCCTATGTGTTACTGTTACGTATCCAGGGTGAACCACCCCTTCGGTCTGTATGGAAACCTTTTTGGCCACCCAGCCAACTACTGAGTGCCAATTCTTTCTCGTCGCAAAAGGTTTCTATGAAAATTTCGCTGACAGTTGCAGAGTTCATAGTTTGAATAAATTATCCTACATTTGTCTCTGTAATAGCGTCTCAATTAGGCAATCTAACATCGATTTTCGTCAGCCAAATTTTGCAATGAGACCTGGTTTGATTAAATGATTATAGTTTTAAGTTTTCTATTGTGGAAATAAGTTTAAATAAAATAATTTTGGTAAATAAAATTGTTAAATGTAAAATGTTAAATATTTTTTGTTATTTTGTCATAAAGACAAATGTTTTTTTCAGAATTTACCATTCAAATCTCTTTCATCTTTAATTTCCGTCCTAATGACCTGCTCATTATTCCAGAAAAAAACGTAGCGCAAAGGCTTGATCAATGTTACAGACAAAAGCTATTTTATTTTTGAAAATGCGGAGTGGGGTTTTATCTCGTACGTGACGTTATTCGTGCCGCTTGCGAATTTCTGCATAAAGAACACGGTTCGGAAGAAGTAAGTTCGAATTTGCGAACGACTGACGTAAACTAAGAAGCACGTAACCCTTAAATTTCGGAACTGAATGATCATTAAACAGTTTCTGAATGAACATTATTTTCATGTTAAATCTGAAGAGGTCCAAATCCAATACCTTTATAGCGTGCTGGAACGTTGGACTATTGATCAAAAGTTAAATTAACATTCTATAGAAGTTATATACCACATTTCGTTAACAGCGGGCATATTTTCAATCAATAATATCAGTTTAGATTAATATCTATGACATACGCACTTAATACAGATCTCTAATAAAGCAACATAGGTTATAAGTTTACATTCAGTGCTAATAGTGAAGTTTCAAGCACCTACAGACACTCTAATGGATATATTGCATGCGCTAGTCCCATATTGTTGAGCCCATTACCTAATGAGTATGTCGATATCCATAACTGAATTTGACTGGTATAGAAAAATAATTTTGTGTAAATTACATGAATCAACTACTATCACTTTTTTTCAAATAACTTAAACCTTAATATAGGGGAGACAACATATGCATGAAACTATAAGTACTTGGCGTATTTGTCAATAGTGGCCCCATCTATATGTCACTCGGATTAGTAGACAAAGAAGAATGCAGATTCTGCGAGGAGTAGGGGGCACAATAGATCTTATAGGTCGCAATGTATCGACACCCCATCACAGATAGATAGATAAATGACACTGATGTTCTTATCAAAAAAACAATAATGGTTGGCGAGGATGTTGAATTAGTCTTTCTTCATCTAATCAACAAATTTATATCTTATTTTACCCTCAACAAGAACCCACTGGTGAAATTAAACGTACTTTTTAGAATCTTAGAACATTCAAATAAAGTCCAAGTAAAAATCTAATTAAATAGATTAAAAGCGCGTCCGCCCGAAGCCGTTACAAAAAAAAACATATTGTATAAACTAATACTACATCGTCTAAAGATAACACTTTCGATCTAGATATACGTTTCAACTTTACTATATCAATTACAAGAAGTAGGAGACTCGACTGTCCAATACTGATAAGCCATTATGTTTTAATTGGAGAGATCTAGAACTCGATGAGAAATGTCAAGAGATCACTTTAACTGCACAGAGCACCGAGCATTCAATTTTCCGGAAACTTTAGAACTGGCGAGAAGCCAACTGTGAGAGTTCATAAAAATAGGACAATCTTGTGGTAAAATTGATCTAGTCGAGAAATTCTCCATACCCTTCCAATGATTTTATATCGATAGTATACCAACTTTTTAGAGTGTTGGTGCTACAATTTGCGCTTAAGTATTCTTTATGTCTCTTATATTTCGAAAAAGATGAACTGTTTCTATCGTAACTGTGTCAATGGTTAAATAACTCTAGAAGGTTACACTGGAGTCTGGTCTTTGTTAAAAAAATAATTTAGGAAAGTAATAGTAATATAAAACTTGTTTATTAATTATGTTTTGATATATAAATTCCTTATTCTCTAGGCTTGATTAATGTGGTACACCAAAACGTTATATTTAAATATAAAATGTCCTTTTTAAAGTTTGTTTATTGAAATTAAATTTAGTTTTAATATTTATAAGAAATTCCTAAAATATTTCAAATTTCAAGAGTTTATTTATGTTGTTTCTGATTTTACAAGTTGTTAAGTTGGTCTAAAAATAAATCATTTCACAAATCCACTTTGAAAATTTTTCAAGATTTTATCGCCAGGAAAATGTCTGCCATAAGTGACTTCATCAGGTAAACAGTGGCGTAAAAGTGGGATGGCCACCCCAAGAACTCCAAAGCGGTGGCGAGGAGTGGCAAATGATGACGTCGAATTTGAAATGCCAGAGAGTGAATTCCAAGAAATAACGATAGTTCAATAAGCTTAATCAAACAGTCTCTTCATTTTGCCGAAATCCTTTTCCCACTCTTATCCCAATTAAATGAAATTCTGATAAATGCTCTATAACTGCAAAAAACTGATCAGGACAATAATAATAGTAATCATAATTGTAACGTCAAAACACGATCCCATGATGATACCTCAGCAAATCATAATAATCACATTAATAATAATAATAATAGTAAAAATAATAATAATAATCACTTTGCCACCCCCAAGAAATCGAGATTTTTACGCCACTGCAGGTAAATGTACATTTTTAAATACGTTATTTGTTTTTCTTGAACTTTTTTTAATCTCAGTGGTTTGTGTTGACTCTATTTTATTAGTTTGACGAGTTAAAGTTTGAATTACTGTTATTTTTTATAGTTTTTTGAGAAATAAAAATTATATCAACCTCCACCTTCGTTCTTGTAGGTTAGGAGATACTATTATTGTTTATTAAAACTGATTATTTCCCTTGCCTGTCAAATATCAATTTTTAACCAATCACATGCTTGGAAACTGATTTGACGCAGCCAATCAAAACAAAATAAAGCCACTATTCACCTTGGTGGTAAATATTCGGTCGGCTATTTGATCAAAGAATAACTCCCTCGAGCTAAAGCTCTCGGGAGTTATTCAGATTATTAATGCCAAAATTAAGTCTCGACGAATTGATCCTAAAATAAACTCGAAATTTAGATACAATAAAAATAGTCGGCTATTTGTCAAGGTCTTGGGATATTACTGTCGAAAATACTGTATGACAGCTACTGTCAGCAGTTTTTTCGAGATTACCCGCGGCAAAGCTTGACAGCTGTTGTCACCAAAAATTACAATACCTTTGATAGCAAGTAATTATGGTCTCCTAGGACACCAGAAAATGACGCTAAACAATTGTGCTGATTTTATTGTCAATAAATTTTGTAATATTGTTTTTAAATAGTGCTAGTCAGCTTATGTAGTGAAAATGGAAGTGATTCTATGACTAATATTGATCTGGCGATTGAGAAAAGTGTACCGTACAATACCGTTAAAACCCATACGTCAATATGGAAACAATTTGCGGAATTCTGCAAGGCAAAGAAATACGAGATTTTGGAAACTACAATTTTAGAGCAACTAAAACTAATCCTGAAAGATTGGGCGTGGAATATGAAGAAAGAAAACGGTGAAAATTACAAAGAACTAGTTGTAAAGACAATTTTATGAAGTGGAAAATAATTTTGGATCCATTTAAAGATATTATCTTCAAGTCTAGTAGGGAAGCTCGTAATGCGAAATGAAGGAATTTGCAGATGTGCGCCAATAAAAGGAAATCGAGCTCTGATTCATTAAAATTGGACGAAGACACTCCGGCGGGACTCCACCGAAAATTTTACCTTATCGCTTCAGTAGAGCTTGCCTGGAGAGATGGAGAAGCAGTCAATTGCAGAGTTAATTATTTTAAAAAGGAAGTGGATAATTCTGGGATTAAAACAGGTAGATAACATAGTTCCATATTTTTTTAAATAACTGATTTTCAAAAATCCTACTTTTTAGTAAGAGTAGAATATAATCCTATCTTCAATAAAATGGCCCTGGGTAGAGAAAAAAAATGGCCGATAGTAAATGGCTGGTCCCCAACACGAAGAACCCTACGTTTTGTCCAGTCCGTCTTTTTAAAATTCTAATGGTTAAACGTTCATCTAGAATAATAACTGATAGATTATTCTTAACAGTAAACCCATCATGGAACAATCAAGTGGATGGTACCAGCAGCACTCATGCTTCTTGTCAAAATATTACTTAGCAACCTGTTTTTTCGATTTTTCTCGGAAAAATTAGATGCTCTTATGATATTACTTGCGAATATCTCTCTGTCAACTGATATCTAGCGACTTAATTTCTATGAGGTTATTTTAAGCTTTAAGGAGACTTGTTAATAATATTTTAAATTGGCACATTTATAAATTATTTAATTCAGAAAATATCATTTTCAGAAATTCCTTTTAACATGTAACTCTTCAGCCTCGCAGTTAAAACTTAATGTCCTTTACTTCAAAATAGTTCAAACATGGGTTGAGATACTATTACAGGACGCCATACAATGATACTTGATGAAACTTGAAAGCTGTCTTTCGAAGTTTCTTCTTTCCTGACAAAATATTTTATTTATTCGACATGCCGCTTGAACTTCCAGTGTATTCAACACGTTAGGTCATATTGAAACCCGAAGTGACTCCGCATTTTGGTTTAAAAGAGACCAGAAATACTTTAATAAAATAAAACTCAAAGAGAACGCTCTCCTGCACACAGCGCAGATATAAACAGGGAATATTTTTCTCTCATTTTTGACCAGCTCGAGCAGATCGGCAGGAATATCGATCCTCTCACCCACAGGTGATCCTCCGGAACATATGTATGAACGAATTAAAGAGATTTTTACCTCGGGTGCAGAAGGGCATCGAAACGTATCTGACGTAGTAATTTTAATTTCAATAGAACCGCCAGTGATAATAATAATAATAATAATAATAATTGCTGTGTATCCAGAAAAATATATGCAGGCGTAGTTGTAACTTATATACGAAAGTAGTCCCAGAAGTACCGAATACGACCTATAGATGGCGGTTGCTATTCGAAAAGTACCAACCTTAGAATGCTTAAGTTTGAAGTTTGAAAAATGAATTAAATAATTCCGAAAATGTTAGAGAATGTCAATTGATTTTTTTTAATTAATAAATAAAGATAAACTTCTTCATTTTAGTCGGACGTTTAGCGTAGAACTTGCCTCTTTTAAGGTGTTATAGAAATCTAGGATTATTTGATTTAAGTTGCTGTGGACGTTAAAATATTTAAGACAGATTACCTCCGCGAGAGGAGCTATATAGCGGGATAATCGATCTTTTCCGATAGAGAGAAGTTTTCTCTACTTTTTATTTGGGAATAAGGTTGAAAAGTCCGAGAGGTCCCAATGGGAGGGTAGTTTACCTTCGAATCTGTGGTACGAGAAATATCCATCATCATTTAGAATATACGAAAAAAAAGTTAGTTGGATGGGAGATACGAAGAAAAACAGAAAGGCGGAAGTTAACTTTGTAATTACTGGTTTATATGTTAAGCAGTGTTGTAAAAATACTTAGGATAGTTTCTAAAATTAGAGCAATCTTACACGTTTATCGTGGGTTTCGAATTGATGTTTCGAAAAAAAACATATTTTTCATCATCAAGTGTGATATACAAAGTGCAGTACATCTTACATACATAGCTTAGCAAAGCTTACAATCCTATTAAATGATAAACATCAATAAAGCGATTTTTTTTTCTTATCTTTCATGTTGTTATTTTCTATTCTCGATTATGTTCAAGTATGAAAATTACAGCAGCATAAAATATGTATAGTTTGGCCTGTTTATAGCGTGCTTATTGAAGCATAGTTTAATCCCAATTTGAATCTATTAATACAAAAATATTAAATAAAAAAGCAAATATTAAATCGAGGAAAAAATTATATTATTAGAAATCTGTATGTAATTTTTCTTCTAATTTTTTTTAAATTGTCGATAAATCTGCTATTTAATTTAGTGAACTTTTTATTAATTAAACTCATAATTTCCCCCAAAAAATATAGATTTTATGGTTTGACATTCTTCCCTCTTTACCCAGCCAAAATTATTTTGATTGGGCGTTTAATTTTTTTACAATTGTCTAAAAACCTTATTTTTCCTTAATCAACGTAAAATATTTAAAAATTGCAGTAGTAGATTTTTTTTAAATTTGAAATATAATCAGTGAAACAAACAAATCAATTATTTTTATTTTTATTGTTGGATCTGATAACAGCGCCACCGCTGAATTGCGGTTTCTGGAAATAACATGTTATCTGCTATGTTTGTATTAGATTCAGTTACCGCAAAATTATTGGCGTTAATTTTATTTAATTTTTTTAAATAATTGTTTTGATACTATAGATTTTCAATACACGAATTTATGGAAAATTCTAAGTAAAAAATTTGAGTTCTTCAACAAAACTTTACTTAAACAACCCAATTATGAAGAAAATCCTCACAATTGTTCAAACCTACTCCTTTATAATTTAAATGATTTTCCTGATTATACTGTTATATACACTGATGCCTCCAAGACAATTGTAGGTACTGGCTGCGCCTATTATGTCCCGTCCCTTAATATTAAGAATATTTTTAAATTACCAGATAACTTCTCTAGTTACACTGCAGAAGCAATTGCGATACTAGAAGCCTTACAATTTGTTTCAGAATCCAATATTAAAAAAGCTTTAATTGCTTCAGATTGTCTATCTGTCTTAAAATCAGCGGTAGCGATGGATATGCCCAAGTTTAATTCTAATCAATATATTTTCTTGATCAAAAAGATTTTGTACCAACTAATGAATAGTAGTGTATATTGGTCTGAAGCACAACGAATATGTTGACATGCTTGCCAAATCAGCAGTAGAAAATGGAAATAACACAACTTATAACATCAGTAGCCCAGATGTGTTTGCCTTACTAAAATCTAATACTATGAGAAGATGGAGGTCTGATTGGTCACAATTCTGCTCCACTTACTCCAATCAATATACAAAAATACAGAGAAACATCCCAAACTCACCCTGGTTTAGAAATCATATTATTCCAAGACATTATATTACATCTTTAATTAGAACTAGATTTGGTCATGCCAGTTATCCAAAACACCTGTTTAAAATTAATGTAAAAGAAAATGAATATTGCGATTTTTGTGGTTTAATTGGAGACCTCAATCACGTTATTTCGAATGCAAAAAATACACGGAACATTCAAATAAACTTTATATAAACCTTATAAAATATAATATTCCTTCTCCCTTGAATGTAGGCTTTGACCCATTTCTCTGATAAAATTATCGATTGCTTTTTGGAATTTCTGAGAGATACTAAGATTCGTCTATGATTAGAATCTTAATCTTGTTTCCTCCGTTTTTATACCTATTTGTTTACCCCCTAACCGAGGCCTACCACTGTTTGTCAAAAAAAATGTCCTGATCGGTCCCTGGACGAGAAGCGTGTGCCCCTGTCATATATTGTTTTTCTTGCTTTGTTAGGTAATATTTTGGGGTATTTCTAATTATAGACGAATCCGTGTCTGGATGAATGGCAATCCGCCTACGCCAAAAAAAAAAAAAAAGTAATAAATTTACGTCCAGCTATATCCGAAATTTGTACCAAACGCCTAGGTGAACTTCTATTTTCGATTAAAATACATTTTTTAATAAAGTTCGGACCATACAAAATAAATTGACAGTTTTATTTGGACGTCAATTTCGAGGGTAAAATTAATATTGCATTCCTGTAAGGACGGAAGAACAAATTCATAAAAAATCGAACGAGAATGCCGTGTGATTTTTTCTCTGAAGTTATGGATGAATTTATGAAGCCATATCTGAATTTTTCCTTGGAAATCAATTTTCCTATATCAACGAAAACATATAATTTACCTAAAATTTGAAATTAAATTTGATACTTTGAAATAATCCTTGAAACTTCTTGAAAGGTCCCTCGCTGATAAACCTGCTGTTTTAAGTAACCCAATAAAAAAATAGTCAAGGGGTGTTAAGTCAGGAGATCTGGCAGGCCACCGCAAATGGATGTAATAACAATTTCCGATATTGTCAGAAATAAAGGTACCCAAACATTTTTTTTTCGGTAATTTTGACATTGCCAATCGTTTCTTATACAAAATTCATTCTGCGTAAACCAAATTTTAATTTATTTGAATTTTTTGTAGATTCTAGGTTCATTTATATCCAAAAAACTCACTTTTTCCCTCAAAAATGGCCCAAACATTTTTTTTCGGTAATTTTGACATTGCCAATGGTTTCTTATACAAAATTCATTCTGCGTAAACCAAATTTTAATTTTTTTGTAGATTCTAGGTCCATTTATATCTTAAAAAACTCACTTTTTCACTCAAAAATGGCCCAAACATTTTTCTTCGGTAATTTTGACATTGCCAATCGTTTCTTATACAAAATTCATTCTGCGTAAACCAAATTTAAATTTATTTGAATTTTTTGTAGATTCTAGGTTCATTTATATCCAAAAAACTCACTTTTTCCCTCAAAAATGGCCCAAACATTTTTTTTTCGGTAATTTTGACATTGCCAATGGTTTCTTATACAAAATTCATTCTGCGTAAACCAAATTTTAAGTTTTTTGTAGATTCTAGGTCCATTTATATCTTAAAAAACTCACTTTTTTACTCAAAAATGGCCCAAACATTTTTTTTCGGTAATTTTGACATTGCCAATCGTTTCTTATACAAAATTCATTCTGCGTAAACCAAATTTTAATTTATTTGAATTTTTTGTAGATTCTAGTTTCATTTATATCCAAAAAACTCACTTTTTCCCTCAAAAATGGCCCAAACATTTTTTTTTCGGTAATTTTGACATTGCCAATGGTTTCTTATACAAAATTCATTCTGCGTAAACCAAATTTTAAGTTTTTTGTAGATTCTAGGTCCATTTATATCTTAAAAAACTCACTTTTTTACTCAAAAATGGCCCAAACATTTTTTTTCGGTAATTTTGACATTGCCAATCGTTTCTTATACAAAATTCATTCTGCGTAAACCAAATTTTAATTTATTTGAATTTTTTGTAGATTCTAGTTTCATTTATATCCAAAAAACTCACTTTTTCCCTCAAAAATGGCCCAAACATTTTTTTTCGGTAATTTTGACATTGCCAATCGTTTATTATACAAAATTCATTCTGCGTAAACCAAATTTTAATTTATTTGAATTTTTTGTAGATTCTAGCTTCATTTATATCCAAAAAACTCACTTTTTCCCTCAAAAATGGCCCAAACATTTTTTTTCGGTAATTTTGACATTGCCAATGGTTTCTTATACAAAATTCATTCTGCGTAAACCAAATTTTAAGTTTTTTTTAGATTCTAGGTCCATTTATATCTTAAAAAACTCACTTTTTTACTCAAAAATGGCCCAAACATTTTTTTTCGGTAATTTTGACATTGCCAATCGTTTCTTATACAAAATTCATTCTGCGTAAACCAAATTTTAATTTATTTGAATTTTTTGTAGATTCTAGTTTCATTTATATCCAAAAAACTCACTTTTTCCCTCAAAAATGGCCCAAACATTTTTTTTCGGTAATTTTGATATTGCCAATGGTTTCTTATACAAAATTCATTCTGCGTAAACTAAATTTTAAGTTTTTTGTAGATTCTAGGTCCATTTATATCTTAAAAAACTCACTTTTTTACTCAAAAATGGCCCAAACATTTTTTTTCGGTAATTTTGACATTGCCAATCGTTTTTTATACAAAATTCATTCTGCGGAAACCAAATTTTAATTTATTTGAATTTTTTGTAGATTCTAGGTTCATTTATATCCAAAAAACTCTCTTTTTCCCTCCAAAATGACCCAATCATTTTTTTTTCGTTAATTTTGACATCGCCAATCGTTTTTTATACAAAATTCATTCGGCGTAAACCAAATTTTAATTCTTTTGAATTGTTTTTGTAGATTCTAGGTAAAAAATATATTTTTTGACGAACCTCGTATACGAATGAAAAATTTTTATATCTGATGATTGTATTTTAGGATTTAGATCATGCAGAACTTTTTATGAAGAATGACTGTTTTCCTAAATTTAATATTAAAAAAGTTAAGACACACTGTATAAATAAATATAATAAAATATTTTTAAATTGAAAATTGGTATTTTTCATTAGAAAGGTTTTGATGCTGTGGAATTGTTTACTGATTCCTTTTATTATTCCCATTTTTTCATATTTTCTAATACCGCACAAATTGATACATGTAAAATAAAGCAAGAAAGGGAAAAATTTCAATTAATTTTGTAATCCTCACAAGTCCCTGATACCGCTGCAGATATTAAAAAGAATTTCGATTTGAATTGGTTGACCATCTCCGTGTATTTACCACCATTTATACGTAGAATTTGATTTATACAGGGCACTCTTTATTTTGTCACTGTTGCCTTGTTATCTATAACTTTTAGTTATACTGTCAATTAGTTGTCAAAATTTTTAGCGAATTAAAGAAGCAAAATCTTTTAGATCATATTTGGAATTAAAAATGCAGCAAAATGGCAATAAATTTGGTATGGGTATTACCGTGTTCCCAGAAAAAGAAAGTCCTCCTGTATTAGAGCCATCTTTATCTGACGTACCCGTAAAAATCAGAAGAGCTATAGAAAAATATGATAAATGTAAATGTAGCTGGCGACTTAGCCAATTGTCACTACCAACTCCATCGAAAACCACCAGAAAGTATGAACGGGTAGAATTGAAACCGCCATCAAGAAAAGAAATGAAAATTGAGTATGAAATGCTTGATTTTCTTGCCAAATCAGATCCTCTATGGTAAGCGAAATCTTATAGAAATAATAAATATATGTTTAAACATTCTAGAATCAGAAAAACTCCTTAACTCACCCTAACAATTGTTGTTTTAATGCTTTCCAAGCCTGCTGGGATGTATATATCTATTAGCTTTTATTTATTAGCCAATTTACCGTCTTTCCAAACTCAATTTGTTGTCGTCTGGAGTCTAATAGGCTAGCAGCGAGAATCTGGAATGACGTTAAGGTCGCTAACAATAAATATTCCAGAGTAGTTCTTCTGATTCAATCAAAAATAAATTTGTGAGCGGTTTTTATATCAAAATTACAGGGTGGTAAAATAAACCAAGGAAGAATATAGATTCCAGTTGAATTTCCATCTGGATAACTATTTTTCTGTCTTTTTTATCCTAATTTTAGAACCCCACTACTCCAGCAGCTTCTTTTCTATTTCAAATAATGTCATTTCTACCCCTAGTTTGTTGGGTCCCTAAACTTGTTGGTTAATGTTTTGTTTTCTAGGAAAAGGTACAATAATAAAGAAAATGTTCCTAAATCAAATTGTTCGGGAACTTCTAGTGACATGCAAACAAACACAGGTAAAGTATAATTATTCTCATTCTTTAATAATCCAGAACAAACCTGAATTACGTTGAAAAAGTGCAAGTCATAATTTATCCAGATGCCGAAGAACGAAATGGAATTTTATCAGTGGCAACAATGTATGATGGAGTATTCAATATGCATGACATCCACACATGGTGTGATGAAAATTCTAATCCGTGGAAATTCTATAAAATAATAGACCAATATCTCGAGTAAAAAATTCGTTATTGCAGGCAGCAGAAGTCTGTATTTTCAATTAAAGACGTCACATCAATTACATCATCTATAACCCCAATACATCGGGAATTTTTTGCTTTTAGTAATTGTCAATACTCTCTTCTAATCATAGATGGCAGCACATCTAAAAATACATCATCTATGTTAAATTTACACTATTTAATTTTCTTTTCAGATGTTCAATGGAAAATTGATCACCTCGTATAGATTTGATTGTATTAAAACAACCTACCAAGACATTAGCATTGGAATATGCTTGGTGATATATCAAGTTAGTTTACTAGGAGTTTATATGTGTCACGTATACGTCTGAAGTTTGTCATGGGATATATAGAGCTTGATATACTGAGCACCTGGGGAGTTTATTTAAAGATCATCTGCCCCAATTATACGCATATACATACGGTAATGTTATTCATCGAATTAAATCAGTTTGTCAAAGTTTCTAGCTGCAACGTGTTTGAATAAAAAGTAACGAATTTGTCTTAATTTATTTCTATGTTCATTTAGGAAGGAAAGTGTATACATTATAATTTTTAAAGTTTTATACAGAGCGAGAACATAGGACCTAGTTAGTTTCAGGTATCGGTATCTGTAAAGATGGAAGGGTGGGTCACCACACAGCACGTAGGTCACATTTGGTCCATTGTGCGTCCTTTTGAGGTTGAACCTTCCTTCTAGCTCGTCAGCCAGCCTACTTGTTCAAAGTAAGTCTTGGCATTTGTTAGCCTGTTCAAAGAATGTGTTCGACAGTCTCATCTTCCTGTTCACATCCTCTGCACAGTGGAGTGTGAGATAACCCCATCCTGTAGAGGTGTTTTCGTAGATGGCAGGGACCAGCCAGGATACCTGTGACTGTGCGCAGGTTCTGTCTGTTCACAGTCATGTATTTTTTGGCTGTTTTGCTGTTCGGATACTGTAGTGCCTTGGGTAGCTCGCAGCCTTTTTCGTTGTCCCATCTACCCTTAAACTTCATCTGATGCCGATAAGCCTGCTTCCTTAGTTAACGAGTCAGCTGTACAGTTGAATTTTGATTTTCCATGGCCTTTGATCCAAGCTAAAGTGACCACGATGTTGGTGCAAGCTTCAATCAGGGCCTGGCGACCTTCTAGTACTAGACCTGGTGTAATGCGTGGTCCATTCGGAGCTAGTAGTGTCTGTCTGCTGTCCTTAAGGAGGTATCAGTGAGCTCTGTTTGAGATACACTGGCATTAGAACGCATTGTCCATATATTGAGATTCAGAGATTAAAGCTTTAAAAATATATATAAAATAATTAAATAACAGGAAAATCAGTTCAAACTAAGTAGCCTTAAACATAAATGGATTCCTTCACTACAATTGACCTGAAAAAAAAGTGTAATTCGAATTTAACACGCACGATATACGCCGTCATTTTCCATGTCGCGATTAAGCCAAAGCGCATAGAGTTTATAAAGGATTTTCCTGTCAGTATAAAAATTGTACGGGTTTTTTCTAGCTAATGAACTAAAAATTGATGCCTCAAACAATTTTTTTATGCAATCTTCGAAGAAACTTTATTTTGTTGCAAATAATATTTTATTAATTACGCGATAAAATAAATAATAATACTTATGACAATAAATTGACACTAATATGATGTCAAACTGTAAGTATCAATGATATAGGACACTGCGGTCATTGAATGTGGAGTACCACAAAGATCTATACTTGACCCACTTTATAGCAGCGTAATATTTGGGATTATTAATTTTCATTTTCGCTGCAAAGGTTATACTGCGGGATTTCATTGCATCGGTAATAGCGTTGTGTTTTTCCGGGTTTTACTAGAGCTGGGATGTAAATACGCTATCAAGCATCAGTAAGTCGCCCCGGAGCGCCATCACTATCAGCAGTATGAGATTTATTCGTATTGGAAATGGAAAATGGCTACTATGTCACTTTTAGTGCGATATCCTCTTTCTTTTTCTTCTTCTTATTCTCCTCTCATTTTATTTCGTTTATGCCTTCCTCTCAATTTTGTATACTCTTTTAAGGCTTTGTCATCAAGGAATTCCTGTGAGTACAAAAATTACTGTTGAACTTTACAGGTAGATTGTAAAAATTATTTTATTTTAGAATATCAACACTCCTATCAAAACTAGCGATAAAAATAAAACTTGAAAGTGCAGAGACGAGCATAATGCAAGCCGATAAAAATTTTTAGAACCAGTGGAGAATCGTTATCTTCTGAATTATCATATAAAAATATGATAATAAGGTTACCGTATTTTCTGTTATTCCAACAGAGAATTACATATTTTTGTATGTTTGCTACGAAATTTTTAAATACACTAACAAAAGATTTTAAAAACCATATCCATTTCTGATTGGGATATTATAAGCTTATAACACTATCAATAAACAGGGTCATAACTCCCTTGGGATATTAGAGGTGCCTTAATTTCCCGTTGTCAGGCTTAGTTCCCGTTGTTAGGATACTTTGACGTTTGTTGAATATTGCTGTCAGTGTTTCATTATATTTAGTGAATGTCATTGCTGCTTATTATATTAAAATCGATCAGAAATAAAATAATCTATGTACCTCGGGAATTAATGAGCCTTAATTAGCTCAGGCAATTGCAGTCCCTCGGGGCAGAGGCACTCGGGATGCAAACTTTGCCTTCGGGAATTAAGGCCCTTATAATTCCCTTGATATATAAATTACTATTCCAGAGGCCCTCGGGACGCAAACCTTGCGTTCGGGAATTAAGGCCGTTATAATTCCCTTGATACATAAATTACTATTTTTCTGTTATTTATTGCCAGTTAACTCGCAATGTCCGACTTCTGCAAGATCCTTTTTGGCTAAATATTTGCTGTCAATGTATGATTAATTACAGCAGGAGTAGTTTCCTAAGGTTCGTATTAATCTCTGACAAATAGTTTAATTTCTTGGTCTAATTGATGTTCACTTTTGCACAAGGAGAGATTTATTAGTTTTTGTTTCTCTTCAAAACTCAACAAGTCTAGAGAAATCTTTAAGGAAACATCATTTCCAAATTCTGATAAGGCTCTCTCAGAGTATAATTTAGAAAGGAAAACGATTGAGAGAGTAGACTGAGATTTTAATGATAATAAATCATAATTTTTATTATAATTAGATGCAACTAAAGCAACCAATTACTCTCTATGGAAGGCTACTCGAAAATTAAAAGCGACCTCAATACCATATACCACCTCTTAGACAAGAAGAAGGAGGTTGGTCAAAAAGTCCAAAAGAAAAGGCTAAAATATTCATTTGAGAAATGTCTTCACTCCCAATGATACAACTCAACTTACCGAAGAAGAAAATAAAATACACCAGGCTCTCTAAGAACCCTACCAGCTTGAACATCCAACTAAAAGCTTTACAAAAACCGAAATAAAGAAAATAAAGTTTAACATCAACCCTAAAAAAGATCCTCATCACAGGCCAAATAATGCAAGAACTACCGGAAAGCGGATACGTATTCCTAACTCAACTATTCAATGCAGTCATGAGACTTAGCTACTTCCTCTCACAATGGAAAGTAGCTGAAATAACACTAATTCTAAAACCAGGTAAAGAACCTGAAAATGTAAAATCTTACCGGCCGATTAGCCTTTTGCCAGTACTTTCTAAAGTGTTTGGAAAGATTCTACTAACAAGACTGACACCTCTGCTAGAAGAAAGTGGAATAATTCCAATACACCAATTCGGATTTAGGCAAAAACATTTTACAATTCATCAAGATCTCGAAGCAACGAGATACTGTTCTGCAATCTTCCTAGACATAGAACAAGCATTTGATAAGGTGTGGCATCAAAACCTTGTAAACCAGACACTTTAGAGTAAAATATGAAAGAGAAATGACAGACATCCTACCTATTCAAGCAAGAGTTCCGCAGGGAAGTGTGCTGAGACCTGTTCTCTACTTGCTTTATACTGCTGACTCACCAACAACACCTGGCACAACAACTGCTACATTTGATGATGACACTGCAAAGATTGTGGCATTACTACTTACATATTTTTTCGAGTGTAAGTCTGTATTAACATGTCGTGATATTTTTGGTAGAAAGAAAATTGTTCAATTATAAAACGACGGTATCGTGATCCTGTAAAATTGCCCGAGATAATTTAGTCGCATTGAAACGCTCACGGACAACAACAGCGTCTGTCCATGGAATTTAGCACGCTATCTGAACAATTCATTTTACAAAATAAAACTCTTAACATGTGTTATAATTTATAGTGGGCTCAACTCATTTTCCCTTGCTCTTCCTTTGTCTGCATACCGAGTTACGTGCGGATATTAAATGGCCAAGTTAAAAGCATTAAAGCCTTTCTGCAATATCGTAATACCTAATGGTCTGTATATTTAATGAAATCACCGTTTTCGGACAGTGTTATAATATACAGGGTCCGACAAATAATCCAGTGAATAGAGGGGTTACCTTACAAACGGTCAGGTAATTCTAAATTTTTGATATGTTGTCTAGGATGGTTAGGGACTGTTTAAAATGTACAATGCACAATTCCTCCCCCTCCGCGTCTGCCGACATATTGGAAAAATCGCTTATATCTTCGTTTAGGTGCATTTTAGCTAGAAAACATTTCTATACAATGTTGCAGAAAATTGAATTTCCTATAAATTACTTTTTAAATTTTGTTTCTAAGACTGATAGTTACGGAGATATGCACTAAAAGAAGAAATTGTAAAGGCAGGACGATGATCTATCAGTGATTCAAGCCATTAAAGAACCGCATATTGTAATTTTTTAATAAAGTTTTTAGTGAGTAGCCGAATATTCTGTAAGAGAGAGAAAATATAGAAGGTATAAAAGCAGAAATAAGTATGACAGACCAAAATAAAAATGATACTTTGTGTAACAGTTTCTATTTATTTTAATATTTATACAGGGTGTCCCGTTGGTAAACGGAAATATTTTAAAGGCAGTTAGAGGTCACAAAAAGAGTTCTAAATAACCCGTATCTTGACTTCCATAACGGAGTTACAGGGTGTTTTATGCATAATTATTCATTTGGCCAGAACTTTTGAATCACTTAGTATATCTTTTCGATTTTTGGCACACAGATTACACTTCTCACGAATAATGTACTTAAATATTGAGAGATATGAAAATCCAGGTTCGGCTTTAGAAAAATTGAAATATTAAAAATATCAAAACACATTGTATATCAGGGGAAAAAATTGAATTTAAACAAGTTGTTGTTATCCCGCCACCGATACTAATTGGAAAATTTCGAAACTGTAAGTAAAATTTTCGTTTAATTTAGAAAAAACATATTATGAAACTCATTTTTCTTTAACAATTTCAAAAATTCACTTCGCGTCATTTACCTATTTCTTTATTCGACTTAAAATAATTTTACACTGTACTGGTATACCTACACAGGTCCGTATTTAGGGGAAAATATTCAATTAGGTATTTATTTTTTAAACATTTAACATTTACTAATATTAACGAAATTGTTCAAAATGACCACCATTTTGTTGCACGTTTAATGATGTCCCTTACTGATTTGGCCATAGTTGCATATGAGGAAGCTACACAATGTTAAGTTATCAAGTTTTGTACTTTGTTTTCTATTATTTTTTACATGAAACTAATAAAGTGCTAAAATAAAATTATACGAGGCGATCGAAAAGTAATCAATTTAATATTTTGTTTAAAGTACTTTTACGTAAGACATTGATTCTTCATTTTCCTATGGTAAATTATTGTTGGCAACTAATGATTGTTGTTATTTACTGTTAAAATATGGTTACATATTTATTTTTGTCCAAAAACAGGTTTACAGTGAAATAGAGACATCTATAATGTTTACCAAAGCTTCATAAAATCCTCTATTATTTTCTTTAATAAAATCGCACGAATTTGGGGCCTTCCTCACTCGATTTTTAATATTTTTTTACGTCTATTGACTTTTTGTCCAATATTTGATAAAGTCCAATGAAAAACTGTTTACAGAACTTCAGAAGATTGTTCATTTCTTTCTTTAAGCAAAATCTTACGACTTTTGTCCAAAAAAAATCTGTCGACCGTTAGAAAATTCCAAAAACAATGATTTGTCCTTAAAATTTTTTTTTCCAAAGTTTGTTAAATTTTTCAATGTGAAAATATTGGCAGAAGATTGTTCATTACGTTCTTTAAAAAAAAATCTTACGAATTTGGAAACATTATCATTCGATTATTACGTCTATTATTTTTTCCTAGAAAATCTATAATAAATTTTGCCCTCCTCGAAATATTATTACTTAAAATGGTGTTAAACCGAACAATTAATAAAAATAGGAATAATATAGGACTAGGGGGGTGGGTGGCTCAGCGGTAGAGCACTGGACTCATAATCCAAGGGTTGTGGGTTCGAATCACACCAAAGGCAGAAATCTTTTTCTGATTTTTAATTAATTAAAAATTTAGAAATTGATTTTCATATACCAGGTGTGATTCCTCACTCGACCATTCACTGTTGGGTTCTAATTAACAGTGCTGTTCCTAAAGTGGCGCTGGGAAACAGTAACAAAGCCTACACAGAACACGAGGCTAATGGCCATAGTAGTCGATGCCGTTGACACAGAAGTAAAAAAAAAAAAAAAAAAAAAAATATAGGACTATTTAAATGTCGAAAATAAATCCACTTTGAATATTAAACGATAAAAAAATAATTTTTCTCTAAAAATTTACGTTCACTTTCAAAATATTCCCATTCAAATCGGTGTCGGGATAACAACAACTTGTTTCAATTCAAGTTTTTCCTTTCTATTCTAATCTAAAATGGAAATATTAAAATTCTGATATACAGGGTGTTGTTTTGGTATTTTTAATGTTTCAATTTTTCCTAAAGCCGAACCTGGATTTTCATATCTCTCAATATTTCACTTCGTAAGAAGTGATTCAAAAGTTCTGGCCAAATGAATATAATGATAAAACACCCATTAACTCCGTTATGGAAGCCAAGAGACCCATTATATATGGGTTATTTAGAATCCCTTTCGTAACCTCTAACTGCCTTTAAAATATCTCCGTTTACCAACGGATCGCCCTATATAATCTATTTTTCATGTTAGAAATGAGTGGACATAATGATAATATTTATAATTAAGGATCTAAAATTTAATTAATAATTAAAACATAATTTATTTCAAGCTGAAATTATATTAAGAAGTTATTTTTCTTGTTAGAAAAAAAATCGCCAGTCTCCATGTTTTTTAAAAGTGAATAAAACGAATGTTGGATGTCGTACAATTTTGTTTATTATAGTATCAAAGTAAATTTTCTTTATAGAATTTTCGTTATCTCAAAGCACCTCGTAACTTTGTAATAAAATAGCTATGTCAGGATTTTCATTTTGAATTTTAGTTTGAGCAGATTTCTTTATCACTGTCTTAATTTTTATAATGAGGATAAGATTTATGTACCTAGAAAAACTTGGGCTCTTTTTTTATTTGAAATATGATTATAATAATAATAATAATCTTTTATTCCATTAAGACCATATACATGATTTTTAGATGTGCTACCATCTGTGGTAAGAAGAGAGTATTGACACAGTAGATACAGTAGTTCCACTTAGCGTCGGAACCTTTGATATTGGTGTCCAGCAGTTTCATTTTTTATATTCGCACTATTGACAGTAATGACATTTCTCCCCGCCACGATCCCTAACAATGCTCACATATACACTGCTTGATATATCAATTATTGATATAAACTGCTCGCTAAAATTCAGTCTATGCAAATAAGGTTGGAAACATGGAAAAGTAGTAAAAATTAATTATGCAGTTTTCAATGAGGTAAAATTCATTTAATCGGATGCACCCGAGATAAAAAAAAAATGTTTGGTGATTCTTACGTATTTTTGTCTCCTGAACACGAATTTAAAGTCAAAAAGCGGAGGTCTCGAATGCTTTTTGAGATATAGGCCCGAAAAGTATGAAAACTTGTTTCTAATCTCACGATTATCTTTATTGCCACTGTAATATCTGGAAAAATGGCGAAAGAAATAAATGAAAGTTATAGATAATTTTAAAACACCCGGTATAGTCAAAGTAAATAACTAGCGTTTCAAACAGTAGAAAAATCGAATCATCTAGAGAATTACCACAATGCAAGCTTTGCAAAAACCATAAAAAATTTTGTTGCTTGTTGAAAAATTTCAAAATATAAGTTGAGCAATCCGACACCGTTCTGTTTTAATTCAAGGAAATTAAATATTGGATGTCATAAACAATTTTTCTGGTCAAAGTTCCTTTACAATGTAACACAAAAGACAAAAGTGCCGAATTGGCATTATTTTCATTTCTAGTAATTTGTATGATAAACAATAACGGAGTACGCGTGATTGGTCAGTACATAAGACAATTGTAATGGCGTCCAAGAAAATGATCGCGATTGGACCTTTTAATAAGTTGAGGAAAAATAGTATCCCTCCAACAAAGAGGGGACAAAATTTTATAAAAAGTACAGTTTTTCTGATCGCGGGGACGAAAAGAGAGGTGAGAGCCGGTAATCATATACGGACTCCTCGTTAGTGGTCCACGGGTCGCGCTGTAAAAGTCGCGTTTTCTAAAAGAGAAAAATAAGTTTGGTTGTTTTTGATTTTTGAGTTTTTTTATCGTACCGCGTGGTTCGGTTAGTGACGCGTTGCGCTAGTGATACAGTTTGGTTTGGCGTAGAACCAGGAATACGTTCGTCGCCAACGTCTACAAGGGATTTCCCTGGCTGTAGATTTCACCCCAATTTGAGGACGAGCTAAGAGTAAGATTTGATTCGATTTTTCTTAACCCTTCTATTCATTTCGAACCGACTCGTGTTGTTTGTAGAGAGTTAAGTCTAACTCCAGTTAATTGTTCTCGCATTTTTTTCCCGCTATTAGGATTGCTTCCCAAAAACGGTTGTTGGGTTAAGTATTGTATACAGTAAAGCCTGTCTGTAGGCATCAGAAATTTAACCTTTGTTCGTAAATTTTATCCAGCACTTGAATGGACCTTTTCCTTTTATGTCACATGTATCGTGAGGTAACTAGCGAAACTTCTGATATTTAGTAGAAACAAAGTTTCAATTTCACGTTAACCCTTTTGTCACTTAATTTCAAGTAGAAATATTACGTGTGGTTTCATTTTACCGCCACAGAGCGATTTTTTAGTTTCTTTCATTATTAGTTTAATTTTTTCATCATTTTGGGATCATTTTATGTATTTTCGTAGTAGTAAAGGATAGTCATTATTTTAATATTGTAGTCATGTCATGTTAACCATTTTCTTTTATTAGTCAATAGATTCATTTAAATTTTAGCAAGCGTTTCTTTTAAATCCCCCAACCCCGAGAGTTTTAGACACTTCGTGAGACAAAGGTATATTCTGCACTGAATCGCTGCAGGGATCACGCCCTTCTAGGATTTTCTTTCAGGTATAAAACTCAGTAAGCCTTAATTGGCCGCTCTGCCAAGGTTTGATAAACACGCAGCTAGGTAAAAAAGTAACCTTAAAACAACCCCGGTTGTGACTAAATGGTGGGGTTATTACACCACACTTATATTAACTTCATCTATACGTTTATTAGTACAAATTTGAACCATTTCTAGTCGAGTTGAGATTTGGCATATATTTTTATATGATTATGGGTCGATGCTATTGAAACGTGGTTTAAAGGAGTTTTTGGGAATGGAGTTTCTGCCAAATGCCAAAATTCAATATGGCAAATACAAAATTGTGGTTGAGTTGTGTGCTTATATAGTTTGATTCTGTTTAAAAAAGTTAATACAGCCATTCTATATTCGTTGTTAAAAAAATGCAAGAGATTATTACGAAAATATTTAGTTTTCCCATTTCAGTTGACATTTCACATTCCTAATATATAAGAAAGAAATTTGTTGCATACAATGTACATAGTCAATACAATTTTTTTAAGAAAACAAGAACCAAGAATGCATGACACCTCATAAAAACATAGATAGATAGATATTTATTAATATATGAATTGTTAAATTATCATAATTCGAGATGCTATTGTAGAATTGTCACAAAAATGATCAGTTTTCAATGAAATAAGTGAAACATACATAGGGATTAACGCCTCATTGATAAAAATTACTAAAACCAGAATTTGATGACATAAGAGACTACTTTATGAAATGTTTATAACACTTTTAATATATTACACAGTAGATTGGATGAAATTTTTTAAATCCGGCAACTATGGAAGGAGTGCCGGTCGTTCTTAAACTCGTCGTTTGCTCATTAGCCAGGAGTCGCAACACTCGCAACTCCTGGCTAATGCGCATTGAAAACTTATAACCAGAAATTGGTCGAAGTGGAATTACTGTATCTACTGTGGTATTGACATTAAATTTTGACTGAATCTAGTCAAGATGTCATTCTCTTCTTTTTTAACCCTTTCAGAGATTAATACGAAGTGAGTAAACCAGTAAGGAATTTTAATTTATTAGATTCGACATCCTAAGACCGGTTTCTGTCTTTCGACTTCATCAGTTAGGCTTTTCGAATCCAATAAATAAAATTCCAAACTCGTACAAGTCAATAGCTATATCCGCTATAAGATAACAATTTTAGATGTGCTACCATCTGTGGTAAGAAGAGAGTATTGACATTAAATTTTGACTGAATCTAGTCAAGATGTCGCTCTCTTCTTTTTTATCCCTTTCAGAGATTAATAAGAAGTGATTAAACCAGTACTTGTACGAGTTTGGAATTTTATTTATTGGATTCGAAAAGCCTAACTGATGAAGTCGAAATGCAGAAACCGGTCTTAGGATGTCGAATCTAATAAATTAAAATTCCTTACTGGTTTACTCACTTCGTATTAATCTCTGAAAGGGATAAAAAAGAAGAGAGTGACATCTTGACTAGATTCAGTCAAAATTTAATGTCAATACTCTCTTCTTACCACAGATGGTAGCACATCTAAAAATGTTATCTTATAGCGGATATAGCTATTGACTTGTACGAGTTTGGAATTTTATTTATTGGACTCGAAAAGCCTAACAGATGAAGTCGAAAGACAGAAACCGGTCTTAGGACGTCGAATCTAATAAATTAAAATTCCTTACTGGTTTACTCATATACATGATATTGGAAAAGTCAATACAAAAGAAAAAATATACATAGGGAACAATTTAAGAAAATAAAACATATTAAAAGTTACAATCCATCAATTCAGTTATATTATAGAATGCATATGGTATGGAAGATTTTTTAAATAAATTAATATTCTGATTATCTTTTAGGAAGATTGGTAGTTTATTATACAGGGTGTTTCATTGGGAGAGGGTAATATTTTAACAGATGATAGGAGTGACTGAGGTGATTCCAAATAACCCATATATTTTATGGGTCTACGGTCCCTTATAGCTAAAATACAGAGTGTTTTGATCATTTTGGTCACTTCTTCATTGCCTCCTGTGCTTTTAACCACTCTGTATAATTTTATAATATTTAGTACACATACTCTATGTGTCTTAAGAAATTAATTGAGATATTATTATTATTGAAAATGCAGGCCCGGCTTCACTAAAAATTGACAAATTCGTTCCACTCACAAACAACACCCTGTATATTAAATTTTTAAAAATATTTTACCATATCTAAAAAGAGGACAAAAAATTGAATTTAATGATATACTTTTTATTTTTGCACATATGATTTTACTACTCATAAATTGTTTTATATTCTTGGGGCGCCTAATTAACTATTTTGTTTAAAAGTATGTTATACCAAAAAGTTTTATCGTCATCTAGGCCTATGAAAACAGATTTACAGGACCGTACTAGGAACTAAATATCACATTAGATTTATCTATACATCACGCATTTTATTTCTTTTTTTTAACCTTCATTATGAAAAATTGTGTATTTTAGAGTAGGAGAGTTAAAGAATCTAAAATCTAATTTTTGTAAAGGATAATAGTACTTGAAAACCCGTTCTTTATTTAATTAAGTAAGTTTGGTAATAAGCTATCTATGTATTTGTGAAATTTAATAGTAATAATATGAAAACATAATAAATTACAAAATCTAGATGCCCATGGAATTGACAGTTTAGAGTTCTCTGTGTCAATCTATTTTTATTTAAGTTTTCACAAGGTTTGCATTCAACAGAATGGGGGTCATTTCGTTTTTTTTTTCTAGTTTTTTAAGTGTTGTGTAATTTTTGAATTTTGTTTATAATTTAATTAGATATTATTTAACTAAAAATGATTTTTATTTATTCGACTCATGTGTTGTTGACGTATTTTATTTTGACGTAATTTAATTTCACAAATAGTATAGCGATTCCCAACTTTAAATAAGATCGCGTTCCATTCACAATGCTTTTTACGTACTTTTATCATTTACAAACATTTGATTAGAGTTTCTTTTACTCTTCTACTCCAAACTACATAATTTTTCATAAGGAAATAAATAAAATGGGTGTTGAATAGGTAAATCTAATGTGACGTTTAGTTCCTAGTACGGTCCTGTAAATCTGTTTTTATAGGCCTAGATGACGATAAAAATGGTATAACATACTTTTAAATAAAATAGTTAATTAGGCCAAATAATATTGATTACAACTTATAGGATTAATTAACCACGTTGGTGCCCCAAAAATATAAAATCTAACAATTTATGAGTAGTAAAATCATATGTGCAAAAATAAAAAGTATATCGTTAAATTCAATTTTTTGTCCTCTTTTTAGATATGGTAAAAGATTTTTGAAAATTTAACATACAGGGGTCAATTTTTAGTGAAGGCGGGCCTGTATTTTCAATATTAATAATATCTCAATTAATTTGTTAAGATACAGAGACTATGTGTACCAAATATTATAAAATTATACAGAGTGGTTAAAAGCACAGGAGCCAAAATGAACAAAACACTCTGTATCTCAGCTATAAGGGACCGTAGACCCATAAAATATGGGGTTATTTGAAATCTCCTCAGTCACTCCTATCCACTGTTAAAATATTACCCTCTCCCTATGAAACACCCTGTATAACTGGATACCGGTGGATGATGGACTTTGATGGTAACAGTTATTCTGACGACGAAACCATTTGTATACAAGTACCATAAAAATGGTTGTGAATCAGAAAATTTTAAATATTTTTTACTGCAACGTCCTTAAATTGTTTTTGAATACGGTTAGTATTATAATAAACAGATAACACAATGCAATTAATTTGTGGTTATGCATCTACTTTTTTCTTTCTTTTTGTTTTCAGTATATGCAAAAACAGGAAGCTAATTTTATATATAAACTCGGTATTTCTATGACAACCTTACAGTTGCACAGTGCATTTGGTGTTACCAGTAGAACCAGTAGAAAATTCATACAGGTGAGTTTTGTAGTTGTTTATTAGAACAATTATTCTGGGCAATGGTTTTTCATTTTTATATTCCGCAAAAATTACTTTTTTTATGAAATTTGGTGATAGCGATGCTTTGTTAAATAAGCTGTAATTTTTTCAAAGCAATATATTTATTTTTCAATAATATAGGTAGAAATTTAAATGAAAAAAAAGCCTAATTTTAAATCGAATAAGTTTATTTTCAATTTTTTAACTTTACCAGTGCTCATTTTCTTCATTGAAGCCTCGACTTTAAGATGATATGAAAAAAATATTGTGCATATGGAAAAATTAAGCTTTTTTTAATTTATATTCGTATAATATCAAAAAATAACTATTTTGCTCTGAAAAAATTACAGCTTATTTAAAACACAAAACGAAACATTTTCACTCAGTATTATAAAAAAAATTACGGGAGATAATAATTAAAAACTAAAAAAACTGTTTTTTGTGATTTTTCCGATAATTTTGAGGGTATTTTGATAAACGATCAATATAAAAGTTTTAGATTTTTTAATTATCTGAGACTTTTATGTTTGGACAAATCGTAAAACAAAACTTTTACTCAATCGTCTTGATTTTTCTTAATTTACCCTAAATTTTCCGACCCTCCACATATTGCTAAGAATTTTTTTTGTTCAAAAATGATTGGCCTTAGTCTATTATACCATACCATATCTGCATCTTTTTCTCTTTTTCCTTCTTTCTTTTTTATTATTTAATTTAGGATCCAATTAATTCAATTTTGACCCCCTAAAATTTTTAACAGTGAAACAAAAAATACAATTTTTAGTTCAATTCTGTCTGGCCTTTCCAAATATGGGAATGCATTACGAAAATTCAGATATACTGGTTCGAAAACACAAGAAGTTATCGATTTTTTCTTAATCCGGACCTGATCTTCATTTTCGCTATTGCAAAATTTGTTTGGGTTTAATAGACCAATGCAGATGCCTTTGAAAATGGTAAAAAGTGAAATAAAACAATAGTAGGATGAAACCCAAATACACTGTCATTTTTTTGTTTTAAAATATTTATTTTTTTAACCTTATTTTGACTTAGTATCGAAAAAGCAGTCTAATTTTCAATCGAAAATTCTCACGTCAAAATATCTGCTTTTTTAAAAAACTCTTTTGGGCTTTTTAATCGTTGAAATCTCTACTTTTTGATGGTGTAAAAAATATACATTACTATGGTAAATGTTCTCAAAAAATGCAAATAAGAAACGATGAAAATTCCGAATTTCTTTTTCTTTAATCATCATGTACAATTTTGAGCTATGTATTAAAATTTATACTTTAATTACTCGAAAAACGTAAGATTCCGTGTTACATTGATAAACAAAAGAGTAATTAAAGTATAAATTTAAATAATTAGCTCAAAATTGTACATGATGATTTAAAAAAAAAGAAATTCGGAGTTTTCTTCGTTTCTTATTTGCATTTTTTGAGAACACTTACCATAGTAATGTATATTTTTTTACACCATCAATAAGTAGAGATTTCAACGAACAAAAAGCGCACCAAGGTTTTTAAAAAAGCAGATATTTTGACGTGAGAGTTTTCGATTGAAAATTAGACTGCTTTTTCGATATTAAGTCAAAATAAGGTTAAAAAAATAAATATTTTAAAACAAAAAAATTACAGTATGTTTGGGACATAAAAAGGTAAGTCTTCACCAAATTTCGTGAAAAAAAAATTTTTTTTGTAAAATATAAAAATAAAAAAACAAAAACTTGGTTATTTGAATTTTTCACATAAATTTTGAGGTTATGTGAAAAAAGTGTAAATACAAAAGTTGTAGATTTTTTATTACCTACAACTTTGCCATTTAACTTTTTTCCATAGGACTTGTAGTTTTGCCGAAAATTGAGATAAACAGTTTTCCACCCTTAAAAACTCCCCCCTTCCACTTCCCAACCTCAGATCGATTTAATCGAAAAAGAAAGAATTTGTGAACCACCTTTTTTTTAAAGTTAAGTTCGTATAAAATCAAATATTTTTCTTTGAAAAAATTGCAGCTTGTTTAAAAGACAAAAAAGAACATTTTCACCAAAAACCACTGTTTTCTCTATAATTTTGAGGTTTTGTGGAAAAATTATTAATACAAAAGTTTTAGATTTTTTAATCATCTATAACTTTTACATTAAAGTTTTTTCGATAGAACGCATATTTCACTTTTCTTAATATACTTTTATATTTTATTTTTGTTCCAGAATGGCTCCACCCTCCGGACAGAGATACAGCATTAGCTGTTGGCAAATAGCGCCAGACTCTACAAGAGTAACCGTTCAGAACAGTTCAGGAATTTTCCCATCCTCTAGATCCAGTTACAACATACTCAACATTGGCATGACTGAAGTATTCGCGGAAGCTTTATACGGTACTGCTGTTAAATGGTACGGCCAAATCATTGGATATAACTATTCTCCAGGCGACGAAAAAGTATTGGACATAGGTGGTCGTTTGTACTACGTCACAGGTGTCAGAATTTATAATAAAGGCAAAGTTAGAGCTTTGGTACATGTCGGCTCTCCCGGTGGATGGCCATGGTATGATTCTATTGGTGGTGGATTTAAATTAAAAATAGATATTAGCGCTATAGGAAAGAAACTGGTTTCTTTTGGTGTTAGTAAAATTCCATATGTAGGAGGATTACTTTCCGGTATGGTAGACTTCTTTTGGCCGGACAACAAACCAAGTGTCTGGAGTCAAATTAAGGATCAAGTTGCAGAATTGATAGATTCAAAAACCAACGACGTAATTAAAGGAATTCTTGGTGGCGAACTTAAATACATGCAGGTTAGGATATCGGCTTTATCAAAAGATTTGGAAGATGTAAGGGCAAAACACGATGTAACTGCACATTACCTAAATATCGTAGAAGATTTAATAGGTTTTGAAGAAAAGTTCATAACCCGTAAAGATGATAACCCCAACTACGTCAACGTCAATTATTTTATCTTGCCTTTGTACTCCAATTTCGTTACAATGAAAATTAAATTTTATCAATTCGGTTTAATGAATCCGCAAAAATTAGGATTAACTAGCGATAATATCTACAGAATCAAAAATTACACCAAAAGATTGCTATTTGACGATGGTGGAGTTATTAACTATGTTAAAAGAGTCCTAAAGGATAGTATGGAAGAAGCTTACAAGACTTGTGATCCAGATAACATATATGACGCGATCGCTACAGCCAGAACTTACGTGGGACTAAATGGTACGGAATTCATAGACTACTGGAAACAAATTTATGAACATCCACAAACCGAAACAAAACCATACAATACCGCAATTATATTCTCAACGCATTTCTGTAGACCCACTCCATGGCACGCCAGACAAATTGTTCCTAGAGAGGATCCAGAGGATGTTCCTCAACCTCTTCAACCCAAATTAGTAGATGGAAAACGAAACAAAATTGGAGGAATCGATGTTTGGATGTGGAGAATAAGACCATACGCAGCTCAAAAAATAAGCGGAATAAAACTTTACTGGGAACATGGAGATTCGACTTCTTTGGGAAAATGGACGGCCGAAAAAAATTTCCTCGATTTCAAAGGAGCGTATTTAAAGAAATTAACGGCTTGGGGAAATGGCGCTTTGGATTGCTTGCAATTTGAATTAAGCGATGGAAGATCTGTCAGTTACGGAACCACTGCAGATTCATGGAACACTCACCAATCATTTGAATTAGAAAATCATTTTATTTCTGGTATACTATTGAGTGGTGGTCAAAGTGGTCTTGCGGGACAAGCTCATAATATTAGCGTGTCATATCAGTTAATTCCACCCGCTTATTAATCAATTTTTATGTTGAAAATGTCGATGTTGCAAGTTTAAGGAATCGAATAAAGAAATTATCCAAGCAAAATTTTTGTTTCATTTTAATTAAATTTACAGAGTACTTCTACAACAAAAGAAGGTCATTCTGCTAAGAATCAAACAACCATTAAGTACGGTGACAGGGTGACATATATTTTGGGCAAAATATCGTTAAGTGGCCAAGTCTGAACTAATTGTCATATTTTCGGTTTGAAATTGTACCACGTGTACCAAATATCGCATTATTCTGACTATTTGTTCAAACCTGGCAACCCAACGAAATTTTCGTTAAAATACAGACACCATCCAGTATTTTAATATAATAAACTAGTGCTGTAACAAACATCATTTCCAAATTTTGATAAGGCTCTCAGAGAACAATCCAGAAAGGAAATCGATTGAAGGAATAGTCTGAAGAGATTTTAATAAATAAAGAAATACGAGTGCCTATTTAGTCGATTGTATAAAGTGTCAAAATTTGACGTAACATTCACTTAAAATTGGAAATGTCTCGTTTTGATTCATGTTCCACTACAGAAATCATTGAAAATATAAGCAAATATATCCCAGAAAATATCAAAAAGAGATAAGGGATTATTTGGAGACAAAAATAATGACATTCCCTCTCCACTTTTAAATCCCTACAAAATTAACGATTACTTTTCGTCTGTTTTTCAGGCAAGTAACAATGAGTGTTGTGAATCTATTGTAACTTATAGAACGAGCAAGTTTAGTAATAATAATACTATTTTTCAATTTCAGCCAATTGGCATTACAAAACTTTACGATATTATACAAAAAATTAAATCTAATGTATCCGGAAATGACAATATTAATCTACAAATGTTAAAACTATGCCTACCAGCGATTGATATATATATATATATATATATATATATATATATATATATATATATATATATATATATATATATATATATATCTCTTACACATAGTTAATGGATATTTTCCTCGTTCCTGGAAGCAAGCTACAGTGATACCTCTGCCTAAAACTCACAGTCCATCTGCGTATAAGGATCTGCGTCCAATTAGTCTCCTGCCCATAATTTCGAAAATTCTAGAACGAGCCGCCTATTTCCAAATTTATGAATATTTGGTGAATCATAACATTATTCCTCTTCATCAGTCGGGTTTTCAAAAAGGTTACAGTACATCTACAGCATTAGCATATTTATCTGATAACATACTGAATACAATCGATAAACAAAGAGCTGGTATACTCGTACTGCTCGATTTCAGTAAAGCATTTGACACAATCAATCATAATCTGCTTGTAGCCAAATGTTCTTATTATGGGTTTGAGGAAAATGCACTTTCCTTTATTAAAACATATTTAAAAAATCGATCTCAGGCAGTTATGGTAAATGGACAGTGCTCCACTTCTACTTATATAAATTCGGGCGTTCCTCAAGGCTCAGTTCTGGGCCCGCTACTATTTTTGCTGTATACGTCAGATCTATATAAACAAATTACAAGTAGTACCGCTCAATTCTTTGCTGATGACACCCAATTATTTTGTGATTTTAAAATTAATGAATATGTCCCTGCTGTGGATGAAGATTTAAATAAAATTAATATGTACTCCTCAAACCACAATTTAAAAATAAATGCTTCTAAGTCCAAATTTCTAGTTTTCTGTAAGAAAATTGCCAAACAATATATTCAAGACCATGCTAGCTTAAACTTAAAAATTTCTGGTGACAGCATTCCTCATGTCTATGAGGCAAAAAATTTGGGTTTATTCTTTGATGAATCTAATCGTTTTGATAAACATACAAATTATATTTTGCAACAAGCCTACAGTGCATTACGTCTACTCTATGCAAACAAATTCGTTCTTCGTGATAAAAATATTAAAACCAAACTCTGCTCCAGTTTAGTTATCTCTAAATTACTATATGGTATAACTGTATATTATCCTTGCTTGACTCTTTTAAATCGTAATAGACTTCAAATGGTACAAAATACATGTTGCAGGTTCATCAATAATCTTAGAAAGTTTGATCATATTTCTTTTGAATTTTCCTTGACTCGATGGCTGAATGTTAGTAATTTATTTAAATATCTATTTTTGACTCTGATATTTAAAATTCTCTGTACAACAATGCCACCCTATCTATACAAAAAACTGATTTTTAGAAATGATATGCATAATGTCAATATTCGGAATCATTTTAATCTCTCCATGCCTCGCTTCTACACGCAGTTTTTCATACAATGCTGTTTATCACTTTAATAATCTGGACGTAACAGTGAAATATGCATCGTCTGTGAAAACTTTTAAAAAAATGTTAAAAGAAAAACTATTAACTATGCAATAACTTGTTTAACTTATTTAATTATGTTTAACTTTACACCGTTATATATTATTTTCATTTCTAAACCTAAAATCGCAATAATTATAATTATTTTTTCCTTTCTATTTTTTGGTGCATTTAATTATGTCACTTAGGTTAATTTAAGTCAAATCTTTTAATAATCAAATGTTATTTATTGGATAACTGTACTTTTCGTTTCTCTATCTCGTTTATGTATCTTATGTAAAGGTTAGATGTAAGAGTAGCCATAGGCTAAATCTCGCCTAACGAATTGTACTATTTTTTTTGTTTGTACAAAATAAAGACATTTTATTATTATTATTATTATTATTATTATTATTATTATTATTATTATTATTATTATTATCTTAACGAATGATTTTGTGGGGTTCATGAAATAATCTTCCTGAATATCACTCGACTATGACAAATAGAGACTATTATTTTCCTTAATTCATCTCGAGCAACTTGCATTTCGAGACAATTCAATTCGAGCATATGAACTTTAATAATCAGATTATTAATGTTCATATGGTCTCATCAAATTGTCTCGAAATACAAGGTACTCTCACTTTTCAAATGAACCAATCAGGCGCTCCACCAAACTTGACTCTTGATTCTGATTGATCTGTCAAGTTCGGTGTTTTCAGATATGCGTACGTGACAGTTAAACGTCAAACATAAATAATCACACTGTGCATGCATTTAAAATGAGCAGATTTGGGATTTCGTTCGATGTTTCCTGTTTATTAAACTTTATTAATTTATCTGATCAACTTCTTACCTTTTTTACCAATTTCCTCTAATTCTGCCGAATTTCAGATTTTTTACCTCTTACTTTGTTTGTGAAATATTACCTTCGATAATAAATTTTCGATAATTTTTAATATTTTATATAAAAATCATAACGCGAGGAATTTGTTTAGAATAAGGAATCCTAAAATTGAAATATTCAAAAGGGGGATCTATGGAAGGTTCGTTGAAATCTTGGTACTAAAAGTCTATATCACTTTTGAGTCTTGGAAATCAAAAAATTTCTTATTTTCACTGGTTTTCGAGATATTAACCAGTCAAAACGTAATCCTTCTAGCTGAAATCTTAGCACTAAAAGTCTGTATCACTTTTGAGTCTTGGAAACTCAGAAAATTTCTTATTTTTACTCGTTTTCGAGATATTAACCACTCAAAACGTAATCCTTCTAGTAGTAATTAAACTATCTACCATCTTTATCATTAATCCGCCTCTTTTAATTAAGAGGAAGCAACGAATTATATAATATAATAATACAAATCGTGCCCACTAGCACCGCCTATAATTTAAGTTGAATCCTCAATTTTATTTACCAACCATGGCTGCCTAATGCGGCGTATAATTGAAAAGCATTGACACCTTCTCGAAAAAATTCCTGCGAAAACTCCAAGGATTGCGTTGCCTATTAAATAAACAAAAGGGATTGCAAATACTGGCGAACAGAATACCAAAGAGGGTTGGAAGAGTGCTTTTTCGAACAAAGAAAAGACATAATTGGCTGGCTTTTTGCATTTCGAGGCAACTGTCGAGGGAGAAAACCGAGATAGTATTATAAATATAAAAGTGCGTTCCCATATGAATAATCAATAAGCTGCTCCGTTCATTATATAAAAATGAAAATGGTAAACAACTAAATAAATAATAAGACGTTGAAATTGTAATGGATAAAATTCTAGCGACAGATAAAAGAGGGCCAAAAAGGGAAATATAATGGATTTATACCGGATAGCACCGTACATAATTTATTTATTTATTAAAGCCTAATATACAAAAAAAAATTACAAATTTTTAAATATCTTAAAAAATTTTAAAGTAAAGCCAAATATACATTCATATCACTAGATTGATAGGTTGGATCACATTATTCAAACAAAAAAAAAAGAAAGAATATAAACTAAATTTAAAGATAGAAACCAACCTGGCTCACACCGGTTTAAACTCGTTGTTATAAAAAATGATGCTCCATAAATTGAATCAGAAATTGTAAAAGGAGCTTCTGTATACTCATATCCTTGTAGGATTGAAAAGTATATCCCTAAAAATACAGTTAGAATGAACTGTCACTAATATACTTGATTTACTGAATTAGATTCTTTTACAAATTGTGGTATTTATTAAATTCATTTAAGCCTTTATGAATCATGCTATTCATTCCAAATTTAGTGTTAGGTTTTTTAATGTAAAAATTGTTATTACTTCTCTTATTGTAATCATGAACTTGATTAACTCTCACTAAGAACATTTGAAAGTAATTGGGTAGCAATCCTTTTTGCAGCTTACATATAAAAATCATAGTCATACCTCATACGCCGATTTTGAAGTTTTTTTTACCTAGTAGAAAAAGTAATGTTGAACAATAATCAAAATGAGGTTGAATTAATCGTTTAAAAAGAGTCAACCTAGCCTACATAGACATTTTCTTACATATACGAGAAAAAAAAAGTTTTTTCAATATTTTTTTACAAATATAATCAGCAGTTTTAAATTTTTATCAATTATAAAACCCAAATATTTTATTTCAGTTACATTTTCAATGTTAATATTAATTTTTATAACAGCATCTGCCCAAACAATTTGATTATATTTATAAGATGATGTCAAAATCGTAGTATTTGTTTTGCTCACATTTAGTTTAAGTTTATAATTAAATAAATATGTTTCAATGCTATTTAAAGAACTATTCGTTTCAACAATTACTTGATCCAAATTTTTGTGTATACCATAAACCAATGTATCATCAGCAAAAAGATTTATACAGTGTAATCCAGAAATGTGGTTAATATCATTCAGATAAATAATAAAAAGCAATGGACCTAACATACTACCCTGGGGTATGCCACTCTCAATCTTAAGTTCATCTGACAATTCTTTTCCAAATTTAGTTCTCTATCTTCTGTTAAATAAAGAAATAAATAGGGGAGGTAACAGTTATTCTAGCGGACTGTTTATCCAGTGGATATACAAAAAAAATGGTTGTGAATTTTTGAGAAAATTTAAAATATTTTTTAATGTAATGTTTTGAAGATAATTTAAATTAGAACAAACAGAAAATACAAGGCAATCAATTTGTGGTTATGCGTCTAATTTTGTTTTCTTTTTGTTTTTGGGTATATGAAAAACAGGAAGACAAAATTTGTATATAAATTCGGTATTTTATGAAAACCATACAGTTGTAAGTCGATTTAGGGTTACCAGTAGAAAATTCATACAGGTGAGTTTTGTAGTTATTTATTATAAAAATTACTCTTCATAACAACTTGTTGAAAACGTTATTTTGTGTGTTTTTCGATTTTATATCAATTTAAATTTAAAAAAATCCTAATTTTTCGATATTTTTCCATACGAGTAATATTTTTTTTTTCATACCATCTTAAAATTGACGTTTTGACGAAGAAAATGAGCACTGAAAAAAAAAAATAATTGAAAATTTGTAAACCAACTTGTTCTATTGAAAGTTGTTGTTTGAAGCCCAGACGTTGGTGCAGTTTGTGACATTTTCTAATGTCGTAATTCTTGGGAGCTGTGATTTTAACTTATTTTCATTTGTGCAGTTTGATTACTCCCAGTAAAATATTTTGATATCTAAAATATTTCATTTTTATCATGGTATGTTTATCTTTGACAGTTAGGCAAAAATATGCACATTTGGAAATAAAAATTGTTGGTTAAAAATAGTTGTGACCATTTTTTTGATATAATATTTCGTCGTCTAGCTTTAAAGCTAACTGATCCATTTTTAAAGATAAATCAGCAATATTAAACCACTTTTTTGATATACTTTTATATTTTATTTTTGTTCCAGAATGTCTCCTCCCTCTGGACAGAGATACAGCATTAGCTGTTGGCAAATTGCAGCAGATACTACAAGAACATGTGTTCAGGACAAATCAGGATTTTTTCCTGAATCCAGGGCCAGTTATAACCTACTCAACATTGGTATGACTGAAATATTCGCAGAAGCCTTATATGGTACTGCTGTTAAATGGTACGGCACAATCGTTGGATATACCTATAAGCCAGGCGACGAAAAAGTATTGGATATAGGTGGTCGCTTGTACTACGTCACAGGAGTCAGAATTTATAATAAAGGAAACATTAGAGCGTTGGTACACATCGGCTCTCCCGGTGGATGGCCATGGTATGATACTTTGGGTGATGGATTCAAATTGAAAATAGATATCAACGCTATAGGAAAGAAACTTGTTTCTTTTGGTGTAAGTAAAATTCCATATGTAGGAAAAGTACTTAAAGTTTTGGTAGACTTCTTTTGGCCAAAAAGCAAGAAACCAAGTGTTTGGAGTCAAATTAAGGGTCAAGTCGAAAAATTAATAGATTCAAAAACTAACAACGTAATTAAAGGAATTCTTGGTGGCGAACTTAAATACATGCAAGTTAGGATAGAGGCTTTTACAAAAGACTTGGAAGATTCAACGGCAAAACACGATGTAACTGGACATTACATAAATATCGTAGAAGATTTAATAGGTTTTGAACAAAAGTTTATAACCCGTAAAGAAGATAATCCCAACTACGTCAACGTCAATTATTTTGTCTTGCCTTTGTACTCCAATTTCGTTACAATGAAAATTAAATTTTATCAATTTGGTTTAATGAATCCAGAACAATTAGGATTAACTAGCGATAATATCTACAGAGTCAAAAATTACACCAAAAGATTGCTATTTGACAATGACGGAGCTATTAACTACGTCAAACAAGTCCTAAATGAGAGTATAGAAGAAGCTTACAAGACTTGTGATCCAGATAACATATATGACGCGATCGCTACAGCCAGAACTTACGTGGGACTAAACGGTACGGAATTCATAGACTACTGGAAAGAAATTTATGAACATCCAGAATCCGAAACAAAACCATACAATACCGCAATCACATTCTCAACACATTTCTGTAGACCCACTCCATGGCACGCCAGACAAATTGTTCCGGATGGTGATCCAGAAGAAGTTCCTCAACCTCTTCAACCCAAATTAGTAAATGGAATCAGAAACAAAATTACAGGAATCGATATTTGGATATGGAGAATAAGACCATACGCAGCTCAAAAAATAAGCGGAATAAAAGTTTACTGGGAACATGGAGATTCTACTTCTTTGGGAAAATGGACGGCCGAAAAATATTATCTCGACTTCAAAGGGGCGTATTTAACGAAATTAACAGCCTGGGGAAATGGAGCTTTGGATTGCTTGCAATTTGAATTAAGCGACGGAAGATCAAGCAGTTACGGAACCACTGCAGATTCATGGAACACTCACCAATCATTTGAATTAGAAAATCATTTCATTTCTGGTATACTATTGAGCGGTGGTCAAAGTGGTCTTGCGGGACAGGCTTGTAATATTAGCGTGTCATATCAGTTAATTCCACCCTCTTATTAATCAATTTTTATGTTGAAAATGTCGATGTTGCAAGTTTAAGGAAACGAATAAAGAAATTATCCAAGCAAAATTTTTGTTTCATTTTAATTACATTTACAAATGAAGGTCATTGTGGTAAGAATCCAACTACCATTAAGTACGGTCTTACAATGTTTTATATTGACACACAAATGTATAAAAACTGTTCTAGACCAAGTGCATCAAACATTATCAGAGGAGTCGTCAAAAGAGGCTGTGGTGCTTTTTTCTCTATTCTCTAGAATTAGCTGCTCGATAGCCTGGGAGACTTCTCGATAGTAACTAAGATAATTTTGATAATGAGCGTCTATATGGTATGTGAAATGGCTAGGCAAGGCTTTCCTAGTACTGGAGCCTGCAAAAACATTTCTACTGCAACTTTGAGATGACCCAGATTGTCGAACATGCAGAGTAGAGTACGAGGCAGTTGAGCATATTTTGTGTGACCTACACCTACATTTTGTGTTGTAAACTTTTATAGACTGATAAATAGGCACGTAAAGTCAAAAAAGGAGGTTTTAGGCCTAATATATGTGGTCAAAAACTCATGGTTGTAAAGGATATTGGTATTTTTATTTCAGAATTTATAAGCTCTTAAAAAAATATTTTTAACTTTATATGAATTGTTTTTTTCAACAAAAAATGGAATATTATCTCTAAATAAAACATCCTGTATAGTACACCGATGTTTTGAGAAAAAGTAAGTTACAATTTATGCCAATTAATGCCAAAAAAATAATTGTTTGATACCTCATAGGTGAGCATATTTGTTTATTACAGTTTTCAAAAAAAAAAATTCTAAAATAAGTCTATTAAACTATTTGATTAAACGTATTATTCGTATTTTAATCCAACGCTATGGGTAAAGCGCAATATATTTTAAAATCAGTAAACAAAGAATCTACTAACCACGCAACAATCATTCTTAATTATAACAAAATTGTTATAAATCACCGGCAATTATTGTTGTTTTAAAATCGCAGCGCTATATTAAAAACAATTTTTCACCGTGGAAGATTAATCGATGCTGAAATTCCATGAAATTGGAATATACCGCTTCAAGGAAAATTGAAATAAAATGCTTATTGTGAGAAAGGTTGAATTTAATTTTTATTTTTGACATTGTAATAAAGCGAAAGCTTTAGCTGAAACTTTCATCGTCAAAATTAAACTCAAATCAGCTCGTGCGATTTTAAACCAAAACTTTTATATATCTTTAAAAAAAATAACACGTCTCGACAGGGCCGGTTTAAGGCATACACCAGGGGGGGGGGGGGCGCCACAGTTTGAAACATCTTTTTTTCTGAATGTAATATAATAAAAAGTAGTCCAAAACAGCGTTTGAGGCTACTCAAATTTTAAAAATTACTACGCCACTGGTATGAGGGGCGCCAGTGAATTGTTCGCATCCACTAGAAAAATTTCTAGGACCGGCACTGCGTCTCCATCTGAAAAAGCTATAGGAAAAATCTAGAAGAGTATAGGCCAATTTAGAACTGTTAAAAAGTGACGGTTTGACTGTTGAACAACGAAAAATGATTAATTAACTTTTCAACCTGCTCTTCTTAAATGCCTGTCAAAATTATAATAAAATTTGAATTCGGTAATATTGCTAGTCTATCTATTTGTCAATTTATTGTTTTAAAAACTAAAAATTATAGATGTAGGTGAGAGGAACTCAAATACACCCCCAGAAATTGCTAAAGCTGCAAGAAATGTTTGTCTTTTCATAAGTTGGTGTAAGTTTTAATATTGTGTGAACTTTTTATCTCAAGCTCTTAATACACAAAAGATATAGTGTATCAGTAACATAATAAAGTAGAAATGTAAGAAGAATAGTACATACCTGTAAGTATCCTCCTTCGCAATGAGTAGCGTTGAGCAAATTTCCAATTTTGAATTTGTTAAATTTTATCCTCAGAATCCAATCCTTTGGTGTACCGCGGAACGAACGAAACCTATACCAGCACGTCATCGGCTTTCCGAAATTAGCCTCTGTTACCTCAGGTGAGGAAACATCTTCGTATATTTCCACCGTTTTATTGCATTGATCTTTTTTGGGTTCGCCTGTAAAAAAAGCAAAACAGTTTCAATTTCGTGCACAGAGAAGTAATCGCGATTTAAATCTCCACAAATTACAACCACGACCAAGAGATATACACGATGTATAATTTTTGTAAGCGTCTACTAATCAGTGCAGGTCCGCAAATACAAATTGAAGGGATAATTTACGGACCTGAATTAATTATTTCCTAACAATCGGTATCCGCATTTGTGGTTAGCTGGCGCCGGGAGGTGGGCGAAATATAACCCGCGTGAATACGAGAATGTTAAATATAGGAGAAATAATCATTATAGCGAAACCCGCTAAACCTCCTTAAGAACCCAATTCATACAGACCCATCAACAGAGTAGAGGAAACAACACCCAAATACGAGCTAATCCCGTTTCACCAATTCGGATTCAGAGACGGGCACTCTACTATACAGCAGTGTCACAGGATAGTCAAATACATCAAGAGTAGTTTAAAAGAAAAACAAATGTTTGCTGCAGTATTCCTCGATGCCCAGCAAGCTTTCGACAAGGTATGGCACCAGAGCTTACTATATAAACTCAAACTACAATTACCTGACCAAATTTAGCACATATTTTAGTCCTACCTAAGCCGCAGATACTTCCAGATTAAATATGAAAATAGTTTATCCAGCTACCATCCTGTAACGCCTGGAGTTCCACAAGGAAGTGTCCTTGGTCCTTTCCAATACCTATTATTTACCGCAGATGGACCAACCACGAACCATTCCTGAATCGCCAGTTTCGCAGACGATACTGCTATAATGTCCGCTAACCCAAATCATATTCAAGCCTCATATAACCCCCAACAACATCTTAAACAACTCCAAAACTGGCTGAATAAATGGAAAATTAAAGTAAACACCAGTAAATTTGTCCAAATAACGTTTACCACAAGACACATCACCTGTTCTTAAGTTAAAAAACTGGCTTGGAAAACTCATATTAAGGCCAAAAAACAACAACTCAACCTGAAAGTCAGACAAATGTATTGGCTTATTGGGCAACAAACTGTTGATATACAAGGTGATACTAAAGCCAATTTGGACCTATGGAATTGAATTATTAGGATGCAGTAAATCATCAAACGCCAAAATCCTACAGACCTTCCAATCCAAATCATTATGAATGATAGCTAATGCCCCTTGGTATATCAGTAACCTGACACTGCATAACGACTTCAATAATCCATTCGTAAATGATATAATTAAGAAGTTAGCAATCACCAACCTGTACAATGATCCTCTAGTGAACAGAAGACTCAAGAGAAAATAATTAAAAAAAAATTTTAACAATCACGAATTGGTGGTTGAAATTTTATTTCTTAACAAGAAAGTTAAGTCTAGCGATTTTCGTAAAAGTATTGATGTCATGAATTGTAGGATTTATGAAAAAGATAGCTATTTGACTGTTTTGCCAATTATTATTATAAATGAATGTTTTTATTGGAATAACCAAAAGGCCATCGACCGGAGTGCATATTAATGCAGTGTTACAACAGCGTCTGGAAGGGGAAGTCTGTCTCCATCATGACCTGCGCGATCACCAGACTTAACTTGTCTTGATTTTCAGACTCAACCTACGACCAGAGAGATTTGAAAAACCGGATTCGTAATGCATTACGTAACATACCGAGAGCCGAAATTGAAGCTGCAGTTTTGTCTACCCATAAGAGGCTTCAGCAATGCATAGAGCGATGGTCAGCATTTAGAGCATTTACGGAGGCACTAAAAACTTTTCTTTTTTAAATCGGTCCTTTTTAGGGCCACAACTTACATAATAAAAGGAATGAATTAGGTTAAAAAATAAAAATTTAAGGGATTTCCGTATAAAATTTTTTAATGTCCCGTAAATGCTCGAAATGCTGAAGCCTCTCATGGGTAGACAAAACTGCAGCTTCAATTTCGGCTCTCGGTATGTTACGTAATGCATTACGAATCCGGTTTTTCGTATCTCTCTTGTCGTAGGTTGAGTCTGAAAATCAAGACAAGTTAAGTCTGGTGATCGCGCAGGCCATGGAAACAGACTTCCTCTTCCAATCCAACGCTGTTGTAATACTGCATTAATATGCTCTCACACAATAATGGAGAATTTTTATTTCTAATTCTTTGGACCGATGAAGCCACCTTTAAAATCTGCACAATATGCATTATTGGTCTGCAGAAAATCCGCATTGGTTGCGTGAAGTTCAGCACCAAGGACGTTGGAGTTTAAATGTGTGGTGTGGCCTACTGGGAGGCAGAATTATTTTTTTAGCAATCCCTAAGTGGCAATCTCTTTCTTGACTTTTTGGCCAATAAATTACCGATGTTTCACTGGAAACACGTCAAAACTTGTTTTTGCAGTTGAATGGTTGCCCAGCACATTATGCTATTATTGTGCGAGAGCATATTAATGCAGTATTCCAACAGTGGTAGATTGGAAGAGGAAGTCTGTTTCCATGGCCTGCACGATCACCAGACTTAACTTGTTTCGATTTTCAGACTCAACCTACGACCAGATACATATGAAAAACCGGATTCGTTAATGCATTATGTAACATACCGAGAGCCGAAATTGAAGCTGCCGTTTGTCTACCCATAAGATGCTTCAGCAATGCATAGAGCGTGATGGTCAGCATTTAGAGCATTTACAGAGGCATTAAAAACCTTTCTTTTTTAAATCGGTCCTTTTTAGAGCCACAACTTACATAATAAAAGGAATTAATTAGTTTAAAAAATAAAAATTTAAGGGATTTCCGTATAAAATTTTCTTTGGTCTAAATTTTAGGTTAGGAACAAGATATCGAGATGCGGTTTTCGCGAGATTGTTTAGGCATCATTTAGCTACTTTTTCATGAAAATGAAACCATACCAAAGCATTTAATTTTTTTGAGAAAATTAACCATTTCTGTCGAAATGTCGAAAAAAGCTATCTGGCGGCGACATGTGAAACTAACCAAACTTCAAATATTATAACATTTTTAGCCCAAGAATAGCTCTTTTCAACTAGCCTAAGTTCGTTAAAATCGGCTCAGCCGTTTCGAATATACAGGGTGTTTTTTAGTGAAACATTTGAATATCCTTTATGAATCTCTACTTTATTTTTAGAGATACAGCAAAAATTGTCAAACAAAAAAGATTCAGATTATCCTCTACTTTAAAGATCAGTTATTTTTTTGTTGGGTTAATATAGCGAAATTCACAGAAACACCACTTTCTTAGATTCACGATTGCAGTTACGCCCCCTAGCGGCCATTTCAGAAACTTGAAAATATTTTCCAGCTTTTTCTCTTGGCCGTTTTAGTCATAATTTTTTTCCGAAAGCCTCTAAGATGGATAGTTTCCCAGATACAGTACCTCGAATTCTTATTTGGCCACCCTGTACATAAAAATGCTAAATGGATTTGTATTTCATGTTGTTAGTTTTACCACAAAGGTTTTCAATTCTCTCCCCTTATAAAATGTTGATTTTATATTACCTGTAACTGTGCTGTGCCAATTATTTTTTTTATAAATGTTATTTTTGATATTCGGGCAGTGTGTTATGAAATTGTAACATAATTAGCCATTTTATGGACTGATCTTTCATTTCTAAATGTTTGCTTCCATACCCATTCATAGTAAAATGTTTATAGTAAGTATACATGCATTATAAGTAGAACATGACAAATATTAACACAATTTGCGGATCCCTATGGTGCTTGAAAAAAATGTTGGCCAGTTTTTTCAGCCAAATATCCTTCTAAGCCTGTAAAGATCCCTTTCAGATATTAAATTTCCTTTTATTAAATGTAATAAAAAACTGTCTCGTCTCCCGTTACTCCATTTCATGATAATATTGTTATGCTCCGACACTGTAAAAATGCATTACAAAATATTCATATCCATAAGAAAGACGGTCTGACAGCTTTTATTTTCTAGATATCCACGTCATCCTTTCTTATATATTTCCTTGAATCCCCTTGGGTTTTTCTTGACACCACTAAAAGTTACAAACCCGACGTAAAAAATATGCTTTGTATTCGGCTAACATCACCTCTAAAAGCCCCTTTCATTGGTTATTGAAACAACTTAGGATATATAATGAGCAATGAAAAAACCGATTTTCGTTTTTGGGAACCGTTTGCTTTGGATAACGACATCGTTAAGAATTTATGTTGTGAAACATTATTCTATTTACATAGAAATGCTCTCATCCACCTCGGGCGTTTTATTATTATTTTTACTTTACTTTTACGGTAATTAATCGATTTGGGTAACTTTCTACGTGAACTAATTGATAAATAAATGATCGTTTTAATTTGGTCGCTGCTGTTTTATGAAGCGGAAACAAAGATAAATGACAGCTTACAAAGTATGAAACTTTAGTTTTATAAATATTAATTGCATCGATTTCACCCCCACGACATGCATCTTTTACTTCAAGTTCTTCTATTATTAATTACGGCCTTACCACCCATTCTATTCTACAAGCTGCTAATCCAGTGCGAAGTGCGAAAGTTTCTCTAATTTCATGAAATGTCAAAAGAGCAATCTGTGTATTTATGCCTGGTTGTAACGCCTCTTATAGTGACAGAATTCGGATGGAAACCTCATCTATCACAGAGTGTATTTTTTTTGTAGTGTATTAGAAGCTTCAAGCTGATCTCCACTACATTCTTGGTCTATAAAAAACAACGTCACTCAATTTAGATAAGCGCCACTGTATCAGCTTTACTAGATCGAAAAACCCTATCATTGATGAATTAGCCAGACTGAATTCAGCAATGAAACACTTTTTTTGTTCATAAGGATCAATACAAATATACATTTGAAAATACTCGGGGACACAGATCAATGATCGACTACATATTGACGAATAGAGAAATACTCCCCTCCCAAATTTTAGAAGTGAGAGCACTATCTTCAGCAGAGATAGGAAGCGATCACAAACTGGTACTGGGAATCTTAAGATTTAAGGGAAAAATTATGAACAAAACCGAACAACCAGAATATGTCACGAAGATAAAAGTGGAGGGTTTACAGGATGAATCTATAAAATATCTATATCAAAAAAGATTAGAAGAAAGAATTAGAAATAACAAGATAACACAGAAACTGATGGGGTAGAGGAGAGTTGGTCAAAAATTAAATATAACATCGTAAACGCAGCGAAAGAATCCCTCGGAGAAAGAAAAATAGATAAAAACAGAAAATATCATAAAAAAACACCATGGTTCCGAAATGAAGTCAAGGAGAAATGCAAAGAAAAGAAAAAAGCATACCTAGATTATATGGAAAATAAAAATCCTCAAACATACGATAACTACAAAAGAGTGAGAAATGAAACACATGCACTAGTGAGAAAGATTAAAAACGAACATTGGGAACAATTCTCGAAAGAGATGGAACACGATTTCTATGGCTTACAAAAGGAAATGTGGCGCCTTATAAGGGGGCAAAGAGCAGAAACTAAAGAACTGATAGACGTGAAGCACATAGAGAAGGACACCTGGATAGATTACTTAAAAGAATTATATGCAGAGAAACAGACCATACAGAGAGAACCACAGACCCCAGAGATTACAACAAACACGAAGACAATAATTAGTATGTTAGAAGTAGAGGAAGCACAGAAAAAACTTAAAAACCGTAAAGCCGCAGGAAGAGATGAAATAGCAAATGAACTTCTAAAATATGGAGGAGTCGCGGTAACAGAACAAATAACAACACTAATTAATAAAATTATAGCAAGTAATACAGTACCAAAAGAATGGAAATCAAGTATTCTAATCTTATTATTTAAAAAAGGCGATAAGAAAGAACCGCAGAATTATAGAGGGATAAACCTACTGAATACAACTTTAAAATTAACAACAAAAATTCTATCAACGCGAATAAACCAAACAACAACATTGGCAGATGAACAACAAGGATTCCGCAGCGGAAGATCGTGCACAGATGCTGTTTTTGTGATAAGACAAATAACCGAAAAAGCAATCGAATATAATAAACCAGCCTTTATGTGCTTTATCGACCTGACAAAAGCATTCGATAGAGTAAGGGCGAGAGATGTCATACACCTTTTATATAATAGAGAAATACCCTTGGACATTATAAAAACTATCGAAAACATCTATGAACAAAACACAATAGAAGCTAGAATTGATGGAAAACTCACAGACTCAATAAACATCGGAACGGGAATTAGACAAGGAGATTCGTTAAGCCCCTTATTATTTAATTTAATAATGGACATAGTAATAGAGAATGTCAGAGAAGGGAGAGGATACAGGATGGGGAACAAGGACATCAAAATACTCTGTTATGCAGATGACGCAGTACTAATCGCTCAACATGAAGACGATTTACAAAGACTGGTCCACAAATTCAATACGACAGCGAAAAGGTTCAATATGATCATCTCAACAGAAAAAACAAAATCACTGGTAGTTAGTAAAGAACCCATTAGATGCAAGATAGAGATCGACGGTAAATGTATCCAACAAGTTATGGAATTTAACTACCTGGGTATCGCCATATCGAGTTATGGAGATATCGAAAAAGAAGTGAAAGACCGGGTACAAAAAGCAAATAAGGCAGCAGGTTGCTTGAACGACGCAATATGGCGAAATAAATACATTAAAACTGAAACAAAAGCGAGAATATATAAATCAACGATAAGACCACTACTAACATACACAGCAGAAACAAGACCTGACACATCACAGACACAAAGAATGTTGGAAACGGCGGAGATGAGGATATTAAGAAGAATAACAGGAAACACGCTGAGGGATCGGGTACGAAGTGAACAAATAAGGAGAGAATGCAATGTGGAGGAAATAAACGAATGGGCACTTAAAAGAAAAATAGAATGGAACAATCATATAAACAGAATGACGGAGAGTAGAGTAGTCAGAACAGCTAGAGACAAATCACCACTGGGAAGAAGAAGTATAGGCCGCCCACGCAAACGATGGAGTGACAATATACCATAGAGGAATAACTCATTTTTGAACAGGCAGAATTGCCTATAATGAAGAGAAGAAGAAGAAGAAGAAGAATTCAGTTCATGATCACAGGCTACTACTTGATACTAAATTATCCTTCAGTGATCATATACACGCAATTATCAGCAAAGCTTCCCAAATGCTAGGTTTTTTCCTGACTATTTCCCTCGTCCACAATTCAGCCAACTCAATTAAGCATTATCTGCAAATGGTTAATGAGCATTATTCTAACATCTTAAATACCCTTAGAAGTGACGCCTCAGAACCTCCAGCTAAAAAACAGGAAACAGAAGATCCTGCAGCCACTCCTCGAGCTTCTCACTCTACAGCTGGACCCATCAATGAGTTAACAAAGATTTCAAACAATATCCATTTTATCAAATTCAAATAAACAACATCGAGCGTATTCAAAATAAGTTTCTGATATTTGTTGCTGTTAAAATGGGTCTGCAGTCTGGAACCTATGAACACCCTGTATTTTTAACTTACGTTTCCTACCTCTGTTTCCCCACTCTCTATCCAGGGTGTTTTATTGGGAGAGGGCAATATTTTAACAGTGGTGATTCCAAATAACCCATATTTTATGTGCCTACAGTCCCTTATAGCTGAGATACAGAGTGTTTTGTTCATTTTTCACCGTTAAAATATTGCCCTCTCCCAATGAAACACCCTGTATACATATTTTTTCTTAATAACGCAACGAATGACATATCAAATTGCAAAAGATTTGTGACAGAGAACATTTCGGTCTCGAACTCGCAATTTCTAATATTATTGGATAAGACATTTTTCTCATATCATATGACTTGTCAGTATAACTCGTCATTCTTCCCTTATACGTAAGGCGTTTTCTTTTATCCGAAACGAAGAATAAAAATTACTAACGTCTTAAAGAATTCTCATTTCCCCAAAGAATATTATATTTTTTTCATAATCCTGGGAAATCGATAATAATTTTGTCACATAACAAAAAACTAATATTGTTTCAATGTAAAGCAGAATATGAAATAGTAATTGATTGAAACATGGTCATAATTCCTAGAAAAAATATTTTTTGTTTAATTTTTTTAATTGCTTTGAGTTTTACGAAATGCTTGAATTATTTAGTGCAACAGCGATTTCTGAAAATCTTTCACAATAAAGTTTATAACCTTATAAAATATTAAAGTCAAACAAGACCTCAGTAATTTTACAATCATTGAAGTTAATAAAGTTATATTTAATACTCATTGTAGATGCTTCCAAAAAGGTTTCGGATAATTTCTTGACATTTGGAAATAAGTTTAGTTGAAATATCATACCGAACACTTAAAATATCTTTTGTAAAGATTGTTCAAAAAAGTTTTGACGCACCCCTTATAATAACTAATTTAAAGCTTCTTAGACTTTATATTTTATACCAAATTTGAGTTTATTTATCAACATATTCTCCTTCTAGAGTGATAAATTTATTAATAATAATGAAATTTCAATGTCTTACAAAGAACCACGAAGAATTCAACTAAAACCGCAACATTTCGATAAAAATTATTATCATTACTTTAATAAACATTTAATTAAAAGAAAGAGGATGAACAGAATCTGATTTTCATCGTCAACTTAAAATGAAACTGAATATTTTCTAGTCAGCTCGACACAATCAAAATTAGTGGTAGTGCTGGTTTCATAACCTGATGTGGAGTTGAAGGCTTACGACTAGCTCTAGGGAATGTTTCCCTCAAGGGATAACAGGCATTCTCTGAAATTACTTGAGAAAACTTGGAAACTTATACTTAGATAATTTTGTACGTAAAATATACTCTCATTTTTTAAATACAAATAGAGGCCAAAAGCTCGCACAAAATGTGATATCGATGAAACTTGGCGTTTAAGTACTTGAAGGGGTGTTGAAAACGACAAAAAAATATTTGCTGCTCTAAAGCTTTTCGCGGAGTTAAATCTGACAAGAAATAGTGAGGTGTATGTAGAAATAGTTGTCTGAATTAAAATTATTCTAAAAATAGAAATCATAAATTTTAATTTTAGAAGTGTCCAGTTTATTCGAATGCGGTGGTGAAAATTTAGGTGAATGCAAATTTTATGCGACATTCTCCTTTCCAACAAGTGTTTTTTAAATTGTTCATGACAATGGACAGCGTCAACTTCATGATGAAAACACTCTATTTTGAATTTACCCTAAAATTTTATGCAGTTTCCGCTACAGGAGTTTATTCAAATTCAATTCAATTTCTCAAAACAAATAAAATACAGCAAAATTTTTCAAGACAAAGCCCCAAGTGTGGTTATATGGATAACAGAACATATATTTAAAAATTAAGGTAACTGTCATCCTTTAGATACGTTTCGTTGTCTAGATCAGCATCTTCAGAAGTTGATAATAATACTAAAAATATAGAATCTTTCTTCTGAATTAAAAACTACAATAATTTACACATTTAACGTTTCGGCTTTTCGGTCGTAAGTCGTGGTTTTTAGGGTGATTTTATTATATATATATATATATATATATATATATATATATATATATGTAACCCTACGTTCCGGCACCAAAAACGACCTTATATAGACGTTTTAAGTCATTTTTGGTATCTTGAGCACCCCAGGATGCCCCACAGCAATTTTCAGGAAGGTGCCACTTGGACCATTTATATGTAAAAACCCCATTTTAGTTCATCTGTATACTCCCCAGGGGTCACCCCGACTCGTCTACAGCATACGCTACGTACAAGCACCAGGACGCGACCGAAGCGTTGTGGCACCATGAACGAAAGTACGTTCAAGCACCTTTTAGTCGTGTTTTGTGAATGCGATGTAAAAATAAACAACTTGATATTTGCGATGTAAGCTTTAGAGGTAAATCTTGCTTTTGGATTGCGATTCATGCTTTAATAGGTAGAATTATAATTTTTCATAACTTATTTTATTAAAAATAATATAAATAATAACATGTGGGAATTATCAAGAATCACTAAAAAATTTTCTCCATGGCCACTACTGAATGTAGTTATTCTGAAACCACTTATAATAACAGAAAAGAAACATTCTCGCTCTTGAGATTGAAAGAAAATTCTGAAACATTTGTCTCTTATGTATTTTATACGTACTTCATTCTATTACTAGAGATACTCTTTATTCCATAATTGTTTAAAAAATAAGGTTTGCCATGAATGTCGAATTAGTTGACGTGGTCTTAATATTGGTTTGTAAAAACTTTTAATTTATTAAATGGAGAAGAAAATCAAACGATTCAGATGTAGAATTTGCTACCGCAAAAATCCAAGCTTGAATATAAAAATACTACCTCCACAATGTCGAGAGATTGAGGTTTCATTTTAATATATTTAATTTCTACTTTCTGTGGTCGTGGAAAAAGTACAGTCTGTTACTCTGCTGGAATGAAGATCCGACACTCGTGGTTCCTCCACTTGTGTCGAATTCTCATTCCAACCTTTTTACAGAAGATACTATTATTTATACTTTATGACATAAAGTCAGTCTACAAAATATCGTGCTTCTTAAAAAAAATAAGATTTGCATATGAAAGTCTTAAATGATATCTTTTTAAATTAAGAAAATGTGTAAAAGAATTAAAAAGTAATAAGGATTATGTATTATTTAACACAAAAATTTTTAATAATCAAAAACCTTTTTTTTATTTAACTGAAACAATTACTTATAATACTATCGATGCTATATCTTTAAAATTTTATTTTTTTTTACAAAAAAAAAGTTTTAATTTTTTTTATTAACTTCCTAGAAATATACAATCTGTCTTTTACAAAACAATAAGTACTTAAGCTTTAAATAAATAAAATATCAATTGTCGAAGGACCTCGGTCGATGGCCATTTGACTTTGTCAATAAAGTACTATTATTATTATTAATTATAAAATATCTTTAAAAAATTTCTGAAAGTTTATAAAGAATTATGTATTTTAAGAGCAAAAAAATGTATGGAGATGAGAGGTTACGTAAAATAAATCAAATAGTGCAATTTTGTTTCACAAAGGCTCATTTTAAATTATAAACAATTATGCATTTTGTGTAAAATAATAATTAATGTTGATAATTTTAGTCATTTTATTAATTTCTTAGTTAATTAAATTCTGTTTTTACAAAATTTCGATAGAACGCCAATAGAAATGAATTCTTTTCTCAAGAGTAATTTTTACATTTACACTTGCATTTTACACTTCACATTTTTACATTTAAATAATTAAAATTTAAATAATCAATTATTTTAATAACAACCAAACCGATTATTTTTTTTATATTTATTAAAAAATATAATATCTAAGACCTTTTGCCAGTTTTAAATCCTTATTATTAATATTTAATGGGCTATGATGAAAAATAGTATTCAAGATAAGTTTTTACGTATTCAAAACTTCACAAGTCAAAAATATTATAATATTAAAAAAACAAATAATAATTCTAAATGTCAACTAGTTGGTTAATTAATAACAGTTTTAGTTTTTTGTTCGCCACTCCATTGATTCTAATTATTTACTTATTTAGATCCATTGAATCTTTTGAATTTTTTGTCCTAACTTAGTAATAAAAAAAATAAATTTATGTAAATATCCGCAATTTATAAATTTATGTATAAAAATTAGGTAATAATTTTAAAAAATTAGAAGCACTTTAAAGTAAAATTAAGTTTTTAAAAAATTGGAAAATTATTAAAAAACAATTTTTGTCTAACGCCTCAACCTCCGAGGCGACTACTTCTTTTCAAAATAAAATTGAAATAATATATGGTGCCAAAAGGATATATATTTCAAGTTATTATATTATATAAACTTTGTGGCACCACGCAGGAAGGAACGTTTAGGCACCATTTAGAAGCGTTTTGTGAATTCCGCGTAAAAACTAAAAAATTGTTGAAAAATCTTTACAAAAACTTGGTAGGTATTTTAACGGATTGCGGTGCAAGCTCTTTAATTAAAAATTATATAGATAATAACATTTGGGCATCAAAAACCCCTCTTTTATCAAGAACTACTAAAAAAATCTTAATTTTACGAGAAAGTTATTTGTTATAAAAAAATCATGTTTGTCAAATAAAATAAGATTCGTATATCACAATTTTAAGTTACATGTAGAAAATCAAGTATTTTACTCAAAATGTTTATATAAGTAAGTTGTTGTCCAAACTACAAATTTTTACATCAAAAACCCTCAAATGGAACCTTTACTTACATCAATATCTACGGAATCTCTAAAATTTTATTTTTTTGCAAAGAAAGCAATAACAAAATGAAATAATATAATTACTGTTCACTTATACTTAGAATATATTAAATAGTGCAATTTTGTTTAAACAATGTGGCTCATTTTAAAATATTAACAATTGTGCAATTTGTGTCAATTAATAATTTCGATAATTTTTCTCATTTAATTAATTTCTTATTACATTTGTGTTTTTACAAATGAACTAAAATTTGGATTTGCCAATCTTATTTGTCAATAAGACTAATTTTTATGTTTTTTTCAATTCCGAAACATTTTGTGAATAATAATAAGTAATGATAGTTTTCTATTGATACATTTTTACTTTTTAACACACCGTACAGGTATTCTAAGATTTAGATATTCTGATCTTATTTTATGAACTTTAATAAGATTTTTCTAAAGAATAAACTAAAATAATATTTTTTTCCACTTTTCAATTCCATTTGTGGATATACTGTATGTTCTAACCTATATCATTTTTCAGAATACGCGATTTTGGCAAAAATGACAAGACAAATTAAAATTACTTAATAGAAATTATTAATTAAAAGGACAGATTCAACAGTTTACGAACGTTTAATAATATTTTTTATTAATTAAAAGTCTCATTATAAAATTGGAATAAATATTAAAATATGCATTGCCAGAGATGGATATTGACCAACAGCTCGCACAAAATGTGATCTCGATTAAACTTGGCATTTAAGTACTTGAATGGGTGTAGAAAACGATAAAAAAATCTTTGCTGCTCTAAAGTATATGCTAACTTCACAATTTCGAAAATAAAATCGAAAACTTGCTTTTTCTTATATCTGGAAAAAAATAAAAATTTCGAAAAACTAATAGCACCAAAAGAGCGGAAAATTGTATTAAAAATTATGTTATAAGTTATTTAAAAAAAATTGTATTACTGTAAAAAATTATTAAAAATAAGAACGCAAATTTGAAAACTCTACGCGCGCCGAGCCGTTGAATGCAAGGCGTTCCGAAAAATTAAAGTATTTTGTCTAAAATGTACGCAAAGAAAAAAGAAAGCATTTTAAAGAGGAGACTAAGATTTCTCAGGAATCCATTAATTTTTAAATTTTTTTGTGTTTTCTCATAGAAAATTTGACCAGTAGTTATAATTGAAAGCAGCAAAGATTTTTTTATCGTTTTCTGAACCGTTTCAAGTACTTAAATGCCAAGTTTCATCGATATCACATTTTGACGAGGTCAAACTATCTAACAACTGGGCTATTGGTTATTTGCTCGAATAAAAATGTACTGTTTGTATACTATATGTAGGATTAAAAGTTTTTTAACTTTTTGACTTTAGGTTTTTTTATAGAAAATTTTGTCATACGCATTAATTTGTTAAAAAATATTTTTTCAGATTTTTCATTATTCTTGTCTAACGCCCCAACCTCCTTAAGCGTTCGAGTCGAATATGTCTGTCCAAGATAAAATTGAAAAGTGTATTCTGAAATAATATATATGGTGCCAGACAGCATATACAGTCAAAACATATATAAGGTGCCGGTAGAACCTCTTATCTCTCTACAATTCCGGGTTTGTATACGTCGATTTAGTTTTTGGTGCCAGTACGTAAGATTACCGATATATATATATATATATATATATAAAAGAGCAAACCACTATGAGCTACAGAATTAAAATACTAAAATAATCGTTCAATTGATACTATGGTTTACTGGGTCTGTCTGCAATCAAGAACGCTTAAAGATTTGGCGCGTGGACAGTCGATCAGAGTATAAAGTGAACTAATAGGTATGAGATTCGTGTCTCCTCAATTTATCTTTAATTATGACATATCAACTGTCAAGGTTTTTAAGGCCCGGCGATGGCGAAAAACAGTCTCCTGCGTTTATTCTCCCTTTATCCACTATAACTCTCCCTTAGCGCAGTTGTCAGAGAGTTTGACTTCGCACAAAATATGATATCGATGAAACTTGGCATTTAGGTACTTCAATGGGTGTAGAAAACAGTCTTTGCTGCTCTAAAGTGTATGTTAACTTCACAATTTCGAGAATAAAATCTAAAATTTAGTTTTTCCATTATATCTCGAAAAAAAAAATAAAAATTTCGAAAAACTAATAGCGCCACGTGAAAGAGCGGAAAATTTTACTAAAAATTATATTAGAAGTTATTTAAAAAAACAATTATTAAAAATAAGAAAGCAAATCGGAAAACTCTACGCGCGCCGAGCCGTTGAATACAAATATTCAGGCGAGGCGTTCGGAAAAACTAAAGTATCTTTGTCTAAAATGTACGCAAAGAAAAAAAAAGAAAGCATTTTAAAGAGGAGACTCTAAGCTTTCTAAGGAAGCCATTAGTTTTTAATTTTTTTTGATATCTCATTGAAAATTTGACCGGAAGTTATAATTTCTAAAATTAAAACTCAAATAGATTTGAAAATGTAATTACCAAGTTTTAATAATTAGGAAGAATAAAATAAACAACAAATATACATGGTATTTTAATGTTAACATGTACGTATTTTAGCGTTATTGTTTAAATATAATGCACAAGAAACAGCAAATCTTAAAGGCGCAAGAATTTCCACAGCGTAAAAGAATAAATCGTTGAAAAACTCGTTTATTTAAAATTTGCTCGGGCAAGGGAAATTATTGGATAAACACTCGGAGTCCGTATTTGCATAGGAATATTTTCTGAATATCCTTGCCGGCTGGCGATCGATGCCAGCGCCTCGGCTTTTAATGAGATGTTAATTGACTTCATTAATTCAAATGCACAAAGCGAAAATACTATATATTTTATTAATACACCTTTTATTTCTTTTTTAACTTTCAACCGTACACCGCCGAATAGACTGCACTAAATTTCAGTTTTGTTGAAAATTACAACTCTGAAGATTATGCTAGAAATTCTCTTCGAATTAAAAAACCTGGTGAAGGACATTCGTAGCCTGAAGACTTCCTTGTAAAGAGCTATTATCCCCACTGTTTAATTTTAAATCATAAAATTAAACATAACATTCTAATCATAGACGGCAGCACATCTAAAAACATTCAAAATGTTCAATCGTATCAAACCGGCAACGCTGCGAGTCACGCAGGTGTCCGTACGAAAACCGGCAACGCTGCGAGTCACGTAAGTGTCCGGACGTTTAAAAACTTTTTAAACACGATAAATAAATTTCAATTCTGTGTTCCGAATGAGAGGAAGTAAGACGGAAAGAGATATTGTCACAAATTCTAACTAATAATTTTCCAAATTCCATTTAATAACAATTTTCAAAATTCAATATATAATTATTTAAAATTTCATATATAAATCGTCTACAATATAATTGCATTTTCTTGACAAACCTCTCCAGGTTGTATTTTGAGTCAAACCTTGAAGAAGTCCGAGCTGCCCTGAATACAGCGTGGTGAGCTAGAGCTCGTCGTGGCGTCAGATAAAAATCTGAGCTACGAAAACCCAAAAAACGAACTGAACATTACGACGTGACAATATACCGGAAATACACCGACAGCCATCATTGTTTCACATTCCCACACGTCCTTTAACGAAATACACAAACGGGATGCGAATTTTTAGGCATTATGCCATGGGCGCATCACTTGACTTAAGTTAACAAATTTTGTTCGTTTCATTTTACACTGATAAAAAAGATATTTTCTGAATGATGTGATTCATTTACGTTAACCATTACTATTAGTTAGTAAATTACACATGTGCTTCCCTGTTATTTTTGTGCGTTGTTTTTCGTTAATATTTTTAATAAAACGTTAATCGCAAGGTGCTTGTTTTCTTGAAGTTCTGCAGATAGCAAAAACCAACAAATCTACAGTTCCACTGAAAAAATGACAGACATTTGTTGCTAAACATCGGCCGACTTGGCAAATAAATTCAAAAGAAGTTCTCTAAATTAGAGTCCTTAACACTCACTATATATAAGATTCCTAAATGTAGAAAAAATAAACAATTTATTAAGTGCTTCATCACCGATAAATTAATCTGTTAAAATAAAAATTATATCAAGATATACCTGCAATAGAATAACGCGTCAGTTGAAACAGGATGATGATCCTTTTCGGTTTTGATCCTGGCATTATTTTTTTCGCTCTCGATTATCGTTTAATCCACTAATAATCCTGCATATGATCCTTTTTGGCAGAGCACACTATGAATTAAAGAATTGTTTGCGTTTTCGATAAAATCTTGCCGTATATGTTTCCATTTTTAAATTGATTGGTTTTGGGTACTGGTTGAATACGTACAGCTCTCCATCTGTTCGGGAAAATACAACTATCATAGGAAAATTGGGGCAATTAAATGAAAATCGATGATCTTTAATGCATTTTCGATAATTGAGTGTGGATTGAGGGACAAACATTTGAATTTATTTATCTTTCCTAGAAGATAGCATTTGTTACATTATTTGTATGCAATTAGGAATATTCTACTGATGTTTAATCAGCTAATTAGCAGTGTGTAGCTGAGATACAGTGAGATTCCCTACATCGTTTATGCTCCTTCATCCTGATTTAACTTTAACTTTCTGTTTCACCGATGTATTTTACCACGGGAAAGTTTTATGAGCACCGATCTAGGTCAAAGGAGGTAGTGGGTCTTCGGGATATTTTCTTTGGGACAAAAAGGATAACAGGAATGAAAACAAAGTCTATTACAATAAAAATAGGTGATTATTAAATCTAGAATGTGTTCCTCGAGGCACAAAGGACCTTACTGTCAAACAAATGGAATTTTCATTTAAATAACAAGAAATAATTATGTCGACCACCATTCGAGAACATCAATTCGGGTCCAAACGCCCATATTTTATGACCAAGTAACTTCTGTCATCATTTACTTACAACGACCCGTCCTCATTTAAAGTGTATGTGAAATTCTACGGGTAGCAAAGAGAACAGGAAGAAAAGGCTCATCCCTGGGGAGAAATACAGCCTGGAAACTGTCACCTTTTAATAGATATACTACTAAATCTCGAAAAATATTGGATGCGCCCTTTGTGCGAAACGTGGGATATGAAGTGATTCGGAAGATTGTTGAGGAATATTAGTGGATACTTTTCGATGGCACTGAATGCCATAATGAATACGGTTATTTCGTGCTGGGGAAACGGGAATATACGAAACGGTCCTTACGTGGATTTCTTGTTGAGATTTTATACAAGGGTAGCATCGTTACAGATCAAGCTTTGTTTTTCTAAGTTTTATATATAATTTTTTTACGTATTTCACATTTACGCATCCCTATATCATGTGAGTTTTTTTTTTCTTTATTAAACTCGTATTTTTGATACTTTCTTACTTTAATTCAAATAAAATTACCTTAAAACTATAGCCGCAGACATGTCTATATACATTACTGTTATACTCGCAGGTTTTATTTTGCATGTTTATTTATCGCTGGTATTTTCAGGCTACGGAACTCATTTGTTTACCTAGAACTTTTCCGTTAGCACAGAGCTTAATATATGCCTTCGCAGACTGTCTTAAATAAGGCAAATATGAGAAAAATGAAAAAGAAATCGCATGTAATAAAGAGTATGTAAATAAATGCTCTTTCAACAAAAACAACCAAAAAGAAAAATATTTTTCAATAGAAAACCTAGAAACTGGCAAAATAATTGATTGATTGATTAATTGATTGATTGATTGATTGATTATGACGATGTACCTGTCTGAGGTTTATAAATGCCTCAATACTACAGCTTTAAGACTTATTGTACTGTCAGTTACATCGTTACTGATGCAGTCGTCAGATCTCTTCTGGTTCTAGTTTCTCAGTAGTCTCTTGGCCTGCCTCATTCCTTGTAGTCCTATCCAGTATTGGGATATTTTGTTATTTACTTCTTTTCCAAGTTCATCCATTATTGTACTGGTGCTTATTCCGCAGATAAGGACCTATCTAAGTGTTGCATTATTTTGGTTAGCCAGAATGAGCAGGGTTTGTAGACAGTTCCAGACCAATTTTGGTCTGATTTTGTTACCTGATAAGGCCTGTAGGGCACCTTGGCTGTCAGAGTAAATGAGCATTGTTTTCCCTTTATACCCCCTGTCAATATTCTCCCTTAGACAAAGCTCTATAGCATGTAGTTCTGCTTGAAATACTGATGCGTAATTCCCCAATGGTGCGTTTATGTTGCATCTGGGTGTTTTACCATATATTACAGTTCCAGTTCGACTTGACCTATCAGTATACCAAACCAATGTTCCTTCCCGATAGTTTTTTGTTACTTCACCTTCCCAACTCAGCTGAACGCTGAAGGGCTTTGTGAAGTTGTTTTTTGGTGTCATTTCACCACTTCTCATCTCCATCAGCGAGTTTGTGATGATTTTTGTGATTCTACTGTGTCCTTGTTCATAAGGATCCCAGTAGCGACTGCATTTCAACCTGAATGCCCCCATTTTCGCCTCCGTTCTGATATAAATATCAAGTGGCAGCATTTTAGTATGGTTTCAATTGCAAATGTATTACTTTAGGCCACCACACTAAAGAGCCATAGGGTAACATGGGTATTACGTGGTTTTAAGCCCCATTTAGTGCTTATGGCCATTTAAGTGGCCATTAGTGCCATTTTACCCTTGTGAATGGTTTTTTCCATATGCTTGTTCCAGGTTAGTTTAGCGTCAAGGATTATATCTAGATACTTCACCTCCTGGGTTAATTGCAGTTGAGTGTTGAAGAGCTTGGGTAGTCTGAGACTGTCCAACTTCTTCTTTTTCGTGAAGGCAATTAGTGCTGTTTTATTAGGATTAGCTTTAAGGTTTTCCTTTAGACACCACCTCTCAACGATATTCAGCGCCTGTTGCATAAGGTATGAAACAATATTTTTAAAATTCCCCACTACAAGTATGAGTACATCGTCTGCATACCCCTGGGTATAATATCCTGCATTGCTGAGCTGTCAATTACCAAATCCCACAGTAGAGGTGATAAGACTTGGAAATTGACACCTCCATGTTTAGAATCCAGTATAACTAGCCTGCTTTGAAGTTTTTGTTTATAAATTGTGTTCGTTGTTGAACTGTAACTACGATATTATCATTTATTTATTCCATGTAATAGAAACTCCGCGGAAGAAACATAGCAACAAGTATTTACATTATACACATCCATAAATTTCACTCTAAAACTCCCAAAACACAACCATAAACAAACAAATAAACATCACTAGACCCATTGAAGCAAAACAAACATTCTTTAGTATCCTCGCGACTCCCCATCTACATTATAAAACTGTATAGAATATGGAGACGCAGAGAGAAATGTCTAGGAGAAAAAAAAATACATATTGTGTAGGATTGAATAATCTTTTTTCGAGTAGTACATTATTTTTTTTATTGTAAAGATCGTAAAGCCCTCAAGATATTTTAAACCATAACTTGTGTCAATTTCTTAACTACAAAAATTTACATTACTTTAAATTACTTAAAGAACTTGCGCAGTAGAAAAATAAATCGAGATACTTTTATGGGAACATCCGTTATAAGTTTATATTTATTGTTTGTCATCCCGCAATAATAGTTTGGATGGAGTCGACCTAAAATATAACAGATGAAGAAATGAAGTGAGTAGACTGGAAAAATATATTTATTGAACCTTTTGATAAAGATACGGTTTCGAAATTAAAGGAAGAAATCGATTCTATAAAGATTTTCTCATACAATACGTATTTATATAACAAATTAAAATTCTAAAATTAATTTTCAAGATACTAAAATAGTTTAGGACGTACGTTGGCGGAAAACCATTTTTGATAGGCACAGATCATTGAGCTCTAACACGATTATTATTATTATTATTGTTGTTGTTGTTGTTGTTGTTGTTCTTGTAGTTGTTGTTGTTCTTGAAAATAATCCTTAAACAAAATTTATTCAGCAAAGTTGTACTCAATAAAAATTTAAAATTAGCTAAATAATCGCGTTAACTTTGTTTTAGGTTTAATTATTTTCATTGCATTCGTAGAACTGACGAAGTCGAAGGGATTTAAAAACTTCTCTGGGTTCTTTGGACTAAGGCCTTCTAAGAAAGTTCGCAAAGCTTAAATAAAAGCACAGAGTTACAAGTATAAGAAAGTGTTTAACATTTTATGAATAAAGTTTTCAGTGAGAGACTTTTCCGATCGCGCCATAATGTAGCAAAGCTTTAGTACTCTGAATACTGAGGTGTATAGGAATTTATGGAAACTTGAGATGGATATATTGAATGTATGCAGGCTGTACAATATTCTGATAATTTATTTAGATCGTCCTACAAAAATAAGAAATTAAAGATGAAGTTATAGATAAAATAACAGAGAAAGAAATGCTAGAAACTATTAATAAAATAAAAAGCACCAGGAAGTGTCAATGTTATGCCAGAAATGAAAGGCATACAATGACCCTAGATTTAATTCACAAAAGGATACACTCTAAATCAGGTTTCTTTTTTAAAACGCCACAAAATTATGCTGTGATCTGTTTCTATATTAATTTATTATTTTCTGAAGAAAGTTGGAAGGTGGTTAATCATTAATCATTTAAAAGGGCACAAGTGTGAGTTTAAATGTTTGCAGTACGTCGAAAGCTTTTAAGATTATTAACAACAAAAAACTTTTATTTTTCACCATTTTTAGAACTTTGCTTTGCCTGCTTTTATTCTAAAGACAAAAAACTCACAACGTACGTATGTACCTATTTTGATCACTTTGTTATTCTTTAGTTGACTTTTTCAATTCAAGCCGTTTCTCAATAGCCTACAAGACTATTCAACTGTGAAATTAAAAGTGCGCTGCTTGCAAATTCAAAGTATTTTCGTTTAATCTATTTCAGTGGATGAGCAGCAATTTCTATTTCTGATAAATGATTACGGCGAAGCTAAATATTGAAAGATTAAAGAACCTTTACCAGAGACGGTTTACAAAGTCCAGCTTTAAAGGTGTATTGAAAGGCTATTCACTATTATTAAACGGGTAATTTGGAAAAGTAAAATTTCCCAATTAAATTCTCAGCTTATAAAACACGGATTTAGATTATACGATATTTGCTGCATATATAATTTTAAGATAAAAAAGTAAAGAACAAATTTTGATGAGGTCGAAAAGCAATCATTTTCAACCAAAATATAACAACTCGTTTTTTAGCGGATTATGTACTGGCTTCACTTGTGTTTTCCAATCCAGTTTTCTCTGTTACCACAAATTTTTAGTACATGCAAATGCATTTCATTCATACCATTTTGTTGCCCCCTAAAATAAAAACAATTGTTCCTAATCATCCAACATTTTATACCATTTCCTACATAGCAATAGTGTGCCTTCTTGGTACATCTGAATTCACTACAGGGGGGCTTTGAAAATCCAAGAAAATAAACTAAAGTATTTTTTAACTTTTTTATTAAAGTTACGAAAATTTCCTGAAAACGGCCCCTCTTTTCCACTTGATAAATTCCACTGAGCAAAGTGGAAGCCAAAAACTTCGTAACATTTTAGGGAATTTATATTAACACATGAAAGGAATAATGAAATTTCTATACTTATAACCCATTGGTTAATTATTTTTCCGGTTTGATGGATTTTAGGGATGCAGTTGAACTTCCTAAGTTTATATTGAATAGGCTAACAACAGCTTTACTCTAAAATCGATATTTACCAGTTGATGAATTTTCTTTTAGGGTGTTGAATATAACAGGTCTTATACAAAGGGGTGAATATGCTAATTTTATATCTCGCCGATTGAAAATTAATCGGGATATTAAAAATTCTATATTCAATAAAACTTTTACACATATTTTCCATATTAAAATGATGCAACTAAGATATTTAAATTTGCTATAAACAAAAACTTGGATTTAAGATAGACAAATAAAGAAAATTATAACATTTTTAATAAAATTTCTAATGGAACTACGCGAAATCCCTAAAAAAGCTTTTAGTGCAGGCGAGATAGGTAATTTAATGGCAAAAACGTAAAATAATTTTCAGCAGGAATTTTACGTAAAAAAAAATCGTCCAACAAGATTTTTGGCATTTTTTTCGATAGATTATCAACTATTACTGAAAAATTCGTTATTGCAATAGTAATTTATCTATCAAGGGAATTATAAGGGCCTTAATTCCCGAGGTACATCACTTCTAATCACAAAAACCTGCTGCTGAAAATTATTGTTGACTCTAATTCTAATTTGCCTGCTCTATTACTAATTATCTACAATTTTATTATAGTATTTCAGATTTTTTTACTACCAAATATTCAATCGCCAGGCTTACTGTCAATCAGGAATAATTAAATCTGTTTTTTTTGTAGAAGCCATTGGAATGAGCTTGGAACAAAACATGCATAACTAATGGAAAAGTTATACGCTTTCTATTAAACGCAAGGTAAATCCTTTCCTCTTTTGTTTTGCGGACCCATTATTATTAATACAATTACCAATACAATGTATTTTACGAACACCAGCCAAGTCTCGCTCTCGCGTCAAAAACTTACCGCTCGCTGATGAAATCTTTATTAGCCCGAGAGCCATTACCGTTTTGTTAGTAGCTGAAGTTATAAAATTAATGTTATATTAGACAAAGATAATCGATCAGTCACTTTTGAAACTGTTTTTAAATGTTTACGCTATAAAATTACATAAATCTGTTATAAATCAGACAAAACTGATAAATGGACCAATGAGAAAAAGTTTTTGCTCTCTATTCAGGTCATTTTATCTGGGATTGTCTATTGTTATATACCCTACACTGAGTGGGACTGAATTATACGATTTTTTCACTTGTGTTCTCGTCTGCAAACAAAATTACGTATTATTACTATCTCCTGATTGCGAAGAGAGTGTAGTCAATTGCAATACAACGTAGAAAAAATGTTTATTGCCTATTCTTTTTGCCTACCGCTAGATTTATCGGTTTTTTATCATTGCATGTGTACATGTGCATACTTAAAGCAACCAATCTGTGACATCTGTCAATGATGTACCTGACATATGTTAATGATGTATCTGACATCTGTCAACGATGTATCTGACATCTGTCAACGTCAGTATCAATCTTGTACGCATTTTTGTTAATTAATGTATGTAATATAAGTGGGAAAATTGTGTGCGGAGGGGGGTATTTATCCTCCGGCATTACCCAGTCTTATGGTTTTCCAATCGCAGATTGTACTAAATGATTAACTGCATTGGCCCTAAATCAGGGAAATTTTATTTTTACCTTTTCATAAGATTTTTGTACCAACAAACAGTTGATAATGTTTAACTTTACTCAAATTATTATTATACGCCTACAAGGTACTATATGTTATTTTATATTCAAGAGATTTTAATCCAATGCAGTGAATTTGTTGATAGTATTAAAATATTTTCGTTATTATGACACAATCATTGTCGCTAATAGTTTATTTCACCAGATACTTCTCTGTTAAAATTACATAAATGTAGTCGTATTTTCCAATAAAATTATGGTTAATTCGCGTTATCCCAAAACCAATATTTACTGTTAACCTCGTTTATTTCATTTATGAATGCTAAAGCGGATTTCATAGAGCCCTCTTAAATTGGAGTGATTAGTGAAATTTTTTTACAAATCACAACATATATACAGAGTGGAAAATATCTAATTATCGAAAATGTGTTTTTAGACATGTACAAACATTTTTTAGATGTCCGCTGTAGGTGTAAGTCATTCAATACTTCCTCGTCTACTAATCCATCTTTGTGAATATACCAAAAATTTAACTCTGCATTATTTCTAAACTTTTTGCTTCTTTAACGATTCCAGTTTACTCCAAACCCTTCATAGTTTTTGTACTGTTGCTATTACTTTGGAAAACACTTTCTCATTAACGAATTCATCGCCACCTGTCACTGTTTCGATTCACTGGTGAAGCACAATCTTGTCGAAACGGAGAATATTGATTCGTATCAACGTCTGAATTAGAAATTTCGAAGTAGTTCGTTGACAAATTAAACTTTAAATCAGATAATCTAATTCACGGTTATTAATTATAAACTCACTTAAAATTACTGCTTTTGCATGGAATTCAGACTTAAGATGCTGCAAAAAAATGGCCGTTATTAGGCCAATAATAGGTTGCTCTGATAAAAAACCTTTATACCATTCACGCCGTCTCAAAAGAGAGCACTAATCATTCGATAATGAACGCCCATTGTTGGCGGGGTGCTTCCGAGATATTGCTTTACCTCCTAGGGATTTCTGAATTATCTTCCTTTTGGAGTGCCCGCTTCGAAATATAATGAAAAGAGTTCACTACATACCTCCGACATAATGAAAAACAGTCATGAACAATATTGAAATTATTTCGGTTAATACATTTTAGGGTGTTTTTTGTAGGCAGCATGAACGTTTTTATATTCAATCGAAATCAATTTCCAATGTAATTAAATCTTTCAAAGAATATACATTTTTTAAATTTAGCCAATTGGAAAATTACTTGCCTTATCCATCTTTTAGAGCAAAGGAGTGACAAGTGATAAAAGTTTCAAGTAAGTTTCTTCGTCTAATCGTTAATAACCCATTATATCTAGGGGTTCGCATAACCTGCATTGGCCGACCTCGTAAACGGCTGCTTCTTGTCAGGAGTCAACAAGCTTGAATTCAAGCCAAGCTTTTAAAAACCCAGCATACCAGGCTCATCAATGACGATTTAGGACACATTTCAAGTATTGTACCGAAAGCTGCTACCCCATTGAAAGGTTTAAATAATTTGATACTTGCCAATTTGACCGCTAGATTTTTCACAACATTACAAAGCCAAAATATGGATAAAGACAAACGACTAGCGCTGTCACAGTTTTTAAGAGAAGATTTTTCTGCGTCTGTGACTAAAAGTTCGCCAAAACAAAATTAAAAACTAAAACTTTTTAAAACTCTCTAGTAGATATTAAGTTTATGGTTGCGATGTGAAATAATTATTTCTCTTCAAGTTGGCAATTAGTCATTTTCCAAACCGGAAAAACCCGCGAAGTCAACAAAGTTTCAGAAATATCCATAAATAATTTCCTAACTGTCACTAACAGGAAAGGTTTAAATGTGAAGGAGGTTATGTTATATTTTTCGCAATTTTATACAAGTTGAGTACACATAAAAAAAATTCTTTTTTTATGACTGTCTTGTGCTAAAATATTTAGTCATTTAGACATTTTTAACGAAATTAACACGTAACTAATTTATTCTTAAAAAAAAATTATAAATTATTAACCAAAATATTGTCAGAAAACAAAAAAATAAACTTAAACACCCTGTTACCCTTTATGATATAATATTAGACCCTGTGTGAATGAATTGATCTGTATAATATCAGTACTTTAGTTTACTTTAGGTATAAAAACTTTTCCTAATGAATACAAAGATTCAAATAATAGTTTTCACCCCTCACTTTTAATATTTTAGAATTTATGAGGACGTGGCAGATATTTGGCATTAGTACAAGAATTTCAGCGATAAAATATTTCAGATTTTTTAATTAAATTTTTATTTTAACCTTGAAAAAGTCAAAACATAAAAAACGTCGACTTAATTTGAACAGACTTGTACCTCGTTCCTAGTTCCAAGATGTTCGAGTAAAGCATAATTAAAAGGAGAGAAGTTTTGGCTTTGTGTAAATTAATTGCAGAGTAATAAGAAATAATTAAACAGGAATAAAAAATTTACGAGTAAGTAAAACTGATAAATGAAGCTTAAAAAACATAGGAAAATTGTTTCAATATTTTTTTAAATATTACTTTGTACTTAAAAATGTATGTTTGCAAATAAGCGTATTTTTATACACTTTCATAGCAACTCGGGATATATTCAACCAGCATTTAAACGGCTATTATTCGCAAGGATAAAATTCATAACACAAGCGAAAGACAATACTTAGTAGCGTTGTACAAAATAGCGTGTGACTAAAAATAAAAATTCTATTAAAAAGAAAATTTCTTGGCAGTAACGGTTAACTAATTTAAAAAGAGAATACAAATAATACAGACAAAATAGTTCTTAGCAGGAAGGAATAAAACAAAAAAGATAATTTTCTTAATATTGATTATTTTTTTCATCTGTCAAAACAATCAGATTTTGGGGTTTCAGCCAATAAGAGCTCAGGATCCTAACCAATCATTGTGTTTTATAGGGAAAAATCATGAACCGGCAGATGGCGCTGCGAATGACATAATGTCGGATTGAGGGGTGATCAACAAATCTTCTGTCAATTCATCACTTTAAAATCACAGTTTTTATAAGACTTGTTTTTCAGTTTTCTCAGAGATTTAAGTTCATTTTTATTCATTGTACAATTGGATTGAAGGTTGATTTTTGAATTTCAGTTGGTTTTAGAGTTACAGTCATTGTATTTTTATGATAATGCCTGTAAAAGTTGAAATATCAATGTCCGACATTCTGGATTATGTGGGTGAACGTGTTAGGCAAATTAAGGAAGGTGAAGAGGTTTTTAAGGCTGGTCACATAATGTTATGTGGAACTGACAGCTGGATTTGTCAATGTTCCTGTAAAGCAGGATTAGGCCCTATTCATCAACAGGTTAGTAATTATTGAAGACAATATTATTTTCAAACTGCATTTCCTGTTCAACTTGTCTACTTGTTAGAAACTATGAAAAGGGCAATACTAAGAAAGTTTTATGGCATTTATGAAATCAATAATAACGAATATGAAAAGACTTAGTATGAAGTTAATATAAGAAGAAATTGTATAAAAATCATATATAAATTATTCTTTTCGTTTCTAGTATAATCTGTCATCAATAAAAACTTATTTTTTTTAGAAATTTGTAAAAAATTAAGATTTAATTCTGTCAAATGTAAATCTAGTGACCTCTGACTTGGTCATTTATAAAAACTATTCCTCGAGGTCCTCTGTGAAGCAAAAACATTTGAAAATCGAGGCAACGCAATATTGATAAAATTAATTAAAACTTTATCTGTCAACAAAGTGACAAGTTATTCATCCTGTCTATCGTTCCTGATAAAAAAATTCTGTGTATCCAGACTACAACATCCTTTTTCACACTTAAGGCTCGTTCAGACTTTACAAATTACTTGAATTCAAATGCAATAATTGGTGCAACTTGAAACAAATTGAAAGGTGTGAACATCATTTCACTGGAATTCAAGTAACTTGAAAGGTGCTTTCAAGTTTCAAGTAGAAGTAGAGACCAAGTTAACTTTTGCTTTCAAGTTAGGGACTTGAAGGTCGAGTTGAATCACAGTTGAAAAGCTCGTTCAGACTTTACATGTTACTTGAATTCAACTAACTTGAATTCAAGTGAACGTTCATACTATTGAAATTTTTACTTGAATGATTTGTTTCAAGTTTACAATACCTCACAATTAGAACCCTCTGTGTGCACTTGAATATCAGTTCACACTATTCAACTATGATTCAAGTCCCCAACTTGAAAGCAAAAGTTAACTTGATCTCTACTTCTACTTGAAACTTGAAAGCACCTTTCAAGTTACTTGAATTCAAGTGAAATGATATTCACACCTTTCAATTTGTTTCAAGTTGCACCAATTATTGCACTTGAATTCAAGTAACTTGTAAAGTCTGAACGAGCCTTTTTAACACCTACCTAATATATCAAATTAAAAAAAACAAATTGTGAGGTTATGTTGGTTTTCTTTTCTGTTTGTATTTTTTTGTAAAATAAAGTGTATAATTTTTTCTCTGATTTTTAGTAATCCATCCACAATTAGCTTAGTTACAACTTTTATTCCAGCAGGAATCACATCATTCGACGCCATTTTTGTAACTTGAAACAAGAATCATTTAAGTAAAAATGTCAACTTGAAATGACTTGAATCAAATATTGAAATAGTATGAACGTTCACTTGAATTCAAGTTACTCCTTTCAAGTTACTTGAATTAAAGTAACTTGTAAAGTCTGAACGCCGCTTTAATATAAAAAAGTTTATGGTTTGTTTTATTTTCTGTTCAAAATAAATGGTTATAAAAATTATGCTTCGTCATTCGTTAGTATTGATTTCTATATGTGTCGAGGTTAGGAATTTCTACTCTATGGTAGATGGCGCCCATGGCAACTTGTTGATTAATAAAAAGAATTCGCATCCTGCCTAATGTTACGACAAAAGGTAGGAGTGCAAAAATTTTCCGTGCATTTAAAATCACAACAAAATTTAACACAATTGTCGCCTAATGACATACAATAAAAATATAGGGTGTTTTTATAAAACTGAAATTAAATAATTAAACAAAAATATAAACATCACAACAGATATAATGTGTCCAAACCGCTCGAGACTTGTATTTTCAGCTCTTAAGGTGTCTAAAAGAAGTACTTCATTCGACACTCAATTTATTCTTCAATTTATTTCAATATGAACTAGTTGACCCTTTTAGACGCACGCAGCATAGAGGTTAAATGAACTCATGACAAAAAATAATGATTGCTTTCATTTTCAACCTCGCCATTTCGGCAAAAAATGTTGACCGTCTTACAACATTCACTGGCACAAAACAACGTTTGATTTATATGGGGTTTCCTTTTTTTTTCATAAAGGCCTGTAATGAAAAGGATAGCGACATCTAAAAAGTAACTGTATTTTATTTTTAAAGAAATGTTTGATTAATTGAGGGCGGCTTTTCTCTAGTAAAAGAAAAATGTTGTTTTTTTCTGTAAATGGGATGTGAAGCAATAATGTGAAAGTAGAAATGGCAGAAATATTTATTTAATAGGTGTGGGATAATAGATATAGAAATTAAACAAACTAAGGCTTTTTCTCCAAAATATTTCATGCCTAAATTTTTTATACAAAAGTATTTCTCAATTAATTTAACTATTTTTTTGTCCACAAAAGTGTTGCCTCCTAATTTTGATGGTCAAATTTGTTTTTTTTAACAATGTAACGATTCTGTAAATAGTACAGCATATTCCGGTTGTTTCTAGAGGAACTAAAAGACCGAAATCGTCACATAAAATTAACAAATATTCCTGCTGTCGCTTATATAGGAGGAATTTCCTGTAGAATTCGCAGAATTCCTGTTGTATATACTGGTAAATTTCTTTGAGTGTAATTTCATTAAATAAATTAAAGTGAAGATCAATTATAACCTGCAGATGTTTATTATACCAACTTTCCACCTATCAAGAATGCTTTTATGGTTTAACAAAGGGTTTGGTAAAATGAAGTGTCTGAGCTACCTCAGAAATGGCTGGCGGCGGCCTTACTGTTTCTGACTTCCCGATGCCTTGTCTTGTTTGGATTTGCCCTAATTATTTTATTGCGTGAAAACTGAACGAGATCTAACTTGCTGACTGTTTTAATGCGAAAACTTGACAGTTTACGATGCTGTTTGAATTTTAACTTCCCCATACTTTACATTGAGCGCGAAATAAAATACAAACTTTTTTTTTATTGTGCTTTTGTCCAGGAATATTATTGAAATTATTCTTTTATCGCTTGGGTGGAATATATTTAAATAATCTTTGTCCTGACCTTGATTTGAATGAGCAGACCTCTAGAAATCATTATTTCCGAAAGTTCATTTTGTTTATTAAAAATTTAGCCAATTTCGTATCTAAACAAACCACGTTAGTAAAGATCTGCAATTCCCAACCTACTAGTTCATCAAGACCAAGTACCTCGAGCTTAATTAACCATCAAGACAGAAGTTCATTACAAAAGAAGAAAAGCTTCTTTTGTTGTTTTAACTAAGAAAAGTTTTCGTCACCTTCAGAGAAACTATAGATTTCAATCAACATTCCAAAGTCCGACGAGATATACAAAGCGTTCTTCAGGCTCCTTTAGAGATTGTCTGCTTCTTACTTATGAGGCACAATAATGCCGAAACCGGTCTAAGAATGACAAGCTCCTTTAATGACAAAATCAAAGTTTTTGGGTTTAAAGTCCCGACATGGTCGGGCTCCAAACCGCGTCTGGACTTACGTAATTCAATACCTGTTGGGGCATATAGCCCAAAGAGTAGTTGTTGAAGTCCAGATGTTGGTGCAGTATATGACATTTTTAATGCCTTCTTTCTTGGGAGCTTGTGTGATTTTATTTCACATCATTTGTACAGAGATATTTTTAGAAAATCATCTACATCGCGTAGATGTTAACCAGCACCCCGATTGACAATTCACTGATAATAATCTGGAAAACTACTACTAAATTTTCGAGACAGGCGTCGACTAACACCCTCCAAATCCCCAGAATCCACATTTACACTCTGCATAATAATAGTCTGTTAGTAAGGAGGCTTCTCGACAATCCAGAGAGTGAAAATTCACCCTATTAGGACCGAACTAGATCCTTTGTAAGTACAGCTTCTCACTTGAAGATCGGATGTGCATTACCAAAACTAAAGTATGGGAACAAGAAAGTGACAACTGCTAAAAGTTTATTATCCAAACTTCCCACTAAAGTCCCGATTGTTGAAAATTCATTTACTTTGAAACCAACGCCTGTGTTTAATTTTTGGAATATTAATAAAACATCAATTGCGATTTAGAATACAAATTAAATTTGATGTAATTGAACAAAAGAAACTTCGTTAGACCTTTCTACGTTATTTTTCGTACTTGGCAACTTATTTTTTGTTCTTATAAACTTCTCCTTCACCTTGGCGCATCCCCAAGTGACAAGATTAATTTGACAAGCTGTACAGGTATCCCACAGGAGAACTTTGAACAAAGGTTGTACCGTTAAGTTATTTTAATTTTACTTTTTATTTTACTAGCTCAGAATACTTACTTTTTTTTAAAAATGATTTATTAATAATAAAAAAAAAAATTGAGCATATGAAACTTTTACTTTCAGGTGTGAGTTCTAGCTTTTCTAATAGACATTTAATGAAGTATTTGAAGGGTTAGAGAGCGCCAATAATTCTATTTTAATATTTTTCAAGCTAGTTTAGAATTATAAATATTCTAGCTTTGATCAAAAATAATATGAATACAGAACTTTATCATCAATGCAAAATTAAGATATTTTAGAATGTTGTCACACCGCAAGGAAATATTAAAGAAAACTTAAAGATAAAAAAATGTATTACTATTTATTAAAATTATTTGTTGAAATATAGTTTACAAAAGTTTTACAATTTTATTGTAGCTTGTAGCTACGCCATTACAAAAAAAAATACGAGATACCAAAATATAAAATGTAAGAATACAAGTGACCTTAAAATTTCTTTTAAAAACTAAATCAGTTGAAAAAAAACCCAAATATAAAACTAACTAAGATTTACCGACATTTTCACAGTTTTTGGCCAACGCTGAAGAAAAGTCTACATCGACTTTTATATATCGGGAGCTACCAGGAATCGGGATCAATTCCAGTTTCTGGACTTTCGGCTGATTTAGTAATTGAATGTTACTAAATTCCCAAAAATAAACAAGTGCAGTGGCCGACGCTGTAGATTTAGTTCAGAACAACAAATGAACTATCGAATGAGTGAAGAATGAACAATAAATGGATGGATGGATGTGTGAAATCCACCTCAACAGGCTATATCACAGTACACTAATTTTAAAGAGACTTTTCAAACTAAAAGTTCTCAATCGAAAGTGAATAAAATATTTCCTAAATTCGAATTCGAAGCCTCGGTTGCTAGATGATTCCCCACTATTCAACGCGTAGAATCGAAATTAAACTGGAATTTTGTGATATACAAAGTGGCCAATCCATAAGAAAAACAAAATAATAGTTTTAAATGCTCAATGTATTGCTATAAAGGTTTTAATCCCATTACGGTGATGTTTTTGAATGATTTATGAATTTTATTGCAATAACTGTTAGACAATTCTACGTTTTATAATATCGAAAATCACAATCGATTTTTTTGAGGACATTTTATAATATTCATTCGTATTCCAAGTATTTTATTTACCAAAAATAAAGTGAGAGAGGACGGTTAGTTATCAAGCATGACCGCCTGCAGCAAAACCGGAGATGATGGAAGAGCCAACACAAGAGAGGGAGCGACATTTCGTGATAGATGAAGCTTTAAATCACGAAAATTTTGACGTAGTGACAAGTTGTTTAAAGCTCGGACATGTATCAGCTAAAAACTGACAGCTGCCTATTGTGATGAAAATGAAACGAACAATGAGGTGGTCTGTGTCTTGTTACAACAGTTATTTAATCATGATTCTGCGGGAATGTGAGCTTTGTTCTTGAATGTACTAAAATGTTATTATTTGCTTCGTGTGTGTTTGGAATTCACGGAGTTTAGCTTTCATCGATAAAAATTATTCCAATACAAGCAAAAAATATATATTTCTTCAATTTTTTAAATGCATCAATATTTTCTAACACAAAAAATGTTTTCTCTAATAAATATCGTAATTTTCTGAACTTCCAACTCTATTTCTTCTCTTGTACTAATTACTATGGTACCGTTAAATAAAAGATCAGTTTCTATACCTCAATTCATTACTTATGTACAACATTAGTTGGTTTTGGTCACCTAATTTTTATGTTCTGCACTCCACTGGCCACTGTCTACTAAGAATGCATAAATGATTTATTTGTTCGGTGGCAATATCTTTTGGTAAATGTATTATGCTGTGTTGCCAAAAATTTATATTTAGTCACGCCTACTTTTGCTGCGCGGGTCAAGGGGATATATCGTATGAAGTTATGACGCGTTGTAGATTACAACACTTTTATAAGAAGATAATAGATTTGTTCCCAATACTACACAGAAATAAATTTATTCCATCCATATTTCTGTTGTCGAAATAATTTTAATATAGCCCAGTTAGCGCGAGATAAGTAAGCAATTCTCTTCACGGTTACAAATTATTGAAGTTTGCTCGCAAATTGAATATATAAACTAGTATCGGGAGTTTCCACGAACTTATTTGAAGAACTCCTTGAAGTTCATTATTGATATTAGGATAGTATACTTACTTGTTTTCAAAACTTCCTTCTTCATAGTTAATTTAACTTAGTGCTGAACAAACGAAAGTTATTTTAATTAAAAATTGTTTACATGTCTAAATAAAAGTCAGTTTATCAAACTGAGATCAACGCTAAAGATAATATTGGTATATGCGACGTACCTTCACTTATATATCATTTAAATTAAAATATAATTGAACACTTTAATCGAAAATGGTGTAAAAAAATCAGGATAGTGTGTTGATTGTTATTGCCAAAATGTGTATTCACATATTTTTGATTTTTTTAATCGCTTTTTTCGATTGTTCGATTGGTGTTCATTAAATCTAAATTTAAAAAGGTCTCCACATTTCTCCAACATAATCATTATATGAACAATGAATTGTTAACACAATTTTTTGTATTCAGGATTTTTTTAAAAGAGCTCCACACTTTTTCACAAATAGTAACTTGTATAAAGCTCACAGGATATTTCAATGGGATTGAATAATCCTGTATATTTGTATTTGACCCTTTAGGATAGGCAGGTACTTGAAGGAGAGAGATTGATGTATTTACCTGTTCCAAAGCGTATGTTTGGATAACGCAAAAGCTTTGTTTAAGTTGGACTTGAAAAAGGCACGGGAAGTAGAATTAGAAGTCAAGCAAATATAGGAAGGTGTTCGATTTACGTGAAATATGGATATTTTATAAATGTAAAATGGCATATAAAGCAAAACTATGTAACAAATTAGCCAAAAAAGGTGTGGCAAATGGGCAATACACCACAGACCAAAAGTTAAAACATTGTTACTGACTGCAGGAATTTATTAACTTTATAGTTTTTGTATATAGCTCGGATTTGTGTATTCCTCCAATAATTGGTTCAAAGAAAATACGTGCTTTTGTTTGAGAAGTATGACGTCATCGCAAATTTGCTGAAAATCGTGATAACTGTGCATCCTAGAAATTTATCGCGAATTTCAGAATTATAAAATCAACTCTATGGTGTTAGGACGCTGAAATGAAAGTTTGCTGTTGTTTCTCGCTTTTCAGGATAAGCCGTGAACTATTTATATATGTTTTATAAATATTTGAACCAAGCCACTAACTCAAAAAGACACTTTAACCTTCAGAAATTCAGTTATGACAAAAAACAGTTTATATTAGCATTGCTTAAAATCTATATCGATCCACACGCCTAATTTCAGTATGACGCTTCTCGTATGAATATGAAAGTTTTGATTGGATTTTGGAAACTCGTTTGTGAAATTCAATTTTTGTATTTCGGTATTCCAATTTTATTTTTTCGAGCGTCCATTGAGTAATACTTTGTTGTGGTTTGTAGAATAAATGAAATTTGCTATTCGTGCGTTTCTGAATAATAGGAATTTTAGCAAAAAAAATTCATGAATAGGGTTATTTGGTGTTTTGGTAACTTATTATCCATATCGCAAATGTGTATTCATTCAATATGAATAAATTAAACCCCCAAACAGTTTATTTCAGAATTAGGAGCTAAAAGATACTGAAGAGTAAGGAAAGTGGCGTGATCCCTTTTACTTACAAAATGTACATACAATGACAGCAAATGATTATTCCACACGATCTGAGTATGCTCAGTGATTTCTTAAATGTTTAACTGCCAATTAGTTTAGTAGATATTTTGCGAACTTCCAGTTTTGCGAAGGTTGAAACAGTAAATGTCATTTGGTATTATTTTGACTCGACCCTTTTGTGACTGGAAGTCGAAAAAAATTAATGCATTGGTCATCGAGCATATCATACATCCTGAAGACGATTTCTTGTTGTTTGTAATAGCAGCAAACTCACTTCTAATATACGTTTCATTCCTAAGTGCAAGTAGTGGCTTCAGGGCACATTTTCAGTTTCCAAAAAAATTCCACTTTTGCTCCTTCCAAACACTAAGAATCTTTCAATTTCAACTTGGACCAGGAACGTAATTATAGTATAGGAATATGTGTATAGATTTTTTCTTTTATTGTTATTATTATTATTAGCTACCACATCCCTAAGAGCCCACTTTGAAAACCCAATTGGACATTCATCCTAATACCCAAGATTTCATTTGGATTTAGGATAATTCTCGGAACTAATATACATTCAGTAATCCCATTACAATCAAAATTATGCCAAATACCCTAAACGGTTTAAGCTTTGTTATTATTGCTACACTTGGCAAACGTTTTAAGCTTTCCCGGATTACTTAATTAATTGCAACATATTGAATTCACGCACCTGCTTTATTAATTAGTTTTAATTAAAATTCGTTACATTTTTACATGTTATATACCAATAAAAATATCTGAGGTACCGAGTATAGTACAACTTTGCAGAAAACATTTTAATGACCCAAATAGTCACTACAAATACCTGGAAATTATTTTTTTATATTTTTATTTGGGGGCAAAAAAAGGTAAGGTATCTTGGTCATAATATGACAGATCAAATAACGAATACCAATTCCAAGCATGCGAATCCGTGGCAAATCTAGTGATAAAAGTAATAATCAATAAAGAATAAAGTTTTATATTTATTACTTAGAGAAAAAACACCTCAACCTCCAAGAGCATTTCACCCTAATTTACTGAGCTTATAAATAACCATTACCAAAGCAAACTTCAATATCAATCTAATAGTTTTACAAGGCATTAATCACCAAAGGTCTTATACACCCTTCGACCACAGCGACTTATCTACCGCTGGCGCTGATCTAAATTCCTTTTTGATGTTGTGAAACTTAAGGCCTGCACGTCATTACCATCCATTGAATGGGATGCTGAGAACGTGTTAGGTTAAATACACACGTCTTGAGAGTGTGCAGAAAGATGTTTATAATAAAGTTCAAGATTTATTTATTTAAAATAATTAAATGTACACTTACAGATTGTAGACTGAATAAGGTAACGATTAAAAATCATATCTCAAGTGCTTGAAGCACAAGAAAAGAGAATGATGCTCATACGGAATTGGGATGGATTAAATATACAGGGAAAACTTTCTGGGTGTAGAATTTGAGCAAACTAGAGTTACAGGGAGAGGTAAAAGTTCAAATTGAGACAGAAAAACATATTTTGAAAAGTTTTTTCATCTTATATAGCTTTGGTGGATCATATTCCTTTCAAATAAAAGGCTAAGACCTTGGTGACTTTTGAATTTGAATTATTGCTGGTATAAAATTTTGTAGGGTAGAAAATTTACTGAATATCCTACATGTATGAAACGAAATAACATCGCGACGACCTTTAAATAAACGTCTATCTTACGTCTCCATCTGTATGTAACGAAAGACGCAATATATTGTCCAATACTCTTAAAAGATCTGATCTAAGACAAGATTTGTTGCGATTCCTTCCTAAATTTATCCCGGACGTGTCAGGACCTTTACAATCCAGGATTATCCTTCTTTTCTTGACCGAAGTTTCAAATTAGTATTGTAAATGAATTTCGTCGAATATACCATTAAATTTATGGGTAAAGTTGGCAAAAAAACAACTCGTATTCGAGATGTTTACGAGGTAACAGTGGGAAATGATAGGAATTAAACAGTGGATAGTTTCAAAGATTAGTTTTTTCTATATCATGAAAATTTGCTTCGAATTACTGTGTTGGACGATTACTAGCAAAGGTAGTAATTTCAGTAAATAATTTTAAACTATGGCCAATGAAAATATTTCAGAAGAAGAAGAAGACCTGACCTTATGCTCCATCTAAAATTTCACACCTTGTATGTCCACAGTTGAATAATATTTCTCGAATTAAACTTTGAACCGTCCTATGACCCTTTTAGGGGTTGAATTTTAAAAAGTTATTTTTTACCGAGTCTCTAAATTAAGCAATAAAAATACTGACCATATTTCAGCGATTTCGGCTCGACGATGACAAATCAGTCATGATATATATTGTAACGGTTGACGCAGCGAAAAAATTAAACATATAATTTTATTAATACCATTAAATAACTATTTATTTTACTTCAATAAATCACAGGACAGAATGTAATTTCGAAAATAATGTTTGAAACTAATTTTAACGTAGTAATTGCAAAAGAAAATTAAAAATTCCAGATGTCAGATTTTAACACGTTAATCCCATAAGAGATTTTCACCATCAATTTTAGGATATTTACATAGAATTTAGCAAAGATTTCAATAGCAAAATTTAAAGTAATATAATCTCAGATAAGTCTGTGATCACAATAACAATGAAAACATTGTTATTTTAGATGTTTGAATAAAAAAGAAATTTTAAACTTAACCTCAAATTTCAACATCACAATACAATAAATCGGGAAAATAAAGTGTTGGGACTTCTAAAATCAAAGAATTACTGTAAAAAAGGCAGCAATAATAAAGAATTTTAGAAATCGATAATGACGAACTTAAAAAGTTTGTGTGTAAATTTAATATAAGTAGGAATTGTAAATAAATTATATCAAAATCATTCTTTTTGTCTAGAGAATGATTTGGTAATATGCAAAAATTGTATAAAAATTGATAATTTTTGAATTTTTAAAAAATTTTAAGTAAAAAGCTGTCAAATTTTAATCTAGAGAGCCGTGATATGATGGTTTATAAAAACTACTTTTCGCTGTCAAGCGAGGCTTTTGATCAAAATCTCAGCAATTTATTACGCTTACCTTATTCTGGCAAACAACTCTTATTCTCACATATACTAAAAGGTTAACCGTTATTTTATGATTATTAATAAATGTTTTCATATTTACTGAGTCGTTATTATCGATTTTTACAATCACGCGGCCAATAGATGTAGCACTACCTGGGATTAAGACTCTCAATTTTTCTACTGGAAAGTAGATGGCGCCCAAAATTATCAACAACAAGTAATTACATTCTGTCTGAGATTACGATAGTAATTTAATAGGTTATGTACTAAAACTAAAATTCAAATAAAAATAAAATAACGAAATTAAATATTGAACAAAAGTAATTTTTCTCTTTTACACAAAAGTACGTAACAATATGTAATGAACTATTCTGCTTTAAATTTTGTCTAACGATAAAAACTTGTTTTAAAGGTAAGTCTTTATTATAATTTTCTCTAATCTCGATTAATAAGAAAATCTATATTTAAATGCAGGTCAGATAACTCGTTGCTTAATATTTATTGTTTCCAATTTTACATATTCAAGTAGGTCAGGTAGGAATTGAAGAAACTTCCAAACGAACAATAATACCACTGTTTAAATCTAACATTTAAGGAATTATTATTCAGAATAGAAATTCTCAGTGAAACGTGGAAGTGATATTTTTTCTGGAAACGAACTTTTCGACTTGCGTGCAGTCATTTTCTGAAAATAAGTTTATGAATTATTCAGGAGATGCTAAATGTAAAGTGTTACATAATGTTTATGAAGGTGTTGCAAGGAGGGCATGTATAATAAGTTTTTTTTTGACAAACATACATAAATAATTGACCATTAATACCAAATTTTGACACTTTACAATGCAACGATTCACTGTATTGAGTGTTGCATATCACACAATTTGCATTGTGTGTTGCAAAGTTTTTTATTTGACCGATTTGTTATTCTAGATATCCACTTCATCTCCAATCATTTCTGATGAAGACATTTTAGAGTTTTACTGTTTTTACATAAAATAATGTCATTACACGTAAGCAAAGTACATAGTCAAGCTGAAAACTAGTCCAGGAAAGTTAGACGAAAATAGGGCCGAACTGCGGAATTGGACAAAGAAGGCTCGATTTTGATGGGACAAAGTGCGTTCTCTTCGTAATTGAATGTACATCAAAGTCTATAACGACTTATGCTCCGCTAATTTGTTTATTTATCGAGAATCGATTATTATTAACAAAATATCGTTTTAGGTTAGGGGGGGCCGATTTTGACGCGGTAAAGCTCATTTTCCTTGTTATTTTTTGTACTTTAACTGTAAGAGACCTCTCCCAGCCCCCCCCCCCTCCCCCCCACTCCCTCGAACCCCGCTGATCTTCATTGGTTTTTGTTCCGCCTGTTATAAACGACAAATCGTGATATCTGCTGTCTAGAGTAGATCTAGCAATTGTACTAGCCACCTGTGGCCGGAACTAGGAACTTTATTCACCCAGTCAGCAGTTCTTTGCAAACGTCAGTGACTGTATACCGAAAAATTTGAGATTCCTTCTGCAGGAAATCATTATGACCAACAAGAAAGGAGGACAAGAAACTATGGATTCTTATCAGAGGAAATGCATCTCTATTGCACACGCAATTGTTACCGCAGTGAGACCCAGAAGTTTTTTATCGTCTTTACAAATCGGTCTAGCTGTATCACTTCATCGGAAATTCGGCACCAAGAAAATCATTGATATTTGCAATGATCTAGGATTTTGCGCCTCCTACAACGAGGCAAGGTTGTATGAGACCTCAGTCACTTTTCGGTCTTCATTTGAAATTGCACCCGGCACTACCATTCAATATGTGGTTGACAACTCGGATTTCAACGTCGACACTCCAGATGGTAAGAACACCTTTCATAATCTGGGTCGTATTGCCATAATCTCTCCAGGAAATGGTTTGATGCCACGGGAACCGGTCAAACGCCTTGCAACGACTCCCTCAAAGGCCGAAATGGGGGTGGTGTTCTAAAGGTAAAGTACAACTAATGGGAAGAAAAATGAGCCTTACCGCATCAAAATTGGCCTTTCCTACTCCTTGCAATAGCCGAAATACGCTAATTTGTTCATAACAATTGATTATCAATGAATAAACAAATTAGCGGTGCATGAGACGAGGGGCAGGGGGAGGGGGTCCCTTACAGTTAAAGTACAAAAAATAACAACGAAAATGAGCTTTACCGCATCAAAATCGGACCCTCCTAACCTAAAACGCTAATTTGTTAATAATAATCGATTATCAATAAATAAACAAATTAGCGGAGCATAAGTCGTTATAGACTTTGATGTACATTCAATTACGAAGAGAACGCACTTTGTCCCATCAAAATCGAGCCTTCTTTGTCCAATTCCGCAGTGAAATGCTAACTTTCCTGGACTAAACGGTTTTTTTTCCAAATACAACGCTTCCAAAATCACCTTTACATCTACGAATGCATTCTAAGAGCTTTAACCGCAACATGCAGGCTTATTGAAAGGCTTGCTATAAATGAGTAGCACATCAATAGAAGTTAACATCTTCGCATACGGATGCTGTGCAGAGATAATGTTATGTTAGTTATATCAGCAGACTATAACTATATTAATTACGTCTGCTTTAACAATAGGTAACAAGATGAATGTATACGCGAACATGTTCTGTGCGCTGGCTGTAGTTTCTAACTTACTACTATTCAAATTAAATTTGATTGATAACTGTGTCGAACACAATATAACAGCGTACTTCCTTGAGGCAATTTAGTCCTTAAATTGAATTTCATGTCATAAGTTTCTTAACTGGGATATTCTTAGTTAAAGCTTAGAGTTTATAGTTTGAATATTGGGTAACGCTTCTACCTATATTTGATATTTTCTAAAAAAATTTGTATGCTCGTTTTCCATTGAAAAATCTCTGAAACGGTTCATCCGATTCACTTGTGATTTTGTAGGATTATTCAGATAGCTTGTAAGGCTTTTTCTTGCCACAAAGAAAAATATGCCTTACAAGTGACACCCTAGTACGGAGATTGCTCGAGCGCCAGATTATTTAATGTGGTTTACTCCACAACCCTTAGAAACGGCGTCTTAGGGACACAGGTAGCTTCAGATGGAGATACGGTATCTCCAGGGGTCTAGTTGACTTCAGACTTAATTATTTTTAATTTATTATATACCTTTAATAACCCTGAAAAGAGGTAAGGTTGGTGAATATAAACGAGGAAATAAACGTGACACTTATATTGTTTTTAGCTATGTTACACAATAAAAATTTGTTTTATTTCAAAGCCCAACCCTATTCAACCCTGAACAAAAAAAATTAAATTAAATGCTCGATTCGGAATTTACTTCGCGTAATAATCGGGTTTCGCGTAATAATCGGACTGACTCAATCAGACTAAGTTAAAGATATCAAAATAAGGAAAAACTCGAGTAAGATTATTGAATTAATTAAATACTAATATTCGGCGGAAGCATTCGTTAAATTTATTAATTCAAATTAAACGGAAAAATCTATTTAAATGATTTATCTACTCAATCGACCGGGACAAACGGGAATACAGACTTACGATCGAATTTACCAGGTTTCTACTAAATAACGGCAATTCTAGCCAGAAACGGAGTCTTGTCCTAAGCTTTTAACGTACCATTCATTAGCAAACGATAGCTAACCAGGAATGCTAATGCCTGTTGACGCAAGCCTAGTTTGAAAAAGATATTAATAAACGATAGCTAACCAGGAGAATTAATATCAATTCCAACAATCCTCTAAACGGGAACGCGGCGGGTGAATTTACAGTGGACCCCTTGATATTGATTAACGATAGCAAACCAGGAAAATCAATACCAATCCCGGCAAGTCCAAATACAAAACAAAAACACGCTTGAGGTTGTCAGACCCTTTTTAGGCGTTTAGCGTACCATTCATTAGCAAACGATAGCTAACCAGGAATGCTAATGTCTGTTGACGCAAGCCTAAGACAGGACGAATATTGATTAACGATAGCAAACCAGGAAAATCAATAAAAGTCCCGTCAGACCTTAGACCTCAATGAATATATCCAAAATACGGTTTTTGATTAATTATAGTGAATATAAATAATTAAGAAAAGGAATACGAATTCGGAATAACCTGGTAAAGTCGTATCTAATCTCGTTCCGGCTCTTTAAGAGGAAAATATTAAGCGGCTTTTATTATATTACAAAACGAAAATTTAAAAATCAAACGTTTGCTTCCGGACGGCACGACAATTAAAAGTGAAACGAAAACAGTTAACTTGAAAATATTTCTAAATTAATTTCCCAAAACAAAATTAAAATTTCAATAATCTAACTCGATCAACAAAGTAAAAATTTAATTATTCAAAAATAAAATCTCGAAAACCCAAACGCGGACGGAATTGAAAATAATTTAATTTTCCCAAAAACTAAATCTCAAAATCTTAATCAGAAATAATTTAATTAATTAAATAAATCTCAAAAACAAATCTTAAATTTCGGCAAAAATGTAAATCAAATAAGATTTTAAAATTCGGATGTGATTTCGTAGTTATAAATCAAAATAATTAAAACGCGTGTAAAATAAAACGATTCTTTTGGCTTCAAATTGACGACGGACTTTCAGGGTGAAATTTGTGTATGTTCAAGTCCATTGCGTCAGCCGCCATATTGAATTTAAGGGTGCATATTTATTTATTCAATAACTCGTTCATTTGCAATTTTACATGAAAAATGGTAATGACCAAAGTTGTCTGGAATTAAATTTCCTACAATTTTGGTCGTTATCACTTTTTCGCAAGGATCGATATTTTTCGACTAAGAGCCGAAAGAGGGGGTGAAATTTGAGAAAGAGATAAATTAAGAGAGAAAGATAGAATAAATTGATGAAAATGAAGAAACAAAACCAAAAAATAAAAATTCAAAGATAGAAACCAAAAATGAAAAAACCAAAAATGAAAAATGAAAAACGAAAAACGAAAAAAAAAAAAAAAATAGAAAAATGAAAAGCGAAAAATGGAAAACGAACAATGAAAAATGAAAAATGAAAAATGAAAAACGAATAATGAAAAACCAAAAACGAAAAATGAAAAATGAAAAATGAAAAATGAAAAATGAAAAATGAAAAATGAAAAACGAAAAATGAAAAACCAAAAACCAAAAATGAAAAATGAAAAACCAAAAACCAAAAATGAAAAATGAAAAACGTAAAATGAGAAACGAAAAATGGAAAATGAAAATCGAAAAATGAAAAACGAAAAACGAAAAATGAAAAACTAAAAATGAGACATGAAAAATGAAAAACGAAAAATGGAAAACGAATAATGGAAAGCGAAAAATGAAAAACGAAGAACGACAAAAGTAAAACGACCATGGATTTTTGTTCTATGGCCTAGTAGAAAAAAAAAAGTCTATGTGGGTCCGCATCAGCCCCATCAGCCTTGCTCCGTCGGCATAGTAGAATTTATTTTTTTTTTTTTCATTTTTGGTTTTTGGTTTTTCATTTTTCGTTTTTCATTTTTCATTTTTCATTTTACGTTTTTCATTTTTCATTTTTGGTTTTTGGTTTTTCATTTTTCGTTTTTCATTTTTCATTTTTCATTTATCATTTTTCATTCTTCATTTTTCGTTTTTGGTTTTTCATTTTTCGTTTTTCATTTTTCATTTTTCATTTTTCATTGTTCGTTTTCCATTCTTCGATTTTTTTTTTTTTTTCGTTTTTCATTTTTCATTTTTGGTTTCTATCTTTGAATTTTTATTTTTTGGTTTTGTTTCTTCATTTTCATCAATTTATTCTATCTTTCTCTCTTAATTTATCTCTTTCTCAAATTTCACCCCCTCTTTCGGCTCTTAGTCGAAAAATATCGATCCTTGCGAAAAAGTGATAACGACCAAAATTGTAGGAAATTTAATTCCAGACAACTTTGGTCATTACCATTTTTCATGTAAAATTGCAAATGAACGAGTTATTGAATAAATAAATATGCACCCTTAAATTCAATATGGCGGCTGACGCAATGGACTTGAACATACACAAATCGAAATTTAGACTGCCAGTGACCCCCCCTAACAATTCCCGAAGAAAAATTGCCGTTTTCAATTTTGTCCGGGTCAAATTCTAACTCGATTGGGCTAAAACATTTGGGCTCTGAATAGTCCCTTCTCCGGATAATTTCCCTACTATTTCTATAAAAGTATCGCGCGCGCATCTAGCGATTAGGCCGTATTTGTATTTGTTTCGTTAAAGAATTAAAAATGTACTGGGTGAGCTAGCCAAAAATCGAACATTCCATTTAATTTGAAATAAATTTTGATTTAATTTGAAATTGAATGTTAAAAAAAATAACTTCATTACAAGCTAATCTAAAGAGATGGTATGAATTTTATTAAAAAATATTTATTTAAACTGATTTTATAGCATTTTGAAAGAAATTATTATTCTATACAATGCGTTTGAAACATATCAAATGATATTGCAAGTTGAAGCACCAATTTGCTCGGTCCACTACTTTTTAAATCCAAGGAATAACCATTTAGTAAATCTAGTTGATACCTACATAGTGTTGGAATCCAAATACCGTGGTAAATTGCGCCTTTTAATTCGGCAAACGGAATTTGTGCCATATCGCGTCGGACCCCATCAACCCCGCAGAAGGCGAAGCTAATTTTACAGCTTAAACTATTTATACACCTTAACGATGTTAGTTAATTAGATGTAGGGTCGTTATTCTTGGAATTTACATGTCTACGCTGAGTTTGCAAACAAATAACGTAAGTATAACGGCCGTTGTCGACACCGAAGATTTATTGTTATATAATTAGGAAAATTTTGAAACAGACTCGGAATAGCCAACAGGGATAACGTTGGTTTAACCGTTTTGAGTTCTCCAATGTTCGTAATTCGTCTTAAATGTTTTTCCAGCTGAACTGTTGGGTTGACCGATGAGATACTAAATCATTTAGTGTTAATTTACGGAACAGATATATGTTAGACTAGTCAGTAATTACGACATTGCCGATGAGAATCTACACAAGAAAGAAAAGCAGGTAAAACCAGTGGAGAATGCTCTTCTAGCATTGCCATAGACTGAACTAATTGTAATGACAGTGTTAATAAAATTTTAGATTGACAGTTCTTATTCTTGCGAAGAAAATCAAATAGTCTGCGCAGCTTGAAATTGATAGTGAAAAATTTTGTGATTGATAATACCAAAATTAGATGTTGTTACAAGGTGGAACTCTCCTTTTGAGATGCTGTCTTGGCTCTAAATTTAAAAAATGCTATTAAAGTTCTATGCGATAATATGGTCAATTTAAAAACTTTAAGAGTCACTAACAATGAATGGTCTCTAATTTAGAGCTTTTGCAATTATTTATAGTCTATTTTTATGTATGAGAGAGTATTAAAATAATAAAGCGTTCGTAATCCATAGGCGTACCACTTCTTTTAGTAGACAGTTAAAATATTTTTTGAAGTTATACCTACCTCGAGTATTTTCGTATGAAATAACATTTGTATAAATATAATAAATATATCGGGTTTACACTTATATTTTCACCTAATTAACCTGCTTATAACTTCTAAACAACTGAAGTGCAAAAGTGCAATTTTTTCTAAAATGTTTTATTTTTCTACAAGGTATGTTAAGAACATTGTGTCAAACGGGCTATGTAGGTATAAGGGTTTAAACTTTGACTTTTAAACAACGTTACGTTCATAAATAATAATTTGAATATAAAAACTACTTCTTACCTACAAATCCAAATCAGAAGATGAACTGTCGCAACTTCCACATTTTCTCTTCTTCTTTAATCGTATGATTTACTGCCTTTTCCCACTTTTCAGGCTTCACATTATTTACAGCCTCCAAAAACAACTGTTTAACATCACTCATTTTAAAAAAATTATTTTTTCTTGAAACTTCTCCCTTTATCTGTGCCCATATCAGTTCAATCGGGTTTACTTCGCAATGATATGGTGGTGATCTAACCACCGTCATCCCACGATTTTTTGCAATTTCATCAATTTCATATTTTTTTAATTTCTCTTTATGAAGGGAACACAAATAATAATAATAATAATAGTTTTATTAATTGAATGAACACCAAGCGTACTACTAACTAATTCCATTGTGTCATCAACACATTTACATAAATGTTTGTCTGTAAATGATTTAAAACAATTAAATATTAATGTTTTTTCATTAACTGTTAAAGGACCGATTTTTTGTCGTTTACGCGGCCATTCCAAATTTTCCATGATCACACTAGAATTCACAATAGACTGCACACTGCACCTTGCAAGTTGCAACTAAACGACATTTAGTAAACTGTCAAGGATACACAATTTGGACCTCCTTACTAAATGGAAAACCTACAATCGCATTTTCGGTGAAATTTGTTGGGAAGGGATTTATCTACTTATAATTCGATTACTGTAAGAAATTCTTGGAATTAAAATAAAACAAAATTGGCAAATAGGTACTTATTGAAAATAATCTTAAGATACGACTATGTAATCTTTAATACACAGGGCTTTTGGCCTGTCCAAACCTTTTTCTATTGTTCTGCACAGCTTATGGTTAAAAATGACCAATAAAAGACCCAAAACTTGTATTAGCTCAGGTACATTTATGACAATTTAAGGAAATATTTAGATTATTCTGTAAAAATATTTAAAATGACCGTACTAAGTTTTGCATTAGAAATGCTGTTTTATTACTCTCTCATACATAAAAATAGACTATAACAGGTTCTGAACAACTTTTGAATCAGAAAAAAATAGTTCTTTATAATAAAAGCTTGGCATGGCTATTACGAAAGCTTGGCTTGTTTTTTCAAGGGTTTGGCTTGATTATTTAAGACCTTGAATTCAAACCAAGCCCATAAATGTTTGACCATGCGGTCTCATAACAATAGAGAAAGGTTTGGACAGACCAAAAGCCGATAGTAATACAGATTATTTATAAATTTTCGCAATTGCTGTGCAGCTTAATTTTGTTTTAAATAAACAAATAAATACTAAAAATGTATCAGAGAAAATTGATAAATTAATACAGTATAATTTATGGATGGTTAAAAAAATCCAAAAACAATTATTTCTTTTTTATTACTCAATTTAAAAATTCTCTTTTGATTTATAATTGCACGAAAAGCGTAATATTGTTCTTTCAAAAAGGCAGCTTTAAACCAGGTAGTTATTATACTCACAGTAGTAGCCGATTAATAACCGTTTCGTGTTTTAATTATGGAAAAAGTCCTTTTATGTCCATAATTTTCCAATAAAGCATTCTGAGGTAATTTAAAATAGGTTATTTGACATTAATAATACTCTAAATAGTCATAAAAAGGTATTTAAAAAAAACTCAGATAGAAATTTGTACGATGTTTAATAATAAGGACGCCAACCAAGTTTAAGATCTTCCTAAAAGTGGTAGACCAAAAATCCTCTTTCCCATGCTTCTTCAAGATAAGTAGCTTTATATAACAGCGTAAATTTTTCCTTTTCTTTTAAGATTATTTTTAATTCTGCGAAACAATTATAAACAAGTGCCAAGATTTATTTAAAATATAAAGTTCAATTGAACGGTCATCTTGATAGAGTTTTAAGTTGAACTTGTTGTGAAAATTACAATTTTAAAATTGTCATGGTGTAATCCTGTAAACCGCTTCTATAAAAGCCTTTGTAATCGGTTTTTGGATAAAATTTTCACGGTTGAAAACTCCGAGTGTCGAATTCATTAAATCTGTTTCTCCCAAGACAAAGAGGGGTTTAGTCAGAAAACAGCTGATATAATTGATTGACGTAACTACCTCAGGCGCAAATTTTCATTATTAAAGTTGATAATTATTAATTTTGTGATACTCTGACGCGCTACTTTATTAAATTTTCTTTTGAAATTGAATTTATAATTTAATTGAATACGACTGCAGATTTGTTTTCTCTAGTTAATTAAAAAATGTAGGCTATGGTGAGATTCGATTTTAAAATATTCTGGTAAATACATTTTATATAGGAGAAACATGCAGACCCTTTCATATAAGACTTAATGAGCACCAATCATAGATCAAAAATCAATATTACAGTAACAAATATAGAAACATGATTAAATCAAACGAAATCTTTTGTTATGCCGACCAAATGTGTTAAAATTTTCATTTTAACTACAAATAAGTATTGAAGGATGAGGTAAAAATAAAATTTTCTACCTCTTAAACCTCTACTACTTCTACAAATTAAATTACATTCTCAACTGTTTAATTCTAAATGCACGACAACAATAAAAATTAATAATTTTTATATCGTGAATTATACATAAAACAATGTTTCTATTATTTATTCATATTATCAGTAGGAAAAGAATTTGTCAGATATTATCGAATAGATAAACATGCAATTTCTGATAATGCAGCAAATCGGAAATACCATGCCAGGGTCAAATTATAATCAAGACCTGATGCCTTGTGTGATTAGTGTTAATGATGCGTGTAATTACTGAGGATGGCTAATGCCCTTGTGGCATGTTTCATTGCCATTTAAGGATAACAAGTGAGTGGACATTTCTGTAATTTCCTTGAAAAAAACACCCAACAAATTTAATACTTAATACTTATTAATTGGTCATAATAAATTAGTAACTATTAATGCATTTTACACCTTTTGAAGGGTTGATTCACAAGACTGGTGTAATTAACCGTAAAACGTTAGAAAATGTCAAATATTGCAATGAAATAATCACCTTGTATGTAGAAGGTAACCAGGTAACAAAAAAAAAATAAAAAAATAGTGATAGGGGATTTTGAGAAAGGGGATGTCAAAAAGGTTTTTTTTTTGGAAAATTGAGAAAGATTAAAAAGAAAAATTTAAATCCACCACCAACAGAAAGTTGCAATTGATTAATAACAATAACTTATGTTAATATTAAGTTGTATGATATATGGAAGTTTGTAACTACCTAGAAGAGTTCTGTTAATGTACGAGGACGTTTAGATGAGAAGACTAGTTTAATTTGGCTCAGAAGGACTTTCACATACAGGTCAAAGGTACTTGAAACTTTCAGTGTTTAATATTAGACTATTTTTGTTATTTTTATTGTTCAATATTATATTGTAGAGAGTGAGTGAGTGAGTGTGAATGTTTTGTTAATAATTATATTTGCAATTTTCGGCAATGTTCAATGTTATCATCTGAAATTGTTTAAATAAAATTTATAACTTTTGACATTTCGTATCAATATAGCATAATTACTTTCCAAATATCCATTTGTCAATGATTTTTTTTAATTTCACAAATTTGGCCCAAATCAACCCTGTTTTCAAACACTTGGAAAGTTTGTAGTTAAAAAATAAGTGTATTATCTAAAAGATTGGTCGATTTTATCTATGTGATGTGATTTTTACCCACGGGAACTCTTTTGTACATACACTTCGACGTTGATGAATTCAGACATTTTAAAAGTAAGACGGGATAAAGATATTAAAAATTTCTTACTCAAACCGCCGTTTCTAGAATTAACATTCTCGATACAACGTCTGATTTTTTAAATTTGCATCCATAAAACAGTGAAAAAGTACTTTGAACGGTCCTTTCTTGGTTACGACAGTTATTGGTGTAGAAAGAACAATAAATAATTATTTATGCTATTTAGATTCTACATTTTTATAAATAGTGCATTAAAATCACATGTAACTACGAGAGGCAATTCGGAAGCAACTTGTCTACAAGACAAGATATTTTCTAAAATAAATGAACTGGTAAGATGGACAGAGAACGCTCGTTATCCTTATTGATTCGATCATTCACCAGCAGGTAAAGAAAATTAACCCAATAGATCAATGAGCGGAATGATCACATTAATGAAAATTGCGGTAAATAAGTCTCCTAGTGGAAAAAGGACGAACAAATAAATATTAACGAAAAACAGCAGATAAATTTAAAATAAATAAAACGTTTGATTTAAAAAAGCAACTTAGTATTGTTTTCCAAAAAAGGCAATTAATAGAATTTAAATAATATCCAGGATATTTACTGCTTAGGCTTACTAGCAAAAACAAATCCTTGTAAAGGCTATAAATGTCCCAAAAGTTTTAATGTCACTGAAAACTGTAAACTTTTATTACTCTGTTCGTTACAATTCTCCAAAGACATCGTTGGGAAACAACAAAAGAAAATAATGAACTTTTATTACTTCGATAAATTTCAATGAATTCGGTATAGATTATAAATTTTACTTATACAGGGTGGATTGTTAATACTGGAGCATAAAGCAAGCGAAAATATAAGGATATTATGAAAAAAGATACAGTGTGATATAGAAGTATATTTGAAGCTATTTAATAATGTTTTAATTCACGGAAATTAATTTTCAGAACGTCTTTGATCAGCTTTGATCATTAAGGAGATTAACGAATAGGAAGTTGATCCTGCAATTGACGAAAAAATGAAAGATGTACATTTTAAATTATCCAAAATAAAAAAAAAGAACGAAAATGTGTATGAATTACCTTAACTGAAAATCAGTTTAAAGTTTAAAGGATATTATTAAGGACGAACAGGATGAATTATGCTACTACTGACTCTAGGATTAGATTGAAACTAATTATTTGTTACACATGGCAATTGTTACCAGACTCCGAACTTGAGTAACGGTAAATGTACAAGAAACGTGATCAGATCTCAAATTATCTTCCTTCGGTTAGAAATGAGAAAATGTAACTGTTGAACTCTCTAAATTAGGATAAAATTATATGTCTGTATCCAGTCTTTAATATATGTAAATTTATTATGAGTAGAATCAGAAAGTTACTTATCACTTTATGGGATAAATTGAGCGGATTTAGACACAGAAAAAACTAGCATACAAAAGATTATTTTTTATTTTCTTAATACAAGTTTATTTAAACGCTTCATCTCTGAGAAGTTTATTGATTATTTATTGATACTTCTTCGTTCAAAAAAAAATTACAATATATAGTGAGATATTTTCAACCGCGTTAAACATATTTAATAACGAATGTAATAAATTATTTCCCAGATGATTATGTGGAGAAATGGTCGACCCAAGTTTTGATAAGAATTAAGGGCCTATGAATAATTCATGCCATAAAAATGCGTCGAGTTTTGACTTAATTTAGAACAAGTTTTGTATTTTTCTTTGTGAGTTAAGGAAAGCGAAAAGATAGATTTTCACAGATTAAATTTTGCCGAACGGGGCATTATAAAATTGTGATTTTAAAATGTCAAACTTCAAAAATATTTATTTAGTATTAGAATCCCTAATTATAGGTTTGTAAAGGTTTAAGGGGCTTTTATTCCTTTAAATTTTGGAGAAAGAAGCTGAATGGCTTTTATCAGTTAACATATTGTACTATCTTTTGTGTAAAAGAGAATTTTATTTTATTTATTTGAATTTTCGTTTTAGTGCATAACCTATTAAATTACTGTTGATTTTTTTTTATTGCCTTCTGTCGTAATCTCAGACAGAATGTTAATATAGTTAGTCAACCGTTACAATATATACTTGTAAAGGATATGCGTTATTAACTTTTTCGCTATTTCTTTCTTGTAAAGAATATAAACACAATTTTTCCGGGGTTATTGACACACTATCAGGAAATTTCCTCATGTTAGGTATTATCACATGACAGATGACAGATGACACATGACACTTGACACATGACAAATATTACGCTGGATGGGGTATAGAAAGGATTTGTTGTGTACCAGCCTTTATAGGTCTGAACGCTTTTGCTAGAGAGTGATTCAAATTCAGAAAAAATATGTCCAGTTTCAGCACCTGCTTTTAGTGGTCTACTATCTGGCAAAGGTGCCTTGCAATGTTCAAACGAGTCCAACCGGTTTTGTTGTGGATTATTATAAATCTTATTTAAAATAACAGTAGATAATTTCAACAAACGCTTAAATTAAAAAACAGAATGTGCTGAAATCATTCTAAAAAAAATTAAAAATAAGTATTTAGATTTTACCAACAAAAATACTCAAATATTAATCACTTACACCGCTCTGGGTTTCTAAAATTTCTGTTCAAGAAATTATAATTAATTTCATGGCCCTAATGAGAGGCACAGCATCTGGGGAAGTAATAAACCTTGTATAATGGAATATCACATGTTATTAAAACACGTTATAAAATTAATTTTCCAATTTAATTAGTTTTAGTAAAGAGGAAAGAGATGTTAGGAAAACCGAAATAGTAGGGAAGTTGGCAGGTAGTTCATTGTATGCTCCTAATGTAGCGTTTAGCTCTTGAAAGTATTCCAATTAAATTAACAATGAATTTAGAAATCACTTATATTCCAATATTATCAGAAAATATTAAAAAGATTGGCAATAAGAGCTATTCCTAGTATATCATCAAAAAAACTTTAAAATTCCTGAAAGTTTTACCCAAATATTCTTCGAAGCAACGTTTAATTAAAAAATATCTGTAAAACAAATATTCCAATTGTTGTTTCTTTTATATTTCCATGAATAAATACAATAATATGTAGCTTTTACGTTGAAGTTGGACTTTGAAGTTTCAGTAATTATTTGATTCTCGTTAAATTTTCGCTTCAGCTATTTATTCAATCCGTATTGGAAGAATTCGAACTCTAGACAATTTTTGCACGAAAAAATATAATGAGAATATTTTATTTGACTCAGGACAGTAAAGTCGAATCAATTCAACAAAATGGACAAACGGACCAATTAGAGAAAAGTCGGTGGTCGACAAAAGTTTTTTGATATTACCTACCATATTTTGCGAAATTGAAATATTCTACCCAAATTACTGAAGCAATAAACATGAAATTTAAGCATTAGTTTCGTTTTGTGATTTAAGTACGCACTAAGGGAAATTTTTTTAATAATTTCACTCACGGTGGGGTAACAAGAAAAGAGATTCAAGCGTGTGAAGCTTCTGGTAAAAGCTTGTTTTTGATAAAAAGTAAATATAGTAATGTAAGAATCACAACCTATAGCAAATATAGGGTCTTGCAAATTCTTAGGAGTTTGACTGGATAATGGATTGAAGTTTGACAGACACATCTTCAATCTCAGCAAAAAATTGTCCTCAGATTGTTTTACCATAAGGATTGACAGCAAAGAACTGGGACTGTCATCTGCAAGGACAACTTTTAGGTAAATCGCTAGACTGAACTTTGTAGTTATGAAATAAAATTTCAACCACCAATTCATGATTATTAAACTAATGTCTGGGTAAAAATGCAGTTTTATTTCTTCTCTTCTTCAAACCAACAGCTGGTTTTTCTATGCCTTTAGGCCTGCTCCTTATTTTAAATTTTAATTGTAACTTAATAATTGATAATTCTACATTTTTTGATAGAAGATAGAACATCTTCTATCACTCCTTATCACTCATCTGTGTATTAAAAATTATATTTCCGTTTTCCCTATATTCATCAGAAAATGTTGCATTTGCTGAAGTAGAAAAGGATGGTATACATCACGTATTCACATAGGTTATTTTTCGCCCATCTCCCGCCGCCAGCTAACCACAGGTGCGGATCCCAATTGTTAGCAAATCAGGGTCCGCAAATTGCCCCTTCAATTTGTATTTGCGGACCCCGAGACTCTTCCTTTTATACATTTTATAATTTTTATACTTTAATAAAGTAAAATAAAAAAAAATAATGTGTTATACAAGTTAATATTTGCATCTGTTTAATCCCTTTCATTTCTGATCGATTTTATAAAAAAAGGGATACTCTATATTTTAATTAATTCAGATCTGAAAATTCAATCGCATTTCACACGTTCAAAAACAAAAATATGCATAGTGCATTAAAATAAACATAACTAGGCATATGCAAAATAATCTAAATATATATCAAGCGATTGGGCTTCGAACAGTGACTATTAGACCTTCATATTCAATTCGAAAATGGGTAATACATTATTCAGCAATTATAAAATTTTAAATTAAATTGCATGGATAAAATGACACGAAGTATTTTCAATATTTCCTATAAATATATATTTTAAAGGGGCGAGTTATATTCAATGTCAATTTGGGAGATTTGTTTATTATGAGATATATATGATAAATCATGACTCAGTATTACTCAATTAAACCGGTTTTGACAGAAATTCATGGAATTTGTTTTATATTTATATTATCGTATCGAAAATAATGATGGATATTCCAGATACAAATTACTCTTCAGTTTGAATATTCGGGTGAAGGTATAGTCGGCTCGGACATCCGTCAGAATGCGTAAACTGAGTGAGCCATGAATTTGCAGGTAGTCCGAGAAAATCATGAATAAATGTACCCAAGCAATTTTACATAGATATGCTCCAATGGCAAAGGGGATTTATACCAAAAAGTTTGAGTCCTGTACATTTTACTCATCGAAAGTGGCTGGTAAAAACTCTTTGAATCAAACAAAATAATTAAAAAAACAACAGCCCTTTTCACCTATTGTAACAAAGTGCTCTTTCTAAAATAGTTTTATATATTTATAGGGTGTTTCTGAACTTTTTGGGAACACGCTTGATTTTTTTGCAGCTTTATTTTTCCCAAAACTTTAAAAACTTTTTTTGTGGATGTATGTCTTCTCGTTTTTAATTCAGTTTTCCTCAGAAATATTATTTCTAGTGTTTTAATTTTTGCCTTTGCATTTTCTGCTACTCTGCATGTTTCGTGGATGTCCATTATTCTCGTCCTTTTCATCATCCTCTCCGTTCGTTTATTTCTTCATGTACAGGGTGGCCAAATAAGAATGCGAGGTACTGTATCTGGGAAAACGGCCAAAAGAAAAACCTGGAAAATATTCTCAAGTTTCTGAAATGGCCGCTAGGTAGCGTAACTGCAATCTTGAATCTAAGAAATTGATGTTTCTGTGAATTCCGCTATAATAACAACAAAAAAATATCGGATCTTTAAAGTAAAGAATAATCTGAACCTTTTTTGTTTGATAAGTTTTGCTGTATCTCTAAAAATAAAGTGGTGGGGGGTATTCAAAGGTTTCAGGAAAAAACACCCTGTATATTCGAAACGGCTGAGCCGATTTTAACAAACTTGGACTAGTTGAAAAGAGCTATTCTTGGGCTACAAATGTTGTAATATTTGAAATTTTGTTAGTTTCACATGTCGCCGGTAGAGCGCTTTTTTCGACATTCCGACAGAAATGGCTAATTTTCTCAAAAAAATTAAATGCATTGGTATGATTTATTTTTCATGAAAAAGTAGCTAAATGATGCCTAAACAAGCTCGTGAAAACCGCATCTCGATATCTTGTTCCTAACCTAAAATTTAGGCCAAAGAAAATTTTATACGGAAATCGCTTAAATTTTTATTTTTTAAACTAATTAATTCCTTTTCTTTGGCCTAAATTTTAGGTTAGGAACAAGATATCGAGATGCGGTTTTCACGAGCTTGTTTAGGCATCATTTAGCTACTTTTTCATGAAAAAGAAATCATACCAATGCATTTAATTTTTTTGAGAAAATTAACCATTTCTGTCGGAATGTCGAAAAAAGCGCTCTACCGGCGACATGTGAAACTAACAAAACTTCAAATATTATAACATTTGTAGATGTATGTTGTAAATCATTTAATTCACAACTGGATTGGCAAAGTTTGCTTATAGCTCGGAAATTAGGAAATACGCAATACGAAGTTAAATGCGAAATTGTGTAATTTTCCATGAGAAACATACAGGAAAAATACACAATAAATAAAATTAGAGTCAGATACAACGAATCATAAAGAACAACCAACGTTTTTGTGTTTTGTGAAAATTACTTTTGTTCGAATATATAAAGGGAATTCTTTTGGAAGAACTACTAGTATTGAAAACAAAATTTACAAAACTTTATATAAAAATAAAAAATTCCTAAGCGATAAAGAACGAAGATCTCTTACTTCTCATTATAGTAAACCTTCACATTTTATGGTTTACCTAAAATACATAAACAACAAATACCATTAAGACCAATATTAAGTTCTATAAATTCACCTTGTCAAAATTTAGCAAGATTTCTACTTAAAATAATAGATCCATTATCAGGAAATACTAATTCCTTTATCAAAAATTCAAAACATTTTTTAGAAAAATTATCAAAAATCAAAATTACAAATTCAGATACAATGGTTAGTTTTGATGTAGCTGGTTTATTTCCAAATGTTCCTGTCATAAGTTGACAAGTGATAATACATTAATAAATAGAACTTTATTAAGCGTCTCAGCAATTCTAGAATTGTTGGAATTATGTATTAGGACTACATATTTTCAATTAAATAATGATTTTTATCAGCAAAATTTTGGTGCGGCAATGGGTCCACCTTTATCACCAAAATTGTGTGATATTTTCATGGAGTATTTTGAAATGGATATTGTAAATAAAGAAAATTTAAGACCTTCTGTCTGGTTTAGATATGTAGATGATATCTTTGCAATTTGGCAACACGATAGGGAAAATATTGATATATTTTTACATAATATTAATAATTCGGAACCTACTATTAAATTTACAATTGAAATTTAAAATAAAAAATTACCGTTTCTTGATGTACTAATACACAATAATAATTGTATTGAAACATCAGTTTTTAGAAAAGAAACACATACAAATAGATATCTAAATTTTAATTCAAATCACTCAATTTGTGTTAAACGAGGTATTGTCAAATCTCTTTCCGATAGAGCAAAAACAATTTAAATGACAATATTTTTAACTAAACACGGTGCAGCTTCCTTTGATGCTTGATTCCCAGAAGTTTCTGAAGGGTTAAACTGAAATAATAATATTTTATTAATAACCTGACAAAAATTAGTCCCTATAATTTTAATATAACAATATTTTTTAGATTAATTATTCTACTCTCAGCTATTATTGGAGGAATCTATGGCCTAAACCAAGTAAGTCTACGTAAAATTATAGCCTACTCTTCTATTAACCATATCGCTTGAATACTAGCCAGAATAATAAATTTCCAAACAATTTGATTTATTTATTTTATTACTTATATACTTGTTAAATCTGTCTTGATTAAGAACAACTACCCAAGTAAATTTATAAATCGTGAACTTTACCGAGACATCAAAAATAAATAACAAAATTTAAATCCCCCAATACTTCATTCAAATCTAGTAAAAATCTCTTATATTCCAAAATTATCCGAAAAAATTAGAAGGATTGGCAATAAATTTAATTTAAAAACAGTTTTTGAAACTAATAATACATTAAAATCTTTAATAGTAAATACAAAACCTTTTAATGAAATTCAAAATACAAAAAATTGTATTTATAAAATTCCATGCGAATGTAATAAATTTTATATAGGAGAAACAACTAGACCTTTTCATATTAGACTTAATGAACACCAATCATACACTAAAAATAAACAATTCAAAAAATTAAAAATATGTGAACATGCATGCGATTTTGGTCATAAAATACAACTAACAGTTTATGAACGTATATTTTTAAATTTCTTAAATAATACTACAAAGTAACCGAATGGCCAATATTGAATATTATAAAATAATTGACTATGTTGGCTCTCGAATGCTCGTCGAATGGTCATATATACGAAAACTTTAAAAGTATCAGAATTTTTCTCGTGTAATATCGACTATAAAATATGAAGTTGAAATAGAACTGAATATAGGTAACTTTACTCGGAACATTAAAGCGAGCAGCTGAATACATAAAATTTTAGTTTGGATAAAATATCTAAAGGAAATAGTATATCTCTGTGGTCGGTATCAGAATGATAATGAACTAAAGAGTTACAAACTGTAATAGCCTCAACTTTTCTTCATAATATACATACTCTGCTGCAATCGCATTAGCTATTTGTGTATTAAGAGCGCTTGAGATGAAAAGTTATGTTAAGTTTTTGATTTTTCTGGAAGCAGATTTGGTGTAACATCTTCTTTCGCCTACCATATATGAAAATAAATCATATCAACCCAAAAATCAGACCAACACTAAATCATAAAGATTTTCACTATCTAGGCACCTTTGACTTTGACGTTTCACATAAATTTTCATTAAACGTCAGTGTACATCAAAGTCTGGAATCAATATATTCTAAACTATAAAATAATACGTTTGATTGTGTGAATTAGTGAAAATAAATAAGTTCTAGTATTTCAGGCAGTGATGAAAATTTAAGAATACTCCACCAGACTCCAAGAAGAAGATATTCTAGGAAAACAAGTATGAGAATAAAATTTGTAGGGAATTTAATTACATACAAAACACTAATCAGTAGGATGCTAAAATCATAACCGTTGTTTTTTTTAGGCTACGCTAACGACTTTACAAACTTTAACATTGAATTAGTCTATTAGGGTAAATATTATTCTAAACCTTTATCTTAATTTTAGACACCAACAAAGATAAATAATACATTTTGGAGCGCAGAGGTGAGTCTCTTAGGGTAATTTATCATTGTTAACACGAATTGTTAAACTAAACTTCCTTAACTAGAGAAATGATATGACCATGTAATTTATGTTACCAGAAAACTTTCTCTTATCTGAATAGTAGATATTTTTTTACTCGTTCCTAAAAACTTTAGTTGTTTTTAAAATTGTTATAATTAAAATAGATGTGAAGGCGTGAGATAGAACAAATAAAAGATAAATTAACGTAGGGTCTAAACTTAACAGATTCCGAGATATTTGAGATTTTTATAAAAAAATTTGAAAAACACTCAGTTACGTTAATTTCTGTATCTGGCTTAGTTGTTAAGCTATTAATTTCAAATTTTATATAGAGATTGTGAGAATATCCTTCTAGCATACATATTTTATACAGGGTGTCTAGAATGGAGCGTCCAATGTCCATTTTTTCAATTCTCAATAAGTCGATTACGTATTTCTGAGTTATTGCTAGATTTATTATCATTTCTAGCTTGCCATGAAAATTGAAAATGACAGTTGTAATAAACAAACCACTGGACAATTTATAAAATGTTTATGAAAATGAGATACAGAATACACTAATTTAGTTCGGTACAATGATATATTCGTCACGTGGGGAGTTTCGTGATTTCCAAAAGTCTTAAAGTTATACTTCAGCAAAGTTCTAAATTTTTCCGGAGAAACATCAAAAGCACCACCGCATCGTTCACAATTGATGGCATCAAAGTTCTTTTCAAAATACACTACGCTATTCCTGCAACGCAAACAGAACACGAAAATACTTTCATTACCCTCTAAGGGATTAACTGGAAACACCGAAATTGTAAATTGTATAGTTTCTCGAACCCGACAGCATCCATTAAATTTTGTTTTGAACACAATGCCACTTTAGAATTGCCATTGAAATCGAATATGTATATCACATAATGGTGACTCGAGCGCGTCATTGTCAAATGGATTTAAATAAATGCGGTGTCAGCGATAACAAAAGACATCTCTTTAATATTTGACAAATATTTAATCAAATCGACCTTATCATCAACGTTTATTATTTAAGTTAAGGCTCGTCCAGACCATTCATCACTCATAGTCACTATTATATCCAGAAAAACTGAACTACATAACAGGAAAACTTATACGGGAGAATATATAAATAAAATCTAAATAGTAAAATTGCTATTAAACATCTTTAAACAAGCCGCTCGTTCTACCAATACCAATAACAAAATACACATCGTTCCAACGGGATAAAAAGATTAACAACCGAAAAAAAGGAGAGCCAAAGCAACGGGATATCTAACTCAAACACCTGCTAACAAAAAAAACATCGACTAACTACCAGCTGGAACAAAAACTGAAAGAAGCAAGAGAACGATCATTTCGTATCTACTCCAAAAGAAATTCAAAATTAAATCAAGCTTTTTAAAAGATTCAGGAACATATTTCTTTAATATTTAGATAAAAGTATTGGTCCTGCACTCTCTAATAGAACAACAGAATAGTAGACGGAAATTTGGCCAGCTTACCCGAAGGAGGATTAAAGATATTTTGTCACTGAAGAAGATGCCTTTTAACAGTAAGACCGAGGTGATCAGAAGACGAAAAGGACAAAACCACATAATCTGGTGTAAGGATTAAAGTGTGTTGATCTATTTGAGCGTGTCTTGCTTCAGTTATGTTGATGGTAATAATCTCCCAAACATTAAAGTGAATGTTAAACTTAATAATAGCAACAAACCTCTTCAAAGAATATAATGTGAAAAATATTTTTCCGCGTAAAAATTTATATTGCTAAATATTGATTTTATCATGTTTTATATCATCTGTGAAAATTTCATGAAAATCCCAGCCGACCCCATTTTCTTAACGTTTACCCAGAGATGTGCGTGTCAGTAGTTGTCAAAATTTATAGGTCATTATGGATAAAAAGCGGCAAATTTAAAATTGAATTCTTTCAGATTGAAACGCCAGAAATTAAATAAAGTCAAACCTTTTTACTACTATACTATATAGAAGAAAGGAGTGCAGTATTTAATTTGCAGAACGTAGTACAGGTTCAAGAGGTAGAAATTGTATTTTTACCTCATCCTTCAATGCTTATTTGTAGTTAAAATTTAAATTTTAATACATCTGATCGGCCTAATACAGTTTTTGTCTAGATTTAATCTTGTTTCCATGGTTTTTACTGTAATAAACCTGTTCTTTTGACAGATAAGTCAGACTTTATTTATTCATAGCTGTTTCGTATGTATTTTAATTGATTCGGAATTTTGTATTAATATATATTTCAAAATGGCTTCATTCTAAAAATATTATCAGTCCTCCTAAATCCTTGAAGGCAGAATTATTAGTAATAGCAAGGCAACATAAAAACAAATTCGAAAAATATATTATAGATGAGATGTCCCGAGAAAAAGGAATTGAAATTCTCAGATTGCCTCCTTACCACGCAGAGTTAAATCCCATTGAACTGATCTGGTCACAATTATTAAAAGGTTATGTTTCTCAAAACAATAAAACATTTAAATTTCCTGATGTGCGCAATTTGTTTTTGAAGGCAGTTTGAGATGTAAATAGAGAACATTGGGGAAAATGCGTTGATCATGTTAAAAGAGTGCCAAATTCATTTAGGAAAGAGGATATATCAATGGAAAATTTAATAGAACCTATAATAATAAACCTCAGAAAAGACAATTATAGTGATACCAGTAGTTTTAGTGAAGACAGTGACTTTTAAAGATAGTTCTTGAACTAACTTTTTTTTTAATCTGTGAGTTTAGGTAAGTACTGAAGCGTTTTTTGTAAATAATATAACTTCAAAATTTAATCTACGAATTGCGTATATATATTTTATATGCTGTGACCTTATTTATATTATAGAAACTTATTTTGCAAAGTACGCCTATGGAATGTGACGTTATAAGTGTATATATCCCCACTTTTACTGTACTCCTCTCTCCTTTATAGTATATTGTAATGTATTATATAAAACAACTTTTATGCATGAGATTTTACCTCTACATTTAATTATATTTATTTATTTTGTTGAGGGATCTGGAACTATCCCTATGGTGTACCAGTTTACCAAGACGACCGATGTATTATCATCGCCGTTTTAAACCGTATCGTATCTTCTAAATGGACTGTATAATTTGTCTCTCCCCAACTCCATTAACAAAAACAACAAGCACCTTGTATTTAACGGTTTATTAAAATGTTAAATAAATAACTCACAAATTAACAAATTAACAATAAAATTACTTTAGTAAGTAATGAACGAACAACGCACAAATTATTAGTAAACGTATGTTTTAACAATTACTAAAACACATTAGTAAAGAAGTAAAATAATCACATCATTCAGAAAATATTTATAATGCGCGTTTTAGGTGTTTTGTTTATGAGTGATGATGTTGCACTAATTTAAAAATTCGTGAAGTCTGGTCGCTTCAACTTTTTTCCCCATCCGTCCGAGTATTCTAGAAGTTAATTGTTATCGCGTGGGCGAATCGATTTTGTTAAATGGGTAAGTTTTTTATGTCTGTCTCTTTCTCTCACGCTGGAGAAAATGATTAATTTGGTTGCAACGTTATGAGTTTTATGGCGGACGTGACAATTTGCATGTTCCTAGAAAACTGTATCGAAATGGTATGAAATTGGCCTACATGACAAACTCCGCGTAATTCAAACCGTTAAGGCATCTGCGCGTCTCGCGGTGTTGTCGGATTGTTTGACGCGATGTTGTCGATTTGAGTTTATGTTTAATTTGTTTTGAAAATTAAACATATTTATTTATTTTTTTTTTTTATTCTTAATCTCGGGGGCTTTAATCTTGTTAATAGAGATATTTTTTTTTATGTTTTTAAATTTATACCAATTTTCTTTTAAAATATAAAAAAATTTTAAACATCAATAACAAATTTTTATTTTATGAATTCTTTTTCACACGAAAATGTTTATAATTATATGAACATATAACACCGAAATTATCTAAGTCCAGACCTGTACTTGTGTATCCTAACCAATGCAACCATCAAAAATTAACTGTCAAATTTAAATTTGGAACTATGTGTTGGCTACATTGATTTATCAACTTCCTAACGTCCTAACCTAACTTAACCTTTGTGAATTTATAAAAGAACAATTAACAATGAAACTATACTATAGCTTATTACTACAAGACGACTATGAGTTAAATTTAAATTGTTTGTGATAAATTTGTTTTAGTTCTTTGTATGTTTTATTTTTATCACTGTTTAGAAAGTTTATTGGACATACATAGGATTACCTTGGCAAACTTGTATTGACTTTAGCTGGTAAGTATTTATTTTATTTTCTGGTGTACTCACAACTGAGATACTGTGAATCTTCAGCAAAGTTTAATATAACCTTCATTACATTAGGATTCTGACACAACTGGAAATCTGTGTCAATGTTTAATACAGTCTTCTGTGTATTATTATTATAATTTTTCTTCTTGTTTAAATTTATTTTACTTATTTTTAATTTTCTCCAAAATTTTTCTCTTATCACTCTCAATTCAAAATGTATTATTCTCCTTCTTTTTTTTCTTGTTGCCCTGGAGATTCCTTTCTTTCCTAGATTCACTCCACAGGCATCCCGATTTTCAAATTTTCTCTTCATTCAAAATTGTCTTAACCTCACTTTATTTTTTTTATTTCACTACACTGATTAATTTAAAAACTTAATATTAAATACATTTATTTTATTTTTTTATAATTATAACATTTTCCATGTTTTTAATTTTTTTTAGGTATGAAGAAGTTGTAATTGATTAAAAATTTTATATATCAAAATTTGGTTCGATTATTTATTAGCCTTCAGGTACTACGAAATTTATAAAGTTTGTTTGCTGTTATGAATTATCAGGTAACGTTTAATTATACTATTGATTTAACCTCATGCATATTTTGTATTTTTTTAGATAACACTACAATATATTACTATAGAAGCAAGTTATATTATCTCTGTCGTTGCTAGGAAATAAACTAAACGCTTAACTTTTCTTGTAAATATCTCGGAAGATCGAATTTTCATAGACATGAGACCTGCATTTTTTGCCGATTCAGATAGGAATTAGTCTACGCTGAAAGTTTCATTGAATTCTGACGAGTTTAATAGTATTTGATCAAGAAAGGATTAAATACAATAAGGCTCTGCTGCCATCTATGATTAGAAGAGAGTATTGACAATTATTAAAAGCAAAAAATTCCCGGTGTATTGGGGTTGCATACACAATTTGCATTATGTGTTGCAAAGCTTTTATTTGACTGATTCTAGTCAAAATGTCACTCTCTTCTTTCGTATCCCTTTCAGAGATTAATACAAAGTTAGAAAACGAGTAAGGAATTTAATTTATCAGATTCGACATCCTAAGACCTGTTTCTGCCTTTCGACTTCGTCAGTTAGAACCGGTTAATTTTTTTTTTTTTTTTTTTTTTTATGAAAAAAAGAAAATCTTTGAACGTCATTTTGTTTGTCAAATTTTTAAATATACTAAAATTTTAAACTACAAGTAGTGTTTCATTCAAAATTATAATGTGTGACGAACCTCCTCCTTGAGAAAAGTATAAAAGTAAATGTCAAAGTAACAAATGCAATCCAGTATATTTGCGAGATTTACCATCTCGTTACCAAATGTACATGTAACGAACTCGTTTTGACCTACCCGCAATTAGGTACTTATATGATAAATTTTTTTTTTAACCGGTCTTAGGATGTCGAATCTGATAAATTAAATTCCTTACTCGTTTTCTAACTTTGTATTAATCTCTAAAAGGGATACGAAAGAAGAGAGTGACATTTTGACTAGAATCAGTCAAATAAAAGCTTTGCAACACACAATGCAAATTGTGTATGCAACCCCAATACACCGGGAATTTTTTGCTTTTAATAATTGTCAATACTCTCTTCTAATCATAGATGGCAGCACATCTAAAAATTTTATCTTATAGCGGATATAGCTACTGACTTGTACGAGTTTGGAATTTTATTTATTGGATTCGAAAAGCCTAACTGACGAAGCCGAAAGGCAGAAACCGGTCTTAGGATGTCGAATCTGATAAATTAAATTCCTTACTCGTTTTCTAATAAGGCTCTGGTTGTAGTGTTGCTAATCCTGAAAATTAATCAATAAATCGATGTTTAAGAAACTTGCGGACTATTTTCTTTTTTTTTTAATTTCTGCAAATGTGTTCTGAAGAGATTACCTAACAGAAAATTTTCCAACTAGAAAAACCGTGATTTAACATTTGTTCCTAATCTGAATATAACTTGTGCCATTAGTCTTATAACTCTGGAAATTAAATCTTTTATTAAAATAGTTTTAGTTTGATTTTCAACTTCAGAGCCTACTCGAGAGAGTTTACTACGCTGTTTCCTCGGAAGAAAATAAATCTTTTAATTAAACTTATTTCTGAATCGGGTCAACAGCTTAATGACTTTTTCGACCTAATTAGATTCGACTTTTAATTTAGTATATTTGCTCTGTTTCAACTTTGCAGAAATCGTATTAGATCGTTTATTTCGAACGTTCGTCGCCGGCGGGTTCATACAATATTAATATTTTAATCGGATTTTCTACTTCGACTAAATATTCTTGTTATTCTCGAAATTCCGTTCTGGTATTTGGGTGTTTTCTTGGAAACAATCTATTTGCCTATTAAATGGCATACATGAAGATATACGGTAATATCTTTTATAAAAAAAATTTAATTACATTCGCCAAAATTTTAAATAATTGTCAAAGTAATTGGTTACAGAGACTCCACCAAAAATTTAAAAGCATTCACCATTAAATTACAGATTTAATGTCCCATACATTTCTCGAATTGATTTGTAGATTCTCTATTGCACATTCAATATTAACATTTGTAATTATTTAACTGGCTAAATAATTAGTAAATAAATTAATTTAATATATTTTACATGTCACTGTATGATAGTCTTTTCCAAGTCTAAATCACCATTGATTAAAATCTACAGGGTGTTAATGAATACGTGTTACAGATTTTTAGGGCATCTAGAACTCGAAAAAATGGAATGAAAAGTTCCTATAAACATGTACTTTTGGAGCTTTGATTTCGAAAGTAGAGCTCTTTGAAGATTGCGTCAATTTCTTCAAAACCCCGCATCCGCGCCGTTACATAAAATGTCAGGGGGGGGGGGCACATTTTTCAAATGAAAGTATTGCATTAAATTGAAATGAAGATCCTTTTGAACAATACTTACTACGAGTGTGGTTTAAAAAACATTGCGAAAAGGAAAAATACGCCAGCAAATTTAAGTTTATCGCGTTTTACGCGGCGTCTCGTCTAATAAATCTAAAATACAGGGGGGGGGGGGGGGGCAAAAACACCGTCCTTTTTTAAGCATGGCATTTAAAAATTAAGAAGCTAGATATTTATTATTGATAAATATTGTTTAAGTTCATGATAAAATAGAATTTTAACACGCCCTTAAACATAAACGACCGTATTATATTTAATAAAAGCTTCACACACGAAAATTTTTCCATGTACTTACACATTAATTTTATTTTTGGATGGAAAATTACGTTCAGAGTATCTACTCCGCAGTAATTCATCAAGGGAAACATAAACTCCATGCAAAAGTTCTAACATTCTCTAGAAATGGAATGAATTATGAATCGACTTCGTAGTCTTTTCCTAAGCGTATTCATTTGAGACTTAGTCGTAAATCATAGCAAATGCAGCGTTAGGAACGGACTTAATGACCGACCAGGTACGTAATGTATTTTCTTATAACCAAATTACGACTTTCTACAAACATTTTTATTCTCATTTCAAAACAAATCTGGTTATTATCACCGAACAAATTGTTCTTCAGATTTAGATAGAGCATCGAAAAGTAAATTAATAAATAAAATATTATCTCCTAAAAAACAGTGAAAAAAAAACAAATTACATAAATGCTAATTTTTAAGAAACTTCTCGGGCGCGATTACCAGGTACATAAAATAACGAAAAGCCTTGAGCTCACATTTAAGAATTTTTACAACGGACATTATTACTATGATAAATATATCCCATAAAAACGTAGAAGAAAAGCATAACTTAGAAGGGATGAAAATGCGAGTTCATTTATTTCTTACGTATAAAGACATCTGTCAACACAAAACATATATGAAAGAAGTGAACGTGAAAATTCTGCTTTTATAGAGTTCTCGTCTGATATCATTTCCTAGCCAGGATTTATTTGATTATATCCTAAATCTCCGACCTCGTGGAGGATTCTCCAAATTAGGAACCTTATTCCGACTCCGATTTTGATTTTATCGTTATATTACAATAATAAAGTGTAATTTATTTTAAGGCAAATAACAGAGTGGCTGATACGATACATCGATTGTTGGGAAATCGCACGTTCCATCTTCCCTAACTCGGACAAGCTTTCTGCTTTTATTTGAAGGTTGCTCCTAGGGGGCTACCAGGATAATGCTAAAATATTTTTCTTTTACCGGTTTTCTTACCCTTCGAATTCACATCCAAATTGTATCACTGAATTTACTTATCGTCACATGACTGATGGAGGAAAGGGTCTGTCTGTCTACCGAGTCGTACGCCTTCTGGAAGTCTACATAGGGATATCCTATAGAAGAGAATGAAGTCTTGTATCTACCCTGTGGATGATCCCTTGACCTAGTTTTTATATAGTAGGGAGTCTAGCTGGTTGATGACCCTAGTTAATAGGGCTCTAGAAAGGATCTTTTAGGTGACAGGTACAAGGGCGGCTGTTAGGGTTATCTGTATATATAAAAGTTTAATATTTTGGGTTTGTTGATATAAATGGACCTAGAATCTACAAAAAAAAATTCAAAAAGATTAAAATTTGGTTTACGCAGAATGAATTTTGTCTTAGCAACGTCAAAATTACCGAAAAAAAATGTTTGGGCCATTTTTGAGCGAAAAAGAGAGTTTTCTAGGATATAAACGGACCTAGAACCTACAAAAAAATTCAAAAAAATTAAAATTTGGTTTACGCAGAATGAATGTTGTGTAAGAAACTATTGGCAATGTCAAAATTACCGAAAAGAAATGTTTGGGCCAATTTTTTTGACTATAGACTTGTCCATTAGCATAACCAATTTTGGATTTGATAATTTGCTTTATTTTTTTCCCATAGATATTTGAAGATTAAGATGGTTTACCAACTTAACATACTTCTCATTTTACATTATTTACATTATTTACATTTTTCAACAATTTTACATTATTTGAATTATTTTTTTTTAATAGTACATTATAATTTTTTTTTTGTATTGTTATATATAAACGGTTACAATTTTTTTTTCTTTGTTCTTGTTCTTCTTGTTCTTGTTCTTCTTCTTTTTTTATTTAAAAGCAAAGGAGCAAATGTTACTTTGCAAATTAATTTTAAGATTAATGATATGCTGAAATAGCAAATTATAAATTTGTAGATTATTAAAGTTTAATAATTGATGAAGGTTAATATGTCTTAATACAAATTTGTCTGACATTTTTAACAAGGAATTCAATGAATGCATAAATTTATTTATTTCTTCTGATTGTAGATCGCAGTTTAAAAGCATGTGTTCTAAGCAGAAGTTAAAGAATGATTAAATCTTATCCTAAAAATAGTGGAAATTGTTTTTTTGTTAAAATTTGAATGATTATACCAAGGTTTTGTTGGAATATCTGGTTGAATTGTCTTAAAGTATAAACCTTTTGTGCTAGATTTATACATAAATTGCCATGAACTTCTTTCTTGGTATGTGAATATAGATCTTCCTGGAGACATTTATAGTTAAGGTTTTCTGTATATTTTTCACTGTTTTTTGCTAATTTATCTACGATTTCGTTATTCTTTATCCCACAATGTGCCTTCACCCAAGAAAATATAACTGTCGACCCTTTTGATTTCACTTAGGATATAATTATAATTTATATTTAACTTCTTTGGTACCTACATTTTCTAATTTTTCTAGTGAACTTTTACTGTCTGAGACATATTTTTTTCCCACTTCCTGAATTCTATTAATATATAAGAGAGATTCCAAAATTGCAATTAATTCAACTGTATTTTTAGGATATAAATAGACCTAGAACCTACAAAAAAAGATTCAAAAAATTTAAATTTGGTTTACGCTGAATTAATATTGTCTAAGAAACGATTGACAATGTCAAAATTACCGAAAAAAAATGTTTGGGCCATTTTTGGGGGAAAAAGTGCGTTTTTTAGGATATAAATGGACCTAGAACCTACAAAAAAAATTCAAAAAAATTAAAATTTAGTTTACGCAGAATGAATATTGTCTAAGAAACTATTGGCAATATCAAAATTACCGAAAAAAATGTTTGGGCCATTTTTGAGCGAAAAAGTGAATTTTTTAGGATATAAATGGACCTAGAAACTACAAAAAAGATTCAAAAAAATTAAAATCTAGTTTACGCAGAATGAATTTTGTATAAAAAACGATTGGCAATATCAAAATTACCGAAAAAAATGTTTGGGTCATCTTTGAGCGAAAAAGTGAGTTTTTTAGGATATAAATGGACCCAGAACCTAAAAAAAAAATTCAAAAAAATTAAAATTTGGTTTACGCACAATGAATTTTGTATAAGAAACGATTGGCAATGTCAAAATTACCGAAAAAAATGTTTGGGCCATTCTTGAGCGAAAAAGTGAGTTTTTTAGGATATAAATGGACCTAGAATCTAAAAAAAAGATTCAAAAAATTTAAATTTGGTTTACGCTGAATTAATATTGTCTAAGAAACGATTGACAATGTCAAAATTACCGAAAAAAAATGTTTGGGCCATTTTTGGGGGAAAAAGTGCGTTTTTTAGGATATAAATGGACCTAGAACCTACAAAAAAAATTCAAAAAAATTAAAATTTAGTTTACGCAGAATGAATATTGTCTAAGAAACGATTGGCAATATCAAAATTACCGAAAAAAATGTTTGGGCCATTTTTGAGCGAAAAAGTGAATTTTTTAGGATATAAATGGACCTAGAAACTACAAAAAAAATTCAAAAAAATTAAAATTTAGTTTACGCAGAATGAATATTGTCTAAGAAACGATTGGCAATATCAAAATTACCGAAAAAAATGTTTGGGCCATTTTTGAGCGAAAAAGTGAATTTTTTAGGATATAAATGGACCTAGAAACTACAAAAAAAATTCAAAAAAATTAAAATTTAGTTTACGCAGAATGAATATTGTCTAAGAAACGATTGGCAATATCAAAATTACTGAAAAAAATGTTTGGGCCATTTTTGAGCGAAAAAGTGAATTTTTTAGGATATAAATGGACCTAGAAACTACAAAAAAGATTCAAAAAAATTAAAATTTAGTTTACGCAGAATGAATTTTGTATAAAAAACGATTGGCAATATCAAAATTACCGAAACAAATGTTTGGGCCATTTTTGGGGGAAAAAGTTAGTTTTTTAGGATTACGCAGATATGAGAAATATCCTCTCATTGCCGGACTTTGGGGGTGGGGGCAATTGCCTCTGCTGCCCCCCCCCCCTTGGAGCCGCCATTGGACAGGTAACAGAATGATACGTGTATAGGTATCGGTATTACTTTTCCTCTTGCGCAGTTTTTTATTTAATATTTACTCAGGATTAACATTATTTCATTTATATTTTTGTTTATTATTATTATTGTTCTTATTCATGCAACGCCCAGTATAACATGTATATCTAAGATATAATTGAATTGAATTTCTAGATATTGTATTATTTGAGTAAAAAATTAAATTATTGTTGTTGTTGTATTGAAAAATAGTAGGTGATTCATAAATTATCTGTAAGCAACAGTTTTTTATTATTGGAATAACTTTTCTACTCTTCAACTTCATTCCCAAACGACTTAATTATCAAGAAAGTTCATGGATCCTCAATAACTTTTTTCAACAATAAATTTGATACTTTACTTATGCCACATGATTTTTTAGTTTAGTGCCTAACAAATCTATCGATATTCTTTTATATTTAGAAGGATCTGTAACATTAAAATATTTACACAACTTCATACCAGATCAAATGGTGAATTAACACAAAATTAAAAATATTTATATAACAATACGACACTCTAAGAAGTTTTAAGCCTGAAATCGACCTCGCAGCAATTTAAGACAATGATTAGTTCCATCCTGCAGCCGAAACGATCAACAATTTTGACCCAGACCTAACCGCTTGCGATTTTTTAAATTAAACGAAAAAATTGAACGGATTCAAATGTATCGATGCAAATGCAATAGTAGATTGGTCAGAAATATTTAAAATGTATAAAGTTATGAGGTGAATATTTAAAATAATTTCGTTTCACATAATTTTTTTGGTATTGTGGTGTGCGGATTTTGAGTGCTGTATTTGAAAAACAAATAACAATAAAAACTACTTACTTCTTTTAGCAGGAGAAGGATTGAGCGATACATCTTGGATCATAAAACAGAAAATAGATGCTAATACCACACATTCTGCAATTTTTGCAGACATTTTGAGTAATAAAACAAACACTAATAATCACATAAACACTATCACTAGCGTAAAAAACACAAATGAAGATAATCCAAGGAAAATATTCAAAGAGTTTTAGAGATTTTTAACAAATTTAGACGTTCTACTAATTTTTAAAGGCTAGTAGATGGAAATATGCGCGAATATGCGTTTTCGAGTAGTTCAAGGAGTTCATCCATCTACAAAAAGAGTTAAAACAGCTTGAAACGATTGGTTTCTAATTCGAAAAGCCGATAAACGTCACAAAACAGCAGGACTCGCTACGCGCTCTATCTCTGCATCACTGTAAGCTTCGAACTAGAGCTCTTTGCAGAATGAAAGCTCCGACAAGCTTTTAGGTTCAACCGAAATCTGACGGATCGTTCCGATTGAAGCCGAGTCATAAAGCTGTTCCTATGTATGCCGCTTGTAATTATTTTTATTTATTTTTTGATGTTCTATCAGTTCATCCCTCGGGGGTGAAATTAAAAGCTGAACTAACGAGAACTTAAAATTTGCATTTTTATTTTAGGGTTTTTAACCAAATACGTAATACTGAAGAAGCGTTCAGGACTAATTTAAAAAAATTATATACCCAACTAAAGCCGGAAAAGTATTTTTTCCTATTTTTTGGTTCTTTGAATCTCTCACTTTTATCTTTTATTATTTTTCCTTTCGCAACTTAGAAGGGGCTAGAACTGACAATCCTGAAATTCAGACACCGATGCATCATCGAGGATTAAACAATACGGTCCAAGAAAAGCGTTCGTTTCATTGATTATGGCAAAAGTAATTGCTTCTCTGGTTCCTCTAATTGCAGTGTTATGTAATCTAAATTTTTTTTTTATATTTAATATTTTCACACAGACTTTTCCATGTATCCGCTATATGTATTCCTGAAACGTAACCGTGATAGAAAGGGAAAATAAGAGGATATGCATGCATGCATGAAAGCACTGGGTGGATAGGTCGTAACCTTTACTAAAATATTATTGGAGATTACCGTCCTTCGGCTACGAAAGGTTTTCTAACATAAAAACTTTTTATGGAGATAGTAGGATTACTATATATTTTGCATATACGCTCTTTATCTTCACAAAACTGGACCCTCGTAAGTATTCTAAATTTTTATAATAATGTAAAACTTTTCTTAAGATTTGGATATCATAAAATAAAAATAACTGAAAGTGGTTTAAACATTACAAGATTGAGTAATTCCATAACATAAAATAATAATATTAGGCGACTGGAAAGCAAAAAATGCGTTAGAAATAGATCACACATCCTTTAAAGAATAGCCCAAGCAAAAGAAACATGGACGTTGGAAGAAAGACGTACAACTGTTAAAGATACATCATTGAGGAGATTAACTAAGGTATCTCAGACCATGTTCCACAGTAGTGGTGAGAGCACCCCTCCCTGTGGACAGTCTTTTACAACGAGGCCTCTTATGGTGACATCATCTACACAGATTCTTATTGCTCTTTTTGAAAGCCTATTTTATATCCATCCATTTACTGTGTTGGGGATATTTTTATTAGCTAAGGCAATATCTATTTTGGGAAAAGTGGTTTTTTCAAACGCACCTTCAATATCTATGAATCTATCTCCCAAGGTAGAGTCCAGCGATCTTTCGATATGGCCTGCCACAAGGTGGAGGGCTGAATCTGTAGACTTTCCTGGGGTGTACGCATATATCTTTCACATAGCATCTCTAAAGTTTTCATTGAAAACTATGCGATATGCTTTTGGAATGGAGTAATCCAATCCTCCTGGTTTTGGTATAAAGACAACCTTGACTTCTCTCCAGCTTTTTGGAATATACCTCAGTGCCAGGGAGGATCTGAGGATTCCTACCAGGTGCGGCATTAATGCATCCAGGCCCCACTGAAGTAGCGCTGGATAAATGCCGTCAATTCCTGATTTAAAAGGGGAGAAGCTCGAGATGGCCCACCTTAATTTATCCTCATCGACGATCTGGTCTGCTATTTATTCTCCAGTGATCTTCCATGAGGTTGTGTCGCTCCTCTTCCTCCCAGATTGCCGCATTAGTGGTTCTGGAGTCAGAGAAGTGTGTTGACATTAACAGTTCAAGACTTTCCTTAAGGTTGGCAGTTCTAGTGCCATCTTCTTTGGTTAGTGTACCGATATGGCGATATGGGTCTTTAGAGAGAGCCTTTTGGAGTCTAGATTTCCTCACAGTAGTTCTCTTTTGTCTTTTGTCTGACGACTTTTTTGTACTCTCTGAGGTAAGACCTGTATATGTCCCAGTCCTCTTCAAGTTAAGTATTTTTTGCCTTGTTAAAAGATTGATTGTTGTCCGTGGCGCGGTTGCCAATTTGTTTATTAAATATGAATGAAATGAATTATGTTTAATTTGTAATTGGAAATTAAACATTAGTGACTGGGAATGCTCCAGTAAATGAAGCGAACGAGAAACTAAAGACATATAATTTACTACTAACACTGGAGTCACAAAAGTCGCGCCCTATTTGGACAAGATGATGGCGAACTATATCACTCAGTCACTCAATGTTAACGGAGACGTACAAAAAAACTGATACAATGAAATTTGATTCTATTTCAATTTATTGACATCTAAATTACCCGAAATAGAGGGAAACGAAATAGAGATACGGGCAGAGCAGAAGATAAACGAGGTGTTGTAGATCTCATTGGCGGTGACAAGCGGGAACAATTGAATTAATCACTAATCTATTCAACCGCTCTTTGGCCATGCAATTGGTCCACGCACTTCGTTTGTTTGATGCCCGATAAATTTAATTTAGAAATCACTTGTTATAGGCTTCAATTTATGATCAGGAAACGTTATTACCAACATTATCGGTAATGTGATCTACCTGTACGTCAAATCATTACCAATCGATGTTTTCAATGTTGAGGGCCACTTTTCAACTTGTCTATGACGGTTTTTATGTACCTAGAGGTTACAAAAAAATTACATGAAGCTGAAGGAGGTATTTTTGACGTACAATTCACAAAATTTGTGGAGAACATTTATTTACTAAATACAAGGTAGATATTAAGTGCGGTATAACGTATTTTTTTGATTCGGATGTTGCTATTTTGAAATAATAATTAAAGAATATAGAATATTTTTTGATATTATTACAATATTATTTTAACAGTAATCAGTAAGATAATAATACATCAGACTTGCGTTTAGGTATTTTCAAAGAATTTCAGGTGGCATAATTTGAGGTCAAACGTCTAATTGATATGCACACTCCAAGAATAATCGCTATGTTTAATTCATTCAATTAGCAAAACTCTGTAACTTATTCGAGCGTACTATTTAGTTTCTCCTTGGGAGTTATTGGAGGAATATAGTTTAGAGTTGTGATATTTTTTTAACCAAATATGTTTTGTCACACGAAAATGACAAATGACAAATGAAATTTTGTGGAAGTATACCTTTTTAGGTCTCAAATAAACACAAATTTCTTCAGATTAAAAAATCTAACGGTTTTCAAGATATTAAAGTTTTTAGGCTAAAAACATTTTTTTTTTTCAAAAATAAAGTTGGTTGGCAAAAGATCATGGTACAGGGTTCTTTAGATACTCATTTTTTTGTTTTTGCATGAACTTTTTGATACAATAAAAAAAATTAAAGTTACTACTTGAAAACAGGCTCAATAATTGAAAAATCTCAAAAAATGATTTTTGCAATAACGAATTTTTCAGTAATTGTTGATAATTTGTTTAAATTTTTAATAAAATTAAAAAACTGATTACTCCATTGAATTCTACAGAAAAAAATACAAAGAAACTGTGTTTCAATGTTTTCTTTGAAATTTGATTTTTGTTCCGTATTGTTATAAATATTCAATTGTAATAATAAAAATGCAGATAAATATAAAAAATAATTCTTTTTTAAATTGTTTTGTTGTATGATCAAAAAATATGCAGTATGAAAGTTGTATATTATGAAAAAATCTTTAACTTTTGACATAACCTCAAAACTGTCGAGAAAAATGCGAAAAATCGTATTTTTTCTTTTTATTTCCGAGAAAATAATGTACTTTTGATGAAAATTAACGAAAGTATGTCTTTCTATATCAAAGTTCTATAGTGCGAATGATTTGATTGATTATGCAACAAAACAATTTAAAAAATAATCATTTACACGGTTCGCAAAATCATATAATAAACTATTCGTCAAAATTTGAAAACGCCTTCGCCAAAATTTGAAAACGCCTTCGCCAAAATTTTAAAAAGCATTAAATCGAGCTTTTTTTGCGATTATACAGGGTGACGCGATGGTCCATTGTGGCTAAACGGTTAATATTTTGAAAATTTTGTTTATTCATGGATATGTGGGTTGATAAAGGCTACATTTTAAAATTATTTTGAATTATACAGGTTGTCCCAAAAAAGTGTGGCGTATCAAAATTATATTATTTCTTATGGAAGACCCTATATTTTATTGCATTTATAGATTATATGTTAAAAATAAGATAAACTTCCTTAAGTATTCCCTATACCTAAGCTTTTTACTTTTCGAGATATTTTCATATTTCTAAAAATGGAAGGACTTTCAAGAAAACCAATAACTTGGAAACCTATGGAATCAGCCAAATCCAATTTTAACTGAAAAAACTTAAACTAATAATTGAAAGCAATAATGTATTTAGAGTTGTTTAAAATTATACAGGGCGTCCAAAATGGGGAGATTCTTTAATGACATATTCAAACGACAATATCGTTCTTATTTTAAATAGGACGCCCTGTATTTTATAATCCTATTATGTAGCAAATTCCAGTACCTTTTTAAAATTATAAAGGTATACTATGCCTAAATCCATCAATTTTGGAGTTATTTTTATTTTTGTTAAATTTTACATTATTTTTCCACCGTAATCCGTAAATATAATACTCTGTATTTGATCAGGTTAGACTATTGCAACGTCATTTTTTGACTAGTATCCAATGATACATTTTACAACAGTTCTCAAAAGCTTTTTCTTAAAAATGTCTTTTCTTGCGACTGTACGTGTATGGTGAAATAAAAAACATTTATTTTGTAAATTTTATATATTACAACAGTAGATCACATATTTAGACTAAAAAATATTCTTTTATAAAGTCTACAAATTCACTAAAACCACTTTCCAATGATCTTGATATTTGATCTGCATTTAAACAATATGTTGAAAGAAGTTATTATGATATTAAGAATATGAAAACGTAATAAGGAATTTCGATTTAGCTGTGATTGAAGTATCAGTTCCTTAAATTTTTAAATATGCACCTATGCGTTATTTCTGTCTCTTGATTCACAATTTTATTATATAAATAGTCTCTTCTCTCTCAAATATTGTTTACCTAAAAATAAAAATTTTGTATTAAATCATTATAAAAGTGAATTTTAAAAAGTTAAAATTTATTATTAGAAAAGTGCGAACTAAAGGTAAGTTTTTGATTTTATAACATCATGTGTATCGTAAAACTACTCTTTAATCAATCTTAATCCTAAATTGAAATTGTAAAAAGCATTAAAACTCTAATTACCATCCACTAGATCCTGAATTTGAACCATAACTCCATCCAGAGCCGTAACCATATTTGTATCCGCTCGCATAAGTACTACCTCCATTACCGCCACCATAGTTTCCGCTTCCGTAGTTTCCGCCTCCATAATTTCCGCCACCATAGTTTCCGCCTCCATAATTTCCTCCACCATAATTTCCTCCGCCATAATGTCCGCTGCCACCATGATATCCGCCTCCATTTCCGTATCCACTGCTTACATAGTATGTAGGTCTAAAATAAAATACAAAAATTAAGTATATTGTGTTCTGTTGCTTATTCTGTTGCTTATTCGATGTAATAGCCCGGTTGATGAAGCTTGAGAAGCGGGGATAGTGCTTTCTCGAGATGTAATAAAAAAATCTCTGACCGGTGACACAGAAACCGCGTTACAACATTTTGATAAACATAAATCATACAATTTAAATGTTCTGAACAATTTATTATACATCTAGATGACCTTGATGAATTCTCAGATGAACATTGAATAAGTTGAGATAGGTATAAGAGAATTTGGGGAATATTAGTCAAAATGTATCTCAAATCGAAAGATACTATATAAAAATGTAGTAGAACTATAGCAAATTTCTAAATATCATTTTAATTAATGAATTAATTAAACGAATAAATATTGTATTTTATACAGGGTGCGCCAATTATTTCCACTCGATCTCTAGCACCGAAACTAAAAGAGATATCAACAAGATTTTTTGTAGGGGTGGCTAATTTTTGTGGAATGAAAATTAATTTTGTTTTTTTAAATTGAACACCCTGTATACGATTATGTCTTCTGATTCTACTTAATATTAGATTTACGGTAGTTTTTTGTGTTTGTAAATCCGACGCGGCGTTGACAAGTTATTCCTATTTTAAGCATATTTAATGAAAAAACAGCACTTCAGAAATATTAGCACAAAAACCACATTTTTTAAAAAATTCCTCAAAAAAGCTACTATGATGTAAATGAAACATGCACCTATCACAATAATCATACAACATCTTCACCTGTTGCACAGGGTGTTTGCCGATGGCGTGCCAATAGTCTAGTTTTCAAATGGCAATAACTTAATTTTTTCAAATGGGACACCCTGTATATTTTTCTTTAGTTAGAAGCTCTCCCTAATACGCATTAAAAAAATATAGGGTTTTGCAGATCTAACTTTACTATTTACTTTAATAATTGACGTTAAGTGACAAACAACATATTTTACACAATTTTTAATAAGTACAAAATTTTACAAAGTTTAATCGTAAGAAAACTACAATAGTGAAAGTTAAAATTTATAGTAGGTGTTCAAAATGTCTTCCATTTTCATTTATACATTTTCTTGCCCTTTTTTTCATTGATTTACGCACATCTCTTAGCATTGCAGGGGTCACCTGTCTAAATGCTGCAGTAATTCTTTCTTTCATATTTTCTTTTGTGGTAACCTCTTCTTTGTAAACAATATTTTTAATAAAACCCCACAAAAGAAATCGCAAGGTGTAGGGCAAGGCGATCTAGTAGGCCAATTTATATGTCCTCCCCTTCCTATCCAACGATCCTGAAATTCCCTATTTAACCAATTGCGAACATCTAATAGGTAATGTGGTGTGGCACCATCTAATTGAAACCACATTCCGTTGCGATAATTTTGAGGCACATTTTGCAATAAGTTGCGAAAATCATGTTCTAAAAAATCGCGCGAAATCACGAGGTAACAATTTTTGGTCAAGCTGGATATGATAGGGGTGATATTTATTCTTTTTTATTATGCTTCTAATTGTGGTATTGGAAATATCTAACTGATTGCTTAATTGCCTTGTGCTTATATTCAACTATACTGATCATTACCTTATATGCGTTGTCAATAGTAACAGCTGTAGTTTCACGTGAATGTTTTTCATACTTGACGGTTCCTGTTCTATCAAATCTATTCTTTAAATTCTCAAAAGTATCCTTTTGTGGATGACGTCTTTCTGGGTATCTTTGACGATAGACCCTACTAGCAAGAAACGCATTTTTTTGACATTCACCCAGTATCCATATCATATCAATATTTTCTTGAACACTATAATTCTTATTAAAATCCATTTTTTATACACAATACCGATTAAATATAGTAGACGTGATACAATACAAAATTTTATGTTGACAATTAATGCCATAACAAAATATACCTACTGTCATTTTCAGAGGTAACTTGGTTTCTTATTAATAATTGTGTAAAATATGTTGTTTGTCACTTAACGTCAATTATTAAAGTAAATAGTAAGTTAGATGTGCAAAACCCTATATTTTTTAATGCGTATTAGGGAGAGCTTCTAACTGAAGAAAAATATACAGGGTGTCCCATTTGAAAAAATTAAGTTATTGCCAATTGAAAACTAGACTATTGACACGCCATTGGCAAACACCCTGTGCAACAGGTGAAGATGTTGTGTAATTATTGTGATAGGTGCATGTTTCATTTACATCATAGTAGGTTTTTTGAGGAATTTTTTAAAAAATGTGGTTTTTGTGCTAATATTTCTGAAGTGCTGTTTTTTCATTAAATCTGCTTAAAACAGGAATAACTTGTCAACGCCGCGTCGGATTTACAAATACAAAAAACTACCGTAAATCTAATATTAAGTAGAATCAGAAGACATAATCGTATACAGGGTGTTCAATTTAAAAAAACCAAACACTGTCTACCCCTACAAAAAATCTTGTTGATATCTCTTTTAGTTTCGGTGCTAGAGATCGAGTGGAAATAATTGGCGCACCCTGTATAGTAAAAAATAAAATACTCACGCTTCATACTCTTCATAGACGACAGGTTGTTGTTGGTGATGAACGTGATGAACATACGTAACAGGGTATCCGCCACCATATCCTCCATAATTACCACCGTAACCTCCGTAACCACCATATCCGCCATAACCACCATAACCTCTACCATGTCCGTATCCAGCTAATTTGGATCCAACTAATCCTCCAATTACACCAGCTTTAAGACCCAAAGCGGCACCTCCTAAAGCTCCAGCTCCTAAAGCTCCTGCTCCTAAAGCTCCTGCTCCTATCGCTCCCGCTCCTAATGCTCCTGCTCCTATGGCTCCAGTTCCTAGTACTCCTGCTCCCAGCACTCCAGCTCCCAATGCTAAAAGTCCTAGTCCTGAAATTATTATCATTAGTAATGTGTTTTTTTTTTAATTTTCTTTGTGTTTCTATAATTATTTTGACAACGACTTTTGAAAGAAAGTGAGAACATCAGATAATTAAATAATATAGGACAAACTATAGGAATACTTTAAAATAGATTTAAGGAGCATGTAGCACCATTCAAAATGATCAAAGAAACGCTAATACGTGAGATATTAAATTGAGTGGTAATTAGGTGTTGTAAAAGACGAAAAACTCAAAAAAATTTGATATTAAAAACTCACCGTGACGTTTCTCCCTTACAAGTTCGACTTGTTTTCCATTATTATCACCGTCTTCTACTGGTTGTAAAGTTTCACTAGCTGCGGCAGCGCAAAAGAGAAATGCGAAAAAAACGACGTTCTTCATATCGGAAGATTTCGACCGACAGGTACAATTATTTGCGATACGGATTGTACTGAATGATAAAAACGACATCAACTTCTTTTATAGTAAATACCAAGCCATCCCGGATTTTTGCCGCGAAGACCGGTACTTTAACCTTGTCTACAGCAACCATGAATGATTTATTCGGTGATACGTTTAAAAAATTCCCCATATCAGATTAAAATATTTGTCTCTGACTGGTATAAGAATTAATCGACAAAGGCAATTAATGATACTTATATTTTGTGATAGAAACTAAATAAAATATAAAAAATCTGTCGCCGGTGATATAACAAAATTATCTATTTATAATTCGTTCTATAAGCATTTTGAGGTAACCCTGTACGATTTGTTTATAGTAACACTCACAAGACTTTAAATCGTTGATAATTCGAAAAAATAATGTTAACGCAGCCACTCATGGTCAAATCCCTAAAGCCTGAAGGAAGTATTTAAGGTGAATTTTTACAGGTTGTTGAATATGAAAGGACAATTGTTTTTTGCTTAAACTTGTATCTCCAATATCACTCGCGTCCAAATTGGACCTTGGCCTTCTTATAAAAAAATTGTAACTTGTTTTGAAAGGTTTTTTAATTTTGTTGAATGAATTTATACTCCAGTGACATCCTTCAAGCCGTATTCAAGTTCAAGTGCTCTGCAAATATTTTAATCGAGGGTCAATGAACCTGAAAATAATTTATTAGTTTGTTATATTATTTTAAATATGAATAATAAACAAATCTATTATGGGATAATGCGGAAAAAAACAATATAAAAAATTTAATAAATGACACCAAAATAAATTTAAACAATCGCGCTATTTTTTTACAAAAGTGGTTTGAATGATCCAATTCAAAGAATTTATATGTTTTGCATATATATTTGGAGAAAAAAGTTAAAAATATATTTTTTTAATACATGATATAAAACAAAAAGAAGTTTTACAATTAAATAATTATAAAATAGTCTACAATATTGGCAGCTTCCCACATTTTACAGAAAATTGATAAATACAATTTAAAAAAAAAGTTAAATATTTAAGTATAATTAACCAGTTCCAATATTTGATTTATTCAATTTTAAAAATGTAATATCAATATTCATAAAAAACTGAAATGAATCACAGTTTTTATTATGATATTTATATGTTAATCTAATTTGAATTTAAAACAAGTAATTTTTACATAATGTACATATTAAAATTCTAAGCATTTATGAAAAAGGATTTGAAGTTAGATTAGCATTAAGAAAGTAATCGGTGTAAAATCCAAAGGAACTTTATCATCCACGTCTTACATAATTTATAAATGGGCCAGTAAACAATTTCTGTTTACAAAAATGTCAAAGTCAGACGATATTTTAATACCCAAAGCCCCAATGTAACCCCCAGTGTATTCACTATTTTTCTGCTTATTAAAATGCCTAGTCACACTAGACACGTTATTTAATTCGAAATTAATTATAATTAAATTTAAACACTTCAAAATTTACTAAATCAATTGATGTTATTTCAATTGAAAAACGTTCATGTAGATAATATTAAATAAAATATCAATAACTGCAAACAATTTATTAATATAACAATATATTAATATTATACATAATTATTTTAAATAAACAGAAAATAAAATATATTCATTATTTAATATTTTTCTTCATTATATCAGTAGTAACCTGGACCATAAGAGTCATCATAAGTATGCACGTAAATAGTTCGTGGTCTAAAAAATAAAATATAATTATTTACAAACCCTAACGGTCCATTACAACAAAGGTGGAATTTTTTGAACCATAAAAATTCCCAAAAAAGGACCATAGGCGTAACAAAATTGCCTAAGGATGTGAAATAAAATCACACTTGTTCCCAATAACAATGACATTAAAAATGTCCTACCCTACACCAGCGCCTGGACTTCAACAACTACTCCTTGGGCTATATGCCCCACCAGGTATTGAATTACGAAAGTCCAGACGTGGTTTGGTGCCCGACCAAGTCGGGGCTTTGTTATTAAAGGAGCTTGCCATTCTTAGACCGGTTTCGGTATTATTGTACCTCATCAGTAAAAAACAGGCTAGCTCGACATCCCATATCTAAATGATGTCTGACCAATTACAAACAATATAGATTTAAAACATGTTTTAAATATTTAATTGAACTTACCCGTAATTGTTATAATACTGTGAGGGTCCCCTAAAACAAACAAAATTACGTGAATCTAAATAAAAAATATATTCTGGAACTTACCAGTAATTGTTAGAATACCATGATGGTCCCCTAAAACAAACAAAATTACGTGAAAATAATACCCATAATTTAAGTGCTTAAAAACTAGTTTTCAGTGTTAGTACCATTTTATTCGAGATATATTTCTTAATTTAAAACTTACCCATAATATGGCCTTCTTCCATATCCACCAAAGAGACCTCCTAAAACTGAAAAATAATATTTTTAAATCACAAAGTATAAGTATAAAATTACCAAGAAAAAGAATAAACATTTTATGCAAAAATTATACAGGGTATTTCATAGTTAAACCGTAAATATACAGGGTGTTTCATTTGGAGAGGGTAATATTTTAACAGTGGATAGCTGAGATACTGAGTATTTTGTTCATTTTGGTCATTTATTCATTGCCTCCTGTGCTTTTAACTACTCTGTATAATTTTATAATATTTGGTACACATACTCTATGTGTCTTAACAAATTAATTGAGATATTATTAATATTAAAAATACAGGCCCGGCTTCACTAAAAATTGACAAATTTGTTCCACTCATAAACAACACCCTGTATGTTAAATTTTCAAAAATATTTTACCATATCTAAAAAGAGGACAAAAAATTGAATTTAACGATATACTTTTTATTTTTGCACATATGATTTTACTACCCATAAATTGTTAGAATCTTTTATATTTTTGTCGCACCGAATTTGTCAATTTTTAGTGAAGCCGGGCCTGTATTTTCAATATTAATAATATCTTAATTAATTTGTTAAGACACATAGAGTATCTGTACCAAATATTATAAAATTATACAGAGTGGTTAAAAGCACAGGAGGCAATGAAGAAATGAACAAAACACTCTGTATCTCAGCTATAAGGGACCGTAGACCTATAAAATATTTAGAATCACCTCAGTCACTCCTATCCTCTGTTAAAATATTACCCTCTCCCAATGAAACACCCTGTAAATACAGGGTACTTAGGTGATTCCAAATAACCTTGGTTACTGGGTCTAACGGCCAATATTTTGATGAGCCGTAACTTTAGAACCACCCTGTAGATTTCTCTCATACTTGGTACCGGTAGATTGTTAATAGCCCAATCTTATAGTGTAAGAGCTACAATTAAAATCCAGATCCGGATTAAGAAGAATTTGTAAAATTTGAAAATTCCCAAAACAACACCCTGTACATCAGATTTTTTTAAATTGAGATGGATATTTGAAAAGAACGGAAAAAAATGAGTTAAAGTGAAAATTTTTTTTAAGTGCACATCCCATTCTACTACTGGAATTATAAGGTTGTAAATGGATTTTTTTCATTTTCACAATCAGTAACTTTCGAAATACCTGGTAGATTTCTTTCATATTTGGTACATGTATCATTTTTTAGTAGCCCAATCGTATAATGTAAGGTAAAATCCAGATACGGATGGAAAAATGGAAAAACTGAGATATACTGACTTATTTTTATAAATGCACATCTGGTTCTACATATTACTAAACTTTTAAAGTTAAAATTCAATTAATGCAATACTTATTGTCATTTTCATAAGTCATAACTTTGGAAACACAATGTAGATTTCTTTCATATTTGGTACAGGTAGATCGTTTAAGAAAAATTTGTATAAGTTAATAATCTCTAAAATGGCACCCTGTATATCAGATTCTTTAAAATGTAAACGGATACCTATTTGAAAAAAAAAAAAAATTCAGTTTAACTCATTTTTTTCCGTTCTTTTCAAATATCCATCCCAATTTTAAAAAATCTGATTTACAGGGTGTTGTTTTGGAGATTGTAGTTCTTACACTATATGATTGGGCTGTTAACACACTTTACAGGGTGGTTCTAAAGTTACGGCTTATCACAATATTGACCGAAATGGATGAAACACCCCGTACCTCGGTTATTAAAGGCGTTAGACCCAGTAACCAAGGTTATTTGGAATCACCCTATTTACAGTTAACGTAGGTATGTCGGTTTAACTATGAAACATCCTGTATATAATTAGAAGTTGTATTTCACTTACATCGTTTATCTCTGACTGATCCACTATCACTAGATTGAGACTCTTCAGGCTTCAATATTAACGGCTTATATTGTAAAGACGGTTCATAATTATTTTCTATACGTGCATTATCTGCCAAGCATACTACGCCTAAACACAATACTGCACAAATAATAATAGTAATCTTCATTGTAACTGCTGACCTACCACACTAACAGTTGAACATTTCAACAAGTCTTTATATATTAAAATATATTGGCAATTAGAGTGACTTTTTTGTTGAATTGTATGGATATTATGAAGACTAAAAGGATGCATTTATATGCAGAAACTATTATAATTTTTATCTCATCTATTAATTTTCAATGATTGTTGTTGTTGATAGATAAAACTAGATATAAGTCTGCAAAACATGGTATTTTTCGGGTTTTTTATGTATAATTTAAAGTACATTAAAATTAAAATATAAATAGCTGTTGTCTTAGTAAGTAAACAAGTCAGACATCCTGCTTACTTTGTATTTTTCCCTTAAAGGGGAAGAAAACAGTCGAAAAACTGTTATCTCCAATGCAAATTGGTTTTTTTAACACAAATGCAAGTGGTTGCTTGGTAAAGTTGACAAAACTCACTTTCAAAGCTTAATTTATCAGTTTTACTGAAATGGTACCACATTTGCGAGCTATCGTCTTGTTTATATTTTTTTACAGTGTACAAAAAGTTTTTGAAGGTTTAAAGGTATGTGAAAAAATACGAGGATAGTTACAAAAAATGTAAATGTGTTCGTACCTTTCAACAATACATGAAGAAAATGCTTTTTCTCCAAACTATCTGAGAACGTTCAAAAATGTGTTTAAGGGATGGCACTTTTTCCTACAGCCCATGGAGAAGGTTGATGGACTACACTCAAAGAAATTTTCCAGTATATACCATATTTATGGCGGATCCAGGTTCCCTTTAGGTTCAGTTTTTTAACGTATTCCATAGCCTCCCGACCCTCAACTCCACCCGATGCGTGGAAGACAGCCCCCCCTTTAAAATCGGCTGGATCCGCCCCTGATTTATGGGACACCCTGTATATAGTATGGATAAATAAATCTTTTAAGATTGAAAACACTTGACTCATAAAATAAAATATACTTATCGATTTTCTTTAACAATACGGCCACAGTATTGTTCTGGAAATAAAGGGGCGATTTGGAACATCCAAGGATAAAACAGAATCCATTGATGCTGTGGCACAACGGTATCAGAAGAGCCCCTTTCACGGCTGCCCTAACGGAAAGACGACACATCGTACAAAGTGTGCCCTCGAGCAGATGGGGCCATCACACCATTTGAATGACACGTTCTTATAACATCCAGCGGTAAAAAGGGATTTCATGTTGGGCGATTTTCAGTGTTTTTCGTTAAAATATTCTGGGTTCACGTTTTGCAGATTTCTGCTATGAAATATCTTCGTATTACGAGTTCCGTTCTAACACGTACGAGGATACTCCATATTAAATCCATTGACGACGGGAGAAAATTGTTTTCAGGGAATAAAAATCTTAATTTTGACCTAAAAATAATTAACAGAGTCTGGAGGTTTTTCGTTCACCTTGTACAATGAACTTCACTTGTTTTATTGGTTCAGTGTCAAGATTTTGCCGTGCCACGTGGACAAACAAGTTTAGTAAATTACGTCATCTGCTAAAAGTTGAATAATAAAAAAATAATGTGACAAATATAGAAAATTATCATCTGATTATTTAAATAGATACGAATTAATTATTAATGGATCTTTTCTATATGGATTTAAACAATTGACATTTACACCTATGACATCCTTGGAGAGATAAAATGGCTTGATATCTTGATTGCTTCAATTCATTCAGATTATTAAACAATCATTCATCTGTGAGAGCAATTTCCCATTCAGGAATTGTATGTGGTGGCATGCACACGACTTCCTAATGCATCTTATGCACTTTTAATTGGTATAACGCAAGGATAATTTGCTGGCCGATTTGAAATATCGATTTCCACTTTATGTTGTGTATCTGAAATCTTCAGAAAAATGTATATTTTGATTATTTATGTATACCCAAAGAAATCTCCATATAGGACAGTGACGGCGATTAAAGGGGGCAGGCGTCCCCCCACTTTTAGAATGATATATCGATAAATAAATGTAATGTTTATTCTGTTTTCAGGCTAGGAGTTATGTACAAAGTTTTCGCCCCCTATTTCTAATGTCCAATCGCCGCCACTGATATAGGATAATTTGAATGGCTACCTAATTTTTTAAGAGATATTTTATATATTATAGAATCTTATTATCTCACTAGAAGCGTCAATCAAAACATTTAACAATAATAAATAAATTATTATTGTTTCTTTGCATTTTAATTATATTGTTTTCTTCATATCTTTCAAAAAGTTTACTCTAACTTTCCCTGAACCAATTGCATATTTTCTGAAATCCAAATACTTTTAGAAACTTTGCAACACTAGTAATTTCCTACAGAAACTATCACGTGACCAAAAGTGGTATCGTTCCGCCATAATAAGAGAAAAACTTGCTAAGATGTCGACAGGTTGAAAACAAATCCTTATGCTCGCTTTTTAGCGACTTTTTGAGGTCTGTTAACAATGATTGTTAACTGGCTCTTGTATTTAGCATTTAAAGAGATTTAAGGACTTCAAAAAAGATTTTTTTCAGCATTTAATGCTTCCGTCTAGCATTATTTGCTTGTATTTGCGTGATAGTTGCTTTAAGCAGTGTATAAAGACATTTTAAATACCCTGTATATATTTCTCTACCAGAATACGTTTAAATACATTGTGATTAAAATTTTCCGATATTGTTTATCGACAAAATGGTCACAAAAACGTCTTCGTGCCACTGAACAAGATAAAATCGAATCAAAGCGTACCAAAAGTTGTAGGAAATAGAATATCCACTACACATCCCACTAGACGGGTCGCTACATCCTGATTAACTTTAATAACATATCATCCGTGGCAATTGCCAGAAAATTAACAACGTTCCTAACCGCATGACAAGACTTCTAAGAGAGTATTGAATCGATGGCTTCGTTTGTGTTTGCCAACCTGGGCTGTATTTCAGAAATTACTGAAGGGCGATTTGAATTGGGTTATATAACCCATATAGTCCATAATTAAAATATTTTTCCAATGTTTTTAAATTGCAATAGACAGAACCATTCTAGACATAGACATTTTATTTAGAAACTTTTTTCTTTCCATTTCCTTTACGATTTAATAATCTAAAAAACCTCGACGCATTCGTCGTCCCTTTGACTAGTCGATTTTTTTCTTCTTAACCACTTCAATGAATTCTCAGAGACTGATAGCCCGATATTCAACCACTTTGACCGACGATGGTCTTTTCAAAAGAGCTTTTTCAAATCAGAAAACACAATTTAAACTAGGGTCCTTCGTTAAAATATGAATCGCATTCAATGCTGACCGGATCTTAATATTTCAAAGGCGGGGTTGGTCTGGAAGTTCCAAAAGGAATTGGTTATAACGTTATCGCTGACGATATATGAAATAAAAATCGACGTGTTTGTAGGTTTCAAAGATTTCTGGCATTATTGATGACTTTAACAATTCAGTCCATAAAAGAATTAATTAGGGTAAACCAGTAAGGAATTTTAATTTATTAGATTCGACATCCTAAGACCGGTTTCTGTCTTTCGACTTCATCAGTTAGGCTTTTCGAATCCAATAAATAAAATTCCAAACTCGTACAAGTCAATAGCTATATCCGCTATAAGATGATAACATTTTTAGATGTGCTACCATCTATGGTAAGAAGAGAAAAAAAAACCGGTCTTAGGATGTCGAATCTAATAAATTAAAATTCCTTACTGGTTTACTCACTTTGTATTAATCTCTGAAAGGGATAAAAAAGAAGAGAGTGACATCTTGACTAGATTCAGTCAAAATTTAATGTCAATACTCTCTTCTTACCATAGATGGTAGCACATCTAAAAATGTTATCTTATAGCGGATATAGCTATTGACTTGTACGAGTTTGGAATTTTATTTATTGGATTCAAAAAGCCTAACTGATGAAGTCGAAACACAGAAACCGGTCTTAGGATGTCGAATCTAATAAATTAAAATTCCTTACTGGTTTACTCACTTTGTATTAATCTCTGAAAGGGGTAAAAAAGAAGAGAGTGACATCTTGACTAGATTCAGTCAAAATTTAATGTCAATACTCTCTTCTTACCATAGATGGTAGCACATCTAAAAATATTATCTTATAGCGGATATAGCTATTGACTTGTACGAGTTTGGAATTTTATTTATTGGATTCGAAAAGCCTAACTGATGAAGTCGAAAGACAGAAACCGGTCTTAGGATGTCGAATCTAATAAATTAAAATTCCTTACTGGTTTACTCACTTTGTATTAATCTCTGAAAGGGGTAAAAAAGAAGAGAGTGACATCTTGACTAGATTCAGTCGAAATTTAATGTCAATACTCTCTTCTTACCATAGATGGTAGCACATCTAAGAATTAATTAGTTTTTTAAAAGAAAAACCGTTTGCTTTAGTAAAACATTTACCAAATGCTAATGATAAATTATAAAGTCGTTAATAAACGCTAGTAAATGTGCACACTCATTTTAAAACGAAATTGAAAATTATTACGAGAATTGATGCGAACAATCCAGCTGCTCTGGAGAAGTTAATCGATACCTTCGAGGAAAATCTTACTGTTCTGGAATAGGACATTTTGGATTAAACTATAATCCAATTATTTTATATTTTTCCTACGATATTCTGTATAAAAACGTATTTCTTCATTCGATAAAATCAAGTAGTACTGTTTTACGTTTATGTGCCATCAGTCGAAGTTTCACAACGGCTATTAAAAGAGAGTGGATACAATATATTATTTTGTGCATGGCGAAATAAGACGTACTATACCTTAATCTAAATTTTATAACTTTTATAGTTAATTAGAAAGTCATAAGATGGCGTCAAAAACAGATATCAAAGTTTGGAAGCATTTTTAAGGAATAAATTATTTTTCTACTAATATTCTAGACAGATTTTTTTTTGGTTTGTTCTAAAAAAATGACAATTCATGTTATCTATGAACAACACTTTCATGAATTTTAATGAACACTTGGCGGTATCACATGGATTTCAAACAAAAACGTCGCAATTCCGTAAACCGACATAGAACCAGGCTAAGCGGTATTAATCAAGTATTCCCGAGGGATAGAAGAAAAAGCAGCAGAACTCTCGGCTAGAAATCGTATCGTCCATACAAATGCTCGAAATTAGTTGTTAGTTATAGTTCCGAGTTAAAACATAATTCAGGTGGTAGGTATTCAAAATTCGAAACTATATTTTAAAGTACAGTTTTTTTTCTAAACGTAGTACGAGAAATCAGGATAATCAATGCTTAAATTATTTGTAAGTTTCTGTATCTGAGATACAGCATAAGTCTATATACAGGGTGCGCCAATTATTTCCACGCGATCTCTAGCACCGAAACTAAAAGAGATATCAACAAGACTTTTTGTAGGGGTAGACAGTGTCACTCGGACTACAATTTTAAAATATTTTGATGTATACAGGGTGGCTAATTTTTGTGGAATGAAAATTAATTTGGTTTTTTTAAATTGAACACCCTGTATGCGATTATGTCTTCTGATTCTACTTAATATTAGATTTACGGTGGTTTTTGTATTTGTAAATCCGACGCGGCGTTGACAAGTTATTCCTATTTTAAGCAGATTTAATGAAAAAACAGCACTTCAGAAATATTAGCACAAAAACCACATTTTTTAAAAAATTCCTCACAAAAGCTACTATAACGTAAATGAAACATGCACCTATCACAATAATCACACAACATCTTCACCTGTTGCACAGGGTGTTTGCCGATGGCGTGCCAATAGTCTAGTTTTCAAATGGCAATAACTTAATTTTTTCAAATGGGACACCCTGTATATTTTTGTTCAGTTATAAGCTCTCCCTAATACGTATTAAAAAAATATAGGGTTTTGCACATCTAACTTTACTATTTACTTTAATAATTGACGTTAAGTGACAAACAACATATTTTACACAATTTTTAATAATTACAAAATTTTACAAAGTTTAATCGTAAGAAAACTACAATAGTGAAAGTTAAAATTTATAGTAGGTGTTCAAAATGTCTTCCATTTTCATTTATACATTTTCTTGCCCTTTTTTTCATTGATTTACGCACATCTCTTAGCATTGCAGGGGTCACCTGTCTAAATGCTGCAGTAATTATTTCTTTGTTGTCTATTTACACAACCGTTCTTATGAAACGTGGCTTCGTCGGAGAATAAAACTTTGTTTAAAAAGTTACGCTCTGTATTTATCTTGTTTATTAACCATCTACTCCGCTCCACTCTACGCGCGAAATCACGTGGTAACAATTCTTGGTGAAGCTGGATATGATAGGGGTGATATTTATTCTTTTTTATTATGCGTCTAATTGTGGTATTGGAAATATCTAACTCATTGCTTAATTGCCTTGTGCTTATATTGGGATCTTCAACTATACTGATCATTACCTTATATTCGTTGTCAATAGTAACAACTGTAGTTTCACGTGAATGTTTTTCATACTTGACGGTTCCTGTTCTATCAAATCTATTTTTTAAATTCTCAAAAGTATCCTTTTGTTGAAGACGTCTTTCTGTCCATTTTTTATACACAATACCGATTAAATATAGTAGACGTGATACAATACAAAATTTTATGTTGACAATTAATGCCATAACAAAATATACCTACTGTCATTTTCATAGGTAACTTGATTTCTTATTAAAAAATGTGTAAAACATGTTGTTTGTCACTTAACGTCAATTATTAAAGTTAGATGTGCAAAACCCTATATTTTTTTAATGCGTATTAGGGAGAGCTTCTAACTGAAGAAAAATATACAGGGTGTCCCATTTGAAAAAATTAAGTTATTACCATTTGAAAACTAGACTATTGGCACGCCATCGGCAAACACCCTGTGCAACAGGTGAAGATGTTGTGTGATTATTGTGATAGGTGCATGTTTCATTTACATCATAGTAGCTTTTTTGAGGAATTTTTTAAAAAATGTGGTTTTTGTGGTAATATTTCTGAAGTGCTGTTTTTTCATTAAATCTGCTTAAAATAGGAATAACTTGTCAACGCCGCGTCGGATTCACAAATACAAAAAACTACCGTAAATCTGATATTTAGTAGAATCAGAGAAGACATAATCGTATACAGGGTGTTCAATTTAAAAAAACCAAATTAATTTTCATTCCACAAAAATTAGCCACCCTGTATACATCAAAATATTTTAAAATTGTAGTCCGAGTAGCACTGTCAACCCCTACAAAAAATCTTGTTGATATCTCTTTTAGTTTCGATGCTAGAGATCGAGAGGAAATAATTGGCGCACCCTGTATAATAACAATAATAATTTTTAGATGTGCTGCCATCTATGATTAGAAGAGAGTATTGACAATTATTAAAAGCAAAAAATTCCCGGTGTATTGGGGTTGCATACACAATTTGCATTGTGTGTTGCAAAGCTTTTATTTGACTGATTCTAGTCAAAATGTCACTCTCTTCTTTCGTATCCCTTTCAGAGATTAATACAAAGTTAGAAAACGAGTAAGGAATTTAATTTATCAGATTCGACATCCTAAGACCGGTTTCTGCCTTTCGGCTTCGTCAGTTAGGCTTTTCGAATCCAATAAATAAAATTCCAAACTCGTACAAGTCAATAGCTATATCCGCTATAAGATAAAATTTTTAGATGTGCTGCCATCTATGATTAGAAGAGAGTATTGACAATTATTATTGACACCGGGAATTTTTTGCTTTTAGTAATTGTCAATACTCTCTTCTAATCATAGATGGCAGTACATCTAAAAATTTTATGAGTAAACCAGTAAGGAATTTTAATTTATTAGATTCGACATCCTAAGACCGGTTTCTGTCTTTCGACTTCATCAGTTAGGCTTTGTATTAATCTCTGAAAGGGATAAAAAAGAAGAGAGTGACATCTTGACTAGATTCAGTCAAAATTTAATGTCAATACTCTCTTCTTACCATAGATGGTAGCACATCTAAAAATTTTATCTTATAGCGGATATAGCTATTGACTTGTACGAGTTTGGAATTTTATTTATTGGATTCGAAAAGCCTAACTGACGAAGCCGAAAGGCAGAAACCGGTCTTAGGATGTCGAATCTGATAAATTAAATTCCTTACTCGTTTTCTAACAATAATAATATCTGGCACACCTGTCAGATCATCAGGAAGTTCTACAGGTTTAGAAATCGACCCCACTCTCCTTCCCAGAATTGATATCGCCCTGTCTAAGGGAGTAAAAAGGTAAAAACTGGATCAGGAAAAAACGCTTGCAACACTCTCAATCTGCAGAGGAAGACTGTGCTGTACTGCTCTTAGGGTGGGTAAATGTTATCAATAGCAATAGCGAAAAGCTTCCAATAATTTAGTATTATTAAATGGTTGTTTTAAAATAGACCATCATAAATCGTTATGTATAACCGGCAAATCCGATGTTTTTATTAACTACGTGACGTCACTGGTATATACTTTATTATCCCCATTCGACATTCGCGTTAGTTCAAAACAAGGGTTGCGTGTACTAAATATTTGTACAGCGAGAAACAAGGACGCAACATTTATTTCAATTCGGACGGATGACAACAAATTAACTGACCTGCATACAGATTGGTCACTTAACCGGTCAGAGAAATAGGGACTATTGCCGAAATAAAGTTATATAGTAGACGGTCGTTATTTATTTAATGTCGGTGGATGCATTTTTTTTATCTCTAAATTCCTATAAACAAGTAAAAATCTTTTGGTTGTATTGTTTATTTTTAAAGGAACGGTAAATAATAATAAATCACCCGGTATTACACACAAATTATAATTTATACGCCAATAGACAACTGAATGCTCTTGTTGGGTATTTTTGTAGAACTGCTAAATGCCTTTGACATAGTTAATCATTAGCTGTTGCTATAAAAGCTCAAATTCCTAAGGATAAGCGGGAAGAAAAGTTTTTTTACAATAACTCGAACGAAATCAAGAGAGAGAAACAGATAGTTACATCATTTTTCGTTTCAAAAATAATTTGTTTACCGATAACTTTGCCTGTGAAAAATATTTGTACAGGGTGGCCAAATAAGAATGTGAGGTACTGTATCTGGGAAACTATCCATCGTAGAGGCTTGCGGAAAATATTTTTAAGTTTCTGAAATGGCCGCTAGGGGGCGTAACTGCAATCTTGAATCTAAGAAAGTGATGTTTCTGTGAATTCCGCCATATTAATCTAACAAAAAAATACCTGATCTTTAAAGTAGAGGATAACCTGAATCTTTTTTGTTTGACAATTTTTGCTGTATCTCTAAAAATGAAGTGGTGGGGAGTATTCAAAGGTTTCAGTAAAAAACACCCTGTATATTTGAAACGGCTGAGCCGATTTTAAGAAACTTGGGCTAGTTGAAAAGAGCTATTCTTGGGCTACAAATGTTATAATATTTGAAGTTTTGTTAGTTTCACATGTCGCCGCTAGAGAGCTTAATATTTGAAGTTTTGTTAGTTTCACATGTCGCCGCTAGAGAGCTTTTTTCGACATATCGACAGAAATGGTTAATTTTCTCAAAAAAATTAAATGCCTTGGTATGATTTCTTTTTCATGAAAAAGTAGCTAAATGTTGCCTAAACAAGCTCGCGAAAACCGCATCTCAATATCTTGTTCCTAACCTAAAATTTAGTCCAAAGAAAATTTTATACGGAAACCCCTTAAATTTTTATTTTCTAAACTATTCAATTCCTTTTATTATGTAAGTTGTGGCCCTAAAAAGGACCGATTTAAAAAAGAAAGGTTTTTATTGCCCCCGTAAATGCTCTAAATACTGACCATCACGCTCTATGCATTGCTGAAGCCTCTCATGAGTAGACAAAACTGCAGCTTCAATTTCGGCTCTCGGTATGTTACGTAATGCAATACGAATCCGGTTTTTCATATCTCTCTGGTCGTAGGTTGAATCTGAAAATCAAGACAAGTTAAGTCTGGTGATCGCGCAGGCCATGGAAACAGACTTCCTCTTCCAATCCAACGATGTTGTAATAGTGCATTCATATGCTCTCACACAATAATGGAGAATTTTTATTTCAAATTCTTTGGAACGATGAAGCCACCTTTAAAATCATGCACTATTGGTCTGCAGAAAATCCGCATTGGTTGCGGGAAGTTCAGCACCAAGCACGTTGGAGTCTAAATGTGTGGTGTTGTATACTGGGAGACAGAATTATTGGGCCAAATTTTTTCGAGCAATCCCTAAGCGGCAATATCTTTCTTGACTTTTTGGCCAATAAATTACCGTTGTTGTTGGAAGATGTGCCACTGGAAACATATCAAAACTTGTTTTTGCAGTTGCATGGTTGCCCAGCACATTATGCTATTATTGTGCGAGAGCATATTAATCCAGTATTACAACAGCGGTGCACTGGAAGAGGAAGAAGAGTTTCCATGGCCTGCGCGATCACCAGACTTAACTTGTCTTGATTTTCAGACTCAACCTACGATCAGAGAGATATGAAAAACCGGATTCGTAATGCATTACGTAACATACCGAGAGCCGAAATTGAAGCTGCAGGTTTGTCTACCCACGAGAGGCTTCAACAATGCATAGAGCGTGATGGTCAGCATTTAGAGCATTTACGGGGGCATTAAAAACCTTTCTTTTTTAAATCGGTCCTTTTAGGGTCACAACTTACATAATAAAAGGAATTAATGAGTTTAAAAAATAAAAATTTAAGGGATTTCCGTATAAAATTTTCTTTGGCCTAAATTTTAGGTTAGGAACAAGATATCGAGATGCGGTTTTCGCGAGCTTGTTTAGGCAACATTTAGCTACTTTTTCATGAAAAGGAAATCATACCAAGGCATTTATTTTTTTGAGAAAATTAGCAGTATCTGTCGAAATGTCGAAAAAAACCCTCTAGCGGCGACATGTAAAACTAACAAAACTTCAAACATTATAACATTTGTAGCCCAAGCCAATAGCTTTTTTCAACTAGCCCAAGTTTGTTAAAATTGGCTCAGCCGTTTCGAATATACAGGGTGTTTTTTACTGAAACCTTTGAATACCCCCCACCACTTTATTTTTAGAGATACAGCAAAAATTGTTACACAAAAAAGGTTCAAATTATCCTCTACTTTAAAGATCAGGTATTTTTTTGTTAGGGTAATATAGCGAAATTCACAGAAACATCACTTTCTTAGATTCAAGATTGCAGTTACGCCCCCTAGCGGTCATTTCAGAAACTTGCAAATATTTTCCAGGTTTTTCTCTTGGCCGTTTTAGTCATAACTTTTTTTTCCGCAAGCCTCTACGATGCATAGTTTCCCAGATACAGTACCTCGCATTCTTATTTGGCCACCCTGTACGAAAATACATTTATTAGCACTAAAAAGTTTAGTATCTCTTTGGGATCCTGACTAATAAAAATGCAGTAATTTTGTTTTTCCATTAAACTTCTAATTTTCTACTATACCGAGGACCAAAGACTTCAATTGAAGTTTAAAATAAAAACAACATGTCAGTTTTTGTTTGTCCCAATGAGAAATGGATTTGGAATAAGAGATGTTACAAAAACGTAGAAAACACAACAAAAGCAAACTTCTTCTGCTTGTAAATGCTATTTCGCGGTTTTTGTTACACTCGCTTTTCAACATCGTCAAGTAAACGATAAAACTGTTTCAATCAGTGAATGTCTGTAGAAATGTTCAAATGAAAGACAGTGACGTTCTTCAATTTTGACATGTCATCAGGAAAAATGATATAAAGTTATATCAAATGATCAAAAATTTGCAAAAGTAGTATTTTCTTTTTCTTAACCATAACTTGTTTCTTAAAGTCATTAGAAGTTTTAATTTTCGAAATGTATTTGGTGAAAGTGAAAACTCGAAAAACCAACGTTTTTTATGATAATGATTTTATACAAACTTTACATTCAGATTTTTTTTATTTCGAAGTTGTAATAGCGCGGGAAACTTGCGAATCATATATAATAAAAAAAAGAAAAAAAAATTATTAAAATCGGTTGACATCTTCCATTCGCGCATAGACCCTAAAGTTTGACAAAATATGAAAAAACTTCATTATTGCGATTATTTTTTTAAACGTTTGAATTAGATGTTTTCGTAATGTAATAGTCTGTAACGTCTTCAAATAGAGCCTAAAAACATTGTGTTTTAATTTGGTTTAAATCAGTTGATATCTTCCAATCGCGCATAGCCCCAAAATTTGCTAAAATATTGAAAATTTCACATTTTTACGCATTTTTGAGTATACTACCCCTATGGATTTTGAGCCGCTGAATCCGAATTTGGAATTTCCCCTTGACCCCCCCGTTTTCCCCTAGCCTAGGGGAAATGCGTGAAATCATAGAAATTTCAGTATCTGTGAAAGCAATTTCGATCTACGAATACGATAATGTTTTCATGTATCTCGAGTGGCTTAGTTCTAATCTCACTGTAGAATTTCTCTGGAGTACCTCAGAATTCCACTAGCCTAGGGGAAAAAGTGTTAAGCTGAGCAAAACTTGTGATTTCTGGAAGGTCTATTTTTGCACAAGGAAGCTTATATATTTTCGTATTTTGAGTTCCTGAATTCGTATCTGACGTACAAAATGTTCCACAGTACTTCAAAATTTCCCTAGCCCTAGGCCTTTTTCGTACTGAAAAGATAATATCTTTCCATCTTCTGAGTTGCCGTGTTCATTTCTGTCTTCAGAATTTTCATCCAACTCCTCACAATTGCCATAGCCTACGGAAAATTTCATTATTTATATATTATTAGTTTGTTCGGCTTTTCCTTGATCTTTTATCGTCAAACGTCCGACAGAGCGGATTCTTCTTTCTTTTTTTGCTTTCACCTGCAACATCCCTCTTCAACAACCAGCAAAAATCTGCCATCATGTGTTCATCCCATCGTCCCTCCATATCTTTGATATCTTGGTGGAAATATTCTCCTTGTTCCTTACTGTAATCACCAAGATTTTCAGGGAAGTGTTCGAGATGGGAATGAAGGAAGTATAATTTTATGCTCATGAGGCAACCTTGTTCTTGAAATTTTCGCAACATGTTTTTCACTATTTTCTTATAGTCGTCGCTTTTAAAGTTACCTAAGAAATTTTTGACAACTTCCTTGTACAATTTTCTACATTTTTCCGTATAGGGAAATTCTGAAGTACTGTGGAACATTTTGTACGTCAGATAAGAATTCAGGAACTCAAAATACGAAAATATTGCTTTCTTGCACAAAAATAGAACAGTCAGAAATCACACGTTTTTCTCTAGTTTTCTCCTAGGCTAGTGGAATTCTGAGGTACTCTAGGGAAATTCTACAGTGAGATTAGAGCTAAGCGGCTCGAAATACGTGAAAACATTATCGTTTTGCGTAGATCGAAATTGCTTTCACAGATCCTGAATTTTCTGGGGGGTCCAGGGGAAATTCTGAGACCAGATTCGGATTCCGCGGCTCAAAATCCATAGGGGTAGTATACTCATATGTAAAGTTCATTCCACTTTTTTTTGCGGGCCTGTGACACCAAAAATGCGTAAAAATATGAAATTTTCAATATTTTGGCAAATTTTGGAGCTTATGCGCGATTGGAACACAATATTTTTAGGCTCTATTTGAAAACGTTACAAACTATTACGTAAACCAGTAAGGAATTTTAATTTATTAGATTCGACATCCTAAGACCGGTTTCTGTCTTTCGACTTCATCAGTTAGGCTTTTCGAATCCAATAAATAAAATTCCAAACTCGTACAAGTCAATAGCTATATCCGCTATAAGATAACATTTTTAGATGTGCTACCATCTATGGTAAGAAATGTTATCTTATAGCGGATATAGCTATTGACTTGTACGAGTTTGGAATTTTATTTATTGGATTCGAAAAGCCTAACTGATGAAGTCGAAAGACAGAAACCGGTCTTAGGATGTCGAATCTAATAAATTAAAATTCCTTACTGGTTTACTCACTTTGTATTAATCTCTGAAAGGGATAAAAAAGAAGAGAGTGACATCTTGACTAGATTCAGTCAAAATTTAATGTCAATACTCTCTTCTTACCATAGATGGTAGCACATCTAAAAATGTTATCTTATAGCGGATATAGCTATTGACTTGTACGAGTTTGGAATTTTATTTATTGGATTCGAAAAGCCTAACTGATGAAGTCGAAAGACAGAAACCGGTCTTAGGATGTCGAATCTAATAAATTAAAATTCCTTACTGGTTTACTCACTTTGTATTAATCTCTGAAAGGGATAAAAAAGAAGAGAGTGACATCTTGACTAGATTCAGTCAAAATTTAATGTCAATACTCTCTTCTTACCATAGATGGTAGCACATCTAAAAATGTTATCTTATAGCGGATATAGCTATTGACTTGTACGAGTTTGGAATTTTATTTATTGGATTCGAAAAGCCTAACTGATGAAGTCGAAAGACAGAAACCGGTCTTAGGATGTCGAATCTAATAAATTAAAATTCCTTACTGGTTTACTCACTTTGTATTAATCTCTGAAAGGGATAAAAAAGAAGAGAGTGACATCTTGACTAGATTCAGTCAAAATTTAATGTCAATACTCTCTTCTTACCATAGATGGTAGCACATCTAAAAACTATTACGTTACGAAAACATCTAATTCAAACGTTTAAAAAAATAATCGCAAAAATGAACTTTTTCCATATTTTGTCAAACTTTAGGGCCTATGCTCGAATGGAAGATGTCAACCGATTTTAATAATTTCTTTTCTTTTTTTTTTAGTCTATATGATTCGCAAGTTTCCCGCGCTATTACAACTTCGAAATAAAAAAAAAAAGTTTTTTCGGCCCACCCTAATTCAGATATGTAAAATCTTTTTCTTAAGCACTTTCGCGACTTTTTTGTGGTAAGGGAAGTAAAAGAATTATTGTTAGACGAAGTATATTTCTTACGGAGTTTTAGTGCGAATTTTAATTTTATATATTTATTTTTTGGAATTTTAATAAAAAGTATCGAAAATTAGCTTCAGATCAGATCAATTCCGAAGGTTTTTTAAGGGTAGTATTAGTTTTAATTTCTTCTTGAGTCATTATTTTGCAAAAAGTAAATTCATTTAATAATTAATTAATGCTACGCCGCTGTCTGCCTTTTTTCATCATTCTCAAATGAAACTTGTTCCGCGAGCTTTTGGATTTTGGAGGATAATCGACATAAAGAAGAAGAGTAGACAATCGGCATTGTCCTAAATGGCGAATATATCTCAGAAATACGAAATAATTCACGAATCTTTCCAAGAAATAGTTATTGTTATATGTGATGAAAACAGGGAAGGCCAAAAACATAAAGATATGACAAAAAGTTGCTCAATGAAGTGCAATAGTATATTTAAAATAAAATCTTTCTATTTCTACTCATTCAAACCATATTAAACTTCTTCAAATAAATAATCCAACAGATATTTATATGTAACAAACTATAATATCAAACAATAAATAAACTTAAACGATGCAAATCAACAAATACTTAAAATACAGACCCAATGAACGGTCAAATCTTCAATCGTAGAAACCGTAAAATAACATATCGACGTTGCCAGATCGTACTAAATATCAATGATCTGGCTATATTAGATTTACAATATATAATTATCTTATGAACTTTCTAACATTCTATCTACATTATTTAGGTGCAAAAATTACGCATTCTCTAGAGTCTTGAAATATAGTCAATCTTTAAAGCGATATATTTGATAACTTTTACTATTTTTGACGTGTCTAAACAAATTATGTGTGTACTTTTGCTTTTATATTAAAAAAATAATTCAATTTACCAAAAAAAAATTTGACACATTTAACTTTTGGTTCGATTTCAACCACTTCATTAAATTACATTTAGGATTAAGTCAAAAATTTTTCATCTAGCGATTTTTATCTGTAGTTTTATTCAAACTCCGTAATAATGGTGCCAATAAAAGTATTCTTGGCAACTAAATGAACCCTATTTGTTGTTGCAAGAATATTTCGCCGATTTGGCAACATTTCTAACCGTAAGTTTCTTACTATAGTCGTTCGCACACAATTTTTACAACTTTTTTAGTTTATATAAATTCTAACAGCTTGCCAAATTCTACTTTTTATTATACACTGCGGTAAGCAGTTTCTTAAAGTACACATAATTCTGTTGTTCATAGGAAATCCTCTACATTTAAATATTCTTGTGATTCTTTTTCCTTGAAATAACATTTGAACTTTTTATTAGAAATGATAACTGGACGTATAATGAATTTGGCAAATTTCCTTCGATCCTATTACCCAAATATTTTTGTAATAAAATAGAATATATAGCACTAGCGGTCACCGGGTATACAATTTTTAATTTTTAGATTCAAATCTGTTAACGAATTATCTTTTCCCCCTATTTAAAAAGAATATTTCGCGAGTTTCATTTTAGAAGACCCATAAAATTACGCCGAGAACTTTCCCAAAATAACCCTCATCTAATAGCAGATTTTGAATAATTAATCAACAATCAAGAGAGTAAATAGTTAACGAAGTCTCTAAAAATTTCAAAAAACTTTGAGTTTTACGGTTTGAAAGTTTCCATCTGGTCCATTACGCCCAAAGCGGCGCTTTATACCATTATCAAAACCAGTCATTAAGTATAATGTATAAGAGAAACGATAAAACTCACCCAACGTTTACATAGCGACCCGACAAAATTATTACATTATGTACAAAAAGGGAGAACCGAGAAACAATTTTGAAATAATATTGAGGAACAAATGAAACCGTTGATTTATGAATATTAATGTCTAGTTATTCTCGAGCGTTTTGATAAATGAATTAGGCATGAACGAAAAGCAAAATGTGTAATTTTCCAACATGTCCACATATTACGAGATAATACTGTGATTAAACTTGAATTGGATCTTTTGATCTAAAACAGTATAGTTTCTGCAAAACTTTTTCTTATACATGGTGCGCCAATTATTTCCACTCGATCTCTAGCACCGAAACTAAAAGAGATATCAACAAGATTTTTTGTAGGGGTAGACAGTGTCACTCGTACTATAATTTTAAAATATTTTGATGTATACAGGGTGGCTAATTTTTGTGGAATGAAAATTATTTTGGTTTTTTTAAATTTAACACCCTGTATACGATTATGTCTTCTGATTCTACTTAATATTAGATTTACGGTAGTTTTTTGTATTTGTAAATCCGACGCGGCGTTGACAAGTTATTCCTATTTTAAGCAGATTTAATGAAAAAACAGCACTTCAGAAATATTAGCACAAAAACCACATTTTTTAAAAAATTCCTCAAAAAAGCTACTATGATGTAAATGAAACATGCACCTATCACAATAATCACACAACATATTCACCTGTTGCACAGGGTGTTTGCCGATGGCGTGCCAATAGTCTAGTTTTCAAATGGCAATAACTTAATTTTTTCAAATGGGACACCCTGTATATTTTTCTTCAGTTAGAAGCTCTCCCTAATACGCATTAAAAAAATATAGGGTTTTGCACATCTAACTTTACTATTTACTTTTATAATTGACGTTAAGTGACAAACAACATATTTTACACAATTTTTAATAAGAAATCAAGTTACCTATGAAAATGACAGTAGGTAGATATATTTTGTTATGGCATTAATTGTTAACATAAAATTTTGTATTGTATCACGTCTGCTATATTTAATCGGTATTGTATATAAAAAATGGATTTTAATAAGAATTATAGTGTTCAAGAAAATATTGATATGATATGGATACTGGGTGAATGTCAAAAAAATGCGTTTCTTGCTAGTAGGGTCTATCGTCAAAGATACCCAGAAAGACGTCATCCACAAAAGGATACTTTTGAGAATTTAAAGAATAGATTTGATAGAACAGGAACCGTCAAGTATGAAAAATATTCACGTGAAACTACAGCTGTTACTATTGACAACGAATATAAGGTAATGATCAGTATAGTTGAAGATCCCAATATAAGCACAAGGCAATTAAGCAATCAGTTAGATATTTCCAATACCACAATTAGACGCATAATAAAAAAGAATAAATATCACCCCTATCATATCCAGCTTCACCAAGAATTGTTACCACGTGATTTCGCGCGTAGAGTGGAATACGGTAGATGGTTAATAAACAAGATAAATACAGAGCGTAACTTTTTAAACAAAGTTTTATTCTCCGACGAAGCCACGTTTCATAAGAACGGTTGTGTAAATAGACACAACTTCCATTACTATTCGGACCACAATGAACATTTATTTAGAACCACATCAAAGTATCGATGGTCTTTGAATGTGTGGGCGGGAATAATAGGTGATTATGTAATTGGTCCCTATTTCTTTGATGGGACTGTAAATGGAGCTATATTTTTAGATTTTTTAGAACATGATTTTCGCAACTTATTGCAAAATGTGCCTCAAAATTATCGCAACGGAATGTGGTTTCAATTAGATGGTGCCACACCACATTACCTATTAGATGTTCGTAATTGGTTAAATAGAGAATTTCAGGATCCTTGGATAGGAAGGGGAGGACCTATAAATTGGCCTACTAGATCGCCTTGCCTTACACCTTGCGATTTTTTCTTGTGGGGTTTTATTAAAAATATTGTTTACAAAGAAGAGGTTACCACAAAATAAAATATGAAAGAAAGAATTACTGCAGCATTTAGACAGGTGACCCCTGCAATGCTAAGAGATGTGCGTAAATCAATGAAAAAAAGGGCAAGAAAATGTATAAATGAAAATGGAATACATTTTGAACACCTACTATAAATTGTGTTGTTTGTCACTTAACGTCAATTATTAAAGTAAATAGTAAAGTTAGATGTGCAAAACCCTATATTTTTTTAATGCGTATTAGGGAGAGCTTCTAACTGAAGAAAAATATACAGGGTGTCCTATTTGAAAAAATTAAGTTATTGCCATTTGAAAACTAGACTATTGGCACGCCATCGGCAAACACCCTGTGCAACAGGTGAATATGTTGTGTGATTATTGTGATAGGTGCATGTTTCATTTACATCATAGTAGCTTTTTTGAGGAATTTTTTAAAAAATGTGGTTTTTGTGCTAATATTTCTGAAGTGCTGTTTTTTCATTAAATCTGCTTAAAATAGGAATAACTTGTCAACGCCGCGTCGGATTTACAAATACAAAAAACTACCGTAAATCTAATATTAAGTAGAATCAGAAGACATAATCGTATACAGGGTGTTCAATTTAAAAAAACCAAAATAATTTTCATTCCACAAAAATTAGCAACCCTGTATACATCAAAATATTTTAAAATTGTAGTACGAGTGACACTGTCTACCCCTACAAAAAATCTTGTTGATATCTCTTTTAGTTTCGGTGCTAGAGATCGAGTGGAAATAAGTGGCGCACCCTGTATACCTTCACCAATATCTCAAAATTTAAAGTTCAATACGTAGAATTTAGAATTTCACTCTGTATAGTGTTGTAGTGTTGGTCCAAACGTATAGATGGATTTGGTCGTTTTTTTGGTCCAACCGTAGGAGGGGCAAAAATCGATTAAATAAATTCCAGAAAGTGAAAAATTTATTTGAAATATAATGAGAGGTATAAAAGCAACAGATCTTAGAGGATTCAGATTCTGAATATTTAAACGAACAATGATTTTAAACTGAATTTACGCACTAAAGAATTTTTATAATTTGCCTTTATTTATCTACCAATAAAATAAATAAAATATAATTTTTGAAGTTAACTTTAAAGTACATTTTTTGGCGTAAATTTACCCCCTTTACAACTTTAATTTGAATAAATAAATATATATAAAAATAATGGTCATAATTCGGGACAAATTAATCTTTGGGGTGAGCCAGGTTAATCCCGGGTATTCTATGTGTATTGGGTAATCTTTTATCCCAAATTTGTCACCCCCTCGTATTTAATTTTTTATTTATAAACTAAAAATTGTAACAGTTATTCATTATTTCGTTTTATTTACATTAATTTTTAAAACTTACGATTTTTTTAAGTAAAAATCCACAGATTGAGAGCGATTTCTTAATTAAAAAAACGTGTTATACTTTAGGTATATTTTAAAATTGTTACTTCATCATAAATTCACTTTATAATCTTAGAATTTAACAAAAGATATAAAGGCATTTCTGAAATTACCGTACATTGGTGCGAAAACTTCTATTCTGGAAAGGCCCTCACGATTCGAGTCCTCAAAGACATTTAAATAAAATTAGAACTTTTGTAATAAAAAGTTTTATCACCAAATGGAAAATATTAAAATTCTTTGAAATTCCTAAAGTGTAGAAGCATATACAACCCCCTTGAGTGCACTTATGCCTTCCGGTGTTGATATCTGTAAGGTTCATATTAAACAGCGTTGCCGTATCGGTAGAAACTTGTTTATAAAAGTTTATCCAGAGGGAGAGAGCCAGTAATATACAGCGTGTTAATTATTCAACAGGATTTAACGTATTACCAAATATTTTTGTTTAAAAACATGGGATGATAGAACTCTAAAAAATAAAAAATAAGTCCTCTAAGATGTTTTATTTTTGATATACAAGGTGTTGAAATTTCTCTCTGCCAATATTTTTTACCAAAATTTAGGAGATATTCTAGAGGTAAAATAGAACTCATTCTAACAAAAATATAAATCGCTAATTATATCCAGTGGCGTACGGTAAACTGTATTATCTGTTAGCTCAAATTATTATTAAAATGACTATTTACTTCGTCTTAATGAAGAATATCAGCAACTTTTGATTTTTACCTCACAGTACGCTCTACTAAAAATAAAAAAATTCCGTAAAAACATTTTTTTGATACGTCTTATAGTTTCCGAGATATTTAATTTTTTTAGCTAGGGTGCGACGAAGCTGTGACGTCACTGTACAACGGTCGGTCAGTGGGTCAGTGCGTACTCTGCTCCCAAATCACATTTGCTTATTTTAACAGATAAGACGCCGACACCATTTCACTGTTTACGTTTTTTTTTAGTTTTGATTCTTTTTATTTGGGAATAATTTAGTTATTGGGAAATAGAATTCATTTAATTTTTACGAAGAGTTATTTAGGTTTTAAAAATTAATGTTATACTTTAATAAATATAAATAAAGTCTGATTGCGTCACTCCGTCATTACCGTCAACTAACAGAGCCGAATCGAACGTTTCTTTTAACGTATTATTTTTTTGTTCAAGATTAAAGTGAGTGGGCTTTGAAATAAAAACATTTTTTTATCTGTAAATAGTTAAACACAATAGATGTGAAAGGTGAAAAGCGTTTTCACGATTTGTTTTTAAGATAAAATATCTAAATTATCAAAAGAACTATTTTTATACGAGTATAATAAGCATTACAGGCTTTAATTTTTTAATTTTCATAGTGAAAATCTATAATTAGAATCATCCTAGAAACTTGGCTCTGGTATATCATATACTGAGTTATTTTTACAAATACATCGGCAGTTTGGTGGTCTATCGTGAATTTAAATCGTGAGAATAGTTTTTGAACAATTGTAAATTATATAAATATGTTGTGCGATATTTATAGAATTAAAAATTAAAATGGCAAAAAAATACAAGAAATCGTTCTGGAGAGTGACCAGAAAAACTTTAAAAAATCTAGGTATCTTAGGATACAGGTAAGCAATAATTTTCGATTTCCTGAAAATCGCGAAGTTTATTTTTAATATTTACGGCGTAAAAATACTTTCCAAGCTTCTAGAAAATAGTGAAATAAATAAAAATTCAATAAAATATGCAGTACGTAATATTTTTTTATAAATTTATATTTACTAGCAAAATACATAAGAGGACTGAGTCACAAACAAACTGTCAAGAGTCTATGATAAATCTGTAATCGAAAAATTACATTTACATGTATTTCTGCACACTATACTTTTTCTACAACCACATTTTCTGCTGAAAATAAAACTGTAATTACGGTTTGCAGCACCCTTAAGTTACTTACCGACAGGCTTATGTCATATTTTAGTTTTCGATCATAAAACAATGCAGAAAAGGGTGTTTTGGACTGCAGAAAAAAAATACACATCCATCTGGTCTAATATTTTCGTTTTTTAGCAAAAATGAAAACGTTTTTGGAATAAATCCAATCATAGTTTCGACAATATATATACTCATCACTCTTATACTAGCAACAATATCTAGAAAAATAGTCAAAGCAATTTTTGGAGACAGTGAGAGGATTACAAAATATTTATTATTAGAATTTATAGCCACAATAGAATTATGTGCCGTTTGTTATGAATTAATTATTGGTAAGTAATAAATATAAAACAGCGAGTGACAGTTTGACTAAAAATAAACAAAAACTTCGAAATTGTACTTTTTTAAAATCCCTTTCTTTCATTTTTAGTTGCCGATAATTGGGGAGTATCCATGTATGCCGTTTATCTCTTTATATTAACAGTATGGTGGGGTACACAATGGGAAAATGCTTCTGCCTGTCCATACAGTCCGTTAGAGGAAGTATTAGAAGGTGGAATCAATTTTAAAACTGCCGTTCTAACAGTTGCGTCTCAACTTCTTGGAGCCCTTGTAACTTTTAAGTAAGTCTTCATTTTCCATTTTTGGACATTAAATTAATAAAAAAATCTGGTTATATTTTTGGGATATGTCTCCATATTTGATTCCCAGAAGGTCTTAACCGTTTGAAATCATTCAATTGCACTAATTCTATCTTAACTTGCTACTTGCAAGATGAAAAACCCCGAGAAGCCCAATAAGTCAACCTAATAAATTTTTTTTCGAGGTTTGAAATGTTTTTTATCCTACAAAATAAATTTTGTAGATATGTTCAAGTTTTGTGGTCATTAGAACTCGTTGAGACTCATGTAGATAAAGCTTACGAAGACTGCACAGCTGATCTACAAGTTGACATGGGCGTTGGAGCAATAATCGAAGCAACTGGTACGTGCCTTTGTAGAATAGTGTCAAGATTTCTTGTGGAAACCGATGCAACGCTTGGAAACTACTTTGATGCATTTTTTGGAACAATGATGGTTGTTGCAGGTATTTTTATCATATTTAAAAATGTGTGTTCGCGATGATGCCGTTTTCCCCGTTCTAATCGGGCCGATAATACCCGAGATATAAGCTAATACCCTTTTGGTATCGTCACTGCGCATGATTTTTGGTTACGTATTTAATCTGTATACCCCATAAATTACTATGCCGTTTTCCCCGTTCGAATAGGACCAATAATAACCGAGATATAGGCTAAGGCCCTTTACTCCCTCTGTGCCCTCGCGCCACCTTGCGCCTTGCGTTAGAACTTACCCGCCCGCTGGTCTAGAACCCGCCTACTTTTCCTTGGTTTACTATCCGCCTACCTAATCTAATTGTTTTTTTGTAGCATTTAACTTCTCCGGTGGATACTTCAATCCAGCCCTGGCTACTTCTTTAAAACTAGGATGTGATGGAAATTCATTTATGGAACACGTGATTGTTTACTGGTTCGGTGCAATTTTTGGATCTATTTTATCAGTTTATATTTTCAAGATGAAATGCGTACAAAATATTATTGCTTCTATGAAGCCAAAAGTTGACTGAAAAATAAACAAGAGACCATCCGATCACTGCCACAAAATCACAACTTGTTCGTTATAAAATGGCCGCTTATTATAAATATTTTTAAATTTTACTTTAATTTGGATTCTCCTAAAAGAAAAACACTAGCACCTATTGTTAAATCTTTATCATAAATAAATAAAATTAATTGTTTCTTTTTTAATTTGAATATCACTTTAACCCCTTAAGGTTTCGATACCGCAATAGTCAAATGTGTGCTCATGTTATTTGACTACTGTAGTATTTATATTTGGCAACGCCGCGCAAAAGAAAAAGAGACAGAAGTATGCTTCCTCAGAGTAATATTCTGCAAGAAATATCCTAAAGAAGGCTGGATAATCTGTGAAATTCTGCAAGAAATGTGGCCTGGTCTCTCGAGAATTCCCGGGGGGGTGCACCTACCAAAACAGATAGGAAAACGTAGAAGTAACATCTGAAAAGTTCTGCAAGAAATATCCTAAAGAAGGCTGGATAATCTGTAAAATTCTGCAAGAATTCTCCGGGGGGTGCAGATACCAAAAGAGATAGGAAAACGTAGAAGTAACATCTGAAAAGTTCTGCAAGAAGTATCCTAGAGGAGGTTGGATGGTTTCTGTAAAATTCTGCAAGAAATGTCCTGGAGGATTCTGCAAGAAGTTCCCCACTAAAGGAGATAAGAAAGCGTAAAAGTAGCATCTCAAAAGTTGTGCAAGAAATATCCTAAAGGAGGCTGGATGGTCTCTGTAAAATTCTGCAAGAAATGTGGCTTGGTCTTTAGAGAATTCTGCAAGAAGTTCCCCGGGGGGTGCACCTACCAAAAGAAATAGGAAAACGTAGAAGTAACATCTGAAAAGTTCTGCAAGAAATATCCTAAAGGCTGGATAATCTGTAAAATTCTGCAAGAAATGTTGGCCTGGTCTCTCGAGAATTCTGCAAGAAGTTCCCCGGGGGAGTGTACCTACCAAAAGAGATAGGAAAACGTAGAAGTAACATCTGAAACGTCCTGCAAGAAGTATCCTAGAGGAGGTTGGATGGTTTCTGTAAAATTCTGCAAGAAATGTCCTGGAGGATTCTGAAAGAAGTTCCCCACTAAAAGAGATAAGAAAGCGTAAAAGTAGCATCTCAAAAGTTGTGCAAGAAATATCTTAAAGGAGGCTGGATGGTCTCTGTAAAATTCTGCAAGAAATGTGGCTTGGTCTTTAGAGAATTCTGCAAGAAGTTACCCGGGGGGTGCACCTACCAAAAGAAATAGGAAAACGTAGAAGTAACATCTGAAAAGTTCTGCAAGAAATATCCTAAAGAAGGCTGGATAATCTGTAAAATTCTGCAAGAAATGTTGGCCTGGTCTCTCGAGAATTCTGCAAGAAGTTCCCCGGGGGAGTGTACCTACCAAAAGAGATAGGAAAACGTAGAAGTAACATCTGAAACGTCCTGCAAGAAGTATCCTAGAGGAGGCTGGATGGTTTCTGTAAAATTCTGCAAGAAATGTCCTGGAGGATTCTGCAAGAAGTTCCCCACTAAAAGAGATAAGAAAGCGTAAAAGTAGCATCTCAAAAGTTGTGCAAGAAATATCTTAAAGGAGGCTGGATGGTCTCTGTAAAATTCTGCAAGAAATGTGGCTTGGTCTCTTAAGAATTCTGCAAGAAGTTCCCCGGGGGGCGCACCTACCAAAAGAGATAGGAAAACGTAGAAGTAACATCTGAAAAGTTCTGCAAGAAATATCCTAAAGGAGGCTGGATGGTTTCTGTAAAATTCTGCAAGAAATGTCCTGGAGGATTCTGCAAGAAGTTCCCTACCAAAAGAGATAAGATAAAGTTGTTCAAGAAATATCCTAAAGGAGGCTGGATGATCTCTGTAAAATTCTGCAAGAAACGTGGCTGTGTCTCTCGAGAATTCTGCAAGAAATTCCCCAGGGGATGCACCTACCAAAAGAGATAAGAAAACGTAAAAGTAGCATCATAAAAGTTTCGCAAGAAATATCCTATATATCCTATATATATATCCTGTAAAATTCTACCAGAAAACAAAAAAGCGCGCCCACCGTCTGCACTCGTGACGACTGGCTGCGATCTGTCGTCGTATTTTCGTGATTTAATCGTGAAATATGAAATACTTGCAATGTTGGGCTATGTGCTGCACTTTGCTTAGAAATATATGACACATTTTTGATAAACAAAAGCTCTAAAATGTATTTTCTTCAATAAAACAAAATTGTTTTTTGTTTTTTTCCAAAAAAATGTGCGAAATGAACCTTTCAACATTGCATTGAAGGCAGTTATTCAAGTGAAGGGGAATAAAGGAGGGGTGGGGGATATCAATAAAAACAAAATTCCAAATAACTCTTCATTATAAAGATTATTTAGTAACTCAATAAATGTATAAAACAATACTTTCCTAATTTCCAATACATATATAGAAATACAAAATTGTAAATAATACAGAATTCTAAATAATTTGTAGATTATTAACAAAAAAATTTATTCTATATACTAAAGTCCGTTAAAATGCTTAAACAGGCAAAGAGTTTCACAAATAAATATCTAAAATTAGTAGGTTTTACGGAGCAGTTCTATTGTTGCTGCATTTATTAATAAATGTTGTTCACTGACTTTGTATGAAACTATTTTACATTTTGTACCACTGAGGTACAGATTTATTAAATCATTTTTAACCCTTTCACTGACAGCAACGCGCCTAGCGCGTTGTATTAGGTTTCACCCACGTGCCGGCAACGCGACTCGCGCGTGCTATACATAATTCACAGTAATATTCATCTGGCAACAATAACAAAGACTGTTTGTGTGAATGCATACAATACTGTCTACTGTGTGCCTCCACACAAACAGTCTTTGTTATTGTTGCCGGATGAATATTACAACTGTGATATACCATATATCTTCCATCACCCAATATATCTTATTAATTGTTTAGATAAGGTACATCGGTATTGTTATTGTAAAGCAATACCGACGTGTCCGGCAAGGTCGGGCATCGATCTTACGTGAGTGAACTCTAGTTCACTCTCTGCTAAAGGTCAATGCATGTATATACAGATATATATCGAATTATTGTAGATTGAAGGATTCATTATGTAGAGATATATCTCCCATCTTACATGGATATCTTTACATGTCACACAATTATAAAATGAATCGTGCATAGCACGCGCGAGTCGCGTTGCCGTTGGAGATTGGCATAATATTTTAGGTTGCAGTAAAGAGTTAAGTATTTCTAATTTTAGACAATTATTTCACAAACGCAAAATATTAAATATATCGTTTTCAACAATTCTTATAGTTTTTAGTCATGTGCAGTAATTATTTTTAGGTTGTTATACATATATAGAACATCCTACAGTGTATTTTATCATAAATAACGGTATTTTTAATTACCTCGCAAATATTTAAGAAGCTTTAGAAAACAAAAGACTACAACTTCAATCGTTAACGTTTGGAAGAACATTCGATTTGACAAAAACAAAATTAAAATCTAATTGGCATTAAAACTTTTTCAAATATTTGAAAAGGTAATCTGAGTAACGAAAAACGAAATTAATACTGTTTTTAGCCACTAATTTATATATATTTTTCATTATTAAGTAAGAACCTGTCCCAAAAGTAATTAAAAAACCATAAAATATGAAGTTTTAACCAAACCGAAACAATATTTCTTTATCACATTTTACCTAATCTCTGATTTAACGTAGCTCCATTCACTTACATCGTTGACAAATCCCCTCGAGCGACAGCTTGTTAAATTTCTGAAAATACCTTTCGACTATTAAAGAATACGACTGACAACGCAACGTTTGCTAAAAGATGACCATTCAATTCAATAAGAGGGGAATGAGACGAAAGGTATTTTCAGAAATACAACAGAATCATCCACCCGATGGGATTCCCCTGATTTGAAGACGTTCTGGTTCTATTAGGAATTTAAGTACACTTATTTGCTTGCGGGGAAGATCAGAGAGTATACTTAATTAATTTAAAAAAAAAATGAAAGTGAACGGACCCATTCTAATAGAGAAAACAAATTTAATTGTTGTAAACTTCTACGATTTACTAAAAATCTACATTTATTAATAGTTCCACTAATTATTTAAAAAAAAAACGAAAAATAAAATATTTATGATTCTCTTTTCGCAGACGCAATTTTTGGTAACTCACGTAGATTATTAAATATGTAGATATTCCACAATTTACATATATATTTATATAACGATTTCCACTCAATTACTAAATTTATCTCATTTAGAAAATTACAGCTGAGTTAAAAAATATATTAAATAAATTACATTCTTACTAAAGTAGCTTAGAAGAATATGCGTTACTTTAGACCACTTTTCTGTCATCTGTCAAATGCCATCTGTTAAATGTCATGTGTCACTATACTACGTCCAACTTAAAGAAAAATGATCTTTTGGTAACTTTTGTCCATTTGAATCCACTAAGTTTTTGACAACGTCTCTCTTTCTCTCTCTAACGCGTCTCTTTCTAACACATTGAAGAGTGAGAGTGACAAATGTCTGCCTTCAATGTGTTAGAAAGAGGCGCGTTAGAGAGAAAGAGAACGTCATCAAAAACTTTGTGGATTCAAATCGACAAACGTTGCCAAAAGTCTGTTTACATCATTTTTCTTTAAGTTGGTCGTAGTATAGTGAGACATATGACATATGACAGATGAAGAGTGAGTGTGACACATGACATATGACAGATGAAGAGTGAGAGTGGCAAATGTCTACCTTCAATGTGTTAGAAAGAGGCGCGTTAGAGAGAAAAAGAGAGACGTCCTCAAACACTTTGTGGAATCAAATAATATTTAAATTTACAATAAATATAATAAATTAATTATTTGACCTATTTATCACTGGAGCAATCGCTGCGCGACTTTCAGCAATCACACTTGTTTTGGGACTTGTTAATTTCAAAATTTATTTAGAATATGGTCTCAAGTATCGCATATTCTGCTTCGCTTAAGTATTCACCGATTAGGATTTTAATTACAAAATATTAAACACGCACCCAACATTTTTATTTATCTACATCTTCGAACCTGCCTTTTATTTTTATTTATTTTTTTCTAAAATACAAAATAGTTTCATCCATAAATTAAACGAACGTTTAAATAAACGGTTTAAAACTTTCAAACGAAAAAATAACCATCAATTACCTTTAATATTTTCAGTCTTTACAATATTTTAGTCTATTCTATTACAAATGCTACGAATTGTAATCGAAGATCCATAAAATTCCTAGATTTTGTTTACGTGAAAACCTACCAAAACGAGTTGAGAGTGAGAGTAAATAAGTAACGACACTTCTCCCGTATTCTCCCCAAGCTGATAACGAACTGACGCGTGACCTTGAAGACGAAAAAAAAGTCCAAAATGAACCTTAGCGATTTCTTATAGGGATTTAACACGAAAAATGAGAGTAAATAGGTAACAACCCTTCTCCCCAAGCTGATAACGAGCTGACGCGTGACCTTGAAGGTGAAAAAAGTCCAGAATGAACCTTAGCGATTTCTTATAGGGATTTAACACGGAAAATGATAGTAAATAGGTAACAACCCTTCTCCCAAGCTGATAACGAGCTGACGCGTGACCTTGAAGGCGAAAAAAAGTCCAGAATGAACCTTAGCGATTTCTTATAGGGATTTAACACGGAAAATGATAGTAAATAGGTAACAACCCTTCTCCCCAAGCCGATAACGAGCTGACGCGTGACCTTGAAGGCGAAAAAAAGTCCAGAATGAACCTTAGCGATTTCTTATAGGGATTTAACACGGAAAATGAGAGTAAATAGGTAACAACCCTTCTCCCAAGCTGATAACGAGCTGACGCGTGACCTTGAAGGCGAAAAAAAGTCCAGAATGAACCTTAGCGATTTCTTATAGGGATTTAACACGGAAAATGATAGTAAATAGGTAACAACCCTTCTCCCCAAGCTGATAACGAGCTGAAGCGTGACCTTGAAGGCGAAAAAAAAGTCCAGAATGAACCTTAGCGATTTCTTATAGGGATTTAACACGGAAAATGATAGTAAATAGGTAACAACCCTTCTCCCCAAGCTGATAACGAGCTGACGCGTGACCTTGAAGACGAAAAAAAAGTCCAAAATGAACCTTAGCGATTTCTTATAGGGATTCAACACGAAAAATGAGAGTAAATAGGTAACAACCCTTCTCCCCAAGCTGATAACGAGCTGACGCGTGACCTTGAAGGAGAAAGAAAGTCCAGAATGAACCTTAGCGATTTCTTATAGGGATTTAGCACGGAAAATCGTGTAGAACTGTCGCTGCCTATTCACTCGAGTGTGTAAATTTTAAAATGAGTTGATCTTATATTAATTTTAAAGTACATTTTTAAAATTCATCGAACTCTTATTTCTAAATATTGCATGAACTTGTTACTAGCAAAATATATTTTTGAAGTGGCTCGATTTATAAAAATTGATTCGATGAGAGGGGGAAGAAAGTTTAATATGCTATGTTATGTCACTTCCTGTACATTCTAAAATTTTGTCCTTATTCTTAAGTTGGTAAATTTTAAATGTATGATTATTTATCTGTTTATTTGCTTCTTCAGTAAACAATACTTTCTTTTTAACCATATGGAGGGGAGAGGGAATATTTGAATTATGTTTAAAATGAACAAAAAATTAAATATTTGCTAAATATAAGAATGTTAATGGTAAAAAAAAGACAATGAGGTAGTTATGTGGTTGTATTCAGCACACACATTACTCATCTTTATTGCTATAGTTTAATATATTTTTTAGTTATTACTATGTATAGACCAGGGCTGAAGCCTTTGAAAAGCAAGAGGATGTAACAAAAATGAAAGGAAAAATAATTTACGGGCGTTCTGAGGTTTGGAAGTGGAAGGGGGTGAGTTTTTAAGGGTAAAAAACTGTTTATTTCGATTTCCGGCAAAACTACAAGTCCTATGGAAAAAAGTTAAATGGCAAAGTTGTAGGTAATAAAAAGATCTACAACTTTTGTATTTACACTTTTTTTACATAACCTCAAAATTGATGTGAAAAATTCAAATAACCAAGTTTTTGGTTTTTTAATTTTATCTTTTACAAATTTTTATGAAATTTGGTGAAAACTTACCTATTTATGTCCCAAACATACTGTAATTTTTTTGATTTAAAATATTTATTTTTTCACCTTATTTTGACTTAATATCGAAAAAGCACCCTAATTTTCAATCGATAATTCTCACGTCAAAAAATCTGATTTTTTAAAAAACTCGGTGGGCTTTTTGTTCGTTGAAATATACACTTTTTGATGGTGTAAAAAAATATACATTCCTATGGTAAATGTTCTCAAAAAATTCAAAGAAACGAAAAAAACTAGAATCCGAAATTTTTTTTTTTAAATCATGTACAATTTTGAGTTATTTATTAAAATGTATACTTTAATTACTCGAAAACGTAAGATTCCATGTTATATTCTATGTTTTTCGAGTAATTAAAGTATAAATTTTAATAAATAGCTCAAAATTTTACAGGATGATTCAAAAAAAAAAACGGATTTTTTTTTTCGTTTCTTTGCATTTTTTGAGAACGCTTACCATAGGAAACTATATTTTTTTACACCATCAAAAACTAGAGATTTCAAGAACAAAAAGCTCGCCGAGTTTTTTTAAAAAAGCAGATGTTTTGACGTTAGAATTTTCGATTGAAAATTAGAGTGCTTTTTCGATATTAAGTCAAAATAAGGTGAAAAAATAAATATTTTAGGTTTGTGTGTTTAGTACATAAAAAAGTAAGTTTTCACCAAATTTCGTGAAAAAAAATTTTTTTTTGTAAAAGATAAAAATAAAAAACCAAAAACTTGGTTATTTGAATTTTTCACATAAATCTTGAGGTTATGTGAAAAAAGTGTAAATACAAAAGTTGTAGACCTTTTTATTGCCTACAACTTTGCCATTTAACTTTTTTCCATAGGACTTGTAGTTTTGACGTAAATCGAGATAAACAGTTTTTTACCCTTAAAAACTCACCCCCTTCCACTCCCCGACCTCAGATCGCCCGTAAATTATTTTTCCTTTCATTTTTGCTACATTCCCTTCCTTTTCCAATGGGTTTCATCCTACTATTATTTTTTTCTCTAGTAAGCAATTAACACACTGACTGCCATGTCGATCGCGATATTTTTCCTTGGGACTCGGTGAATAAAAAATTGTAGAAAATTGAAATTTAGTACAAGGGATAATTGAGGTAGAAAAAAACGATTGGCGTAGTCCAAATCAACGGAAAAAAAATTTCCGATAAATTTTGGCGGGAACTTTTTTAGAAAAAAGAGGATAAATGACAAAAAATCAGGTAATGATTTAGAAATTTTTCATTTTTATGAAGTCACTGAGCCAGAAAAAATTTACCTTTATAGGGATTTGTTTTAAAAAACACGTTTTCTTTGTTTTCCGTTTTCCTCGAATACCCATCGAAGATTTTTTTTTATAAGAAATAATTGATTTTCAATTATAACCAACATTCTATAGTTTATTTTAAGTTTTGACCAGTTCCTCAATTAAATTTGTTAAAACTACATTTTGGATAGTAACACAATATGACGATTGAGCTTCAGGCACTAATATACAGTGTGTCCCAAAAAGCAACATTTCAAAAAAAAAATATTCTTGATAAAAAGCTGATCCATAATCAGGTACAAGATTTTTAAAACATTGTATGGAATATAGGGAAAACAAAAAGTAATGATTTGCCCTCCACTACAGTTTGTACTGTAGTGGAGGGCAAAATGAAGAATTTTTAGAATTCACATAACTCCAGAATTGTTTGGGATCTCTTTTTATGTCTCTTTCAATATTTTGCAAATATAAAGTGCGAGCAGTTGAAATTTCTCGTTTAATTTTAGAGCGGAGGATTTTAAATTTATTCAAAGTGTCCAAGAGCTGGGTGGATTTATAGCTTTTGAACGCTTTTTCTTTTTGTCGAATCATGTGAATTATATTGCCATTAAACCACGGCGGATAAGTTCTGGAGCTTGTTTTCTTGATAGGAATATGATCTCTAAAAATATCATATAATTTATTGTTCAATAGATGAACACTGTACTGTAGTGGAGGGCATGTTCATTGAAATTGTGAATAAGTAGCAAAAAATTATGAACATTTGTAGATTAGTGATATTTTCAGATAAAAAAAGACAATAAACACTTCAGAAATTGTTAGATAATTTATCAACAATTAATAATACTGATCCAATAGGTACATAAATGTGAAACTCGTAAAATTAATTAAATACATAATTTTTTGCTACTTAATCACAATTCCAATGAACATGCCCTCCACTACAGTACAGTGTTCATCTATTGAACAATAAATTATATGATATTTTTAGAGATCATATTCCTATCAAGAAAACAAGCTCCAGAACTTATCCGCCGTGGTTTAATGGCAATATAATTCACATGATTCGACAAAAAGAAAAAGCGTTCAAAAGCTATAAATCCACCCAGCTCTTGGACACTTTGAATAAATTTAAAATCCTCCGCTCTAAAATTAAACGAGAAATTTCAACTGCTCGCACTTTATATTTGCAAAACATTGAAAGAGACATAAAAAGAGATCCCAAACAATTCTGGAGTTATGTGAATTCTAAAAATTCTTCATTTTCCGTACCAACATCAGTTGAGTATAATGGCTGCTTTATTGAATCTCCACAATCAATTGTCCAGGCTTTTGCAGATCATTTTTGCAACAATTTTTCTCAGACAGCAACCACCAATTATGTAACTGAATTAAAATCAAATTTGCCAATGCTACACATAACATCAGTATCACACGATGAAACTATCAAAGCTATTAAAAAATTGAAATCTAACATAACAATGAGGCCTGACTTACTTCCTTCATTTCTTGTTAAAGACTGTGCATACATTCTTGCTACTCCCTTACAAATAATTTTTAATATGATCTTAAAATCTTGTACTCTCCCTAGTGACTGGAAAATATCTCGCGTAACTCCTATTCATAAAAAAGGCAACAAAAATGATGTTCAGAATTATAGACCCATTAGCATCATATGTAACTTCGCTAAGATATTCGAGATCATTCTGCATGATCATATGTCAAATCATATCAAACGATCTATATCCCCTGATCAACACGGATTCATGACAGGTAGGTCTACGGTCTCAAATCTTATTTGCTCTACACAGTTCATATCGGAGGCCTTAGATAGAAGAGGTCAAGTAGATGTAATATATACTGACTTTTCTATGGCCTTTGATAGAATTGACCATGTCATTTTACTCCAGAAGCTGTCATCTATAGGTTTAAGTCCACAGCTACATCTGCTAATGTCTTCGTATTTGAAGAACAGACATCAGTATGTCCAGTGTCGCGGTTTCAGATCAGATAAATTCCATCAGGCATCAGGAGTTCCGCAGGGATCAATTTTGGGACCGCTTTTATTTACTATTTTTCTAAATGATATTGTTATTAACACCAACGATATAAAAGTTTTAATGTACGCAGATGACCTGAAACTATTAGTTGAAATTCGTTCTTTTAATGACTCTTTACTTCTCCAAAACTGTCTAAATGATATAGCAAATTGGTGTCAAAATAACTCACTTCCGTTAAATCCAGACAAATGTTCTGTTATGTCTTTTACCAGGCGACATACAGCTCTTATTTTTAATTATGAATTGCATAATATTATTCTTAGCAGGCCGAATTTTGTGAGAGATCTTGGAATATGCTTTGATCCCGAGCTAAATTTTGTTAAACATATAGAATCAATGGTGTCATCTGCTAATAAAAGTTTAGGGTTTGTCATAAGAAGCTGCAAAGAATTCTCAGATATCTCTACATTAAAAATCTTATTTAACAGCTTCGTCCGATCGAAACTCGAATATGCATCGGAGGTATGGTGTCCTAGGCAGAAAGTCTATATTGACCTAATTGAAAAAGTTCAAAGGAAATTTATGAAATCGGCTTCTTTTATATTGGACGGTATTTACCCTCCAAGGGGCTACCCTCATGATCTACTATTAACACGATTTAAACTTCCTGATCTAGAAAAACGTCGAACCTATCAGCAAATTTCATTACTCTGGAAAATTCTTAATGGTCAAATAGATAGCATTGATTTGTTAAAGTATGTTCATTTTAAAATACCACGCGCGGGTCTAAGAGTTTATTGTAGTTTCTATTTGCCAGCTGCAAGAACAAATATTTTAAATTCATCCCCATTATACCAAGCAATCAATGAGTATCATAACATCCAGGACAGCTTGGATATATTTGCCTGTAATAAATACCAAATCAAAAGTGTAATTCTCTAGGTACTGATGTGTATTATATAAGTATTACGAACTTTTAGAAAATTGTGTAATTGCATAGTAGATGTTCCGTACACAACCAAGTTGTCCAATGTTAACGTCCATTTTTTTTCCTGTCTCACGCAGACACAGGTTTTTTTTTAATGGACGTTAACCCTGGACTGCTGGCAGTTTTTGTATTATATATATTGTGCTTGTTATTATTAACATTTTTGTTATGTTGTCCTTTTCCCACCCATTAAATGGTTGGTACAACTGTTGGGTGGTGTATCAAAATAAATAAATAAATAAATAAAATGTAGTGGAGGGCACATCATTACTTTTTGTTTTGCCTATATTCCATACAATGTTTTAAAAATTTTGTACCTGATTATGGATTAACAAGTCACTTTTTATCAAGAATAATTTTTTTTGTGAAATATAAGATAAACTCTGTAAACTTATATAAGTGTACAAAAACTAGGAACTTTTTTCACAATATTCAATATATAGAAAAGTCGCATCGAAAAAAACTCTTCTCGCTAATTTTTAACACATTCACTGCCACTTGATTCTTTTAACGCGATAAGTGGACGAAAATGTGTTGAATATCGTTGAAGATGTCATGCATTTCATCGTTTTAACGGAATATTTTATCCCATTCAAACTCAATTTAAACTTTTTAATTTGTGCATTTTACTAACGCATGAGTACAGCCATATCCAGTTTGAATTAAAACGAGTAGTGATTATGCAATAAACTTTTAAAATTGTCCCCACGACACGCTTTGTCAGAAGCGAAGGGTACAAAGGGTTAAATTAAAATATTTTCCCTGCAAGTAAGTATTTGATAATAGTACGTTTGACGTTTGACATGTATTTTTTATATGCTCAAAAAAATTATTGGTGCTACTGTTGATTAGCATTACGAGTTACTCATTGTGCTCTCTCTCATTTCCTACCTACTAATTAAGAATTATTATTTTTTTTATTTAACCACACAGGATTAATTTTGCAATTTTTTTTGGTTAGTTTGTGTTACAAAAATTCGTTTTGTTAATTTTAATCGAAAATAAAATTTCCAAAATTTAATAAAATTTTAAAGCAAAATGTATATGGCTGTACTTGGGATGTAAAGATGTTTAAAATGCGGTGTAACAACGGGTAAAAAGGGGAAGTGGGAGTGAAATTATCTTTTTTTTTGCTCAATTTGATATCTTCAATGATTTTCGAGTTATTAAAGATTTTTTTTGAGTATACTCCCAAGGCTTATCTAGATTGTAGAGAAAATGACATAATGTTTGAGTCACACAATACATCCTACAGTGTTTGCCTATTTTAATATGTTTAGGGGCGTTTTAACGATTATATATATTTTCTTGAAATTAATTTAAATTTTAGTAGGTACAACATAATTATTTTTATTATGATTTTTTAATTAAAATTTCAGTGACTTTTCGCTTTTTTACTTCGTTTCAGAGTTCTTGGATTTTCATTAGATTTCCCCAAATGCGATTTCCATCAGTGGCGTCGTTCAAATATTTTATATCGTCCAAATTATACATATATATTTAACAATAATGAACGAATCAATTTATGCTTTAACGAGAAAATATGGAAAAAATACGGAAGTTGGGAGAAAAATACGAAATTCTGGGGGAAAATGCGAAAATATGAAAAAATGCGAAAATGTCGAAAAAATACTAAAATATGGGGAAAATACAAAAGTATGGAGAAAAATGCGAAAATATGGAAAAAATACGAAGATATTGAAAAAATACTCAAATATGGAAAAAATACTAAAATATGGGGAAAATACAAAAGTATGGAGAAAAATATAAAAATATGGGGAATACAAAAGTATGGAGAAAGATACGAAAATATGGAAAAAATGCGAAAATATGGAAAAAATACGAAGATATTGAAAAAATACTCAAATATGGAAAAAAATACTAAAATATGGGGAAAATACAAAAGTATGGAGAAAAATATGAAAATATGGGGAATACAAAAGTATGGAGAAAGATACGAAAATATGGAAAAAATGCGAAAATATGGAAAAAATACGAAGATATTGAAAAAATACTCAAATATGAAAAAATACTAAAATATGGGAAAAATACAAAAGTATGGGGAATACAAAAGTATGGAGAAAGATACGAAAATATGGAAAAAAATGCGAAAATATGGAAAAAATACGAAAATATGGAAAAAATACTAAAATATGGGAAAAATACAAAAGTATGGGGAATACAAAAGTATGGAGAAAGATACGAAAATATGGAAAAAATGCGAAAATATGGAAAAAATACGAAGATATTGAAAAAATACTCAAATATGGAAAAAATACTAAAATATGGGAAAAATACAAAAGTATGGAGAAAAATACGAAAATATAAGGAATACAAAAGTATGGAGAAAGATACGAAAATATGGAAAAAATGCGAAAATATGGAAAAAATACGAAGATATTGAAAAAATACTCAAACAGAAAAAATACTAAAATATGGGGAAAATACAAAAGTATGGAGAAAAATACGAAAATATGGGGAATACAAAAGTATAGAGAAAGATACGAAAATATGGAAAAAATGCGAAAATATAGAAAAAATACGAAGATATTGAAAAAATACTCAAACATAGAAAAAATACTAAAATATGGGGAAAATACTAAAATATGGGGAAAATACAAAAGTATGGAGAAAAATACGAAAATATGGGGAACACAAAAGTATGGAGAAAGATACGAAAATATGGAAAAAATGCGAAAATATGGAAAAAATGCGAAAATATGGAAAAAATATGAAGATATTGAAAAAATTCTAAAATATGGGGAAAATACAAAAGTATGGAGAAAAATACGAAAATATGGGGAATACAAAAGTATGGAGAAAGACACGAAAATATGGAAAAAATGCGAAAATATGGAAAAAATACGAAGATATTGAAAAAATTCTAAAATATGGGGAAAATACAAAAGTATGGAGAAAAATACGAAAATATGGGGAATACAAAAGTATGGAGAAAGACACGAAAATATGGAAAAAATGCGAAAATATGGAAAAAATACGAAGATATTGAAAAAATACTCAAATATGGAAAAAATACTAAAATATGGGAAAAATACGAAAATATGGGGAATACAAAAGTATGGAGAAAGATACGAAAATATGGAAAAAATGCGAAAATGTGGAAAAAATACGTAGATATTGAAAAAATACGAAAATATGAAAAAAATACGAAAATATAGGAAAAATACAAAAGTATGGAAAAATTACGAAAGTATGGAAAAAATACTAAAGTATAGGAAAAATACAAAAGTATGGAGAAAATTACGAAAATGTGGAGAAAATTACGAACATGTGGAAAAAATACGAAAATATGGAAAAATATGGAAAAAATACAAAAATATGGAAAAAATCTTATAGTATGGAGAAAAATATATGACTATCGGTCATGTTACACACAGCAAATCCGTCCGTGATATGCCCACTGAAAGAAAAACGCATTTAGGGATCTCTCTTATCATATCAATAACTTTTACTGACATAATATTGGATACGCATAAACAACAAAAATAAATTAAATTCCTCCAAAGCTAAAAAAAATAATTTCTAAGTTTATAACTGGAATTTAGCACTTTTCAAGACTTTCAAAGACCGAGTAAACGTAAATATATTTTTTTGTTATTATTTAAAACCGTCGAATATAATTTGAGTCGTTATAAGAAAAAACTGGTTTTAAAATTATTTCCGGGAGTCTAAACTTTGACTCGTAATTTTTAGATAAAAGGTGCCCATTTCCGTTAATTTATAACTATAAGAAATAATAATTCATATCATAAATAAATAAATTACAAACGCATTTAAATATAAAAAGTGTTGCAGATTATTCATCGAGGACCCAAAAAAATATTTTTTTCAAAATTTTGCAGGTACAGCCCCTCAAATATCCACCAATTTATTTTCTCAACCGTTTCGAAAGAAGTCTCGGATAATTGAAGCCTTTCAAAACAAAAAAAACGAGCACCTTTTAAATAAATAATATCTATAAAATAAATATGTAAAAATACTTGAAATACACTTCTAAAGCACGCTAGTTGAGAGGAAGGCAGAAGATATTCTGAAGAATAGATTTGGCCGGCGGCCGCACGTCTACCTCTAAGTACCCGTTCCCCTCCGGCACGTCGTAATCCCCCATGCCTGGAGGCGGTGGCGGAGACAATATCGGGGGCGGATACCGATACGCGATGGCGGGCGGAGGCGGAGGTGGTAGATTGGAAGGATGCAAAGCACAAAGGACGTTATGTCACACGCAATCTTCCAACGACATGAGCAGAGGATTCACGTATTCGAAACCTTCGAATTCGGATTGATCGATCTTTTCGATCACTCGACTGAAAAATAAATTAATATTTCACAATAAAAACTAGAATAAATAAACGCAAAAGAAAAATATTAACTTTACTGGACTAGAATTACCATAAAACAAATAATGATTGAGATTAATTCAGAACGAGTAAGTAGGAATCCGTTTCCTACCTGCTAATACCACGAACGTAGTTTCGTAGGGTTGACTTAGAATGACGATTGTTTGTATGATACAAAAAAATATAAAATCCAAAAAAAGTTTTTAGTTTATTGATAAAATGATTAACTATTTATTTGGGTTAGTCCTTCGATATAGTCTGGTTCACAAGTGCCATTTCCCTCGAAACCTGATCGCCACCACCGAAAATTATGATTTTGGGCTCATTCGATTCGGAATGGCATCTAGAACGTTCTATCAAAATTCCAAAAGGGGCTGAAAAAAAATGCAAAAGTTATAAACAATTAAGTAAAATAAAAAATAAGGGTTTGGTTTTTTTGAAATATTTCAAAAACTATTTGAGATAATCGAAATTTGAAAAAAGATCCTTAAAGAGCAGGAAATTTCCTAAACAAAAGTCCTACCTCCCGGAACTGTACCAACAACAACAAGAAATCTAGAATTTTTTTTGATTTTTTTGAGCTAATCTTAAAAGAGTTTAGAAGAGATTCCCGTTGGAAAAATTCAAAAATTTTGATTTTTCGTTTGTTCGAAATCGAACATTTTTAACTACGCCCATGGCAACAAGAGAAATAAAATAACCGAACCTCGCGCATAGCAACAGTGTAAGCACACATCGTAAATCAAGGCCAGAGCGCAAATAACGAACCCGGAAGTAATTCACAGTCCATATAAACATCAATAGTTAAAAGCCGCTTTGGCGGCGACCGCTTTTACATATACCGCGACGCCAGGGGCGAGACTGGAAGTTGCATAAAAAAAGACACAACAATAACGCCGAAAAAACGTACCCGTGATTGGCCAAGGAAGAATATCGGCAGACCACACGCGACTAGAATAAATTAAATCAAATCAGTAGCACATCCGACTCCGTAAGGAACAGGTCGCACTTAGACTGTTTCTTACAAATTCGTATTCACAGTATTTTTTGAGCAATTGCAAACACAGTTTTAAGTTTGTTATATTCTTTGTTTGTTATAAAGTGTTTTGTTTTACGTTATCGTTAATATATAAAATCCAAGTACTCAGAGTATAATTTCGCTATAACCTATATATACAGTCCACATCAATCTCTCTCTGCCAACTTAAATCTGCAATAAGTTGGGACAGGCACATCTAAAGGGTGTGGCCTAATAAGTTTGGGTCTCCAAATTTGTCATTATTTGGAACTTCCCAAAACATCGTTTTTTTATTAACAATCAAAGGCATTAAAAAATTATTTATGTAAATAAAGCCATTAGGAAAATTTTTTTTCCAATCATTGTTAATATTTTGTTTTCTTATTGATAAAAGCCATATAACAATAATTTTTTTTTATTTTTAACTAACATTATTTAAATAATTGTTATAAACAAATGCATTGTTTATAATATTTTTGAAAACTTTTTCTTTGGAATTTCATCCTTGATGAAAATAAGGATTTCAAAAAAAAATCGCTCCTTAAAAAAAATTTTTATTAACAAAAATCGCACTGTTAATTAACAATTTTTTTTTGTTACTAAATATTAATATTAAGGAACCATTTTTTTTTAAAAATCATTATTTATCATGTTCTTTTGTATTATAAAAAAAATAATTTTTTTATTAACTTTTCATTTGTTTATTAAAAAAACAATTTGTTATAAACAAATGCAATTTTGCGCAATATTTTTTTTAAATACTAAAAAATATTACAAAAACAACCATATTTTTTTTTATTGAAAAATTTTTTTTATTATTTTTTATTTAACTTTTAAAAATATTGTACTTTTGCACTTGTGTTTTCTTTCTGTTTTTACTCATGCTTTTGATTGTTAATAAAAAAACGAAAAATCAAAATTTTTGAATTTTTCCAACGAGGATCTCTTCTAAACTCTTTTAAGATTAGCTCAAAAAAATCAAAAAAAATTCTAGATTTCTTGTTTTGAAATAATCAGCGTTTTTATGTTAACATTAAAATGGTTAAAATTAACTAATTAACAAAAGCATAACTAATAAAAAAATTGTGATAAAAATTTTTTGTTGACGGATTATTGTTTATTGATATGTCTACTTAGTACCCAAATTTTTTTATTCCTTAATATTAATATTTAATCAGTTAAAATAATTTTTTTAGTTCACGTGTCAGATTGGGGCGATGCACGCGGCAGCCGAACTACGCGTTTTTACCGTTATTTTCGCCGCTTAATTAAAATTATAAGGGTTGTTGGTACAGTTCCGGGAGGTAGGACTTTTTTTTAGGAAATTTCCTGCTCTTTAAGGATCTTTTTTCAAATTTCGATTATCTCAAATAGTTTTTGAAATATTTCAAAAAAACCAAACCCTTATTTTTTATTTTACTTAATTGTTTATAACTTTTGCATTTTTTTTCAGCCCCTTTTGGAACGTTCTAGATGCCATTCCGAATCGAATGAGCCCAAAATCATAATTTTCGGTGGTGGCGATTAGGTTTCGAGGGAAATGGCACTTGTGAACCAGACTAATATGCCAAGGGTCATTTCGACTCTCAATCATTGTTCGTTCTAGTATAGAAAGATGGTCACGATTGAATTAGTTATGGGGATATTTGTAAGAAAGAAGACTTATTAATTCCAAGAAATAATCCGAGACAGGATAAATAAAAGTACTTACGGATCGTCTGGTGTAAGATGCACTGGTTCGTCGGTAAATTCTGGTGGGAAATTAGCCAAATCTCTATCGGAGTCTAGACGAGGTTTATAGGGAGGAGGAACCTGTTTTTGTTCAAGCTAAAAAAATATTCAAAAAATGACGTATCGCACAAACTGACCGACAAGTTTAAGTAAAAGTTTGTTGGTACAATTAATGAGACAAAAATGAAGTAATAATTGTGCGTTAAAAAAGTCATATAATGTCAAAAAGTAAAAATAAAGCTGTTAAGTAAAAAAAGAATATTTCAAACCTTCAAAATTTCCAAAACTTTCAGAATTTCCAGCAATTTTGACGGTTCCATAATTTTTTGAATGATTAAACATTGAAAATCTATACATTTTAATTATTTTCTTACACACCATATCCCAATCGATGCTCTTAAAATTTTGAAAATAGAAACTTCGTGGGGAAAATACGAAATTGTGGAAAAAATACGGAAATATGGAAAAAATACGAAAATATGGAACAAATACGAAAATATGGAAAAAGTACAAAAGTAATTATGGAAAAAAATACCAAAATATGAAAAAAAATATTGAAAAAATATTGAAAAAATACGGAAATATGGAACAAATACGAAAATATGGAAAAAAAACTAAAATAAGGAAAAAAATACTAAAATATGGGGAAAATACAAAAGTGTGAAAGAAATACGAAAATATGGAAAAAATACGGAAACATGGAACAAATACGAAAATATGGAAAAAAAATACGAAAATATGGGAAAAATACGGAAATATGGAACAAATACGAAAATATGGAAAAAATACTAAAATACGGGGAAAATACAAAAGTATGGAGAAAAACCAAAATATGGAAAAAATACTAAAATATGGGAAAAATACAAAAGTAAGTATGGAAAAAATACCAAAATATGGAAAAAAATGCGAAAATATGGTACAAAGATGGAAAAAATACAAAAGTAAGTATGGAAAAAAATACCAAAATATGGAAAAAAATACGAAAATATGGAAAAAATACGAAAATATGGAAAAAATACGAAAATACGGGGAAAATACAAAAGTATGGAGAAAAACGAAAATATGGAAAAAAATACTAAAATATGGGAAAAATACAAAAGTAAGTATGGAAAAAAATACGAAAATATGGAAAAAATACTAAAATACGGGGAAAATACAAAAGTATCGAGAAAAACGAAAATATGGAAAAAATACTAAAATATGGGGAAAATACAAAAGTAAGTATGGAAAAAATACCAAAATATGGAAAAAAATACGAAAATATGGTACAAATATGGAAAAAATACAAAAGTAAGTATGGAAAAAAATACCAAAATATGGAAAAAAAATACGAAAATATGGAAAAAAATACGAAAATATGGAAAAAATACGAAAATATGGAAAAAATACTAAAATACGGGGAAAATACAAAAGTATGGAGAAAAACGAAAATATGGAAAAAATACTAAAATATGGGAAAAATACAAAAGTAAGTATGGAAAAAAATACGAAAATATGGAAAAAAAATACGAAAATATGGAAAAAAATACGAAAATATGGAAAAAAATACGAAAATATGGAAAAAAATACGAAAATATGGAAAAAAATACGAAAATATGGAAAAAATACTAAAATACGGGGAAAATACAAAAGTATGGAGAAAAACGAAAATATGGAAAAAATACTAAAATATGGGAAAAATACAAAAGTAAGTATGGAAAAAAATACGAAAATATGGTACAAATACGAAAATATAGAAAAAATACGAAAATATGGAAAAAATACAAAAGTATGGAAAAAAATACCAAAATATGGAAAAATACATAAATATGGAAAAAATACGGAAATATGGAACAAATACGAAAATATGGAAAAAATACAAAAGTAAGTATGGATAAAAACACCAAAATATGGAAAAAAAATTCCAAAAAAAAATATGGAAAAAATATGGAAAAAATATGGAACAAATACGAAAATATGAAAAAAATACTAAAATATGGGAAAAATACAAAAGTATGGAAAAATACGAAAATATGGAAAAAATACGAAAATATGGAAAAAATACTAAAATATGGGGAAATACAAAAGTATGGAGAAAAATACGAAAACATGGAAAAATACGAAGATATGAAAAAGTCTTCTCATGTCAAAAAGTAAAAATAAAGCTGTTAAGTAAAAAAATAATATTTCAAACGCGTATGTTAATAAAAACCTTCAAAATTTCCAAAACTTTCAGAATTTCCAGCAATTTTGACGGTTCCATAATTTTTTGAATTAAAACATTGAAATTCTTTCACATTTTAACGAATTTCTTACGTACCATATCCCAAGCTCTTAAAATTTTGAAAGTAGAAAAAAATACGGAAGAAAAATACGAAATTATGAATGAATGAAGGAACGAACGAACGAAAGAAAGAAAGAAAGAAAGAATGGATGAATGAATGAACAAAAGAACGAACGAACAAACGAAAGAATGAATGAATGAATTAATTAATGTAGGAGAGAGAGAGAGAGAGAGATCTAACTAATAGCAAAGAAGCGTTGAGAGTATCTCAAATAACCCAAATCAGAGAGATAATTCCTTAATTTTTAAAATGACCGACTGGAATATCTGCGAAAATTTCCAACTGATATAATTTTAGACTTTTTCTAAAAAAAGTCGAACGTTTATCAATATTCTTTCGCATGGCACATGGCAAGATATGAAAAAAAAAAGAATATCCCAAATATGTTACTAAAAACCTTCAAAATGTCCAAAACTTTCAGAATTTCCAGCAATTTTGACCGTTCCACAATTTTTTGAATTATTAAACATTGAAAATCTATCACATTTTAATAAATTTCTTACGTACCATATCCCAATCGATGCTCTTAAAGAATTGATGACTGGTTATTTCAACAAAAGCCTCCGGACTATGACAACCCAATCTGTCGGCTGGGTTTTTATTAAGAAATCCTTTAAGAACGTTCGCCGCCTTAACGCTAAGCGATCTAGGAATCCGAATAGTTTTTTCCAATATCACTTGGAACAAATAATCTTCGGTGTTTTGGTCGGGATTTTCTGAAGCACCTGCTATATCAAACGGAGACCTACCAGCCAACATTTCGTATAATAGAACGCCTAGAAATAAACGTAAAAAAAATAATTTGGACGATATGAGGAGGAGAAAGACTTACCCAACGCCCACCAATCGACGGAAAATCCATAATCTTCGCCTCTTAAAATTTCCGGTGCGATATAATTGGGCGTTCCGCAAAAAGTTGAAGTAGTATCGCCTGGCCTGATTCCTTCTTTACACATTCCGTAATCTGTCAATTTAATGTGACCCTCGTGGTCTAAAAGGACGTTGTCCAACTTAAGATCCCTGTATATAATGCCTTTGCAGTGCAAGAAATTTAAGGCCAGCGATATTTCAGCAGCGTAAAATCTAAAATGAAATAATTTTACGTTACATTGAACGGAGATGTGCAATTCTTTGAACCAAAAACACACTAATTTTGCTGCACTGTTGGAGCACTTTGAATTTGTCAGAGAAAATATGGGCGTACAATATCCCGGAACACAAGCCTTATCTGAAGGGCAATTTGTACAAAAAAATACGTTGCAGTTTAGCAACGGAGCTGTGAACTGGTTAGAAGTTAAGCATAAACTAATTTGCCGTACTAAGAGGCAGAATGAAAATTTGTCAGAGAAGTTTTGGGCATTTATTATCCCGATACGTGCTAAAAATGCCTGCAGGTGTTCAGAGGAACCGGAAGTTTGAGGCGCAATGATGGAATTCGTTTATTTTGAATGGAAATTAAACACAGACTAAATTTTAATTTGTTAAAATCAATTAGGAAAAATGTATTACCTACCTTGCATGTTCCTCGGGTAACCTTCTCTGCCTTTGCATATGGAACATTAAATCTCCCCCGCGCACGAACTCGATCACGAAGAACAATCTCGATGGTGTTTGAAAGCACGAATGTAAACCGACCAAGAACGGATGATTAGATGCCGTTTCGAATACGTGTTTTTCGGTTTGAACCCAATCTATATCCTCGTCGTCTGTCACTAAAGCTTTTTTAATTACTTTCATAGCGTAAATACGTTTCGTCTTCTTGAGTTCCACCATAAGTACTTTGGCGTACGATCCGCGACCGATGACGCGAATCAATTCAAAGTCGTTGAGTGAGTATTGACGTTGAGAGCCTGGCTCGAGATCGTCAATCGGTTTATTCGGGTCTTCGACTGGGACAGATTCACCTGAAAGTTAGAGATTTGCTAAATAATCAAATTTAAAATAATTATAAACGAATTAGGCTGTGTTCTAGGTTTGTACAGACACACAACCTTATTGTCTGGCTAAATGTTTTTTATGCAAGCGTAATTATGTTTTCGTACGGGGTAGTATGATATAATAACGAAGTTTTTAGTGTGGCTGATTGACAGCGCTTTGATACAAGGCCAAGAACACATGGGCGTGCTATATTTATTTTATTAGAATATTTTCATTCCCTTTTTATCAGGGGCGTTTAACAGGCTGTTCGATTTTTCTATAAAATAAAATTGAACGTCCCTATAAAAATATAGAGTGGAAGAGTGAATGGAGTTACAAAAGTCCTGCAAAATATATATGGGGTGTTTCTGCTTCTGAATTGCCCGGAACTATTTTATTTTTAAACAAATATGTCTTAATATTTTTATAATAAATTAATTTATGTATACATTTTAAAGCAAACTTACCAGTGACATCTGGCGGAGGTTGTGGGTAATCCCTCTCCCTGATTTCTGGTTTAATCTCAACATTGGGAGTGTGAATACTATGAGGTTCGCCGTTATGCTCCTCCCTAATTATAGGCTCTTGGTGTTCACTAGTACATGGTTTGTTGACCGCTTTGTGGCACTTCTTGTGAACCAGTAATTTGCATTGGATACATTTGAAACCTTGTCTTCCTAAACCCCAAATTCTGTCGTTACAATACGCGCAAAAGGCTCTCTGTAAAACAACCAAAAGTTTATTGTTGGTTATACGTAGAGATGTGTCAGTTAATAAAAAATAGTGGCGCCATCTTTAACTTTAACCAACAACAAATGCGCTCCAACTAGGAATAATAAATTTGCCCTAGTTTGTGTCATATTTCTCACTAAATTTGCAAGTTTATTTATTTTGGAAAAACTTCAACCAAAAATAAACAGAATTGCCGCACATGTAAGTAAACATTTAAAATGATAATTTTTAATCAGTAGAGATAAGTGTAAAATAGGTTAAACTAATAATTTATTTTTGTTAATTGAAAACCAGCTGCAAATATTCAAGAGGTAAGAATAAAACGACATGCGATACTCTGTAGTTTCAGAAAGACAGGATCAGCAAATATTTCTTTTAAAGGTCTTTTTTAAACTTACCCTATTAAATCTCTTGGCTTGGAATATATGTCCATTGACCCTATAAAGTTTTCTCCACCGTCTCGCCCCTCTTCGATAAATACTTCCTGAAAAAAAAATTATATTGCGACTATTTTTCCACAAGGCATTAAGTATACGATTTTTAAATGATTAATAAAAAAATACTTACTATCCTCACCCTGACAGGGCATTCCAGGCTGCGACGGTACATTAGGGAAAACTGTGGACAAAACGAAACAAATTAATTGGTGGTTTTTAATGGTCAACGTATTCAAAAATGAAATTATATGGTTTGGTCTGTGGTCTAAATATGGAGGAACATTACCAATAATGAGGCTTACCACTAGGTCAGAAATTATAAGTTAATGTATGCAGAAACGATAGAGAAGAGAATTTAGTGTTTCTAGATAAGAATATCTCAAGATCTCATACGATTAATTTCGTCGATGTTGTCATTTCTGGGTTAAATTCTCTTAGCACATGCTTACACCAGTCACCACTTCGACGTAAGTCTGTCATAGGAACTATTGATTACTTGTTTGTTAGTGTCAAATGTGAAATTCTGGTTTGCTGTGTAATTTTTTTATTTCTTGGCTATTTATGTGATTTTAGTGTATTTATTTGTTTAAATTTAAAGATAAACCGGAATAACATTAGAAATAAATGAGATTATATTATATATAAGCGGAAAAATTTTGGAAATGTATTCATATGGGCCAATAAAAAAATTTCATTACTAAGCCTCATTGTAAAATTTTGAGCTATAAAGATCACTAGATTTTTTTTTTAATGGAGTAACTTGACTTTGTCGCAGTATTGGGAGACGCTGTATCTAGAAATTTTAATGATACATAGCTTAGATAAAAAGTAATTTAGTATAAAAATTTAAGGTTATATAAAAAAATATGTTTTGACTTAAAAATAAGATAAAAAACTTATCAAAATGTCTGATAGTTTCCTCCCCAAAAATATATTTTTATTTTAAATATAAATAAAATTAATATTGTACTAACATTAAATAGACCAGGACCAAACCGATTTTAAATAATATGTATGTAGTGGTCGGAAAAATATATATAAATTATAATAAATAAAAGTTCCGGAAGGGGAGTGGGGGTAGGTAAATATACATTTTGATGTTTGATATTGTTTTTTTGTGATTTGTGGCTGAAACATGCATCCTATCGAAAAAAGTTTAATATAAAAGTTGTAGATAATTAAAAAAAGTAAAACTTTTGTATTAATCATTTTTCAACATAACCTCAAAATTATTGAGAAATCGTTAAAAACCGTATTTCTCGTTTTTAATTTTTATCTCCCACAAAAACAAATTTTTTTTTATGAAACTTGGTGAAAACGTTATTTTTTGTGTTTTAAATAAGCTAATAAATTTTTTCAAAGCAAAATACTTACTTATATTTCGATTTTATACGAAATATATTTTGTTTTTTATTAGTTAATTTATTTTGTTAAACATTTAAAGATCTGTTAAAAATAAAACTTTAAACGAATGAAATTCAAGAAAATACAAAAGAACTATATAATTCTAACTCAAAATGTAATATTCTAAAAACATGACGTCAGAACGGGAGGGGCTCACTTGATTGCAACAACGGAGGAAAAAGAGGCGTCAAAAAGTCGCGAAATTTACGTAAAATTGTCACAAATTTAATGAAATTTCCTTCATCTAACAACTCTGTTGTCAAAAAATTATAAAATGAGTCACGCCAAATTTTAATTCAATTTCGGCGAGGTTTTTTAAACAATGGTTAAGCGTACAATTTAATTTAAAATATGTTAGATATTTTTCTAAAAATTGCAATGTTGCATTAATCTACTTCATGCTACGATCCGCAAAATGAAATTTCCTATACATTCAATAAACGGCATCACATTTATTCGTAATTAAGGATTATACCCCTAAGTTCGGTTCTGTTATCGCACCCAAAATCCGATACATGGTCATGACTTACCAAAAAAAATAGAGTGAAAAAGCTGGCTCAATCTTGTTTGCTCTTTTGGTGAACACATACCAGCAGTTCGCCAAAAGTACAGTATATCTAACAAGTTCTAGGTGAGTCATATACGTTTCATATCTTATCTCGAAATTTATTATATACGGACCGCGCGTTTTATGTCAAAGTAACAATTAAAATTATCACATAATTGATTTAAAAAAAAATTATTTTGACACTAAAATGACACTAACCGCCTGTATTGTTCCCTATCAAAGCAGAAGGATCGTAAGTATAGAGGGGGTGATAAGCCCACATCACTGCAGCTTCCGCTAAGTTGCTTAACAGTTCTTTAGTCCAAGATCTTGTAGACATTTTCGAAAACCAATATTTTCACGTTATCTAAATCATCACCACTAGAAACCACTACTTATACTTTTATATATATATATTATATATAAAATGTCAAAAATAAAAACAGATGAAGCGTAAATACGCGTATGTGTACTGAGAACACAATAGAGAAATAAGTAAGAGATAACGAATGATAAATAAGCGATAAGATATTTTATTCAATTTCTATTGGAAAAATACAGCAGCGGTTCAGGAATACGAGAAATCTCGTTGAAATAATACGTTTTCTTTGGGCAATGGTAATGGGCAAAATGTTAAGTACATATTAGCGAAATAAAAGTATTGATATTTGTTAAAACGCCGAAATAATTTTAATATGACGCAATAAAAAACCTTAAAATTTTTTTTTGGCACTGTAATCAATATTTTTAAAATTCCTCTATTCAGAGGGTTTATCAATCTATTTTAAACACTTATAAAAATATTTATCATATGCGTGCAGGTGGTTTCCAAAAAAATGGGTCAAATGTAAAAAAACATGATTTCTCAAGAGAGTCAATTTGGAGTAAATTTTTTTTTGCACATCTGATACTCAGAACGAAACAATTTTTTTACCAATTTGTTTAGTAAAACTTCTAGTTTTGACATGGCTAATAAAAAAACATTTTTTTTTATATTTGAATTGGAGTTAAGGAGTTACATCACTGTAAATTTTTTTCTTAAAATGTACTTCTGGGTCATAAAAATAAAAATTACCGAAAAAAAATGTTTGGGCCATTTTTGGGACAAAAACTGAGTTTTTAGGGTATAAATGGACCTAGAATCTACAAAAAAAATCAAAAAAATTAAAATTTGATTTACGCAGAATGAATTTTGTCTAAGAAACGATTGACAATGCCAAAATTACCGAAAAAAAAATGTTTGGGCCATTTTTGGGGGAAAAAGTGAGTTTTTTAGGATATAAATGGACCTAAAATCTAAAAAAAAAAATTCAAAAAAATTTAAATTTGGTTTACGCAGAATGAATTTTGTATAAGAATCGATTGGCAATGTCAAAATTACCAAAAAAAAATGTTTGGGCCATTTTTGGGGGAGAAAATGAGTTTTTTTGGATATAAATGGACCTAGAATATCCAAAAAACAGTTACATTACTTGTATTCTTTAAATTTGTGCAGTTGTAGAAAAAGTATAGTGTGCAACACGTGGGGAAAGTACTTTTCCCACTTGGTGCACAATATTCTATTTTGGCACTGTAATCAATATTTTTAAAATTCCTTTATTCAGAGGGTTTATCAATCTATTTTAAACACTTATAAAAATATTTATCATATGCGTGCAGGTGGTTTCCAAAAAAATGGGTCAAATGTAAAAAAACATGATTTCTCAAGAGAGTCAATTTGGAGTAAATTTTTTTTGCACATCTGATACTCAGAACGAAACAATTTTTTTACCAATTTGTTTAGTAAAACTTCTAGTTTTGACATGGCTAATAAAAAAACATTTTTTTTTATATTTTATTGTCAGATTCCCTTAAGGAGTTACATCACTGTAAATTTTTAAAATGTACTTCTGGGTCATAAGAATAAAAATTACCGAAAAAAAATGTTTGGGCCATTTTTGGGACAAAAACTGAGTTTTTAGGGTATAAATGGACCTAGAATCTACAAAAAAAATCAAAAAAATTAAAATTTGATTTACGCAGAATGAATTTTGTCTAAGAAACGATTGACAATGCCAAAATTACCGAAAAAAAAAATGTTTGGGCCATTTTTGGGGGAAAAAGTGAGTTTTTAGGATATAAATGGACATAGAATCTAAAAAAAAAATTCAAAAAAATTAAAATTTGGTTTACGCAGAATGAATTTTGTATAAGAAACGATTGGCAATGTCAAAATTACCAAAAAAAAATGTTTGGGCCATTTTTGGGGGTGAAAATGAGTTTTTTGGATATAAATGGACCTAGAATATCCAAAAAAAACTTCAAAAAAATTAAAATTTGGTTCACGCAGAATGAATTTTGTATAAGAAACGATTGGCAATGTCAAAAATACCGAAAAAAATGTTAGGGCGAATTTGGGGGGGGGGTGAGTTTTTTTGATATAAATGGACCTAGAATAAAATTCAAAAAAATTAAAATTTACAGTTACATTACTTGTATTCTTTAAATTTGTGCAGTTGTAGAAAAAGTATAGTGTGCAACACGTGGGGAAAGTACTTTTCCCACTTGTTGCACAATATACTATTTTGGCACTGTAATCAATATTTTTAAAATTCCTCTATTCAGAGGGTTTATCAATCTATTTTAAACACTTATAAAAATATTTATCATATGCGTGCAGGTGGTTTCTAAAAAAATGGGTCAAATGTAAAAAAACATGATTTTTCAAGAGAGTCAATTTGGAGTAAATTTTTTTGCACATCTGATACTCAGAACGAAACAATTTCTTTACTTAAATATTTGAGTTGTCAGATTCCCTTAAGGAGTTACATCACTGTAAATTTTTTTCTTAAAATGTACAACTGGGTCATAAAAATAAAAATAAAAAACAAATACGAACAAATTATCTCACCAAAAACTTTAAAACACTTTAGTAGAAAGAATTGCGATGATTAAACCTAAAATATAAACAAATCTATGTACTTACTTTTTCTCGATAATTTGTTTGTAAGAAAAAATAAATTTCGTACTGTTTTTAACATTATTTAATAAACGCACACTTAACAACATACTTGCGAAGCCTCACTAACGAAAAATAAATAGTTTTCAATTTAGTCGTCAAAATTTGTGCTAATTGATGTAGAGATGGGCGAGCATTTAAAATATTGTGTTACTCAGGAACATATACAATGCACTGCTCAAATTTTATTTTTGAACTATTTGTTGTTATCTGATCTTTTTCGCAAACAAACACCGTTAGTCGGCCTTTAAATCTGCTGGAATCCCTCGCATGAATCAGCGAGTTATATTTTCGAATATTAATAATTTAAATGCAACAGCTGTAGATCATTTATTTTTGGAGAAGATCTTAAGAAAAGATGTAGAAATGTTTTGTTGAAAACCGCTTTTTAAAAATTAATAAAGAAAATTATATTGCGTCTATAATAAAATAAGTACATTTTAACGAGCGAGTAAGTAGGAATCCGTTTCCTACCTGCTTCTACCAGGAACGTATCATATGGTTGATTTAGAAAAACGATTATTTCATGGCTAATAAGTGACAAATAGAAAGTGTCTGATCAAGAGGCAGTCTTGATTGTGTACTGATACAATATAGTCGGTTTCAAAGATTATTATTTATTGTGTGCTTGTGATTTGTGTGTATTTTTAACGTTTAATTCTAAACAATTTATGTGCTTGCAAATGCACTAGTATGCAAGCCATTAATGAAGAAAGAAGAAGAAGAAGTCTTTGTTACATCATTACTATAAATTATATATGTTCCAGGCTTCTCATAGATAATAAATAATTAAGAAAATAGACCGTTGGAATTAATATTTGTTGACTGGCAGGAATATTTCCTGTCTGAATTTTTTATTAAATAAATTAACGGTTTCTTCCAAAAATACCAACAAAACTCGACTTTAAAAATAGCAGTAATTGGAGTTGACACTTCAGGATCCCAACAGGATCAATCGGACGCGAGCTGTGTTACACACATTTCATAATTCAGAAGTTTAAATTTAGAATTAAAATCGATAGGTTATCCCGAACGTACGGGAAAATTATTTGAAAAAATTGGTGGGTGTCAAAAAAATACATAAAAATGTAAATCGTAGATTCAATAGTAACCCGAGAAAGGTAGTAAATTTTTTTGTAATATCGAGCAGAAACTAGTAACTAGTAAAAAATTCAAAAAAATTCAAATTTGGTTTACACAGAATGAATTTTGTGTAAGAAACGATTGGCAATGTCAAAATTACCGAATAAAAATGTTTGGGCCATTTTTGGGGGGAAAAGTGAGTTATTTAGGATATAAATGGACCTAGAATATCCAAAAAAATTCAAAAAAAAATAAAATTTGGTTTACGCAAAATGAATTTTTGTCGAAGAAACGATTGGCAATGCCAAAATTACCGAAAAAAAAAATATTTGGGCCATTTTTGAGGCAAAAAGTTAGTTTTTTAGGATATAAATGGACCTAGAATCTACAAAATTTGGTTTACGCAGAATGAATTTTGTATAAGAAACGATTGGCAATGTCAAAATTATCGAAAAAAAATGTTTGCGCCATTTTTGAGGGAAAAAGTGAGTTTTTTAGGATATAAATGGACCTAGAATATCCAAAAAAATTCAAAAAAAATAAAATTTGGTTTACGCAGAATGAATTTTGTCGAAGAAACGATTGGCAATGTCAAAATTATCGAAAAAAAATGTTTGGGCCATTTTTGAGAGAAAAAGTGAGTTTTTTAGGATATAAATGGACCTAGAATATCCAAAAAAATTCAAAAAAAATAAAATTTGGTTTAGGCAGAATGAATTTTGTCTAAGAAACGATTGACAATGCCAAAATTACCGAAAAAAAAATGTTTGGGCCATTTTTGGGGGAGAAAATGAGTTTTTTGGATATAAATGGACCTAGAATATCCAAATAAAATTCAAAAAAATTAAAATTTGATTTACGGAGATACGAGAAATATCCTCTCATTGCCGGACTTTGGGGGGGGGGGGGGGGGCAATTGCCCCTACTGCCACCCCTTGGAGCCGCCGTTGCTATAACTCGGGAGTTACTAGTTTATGATGTATCATTTTACTTCATTTCTTGGACTAGAGGAAAATTCGCTATTTAAAAAAATAAATACTTTAAATAAATTAATAATATTCTGAAACATCAGATGAATATTTCCTGTAAAAATCAGATAAGCAGAAAAAAGGACGAAACATAAAAAAAACTACGAGAGGTATTTAAATAATACCTGTAGCATATCCAGGCTCTGAACTGGAATCATCATCAGAAAAACTAAGTTGAGTTTGATGGTACTCCACACAAGCGTGATGATGATGATGAAAATGATGAGGCACCGCATATTCGACGGCCGTATGACGACTTCCTACCCTAGTTAGGGTATTCCCCGCAGATAAGGTCCCAGGACCACCCCCCGGTCTGCTTCCGTGTGCAGCGCAAATTATCCCTGCGAGCGTTCCCTGAGGACCAAGATCCAAAGACGGCCTCCTGGAGAGTTGCTGATGAACGGAAGTGATCTCCTCAAATTCTACGGAAGTAGTTGATTGCGTAGTTACAGCGTTATTATTGGAGTTAACAGTCATAAAAGTTTGGGACATTGAAGGCCTGTCTTCGATGGTTATTGGCATACTCTGACCGTGGTTCGGGACATTGTTTTGATTGCGTCGAGGGCTACGCCCTCTATCGGATACGGTGGTAGCGCTCCAGTAACCCCACGCCATCTTGGTTTAGTATTTTAAGGAATTAGCGTTAAAAGAGATTTATTTATCTTGTTCTTTTAGGATAAAATTACGTTCATATTATAAATTTTAGTTTAATATATTTAGATTTATTTTTGAAGGTATCTGCAATAAAAATAACAAGTTTAAATAAGGAAAATTTTATCAATAGTGGGTAATTTGTTGGATTAAAATCGAATAAACTAACCAGATTTATCCCAACTTTGATTAAAATGATTTTGTATACTTTTTACTATCCTAAATTATATAAATATTTATTAAATCTAAAAATAACAAAAAAATATATCCTAAGAATGACAAATCCGGTAGTTTGTTTTGGTCTAAACCCAAATATACCCAATATTAATAATCTAAGGAACCATCTAACTTTACTTCAGCAGGAAAGTTTCCATTGAATCTGTTCATCAGTCCGCTAGAGGATATAAGTAAACACAACAACTATTCTAGTGATTTCAGGAATTCATTTACTGAGTTAGAAGTCTATGGCATATTACGAAATTAACCGTATTGTATAATCAACTTGGTAAGGCTTTTGGAGCTACCCAATTATACTGTATTTGAAAATCAAGAGAGTAAATTCCCAGAAATGTTTTGCAGTTATCAGTGTTAAAGGCAGTAAACCATAGACGTGCGTTTTCAAAATTAAATTAATATGGAAATAGAAATATTTAATTTGTTTTAGTTATTTATACCTAGATTACCAATTTTAGATAGATAAACATAATTCGTAAGTAGTAATTTAATTTGGGTAAAATGAAGAAAAAGTCAATATTATTTTAGGCATTTTGTTTTAGGCATATGTTTATTTACAAAATATGTATATAATATGTACAGATAATTACAATTATTTATAAATTAATATGAGGAGCTAAAAAAACAATTAAGTAGGTATATGAGAAAAAAAAACCAACCGCAAGGATAAAATTTGACGAGCAACATGCAAAAAATACGACAATATTAAATCTTAAAAAATAAAAATCTAAAAATAAAATTAAAGTACATAAATTAATAATTTTAAAGTTATGGTTCCTCGCACTCTGTGTCAGAAGATTCACCATCTGATTCTAGAGAAATTACAATGGGCTCTATAGTAATATCAATTATGTTATCTAGCTCCCACATTTTTTTTTCTATTTCTGTAACGTGTCTAATACATTTTTGCCAATTTTCACTTGTTACTTCAGATATTGCCTTATTGAAGATATTTTTAACATCTGATAATTTAAAAGTAGTGTTATTTCTGGCAACATAACCTTTAACTTGAGCCCATATTAATTCTATCGGATTCAGCTCACAATGGTAGGGTGGTAAACGAAGGATTTCAATTTCTCGTTTTTTGGCTATCTCCTCAATATTATATTTTTTATAATTTTGCTTATGTTTTTTAGCAATAGTTAACAATTCTGCCCTCAGCATTGTATTGTCAAAGGCTAAATTTTTAGAAGATAACCATTTTGCAATTTCACCCTTTTTCCATTTAGTGGTTGGTAAAGGTTCAAGTAATCTGGAGTGGTAACTTGCATTGTCCATTACAATAACCGATCCTTTTGGTATGAATTGAATCATCTGTTCAAAATATTCCTCAAACACGTCTCCATTCATTTCTTCGTGATAATCAACGGTTTTTTTTGATTCAAATAAGAGTAAACCATTCTCAAAAAAACCGTTTGTACTGCCTATATGACAAATAATTAATCTTTTACCTTTTCCTATAGGTTCCTTAAAACCAGTAGTATATCCTTCTAGAAAAGCTTGATGGGATGATTTTATATTTTTGTCTTTCCAAACTCTTCCTACACAATGTCCTTCATTAACCCATGTTTCATCTAAATAATAAATGTTTTTATTTTGAGCTTTAACTTGTTGTATTCTTCTGAGGTACTGTCTTCTCCAACATACAATTTCTTCAGAATCAATTAGCATTGAGTGTCTGCCCATTTTTTCAAATTTAAAGTTTAACTCATGTAACACTTTCCATAGTTTATCCCGGCTTATTGTGGGTAAATCAACATCATTCGTAATGGCTTGCAAAACTTTATCTAAAGTTGGTATTTGCTTGTTTATAAAAAATGAGTGAACAAGCTTACGAATAGCATTTTTAAAAAACTCGTCCACGTTGACTTTTAATAGTTTTGGTCTACCTGGTTTCGGCTTTGGTGATTTTTCCTCCTTTAGAACTCTATATATTGTAGATTTTCCATATCCCATTGCCTTAGATGTTGTTTCAACTACACTGTCAATAGTGTTTGAGGGATTTTGATGTTTAAAATAGTGGTACACATTCACTACAGCACTCTTTTCATTGAGCGATAAATGGTCTAGTTTTAATTTTTTCACTGGCGTATACTCACAAACTGCTTCCATTTTTAGTCACTACTATTTGTCACGTTTATCGAAAATCAAATAACTGCATTTCTAGAAACTATTTAAGTCAAAATATCTGTCATTAGAAGCTGTTGCCATTCGGAGGTCGTTAAATAACAATTATCCCTTTCTATTCTGGTTATGCCTATGACGCACGTTAATCCTCTTAGGCCTACTGTAGTAACAATGAAAGATCATAAAATAATGTGATAGTCCAAGAAATTTAATAAATTTTGTATTGAAATTAACAAAAACAATTTAGAATGCATTACAAATATTGAAGTTTTACCGCACGTACTGTACTATAGTTTTGCATACCGAATTACTTTTTATTCTGGGAATTTACTCTCTCTTGATTTTCAAATACAGTATAGTCCAGTCCGAAATTTACTTACTTAAAAAATGATTGGGGTTAATTGTACACTTCCCGGAGGTTCATGAGTTTTGGAATCGTTCTGAAAAGACGGGATTTATTAAACCGAGGAATAGTTTAAAGTGTAAACATTCACCGGCAATTTGCCAGACTTCATACGATGAAAAATTGTAGACAGCGCGGAGCCAAGCGTTCCGCTGAGAGGAATGATAGTGTGTGCCAACTTTGCACTAGAAATTTTAAATGAAGGTATAACCTAAAATGCTTTATAAGGAAGTCATAGCTGTCTGAAGATGGCGACGAAAAATTGATTTTCGATTAACCAAATGTACAGCAAATAAGGAGAACAGAACATTTAGAAAATTTTAAAAAACTATATATTTTTTTGTTTTTTACTTTGAAAAGGCCTGTTTCTTTCTAAAGTTATTTAATTTTTGTTTTGTAATTTAACAATAGAGAAATTCTTTACTGAAATGGAAAGCATTTTATACACGATATGGCTAAGAGTAAAATATGTATGACGGAAAAGCGAATTTATCAACACCGGATTCCGTGCGGCATTAACTTTTCATCACCTACTTCAACGTCCGTTGTGAAACAGGCAGTTTCGAGAAATGCCCTATTCCCAAAGGTACTCCTGTCACAGGATAATTCAGTTAGAACAGGCAGTATTAAATGGAATCGAAGAAAAGTATTAGAAAAAATAGTATTGAATGTTTTGAAGGGCCAACAGTTTATCCAAGGGATAGAACAGCAGTCGATTATAACCTTATTCAAACATTTTATGTACTATTCGATGATTTGACCAAAAATTATACAGGGAGTCGTAAGGATAAGTACCTAAATATTTAAAATCCCACGCATAATCCAAGGGGGCTCCAGCACAGAGATTTGGGGAAGGGGGGGGGGGGGGGCAACGTCATCGGCTGTTAGGGTTTAGTTTAATATTTTGGGTTTGTTGATATAAATGGAACTACAATCTACAAAAACAAATTCAAAGAAATTAAAATCTGGTTTACGCAGAATGAATTTTGTATAAGAAATGATTGGCAATGTCAAAATTACCAAAAAAAAATGTTTGGGCCGTTTTTGAGGGAAAAAGTGAGTTTTTTAGGATATAAATGGACCCAGAATCTACAAAAAAAATTCAAAACGATTGGCAATGTCAAAATTACCGAAAAAAAATGTTTGGGCCATTTTTGAGGGGAAAATTGAGTTTTTTAGGATATAAAATGATATAGAATCTACAAAAAAAATTCAAAAAAATTAAAATTTGGTTTACGCAGAATGAATTTTGTTTAAGAAACGATTGGCAATGTCAAAATTACCGAAAAAAAATGTTTGGGCCATTTTTGGGACAAAAACTGAGTTTTTAGGGTATAAATGGACCTAGAATCTACAAAAAAAATCAAAAAAATTAAAATTTGGTTTACGCAGAATGAATTTTGTCTAAGAAACGATTGACAATGCCAAAATTACCGAAAAAAAAATGTTTGGGCCATTTTTGGGGGAAAAAGTGAGTTTTTTAGGATATAAATGGACCTAGAATCTAAAAAAAAAATTCAAAAAAATTAAAATTTGGTTTACGCAGAATGAATTTTGTATAAGAAACGATTGGCAATGTCAAAATTACCGAAAAAAAATGTTTGGGTCATTTTTGAGGGAAAAATTGAGTTTTTTAGGATATAAAATGATATAGAATCTACAAAAAAAATTCAAAAAAATTAAAATTTGGTTTACGCAGAATGAATTTTGTCGAAGAAACGATTGACAATGCCAAAATTACCGAAAAAAAAACGTTTGGGCCATTTTTGAGGGAAAAATTGAGTTTTTTAGGATATAAATTGACCTAGAATCTACAAAAAAAATTCAAAAAAATTAAAATTTGGTTTACGCAGAATGAATTTTGTATAAAAAACGATTGGCCATGTCAAAATTACCGAAAAAAAATGATTGGGCCATTTTTTAGGATATAAAATGATATAGAATCTACAAAAAAAATTAAAATTTGGTTTACGCAGAATGAATTTTGTTTAAGAAACGATTGGCAATGTCAAAATTACCGAAAAAAAATGTTTGGGCCGTTTTTGAGGGAAAAAGTGAGTTTTTTAGGATATAAATGGACCTAGAATCTACAAAAAAAAAATCAAAAAAATTAAAATCTGGTTTACGCAGAATGAATTTTGTATAAGAAACGATTGGCAATGTCAAAATTACCGAAAAAAAATGTTTGGACCATTTTGAGGGGAAAAGTGAGTTTTTTAGGATATAAATCGACCTAGAATCTACAAAAAAAAATCAAAAAAATTAAAATCTGGTTTACGCAGAATGAATTTTGTTTAAGAAACGATTGGCAATGTCAAAATTACCGAAAAAAAATGTTTGGGCCGTTTTTGAGGGAAAAAGTGAGTTTTTTAGGATATAAATGGACCTAGAATCTACAAAAAAAAATCAAAAAAATTAAAATCTGGTTTACGCAGAATGAATTTTGTCTAAGAAACGATTGACAATGCCAAAATTACCGAAAAAAAGATGTTTGGGCCATTTTTGGGGGAAAAAGTGAGTTTTTTAGGATATAAATGGACCTAGAATCTAAAAAAAAAAATCAAAAAAATTAAAATTTGGTTTACGCAGAATGAATTTTGTATAAGAAACGATTGGCAATGTCAAAATTACCAAAAAAAAATATTTGGGCCATTCTTGAGGGAAAAAGTGAGTTTTTAGGATATAAATTGACCTAGAATCTACAAAAAAAATTTAAAAAAATTAAAATTTGGTTTACGCAGAATGAATTTTGTATAAAAAACGATTGGCCATGTCAAAATTACCGAAAAAAAATGATTGGGCCATTTTTTAGGATATAAAATGATATAGAATCTACAAAAAAAATTAAAATTTGGTTTACGCAGAATGAATTTTGTTTAAGAAACGATTGGCAATGTCAAAATTACCGAAAAAAAATGTTTAGGCCGTTTTTGAGGTAAAAAGTGAGTTTTTTAGGATATAAATGGACCTAGAATCTACAAAAAAAAAATCAAAAAAATTAAAATCTGGTTTACGCAGAATGAATTTTGTATAAGAAACGATTGGCAATGTCAAAATTACCGAAAAAAAATGTTTGGACCATTTTGAGGGGAAAAGTGAGTTTTTTAGGATATAAATCGACCTAGAATCTACAAAAAAAAATCAAAAAAATTAAAATCTGGTTTACGCAGAATGAATTTTGTTTAAGAAACGATTGGCAATGTCAAAATTACCGAAAAAAAATGTTTGGGCCGTTTTTGAGGGAAAAAGTGAGTTTTTTAGGATATAAATGGACCTAGAATCTACAAAAAAAAATCAAAAAAATTAAAATCTGGTTTACGCAGAATGAATTTTGTCTAAGAAACGATTGACAATGCCAAAATTACCGAAAAAAAGATGTTTGGGCCATTTTTGGGGGAAAAAGTGAGTTTTTTAGGATATAAATGGACCTAGAATCTAAAAAAAAAAATCAAAAAAATTAAAATTTGGTTTACGCAGAATGAATTTTGTATAAGAAACGATTGGCAATGTCAAAATTACCAAAAAAAAATATTTGGGCCATTCTTGAGGGAAAAAGTGAGTTTTTAGGATATAAATTGACCTAGAATCTACAAAAAAAATTTAAAAAAATTAAAATTTGGTTTACGCAGAATGAATTTTGTATAAAAAACGATTGGCCATGTCAAAATTACCGAAAAAAAATGATTGGGCCATTTTTTAGGATATAAAATGATATAGAATCTACAAAAAAAATTAAAATTTGGTTTACGCAGAATGAATTTTGTTTAAGAAACGATTGGCAATGTCAAAATTACCGAAAAAAAATGTTTAGGCCGTTTTTGAGGTAAAAAGTGAGTTTTTTAGGATATAAATGGACCTAGAATCTACAAAAAAAAAATCAAAAAAATTAAAATCTGGTTTACGCAGAATGAATTTTGTTTAAGAAACGATTGGCAATGTCAAAATTACCGAAAAAAAATGTTTGGGCCGTTTTTGAGGGAAAAAGTGAGTTTTTTAGGATATAAATGGACCTAGAATCTACAAAAAAAAAAATCAAAAAAATTAAAATCTGGTTTACGCAGAATGAATTTTGTATAAGAAACGATTGGCAATGTCAAAATTACCGAAAAAAAATGTTTGGACCATTTTGAGTGGAAAAGTGAGTTTTTTAGGATATAAATCGACCTAGAATCTACAAAAAAAAATCAAAAAAATTAAAATCTGGTTTACGCAGAATGAATTTTGTATAAGAAACGATTGGCAATGTCAAAATTACCGAAAAAAAATGTTTGGGCCATTTTTGGGGGGAAAAGTGAGTAAATCGTAATAGAATATGAAGAAAAATTTTAAAAAATTTCCAGCAGTATTTGCTGTAGTGCGTTTGAAAGTTAGTCAATGAATTGACAATTCTACCCTCACTACGGACCTGTAGACCAGAGCCAATCATTTTTGAAACTAAAAAATTCTTAGCAGTATGTGAATGGTCGGAAAATTTAGGGTAAATTATAAGAAAATTAAGAAAAATCAAGACGAGTGGGTAAAAGTTCCTGAAAGGGGATGGGGGTAGGTAAATACGCGTTTGGAAGGTTGGACATTTGTTTTTTGAGATTTGTGGTCAAGGTCACTTCGAAGTACAGGACCGAAACATACATAAATCGCACTCGTATGGCACGTGCCACGCGTATCCTGCCAGACCCGTTTTAAATTGTTTATTTTGAGATTAAAGTATAAAATATTTAGTCACAAAAATGGTTATTACAAGAAAACGTGTTTGTAGTTTCGAAATTCATTTTTTAATTACGTATTTTTGCATATAATTCTAATACTTTTAGAGTAACTTTAAATTAGGAAAAAAAATTAATAAATGAGGACAATAAAAATTATTCGGTTGATATAAAATCACGTGATAAATTCAAGACTCTAAAAGATGAACAGATTCAACCAATTAAAGTAAACAAAAATCATCTGAAAATATTCTACACCTTTAAATGGCTCGTAAATATATTAAAACGTAAATCTGAATTATTATATGGGATTTACCAGAAACGGGTCAGATCGTCCTTCAGGAAATTATCACCCCGCGTACTGTACATATAAAAAACCACCACAATGTATCTCCTAAGTAATTTTAAGGGTTTTAAATAAAAAATAATGGTAACTGGGATGCTTGTAAGAACTTACAGGTTGTGAAAATGAATAAGAACTGACAGCGGGTAGGCGATGTTGCCGATATTCGAGGTTAGACATCAATAGGCGGCAGGAATTTTAGAAATAGTCCAGACAATTGAATAGAAAAATCTTGAATTATGAAAAAATTAATTCGGGGTTTTCCTGCACTTAGTTTTGAGGCATATTCGTTTTATAAACGTTTAAATAACAATTTTCCTATTGGCTAGGTAGAGGTGGCCCAATTGAGTGGCCTGCAAGATCTCCAGACTTCAATCCTGTTGACTATTTCGTATGGGGATACTTAAAATCTAAAGTTTATGCAACAGAAATTAATTCTAGGGAGGAACTACTCCAACGTATACTAAATACTGCTGAAGAAGTGAGAAACAAACCAGCAGTGATTAGAAAGTCAATTTTAAATACTGAAAAAAGAGCTAGACTTTGTCTGCAGGAAAATGGTTCACATTTTGAACAACTTCTTCAGTAAATTTTAATTTTTTAATACAATTTAATTACAACCAACCTTTTTTGTTATTTTTTAATTTTCACATTTTAAAAATGCATTATAATTCTATTTCATAAAAGAATTCTTAATAATTTGTAATTTGACCCCCCAAATAATTACGATAATAACTATTCGCATTATTATCAAAAAGTAATAATAAATAATGAAAACGCCAATAGAAATGTATAATAAATCCTATAAATTTTAAGTTTGATGTTAAAATTTTGTATAGTAAAATGGGATGTGCATTTAAATAAAATATTAATTTTTCCCCTCTTTTAGAATATGTTATCCATTTTTTTAAATTCCATATACAGGATGTTGTTCTAAAGCAAAATGATTTTGAACAACTTCTTCAGTAAATTTTAATTTTTTAATACAATTTAATTACAACCAACCTTTTTTGTTATTTTTTAATTTTCACATTTTAAAAATGCATTATAATTCTATTTCATAAAAAAATTCTTAATAATTTGTAATTTGACCCCCCAAATAATTACGTTAATAACTATTCGCATTATTATCAAAAAGTAATAATAAATGATGAAAACGCCAATAGAAATGTATAATAAATCCAATAAATTTTAAGTTTGATGTTAAAATTTTGATAGTAAAATGGGATGTGCATTTAAATAAAATATTAATTTTTCCCCTCTTTTAGAATATGTTATCCATTTTTTTAAATTCCATATACAGGATGTTGTTCTAAAGCAAAATGATTTTGATAACTTTTTTAAAGACGGACTTGGATATTTAATTTTCTTACTACGGTATTGATTGTCCTTGTAAAGGAGAATATTCATGCTAAATTTCATGGAAATATACAGTGTGGTTCGGAATATACAGCGACTAAAAGAAATGACCAAAATTGATAAAACTCGGTAATAAATCGAGATAGACCCAAACTATATGGGTGTTTCTGAACCCTCTAAATCTCCTCTATCAACAGTTAACGTATGTCAGTTTAAATACGAAACACCCTGTATCTAAGCCGCGATCGACTATGACATGTCGGCATATTGTCATAGGGATTAACCTTTTCTATGTGGTTGGAATGTTACTTTGACCAACAAGTCTTGGGGTAGACCATAAATCGGTATATAATTAGTCCACATACAGTGTAGAGATATAATAGTTATTTATGAACCAAGTGCGTTATAGTTTCACGAAAAATAAATTTTGATATTTTGACGTTTGCTGTCAATGTTTCATTATATTTAGTCATTGCTGCTTTGTGTTATTTAATGGGAATAAATATCGATTTTCCAGAAAATATCAAAGAAAATATGCACCCAAAGGAACCAAAAATGTATTGCCGGAGTAATCCAGACCCTACTCGTAAAATTAGCGCTCATTATGCCCTAGGCGTGTATTTATAGCAACCAGTATCCAAGGTAAAATAAACAAAAATCCAAAAAATTGGAACTACTCAAAATAATTCTAAAGAAAGTGATTCGTTTCCGCGCTTACTACAAAATCCTGGAATTAACAACCCTCTTTGTGATTTGACAATACCGCCTACACAGGCCGGGTTACCGTTTGTGGCGCCCCCAATCGATAGAGTGTCCCGAAAATCTGAAGGAATGGCAAAAAGCGTTGTAACGAAGACTCGAAGAGCAGAAGCCAACTAGAATTCGGTGGAAAATCGTGTCAGGGTCAAAGAGCAATTTTTTTTTTGTATTCTTTTCAAAAATCGACTTGAAAAACAATTCAGAACAAAAAATTTCGTAGGGGCAAATTAAAAAATGAATTTTAACTGCCCACATACCAGGTTTTTGAACAGATATGATCAACATTTATATATATACAGTGTGAACATAAAGTATGGCATAAATACATTATTTCGATACAACCAATTTTTTATATAAATACGAGGACAAGTCGACTTTAATTTCAAACTGTATTTTTTGCGTTATAGAGGGACAAACGCGAATACTGACCTTTTTTGTACCACGCCTGTACAGTTTTGAAAATATTGTCTGTATTTCGAACTTAATTATGTTTTGTTAATAAATAATAATACAACAAAATCACGAAAATTTAATCTGTTTTGGTAGGGAAATCATAATTTAAATATATCTCATTCAAGTGATTTCCGAATGCCAATAGCCAAACGAACAAAAACGAATTTAGAAAAAAAAATTTTTATATTAAATAATTTTCTGATGTTTGATAAAATTGGCGCCACCAGATATTTTTGCAATTTTATAAATATACAAAAATTATTTCATTAGCTGATATATAAAAAATCATTCACATTCACAACAAGAGTTTTGCATATTATTATTACATAGATAATAAGAAATTTAAAAAATATTTTTCCTTTTATTATTGTTTTGCTAATCACATGGATGACAAATTCTAAGAGGCATTTTATCCTATTGCCATTCTTATTAGAAGATAAGTCTATATGAATATAAATAATATTTTTTTTTAAATAATCTACAGTGAGAAAATGATGGTAACTGAAGCTCAATAATATTAAACAAATAAATAATTATGGCTACCAATGCAGTTTCTTACTTACTAATCAGAAAACAATAGAAATGAAATTGATCTAAGTAAATTCATATTTCTTTTTTTTATGTTTGTATATTTTAATATATTAAATAATACAATTTTGGTTCATCGTAAAACAGTTCTGAGAAGATTAGATTAATTTTGTAAATGTTAGTAATATTTACTTTTTTAGTAATGAAAATAGTAAAAAAGAATACTTCACACAGACTTAGAAATTAAAAATGATATTTAAATATTGTAAACATTATTAGAACAATAGCAGACAGTTCCAACACACAAAGTGTAACAAAGCCCAGACAGCTTACAAATAAGGAGGTTCAGGTCATATCAATTATTTGACATCTGCATTAATGCATAAATTCATGAAAATTACTGATGTACCATAGACAATTGGAGCCTAATTTTAATATTTTTAATGTCTTTGTCACACCCTAAGTACTGAGTCAACTTCATTAAGCAAAAGCACCGAAGTTTAACATAAATAATGTACATGTAAACTGTTCTATTGAATTGTGAAGATTTACTTCCAAAAAATCCTCTTAAATCCGTCCTAAGGCTTCTACAATTAATTTGAAAAAAAAACGATAATTAAATTATTACTAAATTCAAAACTTACCATGAATTGTTAACTCAGAATCTCTGTTAACCTCATAAAGACGAACAGCTTCATCAAGTTCCATCTGAGAAGAAATAGTACAAGGATCTCCTTCTTCATCAACCCATTTCATGGTAAAGACTTGGTCAAAAGGAAACCTACATATTTCCCTCATTTCCTGGCACAGTTGGTCCAAAGTTATTGTCTGATCTATATACGTTACTAGCACTTCGCCATTATATGCGATTTTAGCTCTAATTTCATTCGAATTTGCATCAACAAATTGCGTTGGCATATTGAGAGTTAATATTCTTATTGTTCTACAGTTTAATAATCAGAAAGAAAGTTAAAGCATTAATCATACCACTGTGTCTTAAAAGTAGAACTAGACTGTATAATACAACAAAGTTTAATCCTTTTTATACAAAGTATTTATTATTTTTATAGCACTAAAAGGAATTTTATCACCTTACCGTTAAATGATTAATGGATTAAACAAAATTATATCAACAGAGGATGCAAACAAATAACTTTTAACTTCATCGAAAGTGACATTTGACATTTTTATGGCTGACTGTCCTCGAAGTCAACAGGTAGCTGCACTGACCTGTTACATTACAGGTCAGTGGGTAGCTGTACGAAAGTACTAATAATTTTCATAAAAAAATATATTTATTATATATGGTTATAATGGAAATATATTAAAGTTATTAAAAAAAATTATAAACAATTTTAAAAGTATGTGACACAGCCCGCCATCTCTTAAATATACATAGTAATAACAGTGTTGTGCAGGCTCTTTAATAAGACGCACCCTAGTGGAATAAAAAAGAACGTGTACATCAAGAGAGCAGGTCAGGAGTCAGGAGAATTAAAATTAATTAATGAATTAAAATTATTTTTATTTATTTACATTATACAAACTAAAGTAATGACATAAATTTAAACCATCCTGTTTATTTTTTTAAAAAAATTTTAAATTCCATAATATTGTTTTCAAATTTTCGCTTATTTCACGTCCTTCTAATTTATCTTCTAAAAATTCAAAGTCTGCAGACTCCATCTGAAAAAATTAAAAAGTACAATGTATTTGTAAAGATTGCACTGTATTTAAAGTTTCTAACCTCGTGACAAGGATCCTCTTCTCTCGTAGGTAGTTTACAAAATTGTGGTGCTAAAATTCTTTCACATAGCGCAAATATTCCACATGAAATTTTAAAAGTCAATTTGTAATCTTCTTTCAATTCAAGCAGATCTACAAAATTATGAAATTGCTCTTCGGTCAAAGGATGTCCCATTATGAGATCTAAACAAGGCTTCAAGGACTAAAAAAAAATAATTTATATTTACAAACACTAGATTTATGCCATACCTTGTAATCCAGTTGTCTTTGATACGTATTATCATCGTTGATTTGTGTTACAGTCTCCAATTTATATTTTTCGAAAATGCAGTTATACAACAATTTTCTTGATGAAATAATATTAACGTTATCTTCTACATATTGTAACGGAGACATTGCTGAAAATAAAAGCAATACCATTCGATTTTTAATTGATAAAAACGATTAACTATTACAACAAAAAATATTGATGGTAACTTTTACTTTCAAAAGTTTGGCTATCCATCGGTAATTGAAATATTGCACTAGATCTGATAAATATCCTAGGTAATGATATCCAAAGTTCCGAATTAACCGGTGGAATTTTCATTTCTTTCTTTATCGTTGATAATTCGTAACACGCAGGTTTAGATTTTTGGACTGTCTTTAGTGCTTCCTCTAAAGCCTTTTTTCTCTGAAAATACAACAAAATGATTTATATAAAAACAGTTCTATTTAATATTGTAAACAATAACTGATTTGTTTATCTACACTGCTCGAAACAATTAAGGATGTGAGTTATTCGAAGAAAAAATTTTATTTATATGTATACTGATTTTTTTTTTACTCCTCAAGTAATCAGAACAATTTAAAATGATTTTTCTCTCGTGCAAATTTAATTGAACACTATTCGGATTTCGGAAACCGTGATAGATACAAAGTTGGTTAAATAGGAAAAAAAGGTGCGTATTTTCAAGACAAATTGATTGGTTTTTTCAAAATTAAAATATCAGGCCCGGTTTCTGAAATATTTGGGAAAACCAAAAAGTTGACGATTTTCGTTTTATTTCATTAACACCTTAGTTTTGAAAGATAGAAAAAAAAGTTATAGGGCTTTTTTATTGAAGGACAAATACAACTTAACATAGCGTATCCAGTTTTTTAAAACAACGTTTCGTCTTTGAAGAGCTACCCTCAACTATTTTTTTTAAATAGGGACCTGTATGTTTTATTTCATTTTTGAAATCCCAATTTTTTTCTCTATCCGATTATGTAGAACTCTTAATATTTTTATTAGGTTTTGACAATTAACTGTACTTTAGGAATTTTGCTAAATACGGTCCTGTTCCATTTTCACTGAAAATAATCTTTTTGAATAAAAATAATTAAAAATTGAGCATACTTTGAGCTTATTACCTTAAGTATACTTAATTTCTATTAAATATATCCAAAATATGCTCAAAAGTTGTTTAAAAAACATTCAGGATAAAACTGAACAGGGCTGTACTTAGAAAAATTCCTAAACTGCAGTTCATTGTAAGAACCAAATAAAAGAATTAAGTATTCTACATGGTTGAATAGAGCAAAAAACGGGGATTTCAAAAATGAAATAAAAAGTGCAGGTCCGTATTTAAAAAAAATACTTGAAGGTAGCACTTCAAAGACGAAACGTTGTTTTAAAAGATTGGGTACGCTATGTTAAGCGATATTAGGCCTTCAATAAGAAAGCTTTATCAACTTTTTTACTATCTTAAAAAAATAGGGTGTTAATTAAATAAGACGAAAATCGTCAATTTCGGTTTATCCCAAATATCTCAGAAACCGGACCTGATATTTTAATTTCGAAAAAACTAATAAATACGTCTTGAAAATACACATATTTTCCCCCATGTAATCAACTTTGTATCTATAACGGTTTACGAAATCCCAATAAACAAAATTTAATAAGTTTTATGAAACACGTCATAGTAATTTTGATCATTTACCGTTAAATTCAACTCGCTATCAACTGCGACATCATCCAACTCTCGACGAAGTTGTTTCAGAATTTCTTTAGGTAAAAACGAATTGATTTCCAAATAATCCGAAGTTTTAACTGTACTTTTGGGTTTTTTCAATTCTTCAGGTGATGCTTCTAAAGGAGAATATCTTTCAGGAGCCAATGAATGCCTTGCACTTGGATTATGAGAATCAGGACCTATAGTCGCAACCTAAAACAGAAAAAAATAAAGCTTCTACAAAGAAATTAAGCAAACATGAAGCCAAAATGAACCACTCGTACTTACTTGTGTTTCAGGCTCTACAGAAGGTTGATATCTTATTTGACAGCTCGAAGTATCTCGTGTTTTCTTGCGTCTTTTTTTCCCACGTCGCTTAATAAAATCACTATTTCCGTCTTCATCTTCTATCTCATCATTTTCAGATGGAACATCTTGATCTGGATTATTTTGATGTACAATCTAATGAAAATAAAATATAGGGCGAGATAGTCCTGCGAGTTTAAACTTACATTAACTGCCGTTTTGACGCTTCCTGGTCGTTTTGAATTCGAAAGATTACTAGACGTATGTAAATCTTCATTTCTTAGTCCCTTGATGCTAACAGAACTGCTAGGAGGTTCCTGTATTCGAATTTCCGGGTAAAACTGCGAGTTTCCGCATATTGATAGAGTTTCCTATAAAAAATGTAACCTTTTTAAATGAAATAACCTGACCTGAAATAAAAACCTGACTGTGACTTCGTCTCAAATCAAGAATTAGTCTTTTCTTTTCTTTAATTTTACAGGTCGGTACTGGATCTGGTGTAACGCATCTTCTAGTTCTTGAAGTTGAAAGTCTCGTCAATCCGCTTACCAAAGTAGGTGCAGGAGTTTGTGGTCTAGAGTCTGTATCCGTATACCTGATACAAAATATCAAATAACTCTTTTTTTTTAAATAAAGGTACTTTGTTATATTTTCAATACGTTTACCTTCGAAATAATTCCTCCGGTACACTTTCTACTTGCGGGATGTAGATATTTGTCGAAGTCAAATATTCTCCATTCAATTCAACATCGACGTTAGCCATAGTAACGCCAGTGGTTTTAATTTTGTTTTCACTATTCTTAAAAAAAAGATATTCATTTGTATGACTTAAAAGTTTTTCTAGTTCCAATCTGACTTATTTGACCTTTATTTTTTATCTTAAAACAAAACTTACCGAAGCATCTTTAGCACTATGAATTATTTCGCTAATATCGATGTCTGTCGGATGATTACACAACAAAGAACAACCTGGTGCGAAAGGATTGTATAATCCCGCAAGAGGTTTCAGGATAAACGGAGCTGGTCGAGCGACAGCTGCCATTTGAACTGTAGTCACCTATAATAAAAAAATGTGGAAAGTTCTTCTTTCGTAACATGAATTTCATTTCTCGGAACTGATTATCCAAGATGTGAGGTACCTCAAACCATCAGTAGCTATATCGCCGCGAGAAAATTAAAATACAGGATATGGAAGAAAATACATCAAAGGAATTATGTTCTGGAAAGTCCGCAAGAGAATAAAATGGACTGTATAGTAAGAAGTTATCCTTAGAAAAACCGGAGGCATTACTCCTCACCGACAGTGCCGGTCCTAGACATTTTTCTAGTGGATGCGAACAATTAACTTGCGCCTCTCATAACAGTGGCGTAGCTTGGAGAGCGTAATACGGGGGGCGTCAGGGAAAATTTTTAAAATTTGAGTAGCCTAAAACGCTGCTTTGGACTATAATCCAGTCAAATTAGACAATTTTACGGCAAAACTTCGGAAAAATTGAAAGTGAGCTGAATTTTTGTGTACACTTTTATTTAGTGTTTTCAAACAACGTCCGAAAAGTGCCCTTGATTTGACCTTGAGCTTCACGAGTTATAGGGCATTAATGTAGCAAAAATTTGTTTTTTCGCTTATATCTTCTTTTCTATTGACTTTAGGTATAGAACATTCTACAGAGAAATTGAAGTTTACAAAATTCTCAACAAAAAAGTATTCTGGTATTTTTGTTGTAGGACTAACCCATTCTGCAAAAAATCGCTGTGAACGTTGATTTGAAGGATAACACTACAGTAATACGAGTTCCACAACCAATTTGAAGTCTGAAATTATGTATAATATACCATGGGAAGATGTAGACCTCCTTGTCCTCCTGATAGCTCGTACGCCGATTGATGGAGAAATTTATTTCATGAAGGAAAAGTGTCACAAACAATTTACTCATCCCAAAGTTCTTACCAATATGAATGCAGTAAACATCATCTTTTATTTCTCCATGCTGTCTCCGGGTGTGACACAACATCAGCTCTTTCAGCTCTTTTGGGTAAAGGTAAAACGATAGCTTTGAAGCTATTGGAAAAATGCCAAGCTGCAGCTCAAGTTTTCACGCAAGGAGATTCCAATGGGATTAAATTTTTACTGGCATTATTGGGAGCTCCAATTGAAGTAGCATCCATTGATCAAGTTACAAGTTACAAGTGTTTCACGAAATTAATAAGTAAAAGTAAGCCGGTGAAATTGGCTGTATTACCGCCAACAGACAGTGCAGCTAAAGAGCACCTTCACAGAGTTTATTTTAAAGTACAAAAGTGGCTGAGAAATGAATTAAACCCTAATGAGTGGACCATTGTGTGGATGTAGAAAATTGGGGATAAAATGCTCGTCAATTTGTGGTTATTGCAACGGACAATCGTGTTTGAATGCCAATACCATAGAAGATAACGGAGAAAACCAATTTGATGAAGGAGAGAATGAAAATCAATTAGAATTATTTTCTACGGATTATCTGAAACAACGCGACATAGAAGGAGAAGAAGACGAAGATGAAGAAGCTTAAGATAAGTCTATTTTGACTGTTTTAAGAAGTATTGAGAGGATATTTTGACCCTATTAGGCCTAAAGGGGATACCACTTTAAAAAAACTCAACCACAAAGGTGGTGTGGAATGGGGTGCTTCGTATTAGATTCACACTTTTAACACCTATACTACGGTAAAACGGTTAGACTTACGAAAAAACTACTAGAATACTTTTTTGTAGAGAATTTTGTAAACTTCAATTTCTCTGTACAATGTTATATACCTAAAGTCAATAGAAAAGAAGATATAAGCGAAAAAACAAATTTTTGCTACATTAGCGCCCTATAACTCGTGAAGCTCAAGGTCAAATCAAGGGTACTTTTTGAATGTTGTTTGAAAACACTAAATAAAGGTGTACACAAAAATTCAGCTCACTTTTAATTTTTCCGAAGTAAAAACCTTATTTGACTGGAGTATACTTTTTATTACATTACATTCAGAAAAAAACCGGCCCTGCAGTCACCGACAGGATGAAACATGAACCGATCACATTTAAATTATGTGGAATAGTCACGCTATCCAGCGTTCAAATTAAATACGTTGGGGTCACATTCTCAAAGAGTACATAAAGCTGAAATTAAAACAAATGCACTGCGTTAGAGGTCCTTGTATGTCCAGGAGAATAATTTTTAGTTTAATGACTTGTTAATTAAGTTTTAGGAGGCCTTAAGTTGTGGTAAAGTTGCATCTGTTCAAAGAAAATTGCCAGTATTATAAATAGAAGTCATTTGGATATGGTTAACCGTCATAGATTTTCTTTCTTTCCTTAAAAATTCGTTAAATCCTAATGCAAATAAATGTATGAAGAACATTAATTTAATTTTCCCTCTATACCGTTTTTAAAATTTAGAATTGAAAACTCATAAACATATTTCCACGCAAAAATATCAAGTTAAAAAATATTAATTTGACATACTTACTCGTTCCGTACGTACAATTTTTTTTATAGGACTTGGAATCAATCCAGTTCTACTTGTTATACGCATAATTGATAATTCTTATAGGAGATTGATTTTAAAACGATATTTGGTGTAAAACTATTTTTTTCTGACTGAAGAAGAAAACCCTGCATATATTGATCAAACAACAATAATTACCAAGGAGTGTGATGCTCTCCAGGGCCGGATCTAAGGGAGGGCCTCCACAAGAGAGGGGCCTCCACAATAGAAATGTTTAGCTAAGATTTCCTGAGAGTATTATTCGGTTTCAGCGGACTCTACGCCCGACGAATTTCATATCGATCAAATGTCTATAGTTGTTTTTAGTTTTGCAAACTTTGATTTTGTTGGGCTCTCCTCGTTCGAGATACACTTGCTATAACGCAACCACTTTTATCAAGAACGAGTCGAATTCATTTTCAGACATCCTTTAAAGATAGGATGTCGAGCTTGTCTGCTTCCTACTGATGATGCACAATAATGCCGAAACCGGTCTAAGAATGGCAAGCTCCTTTAATGACAAAATCGAAGTTTTTGGGTTAAAGCCCCGACTTGGTCGGACATCGAACCACGTCTGGACTTTCGTAATTCAATACCTGGTGGGGCATATAGTCCAAGGAGTAGTTGTTGAAGTCCAGACGCTGGTGCAGGGTAGGACATTTTTAATGTCCTTGTTCTTGGGAGCTTGTGTGATTTCATTTCATATCCTTTGTGCAGTTTTGTTATATTCTGTTATTTTGTGACGTAATAAATTATTGAAACACTTGAAAGAAAAAAATTGTTCGAAAAATAATTAAGGGCCTCCACTCTTTTGTTGCCCCAAGGCTTCCACACCTTCTGATCCGGCCCTGGTGCTCTCAAGAACTAGTTTTAAATAATTTGTGAATAATATACGTCAAAAAACCTTTAAAACATTAAATATTTAAAAAAATTAAAACATAAAATATACCAGTAAATAGAAAATATTTAAAAATAGTTTTTACTGATAATCATTTTATTTAAGAAAATTTTTTGATTAATTGTTTGCACGCATTTCGACGTATTTAATGTTCATCAGAGAAAATCTCCAATTGCCCTACCTTGCCCTACTATTAAGATGGGAAAATAAAACGTCGGTTATTTTAAAATCAAAATTCTTTATTAACACACAATAACAACAAATTTGTAGTTGGATTTTCTAGCTTCATATATTTCTTATATAGCTGTAAAACAAAACAAGCATTTATTTTTGAACTAATACCTACAAGCTGTGGATTTTTTGAGGTAATATGAATGGTCGTGGGGGGAAGTGGGGCACGTAGAAAGGGGATAGGTTGAGTCAAACCTAAATAGAATGACACATTTGAATAATATCACGCATGACGTAATCATTCTCCAAATATATTAACCGCAACTTGGGGAAAGTAGTTTGGAAGTTCATTATTGTTCAGATGGCTAAAGAATATCCGTATATTTGTTGACCTGTCTTGAACTTTTCCCGAGTAACTTTAAATATACTTACACGTCTCACAGTATCTTCCGTTGTTTGTCGTTTCACAATAACACTGTCCGCGATTGGCAAGTTCCATATCCAGAGCAAATTTGACCATTGGTGTCTTTGGGATTAATGCAGCTTGTCGTATTTGTTCTGCAGGAGCAACTATCACCAATCCATCCTTCATTACATTTACAAACACCACATTCGCATACACCATTATCGGAACACATGCGACCTTTATGTCGATCACAAGAAAAATTGTCACATTCGCAATAGTTGCCATATACTTTCTAAAAATGCAAAAAAAAACAATCAAAGTGCAAAATACTCTCTAGAATACTTACCTCAGAACTGTCTGCTCTAGCATGACATTGACATTGACCACAAATGCATAGTCCACGTCCAGAACACACTGCTTCTGTAGTGCTTTCACGAATACAAGATGCCCCTCCAATTGATTCAGAACATTCACAATGTCTCCCGTAACTGTTTTCAGAACATATACATTCACCACAACTTAAAGTTCCATGGTTTGAGCAATACGCAGAATTCTCTTGATAAAACTAATACAAAATTAGAAAAGCAATATTAGGATTTTATCGATAAAATATGTTAATTTTTAAATATAGTGCCTTTATAATAAGAGTAACAATTTTTTGTTGTAACTCTTAAATAAAGGGGATATAGAACTCCTTATATAAGAAAAAAACTCAGGATGACTCAAACCTATCTGTGTATACTTACATCTTTACCAAGTGCATGGCATTGGCAACTGCAAACACTCTCCAGCTCAACTGTTAATTCTTGCATTGATCCTACCGCGTAAAATTTAATATTTTGGGCTGCTACACCTTTGTGGGGACATCTTACAAGCTTAAGTTCAAATATATAGTTAACCCAGCCGGTCTCCTAAAAAATTATTCTATTTAAACTAATTTGCTCAATAAACAGGAAGGATATTTCCTAAAAGCTTTGGGTCGGTCCAATGCAGAAAAATGTAGCTCTGGAGCTGTGCCATCAAATGAAGTATGAAGTATGAAATAGTGTAAGTAAAAATTAAAACACTTACCTCACTAGATTCAGTTCGGATCAGTTTAATTGCTACTGTATCATCAGAATAATATTTAAATTCAGGTACAGCTTTATTTAATTTTGTCGAATTACGAATCAACGATTCGATTCCCGCAATAGAATTTCGATTAAGTTCCGTCACGGTGGATCCTTGAATGTCACGTGAAATATTGGAATATCTCTCGAGTTCATCTTTAGTTACAGTAAAAATTATTTTAACATTATTTTGATTAGCCTTTTCGTTAATTTGAGAAATTGATGGATAGTCTCTCAAGGACGAGTATGTATAATATCCGGAAGCTTCTAAATGGCAGTATTCATCATTTGGTTGGTTAATTCCATGTTGCTAAAAAAATATCTACTAGTTTTTAACCACCCAGTAAACAATGAATCTCTGGCCGTCTTCTGGCCCAATGCTGGAAATATGCTGGCCACGACAAAGCTACATCGGCAAAATGATGGCCCAGTGTATGGCTTACTGTAATGGGATACCTTTAATCCAGCCAGTAATGGGCCAATGAAGGCTCGGAGTGTGACGTCACGCGGCCATCTTTGTTTGCGCAAGCATAAATTGTTTGCAGTCTAGTGAGTGCAGTGATTGTGTCATAAGGAAGATTTTAAAAGTGTTTATAGAAGCTATTTTAATATTTGTATATTCGTAAGTATATTTTACATATTACTATATTGACTATATATATATAGAAACCCAGTTTCCTTATGTAAAAATCCTGAAGTTCTATCACTTTTTGGTTATTTCAAGGTTACAAGCTGACTCAACGTTATCGGCTTGTGGGTAGATTTGAATATAAATTAATCATTATTCGTACAGAACCGGAATAAGGAGTTCATAGAGATGACCCAAGTATATACATATATATCGCCAGAGGGCTTCAGGAGTAAGCCAAATATTTTAGGGCGGTTCAAGGGCGTAATACATGAATGTGTCCGGAGAAATAGCTTAATTGGGCTTCGACGAAATTCATTTACAGTTTTGTTTTTGATATCTTCCCATAGACTTACCTTTCCATCGCCTGCTATATGAGTATCACTGTCACTAATAAAAATAATAAATTTTAACGAATTTTGCCTCCATCCTATTGGTCCAAAACATGTTAATGCTTGCATCAGAGCGTCCATTCCTCCATTTAGGCGATGCTCATTTCCAGATCTCCGAAATTGTCTTACTTGATTCTAAAAAAACATTCCATGGATTCTGATTTAGGTAATCAAGTATATAATGAACTTACCAAAAACGATGCATAATTGTTAGTTAAACTTGTATGATGGAGATATCCATAAGGATTTGAGCATTCTTCGCATTGTCTAAAAACCAAAATACCAGTAGGAAAATCCATCTATCCATCTATTTAATTTTTATATTCGCCGGGAGCGTACGGGGTGATTTAATAAAATTGCAAGTTGAACATTATATTTGTGGTTGTGAAAAAGAATGTAAGTGAATTATGATTACTTACTTTCCATGACCATTAACAACTTTGTCTACAAAACTACCAAATCCAATTTTAAAGTTACTCGTTATGTTTGATATAGATTCGGTGAGCTCTTCGCTCAAATATATAATATTATTCCGATTATTAATCGCCATAGATTTAGCGTCGATAAGGTAATAAATATCAATTGGTTGATTTGGTAGTTTATATTTCAATTTTATTCTGTATGTGCTACCTAAAAATAAATTCGAAATTAGGTAGGGATTCACAAAAGAAACAAGTAGTACCTAACGGCACCCGCTAGAGAGAGAGACGGACAGACAGACAGACAGACAGACGGACGGACAGACAGACAGAAGCGTTCCATAAGACTTTTCTAAATTTTAGGGTTTAGAAGTCTAAAAATTAAGTTAAAAAATGAACAAAAAACGCTTTTTTACCTAGTCTTAGTTTTGCTTTTATTTTTTGTGGCATAATAAAATCACCCGATTCATCATGATCTCTTCCGATATCTTCATTTTCCAGAATGGTTATTTCATTGGAAGGATCCAAAATATACTCTAATGGACACGTGTTGTTGTGAAGTGTAGAGGTGTTGATACATCTGTTGCCTTTGAAATACTAAAATAATATGATTAAATTTGAATTAACTGAAAACCATATATTTCGAAAAAAAATCACAGTATACTCTAAAGCTCACTAAAGGTATTTACATAAATATTCCTGCTTTATATATACAGGGTGAGTGACGTTGACGGTTAATATTTTGAAAATTTTGTTTATTCATGGACGTGTGGGTTGATAAAGGCTACAGTTTAAAATTATTTTGAAATATACAGGTTGTCCCAAAAAAGTCTGGCGTATCAAAGTTATATTATTTCTTATGGAAGACCCTATATTTTATTGCATTTTTAAATTACACGTTAAAAATAAGATAAACTTTCCTAAGTATTCCCTATACCTAAGTTTTTTAGTTTTCGAGATATTTTGATATTTCTAAAAATGGAAGCACTTACAAGAAAACCAATAACTTGGAAACCTACGGAATCAGCCAAATCCAATTTTAACTGAAAAAAATTAGACTAATAATTGAAAGCAATAATGTATTTAGAGTTGATTAAAATTATACAGGGCGTCCAAAATGGAGCGATTCTCTAATGACATATTCAAACGACAATATCGTTCTTATTTTAGATAGGACACCCTATATTTTATAAGCCTATTAAGTAGCAAATTCCATTACCTTTTAAAAATTATATAGGTCTACTATGCCTAAATCTATTAATTTTGGAGTTATTTTTATTTTTGTTAAATTTTACATTATTTTTCTACCGTAATGCCTAAATATAACACCCGGTATTTGATCAGCTTAGACTATTGCAACATCATTTTTTATCTAATATCTAATGATACATTTTCCAACAGTTCCCAGAAAGTTTTTCTTAAAAATTGTAAAAATTTCCTCCCATTTAAATGGCCATCAAAAAAATATGGACCAATAAACTTGGTCGCCTATACACCGTATGGTTTTGAGTATCATAATAATGAAAGTTATGATGGTTAACTAATCCATTATTATGAAAAGTGGATTCATCTGTAATTTTTTCGGATCATAGTCTAAGCTGATCAAATAATACAGGGTGTTATATTTAGGCATTACGGTGGAAAAATAATGTTTAATTTAACAAAAATAAAAATAACTCCAAAATTAATAGATTTTAAAAATTTGCTACATAATAGGATTATAAAATACAGGGTGTCCTATTTAAAATTAGAACGATATTGTCGTTTGAATATGTCATTAGAGAATCGCCCCATTTTGGACGCCCTGTATAATTTTAAACAACTCTAAATACATTATTGCTTTCAATTATTAGTCTAATTTTTTTCAGTTAAAATTGGATTTGGCTGATTCCGTAGGTTTCCAAGTTATTGGTTTTCTTGTAAGTGCTTCCATTTTTAGAAATATCAAAATATCTCGAAAAGTAAAAAGCTTAAGTATAGGGAATACTTAAGAAATTTTATCTTATTTTTAACGTATAATCTATAAATGCAACAAAATATAGGGTCTTCCATAAGAAATAATATAACTTTGATACCCCACACTTTTTTGGGACAACCTGTATAATTCAAAATAATTTTAAAATGTAGCCTTTATCAACTCACATATCCGTGAATAAACAAAATTTTCAAAAAATATTAACCGTTTAGCCACAATGGACCGTCGCGTCTACCGTGACCCACCCTGTACATATATAATATATACAGGGTGAGTCTAATGATATATCACATGATTTTTTGAATGTGTAATTTGATTTGCCGAAAAACTTACAGGACTGCTACACCAGACACATCCTAAAGTTTGAATACATTCATTGCAGTTATAGTTGATTGCACACTCAAAAGAAACGGTATTCAAGACGGCACTTAAAAAAACCCATATTCCAAGAAAACATTTAATCTTCATTTTTTTAAAAATCGATAAATCTGAAATTATTTATATTTATATTTGTTATTTTGATCTAAAGCAAAATTTTCATCACACGAAGTACTTACCCAACTTTAAACTATAATATATGTAATATATAATACAAAATGATTTTTTTTATTGAAAATATTTGATTATATCAGCATTTTAACCTTCTTGAACTTTTACAATAACAAACTAATTAAAAGAAATACCAGATAGAACTTTATAAAAGAATATAATATACGTACAAATAAGGTCTTGCAAGATAATTGGGACAACGCAGCATAATATGTAGAAGAATTCCATGAGCCGTAAATATTCGAATTTAAACTATTTAAATAAGTTCTCAGCTTTTGGAAAAATGGTTCTGTTTTTACTAAACGAAATTGTTCTTTTAAATATTTTTTAATAGATACTAAATTTTGTTGCCTTTTGCCCAAAACCTGTTTAAATTGTACCACTGAATTAAATTTCAGTTAACACTTATATCACTGTGAAATAATTATTTTCATAATTTTTTCCTATTTTCGTATTCGAGGGTTTATTTTAGCACCCCAGACGCGTGCAGTTTCAGCGCTTTTGTAACACAGTGTTACAGTCAGGTCTAATAAAAAAGAAGAAGATTTGAGTTTGAAGTTTTATAGGTTATGTTTGATAATTTCATATAAAAAAAAATTATAATTATTGGACGGAAGGAGAAAATTATAATCCAAAAATATGTCCAACAGGCTATTTCTAAAACCTGGTTTCCTAAATGTACCACTACAAAATGGTATTGGTCGTTACGTAGGACAATTGCAAAGAGTGGTTTTAAAATTTTGTAAAAATAGTGGTTCAAGTCGTGGGATGAGGTAAAGAAGTACAAATAATGTTAACAATGTATTTATTTTGATAGTTTTGTAGGGAATTCGTTGAGTCCGATTTAGTAAATTTTGCTAAAAATAATCCTGGTATTGTTGTTTACCTAAAACCTAGAAGGCACCGAACAGCAGTAATGAAAGCTGAATATCGTAAGTACTCTATAATAATAAACCCATTGTTTACCAAGATGACCCACTAAAACCTTAACTTTATTTTTAGTTAACGGAGATACGCAGTGGTTAAGTTGCAGAAATTTTACCAAGGAAGAAGTACACAAATGGCTGGAGTTATTCAAAAAACAGCAGAAAAATCACGAAGGAATAAGATTAAGAAAATTATGGCACACAGACCATCCTTCAATACAAGGACCTTGGACACCCTATACATTTAGAGACCCAAAATTAAATTTATCTAAATATCCTAACGATGAGCTATCAAAATCTGAAGATATCGGTTCCACCAGTCAGGATGAGTTAGTAGAAATGTTTCAAAAACAAAAACTATTGGATGTCGCTAAAGCTTCAAATTGAGTAGAATTAGTGACACATTATAAAATGTTATATTGGTAATTCTTTGTAAGCTTCAGGATGAAGATGATGGATACCTACTTACATTACAAATCCTTGCTGCTAGTCGATTTTTTAATAAAAAAATGTTTTGATATTTTTTTTCTATTCTACCTCCATATGGATCCCTAAAGCTATTATTTTTAGCCATTTCACCAATTTGGTTTTAATAAATCAATGGTTACGGGTATAATAGACCAGTGCAGATAGCTTTGAAAATGGTAAAAAGTGAAATAAAATAATAGTAGGATGAAACCCATTGGAAAAGGAACAGAATATAACAAACATGAAAGGAAAAATAATTTACAGGCGCTCTGGGGTCGGGAAGTGGAGGGGGGGGGGAGTTTTTAAGGGTAGAAAACTGTTTACCTCGATTTCCGGCAAAACTACAAGTCCTATGGAAAAAAGTTAAATGGGAAAGTTGTAGGTAATAAAAAGATCTACAACTTTTGCATTTACACTTTTTTCACATAACCTCAAAATTTATGTGAAAAATTCAAATAACCAAGTTTTTGGTTTTTTATTTTTATCTTTTACAAAAAAAAAATTTTTTCAATAAATTTGGTGTAAACTTACCTTTTAATGTCCCAAACACTCTGTAATTTTTTTGTTTTAAAATATTTATTTTTTTAACCTTATTTTGACTTAATATCGAAAAAGCAGTCTAATTTTCAATCGAAAATTCTCAGTCAAAATATCTGCTTTTTTAAAAAACTCGGTGGGCTTTTTGTTCGTTGAAATCTCTACTTTTTGATGGTGTAAAAAAAATATACATTACTTATGGTAAATGTTCTCAAAAAATGCAAATAAGAAACGAAGAAAACTTCGAATTTCTTTTTTTTAAATCATCATGTACAATTTTGAGCTATTTATTTAAATTTATACTTTAATTACTCTTTTGTTTATCAATGTAACACGGTATCTTACGTTTTTCGAGTAATTAAAGTATAAATTTAAATAAATAGCTCAAAATTGTACATGATTTAAAAAAAAGAAATCAAAAAGTAGATATTTCAACGAACAAAGAGCCCACCGAGTTTTTTAAAGAAGCAGATATTTTGACGTGAGAATTTTCGATTGAAAATTACACTGCTTTTTCGATATTAAGTCAAAATAAGGTTAAAAAAATAAATATTTTAAAACAAAAAAATTACAGACTGTTTGGGACATAAAAAGGTAATTTTTTTTGTAAAAGATAAAAATAAAAAACCAAAAACTTGGTTATTTGAATTTTTCTCATAAATTTTGAGGTTATGTGAAAAAAGTGTAAATACAGAAGTTGTAGATCTTTTTATTACCGACAACTTTGCCATTTAACTTTTTTCCATAGGACTTGTAGTTTTGCCGGAAATCAAGATAAACAGTTTTCTACCCTTAAAAACTCCCCCCCCCCCCTTCCACTTCCCGACCCCAGAGCGCCTGTAAATTATTTTTCCTATCATTTTTGTCACATTCTCTTCCTTTTCCAATGAGTTTCATCCTACTATTATTTTATTTGGTTTCAAAAATTATCTGCACTGGTCTATAATGTAAAATCAGAGGCTTATTTTGTAAAAACTGTCAAAAAAACTTCCCTTTTATTGCATAACTGACCCGTTATTTCCAAAATAGTGCGATTAGGGACAAAATTTATTTGAACTACTAATGATATTTTGAGAAAAAACGAGACAAAATCCAAACTTTGTAATATCTTGCTAACGTTTCAAAAAATAATGTGCATGTAAGAGGGACATTAAAAGATAATAAAATATGTGACAGAATTTTATTTTATACAATACAAAACTAGAAAGAATCATTTTATGTACATTATAATTCATAATAAATACTACACACCTAAAAAAACAAAACAGAAAAACTATTAACTCATTTACACCAAAAAAGGCTTTCATCGTGCCATATACAAAAATATATATCAAATAAATGCCTTTTATCAGTTCGGATGATAATTATATGACATAAGGTGTCCCCAAAAATAGAATTTGGATTATAACGACGATGGAGTTAAATTGGTCTATCACTCAAATATTTATTGTCGAGATAGTACAGACACAACACATTTTATTTTCTCTCTCTTTCCACTGGATTAAAACCACTTAGTTGTTAAAAAAGTTTTTTTATTTTTTTAACAACTAAGTGGTTTTAATCCAGTGGAAAGAGAGAGAAATTAAAATACAAACCACTATGAGCTTCCGCAATGAATAACACATTTTATGATCTTAATTGCCCCAATAAATTAGTTTTTTTTAATTAATCTATGCCAAAAATGTTACATAGATCATTTTACCTCCACCTCCTTTAAAGAAAAGTCATATCGCCTGTCCAGAGGAAAAATAATCATGTCAAAAGTCCCGATTTTGACATGTGTCACTTTACAACCAGGCGAGCGATGTCATCTGTCATTTTTTGACAACCAAATTATAAGTATGAAGACACTGCATATTCAAAAAAATAAATAAAAGCAAATATACAAATTTTTAACTTAAATCGAAGGTAATTTATTCCAAATAAAATACCGTGTATGGAACAGGAGCATTGGCAAACTTCTTATCACAATATACCTTTCTTACACGTTTTCTAAATAATTAAAATTAATAAAAGCAGAGTGTATATAATGCCTCAAAAGAATCGGTACCACATGTTATTTAACTGATGGAATTTGTTTCATAAAAAGCTATTTTAATAGTACGAACGAAAAAAGAATCGTCAAAATTATCAGGTCTACAAATAAGTTTCCGCCGTTTGATAAAAGTTGGCACCACCAGTAAGTAAGTCAAACGTCATTATCGTAAGATTGGACATCAGTCAACAACATAACCTTAAAATGTTTGTAGTGTTACCAAAAATGAATATTTACGACACATGGTACCTATCAGAAAAACTATGGTAATGTAATATCACGTTTTATTTTTTTCTCAATAACTGTGGACTAGATATTTGCTACGTAACAGAATCAACATTTACAAAATGAATACTATGAACCGTATGAAGGGTTATAACTTCGCGCTCGATCGGACCGTTTATTTTAAATTACTGATATAGATTACGACATAATATGTATATCCCTATAATTTGTTTGATTGCTTATTCGGCTTTTAATCTTTTCGAAAACTCCTCTTGTTGCCTCTCTCTCCATTCCGTTTTTGCTTTTACCCTCTTTAACTGACCATCCCTGAAAAAAAATTTCTCTGTAAACTAATTTTTTTAAATTGTTTTCTTTTGGACAGAATTTTTATTGAAAAAAATAGAAAAATCCACTATGGATTTTAAAAAAATAGAAAAATCCACTATGGGTTTGGAAAAAATTAGAAAAATCCACTATGGATTTGAAGAAAATAGAAAAATCCACTATAGATTTGAAAAAAAAATAGAAAAATCCACTATAGATTTGAAAAAAATAGAAAAATCTACTATGGGTTTGGAAAAAATTAGAAAAATCCACTACGGATTTGAAAAAATAGAAAAATCCATTACCGATTTGGAAAAAATAGAAAAATCCACTATGGATTTGAAAAAAATAGAAAATCCACTATGGATTTGAAAAAAATAGAAAAATCCACTATGGGTTTGGAAAAAATTAGAAAAATCCACTATGGATTTGAAAAAAATAGAAAAATACACTATGCATTTGGAAAAATAATTTTCAAATTTATTCTTATAAACGGCAATTTTTATTTCGACAAAATACTTTTCCAATTTATTTTCTCGCACAAAACGTGATATCGGTGAAACTTGACACTTAAGTACGTGAAAGGGTGTAGATAACGATAAAAACTTAAGTGCCAAGTTTCATCGATATCACATTTGGTGAGGGGTTAAAGTCTCCGACAACTGGGCTATTTATGAAGTTTGAATTTTCCAAATAAACTCACCACATCAAATCTACCAGGCCCCCCTGTTTTGCAATAACACTTTTCACTCTGTTTGCAAAATCAATAGCAGTTTCACCTTCTTGTTGATACATCGGAGGTAAGTACCAAACATCACAAACTATGGCCCAACTGGTCATCATCATGTACAAGTATTGGAGCATCGAAAACCTGGAAATTACAACTCGATAGTAATTGCTTTGTATTTTAAATAAAAATTTTATTTTACCTGCTGCTGTTCCAGAAAGCATCTCCGAATCGTGGATCGTATTTAATCGCTACGGGATAAATAACGCTACCCACTTCGAAGCTGCCTTTTTTGAACTGCATCACCGATGTATTGTTAATGCAAGTACCCTCGGGGAAAATCAGAATTGGAGGATTTTTAGGATTACTGACGTGTTCCTTTAACCTACAATAAAACTCGATAAAAACTGTCTTTTCGAAAAAGTGCTAATACTAATTTAATTGTAACATTTAGAAAAGTTTGGGGGGTTTTAGGGGTTCAAACCCCCCTAGAATGATTATGGGCTGTACAGATTTCGTGGTTTTATATGAAAAAGATGCTTTTACGATAAGAAGTTCACGAAATATTGGAAAAAATCGATTTTCATTTTGTACTTTCCAGGGGCTGTAACTTTTTTGTGGGCACATTTGCATTAAAGTAAGTTATGTTCAAACGAGTTATTTTTGACCCCAGAATATGTGGTTCAATTTATGACTTACCTTTTTGTTACACCCTGTATAATATACAGGGTGTCCCAAGATTTTTTTTACAGGCTATAACACAGGAACTAACAAATAGATTTTTTTAAAAATTGGGTAATCTTTTTGGGACCTACAGTAATTTCATCCGAGGTATACAGAGTATCTGTGACGTCATCGCAGAAGCAGGGACGTCATCGCAATGAAAAAAATTAAATGGAAAGGGGGAATCAAACTTTTGTCTAAATATATATTAACTTTATGGCTTATTTATTAGTGTATTAATTGAGAGCTCTCTACTTAAAGTAACTTTTTAATGCTTATATTTCACTTCTTTTTTGAGGTTATGTTAAAAAATAATTTATTCCTGACCTGGATATTATAGCTTATATCATCAGGGTTAAAGAGGGTTGGGATGTTAGAGGTTCCTTAATTCCCGATTTTTTTATCGAAAATGTCAGCCAAATTATGTCATTAACCATTTTTCCATTCCCCCTTCATTCTGACACTTCATTCACAACATTCCATTCGTGTGTATTATATTCAAATATTCCATTCATAAAATTAAGTAGGTCAGTCAATACTTGTCATTTTTTTCACGTATGTTCATCTAACCAACACTTGTGTTATTAAAAAACCTTATGTCCTCGCTGTTTTGTTGGAGAGGAAAGAGGCCTGAAAATGACTTTGACGTCTACGAACGTGATTTATTTCAAATTCAATTTTCGTTAAATATTTTGGAGCATTGAACATAATATGTGGTGGTTAAATTACCGAAAAAATTATGAGTTAAATTGAAAGAAACAGAAATAACGAAGAAAGTTAAAGACCTGAATTGATTTTGATCAAATATGGATCTTTCGCAAAATGGACGTTTGGTCTTTGTGTCTTTATTTCCCCTATTGTGTTAAATATTTGTGTAAAAGTGATGATTGAGAATAAGGATAATGTTGCTGGCAAGTTACTTTCATCCATTTAATTGTAAAATCTTTATAGCAACAATTGAAACTATTAACTGTACATTGTGTCCATGGTAGGTAGTGTGATAAGATTAAGGTCAGTAACGATTTATCTATCTAACTAAGCAAGAATTGTGACTTTGTCACTCATTGTTGTTAACCTGTTGAAGTTTTGTTAAGTGTCGCATTTTATTACGCTTGTTGAAAGTCTTGGAAAACTAACAAAAAGCAGCAAATGCAAGTAACACAGTCCACTTTTGTCTTGGCTAGTCATTAGCGAACTGTTAAGGCAATTAGGGCTGGAACAGCATAATTCTCGTCTATTATTAACCCAAAAAGTTTCGTTTTGAATTTGCGTGAACATTTTTTAAACACATATATATTCTACTATGTCTGTTTGGAAGAAAGGCTCACCAAAAAATTCATAAAGCATGCCACCAACCAGAAAGTCGTGCTCATCTCGGACTAATGATTTTAACGAAAAAAATGCAACTTTAAGCTCCTTCGTAAAAGAGCTTTAAACAAAAATCCAGATGAGTTCTACCATCACACGATAAATTCAAAAATTGAAGATGGGGTACATTTTGTGATGTTGAAGAGGGCACAAGATTTAAGGTATATACCTACAAAGCGAACACAGGAACTTAAGAAAATAGAAAAATTGCGGGCAGTTACATTTATCTAGTGTAGAGGTTTGTAAGAATAATAGGCATTTGTATTTTGACAAAGAGAAGGAAAAGGAAGCATCAGATAGAACTTTAAAGTATTTAACAGAAAACGCGAACTTTAAAGACTTTAAAAGAGTCTACTAAAAAACGACAAGCTTCATATAAAGAGTTAGCTAAAAGAATAGATAGGGAAAGAGAAATGGTTGTACTGCAACAAAAAAATTCAAATGAAAAGAGCAGTGGAAAGTAAGAAGAGCGTTTTACCCCCAAAGTAGTTAAAAAGAGGTTCCAAAACTAGTGCCCCTATTTATGTTTGGAAATATGAAAGAAAGAAGTAACTAAAATACTTTTTTAATAAAGAAATGTTACATTCTAAAAGAATCTATGAATAATAAAGTTTTTTTAATAGATTCATTTAGAATGTACCATTTCTTTATTAAAAAAGTATTTTTAGTAACTTCTTTCTTTCATATTTCCAAACATAAATAGGGGCACTAGTTTTGGAACCTCTTTTTAACTTCTTTGGGGGTAAAACGCTCTTCTTACTTTATAAAAAATCCCCAACAACTTTTGTCTGACAAAATGTAAAATTCGATATATAAACAAACATTGTCCCCACCAATAGGCTTGTACACATTTGTTTATATATTATTTTAAACCTTTAAACATTTTTATAAAAAGAATTACATTACCTATTGGCCACAGCGTGCCTGTCTCTAGTTTCGGATCTTTCGAACCAAATGTGTGGTGAAGCTCTTGCTAAAGCCCTTTGGAATATTCCCAAGAATCCACCGTGACGTTGTCCAATCTAAATTTTATTACAGCAAAAAGTGATTTTATATTCAATAGTTTTGTAAACCATAAAAAAATCTCACTCAGAGATTAGGAAATCCACTTTTGCTACTCAATTATATTTATTTCACTTTTGACATAAAATCAATAACCATTGTTGAAATAATACATAACAAAAACAATTTTGATCCTAAAGTTTATTATTTAGTTTATAGACCAAAAAACCAAAAAAAATAATAGTAGGATGAAACCAATTGGAAAAGCAAGAGAATATAACAAAAATGAAAGGAAAAATAATTTACGGGCGATCTGAGGTCGGGAAGTGGAAGAGGGTGAATTTTTAAGGGTAGAAAACTGTTTATCTCGATTTCCGGCAAAACTACAAGTCCTATGGAAAAAAGTTAAAGGGCAAAGTTGTAGGTAATAAAAAGATCTACAACTTTTGTATTTACACTTTTTTCACATAAAATTCAAATAACCAAGTTTTTGGTTTTTTATTTTTATTTTTTACAAAAAAAAAATTTTCACGAAATTTGGTGAGAACTTACCTTTTTATGTCCCAAACACACTGTAATTTTTTTTGATTTAAAATATTTATTTTTTCACCTTATTTTGACTTAATTTCGAAAAAGCTCTCTAATTTTCAATCGAAAATTCTCCCGTCAAAATATCTGCTTTTTTAAAAAACTCGGTGGGCTTTTTGTTCGTTGAAATATCTACTTTTTGATGGTGTAAAAAAATGATGTACAATTTTAAGCTATTATTTTTTGAGAAAATTTACCATAGTAATGTATATTTTTTTACACCATCAAAAAGTAGAGATTTCAACGAACAAAAAGCCCACCGAGCTTTTTAAAAAAGCAGATATTTTGATGTGAAAATTTTAGATTGAAAATTAGGGTGCTTTTTCGATATTAAGTCAAAATAAGGTGAAAAAATAAATATTTTAAATCAAAAAAATTACAGTGTGTTTGGGACATAAAAAGGTAAGTTTTCAGCAAATTTCATAAAAATTTGTAGAAGATAAAAATAAAAAACCAAAAACTTGGTTATTAGAATTTTTCACATACATTTTGAGGTTAAGTGAAAAAAGTGTAAATACAAAAGTTGTAGATCTTTTTATTACCTACAACTTTGATATTTAACTTTTTTCCATAGGGCTTGTAGTTTTGCCGAGATAAACAGTTTTTTACCCTTAAAAACTCACCCCCTTCCACTTCCCGACCTCAGATCGCCCGTAAATTATTTTTACCATTTTCAAAGGCTTCAGCCCTGGTCTATTACCAAAAGATCAATATTTTTCTAAATATCATAATTTTCTGTATGCTTTTCACTTACATTTATAGCTCCCACAATCTTTTATATTTTATCACTTTGTTCTGTTTATTGATTTTTCCTTGAATTGATTATTATGTCATTGGAACGATATAAATGACAAAAAATGCATTCTACATGGCAATAATAATATCTCTAAAATCTAAAAGTCTGAGACCCGACTCGTCATGGTTGGATATTCAAAAGAACCGCACCGTGAAATGCATTTGGTCGCACATTTTTTTTTTAATTAATTATAAAATAAGTAGCAAAAGTGTAAATCGGACAAAAACAAAGTTTAAACCTACCAAAGAATAAGAATTATCGCACATGAGTATAAGCACATCTATAGGCGACGTGTGATTGGCCACACATATCCCGTTTTTGGGTCGATTTTCTTCATTGTGATAGGTTATCACCGAAGATATGGCCCTCGATAATATACCGAAGCACATAATGGACACATACTTATTTAGCTTCTGTTTGAATTCACCAGGCTTCACATAACCCACCGAAGCAGTACAGAGGGTAAGCCAAAATACCTGGAAAAAGCAGAAATGGCAGACACACAAGCGTAGACAATACATTTTTTTTTCTACCCATAAAACGTAAACAATTACGATATATAGAAAAAGCGATATTAGGGGTAATTTTTTTTCTATCCCTTAAGACCTAGAGAAAAATTTAGAAAAACAATTATGTCATCAATACATCGGAATAATAAAATTACGTTCAAAATATGTAGAATTTGGATTTATTTAAACAAAATAGTCTAACCGAAAAAATAGTTTTCAATAAATGTTAAATAATAAAGTTTTATATGCTCATTTCGGAAGCTCATAGTGGTTTGTATTTTAATTTCTCTCTCTTTCCACTGGATTAAAACCACTTAGTTGTTAAAAAAGTTTTTTTATTGACGTTTCGGCTTTCCAGATCGAAAGCCGTTATCAAAATGACATAAAATAAATAAATTTACTAGAAACAGAACACTTGATAATCTTGCAAAAATATGACATCAACATAGTATACATAGAATAAGATTTTGAGATTGAAGATGTCAAAATCTGTTTCAATCATATTTTTGTGACGTTTCTGGGAACGAATTTGTGAAAGGATAGCGCATTTGCATATTATAAGAGAATTTATACTTCGTCATAAATGAAGTTTTCTTATTAATATTATCATAAGAAAAAACCAGATAAAAACTTATGATACTATCCCGATATAGAGGGTATCCTTTTTGCAATTAACTCTTTTTGTAAAATAGGTATCCAAATTTTTGAAATATCAACCGAACAATTAGAAACACATTCGTTATTATTTAAGCATATCAATGCTGCTTCTTTAACTTTGCGGTTATAATTATTCGGTTCTTTTAATAATCTAGTTGAAGAATTCCATTGTATTTTATGACCAAAATCCCATGCATGTTCACATATTTTAGATTTTTCGAATTGTTTATTTTTAATGTACGATTGGTGTTCATTAAGTCTAATATGAAAAGGTCTAGATGTTTCTCCTATATAAAATTTATTACATTCGCATGGAATTTTGTAAATACAATTTTTTGTGTTTTGAATTTCATTAAAAGGTTTTGTATTTACTATTAAAGATTTTAATGTATTATTAGTTTGAAAAACTGTTTTTAAATTAAATTTATTGCCAATCCTTCTAATTTTTTCGGATAATTTTGGAATATAAGGGATTTTTACTATATTTGAAAGAATTATTGAGGGGTTTAAATTTTGATCTTTAGTTTTGATGTCTCGGTAAAGTTCACGATTTATAAATTTACTTGGGTAGTTGTTCTTAATCAAGACAGATTTAACAAGTGATAATTCATTATTTAAGATATTGTCATTTGAACAAATTGTTTTTGCTCTATCGGAAAGAGATTTGACAATACCTCGTTTAACACAAATTGAGTGGTTTGAATTAAAATTTAGATATCTATTTGTATGTGTTTCTTTTCTAAAAACTGATGTATCAAAACAATTGTTGTTATTGTGTATTAGTACATCAAGAAACGGTAATTTTTTATTATTTTCAATTTCAATTGTAAATTTAATAGTAGGTTCCGAATTATTAATAGTATATAAAAATGTATCAATATTTTCCCTATCGTGTTGCCAAATTGCAAAGATATCATCTACATATCTAAACCAGACAGAAGGTCTTAAATTTTGTTTGTTTACAATTTCCATTTCAAAATTCTCCATGAAAATATCACACAATTTTGGTGATAAAGGAGAACCCATTGCCATGCCAAAATTTTGCTGATAAAAATCACTATTTAATTGAAAATATGTAGTTTTAATACATAGTTCCAATAATTCTAGAATCCAGTGGAAAGAGAGAGAAATTTTATATGCTCATTAAACTGGCTAGCTAGTTTATTTTTCAATTATTTATTAAAGAAAAAATGTTTTGAAATAAGTGGAACCAATTAAAATAATTTATTTTAAAATGAACAGATAAAAATACTTAAAAAAATCGTTGTAGAATTATTCAATTTAACGGTCAATTTAAAATGGATTACAAATGAACGATTAGATATTATATTTTTATGTAAAAACACGCATAATATGAATTCATTAAAAAATTGCGTAATATGTTTATTTCAATTTGCTTGAAAAATAAACATTTTAAATACGCAACTGTTTTTCCCGATTAATTTCCCGTCTATCGTTTACGATTTCCAAAGTAGCAATGTTAAGACACGATTAAAAAACACCCTGTATATCAGAGCTACTCTTTTGACTATCCCTACTTGGCTACTTTATAGAAGAAAACTTTTAAAATTATTTTTTTAAGGTTGAATTAATATTCTAATTCATTCTTCAATTCTAAATATAAAATCTTTACTTTCTTTTTAAATTTAGCAAAAGAAGATTAAAATTTTAGATCGTCCGATAAAGATAAAATAATTTTAGATAAAGTTGAATAATTTTTTTACCCCAAAAACAAATTAATTCATAAACAAGGGCGATATCTATAAATAATATAGTCCACCCTGTTTGGTCCGCATAAAATACACTTTTACAGTACATAATTGAAATTCTCCCTTAAAATAATGAAAAGCCTTAAAAAGCATTTTTCCATCAACCATATCACCTATTCAAGCAAAACGAGCTGATGTAGTCTCGTTTCTTATATTCACAAAACTCACCAAGGAATAACAGTTGTCAGATGACAGAACCATCACATCTATTGGCGATGTGTGATTCGCCACACACACCGAACTTCTTGCAGGGCGCCACTGTGTATTGTGTATTATTATTTCGGCAGAAACTGTTTGACTCATAACACGGAAACTCATTTTGTAAGCTTTTTCGTTGAACCATCTCTTTATTGGTCCGTTCGGTATAAACGATAATACGAAAGTTGACAAAATCAATAAGGTTAACTGTAAATAAATACGGTTTTTTCTCACGCCACGTTTAAACAATACAAAATTCATTATACTCTACTAGAACCAAAAATGATTGAAGTTACGTTCCTGGTAGAAGCAGGTAGGAACCGGATTGCTACTTACTCGCTCGTTAAAATGTACTTATCAGTGAAAGACTGATGGTGGCAGACGCACGAATATTCATGTTCTAACAGTAATTTTTTTGAATCCGAAGGCATAATTAACTTTTGGTTTTAAAAATACTTTAATACTTGCAAGGATTAATTATTTATTTATTGAAGATTATAAAACATTTATTTATCTATTGTTACCGTCAACGATTATTAACTTTTTATTATTGTATACCTTTGAACTGTCTATGCGAATTAACACAAATAAAATATTAATTAAATAACTTGCGTATGAGATCTGGTAAAGTAATTTGCGATAAGGAAACGTGTTTGGAACTTAATTTATTGGATCCAACTTTCAAATAAATATTTTTTTATATACAGGGTGTTACTGAAAAAAATGTACTTACCCCAAAGAAGCATATTATTACACGCAAAGGAAACAAAAAGAAATATCTGATGAAGAATCCGCCTAGCCAAATAAATGTCAGTTTCCACGAAATGAATTCGTATCCCCTGTTCGTGCGAATTAAAAGATTCCAATTTTTAAGTTCTTCAGCTTCAAATCTGGATGTTACGTCGTCTTCTATGATGGCTTCTACCCCCACTTTCGCGTAATCGAAGACATTAGAGAGCTCGAAATCTTTGTATTTTTCCTGTAAATTATTGAGATTGAAAATGGTGTCAAATTTATTTATTTCTTTCAAAAATTATGTGGAAGATATGGAAGATTTTTTATCTTAAAATGGTCGGTTTAATTATACAGCTTTTAAGCTCTATTTTTGCTTTTATTACTTTTATAAAATATCAGTCAACTGTTGGATAGTTAAAAATAAAAAAAAAACTAGTTGCTTTTATCTTGTTTACATCCTCGTTTTTCTGACAAATTCATTTTTCTAATCAATTTTTAACGTCAACATCAATTGAAAATCGACGAGAAGGGAATTGAAGAAGTTTTTTTACTTTAATTTGCAATTTAATTATAGTTATTATTTTAAAAAAATCAACTGAATATTTCAACTGTATAATTTAGCACAAATGATGTGAAATAAATCACAGCTCCCAAGAATTACGACATTACAAAATGTCACACATTGCACCAACGTCTAGACTCCAAACAACTACAGCTTGGACTATATGCCCCAACAGGCATTGAATTACAGAAGTCCAGACGACATTTGTGCAGTTTGATTACTCCCAGTAAAATATTTTGGTATCCAAAATATTTCATTTTTATCATATGTTACAGTTTTCTGTATAATTTAGATTTACGCTTTCTTTCCTTGAGGTCCATCGCGTCGGTGATGGCGTTGTGGGTTTTTTCCCACTATCTCGCAATTACACATATTTTAATGAAGGGAGAGATAATATTAATAAAAAATGAAGTTATTACTAGCAACTTTCGGGGTGTACTTTGAACTTACTTTGTCCACTCTAATAACATCCTCGGAGGTTTTTTCTTCGATCTTATTTTGCGGTGGCTCCGGAACAAAAACTAAATTTTCATCTCTGTCTATCACGGTATTGCCCCTCCCACCATTGGCTACGCCATTAGTTAACTGGTAGCTTTCAGCGGTTTTTTCTGGCGGTGTTATTTCTTCACTGTAGCCCTCGTCGATGTCTTCATTGTTATCCAGTTTTCGGTTTTTTTGCGCGATTTCTATATCTTTTCGACCATACTGGAATAAAAAAATAAACATGGCAACGTTTGCTAGTACCAGGGCCAATCATTTTTTCAACAAAAAAAATTCTTAAATTAAGAAAAATTTCCGGAAGGGTTGGGTAAAGGTTTTTTACCACATCCTACCTACGTTAACTAGGGCCACGAAAAAGTTCGTGCTTATGGGCCTCGCAATATTTAAAATTAGGCAAATGCTTTGTGTTTTCACATTAAGTTTTTATCTGAATAATTCAAACTCATAACTCAGTGACAGTTTTACAGCTTTTATGTCACTATTACTATTTATTTTGGTCTTAAATGGTATTCAAATGTATTTAAAAATATGTATACTTAGTAATGTTTCCTTGTATATCTAGTAAGATAAAGATAAAATTTAAAAAAAATGTTTTGGATAAATGCCTCAATTGGTAGCGGAAATTTCTCTACCTGATAGATATAATTAAATATTATATTATCTACAGATAAATTTTTTGTAGGATTATGACCCCTTCTCGAACTGATATTAAGCTATTTTTAAACAACTTTCCTATTAAAAAACGTATAATCGATTTCGATCTGAGATAACTTTATTTATTAAAGTTCGTTTAAAAAAGTAAGTAAGAATATATTTCACAAGTGGAAACTAATTATCTCATAACCCTGTATACATGAAATACACAAACAATTAAAAAAAAGGGGCCAGATCAAGTGGTTTTCAAAATTTAGACACACACTGTATGAAAAACTGTATTAACTGCAATAAAGTGGATGTATTATTATGATTAACTAAATAGGGAGATGCATTAAAAAAGGGGAACTCGGTAGTTATATAAAACTAAATATTTTCCTCGATCAAATAAAACAAAACGAGCATTATTAATATTTACATAACAAGGTTGTTAATAAAGGAAAAAATATCATTATATTGTTGGTAATTAGTAAGCTGATAGTATACACAAATAAAAATACACTTTAATATTTTTAAAACATCTATATTTCAATATACATCGACTCTGTCTCCGATGAAGGTTTAATAAGTCGAAACACTGAGCAAGGAAGTCATTAAATGTGTTTCAGTATTTTTATTGTTTTAATAATATATTTGGAATATACTTAATAACTGAATTCCCCTTACAAGTGCCTCGCAAAGATTTTAAATAAATCATTAATATAATTAGACTTGATTGGCTTATTACGAAGAGAATTAAATATATAAACTAATTACATTTCAATGATGCAATTCTTGGGATTTTTCAATATTATTTTTACGAAGAATTTTTTTAAAATACCTGCAAAAGATAAAAAACAAACTTTTTATAATTTACGAGCAATTTCTAATTCAGATATTTTAATAATTTTAAATAGATGGTTGATTTGTCACAGGAAACATTAAAAACTAATTATAACGGTAAATTAATGAAATAAGGAGGATAAAAATAAATCGGGTACTGTTTTTAGTTTTTTTATTATTACAAACTTGAAAAGAAGGAGATAGTGACATCTCGGTCAAAAAAATTTTAATAAATGAATAAGTGTTTCCGCCCATAATAGAATTCTAAAAATAGTTGGAAACCTTAGAAAATAAATAAAAACACTTCAATTAATTTGTTTTTGAGTTATAATTTGTTTACTACGTTATAGGTTATAGAAACCTTGAATAAAAGATTTGAAAACATACAAAGTGTTACTAACTTTGATTTTACTGGTAACCTACTGAATCATGTTCCACATTGTATACAAAATAGTAATATTTTATCCGAATTCAAAATATAAATGTGTTAATAACATTGTTCTCATAGCAACCGGTTGGTTTTATCGGTTATCTAAAACTTGATTAGTAATTAAAAATTATTTTTTAGGAAAGTACAAAGTTTAAAATACGGAACACCAAAAATAATTAATTAAATCTGAAATAATGATAATTAAAAAGGAATCAGCGATCAAGTAAAGTGATTACTTTGTCTATTGATTGAAATTCTCTTCTCTCTTTTCATCAAAATCCTTTGCAATCTTTTATATGAAATTTTGATTTCCTGAAGCTTTACGTGGTCTTTAATTGGCAATTTTATTTTAGAAAATTATTTTTCTATATATAAATAATTATATATGAATTACAATTTTGATTCTTTAATTTTTTATCTGAAATAGTGTTTTCTTTATAGCAAAATTTAATTAAATAATTTATTTCATTTATATAATGTGTGATTTTATCCTGTTTTAATTTATGTCAAATTTCACAATAACAAATTTGTTGTATTTTATTTTTTATAGCATAAAATTTAATTGTATCGAGATAATTGAAAAATTAACGGTTGATCTGATTTAACGTATTGCAAAATTATTTTATCCTCCAATTGGAAGAATAAACACCAAATGAAAAATTAAATTATTGTAAACGCGATTTATAGACATCTGATCTTGATCCAATGTCATCCACGATATACTTCTATTGATGTCTACTAATAAATTACGGGTTGAAATCCACAATAATTTTCATCATTTAATGATATTACATCGTAATCTAATATGAAAACACTATAATAAAAAACGCAAAGGTTAAATTATTTTTACGAAATTGAAAGAAACATGACCTCACAAATTTTGGTATCTAAAGTTCAAATTGACTACATCATTAAAATAACGAGCCTTTGTTCATTATCCACGATTGTCTTTGTTTGAAATATTAGGTAAAAAAAGCATTTCTTATACTTTTTTTTTATCAAAATTACTTTAGATAAGAAAATGACAGTATTATATAAATAAGTGTAACACTCAAAAAGATCATTCGTGACCTTTGAAAAGCTCTGCTAATTTCCTTACAGATTATCGATAATGTCGATCAATTTATACATAAAATTCACGTGTTGGGTTCATTGGTGCGTGTTATTTATGTGAGAACAGGCGCATGGACAACTCAGTAATTAATTAATAAATAAATCTAACCATAAACATTAAAACATAATACAAGTTCAGAATTCTCTTCTTTAATGCTACGAATTAAATAAGAGAGGAACCTGGGGGTATCAATTTTAGCTTCGCTTATATGGATGTATTTTGATAACTATTTTTAGATTACACTTTGGGACTATTCTCAATTGAATACTCATGAAATTTTAATGTAAATGTTCTGATCCATAAAACATTAGAAAAGCCCAAAAACAAATTTTATTATTAAATTTGAATGAATGTTTTGATGTTTTGTCTGAAGGATTTGTTTATTAATTCCCCACTTTCATTTTTATATATAATTTGGAGAAACTTGACTGGAATATTTCAACCTATTTGCATAATTAATAGTGTTTTTGACATTTTAACTGGCCGTGGGGAATACATTGCTTCACTGTTTTAAGTATAAACTTCTACAGGTAAAATTCTACTAATGTGTGACAGTTTACATAGACGCACTTTTAATAATGTATTCAAATTTTATTTATAAACATTAATACAAACAAAAGTTGTTTACAATTTCTATTTATGTTGGAAAATATGCATTACTTAATAGGTTGTAAACACAAATACAAGACAAATCAATCGCGATAATTATGTATAACTTCTCTTTAAGAATTTTTTACTATACATTGTCAACAAAGAATAAAATTTCAGAATTTTTCCAAATATTACTGTGTATCCTGAATAAAAGAGATTGATGGGAACTAGTACTTATTTCAAATGCAATTTTAAAAGTCGATAGTTTATTAGGTATAAAATAATGAACATTACTAAAGTAATTTAAATTTTTTAAGTGCATTTCCTATTACCTAGAAATATTTATGTACACTAGATATCAATTAATCATTAATTCCTTTGATTCATTCTACTTTAACAAGCCAACTTAGAAGCAGAATTAATGTATGTATTTAGAGACAAGTCAAGAGAAATAAACAATGTGTCTCTTTGAAAATATAGTAACCCATTTGGAGTTATTATTACAAGTTTGACAAAAAAACAAAGTTAATGATTCAGAGAAAAATTAATTGGACAGCTTATAATTCTAGGTAATATAAAATGTGTTTTATGACAAAACAATAAACAAGCAAAGCTACTGGACATCAGTGGATATTTGCACTAAAAGTAGGATTTTAGAAAAAAAAAGCTCAGTTTCTAAAATCATTCTATTAATTTAGCTAAACTTACCTCAAAAATCATCAACAAAGTTTTTACATACAGCCTTCTCACCCCAATAGATTTGCCGATAGATGCTAGGAATATAATACAAACCAACAGCATCAAAAAAGGAGTTAAAAGAATTGATCCAGTGATTGACACAACCGTTAGTAATAGGGCCATTCTTCCTATATGTTTGAACAACTTGTTTCAGTGTCCGAAAACGAAATTATTTGATAAGTACTTGAACTTTCAATCACGAACTTATCCTCATCTTATCAAAAATTAAACTGAATATGTCGTAAATTTATGTTATTCAGGGGCATGCGTTTACAATGCATTTGCACGTTTCTGACATGTGATTGACATTAAACGTCAAGTACTGTCAAAATAGAAAGCAAATTTCGTCGAGCCGACCTACCTCTGCACCAACATTACACATTCGTTGGTGACACCAAATCATTATACACATTAATACGCAGTGAAAGTGAAATTATTTAACTACCATGACGTAAAGATGCCCTCAAGTTTCCATTACCAGTTATGTTTTTATAATTTGCAGGACAAAATTCTATTACAACTTCGTTGCATCGCAAAAAATTCCTTACTCAGGTTTAGCAACATTAGAAAAAGAAACACTATTTTCGTAATTTGAATTGCCTATATTCAGGGGACAAAATTTATGTAATTTTCATTCACCATTTTTCATCTTGTCATATCAAGAAGATTTCTATTAATTTTTTTAAATTCATCGTAAATAATGTCTGCTGCTTTACAGGCTCCAGTTCGTGTGTCTCCCTTAATTAAGGTAAGAATTATAATATTAATTTATTTATATAATAATAAATTAATCTAAATTGAAGTTACATAATTGATCCTAACCTCTATTATTTTATATTGTTGAAAATTGAATTTAATTCAACTTTTTGTTATTCAAAACAGTTCACGATGTCTTTAATGTTTTAATTATACATTAAATAACCATTTACGTTATAGTTTGGAAGATGGAGTTTCTTGGGTCTTGGAGTACTTTATGGAGCCTTCCACCAAAACAGGCTTTCCAAAAGAGAAACTGCCTATAGAGAAGTAGAAGGCAAAATTAAGGCAGAACGAGACGTCAAATTAGCAGCCGAGAAAAAAGCAGCAGCAGACAATGAAATCAAGGAACTAGAGGCATTAGCAAGATAAACAATAGGTTCAAATTTTGTCATCTACTTTTAGTGTAATACAATGTTTTTTTTTGTTGAATAGTTTTTTATTATCTACAGTGAAATTAAAAAAAATATGATAAAGTAAAAAGATTTTTTTTGTTTGACATGTGAGAAAATGAAGTAAATTTGTGGTAAAAGTAAATCCAGACTTTCTATCTCTGTTCATGTTAAATATAAGTTTTATTTCTGTAAAAATAAGATTTCAGGTATGTAATAAAGAGTTTGAAAAAATAATTTTCCATCTTCTATTCGCCTGTCGATACCTTTTTAAGAATAAGCAAATTGTTTTTTTTTTAATAAAAATAAACAAGTGAAAATACAAATTAATTTAAGTCTCCCTAGACATATTTTATTTTTGTTGTTAATAGTAATGAAAGGCAGCTCAAGTACAGAGCAGGCCTAAGGCGTGTGCGACAAATTCGTTTTATAGCAGAAAAAACATTTTTTTTATACCCATTTTGTAAGGGGCCCTAAAACTCATTCTTGCACACACAACATTTTGCTCTTAGGCCGGCACTGCTCAAGTGTATCCCTAATATATCCATGTTTTTAAATTCAATGGTTTCGTCTTTAAAATGTTTCGCTATTTAAAAAAGTACAAAAATTATATTAGATATTAGTGAATTTTTTCTCTGCAAAATAAATTGTATTGTCTGAATTAATTTTGTTTTTATTTCTAACATTACGTATTTGTATTGTCTGTCTCTAAATTGTAAGAATTAAATTACGCCCTCATCAATTCTAAAAACGGGATGCACACTGAGACGAGCTATAAGCAATAATTAAATCCCTGCCTTATTGTATAATAAGATTGCCCGCGACTTATCCTTGTACATAATTTTGATCGAACTTGATGACCTCACTTTTACACGCTAGTTATCCAAATATGGTGATGATACATCAAGCGCAAAACCTTATATTTATTATGTCGTGACTCATACTATGTTTGTATGGTCGATATACCTACACGAAAAGCGTATTTTTTTAATGGAAAGCTTATTAATCTGTTGTGTACCTTAAAAAGCCATTTGCGGACTTCTCTTTTAATTTTGCAGCCGTGGTTAGAATAACCTACTTTAATAACTTATATGTTATCCAAAAATTTTAAAAGAATGCATTTGGACTTGAAAATAATTTTTTTCAAAATTTAGATCATTATTTTTCTCTTAAAAAATTAGAAAAAATAACGAATTTGATCTTAAAAATTAGATCTCGCGGATATATGTCACATTTTCGAAAATATTATTGACGTGCCTGTAAATTATGGATATTTTTCAACAAGTAATAAAATCTCTGGAATCATTACAATACAATTCACATATCTTAAATACTTATGTTTTTAGTTATCTACATAGATATGAATAAAGTACTTATAGTCATCATCAGGGTTTGTTACATTTTTTATCTTTTAAAACAACTACAGTAGATATTTTTACCCGTATTGCGACATATAAATACAACTGCATCTGGGTAAAATTAAAACTAATACAAGCTTTCTTCTGTGATACTCACAGACTGTTCTAAAAATATGCAAACTCTTCTATACGCAAGAATACCGATGTGTTCATGACCCTAAAGAATTCGTCATACCAGAATGATTTTATTTTATGTTAAATCTATTTTATGGACAGTTTTTGAGGCATAGTTTATTTAGCTAAATGGATAAGCTCTTCAAAAAAACTGTAAATTTCAGTAAATTCTATCATAATCGTAGGTGCAATGACTTAATTTTGATTCATAAAATTTTATCGAAATTCGATAATTCAAACCGCATTAATAAAAAGAGATAGAACATAACGACCCGCTTTTCCGTTACGTTCACATGACAACCGACGACCAATCAGCGCTATGAGAATTAGGCGTTGGCAAGGAGATCGGCGGTGACGTCAGAGCTCATATAAATACCGACCATCTTTAGAAAACCGCTAGTTCGTTTGGAAAGCTGCATTACTAGCTGATTTGAACGACTGTTCTATTGAATTTCAATTTATTTGTGGTAATAAACTATAAAAATCAAGAAACAAAATGGTAAGTACATTAGTTGTTCATAAAACATTATTTAGATTACTAATTTTATTTGTTCAATAAATTTTATCTGAACTTGAGGCATATTGTAGACGTGGATACTCCATTTTACATACCGGCATTTATGATAACGGTTTTTTATTGATAAAATAAGCTCAATTTTACGTTCAAATTGATGTCTTAATACAATTTCGTGTATGTCAGATCATTTTTACATTTTTAAGAAAACAAATGTTTAAAAAAAACCGCACCCTTTGACCAGTTGGGCTAATTAAATTTTGGGGGTAAGTGGGGCAGATGCTTTATCTAAATTAAAATAAATTGGTTATATTATAAAAGTTTTATCATTTTTGACAATGTCATCGTTATCTAGTAAAACCGGCATATCGTTTTACGAAATTTTGTATTATGCCTTTTGAAATATATTATTTTAATAATTGAAATTTCATAAATTTTTGCGTGGGTTAAATAATTGTTAATTTTAAAAACCGAAAGCTTCTCTTTCATGAAAAAATTGCATAAAAGTTCATATAAACGGGGGCGAATTTAAGTTCTTTCTTCCTGATTAAATTAGCAACATTAGTCGAAACAATTGTATCTGAAATATATTTTTCTCCTCCAGCGTGAATGTATCTCAGTCCATGTTGGTCAAGCTGGAGTCCAAATTGGTAACGCCTGCTGGGAATTGTACTGCCTTGAACATGGCATCCAACCTGACGGTCAGATGCCATCAGACAAAACTGTAGGAGGTGGAGATGACAGTTTCAACACCTTCTTCAGCGAAACCGGAGCCGGAAAACACGTACCTAGGGCAGTATTTGTAGATTTGGAACCCACAGTAGTAGATGAAGTAAGAACCGGTACCTACAGACAATTGTTCCATCCAGAACAACTCATCACGGGTAAAGAAGATGCCGCCAATAATTACGCTAGAGGTCACTATACAATTGGTAAAGAAATAGTCGACTTGGTATTGGACAGAATTCGTAAATTGGCCGATCAATGTACTGGTCTACAAGGTTTCTTGATCTTCCACTCCTTCGGTGGTGGTACCGGTTCTGGATTCACCTCTCTGTTGATGGAACGTCTTTCGGTAGATTACGGAAAGAAATCCAAATTGGAATTCGCCATCTATCCAGCTCCACAAGTATCCACTGCAGTAGTAGAACCGTACAACTCCATTTTGACCACCCACACCACTCTTGAACACTCCGATTGTGCCTTTATGGTTGATAACGAAGCCATTTACGACATCTGCAGACGTAACCTGGATATCGAGCGACCAACCTACACGAATTTGAACAGACTTATTGGCCAAATCGTTTCTTCGATCACCGCTTCTTTGAGATTCGATGGTGCTCTTAACGTCGACTTGACTGAATTCCAAACTAACTTGGTACCTTACCCTCGTATCCATTTCCCTCTAGTCACTTACGCTCCAGTCATCTCCGCCGAAAAAGCCTACCACGAACAATTATCCGTTGCCGAAATCACCAATGCCTGTTTCGAACCCGCTAACCAGATGGTGAAATGCGACCCCAGACACGGAAAATACATGGCCTGTTGTATGTTGTACAGGGGGGATGTGGTACCGAAGGACGTGAACGCCGCTATTGCCACCATCAAAACCAAACGTACCATCCAATTCGTGGACTGGTGTCCTACCGGATTCAAAGTGGGCATCAACTACCAACCACCCACTGTAGTTCCAGGAGGTGATTTGGCTAAAGTGCAACGTGCCGTATGCATGTTGTCCAACACCACCGCCATCGCCGAAGCCTGGGCTAGACTCGACCACAAATTCGATCTTATGTACGCCAAGAGAGCCTTCGTCCATTGGTACGTCGGTGAGGGTATGGAAGAAGGTGAATTCTCTGAAGCTCGTGAGGATTTGGCCGCCCTCGAGAAGGATTACGAAGAAGTTGGCATGGACTCTGGAGAAGGAGAGGGCGAAGGAGCCGAAGAATATTAAAAATGACGAAACTAATTCAAAATTCCACAAATTTTTTATACTTTTTCATTTGCTTTTTTTTGCTTTGAAACGATAATTCAAGTCTGATTTATTTAATTACAGTTTTTTACCTGCATTTATGAGTTTGATTTACCACCTTCGTGTTTTTATTGAAAATAAATGAAAACTATTGTTCAATTAATTTTTTTCTTAGGTTGAATTTTTATTGCAAATAATTTATAAATTATTTTTAATAAAAATCGATAATCAAGAATAAAATTTGCAAAATATTTTAGTGGTATACTGGGATAATAAAAAATATTGATTTATGCTGAAGAGCAAAATGCTTTTAATTTTAAATACGGAAAAAATGGCCTAATAATATGAAGTAAAAAAATGCTAAATTATTTATTTTTTTATTTTAAATTTATTAAATTGTAATGCCGTTAATCAAAATTTGAATCTAATTTTTAATTCCTAGTAACATTTTTCCCACAATTGTAAAGTAATTGCGCCGTCAATCATCAGTAAGTCGCCCCAGAGCGCCACGGCAAATAATAGCCGTCCCTCCCCCGCACAAGCTGCAAAGCTTCTGGCGTTCACTCGTAAGGGAGTGAATTGTAGGGCGTATATTATTATTTTTAAATGACTTCTGTCTAAATTTAAAATCACTTTACTCTTCAACATAAATCAATATTTTTGATTTTCCCTGTATACCACTAAATATTTTACAAATTTTATTTTGATTATTGATTTATTATGTGATGCAAAACTTTTTATAATAAAGTAATAAATTTTTTTGCAAAATTAATAAATTTCCCATTTGTTGCCAACTTTTTCATGAGAAATTTTTATAACATTTGCAAAAATATAAATAGTGAACTTATCAATTTTTCTTTGGCAAGAAAATTAAGCCAAAGAAAATTTTATGGTAAAAATTGTTTGTTTTATCTTGAACATATTGATCCCGTTTGAATTTGGTAATATTTTGATTTAACGCTTTATTAATTTAAATTTTATTTTAAACTGCTACACATAAAGTGAAATTTCTCCAAAACTAGGAAAATCATTTAAAATAATTTTTATTTAGCTAAATGAGGAAAATTAAGGTTTTTGTTTATGCCACACTACAAACACGTACGTGTAATTCGTGTTGCATAATAGTTAACATACATACAATCTCCAGTTAGTTACTATTCTCTAAATCTTGGCACTCAATTTTGACAAATTATTAAAATGTTTTCCATTGCAACAACCTTAAAACGTGTTTTGATCTTTTTTGTAGCCTATAAAAATCAAATTAGAGAATTTATTTTGTATTTTACCAAATACAGTTCTACATCAAATCCGTTAGAGGGAGCGACTGATATTCGATAAACATTTTAATTGGTTAGAAATTTAAACAATGGTCTATCCCAGAGACAATTTAAGATTATATTACATTCTCTCTGGTCTATCCATCTAACCGATGGAGCAATAACGAAATTGCCGAAGTTATTCATGGGTTTGTTATATAAATTTTTAAATCTGTCCATACCGAACAACAAGCAGAAATTTGAAAGTTAACCCGCTTTAAATTTTTATATTTAAAATAAGAATTCGATATTACTAACTTCGGCAATAGTCGTAAACTTGTGAAATACCGTACTAGAATTTAAATTTGATACAATTTCAAAAAGTAACCAAGAGGACATTAAAACAATTGAAATTACCTTCTTCTTTCTGACATTTACTTGAATTGATTCGATTTTGTTTCTAATAAAGTCTTTTAGCGAGGGTTTAGAATGGGTAATGACGCTTTTTTTTTGTTCAATAGTTTTTGTAAAAAATATGTGAGAATAAGTATTATTACTGCAAATAAGTGTTATTAATGATCGTTATGGTTCATCGTTGTATTAGTAGATGTAAAGAAGTTGAGAAAACAGAAGAAATTCAATTTTAAACTATGTAAGTACAGTAACACATTTTAACACTCGAATTTGTGTAAAAACAGTTTTTTCTTCTAATATTAGAGCGAATTTATCTAGAATCTCTTTTTTTACTTGATCTGATCCTTCTGTAAAGGATGGTAAAGCACCTCTAATAGATATCAAAATTTATTTGATACTTTGCAGTCATATATCCAGATAAGTTTTTCGGTTATTTTCGAATGAGTGTGAAAAGTTTCGATGAGTTATTGGACCTGCCGTGTTTTTTGCTTTTAAAAACAATAGGGTTCGGATTATAATAAAAAAAACACTTATAGCAACCAAAAATTTATTAAAATACCAAAAATATATGTACATCATAAAATTCATAACCAATAATTATTTCGGTATCGCTTTTAATATTGGTAATTGTAATATGTAGTCGTTTTAGGGCAGGTCATATTTTAAAATGTACAGAAAACTTAAAAAAAAATCTTTTTCTATATACAGGGTCTTAGGTCAAAGTATCTTCAGTTGAAGTTACGAGACTTATTTACCTAACACCTTGTATATAAAAGAGTAATTGTATTTAAAAACGTAAAAAACAAAACGAAGATAAGAAAATCATTTCAATATTTAATTTTTAACGATTCTTAATAAAAACATTTAAGTAACAATTCATTTTCATTAAATTTTTTCCTAAATTAAAAGCATTTAATATACAAAATCAACAACAAAATAAAGAAATATCGTTTGCTGGGAAACAATACTTTAGTATAAACACTACAAAATCTTCAATTACATCATGCGTTAATTTAGTTTATTTGTCATCATGTCTGTAAATATCAAAACCTAAAGGCCCCCATACACGATCAAACTTGCTTGACAAATTAGTTGGACCGTGTGTGGGTGAAGTTTGTGAGTTTGATTATAAGTTTGATACTTTTATAATTTTGCCTGAAAAGTAGTTTGTGGTTTGAAGGTTTGTCAGTCAAGTTTGACGGTGTGTGGTCCCATCAAGCTGAACTGTCAAACTTGTAGTTCAAATCCCATCTGTAGGAGCAGTTTAGTATGTGTGAATGGAATGGTTTTACCCAATGCTTGAGGGGATATAACTGAGAAAAAATCGCAGTGGCAGTTAAAGCGTTATTTAAAGAAAAAGGAATATCTAAGTTTAGGACAAAGTTCATTTGAACTATTAGTGTTATTTTGACAAAAACAAAATATAATAAAACATTTGGCAGTGTTTATATTAAAACTGTTTCCAACAAACGCTCTTACAAAGCGCATTTAATCCCCGAGGGATTCAAAACCAAATTAACCTTGTGATTAACCTTAACATCACTGTTTTTTCTAAATTTAACCGGTATTCTAGCAATAAAACTTTTAGGCAAACAAGTATCAGCCGTGCAGGTAACCAAATTAAATAAAAAATCCAAGTTATTCTCTTTAGAGGCACTGCTACTCGATACACTAATCACAGTTTCAATTTTATTGAGATCGGTACCGTTTTTTGGTACAGCCGACCATGTAACGTCAGGTAAATCTATCATCCAAGTTTGTGGAGCGCCATCTGTCAGCCCCAAACCATTCTCGAAAGATAAACTGGCAGTTATGACGGCTTTTCCACCATTATCATTGATATTTAAAGGTTTTTGCATTAAGATTTCATATTTTGACTTGTCAGACGTGACTTTTTGATCTTCCAACTTAATCAAATCGAGTTTTTCAATCTTTGTTACATTCTGTTTGGTGTTTAAATGCAAAATTTTGATTTGGTGATTGTTGGTATCCGTAACATAGAGTTTTTTATTGTCGACACTAACGCAAATCCCCGCAGGTTCTTTAAACCCGGTTAGGGTGCCACCATCGGTCGTGTCTCCTGTAGGTCCCGTTAAAGAAGTTACCGTGTTTTCGGACACCACGATTTTTTTGAGTTTGTGGTTATAGGTATCTGCTACGAAAAGGGTTTTTTCATCAGTCATGCTAGCTAGTCCGAGAACGTGTTGGAGTTTGGCTTCGTACAGGGATCCGTCTTTGTCCCCAAAGGCAAAAAGGTTCTAGAAAAAAGAAGTTAATTTGATTTTTACATTGACAACACGACCGTCCCGCTAAATTGCTCTATTCTCGTGCATAAAGTATTCAAAATTAGTTCAAACGAATCTTTACTGGGATGTTGTCGTTCACCTGTCATTTTAAGTGACTTTAAAATGTTTTTATAGAGAATTGGCTCGTTTATAGTAGATAGTAAATTGGCAAATGTTAATAGCATGTAAAAATATAAGATGAGGATTTTACCTGGGGATTTCGATCACCTCCAACAACTGGGGTCACCTTTCCATCGATTAAAGAAAGCCTCCTCACACTAGAACTCTCACTGTCTGCAATGTAGATTTCTTTATTTTTCTGACATAAAGCTAAACCCGAAGGCTGAGCAAATGCGGCTGCATGAGGGTAACTGTTATTTTTGTTTTCTTCTCGTCCTGAACCTGCAATGTTTATGCAAGTACCTAGAAACAACAATAAAAGGATCATAAGCAGTTGCTAGACCAGTACCTGAATTTTTGTTTAAACATACAAAATTAAAAATACCTGCTGAATATTTCTTGCACTTCCACCAAACAGTATCCTCTAAAAACAGCGCCCAAATTTGATGAGTACCTGCCATAGCAACGATTAGAACGTCTCGGACAGGAGGTTTTCCATCAGGGTGAAATGTTAGATCCATATCGGGGGTACGGAAGATGCACAAATCCCAAGGGGATGATATGGGCTGTAGTGTACCTTTTTTTCCACCTACATGGTCTTCGCCTTGCTTACCAGTACCTAAAATCGCAAAAACCTGTAGATGTGACTATTATTTCAATTAATCAAGCCATAATAATGTGACTATTTCTCTTGCCTGTCAAATATCAATTTTTAACCAATCACGTGCTTGGAAACTGATTTGACGCAGCCAATCAAAAAGAAATAAAGCGACTATACACCCTGGTGGTAAATAGTAGGCTATTTGATCATCGTCCTCAATATTCACCTGAAGGACGGTATTTATACGTACATACAGAATTTTTTTTGACTATGGATTTGAAAAAAATAGAAAAAACCACTATGGATTTGAAAAAAATAGAAAAATCCACTATGGATTCGAAAAAAAATAGAAAAATCCACTATGGATTTGAAAAAAATAGAAAAATCCACTATGGATTCGAAAAAAAATAGAAAAATCCACTATGGATTTGAAAAAAATAGAAAAATCCACTATGGATTTGAAAAAAATAGAAAAAACCACTATGGATTTGAAAAAAATAGAAAAATCCACTATGGATTTGAAAAAAATAGAAAAATCCACTATGGATTTGAAAAAAATAGAAAATCCACTATGCATTTGGAAGAAATAGAAAAATCCTCTATGGATTTGAAAAAAATTAAATATAACGCGACCTTGACAAATTAGCTACTATTTTTATTGCTACTAAATTTCTCGTATATTTTACAATTTGTCTCAACAATTTTGGCATTAATAATCAAAGAATAACTCCCTCGAGCTAAAGCTCTCGGGAGTCGCGACGAATTGATCCTAAAATAAACTCGAAATTTAGATGCAATAAAAATAGTCGGCTATTTGTCAAGGTCTTGGGATATTACTGTCCATTACAATTTATATATTACTAGTGAAGATTGATGCTTTAATGTTTTACCTGCAACAGTAACAACACTTTTGCTTTTCAAGTCGACCTTTCTTAAAGCGTGGTTTTCGGTATCGGCTACATACAACACATTTCTATTTTGGAATACCAAACCCTGCGGATTATTGAATTCGGCGTCTTCAAGATTACCATCTTTGAAACCTAATTTTTTTCCTCCTATTTGTTGTAAAATTGTGCCGTCTTCTTTTAATACGAGGATTCTGTTGTTGCCAGTATCAGAAATGGCTAGAATTTAATGGATAACTTATAAAAACTATTCTACAATAAATTGCCGTTAGTTACCTAAAATTTCATGATTGTTTTCGTCTAAAATGTTGGTTATTTTACCAGGAAATAATAAAGGACCTTTTAGGTCTGGTAAAAGATGATAGGCACTTCTAGTAGGTAATTTATGATTTGAAATCAATCCATGTTCTTTATAAAATTTCAATGCATTACGAATATACAAACTAAGGTCATCTTTGTGTCCCTCTCCTGTTAACATCACAATTGGATTGCCACTCGGACCCAAAAGAAGTAAAGTTGGCCAACAATGAACATCACAGTTTTTCCACATTTCAGAACTTGCATCGTTTACTACAGGGTGTGATATGTTATAACGTTGAACAGCAGATAGTACATTTGTAGAATTTTTCTCATTTTCAAATTTTGCACTGTGAACTCCTACCTATTTAAATTAAAAGTAAAAAAAAAAAAAATAACCTCTTAATTGTCACTTACCACAACTAAGCCATCTTCGACTGAAAATTTACTTTCAATTTCTTTTAAATCGGGGAGGATGTGCTGGCAATTTATACAGCAATAAGTGAAAAAATCCAAAACGACCACTTTTCCTTTAAAATGTTTCTTAAAAGAAAGGGGTTCGGTAACGTTAAACCACTCCAAACCTAAAAGTTTACATTTTCAATACTAAAAAAATTGTTCTGAAATGAACTGAATATTGTACCTATAGGAAAGTCTTGAATCGGGGCGTATTTAACATTTTTTAAATATTCTAGTACCCCTTCGTCCTCAGTTTTAGCTAGTTGAATAAAATTTTGTATTTTTTCGTTTGAATAATACAAGTAATCTTCGCTCATATTTAAAATTAATAAAAAATAATCATATAAATTCTATACAACAGAAACTATTTTATGAATGTTATTAATAAAACAAAATTAAGACAAAAATCTGGCTATGAATTGAAACGAAACGTGGAATGACTAAGAAACTAATAATAAATTTTAGAAAGTCTTAAAAATTTGTAATATGACAACAAACTTAACCTAGAAATGTCATTTAAGAACTTTTAGGCAGTGTTGCCATACGAAAAAAATAAATCATCATCACTAGATGAAAAGTTGCCAGATTTCAAATATTTTTCATCAGATTTTAAATACTAGTTATTTTTAGAATAAAAAAAGGTTTTTGAAAAGAAACTTTATTAAAAATGTAATAATAATAGTAACAACAACAAAAAACATTAATTTTTTAAATACATATTTTTATTATGCTTTTTTAACATTTCTGGTGGTATATCATAATTGGCTAGCCTGGATCTAAATTGGTCTATGTTACTTGTTTATCACAAAGGAAAACGATCTCAACGGTTATGTTAACATTCAAACAATGTATATGGTAAATTGAAAGGCGTTAATGCTGTTTTTCGCGTAACAGTTCTTAGACACTTAGACCAGTTTAGTTCCAGGCTAGCCAATTACGACATACTTTGCCATCCTTACTAATGATTCTTTTACTGTGCAACAGACCACTCAACGTAGTTGCACTTAATCAATTTCTTGTTTTAGTTTTATTTAAATTGATTTTGAGCTGAATATTCGCTCAACACAAGCACTGCTATGAGGAAGTGTTAATAATATAGATGACTTCGTAGCAAAATTAGAATTATAATTTAATTAAATTGGAAGATTTCTGTAGAAAGTAGTAAAAATTACCATTTATTGGGTATTTTGTTAAAGTTTTCACCAAATCACCAGATCTGGTGAAATTTCACCAGGTTTGGCAACGCTGCTTTTAGGTAACTGTAGAGTGTAGAGATGGTAGAGATCCTTAAGTTATCGTTATCGTTAATTAAGTTTTTTATCTGGTTTTTCTTATGAAAAATATTATACTTTAAGCGTTTCTTAACAGTCGTTGATTTTAAGATTTGTTGGTGTAAAAGCAAAACAAAAAGTTTCGACTAATCGATTCTTTTCATGAATCGTTAGTGATGACTTACAATGATACGATTCAAGTCACTTTTGACATTTCTTTTCCATTTTCTTGTTGAGTTTTTTATTCTGGTGCGACCGCTACTTTAAGATTTTCAAAAATATAACTATTACCATAAGTGAATTTTATGCCAAGTCTCATCACTAACGATTCATGAAAAGAATCGATTAGCGTTATGATCGGTTCAATCCAGACCCATAATCGAATGAATAAAATCTATGGTTTTGACAGGGTTGCCAATTTGTGAGCAATTACTCACATTTGTCAGTATTTTACTAGTTTGTGAGTAAAGGGCAATTGTGAGTAAAATTGCGAGTAATCAAGAGGTCAGTAGTATACTATCGGTAATGGTAATTATGAAAAATTATTATATTAAGATAATTTATTAAATCCGTTGAAATTGTTTGGCTTTTTGACTTGAAAATATATGGAAGTAATGATGAAAATTGAAGTGGAATCACAAAATTAATATCAGAATCGTGTTGCTTAGCTCAAAATGGATAATGGAAGCCCAAACATCGAGAAATTTTAAATTTCCAATGCGGTTCATCCCATGGAGCGTTGGCGCAGGTCTAAAAATTCAAATTTAGAAGAAAAAAAACATAAAAATAATAATAAATACTTTATTTACAAAACTATGCACAAATATTTAAAAATATTAACCTATAATACTTATTATGTACACAAATATTTGCTATAAATACATTTTATGAGTAATCCAAAAATAATATCATGCTATATCACCGAACTGTATTTTTTTTAAACTCGCATAGCGAGTTTAAAATTGTTAAGAAGATCTTAGAAAACTTGAAAAATGTGATTAAATAGTAAGAAATATAAAATAAATGACATGGTCAACAATTTTTACAAAATCAATGGTTACTATGTTTTATATTTATCAAACAATACACTTTTTTAAATATCCCAAAAATTACAATAATTTTTCTTGATTCATAGTAACTTATTGTTAATTTATTTATAATACACTGTTAAAAATTAATTAGTATTGGAGTGCCGTTAGATTTATACCTCGAACGAAGTTGGCTGTGACCGAATTTTCGTTTTCTCTTTTGGAATGTGTTTTTGACACTTCGTTATTTTTTACCGCTTTTACTTTTCCGCCCTCCACTATACCATAGAAGAAGGTAATGTGAGGGGTCTTTTTTTCCCCTCACTTTTTGATGCCTCCCCTCCCCCCGCAAACAAAGATCGGCAAATTCTAATATATAGACATTTTAGTATTAGATTTTAGAAATACAATGCAAAAAACCCCATCAAAATCGATTCACTGCCACTCTCGTTCGAGGTTTTTTCACTTTCTACTACTAACGGCACTCCATTATATACGCAACGAAGCTATTTTCTGCCCAATAAATTTGATATTCCAAAGTAGAATGATTCTGTATTTGACGAAGAAGATGGTTTATCTGAAAAAAAAAACAGTCATCAAAACACTCGAAAAGTTTAAAAAACCAATAATGTAAAAATGCAATTAAAAAAGTAGTACCTATTTAAATCATTATTATTAAAGAAGAGGAGTAGACACATTTAGTATGAAAATTTGACTTATTCTTACTGTTTTCTGGGATATTTTGAAATAATTAAAATCAGGAAACTTACCACAGAGTCCTGAGAACCTCGTCGAGTCCGTTAATCCATTTTCATTGCAATTTGGGTATCCCTTGGCGTAAGGAGGCTGCCCTAATACATTTCCCCTGAGAAAAAAAGGAAAAGGAATCTATCAGTTCAATTCTCACGTTCTAGGAATTTGATTATAAAAGGGATTCACTTTATATTGTAATCAAAAGTCGTGAGTTACGAAAAAAAGTAGTTTATATGCCCTTTGTAAATACAGCGAGTCTTTTTATGATGTTCGTGGAATACATATATTTAGGTAAATTAAATAAAATGCCAATTTTGTTTATATTTATTCGGTGTTAGTACCCTTTTGACAACGAGTAAATTTTCCATCTATTTCAAGCATAATTGAGATATCGATATTATTACGATACCGTTAGTTTTGGTAGTATGTTGTAAATATTTGTCTTGCACTCATATAAGTTCGGTTCAACTTTATACAGGGTGGTTCTTAAGTAATTGTACATAGAAGTATGGTAGATTCCTCACTTTAAAATATTACGATTTGAACCAACTTACTCTATTCTATTCTATTCTATTCTTTTACAAAAATAGCGCTAACTTATGCCGCAAATGTGGCCTAACTAGCGCCCTCTACAAATTACATCGAAGTAGGTACCAGAATCTGATTTCTCGTGCCCAAAAACCCCCAGTTCCAAATTTTTATGTATACATAAATAAATCTTAAAATTTAACCTTTAACACCCTGTATATTCCTTATTAGCAACATTTTATTAGAGCAAGTTGGTTCAAATCTTAATATTTTAAAGTGAGGAATCTATCATATTTACTTAAGGACCACCCTGTAGAATAAACGCTATAAGTAGCGCGTTTTTGTAACTATAAATTTGGATTATGGTCAACCAAACATTTTATGGATATGGATATGAAATGTTTGTAAAATAATAATTTACAGAAGGCAAAGCAGGGCTTGGATTTCATAAAAATTAATATTCCTGTTGAGAAATATTGTCCCTTTTGAAACCCGTAAATTTCTATAATTATTCCACAAGTAATCCCTGCTTTATAGCAACTCATATAAGTCAAACTATTTGGATCACATTTGTTTTGAAGGAGATTTTAAGCTGTGAATATTGCAAAAAATGACCGAAAAACGATCTTAAATATAAATAAACTTACCCAGGTCCGTAATTGCAAATGTAATTCTTCGTATAGCCCTTCGAAGGGTCATAATAAAAAGAATATCCACACCCGACTAAATTCGTTTCTGCCCATATCATCTAAAACGAAAAAAAAACAAAATTGATTATAATTCGAAATATTGTTTATGATTTCCCAGAAAAATAAAATAATTTTTAAAATGACTTTTGTCAAGGTTATTGCCATATCATATTACGAACATTTACATAAATATATATACAATTTGATTAATTTTTTTTGTAAACCCATAATCGTTCATTCTTCTCAATCTGTATAATAAAGTAATAAAATATTTTTGCTCCGGCTGACGTATTCAAATAAAAAATTTTATTGGCGCATATTTTAAAAGATTCCAGCAGGTTTTTTTTTTGTAAAAATGTGCATGTTGTCATTCATGTAATTAAAACTGGAAACACTTATATCTGTCTCTAGTAGATACACCTGTTGGATTTTTTTAATCCGCAAATATCGTAAAACCACATACATAATAGCCATCTTAAAATGACCTTAAACGATAGTTTTAGGCTGTCTACCAGTTGTTTTTATAGATCAGTGTTTCCCAAAGTGTGGGTCGCGACCCCCTGGTTAAGACGTTGCCCCTTTTTTTTGCGGAGCTGAAGGAAAACCCTTTATGACTGCCCAAAAATTTGCTGTCTTTTGCGGTCCAGTGCCTCGCATCTACACAGTATATGTGTCACTGTTTCTGTTTCCTTACCGCACAGACGTTGCCTCTTGATAGCCACCTTATTTCAGTTGCGATTAGTTTACTTTACTTCAACTTCTTTACAATCTTTCTGCCCAGTAACGGGCTACGTCCACGGTTTCAGTGTTAACATGTCATAAGTCATCAAGGGTGCATTTCGATGGACAGTGCATACATGTTCTTAGGTGGTCGATGGCCTGTACCAGGTTAGATTTGACGTGGCAACACCAGTCCTAATGTCTTCCATTCCAGATTCATCCCTTGGGGCGGTTCTTGTTGGATTGGGAAATTCCCCGATGGTTCTATTCTTGTATTCCACATAAATCTTTTTCTAGATTTTAAGGGGCTCGTTGTTGGAATCTTTCGACATATTGAGCTGCCTCGCGTCGATCTTCTGGGGAGGCAAAACCTGCAGCCTGGTATAGTAATGGTAAAGGGGCAGGTTTCATACAGCCAGTTACAATTCGGCATGTCTCGTTCAGTGCGATCGTGATCTATTTGGCATGTTTAGATCTGTTCCACACTGGGCAGGCGTATTCCTCTGTCGAAAAACACAAGGATTCGGCTGTTGTCCTTAGGACGCTAGGGTTTGCATTCTATTTTCTCCCTGCGAGTTTCCTCAGGAGATTATTTCGGGTCGTGACCTTGTGTCTGATATTTTTTGAGGTGGTCTTTATATGTTATTGACCTGTCAAGGTCAGTATGTTCCAGGTTCTGTCCCTCCTAGGATACATTGAGATTTCTGTGTGCTGAGTCCGTTTTTAGGTGGAAGGCACATACCTGGGTTTTAGCAGGATTCGGTTTTAGGGAGTTTTCTTTATAGTATTTGCCCATTATATTCAGGGCTTCCTCTAGTTTTCTCTCGATCTCTACCAAAGTTTTTCCTTTCACCCCGACACCAAGATCGTCAGCATAAATAAAATGTTCAGCTTGGGGGTAAGTAGGTTGGTCATTGGTGTAGACATTGAACAGTAATGGAGCTAAGACACTTCCTTGGGGTAAGCCATTATTCTGCGTTCGCCACCTGCTCTTCTTCCCATCCAGCATCACATAAAACCTTCTATTAGTTACGAGCGACTAGTTTATAGTCCATCATAGTGCTGTAGGATTTAGATAGTAGGTCCTTGGTATCGTATGCAGCTGTGAGATCAACCAGAGCTATCAGTGCGATAAAGAACATTTTCAAATAAAGCACCCATGCTTTTTCTTTAATGTAATTTGAAACTTTAATGATGGTTTTCATGACACATTCTATTTCAGGAGGTAAAGCTTTTGGCGCAAGAGCTCCTAGATGTAAAAGCAATGTCTCCATGTGGCATTAGGCGTTATTTCTTGTAATCTTGATGGCCTGTAATAGCTTTAGCGCCATCTGTGCATATAGCAATACATTTTCCCCAGTCAATATCATATTTACTTGTGCGTTACACAATTTGATTTTCAAGACTCTTCTCAGGCTGATGCCCGAAATGTGATGTATGATTGGTGCGCTCAAGGACGTGTGAACATTAGCCACTAGCCGTATTTTGTCAGTATGCTTTTATAGATGCTTGAGGAAGGCTTGATGCGATGCTTCACTATGTTTTTACCCTTAGATAAGTTTGTTGTTAGATGTTCGTTTGGTCCTATCCCACGTTCGATTCAATATTTTTAGTTTCCACTTGTTGCTTTTTATTTACCACATTTTGAACGTTTGCTTTTGCTTCCGCTGTATATGTAAAAGGTTAAAACATTTAAAATTCAGAAAAATAGCTTTACCTGAGTGTAGTGGCCTGTTCTGCCTCGTCCTATGCCCCCAAAATGGAAAAGTTTAAATTCATTGAACCATTTGGTGATAGCATCTGCGAAATCTGGTTCTGTGTCATAGTAATCGCTTGGTGGTTTTGTTGTCCAAGTTGTAGCTATGTTTTGGCCTACTGGAAATCTTGCTGGAATTAAAAATGTTGGTTTAATGTTAATATTATAGAAAAATCCTTAGCAAAAAAAAATACGACATATACAAAATGAATTCCGTAGAAACTTTATCGAAAGATGAACTTTCAGTACTAATTATTATTTTTTAATTATTGACTTAACCTTGTATAATAAAAATACACTCACAAACATCGCGCTGTCTATCATGCTGTTCAGAATAACAAGATGTCGTCCATTTTTGTGCCCTATTTGATAATTCATCATCCCATTTCTGGAAAAAAAAATCATTTTTAGTATTTTTAATTTTTATATCGTAAAATTATGCCAAATTCTTATCATACAATTTGCGCTTCTCTCTATAACTTAAATAATTTTAACAACAAATATTACGAACAACACGGAGGCTAAAAAACACACCCTTTATTTGTTCTCTAAGTCAATAAAATATAGGGACATCCTGTATAACCCATTACCATCCTAAATAGTGAAAATATCGGAAAACTGTCAGTCAACACCAAACAACAATATAAAAAACCTCGTTCAGTGATTGTATACCGGCCGAAAATCCATTGTTTTCGTATTTTCGTGCCTATGTAGTATGAAAGTAAATGAAATAACTCAATTGTGTCTCCTTCATCTCGAAGCACAATCTCAAATCTCGCTTTTTTTTATAACTTGCCACATCACTTCGTAGCCACTTTTCTTGTTCCCTTTTATAACTCGTGTTTCGTCATTTTTCCTTTCAGCTTTCAATTTGGCCAGGCCCCTTCACCATACTTGGTCCAATCACAAATCTACGTGCTCAAAAACATCGGATAAATTATAATTATCAAAAAAGTAATCGTTTGATCAATATCAATTTTTACGTTACCGGTTGTCCACATATTGCGGTTTGAAATAGACGAATTTTCCAAAACTGACACACTGAAAATAGCTTTTTCGTTAATAATTATTTTCCCGAAATGTCCCTCGGCCAAAATGTAGTAAATGGAAAAATCCATGTGTCGTATCTCCGTTATTATTAACGATATCGAATGGTACTAAAGGGCATTTTGTAGATTTGGACGAGCAGATTCCGAATCTTTTCTAATTTTTGAGCTATCTCTTCGGATAGTCGAGAAATAGGCGTTCAAAAAATGACCTAAATCGTCCTCGGCACCCCCCTGTAAAATTGAAAAATTCGAAAAAATTTCGATGTCTGTTTTTGATGTTATCTGATATATTTTGGTACGTAGATTTCAAAAATGTCCAGTTTTTTGGTCTAGCTCTAACGGAAGTGTCTCAAAAAGGCTTTCAAAGTTGGAAATTTTTTATGTTTGTTTTTTATGCCATCTTATAGTCCTTGAAGCGTAGATTCCAAAAATGTAAAATTTTTTGATCTAGCTCGATCGGAAGTGCCTTAAAAACGCATTTAAAATTTTCAAAAAACACTCCGAAAACGCAAAATCTTAAGAATTCGCCATTTTCGTATAGTCCATCTTATAGTGCTCGATGAGTAGATAAAAAATCATATGTCATAGGTGACAATCGGTCCACGGGAAGCTGAGATATTGCATTTTAAAGTTTATGCAAAATAGGCATTTAAAATTTTCAAAAAAAAAAAAAAACTACCAAAACTCAAAATTTTAAGAATTCCATCTTATAGTGCTCGACGAGTACATTAAAAATCACCCATCAATATCAATTTTTACGTTACCGGTTGTCCACATATCGCGGTTTGAAATTAACGAATTCTACAAAATTGACACACTGAAAATAGCTTTTTCGTTAATAATTATTTCACGGAAATTTTCATCGGCCAAAATGTAGTAAATGGAAGTACTAATTCATAATATATCTCGAAATTTAAATTCTGGCGATTTTGGGGGAGTTATATGGATTTTTGAGTGATTTTCTAAAAAATCCATGTGTCGTATCTCTGTTATTATTAACGATATCGAATGGTACTAAAGGGCATTTTGTAGATTTGGACGAGCAGATTCCGAATCTTTTCTAATTTTTGAGCTATCTCTTCGGATAGTCGAGAAATAGGCGTTCAAAAAATGACCTAAATCGTCCTCGGCACCCCCCTGTAAAATTGAAAAATTCGAAAAAATTTCGATGTCTGTTTTTGATGTTATCTGATAGATTTTGGTACGTAGATTTCAAAAATGTCCAGTTTTTTGGTCTAGCTCTAACGGAAGTGCCTCAAAAAGGCTTTCAAAGTTGGAAATTTTTTATCTTTGTTTTTTATGCCATCTTATAGTCCTTGAAGCGTAGATTCCAAAAATGTAAAATTTTTTGAACTAGCTCCATCGGAAGTGCGTTAAAAACGCATTTACAATTTTCAAAAAACGCAAAATCTTAAGAATTCGCCATTTTCGTATAGTCCATCTTATAGTGCTCGACGAGTAGATAAAAAATCATATGTCATAGTTGACAATCGGTCCACGGGAAGCTGAGATATTGAATTTTAAAGTTTATGCAAATACGCATTTAAAATTTTCAAAAAAAAACTACCAAAATGTAAAATTTCATATTCCATCTTATAGTGCTCGACGAGCAGGTAATGTTTCTTTTTGTATTTAATTTTTTCTGAATTTCATGTTATTCGTCTTGATAAAGAAAATAAACATTTTCGAAAGCTCGACATAAAAACGAAGAAATCGTACTAATCTACACTATATACTCCTGTTCTGTCAAACTAATAAAAGTGTGACGTGTCATTTTCCCCAATTTTTTGTAATTTAAATCTATGTTGAGCAATACCAAAAGACTGGAACAAAAATTCAAGTAGGTGTATATGCGGGAACGACTTGCCTGAATGGATATTTTTGGAAAATCATAGGTAAAGAAAAAAATCATGCTTAATTAACACAAGGCGACCATTTTGAATCCTCGAAATTCTGAAGTAAATGCTCTGGAAAAAAGGGAATACTTAATTGGAAAGAAGATCGGTCAAGGTTCATACAGATGTCTGGTCTTTGGGTATAATTCTATTTATAATGTTTTATGATGCCTTTCATGCGAAACAAGTAGCACTTATCGCTTATCACTCATTGTATTTATTGAATATATATATATATATATATATATATATATATTATATATATATATATATTCCTGCTCCTTCTGTTGTTCTGGAACCATCTGTGGTAATCCATCAGATGCTGAGTCTTCAAAAAATTAGTTGTCAAGTTGACCTTACATTCAATTACCTCTTTTGCTATATGGAGACTGAAGACAAATTCACACTTAGTTTTTTAAGCTAGACGAGTGTCGGACCACTGTGTATTTTCTAACCCGACCCAATTCGTCCTTTTAAATAATTTCTTTTCGCCTCCTTTTCATTTGTCTTTTTACTTTGTACCTTGACAACATGGCGAAGACAAATATTCGTTTGATATAATAGCACTTTTAGTTTTTTCTTTCTGCGTCGTCTCAGCATCAATGATTATCAGATTCTATAGATCTGCGTTTATTAAAATTTTACAATAATGCTCGACAAGTGGGTGGAAATATTGCTACAATTTGAAATTCGGATTTATATACGTTTTTGTATTGGTAATAAATGATAATAATAAAAAAATTATTAAAAGGTACTGCAGGCGTATTAATCGACTAGCTTTTGATCACGGCTCTAAACATTTTCTTCTAATTGCTTCTTCAAGCATCCTAGTCGCCAGATTTGGCTCCCTCTCATTATTTTCTGTTTCCAAATGGTAAAAGATTTAGCAACAGAGGGTGGAGTCTGCGCTTGATGGCTATTTATTCCAATTTTTTTGGATTTCCTTACAAGAAAAAGCCCCCCTCAATTTGCAGGATGCAGGATGATGCTGATTTAAATATGATTTATAATTGAAAATAGGACAATGCCTTTGATTTACTTACCATTTCCATCATATTAGTTGCTGGAGGTTGTCCTCCAATTTGTCCTAGAGCTATTGATTGCCTCATAGCATTATGCAAATCTAATATTAGTTGTTTATCGAAATCGGATATTCCTCGTGTTCCTGGAAACATACAAATTCGTATAAAGTGAAAAGTTCAACTAGAAAGCATAATATTTTTAGATTACTTTAAATTAAAATGAGAGGAATCCAAAAAAGGAGACATTTTTCCAAGAAGTGGTCTTCTCAATCTTTTAAAAGAGACAAAACTGTTTTTCGACCCTCTGGGGAAGTCCTCAGTGATCTGATTGTACATTTTGAAAGTCCAATTCGATATTTATTTATTGACATATTAAACATTTATCAACATTAAATGATAGGCTTGGGTCCAATCGTTAACTCTATCTAGGTCTTTCTGTAGAAGAATCACATGCCAACATGTGAAGAAGCGCCCTGATTGGTCGGCAGACAATTTACACGCAATTTGGCTGTCAAAATGGATGCCGCGCGTTTTATTTCCTCTTTATATACTTCCTATTTATAAACTAAGATGGGCAGTTCAAAAAAATCGAAAGCAACAAAAGGACTCGTATCACTAGGTAATATCATTAGAGATAAACGATTTCGTCGGACCCAAAAAGTATCTACACAATGGTTAAGGCACCATTTATCAAAATTAATACTCACTTAGCATTGTTCGTCCACACGTTGCCGCATCCCCAATCAGCGTCAAAGCTATAATGGCTATTAATGGTCCGCTACCTTTTCTAACTGTTGTTTCCCACCACATATTGTTCCTGAAAACAAAAACCGAGGACGATTATTTTTTGGTCGAACTGACAATTTGTTTCGTATCTTTCATCTTTCGCACCATTCACAAATAAAGTTATCCGCGTTGGATTGACGTAAATATGGATTAGGTTTGAAGGTCGGGAAAATTTGGGATAGTGAGAAAAGTTTCGTTTACACAGGGTGTTCCCCACAGAAATATGGACAAAGTGCTCTTTATCTGTACAAAAGCTCGCACAAAATGTGATATCGATGATTCAAGTACTTAAGTGCCAAGTTTCATCGATATCATATTTTGTGCGAGGTCAAACTCTCTGACAACTGGGCTAGATGTATTTTCCTTAAAATCTGATATACAGGGTGTTGTTCTGAAGTAATCGAAGTATTCTAAATGTACCGGTCACTTACAGAGTTTTATCCCCTAAAATACTAACAATAATAGTGCCTGCTAACACGTATATTTTAAATTGTAATTATTACCCAAGGCTTAGGATCTTTATATCAAGGACCTGAAATATGCTGGAGCTTTTTTAACCTTATTATTACGTCTTGATGAAGGAAATAAATATTTCCAAAAGCTGTTTACAATAATATAAAATATAAAAAACACTTGCAATTTTAAACCAACGGGAAAAAATATTTTCTACTGCACTGTGAACCTGTGAACTACTGACCGATCAGACATTTTTCTTTATCTAATTTTCATATAGGCAGGATTTTAGAATATAAATTAACCATAAACGCTTGATTAATGATATACACGGTTTAGAGGTCTAAAGATTCTCACAGAACAAGTTTTGATTAAAAAAAAAGTGCATAATACGGTGTGTTTTAAGGTAGTTCTCTCGATTTTAGAATTACCGTTCAGATTTTACTGAAACTTGGCATATTGGTACATTATAATATGATAATGAACCAGTAAAATTTTAAAATAGCTGCAGAGTTCACCCACTCCCCACACAGATTTTATTTAATTAAAAAAAGTACCGTTCAAATTTCGATGCAAGTGGTATCAAAGGAGCCTGTGATAAGAGTAACTAGCAAACAATTAGTAAAAATTTACTATGTTAATTACATCTGGCAACGCCGTCAAAGAGGTTATGACGCGCGCGATCTATGATACCGTGATTTTTCGCCCAACTATAGTGTCGCATCTCTAGTCGCGTTTTTACGTGGCTGATGTCCTAATGTGAATTACCAAAACATGATTTCCCTGAGCTGAACAAGAAGATATCAGATAAATAGTTTTCTCCACGGCCACTACTGAATGTAGTTATTCTGAAACCACTTATAATAACAGAAAAGAAACATTCTCGCTCTTGAGATTGAAAGAAAATTCTGAAACTTTTGTCTCTTATGTATTTTATATGTATTACATTCTATCTGTAGAGATAGAATCTGTATTCCGTGATTGTTTACAAAAATAAGGTTTGCCATGAATGTCAAATTAACTGTCAGTATTAGTTGACGTGGTCCTAATATTGGTTTGTAAAAACTTTTAATTTATTAGAAAGGAGAAGAAAATCAAACGATTCAGATGTAGAATTTGAAAATACTCCTCCAGAAATAAAAAAATTGCCGATAATATAACTCAAAATTTGCTACCGCAAAAATCCAAGCTTGAATATAAAAATACTACCTATACAATGTTAAGAGATTGAGGTTTCATTTTACTATATTTAATTTCTACGTGGAGAAAGTACAGTCTGTTACTCTGTTGGAATGAAAATCCGACACTCGTGGTTCCTCACGCTCGCGTTCGCTCGTGTTCGAAATCCTCCACTCGTTTCGAATTCTCATTCCAACCTCGTTACAGAATATACTGTTCCGAACCGTATGGTATTTAAAGTTTTAAATAAAAATAATTATTAATGATGTTTGCACATTTTATCATTATTGTTATCTATTTTTAAACTAATGTCAAACCCACTTGACAGCACAGTTACTGAAATCATATTTCTGTCTCTTCTCCTTTTACGCGGCGTTGCCAAATATAAAGACTACAGTAGTCGAATATAAACTTTAGAAAATTATTTTCGAAGTACGAATCTAAAAAAAATAAGTGACGATTATTTTTTTCATCTGTCAAAACAGTCAGATTTTGTGGTTTCAGCCAATAACAGCTCAGGATCCTAACCAATCATTGTGTTTTATTTGATAAAACCGCTTCTTCGTAATTGTTTTTTGATTAAACTGTGTTTACCTTTTTTGAAATGTCAAATATAAACATTTAACAACTTTTATTTAGCGTTATCAATTATTATTATACTAAAATGTATTGCAAATCTATGTTAATACCCAAATTTCAAAATTTATTTGTAAACTAACCTGTTTATTCGTTTATTCACACACATAACATCAGTTTTTGAATACCCAAATACTTAAAAATCCATAAATCTCTTTAAAACTGACAAATGTCAAACTCTTTATCCGTATTAAGCCAAACGCAATCACGTATGCCTTGGTGGCTCTCTATTTAAAACTATAACAGCTCAATATTTCTTGATGTTTTAATTTAATTTGATAAAGAAAATAATGAACATTTGTGTGTAAAGTGTCTTTTGCATAAATGACTATATTCTCTGTTTTTAATACAAAATGATTCAAAAAATAACCCTTCCAAATACCACACGTCCTCTCAAATTTTATAGATTAAATTTTTGGTCTCCATACTCAAACGCCTTTATTTCAGGCAAAACCACTCATACAAGCTGATTTGAGATAAAATCACTCGTCCTTGTTTTCGTGGTTTTTCCAAATAAAACCGTTTTCGTGAAAACCAAAAATGTAATCGATTATTTTTTTCATCTGTCAAAACAGTAAGATTTTGTGGTTTCAGCCAATAACAGCTCAGGATCCTAACCAATCATTGTGTTTTATTCTGATAAAACCGCTTCGTCGTTTTTGTTTTTTGATTAAACTGTGTTTACCTTTTTTGAGATGTCAAATGTAAACATTTATCAATTATTATTATACTAAAATGTATTGCAAATCTATGTTAATACCCAAATTTCAAAGTATATTTGTAAACTAACCTGTTTTTATTCGTTTATTGTAACACACGACACAGCTCCATCCATAAATTCGTTTAAAACTGACATAATGTCAAAACGTCTAAACGTTACACTTAATAAATAATCTTAAATGCCTACTACTAGATAGGCAACTTATATTACGTTTGTAATATTTGGCGTTTAAATGTAAAAGAAAATATCGAACTTTTGAGTGTAAAGTGTCTTTCTCTGTTTTTAACACAAAATGATTCAAAAATAATCTTTCAAAATACCACTCGTCCTGTCAAATTTTATAGATCAAATTTTCGGTTTCCATACTCAAACGCCTTTATTTCAGGCAAAACCACTCAAACAAACTGATTTGAGATAAAATCACGAGTCCGCAGGATTTTATCAATCAGTTTGTTTTCGTGGTTTTTCCAAATAAAGCCGTTTTCGTGAAAACCAAAAATTTAATCGATAAAATTTGGAGGACTCGTGGTATTACCTTTGATTAAATTTGGAGGACTTGTGGTATTACCTTTGATAAAACAATTCAGGGCCAATCATTTTTGAAACAAAAAAATTCTTAGCGGTATGTGGATGATCGGAAAATTTATTAATATTCAAACCTGATTTTAATGTGTGAATTACTAATGTGGCATTGTATTTTTTATTATACGAGGAAGCGCGATACCAATAAAAGGTGGTAGGTCAACGATATTAATCATGTTCCACATAAACAGGTTTGGATCATTGGAGCATCTAAATAAAAAAAAACATGTAGTATTGATTTATCGGGCGAAAAGAGTTGATTAATTGATTGTGATAAAGTATAAAAAAAATAGAAAATTACTAATAGTTGGTCAATGAAATCATGCAAAAGTGGCTAAAAGAAGCAGAACGTTGGCCTATCCTGGAAAGCTAAACAGTAGATGTAGTTTTTTTTAAAAACAGTTACCTATACGCGAAGGTCTTTGAATCACATTTATTTTAGAAAATGTCCTTTCCTTCGTTTCCTCTCACAGTCTGATTACAATCATCTATTGAGGATCAATCTTTCATGAAAAATTCGAAGAAACATCGATTTTTAAATTAGCTGCAGCGGCGTTGCCAGTTGTAATAGTACAAGGTATTCAAATAAATCAAGTAAATTATTTGGTTACAGAGACAAATGTTCACAGAATCGTTAAATTAGTGATTGTAAAATATTAGGAATATCGGTTAACAGTCTAGCAACAGTGCCCATTGACCGAATTTCTAGTATGCCACTCGGAGGAAATGAGGGGAAGGGTATTTTCTAAAATATAACTTAGTGATGGTGATAGAGGCCTTCGAGTAGGGATTTATCTACATAAATGTATTTATTTATTTGCTAAAAATATTAGAGGGTATACTTAATGAATTATTCTTATGAGCGTAAAAGCGCCCGAAACGCAACAGAATTTAACGCATTCAATGTAAAATTATTTAGTAGTCGTAAATTTTTTAAAAGATTTTAGTCTCCGCCAATGAATGAGATGATTAAGCTCGGGAACACCTGGTAATTATAGCAAAAAAAGTCTGATCAGTGAACTTTGATTAAATAATATTTTTCGTTGATTAAGATTTACATTTTTTACGAAGTTTTTTTAGCGTATATCATTAATTTACTCGAATGAAAATGATTGGCTTTTAGAAAAAAATCGATATTCAAGTTTTAGGAGCATATAAAAAAAAAGTCTCTTACTCCTGGTTGATTTTTAATTCATCTTCAGAGAAAAAATATTTTTTTGTACAACTGTCAAAAAAACTTGACATTTCTGCATCTCTATTAATGCGTAAATATTAATTTTTTTCACTGTCAAAATAATTCACAAAATAAACATGAAATATTACTTTATGAAGGATTTATTTTTAACAGAGTCAATTATTAATTGTAGTAGTAGTAAGAACAATTACTTCCAACATAAATTGCCGAAGATGTTCCATGTTGCTGCTGATCAGAAACGTTAGATATTTCTTGAAGACTTGATTCCACAATTTTATCAGATATTTTAATTTGTTTGGAAGAAGATACAATTCAATATTTTGATAGAAATCTCAATTTTGTTATTCAAACTATCTTCTACAGGGTGCGCCAATTATTTCCACTCGATCTCTAGCACCGAAACTAAAAGAGATATCAACAAGATTTTTTGTAGGGGTAGACACCCTGTATATTTTTCTTCAGTTAGAAGCTCTCCCTAATACGCATTAAAAAAATATAGGGTTTTGCACATCTAACTTTACTATTTACTTTAATAATTGACGTTAAGTAACAAACAACATATTTTATATAATTTTTAATAAGAAATCAAATTACCTATGAAAATAACAGTAGGTATATTTTGTTATGGCATTAATTGTCAACATAAAATTTTGTATTGTATCACGTCTACTATATTTAATCGGTATTGTGTATAAAAACTGGATTTTAATAAGAATTATAGTGTTCAAGAAAATATTGATATGATATGGATACTGGGTGAATGTCAAAGAAATGCGTTTCTTGCTAGTAGGGTCTATCGTCAAAGATACCCAGAAAGACGTCATCCACAAAAGGATACTTTTGAGAATTTAAAGAATAGATTTGATAGAACAGGAACCGTCAAGTATGAAATACATTAACGTGAAACTACAGCTGTTACTATTGACAACGAATATAAGGTAATGATCAGTATAGTTGAAGATCCCAATATAAGCACAAGACAATTAAGCAATCAGTTAGATATTTCCAATTAAAAATTGTGTAAAATATGTTGTTTGTCACTTAACGTCAATTATTAAAGTAAATAGTAAAGTTAGATGTGCAAAACCCTATATTTTTTTAATGTGTATTAGGGAGAGCTTCTAACTGAAGAAAAATATACAGGGTGTCCCATTTGAAAAAATTAAGTTATTGCCATTTGAAAACTAGACTATTGGCACGCCATCGGCAAACACCCTGTGCAACAGGTGAAGATGTTGTGTGATTATTGTGATAGGTGCATGTTTCATTTACATCATAGTAGCTTTTTTGAGGAATTTTTTAAAAAATGTGGTTTTTGTGGTAATATTTCTGAAGTGCTGTTTTTTCATTAAATCTGCTTAAAATAGGAATAACTTGTCAACGCCGCGTCGGATTTACAAATACAAAGAACTACCGTAAATCTAATATTAAGTAGAATCAGAAGACATAATCGTATACAGGGTGTTCAATTTAAAAAAACCAAATTAATTTTCATTCCACAAAAATTAGCCACCCTGTATACATCAAAATATTTTAAAATTGTAGTACGAGTGACACTGTCTACCCCTACAAAAAATCTTGTTGATATCTCTTTTAGTTTCGGTGCTAGAGATCGAGTGGAAATAATTGGCGCACCCTGTATATATGCTTCTGCTACGGAGGTAGATTTCCAGCACATTTTCAGAAACTTTTTTTACATGTTTCTTGTCGCACCATTCACGAAATTGGTCATATGTTTTCTCACATACTAACTTGGATTTGGCCAGTAACATATTAGATACTATTGCATTTGCTTTCTCAGGTATATCACTACCACTATCATAATCAACATTCATCTTCTTAAAAATAACTAGAAATTGAAGCACCTACGAGCAAACACAGTCAAACAGTCAAACACGCGGCGTGCCAACAAACCGTTTCTATAATAACGACACAGAAAGACCACGGGATGCTGTGAAATTATGCGATAACTTATCGGGATAAAAAAACCACGTCAAGATGTATTGGAAGTATTTATTTTTAATATATTTTTAATACATTCACAGTTGTTTGTAATTTTGTGAAAGAATTCGAAATTAACACTCTCTCTTAATACAAAAATAACTATTTTCTAAAAGTATGGTAGGTAATTTTAATTCGAAACCATTTGCAGCATTTTCTAACCGATATTTTCCTCATAACCAATATTTTTTACTGCGACTAGCTCGATCTGGATACGCTTATGAGATGAAAGGCAGGCAGCAGCGTTCGAAATCTAGACTTTATGAGTAGTAAAGTCAATATTCCAAACACGATCCTGTCTCTTAACCATGTTACGTTGTGAAAATTGAATCTTGTAACGATAGGAGCCTCGTCGTACTCTATGGAGGACTCATTTCGGGATATATAGTAGAAAGAGGAACGCGCATGGGCCCAGAATTATTCATGGGCGGAGAAAATAGAGAATAGAAGTTCAAGGGTGATGATAATTGTAGAACGATGTAAAAAAACACATTGTTCAATGTCCAAATATTTCTCTGACAATTTCTAAACAAGTTCCTGCGCATAAGGGCTTGCTTCCGGGATATTTAATGCCCAATATATCTCTGACAAAACAGGTATTTCCAGTGAAATACAACAACATAATAAGCAAAAAAATAGATGTCACAGTACGTTTTCTATTAGCCAGTGTAATAGAAGACCTTTTTTTCTCTTTCTCGGCCAGATAGTAGGTACTCCTAACTAGTTTGTACAGTTTTATTTCCGCACAGTAAACGTTTCACTATCCCTGGGTACAGACATATTTTGTTTATGAACTCTTTTTATCAGTCATGAGTCCTGTTATTACTCTCAGATTACTTTTGTCCAATACGAGCAGTTCAGCTATTCTTTTGAAACGCGGTCTCCTATGTAGGATTCTCTGTGTTTACCTAACACATTTTGCAAGTGATTTTCCCTGATCTAGTTTTTATGACCCCTCGGACCGTGCATTTCGGTATATCTTGGTCGATCAGCTTTCTTATTACCATCGATACCCTGATATCCAGGCCAGTTCAACGATCTTTTAAGGCTCATCGGCTCTTCTTTCTCTCCCAATATTAAATGTCCGATAAAGAATTTAAAATTTGAATGTAATAATTAAGAAAACAGAGATTTTATTAAATTGTCTGCAACAGTTTCGCACCATGGATACGCCTCTGTTTTATTTCGCTTCCTTTTCGAGCTTCGCCTAGATACACACATTTTTGCCTTGGATAAGATAGATGGATACGTGACCAAATGTCACAAGTAAATAAAATGAGGCGAAAAGTTTGTCACCGGGAAAAAAAAGAAGTTTATTGGTGTGAGATTTTGGATTTTTTGTTATATATTTAAAGAATACTTTTCTTTCTTTAAGAAAAGCAAGAAGCGCATAGTTAAAACTAGTTTTAAATTTGAAAAACAAATGTTAAAAGTCCAGATTAACTTGAAAATAAATTTATTTGCGTTCCTAGTAATATTATAATTGTAAATTAAGGAGTTTAGGATATAGAAAATGTAGTATTCCTAATTGGAATAAATATTTTTGCTTTTGTTTCTCAATTTTACCAGCAGAGGTAATCGAACTTCTTGTCTTTTCTCATTCGAATATTCTCAAGCAATTCGAAACATAATTTGTTGCTTACGGCCATTCATTTAACAGATACTTCGCTTTTGTATTGGCAAATGTGGGCAACTCCGTTTAAAATGCGGCCAAAATCCCAAAAATGTTAAAAAGTTAAAATATTTTTATATAAATTGATAATTAGTTACAAATGTGCTATAATGTCTCAGCGAAACTTCAAAAGGAATCTAAGTAAGGAAAACTCACATCCCAGGACCTTTTGGCTTCTTCTTTTGAACCTTCCAATACAATAAACCAAATTAAAACACGCGTAAACAGATTCAGATGGCCGAGGAATTTTTAAAAATAAATATTTTAAAACTTTGGTAGCATAGTAAAATTACTGAACACAAAAAATAATATTTACAAGAAAGAGTCGTAGAAAACTTAAATTAGAGGTTATTAAATGCCCTCTAGAAACTATTTTAATTCCCAAAAAGAGCTAAATAATTAAAAAGAATATTTTGAATATGTAGATAATAGTTGTCTTGTGTAAATTGTGTACAGGGTGGCCAAAAAAAAGTTATTACTAAAACGACCAAGAGGAAAACCTGGAAAATATTTTAAAGTTTCTGAAATGGCCGCTAGGGGGCGTAACTGCGATCTTGAAGCTAAGAAAGTGATGTTTCTGCGAATTCCGCTATATTAACCTACCAAAAAAAATACAAAAATACCTGATCTTTAAAGTAGAGGATAATTTGTTTAACAATTTTTGCTATATCTCTAAAAATAAAGTGGTGGGGGGTATTCATAGGTTTCAGTAAAAAACACCCTGTATATTCGAAACGGCTGAGCCGATTTTAACAAACTTGGGCTAGTTGAAAAGAGCTATTTTTGAGCTACAAACGCTATAATATTTGAAGTTTTGTTAGTTTCAGATGTCGCCGCTAGAGGGCTTTTTTCGCTTATGCATTGCTGAAGCCTCTCATGGGTAGACAAACCTGCACCTTCAATTTCGGCTCTCGGTATGTTACATAATGCATTAACGAATCCGGTTTTTCGTATGTATCTGGTCGTAGGTTGAGTCTGAAAGTCAAAACAAGTTAAATCTGGTGATCGCGCAGGCCATGGAAACAGACTTCCTCTTCCAATCTACCACTGTTGGAATACTGCATTAATATGCTCTCGCACAATAATATCATAATGTGCTGGGCAACCATTCAACTGCAAAAACAAGTTTTGACGTGTTTACAGTGAAACATCTTCCAACAACAACGGTAATTTATTGGGCAAAAAGTCAAGAAAGATATTGCCACTTAGGGATTGCTAAAAAAAATAATTCTGCCTCCCAGTATGCCACACCACACATTTAAACTCCAACGTCCTTGGTGCTGAACTTCACGCAACCAATGCGGATTTTCTGCAGACCAATAATGCATATTGTGCAGATTTTAAAGGTGGCTTCATCGGTCCAAAGAATTAGAAATAAAAATTCTCCATTATTGTGTGAGAGCATATTAATGCAGTATTACAACAGCGTTGGATTGGAAGAGGAAGTCTGTTTCCATGGCCTGCGCGATCAGCAGACTTAACTTGTCTTGATTTTCAGACTCAACCTACGACCAGAGAGATACGAACAACCGGGTTCGTAATGCATTACGTAACATACCGAGAGGCGAAATTGAAGCTGCAGTTTTGTCTACCCATGAGAGGCTTCAGCATTTCGAGCATTTACGGGGACATTAAAAACATTCCTTTTTTAATTCGGTCCTTTTTAGGGCCACAATTTATATAATAAAAGGAATTAATTAGTTTAAAAAATAAAAATTTAAGGGATTTCCGTATAAAATTTTCTTTGGGCTAAATTTTAGGTTAGGAACAAGATACCGAGATGCGGTTTTCGCGAGCTTGTTTAGGCATCATTTAGCTACTTTTTCGTGAAAAAGAAATCATACCAATGCATTTAATTTTTTTGAGAAAATTAACCATTTCTGTCGAAATGTCGAAAAAAGCCCTCTAGCGACGACATCTGAAACTAACAAAACTTCAAATATTATAGCATTTGTAGCCCAAGAATAGCTCTTTTCAACCAGCCCAAGTTTGTTAAAATCGGCTCAGCCGTTTCGAATATACAGGGTGTTTTTTACTGAAACTTTTGAATACCCCCCACCACTTTATTTTTAGAGATGCAGCAAAAGTTGTCAAACAAAAAAGATTCAGATTATCCTCTACTTTAAAGATCAGGTATTTTTTTGTTAGGTTAATATAGCGGAATTCCCAGAAACATCACTTTATTAGATTCAAGATTGCAGTTACGCCCCCTAGCGGCCATTTTAGAAACTTGAAAATAGTTTCCCAGATACAGTACCTCGCATTCTTATTTGGCCACCCTGTACATTATTAATGCAAAAAATGTAAATATTTATCCTCGTCCAGAAATATCGTCCTCGAGTCCACCGTGCTATCTAGAGAAGTCTCATTTTCTAACAACAAGCTTTCAAGTAAATAGACTTCACCTGGTGCAGAATTGTCAGCAAAGTCATTTCAACTATTGTAACTGCTACTACCAAAATAATTCCGAGTTGAGTAATTCCTCCGATGAGAACCATTTTCAATTTATGTTACTTATTATGTAGACGTGATACTGAGTTAACTGAGGAGATACTCGAAGTTCCCAAGTTTGTGTATAATTATAATCGAGAACGCTTGTTATATTTGTTATCGTGTTGTTACGTTCATTTCGGCACAACGAAGTGTTTAATTTTTTCTTAAATTCATTAAATATATTCGCTAATGTGCAATTAGTAAAACTGATAAATGAAGCATAGAGGTACTTTTTTTAATTTTTTTAGTAGCTTGTTAGGATGATTCTTTAAGGACCTTATTTCTCATTCAATCGCAAATTCCTTTATGATTTAGAATTAATTCAAACACAATATTAATCCTATAATGAGCAGGGAGTTTCTGAGAGAATTTATTAGATTAAAACTTTAGATTTTATTTGAGACACTCGGTATAACTAAATTTATTTATTTAACAATGAAAAGGTCAAATAAGTAGGTACGAATTTTGATTACCAATGAAAGTCTTTCGAAACAGAATTTAGTCAGAAAGTCTTTGCCACAAATACCAAAGTTCAGTTGCATCATATTTTATTTTTTACTCTACCGGAAAACAAATATTAAATTTCATAAAACAAGCAGACGCGAAGGTAAAAAAAATTACTCCATTCAAAGGTAAACTTGAAATTGATGCTCGATTTGTTTATATTTTCTAGATGTAATTTATATGTATACAGGGTGTCCCGTTGGTAAACGGAAACATTTTAAAGGTAGGTAGAGGTCACAAAGGCGGTTCTAAATAACGCATATATAATGGGTCTCTTGGCTTCCATAACCGAGTTACAGGGTGTTTTATCAATTATGCATAATTATTCATTTGGCCAGAACACCTAGTATATCTTTTCCATTTTTGGCATACAGAAAAGATATACTAAGCGATTCAAAAGTTCTGGCCAAATGAATAATTATGCATAATTGATAAAACACCCTGTAACTCGGTTATGGAAGCCAAGAGACCCATTATATATGGGTTATTTAGAATCGCCTTTGTGACCTCTACATACCATTAAAATATTTCCGTTTACCAACGGGACACCCTGTATAAGAAATTATGTTTTCAAAATTTTATTTTCCCCAGGCCTTCTCGAGTGTTTGATAAGACCTACGTGCGCCCCTGGTTCACAATTTAGCAAAATTAATCGAAATAATGTATCATTCAAATCTTAATTAACTCTTACTTGTTTCAGAGTTATTAAATTTCAAAGGAATATATCCACAGAGAGTAAATATCAACGATCTGTTACACGGTATATTCTGGACTCTATATTAAATTCTTTACTTATACGAGGGATATTCAGAATTTTTCTAAATACTTGAAAACTACAAGCAACGATAACTTTGAATTTGTGATTGTGCTTGACACTTTTATATGGAAAAAAAGTGTATTCAGCAAGGCGGAAAACATTTTGAACACTTAAACCCCCGTTTATTAAATTTTTTTGATAAAACTTTAAGTAAATTTACAAGTAAATATCTAAAATATTGTCAAATAATATCCTGCACATCGGTATATAGGGCTGGCGAGATAGTGAATTTAATTACAAGAACGTAAAATCATTTTCTGCATTTTTTCTAGCTCTACGACTTAGCCATTGGATATTTTTTGATAAGAAGTCAATTTTCGCGAAAAATCGGAAAATACCATTTCCCCCCCCCCCCCTTTTCACCCCTCTCAAATTAACCCTTTAGCACCCCTCTTGTTGGACGAATTTTTTTTACGTTAATTGTAAGCCCCTTTACCACTTCCAATCATAAAAACTCTGCACAAAATTATTATTGACTCTAAATCTAATTTTTCGCCTACCATATCTGAAAATGAATCATGCCAACCCTAAAGAGCACGATTTTCACTATCAACGCACCTTTGACTTTGACATTTCATATACATTTTCATTAAACGTCAGTGTAGAATCAAGAGAATTAAACTTTAAAATAAAAATACGTTCTGATTCTGAATAATTGTGATTATGTGAATTAGTGAAAATGAATAGTAATTCAGACAGTGATGAAGAATTTACGAATATTCCACTAGACTTGCAAGAAGAAGTAATGTTTCTCTAAATTCGTTACTTATATGGCGCAATACGAAAAGTCCTATGAATTGTTTAATAACTGGAAATGATATACAGGGTGTTTCATTGGGAGAGGGAAACATTTTAACAGTGGATAGGTGTCACTGGGGTGATTCCAAATAACCCATATTTTATGGGTCTAAAGTTCCTTATAGCTGAGATACAGAGTGTTTTGTACATTTTGGTCATTTCTTCATTGCCTCCTGTGCTTTTAACCACTCTGTATAATTTTATAATATTTGGTACACATACTCTTTGTATCTTACCAAATTAATTGAGATATTATTAATATTGAAAATCCAGGCCCGGCTTCACTAAAAGTTGACAAATTCGTTCCGCTCATAAACAACACCCTGTATGTTAAATTTTCAGAAATATTTTACCATAGCTAAAAAGAGGACAAAAAATTGAATTTAACGATATACTTTTTATTTTTGCACATATGATTTTACTACTCATAAATAGTTAAGTTTTCTTACATTTTTGGGGCACCAACTTGATTAATTAATCCTATTAAGTTGTAAACAATATTATTTACCCTAATTAACTATTTGGTTTAACATTATGTTATTCCAAAATTTTTTGTAGTCTTCTAGGCACATGAAAAGTGATTTACAGAACCGTACTAGGAACTAAATGTCACAGGTATAAAGGTCAAATACTATTGATTACAACTTAATAGGATTAATTAAGCAAGTTAGTGCCCCAAAAATTTAAGAAAACTTAACTATTTATGAGTAGCAAAATCATATGTGCAAAAATAAAAAGTATATCGTTAAATTCAATTTTCTGTCCTCTTTTTAGCTATGGTAAAATATTTTTGAAAATTTAACATACAGGGTGTTGTTTATAAGCGGAACGAATTTGTCAACTTTTAGTGAAGCCGGGCCTGGATTTTCAATTTCAATAATATCTCAATTAATTTGTTAAGGTACAGAGACTATGTGTACCAAATATTATAGAATTATACAGAGTGGTTAAAAGCACAGGAGGCAATGAAGAAATGACCAAAATGTACAAAACACTCTGTATCTCAGCTATGAGGGACTTTAGACCCATAAAATATGGGTTATTTGGAATCACCCCAGTGACACCTATCCACTGTTAAAATGTTTCCCTCTCCCAATGAAACACCCTGTATAATAAATAAATTGGTACATTTTTATTACTTAAGTTGCTTATTAAATTCTGTCTATATTTATAAAATTAAAGATTTTTGTTATATTTTCCTATTTTTTGTTTTTTTTGGTAGGCGAAAAACAGTTGTGTGTCACACATGCAGAAAACGCTTTAGCAGCCCTTAGCTTCGCTCATGCAGCTAATAGCCTTAGGCTGCTAAAGCTCATTTTCGGCCCTTGTGACACAATATACTATTGTCTGGGCCTGGTCTAATATTTAAAATTTTGGTAGTATAAAATGTACATGAAATAAATATTTGTCCCCGGACTATCAGTTTTTGCTGTTGGTACAAAGCCGATTCGTTTAGGGGTAGTTTCAGAATAAAACTATAAAAATACAATGGTCCAAGTTTAATGACAAAACTTTGTGTAGGGCGGACGAGATTCGAACAAAACGAAACAGGGAGTCGAAAATCTCTGTTTGAATTTAGCTGTTTGATTAAATGCTTTTGTCAAAGTTTATTCAATTATCTACACTGAGTAAATTTAGTCTCATTGGAACGTTGGAGCTCCTAACCATTCTGGTTTCGCGATTAAATAAATAATGACGGTCTTTCTCGGGACAAAAGACTTCTTCTGTATATATATTTCAAATTTCTAAGTTTTTCGAGTGAAAGTAATGCAACAAAGAAAAAGTTACACTTAAGGAAATGGAGAAGTTTAAATAACTGGAAATATCTAGGTTGATCAAACAAGAAATTCCTTAATACAGTTGTATAAAATATAAATTTTTCGTTCTTCATTATTTTAACTTTCCCGCTTTTCCTATTTACAGAGATATTCCGTATGTTTTAAATAGTGAAAGATATTCTGATTATCTTTAATCAGATTTTAGTTGGAATGCCAAGAAACTTTTATTCGTAATTCTGTTTTTGAAGTGACATATGCACAATATCTTAATTTTTGTCTCATAATATAGTTCTTAAGGCTTGGGTATATCGTGATAATTGCAAACCAAAAATGTCCGATACTGTGTCGTTTTTAAAATCACATTTTCTTTCCTACATCTAAATCTGCCTTCAGTTTTTAATTTTACATCCTGATTTTGACTTCTAAAGGGTATAATTTTTTTATAAAGCAGCCGAATCTGTCCTAACGGTTTTCCCTTTTTTTTTAAACGAAAGTGAAGTTTATTTATTGTTTAAAATTATCATAAAATCCAAGGACTCACCTCGCTACTAAAAATCCAAAGATAACGAACTAACCACTAAACCACAAAACACAATTATTAAAAGTCCGTAAAGATAAATGTATATATCATGCAAATCTCGATGAACTACTCTCACTTTAAATTTGAATGACTAAATAATAAATGAATGAAACGCAACTGCCGAAATAAGAATAACAAGAGAAGAACCTGCAACGAGTGTCTCGTGGACGCCAATCTGTCTGCTACCATTGAGCTACCTGCTTTTCTGATGATTATATATCCTTCCTGCAAACTGGTAGCCGCACTAGGTGTCAAGGATATTCGACTGGACATCACCTGTTGGCTTCTTTTCTTCACTTACTCTTGTGCGTATCATTTCTACGTAAAAATAACGTCATTACCGCTTGATTTGGTCCGTAACATATTATTTATCTTAAAAAACGGCAATAAGTGATAATAAAAATTCCATTTCCATATTTTATCCCATTTTAAAAACTTTTTATACCTAATTTTTGACATCGCCTGTCGTTTTTTCATCAATACGGTTTTTAAAGTTAGATATTTATGTTTTTTATGAAAGAAAATTGAAAGTTTCTCAAATTACATCCATCCTCTTGGCCTGAAAAAAAATTCAAGCGCCTTCACCACGTACATTCAGATTGAAACGTAAAAATCGGCAGAATTAAGAAATTTTTGTTGTACGTAAAACACCACCTCAACTTGCGTTCATCTTCCAGCTTCCATTTGATTACGTGCCAGTTAAAACATCGCGAGTATTTACTATTATTGATAAATCAACAAAATTTGTAAATAAGTAAATGACGTTGAATAAACTTTATTTGAATAAGCTGCACACAAATTGTGTTTAATGCGACAATTAATAGCTCAATAACAAATATTTTATCGATACAACACATAATAGGCATTAATTATTTTTAAATATACGAGGTTTGTTCAAAAAAAAAGGTGACTTGTCCAATTTTGCTGGCTATGTACATTCGATTCTTTATTTCTTTGTTATGTTGGTATACATGTTCCCAACATATGTAGACATGATCAGTCATTTTGCATTTTTAGTTGGTTTTTGACAAATATAAAGGTTAGACGTGTTTTGGTGTGCTTGGTTCAACAATGGTTCCTATTGAATATGCTACTGATTAGGAGAAAACAAAATGTATGTGTTTTATAACAAAAGCAAAGACAATTACCAGAATCCTTCTCAAGACACTAAATTTTCAATAAATTATCATCAATGTGGTACCCTTTCAGAGTTACAGCAAATTGCCTTGATGAACAAGCGGGAACAACAATATATTTTTCGTTACGTTAAAGTCTTTGCTATATAGCGGGAAAATGGAGAGGAGTAGGGGGTTCTAACCCAGCTCAAAAGAAAAACTAGAAAATTGTCTAACCATTTATTCATTTTATTATTTTGCCATGACTGTATCTTGCCAGCCGCGCCAGTTACAAATGGTTGAAAATCACTTCATCTTCATCATCCTCATCATTTCCGGCTTCAATGTCGCTCTGTAGGTCCTTGCAGGGATGTTATTCTTCTTCGCCCCCCGCGAAGATGCTACACTTCTGGAAGTTACTACTCACCAGTCGGCTCTAGGGTCATCTAATCTAATCTATCAATAAAGGTTTTAGCTGGGGTGCTAAACATGGTTTTGGTTGTCATCTCTCTTGCTAGACGAACTGTTTCGATTATTTAATCCGTTATTTTCAGTTTGGATTAAATCTAGTAAAATCATTCATAATAAAACTGGGTTAGATTTTATAAGATCTAATTGGGATTGTGAGCTCAAAGCGTCCTCCCCTGCAGAGCCACTATTGTTTTCAAATCTTCCTTGAGGCTTGAGGCGTAACATTATCTGGAGTTACATTAACAAATGAGGCACGTGTTTTCATCGGCATAAATAAGAGTGTCGATGACACAAAGACAAACAAATAAATAGTCGATTTGATGAGAGAAAATATATTTTTTATATAATAAACAACACAATTATTTCGTTTTCAACTTAGAGACTTTCTTTTTTTAGTTTCAGTTTCGGGAATTTTTGTATTCTTTCAGTTCAAACAAAAAAATAGTTTCGTGATTTGATATTTCAGTTTTTTTCAAGTTTGTTCAGTGAAAACCGCACATTTCTATCGCTTCCAAGTTCGAAGATAATTGCATTTAAAATGTGTCATATTTTCGTCCTTTTCTAATTTTTTTTTCTATTTCTGGAACCGTATGTCCATAATGAATTGATTATTTAGTTAGCTTTGTTCTTGAATTCACGTGGAGAGTGACCCTCCTTCTTTCAATAATAAATGAAGGTACGTGAATAATCTCCAGAGGTGGGAAAAGTTTCCGAGAGAAACAAGAAAGGCAGTCAATCGAAGAAAATTTCCGAGTATCTTAAACTCCAAACGAAAACTTTCTATTTCACTTCAGTGACGTAGAAAATGCGTTAATAAAAAAATTGTACTGTCTGGATGAAGGAAAAATAGGAAAATAGAGTAGAGGGAATTTCTGCAAACTATTATAGAGAAATATTAAAATAGTGGAGTCGATCTGGCTTTTGAAAGTCAGATCCCCCCATTATTCCTGCATGAAATGTTTGACCCAGGCGGCGGTAAAGGAGGGGGAAATCCTCTATCTAAAGAACTTGAAAACGGTTTTTCCGACAAATCTCAGCCGGGTTTGATCCCACAAAAAAAATATTCTTACCAAAATTGAAGAGTTTGACAAAACTCGTAATCTCATTCCAACCTAAACGCTATAACTCAATTAGTTCGCGAAATATCGCGATTTTTTTGAGATTTTATTTTGACGTTAAAAATGAGCATCACTGTATTTAAAAGTTGTAATGTATGCCATCCATCTTCTTGAAAATAACTTGAAATTGAAGCAACTACTAGCAAACACAGTCAAACAGTCAAACACGCGGTGTGCCAACAAACTGTTTCTATAGTAACGACACAGAAAGACCAGTGGATGCTGTGAAATTGTGCGATAACTTTTCGGGATAAAAACCACGTCAAGATGTATTGGAAGTATTTATTTTTAATACATTTCAGACGATGTAAATTCACATTCACAGTTGTACAAAAAATGTTTGTATTTCGTGTATAAAAGAGTGCAATTAAAAAAACACTGATTTTACGCACTTAATACAAAAATAACTATTTTCGCATCAACTGACCCGACTTTATCTATAAAAGTGATTCTCAGACGGGCTGCTGTGAGACAAAAATCTTGGTTGTCACCTCTCTTACTAGTAGTTGTTTTTTCTAAATTGAGTTAAAACTTAAACAAGCAAGTGAAGTACTATATACAAATTAATGTATTTTTTTTTAATTTACTTTAAATAACTTTTGGTACTATGAATCAATCTATGATTTTTTGTCAAAACAAATATTTAAAAAACCAGTTTAGTGACTTAGGTGATAATTTTTATGAACACAAAAGAAAATGTTGTCCGGGTTAGTGATCTACTAAATTTGGATTAGCAGAAAAATATAAAATCAACAACCCACAAATTCAAAACAAATTCAATAATGTAAACAATGTATCTAATTTTTAGATGTGCTATCATCTATGGTAAGAAGAGAGTATTGACATTAAATTTTGACTGAATCTAGTCAAGATGTCACTCTCTTCTTTTTTATCCCTTTCAGAGATTAATACAAAGTGAGTAAACCAGTAAGGAATTTTAATTTATTAGATTCGACATCCTAAGACCGGTTTCTGTCTTTCGACTTCATCAGTTAGGCTTTTCGAATCCAATAAATAAAATTCCAAACTCGTACAAGTCAATAGCTATATCCGCTATAAGATAACATTTTTATATGTGCTACCATCTATGGTAAGAAGAGAGTATTGACATTAAATTTTGACTGAATCTAGTCAAGATGTCACTCTCTTCTTTTTTATCCCTTTCAGAGATTAATACAAAGGGAGTAAACCAGTAAGGAATTTTAATTTATTAGATTCGACATCCTAAGACCGGTTTCTGTCTTACTGGTTTACTCACTTTGTATTAATCTCTGAAAGGGATAAAAAAGAAGAGAGTGACATCTTGACTAGATTCAGTCAAAATTTAATGTCAATACTCTCTTCTTACCATAGATGGTAGCACATCTAAAAATGTTATCTTATAGCGGATATAGCTATTGACTTGTACGAGTTTGGAATTTTATTTATTGGATTCGAAAAGCCTAACTGATGAAGTCGAAAGACAGAAACCGGTCTTAGGATGTCGAATCTAATAAATTAAAATTCCTTACTGGTTTACTCACAATGTATCTAATATCTTAAATCATCATTTCAGTTCATGAGAAATTAAATAAAAATCTTCAGAAGGCGGTATAAATTTTTTTCTAAAAGTTGTGGATGATTTTCTGATGATTTTCTGCAAGAATTTCTCGTTTAAAATTCTACTTTCCCATCCGTAACATTAAAATGTACATAGTTAGGTATGTGTATGATTACTTTTTCTTAAATTTTAATTACATATTAGTTTTCTTTCAATTTGTTTTATTTTATAATTACTCTTTTATTTTCATAACGAAATATTCTATACTTTTGTTACTCTGATATTTTATTTTAACTAATCTTTATTATGAGAAAAATAAATAAATAAATAAAATTTTCTTTTGGCTCTCTAATGGTGACATTGTCGCCATTTTTTAATTTTATAACGTTAAAGTTGAGGAACGGCTTTGCTAGGCCGGAAGGATATCATATCCCTGAAATGACGTAGATTCAAGATTATTATTCCCTTCAATACTCTATATTTAAATATGTCATAAGGCCTACTACAATTTTTTATACCCACTCGAATATTGACAATGTTTGACCAAAAAATTCATATTTTTCTGGACAATTTCGGAACTTCTCATATAGTTATAAGCATGTGTGGATCCTCTATCTATAAAATAAAAAAAAAATCAAGCAAAAAAAGTACAACGCTGTCCAAAAAAAACCTGTATTTCTAAACCCTTACAATGCCATTTTCGCGTACCCGCGGAGCAGAGCCTTTTAGGGTAAGAGATAACATACATTTTAATAACAAATTTCTTTTTCGTTTCTATGTTTAGAGTTTAATTTTTTGATTATTACACAAAATGTATACAGGGCAAGTCAAAAAATACTACTACAATAATTCATTATTAAAAAAAAGAATGTATAATAATAATACAACGAAAAAAATGATGATTTAAGCACCAAAATTTAAAAAAAATGACTCGCATCTGATAAGAGCGAAGGCGAGACAAAATGAATTAATTCAATGAATTTTTTTTAAGCGGCTGTCCTATAAAATTCGGTATTAAATCTTCAAAAGAAAATAAATGCTAAAAATTTGCATACTACAACTTTATTGATTTGTAACTTTTATTGTAATGCTCAAGAGTTACGAGTATATAATAGGGATTATCGAAATTTATAGTTATTTTTTGATACTTGTTGTCATTTAGAACTTATGGTTGTTTGAATTTAAAAATGTGATTCACACAACACCTGTCTGTACTTTTTTAAGAAGATATTTGTTTATTCATATCTTTTTATAGATAAATATATTATTTTCGAATTTAGGGTATCTGAAGACATTTTAATGAGGTAAACAAGAGTCTGGAATGAGCCAGACACGGTACTATTAAGGGCTTAGTTTCTGAGGTACCCATGCATAGATTTACAATAAACGACGATAAGTATTTTGCCGAAATAAAAATTCTTTTAAATCAAATTAATTGTATTATATCCTTTTAGTATTTATTTAATATCCCAGAAGCACGACTATGCACTGTATTCAGGTCATTTCATCTGAGATTGTAAAAGGGTCGCCTATTATTATACAGGGTGAGTCATGGTCCATTTACAAAATAATGTAAAGTTTAACAAAAATAAAAATAAATCCAAAATTAATAGATTTAGGCATAGTATACCTTTATAATTTTTAAAAGGTAATGGAATTTGCTACATAAAAGGATTATAAAATACAGGGTGTCCTATTTAAAATAAGAACAATATTGTCGTTTCAATATAACATTAGACATGGTACACAGAGTGGCACTAATAAAGTAAAATAATATTACTATTACTCTATGGTAAAAACATTAAAGCTTGTGCTGTCGTAGAGATGAAATTTTTTTTGTAAAATAAACAACACAATAAACCGTATCTAACTTCTCGGTTAGGTTATGCGCGATAAATTTAAAATGGAACAAGTCATGTTCAACGGCTCATTACTATTCCGTAGAACAATTTCGATTTTCAAACATATAAATTGAATTATAACGAAATAACTTGCCGGGCTGTGAGAATTTGAATAGAAACTATTTTAAATTGCAAATATGCAGTCACAATTGTCACATAAAGTACGAGGTTTTTGTGTTTGTGCAAAAATATTGGCAGGAGGTTTCAGCAATTAACTTTTTCAAATGCCGACAGACGTGTTGTTTTGGAAGATTTGACTGCTGTTGGAAAAAAGTACAGCCATGATGTAAAGCTCGAGAAAGTGTGATATCGGCAACCCGCTATGACTCGGAGAGTATGTAAAGCCATCGGTTCTTGTTGTATGACAGTAGTTAATAAAGAAAGCGGTATAGCGACCTGAAATTTTCTACTCTAGTCGCACTGAAATATTAAGAATATTTAAAGCTGCAGATATTGTATTAGATCCAGAAAAAAATTGGAAAATATAAAAAAAATGAGAAATCAAAGAGAGTGAAGGTTTGAACTGTTGTATACTGAATCTAAATAGCAACGAACGAAGAAAATAAATAAAAATCACACTGAACAAAAAAATAAGCCCTTGAAAAAAGGGCGCAAATATTTTTTTGTGACAAGTAAAAAAAGCAATACGACTTGACGATTTTTTAAGTGATTCCCAGCCCATATCTCATCAAACATTAAAAACATTTAAATTAATCACCTACAAAAATTTAAATTTTTGTAAATGTACATGATTTAAGGCTCATCTTCATTAGTAAGTAATAAAGATGTCGATGAAATGTCGATCATAAATAAAAAAATATTTCCACGTGAAGATTATCGAAATTATAAATAAAATATAAAAAGAAAAAATATTGACGGATCAAGGTTTTCATATTTTGAATTGATGCTTTACCGTTACATAAAATGAAAATATTGCAATGACTTTGAAATTTTGTTTACTTTATTCTTGAATTTCATAATTCCACATCATACAGGGTGTTTTATTTCTGTAGTTCAGTGGTTTGTTGGTTTAAATGTTCTTCTAATTTATTTATAATTTACCCTAAATTTTCCTGCTAAGAATTTTTTTTGTTAAAAAATGATTGGCCCTGTTCCAGGATATTATTTTAAAAAACGTTAAATACGTAGAAAACTTTGGAGCACTACTACTTTATTATCTTAGTTATTGGGAAGTTTCCAGTACATTTACCAAGACAACTTTATAGGGAGCAAGTGACAACGCCTCTTAAAATAATTAAAAATAAATTTTCGTAAAAATATAAACCACTAATTGTTATTTTTTCTATCTTCTGCTTATACGTTTGTTGTAAATTGAGCCATAAATCATTACATCAAAATAAAATTCGCACCTACAGTCAAATAAACTCAATTGATACAACAAAAAAAATTCTGTTACAGCACCATAAATCAGACAACCATATTGATAGAGGTGTTAAATAATACTAACAATCAGGGTTGCCAACTAGCCTTTACTGATTTACTTTCAAAACTTTTGTGAATTACTTTCAATTACTCACAACTTTTTCTTAGTGCTCTTTATTCCAAATTTTCGCATTTAGCATATCTCTAGTAGGTTTCGATTTAACACACCCCACCTTATTTTTTACTCCTTCTTCTGTTGCTATTATTATATAATTAGAACTTTTCATAATTACCATTATCGATAGAATACTGACCTCTTGATTACTCGCAATTTTACTCACAATTGCCCTTTACTCACAAAATTACTTACATTCTAGTAAAATACTGACAAATGTGAATAATTACTCACAAATTGGCAACCTTGCTAACAATATAAGTCGAATTCGTCATATAATGGTATATTCATTTAAACAGCTCTGATGGATAACCCCCTATACTCGAAACTAGGGTTCGAAGGAATGTTCGCGAATGTAATAAGCCATATGGGTTTTAGAACTTGAACTGGTATACAGATAAAAGTCATTCATATTTATACAGCGTAGTTTCCAACTCAAACATGTTCTGGAATAGATTATTTTTTGAAAATTAATTCTGAATTCTAGCATGAAACAATTTATTCCGTATACATGTTCGTGTAACCAGGGGGCTTACAATACGAATATCGAATAAAATTAGTAAAAGTTATAGCAAGATGGAATTCTCCCACTGTATCTATTTCCTGAAGTGCCAAACGTCTCTGTCGAGATTGTAAAATGCTAATGTTTTTATGATAGGACCTTTTCTGGAAGCAGGTAGTCCACCCTTTTTGGTCCGCATTTTGGACCAGCCGACTAATTTGAAACAGCTTTAATTATCAATTCAGTAGTAAATCTTTTGCGAATTTAATACCTATTTGTTTTTTTTTTCATTTTTATAACTTTATTACGTATACTAGAGTGTAAATTGTTGGCACCCACATTTACTTGGAAGTACTAAGTGCCTATACTATGTCTGGGAGCGTCTAGAGCAATAAAAGATAATAAACACTAATTTTCGTTCTCTTGACGCATGTAATAATAAAACAAAATAAAAACATTTCTTCTTACTATGTATTTACAAGGTATCGCCATAATGTTTATTACTTTTCCTAGGAAATATTTTTACATAAAAGTGATAACTATATGGTGTATAAAAATTGCGTCTTTGAAAATCTGTATGCTTCAATAAAAAAATTGCATACATTAAATATAATATAAACAGAAAATCGATAATACAACTTCTTCTTTTCGATTTACATAATAAAAAAACCATTTTTTTAAAGAAATTTATAAATTTTTGGTATAAAACTTTAAAAAAAAAATCTTCTTTTCGGTTTGTTTTTACCTTTCAGGCGTCAGATTATGAGGTCAGCTTTTCTTTTAGACGTTTCTTCTATGCTTCTAGGCCATTTCTTGCCTAGAATTTTCATCTCTTCATTTGTTTTTCTTCTTCTTGCAATTCCTCTTCTTCTTTTAAACTGTTTCCCTATTTTCATTAATCTTTGCAACACCTGGTTTATGTTATTTATTTAGTCCCTTATGTACTAATTCTAGGTATCCCGAAGTTTCTTTAATCGTCAGTAACTGAAAGTTTTTAAATAGTTAGAGTAAGCAATTGTTTCAAAAGCTATTTTAAGTCAAAGATAAAAAAATTGAAGCTCAAAAATTAACTGTATAGATACATATATTATATAATACTGTATATTATATAATTTCATAAAAACAATATAAAATGAAACGTCAGAATCACTGTTTGTTTTGCCATAATAATTAAATTGAGTGAAATGATCCGGACATCTGGTGATAACCTATACGTCAAATAAATTTTCAAATTAAATTTCTCTATCAAAGTAAATTTTAATTAATTAAACCGATGCATCGTTCAGTTTTTGTTAGTTTACCCCAACGTAGGCATCTCATTTAAATAATAATACTTTTAAATATAGAGTGGCCCAAATTAAACATAACCAAAGTTTTTTAGTGACTCGCCAGCACCATCTTCTTCTACATTAATGTAAGCAACTTCTTCACAGCACGAAATACACCAGAACTTTAATTAATGATATTTTGGATTGATTATTAAACCTTTTCAAGTATTGATTTTGTGCTGTCACTGTGACAATATCAAATTAGAGTCACGCTATCACACAGATAATTATTACTAATATTAAATGTATTGAACAAATAAAGGTATAGGGGATAGAGTTATTTTGCCTATATGAAATTAAATACGAGAAATCAAACTTACAAAAAATATCCTGCCCAAAATCTGAGCTCGAGCTTGATTTTTTATCCTGTTATATTTGCTCTTCCTTCCTCATGTCAATTTAGCAGGAACGCGTAAAGGTGCCAGCTTTCATTGCAGGGATTAACGTATATATTCATTTGGGCGTAGAATAATTGTCCCAGAAGACCAGAAAGTCAGATGACTGTTTTTAGAATGGTTTTTTAGATATTGCCATCATCTATCTAAACAAAATCTCTGGCTATGGTTACGATATATAATAATAATAAAACAACCTCTATTATTACAGAATAAGAGAGATTCATTATGGTAATTAGAAATATCACAATGCTATTGAATATTTTTACTACTGCATCTTTAAATAAATGGCAGATATTATTATAATACAGCTAGCTTTATCTCTTCGACGACAGCTTAAGGATATATAAGCGTATTCGGTTTACATTAATTATAAAAAAGGATAATATAATTAAAAATATAAATGGGGAACTGCAAAATAGGAAATGAGAAAGATAGAAGATGAATTTTTAATTCTTTATTCTGTAATACAACAATGCATCAGTGGCGGCTGCAAATTTTAGTAAGAAGGATAATTTCAGCTCTTTTAAATGTAATTTTACTACTAATTTTTCAATCGATATAATTTATTATCATGCAAACATCTGATGTTGGTTTCTTGGAATTAACTACTCCTTGGACTACTGGCCCCCACAGGTATTGTATTCTGGTATGCGACATGGTGAATCACTAAAAACGCTAGATGGAGATACCATCGAACAGTATGTAAAGGAAAGCCAAAAAGAAAAGAAGGAAGATGCTAAAAGGTGAAATAGTTTATTCACTATATAAGAATTATTTCAAATACAAGCTTATTAATTGTACTAACAAATTTTTAGATATTGCTTGATTTGAGTTCTGTTTCACCCTGTATTAAAGAAGGATAAAATAGTAATTAATAGTGAGCACAGCCAACGATATGAGAATGACATTTGGATACAAAGACCTGTTGATTTATTTTGATTTACTGTTTTACAGAATGTTAAAGATGGGGTTGTTTTTGCTAATAATTGGCCATTGTTTTTTGAAACACCGATTTAATATATTTTTTTATAGCTCTCGGTGAGATCTTTTCGATTTTTGAATAAAATATACTATGTTCCATTTAAAAAATGTAAGTTTGTGTTGCCACGAGTTTTTGGAACACCCTGTATAATCGAAACTGTACTAGCTCACACAAAATTTGAAAGTTTTATCTCTAACCACAACGACGTAATCCTCCGATGTCAGAAATCGTATTTTTTTCTATCGATTAATTCCAATAAATTGATGTACCGCCACTGATATGCTTAACCTGTGCAATAGGAAATTATTAAAACAGTTGTTGTATCTACTCATTAAAAACTGGCGATGACCTATGTCATCTTTGATAAATTAATGTGACCTGAATATTTATTTTTATTAGCTATCAATACGGATAATTTATGTTGTTGTTTTATTGGCGAATGATAAACATTTTAAACTTCATTTTTAGGTGGTTTAACAAAAAAAAAATACTTGGGAATTAAACTGTCATTAAATATATTATAAACTAAAATTATTATTACATAAAAAATGTTCTAAAAAAAAGAGAAAAAAAAATGTTTTAAATATAAATTTTAAAATCTTATACACATTTTACTCGAAGTGTCGCAGATTAGACGGGAATTGTGCTGTTCCATCTCTAATCGCCTTAATATTTGGATAATGACTAGCTAAGACAAAAGTGGACTGTATAATTAGCAGTGGCGGTTTTAGAAATTAAGGGCGGGGGGGGGCATATGTATTTAAATTAATACTGTATTTATCATAAAAAAATAAATAATAGAATATATATGTTATTATTTACAGTAGTAATATTTTTAAACTCGTCCAGAACGACAGAAAAATCTAAGCAATGAGAGGATATTTCTTATATCTGCGTAAACCAAATTTTCATTTTTTTGAATTTTTTTTTTAGATTCTAGGTCCATTTATATCCTAAAAAACTCACTTTTTCCCCCAAAAATGGCCCAAACATTTTTTTTCGGTAATTTTGGCATTGTCAAACGTTTCTTATATAAAATTCGTTCTGCGTAAACCAAATTTTAATTTGTTTGAATTTTTTTTGTAGATTCTAGTTCCATTTATATTCTAAAAAACTCACTTTTTCCTTCAAAAATGGCCCAAACATTTTTTTTTCGGTAATTTTGACATTGCCAATCGTTTCTTATACAAAATTCTAGATTCTACGTCCATTTATATCCTAAAAACGTCCTTTCCCCTCCCAAAAATGGCCCAAACATTTTGTTTCGCTAATTTGGGCATTGTCAATCGTTTTCTCTTTTTTTCTCTGGATTAAAACCACTTTTTTTTTCGGTAATTGCCAATCGTTTTTTATACAAAATTTATTCTGCGTAAACAAATTTTCTTATTGTATATATTGTATGACGGGGTTAAGTGGAGTAGCTAAGCTAGACTTTGCCTCTTTAAATTGTTTACTGTATTGTATATCACAATACTAAATAAAGGCATTTTATTATTATTATCTTTAAGTTCTCTAAATAATAAACTAAGACTGGTATTCAGCAATTACATCACTAGTTATAAAATCGAAGGGGGCGCCACTGATAATTAGGTTGCCTGCATTTCCTGCTTCCTGCTAGGTTTCGTACACTTTGAAGAGTTGAAATAAAATGAGACACTTAACAAACTCTATATTAAGTTATATTTTCTAATGTATAATTTGTGTTAAAATTTAAACACACACTCTGTAAAATATTCGACGTCTACTTGGGCACATAAAAATTTCGCATCTTTCCAATATTCTCGATGCTTGTGACATTATGTATTCTAAGTTAGTTTCGAAACAGAAAGAAAATTATATATTCTCATTCTTATGCCAAGTAACAGTCGGGCTGTTGGAGGAGATATTTTTAAAATGTCTCATAGACTAGAGCACCAAGCTTTTGTCTATAAATTATTTATTCTCCGTGTATTGATTATCTCGAAATACGTGAGAAGTGTCTTAATCACTGAACTAAATTAAGCGACAAGAGTATACATTGTATTATGTATTCTTGGAAATTGAGAGATTTTGAATAAAGCTAGTACTAACTTCAAGAAGGGTGCATTGATCAGTATGTAGCGAAATATCGGCTATTATTTCAGATAATCATCTATAACTTTCTTCTTATGAGGTAAAAGTATCTAGGAAATCTTCTATTGGATAGATAATGTGATACATGATGAGAATAATACATTTATGGTTCTATTTCCACAATTTTGTAGAATCTATAATTCGCAAATACATTAATATACAACCTTTCGAGGATTGGATACCAAAAAAAAAAATAAAATTCTAAACGAAACCTTTCACTTAATATGTTGTAGACTCAAATCGTAAAATAAAACATCCGCCTTTTCCTTGGTCATAAATTATTTTTTTATATAAATCAATAAACGTAGAAGGCATCATTCTAACAAGTATTTATAATGACAAACTAGAGTTTAAATTTACGACCAAAGCTATTAGCTATTTTTAGCTAGACAACTTAATAGCATATTTATGATTTATAGAAGAATTAGAAATCATATATCTAATCAATTAAACATTTTTCACCTTTTGCTATTGTCGACGATGTTTTACAAATTTTTTTTAAGGATCACAGGTGTGTAAATAAAGATCTGAATATTATTGAGTTGTATATAAAACTAATAAACTAATGTTTCATCCAGAGAACTGACTCAAAAAACTGTCCAAAGGGTTGTTGTAAAACATCCAATAAAATAGACAGCAGATGCGATGTTTGCTGAAGAGTTTCCATCCATTTCTTACTACTTGGTTCTATTCTCCTTAAAATGTTCATTTCAACCTGTCAAATACGGTGTTCCTCAAGGCAGTGTTCTTGGAACCTACCCATACCTACTTTTCACTGCATATACATCAGGTACTGACCCTGACTCCAGAAGCTCACATCAAATCCAAATCCAAAACCTAACAGTCAGACAAATGATTTTTTATTACAGCAGATCTAGGAATAAATAATTTATTTTCACATCTTCATATTTTTGACTTGGCGGCCACCTCAACAGGGCCCCTCCGCAATCGAAAATTTTATTAATATAGATCTAATAAGAAACGCAAACATTATTCAATCCATCTAAAAACAGGTCCGGTTTAAAAAAGTTAAGTTGAAGTCACCATATATTATGAATTAAATTATCTTTAAAAATACAAAATATCGATAATTTTACTGAAAGAAAAATTTGCTTACGCAATAAACTTAATATGGCTCTGGACATAAATGGTTGTTAAAGTAAACAAGGAAAATGTTTTCACTTCCTAAAGTAGCCATATAATTGCATACCTCCAAAATCTCATGTCCATTACTATAGAAGTCAGAGAAATTCTACAGTTGCACCAACAAGAATGGATAATTGTGCCTTCGGCCCAATCAGTTCTGTGGGAATAAACCTTAGAACAACGAATTTGGTCAGATCACTTTAAACCCTCGAAAGGTGAACATAAGTTTGTAAAGTTATGTGCTATGTGCTGATTAATTTTTATAAGAAGTAAACATTAGTGTAAGCACAAAATGATGCTATACAAATTAGGTATAAATTAAATACTGAATTAATAATAATTTAGATTCCTTTTTCATCATTATACCTCCATTTACTGGCCACCATTTCTTGTATGATGTTGTTATCAAGTGACTGGAATCGTACTCTCTCTGTATTCCATCTTGGACACACGAAGATAGTGTGAGCTGGAGTATCAGTCTCAAAACAATAGACACAGCTGCCGTCTGGGGCCTTACCTATTCGATGTAAGTACCGAATGAACCATGGCCTGTCAAGAATTGAGTTAAATGGTAGTCTAACCTCTTATGTGGGCATTCAATCCCTTGCTCTAGATTTGGAGCTAGTTCTTTGGTCCATTGACCCGCCTCTCTGGTTTCGTCCCACCTCTCTTACCATTTTTGTATGGATCTGGCCCTCATATTGACTTTCGGCTCTCTTGGTTGTTCGAGCAGCAAAAACCTGTAGCCACTTAGTAGAAGTTGTCCTATATGCTGATGTTACCTTCAGTAAACTTTTCCGTTGGACTGCTTCTACCATTTTCCTGTACTTTCCGAAACACAGGACCTCTGCCCATATTGGTGTACAGTATGTCAATATTAATTGGACGACTCCCGCCAGAACTTTTCGCTTTTCAGCCGATGTTCCCCCTATATTGGGCATTAACCTGGACAGTGCCATTGTTCTGCCTACGGCTTTTCTTGTTGTGGCCTTTACGTGTTCCCTAAAGGTAAGGCCTTCGTCCAGCCAGATACCAAGGTATTTGACACATTTTTTAGGTGCCACTCGTATTCCACCAATCTGAAAACTGATTTTCTCTCTTTGATCTATCTATCGATCTGTTGTTGAGTTGATTACGTGGGAGTTCAAAGTTGCTTGGTTGTGTGACATGATGATGATCTCTTGTCTACGAAAATTTCTTTCTATGTTGAACTGGACACATTTTCCGATGGCGCAGATTTCAGCTTGGAAAATGCTCGGAGATTTGAGAGACTTTGGGAATATTTGGATCCAAGCAGTACCCCTAAAACCATGTCGATGGTTAGCAGATAAAATAACTTTTTTACTAGATCAAGAACACTATTGGATAAAACAATCGATACTAAAAATCACGTCAATGTTTATTCAGACATTTAGAAAATGCGGAATACTAATTAGGCTCAATATTCAGATAATCAGCTCTTAAAAAATAATTTTTTGTTTTAATTACCTACATAAAATAACATTTTATAAAAATACAACTTTTAGCTGATATTGTTGAATTATCTTTTTGTGTATTTCTGATTTATTTTTAGCGAACGAATTTACATTTTATTCCGCCAGCAGTAATTTATATTAAAATTCTAAATTAATTTGCTTAAACATTTAATTCGTATGAATTTTCAAGTTAACATTTAGCAAAGTTTTGGACGCTTCTGAGATTTATATAACTTGAAAATGATTTAAATTCAAAAATTCATTATTGGCCAATTTGTATATTTAAACTGACGTAGAAAAAACACGTTTTTTAACATATTTACTACTGAATCTGTAAGATCGACATCTGGCAGTCGATGATTTTCTATTTATAATTAAAAATTTGTTACAATATATGATTTACCAATACACCAACAATCCCTCATATATTATTTTGAATAAGCATCATTATTTAAGCTTCAATTTCAATTATTTATCATATATAAACTATTCCATTAGACAAATCAATTTTAGTTATCAAAATTAACGGTTCGATCAGACGTTAAAAAAAATACTAATCTACCAATGTCAAATATTAATGAAGTTGCCTCTTTTTTATAACTTCCAAGAAAAAAGTATCATCTTTAATTGTCAAAAACTCCAAAACCGCGGGACAAAATTTGGCTATAAATAAAATTTTTTATTCGCCATAAGATTTACCATATTTCGCATGTATGCAGATTTTAGACCACCTGGTAGGATATCATAATAACTAAATATTTCGAATGATATTAATTAGGCGGGTTTATTTGGATATGTATTATACAAGGTGATTTAACAGTGTTTTGACATAATTTTGACATTTTTTACAACAAAGATGGGGGCTCAAAATGGGAGTTTTTTTACAACAAAGATGGGGGCTCAAAATGGGAGTGCGGCCTCAAAAAGTGAGAAAAAAAATCTTGCGCAATCGATAAATTATCCTTTTTTAATGAACTAATGTTAAATACAATTTTTCATGAACATAACCCTCCCGAGTTATAGGGCGTAGAAAATTACGATTTTTTAATTTCATTAAAAAAATGTATTTTTTGCCCGTAACTTTTTTTTGGCTGATAATAACGAGATGTACGATAAACCATTTTAAATCTTAGGATATCAAAGAAATATCATGTTATGACAAACTTTTTCATTCATTTCAATATTTGACCCGAAAGGGGATGCCCTACTGCCCCCCCCCTTAGAGCCGCCGTTGGTTTCTTATACAAAATCAAATTTTAATTTTTTGTAGATTGTAGGTCCATTTATACCCTAAAAAACTCACTTTTCCTCTCAAAAATGGCCCAAACATTTTTTTTCGGTAATTTTGACATTGCCAATCGTTTCTTATACAAAATTCATTCTGCGTAAATTAAATTTTAATTTTTTTGAATTTTTTTGTAGATTCTAGATCCATTTATACCCTAAAAACCTCACTTTTTCTCTCAAAAATGGCCCAACCATTTTTTTTCGGTAATTTTGATATTGCCAATCGTTTCTTATACAAAATTCATTCTGCGTAAACCAAATTTTAATTTTTTTGATTTTTTTTTGTAGATTACCCTAAAAAACTCATTTTTTCTCTCAAAAATGGACCGAACATTTTGTTTTCGGTAATTTTGACATCTTCATTCAAGATATAAATCTAACGGCACTTCACTATTAATTAATTCAGAAATAAAACTTCATAGATCACCTTGTATAAATATGGGGGAAAAGTAACATTTTCTTTTATTATATATTTTGTTATGATATTTCGAAATCGTAACTTTTAATTAAATAAAATTTTATTAATAAATTTATTTGACTATTGTTCTAATTTAGAATTTTAAATAATATTGTTATGATATTTCAAAAAATGTAAAATTTTAACTTTAGTTTTATTTATCTAAAAAAATATTCTATAATTTTAATTTGTTCTTTAAATTTAATAATTTTTTTTTATACCACCACGACTATGCTCAATTTTATATCTGTTAATCTTCCAATCTCAGGGATTCTTTAATTGTGAGTTCAAGTTCTGATAACTACTGATAGTTTCTGTATTTGGCACAAAATAAAATGTTGTTTCAAAATTTAGAATGATTTTATTTTAATATAGATTCAAAGAAAAATTTATTTACACAAATCAGACTATTTACTGTAATGAATCACTTTCACTCCCACACACACTCAATGATATCTTATATCTAGAAAATTCAAATTTGGCGCAATAAATTTTAACTCAGTTAAGGTTGGCACACCCGAAATACTAAACAGTGATGAAGATGTCAGTCTTAACCTCACAAATGCAAAACCACACTATTTGTTTCTGGTCTGCAGTATGTTATAATTGATTATAATGAATTGATACCTTGTGAATGTTCCTATTCCTTCTTCTTTCTCGTACAAACAGTGATGTGTTATAACTAGATTTATAGTTATGTGATGTTTCCACTTTCTGTTGTTTTTTAACGAAATTAATGTCCCGATGATTTCCACAACAAACCAAATAACTTTCAGGTAAGTTGTCTAAGTATTATTTAATGCTAACCACTTATTATCCATAAACAATTCGCCGTAATAATTTTCCTCCCAGAATATAAACAAACTTCTTCAAAATTTGTAACTTTCCTTAATAATTTTTTTACTCTTCAAAATTAATTTTCTCAAATTTTCCTACCAAACTCCTTCTACTTCTACCATTTCTTTTAATAAACTAACTTCTTTTAAACTTTTTAAATTCAAAAATCTTCTTAATTTTTTTCTACCAAGAAAAACTCTCTTATTCCCTTTTTTCAACTATCTATCAACTAACTACCTTCTTTTTTTTCTGTTGCTATGTTACCTTTTTACGTCATGCAGAAATTCTCAAATTATTTCAAAATTTTGATTATATTATACTTTATTTTCGATTTTATGTGTTTTGAATTTCATAATTTTAATTATAACAAATAAGATACTTTCCATCTATATTCTGGTGTTCAATTTTCTACATTTTATCAATTTATAATTTAGTTACTAAAGTTGGTATGCTGTCATTTTATTTTAAATAGTTGTCACAACCCTTATTTCATTTTGCTATACAGATTGTCCTATGATTATATTTTGTTATAAAGATTGTCCCAAATTAAAATGTTAAGAAAATTTAATTTTGATTTTAATTTTTTTTAGGTTACTATCAGAGCTTTATTAAGAAGGATTTTTCTAATAATAAGGATCTCACATTAAATCAATCCCTTAGGTAAGTTCACCTTTAACGTTTCTCCTTATCTATAAAATACTATTTTGTTTATTTTTCTAAATTGTATTTTAATAATATGGTTTCTTTATTTTTAGGTGACATTCATTTTATTTTAGCTGACAAAATAATCTTAAGAAGAAATATAGGATTGGGCATAGTCTTGGTATTTATTTTCTTCAATTTATAATTTAATTTTACCTAAATATTATAATTTCGATAATGTTAAATTTCCATTTCATTTTAAAATGTTAAATTCCATTTCAATTTATTGTCATTACACACAAATGACAGTAAAAGTATTCGTATTGAAAACGATCCAAAACTTTTTATTTAAAAAAATTGTATTAATATAAATTTTAAAACAATGGTAAACGATTTAAATATGACTCGAACTGTGGAAATATCAAAAGAATATTACCTTGCCCTGGGTATTGACAAACCTTGAGGTTTCGAACTCATTCATATATAATTAATCTTGACATTTTTGGCGAGTATAAGAATTGTTCTCGATGTTATTAGTAATTTTTTTAGTTATATTTTCGATTTATTCCAATTAAAATCTCTGCAGTTTTTAAAATACTTGAAACGATAATGAAGATGATGATAGTGTTACCGAAACGTACGTACGTAATTGTAGTTTTTTGTGTAGTGGTTTTACTAGTTTTTAATTTGAAAATATATAATATATTATTTTTTTTAATTACCTATCATACAGTTTGACTCGATTTCTTATAAAATATAAATAAATCCAACCATCTCACAAGTCTCTATCAAGTGATCTACTTTAATATATAGCTCGGGAGCCAGAGAGTGAAAAGGGTATAAATTAAAAAATAAAAACATGTACAATCGATTAAAGGGTCATGTTTTTTCGTAGCATCAAAGGCGCCTTGTTTTAAAGCTGTTAAATTGGGGATACTATATGTTGAGGGTTCTGGAATAAACCCTATGTTGTGCCAGTTTCCCAGGACGACCAACAATGTGTTATCGCCTTTTTAAACTGCATCGTAGTTCTAATGGACTGTAGTTTTTATATTGGGTATGTGTGTACTGTAGTAGGTTTATCTTCTCAACTCCGTTCTACAAAAACAATGAACACTTTTATTTAACCTTTTATTAAACTGTTAAATAAATAAATGAATAAAACAACAACGTAACAAAGGATTACATTAAACTAGTAATCAATGAACAAAGTATTAAGTACCTTATGTGCTTAACAAACACTAGCACATAAGTACAAAACTAAAAAGACCGCATCAGTCAGAAAATATTTTTTTTTTGCATGTGTTCTGCATGAGTGATGAATAGACACTGTTTAAATTCTCGAAGCACTGAGTTTTGATTTGAATGTAGAATGAACAATAAAGTGGACCGCTTGATTGCAGCTAAGTCCCACCGATTCGATGAAATATTTTTAAAAATAAAATGGACCGCTTGATTGCAGCTAAGTCCCACTGGTTTGACGAGGCCTTGTTGCCCCGGAGCGTCGCTATGCACTGAGTTAAAAAGTCTCGAAGCCCATCGCTTCAAATTTTTATCCCTTCCCCGGCTCGCACAATTGTTCTAGAAAGTTCGTTAGCGAGGGTTTTTTATATTGTCTAGACGAAACGGTTAGAATTGCGTCTTAGATTATGGCGTGATATTTTATTGTGAAATAGAGTAAAAAAAAAAACTTATTTTTGACGATGCCGCTTCCTGGTTTGAACGCTGTTCGCAAATGTATTTTGGTGCGGCGTTGCCGGTTGAATGAGTTTATCTGTTTAATTGTCTGAAAATTAAACACTATATGTATTGCCCGAAGTATACACATATTATTCCCCATAATATTATTATTCGTTTCGCGATTTTGCCTTACCTAGAAGACAAATAAAGTACAAAGCAATGTCCTTGCTACTATTACTGCAAACTCCATTTCCCACATACTAAACGAAAATAGGAAAAATAATAAGGTTGTATTTCATATCAAGTGAAACTCCCATTCTGTTACTATTTCCTGTCGGCAAGAGAGACCCAAGACTACCACTGGCGGAATACAAAATGAAAATACAATTTATGTGCCTCAGAGTCGTTTCGCGTTAAGACTAAAGGGCATATTCGTTCTGTGGGAAAGGGATAAAACCTTTCAGTATATTCCCTTTAAAAATATTGGCTATAAATCGTACTTGGATGTAAAGGTAGAGTGTTATTATTATGTCAGTTTCGAATGATCTATATAGACCTTTGTAGGGACGTTCCGAGGGATATTATTTCTGTTTTACGGTATATCGTGCATGAATATAGATTTGCAATATTCAGTTTGGGGTTTTAGAAAACTATTATGGACGTACCTCGCAAGAAAAACAAGAACTTTGTATCTGGCGTCTGATGGTCAGTAAGCTGAACGATTTTGATATTTCAGAACTGTAAACAATATAGATTTCTACTAAATTCATGTCCCCCTGCCCATGGGAACGCCATAGAAACTGGAATTGCGAGTAATAATAATCACATAATAATGATTAGCACAATTTAAAGAAATCTATTGCGTAGAAAATATTTTTGAAGACACAAACATCTGTTACAAAGCATTTAATTTTTGAAGCACGAATATTTTCAAAATCTCCAAAGAAACAGGGAGCTAACTAATATGTAAGATAAAAACTACAACGGGGTACAGGGAGCTAACTAACTAATATATAAGATAAAAACTACAATGGGGTATATATTGTTGCTTACTATCTATTTCCTCCCAAAGTTGTTCGTGAAACAAAATGTGAGAAATATTTAAATTTTATTCTTAACTTTAGAAATTTATTTTCTTTGTAACCTATTAAAACTATTGATTTTATTATTATATGATTTAATAAATAGATTCTTTAACCTCAACTCTAACTCATAATATTTTTTAATTTTACTAAAATATTTTTTTGTTTATTACCTTCTGTCGTAATCTTAGCCAGAATGTAATTATTTGTTGGGCGCCATCTACTCAGTCGGTAGAAAAATGAGTCTTAATCCCAGTCGTGTTTCTGTAATTGGCTGTGAATTGTAAAAATCGGTAATAATGACTCAGTTGGTAAATGTAGAAATATTTATTATTAACAATCAAATAAAAAACGGTTAAACTTATGGTTGTTGTGAAGGGTTTGTTGGACAGAAGAAGGTAAGCGTAATGTTTTTTCTTATTTATGAAATTAACAATAATATCAATTTTAAGACAGTCTAAATTTAATTACTTGCAAAAAATGTAATCTAACCTAATTATATGAAATACTTTTGGCCTTGTTTTGTTTATAGACGTTTTTAAATATTTAATACAGTTGGATATGGATAATAAAGCAAGATGCAACAGGATCTGGATTCTCTTTCAGGAACAAACGAAGGAATAAATGATTGGAATTCTTTTCTTGATTTACTTCTCAATTTTCTTGGTTTACATAAAATATAACCTCACTTAAATTTGACAGGTAAAACTTCTTTCATCAATCAGTATGGCTTTGATTCTAACTTTCCTTTGTTTTTGGAACGAGCTCTGATGTGGACAGTTCAAAAGATTTTGAGCAAAAGCCTCGCTTGACAGCGAAATTTGGTTTTTATAAACCATCATATCAAAGCCCACTCGATTGGGATTTGACAGAATTTTAAATTAAATTATAAAATTCAAGAATTATTAATTTTTATACATTTTTTGATTATTACCACGTCATTCTCGAGACAAAAAGAATGATTTTGACATAATTTATTTACTATTTCTTCTTAGATTAAATGTATATAAATACTTTTTACTTTCGTCATTATCGATTTCTTAAATTATATTAAACATTATTATTAATGCCTTTTTTACAGTAGGTGATACTTTAATTTTAGAAGTCTCAACACTTTATTTTCCCGATTTACTGTATTTCCCCTGAATTTAAATTGATCATATTGATAAATCAAGATATTGCATTTTGAGGTTAAGTTTAAAATTTATTTCTCTTCTAACATTTGAAATAACAATGTTCTCATTGTTGTAGTGATCTCAGACTCATCTGAGATTATTCTACTTTAACTTTTTCTATTTGATTCTTTGCTAAATTATTTGTAAATATTCTAAAATTGTCGATGAAAATCCCTTATGGAATTACCATGTTAAAATTTAATATCTAAAATTTTATATTTTCTTATATAATTACTACTCTAAAATTAGTTTCAAACTTTATTTTCTAAATTACATTCTGTCTAGTGATTATTTAAATTAAAATAAATAGTTAATTAATGGTTTTGATTAATTTATTTGTTTCTTTATTTCTCTATATATTAAATATAAGTTTTGTATTCTCTTTATTTAATATTATTCAACCGTTACAATATATAAAATATAAATCATTGTAACTCATTATTATTATTATTATTATTATTATTAATATTATTATTATTATATAGGACAAACTAGCCATTGCTTAAATAATAGGCTCTATAGCCATAAATACGAAGAAAACTGCGTTAAACAAACATATAACTTTATTGAATTTTCAGCTTGCATGTATTTTGTAATCCAGCATCATTGATCTTGTTTTTTTTTATTGCAATATTGCGTCTTTTACTTTGTTGTTCTATTACATTTGATCATCTGTCGTTATTTTCTTTTCTAATTCTTAATTACAATTAACAAATTTAAATATCAACGGAACAATCGGGAAAAATTGAACTTCCAAGGAGAATTTCAATTTTTAAATTTGACAAGTGACATGTGACAGTTTTGGCATAAGTAAGACATTTATTTCGGAATATAGACCTAATTTTTCTACGCCTCTGGTGGCATTTCTTCGGGTTTCAGGTCTTTGTTAAGAAGGTTATTAAATATGGGGATGCGTGCGTGGTCTCCAGGGGTTGGAACGTATTTAACAGGAAATATACGGTTCTCCGAAGAGAAATACTACCTATTGTTTCCATTTCGAAAGATTAAAGTGATTATTCTTTTACGCTGTCAGCAAAAGTGAAAGCCTTCTGTTAAATGTACATAAAAATAAAAGTCGTTCTAATTGTTTTTATATACTGAACAGCATCTTCAAGCCTGATGGCTTGACATAGTGCCCGTGTCCGTTTCTTTCCTAGAATGTGTTGGATTTAAGGATAAAATATTATGCAGGTTGAAATAAGACAAAGTGACTGGTTTTCCCGCCTAATAATACGTAATAACCAAGTTTAATAATGATTGTAAAAATTGAAGCTGTTTTCCTGAAAAATGTTTGACATTGATACTTAATGCCCTGAAAATCGTAGAAAATTATGAACGAAGAATTGATAGGCACCTTTTGTGTGTAAAATATCCAGGGCGAAACTCCTTTTCGACCTTTACGAAGTTATGGAGATCTCTCCCCGAATACTTAGCAGTTATTACGCTTTAGTACCACCACTCACTCTGAGAAATAAAACAAGTAGTACAAAACCGACTAACCGACTAACCCCTCTCTTTCTCCTTGGACCGTTTTTAAAACCAAAGATAGCTGAATGTGCAGAATCATTATTTTGGTTGGATCGCCCTACATTTTCTGTCTAGCTTAGACTCGTGCTTGAGCCCCCCAACCTTGACTTTCGTGATTCTGCACATCAGCGAAATTTAGCGGCGCGACCTGGTTTGGTTAAAAGTTTGGGTTTTCGATTGATTATATAAAATATCTGGTCACCGAGCTTCGCTCTTAATATTCAAATCTACATTTTTAAGCAGCCCAATGAGTATATAATTTAAGTATATTTATAACATGACAAATTATTAATTAATTCGCGAAAATCACGGAGTGGGCGACATCTACTTGAACTACTGATAGGGAGATAAATAAAAAGTTGATTGGCGATTGGCTTGAAAGTAGGCGGGAAAATTAAAAAAGCTGTCAGTGTTAATTTTCAATTGGCTGCAGCTGTTGTTGACGTTTATCAACTGCTTGTCACAGAGGTTAGTTAAATGCATTAAAGTTGCCTAGTTTCTGGGGATTTCACCCTTTTAGGGCAACTTCTACTGACGCTTGATCTTCGCGAATTGTCACGGTGGACAGGCCCCGTTTCCGGGACGTGCAACAGCAGCGTGTAGGGCACATGTCCCGTCAACAGAAGATCGCTCAGCTCACTCTATTTATCACTATATAAGAAAAACTCTATGTTCAATTGATTTTATTATTTTTTGATCTGCAGTGAAGGAAAATTATAGGTCTGATATTCATACTTGGGTAAAAACCTCCACAAAAACCTGTGACCAGACTCTCGAGGTGTGGCAGATATTGATATCATATTTTTTCAAAAATTCTTTCTCTCTCTCTCTCTCTCTCTGATCATGAAAACTTAAATATTAAAGCTGTCCGCATAATAAAATAGTAGCCGTAAGGGGTAGTCTCACACTATCGGGGAAGGGAAGACAGGTGTCCATTTTAACAGTGTTACTCAACGTTCCTATAAATATTTACCTAAACCCATGATTTCTGAAATTGAATTGGCAACGTTGTATTTTCAACTTTGAATTAATAAGATGGCTGTCATTTGACAAGCAAATTATTTATGTCCGTCAAATGAACCTTTCCTTTTTTATATAAAGCGACAAATTTAAAATTGAATTCTTTCTGATTAAAACGCCAGAAATTAAATAAAGTCAAACCTTTTTACTACTATACTATACAGAAGAAAGGAGTGCAGTATTTAATTTGCAGAACGTAGTACAGGTTCAAGAGGTAGAAATTTTATTTTTACCTCATCCTTCAATGCTTATTTGTAGTTAAAATTTAAATTTTAATACATCTGATCGGCCTAATATAGTTTTTGTCTAGATTCTTGTTTCCATGGTTTTTACTGTAATAAATTTGTTCTTTTGACAGATAAGTCAGACTTTATTTATTCATAGCCGTATCGTATGTATTTTAATTGATTCAGAATTTTGTATTAATATATATTTCAAAATGGCTTCATCAGTCCTCCTAAATCCTTGAAGGCAGAATTATTAGTAATAGCAAGGCAACATAAAAACAAATTCAAAAAATATATTATGGATGAGATGGCCAGAGAAAAAGGAATTAAAATTCTCAGATTTCCTCCGAACCACGCAGAGTTAAATTCCATTGAACTGATCTGGTCTCAATTATTAAAAGGTTATGTTTCTCAAAACAATAAAACATTTAAATTTCCTGATGTGCGAAATTTGTTTTTGAAGGCAGTTTCAGATGTAAATAGAGAACATTGGGGAAAATGCATTGATCATGTTTAAAAATGTGGAAAATTCATTTAGGAAAGTGGATATATCAATGGATAATTTAATAGAACCGATAATAATAAACATCAGAAAAGACAATTATAGTGATGCCAGTAGTTTTAGTGAAGACAGTGACTTTTAAAGATAGTTCTTGAACTAACTTTTTTTTTAATCTTTGAGTTTAGGTAAGTACTGAAGCGTTACTTTTAATGCCAAGAGATTTAATTTAATCCCAACATATAATCCTCCTTGTTATTTATTGGTTAAATTTAATTCGTTCAATGTTAAAGTGTCGGATGCATAAAGTTTATTTTTATTTTTTGTAAATAATATAACTTCAAAATTTAATCTACGAAGTGCGTATATATATTTTATATGCTGTGACCTTATTTATATTATAGAAACTTATTTTGCAAAGTACGCCTATGGAATGTGACATTATATCCCCACTTTGACTGTACTCATCTATCCTTTATAGTATATATTACTATAGAAACAAGTTATTATTATGTGCCGTTGCTAGGAAATAAAACTAAAAGCTTAACTTTTCTTGTAAATATCTCGGAAGATCGAATTTTCACAGACATGAGACCTACATTTTTCGCCGATTTAGATAGGAATTAGTCTACCCTGAAAGTTTCATTGAATTCTGACGAGTGGATTTCGAGATCCTCTGGACACACACACATACACACACACATACAAACCTTGCTCGTTTAATAGTATTTGATAAACTTGTATTAAAATAGTTTTGATAAATAAACTGTTCTAAGAAGATTTTGACTTTTCGTAAATATTTTAACTATATTTGGGATACCTTCTTTTATTGTAAGAATAACGTTAAAATTGAACATCAAATACTGAAAAGGTAAATGGCGTTTTAAATAATTTTAAAAGAGCTGTAAATTTCTTTGGCCGCGGTGTGGCAAATTTTATTGTAGCGGGAAGTAATTGAATTTGTTCTGGAAAGAAAAAGGATACGATTTATCCAGTTAAGTGGCTATAGATCACCGATTCTGGATGTAATGAAAGTGGCTACCGGAATGGCGCGGCATATACACACTACCACACCAGAGTCTCGACTATTTGCCATTTAAATTAATTATTTCAGGTGATTTATCGAAAGTCGGCCAATTTGAAGACATGCAATTTCCTATTACAGGTATGAGCACTACGGGTAGCGTTATTAAATTGTTTCCGATTATAGAGAAGAAAAAAATAAAACATTGAACACTCCTGGGTCAACTCTATAATGATGAAGACATCAATTCAAATTATTAAGTCAATTTAGAACAACATGTACTGTAATTATTTAAATAAAGGTACTGAAATATGAGGAGCGAATAAGTAATAATCTACATTTTTTATTATTTTGTTTATATGTTTCAATTATTCAATTTAAATATTAGCTTGTGTTGAATAAATTTAGTCATAAGTACTCAATCACGATTATTATGCAACATGCAAATTGATATGTTTTCCTTCATTTTAAGAAAAATCATAATAATTGTAAATGCTTAATATTTTCAAGGTTTTTAGTTATACTACGTTTTAAAACGTCATTTAAAATGATAAAAATTAAATTCGACAAGATGTAAACACTTTAATTCTAATTTTCTTAAGCTCGGTGGCACGAAAAATAAGATAAATATATCGGGAAAATAATCCTCAAAAAAAAATGTCGATTTTATTTATGTATCAAGGGAATTATAAGGGTCTTAATTCCAGAGGTAATAGATTATTTTATTTCTGATCGATTTAAATAAAATAAGCAGCAATGACATTCACTAAATATAATGAAACACTGACAGCAATATTCAACAAACGTCAAAATATCCTAACAACGGGAATTAAGCCTGACAACGGAAAATTAAGGCACCTGTAATATCCTAAGGGAGTTATGACACATTTTTGAGACCAATGGGCTATTTCCCCGCCCTTCCACAAATTTCAGACAGCTGAGATTTTCGGGGGTGAATGTACCCATGAATACCTGCAAATTAAAAAAAATGGTGCCGCTCAGACCGATGCCCGAGTTGGCACCTTCGTTTATGGGACTAAAAGTATTTTTTATCTCGAAAACCGTAAACGATAGAAGAAGGGTTAAATAGAAAAAGTTATGTATTTGATAGGTCAATCAAAATTAAAAATAAAATTTAAAATATCTCTTACAGTTCTCAATATATACAGGGAAAATAAAAAATGGTCGTTTTTAGGAATTAGGACGTTTATTTTTTTAAAATGCCAGAGGGACTTTTCGATACAACGTTTCGTTTCTTCAGAACCTCCATCAACTTATTTTTTTTCGTAATATATTAATACCGGGCGTGCCAGAAGTTTCTGACCCATTTTAACTGCAAATATCTCGGAACTCAGAAACGATAGGGAGGTGCGGTTTTCTTTTTATATAAAGTTTTTTTCAATAATTGTTTATATAGTAAAATCTTATATAGGGTGTTTTGCTTTTTTCAAATGCAAATATCGTCGATTTTTTCAACGACACACCCTATATATTTTTATTCTATCTGAAAGGTGAACTCTTTCCCTTTCCGAAAATGTATAATTTGTTGAAGTTTGGATGAAAAATAATTGCGTTATTTGGTTTTTAATGATGATTGTTTAAGTTTTAAATAAGAGAAAATTTGCAAAATTTGCCTGCTAACTAATAATAATAAAAATTTCGACATCCTAAGATCGGTTTCTGCCTTTCGGCTTCATCAGTTAGGCTTTTCGAATCCAATAAATAAAATTCCAAGCTCGTGCAAGTCAATAGCTATATCCGCTATAAGATATTTTTTAGATGTGCTACCATCTATGGTTAGAAGAGAGTATCGACAATAAATTTTGACTGAATCTAGTCAAGATGTCACTCTCTTCTTTTTATCCCTTTAAGAGATTAGTACAAAGTTAGTAAGCCAGCAAGGAATTTTAATTTATTAGATTCGACATCCTAAGATCGGTTTCTGCCTTTCGGCTTCATCAGTTAGGCTTTTCGAATCCAATAAATAAAATTCCAAGCCCGTGCAAGTCAATAGCTATATCCGCTATAAGACAACTTTTTTAGATGTGCTACCATCTATGGTTAGAAGAGAGTATTGACAATAAATTTTGACTGAATCTAGTCAAGATGTCACTCTCTTCTTTTTATCCCTTTAAGAGATTAGTACAAAGGGATAAAAAGAAGAGAGTGACATCTTGACTAGATTCAGTCAAAATTTATTGTCAGTACTCTCTTCTAACCATAGATGGTAGCAAATCTAAAAAATTTTTATACCGGATGTGTTTGAAAGAAGCACGACTTAACACCAGAAACCCGATAACTAAATAATTATAGAAAATAACAAAACAAACTTGAAAAATGTATACCAAATTTTACTAAAAATTAACATATAAATTATATAATGGTAGATGTCTACATAACTGCCTATCCTTAAAAATCAAATAACTCACTTATTTTTTATCTAAACTTCAATATATTATACATTTTCGGAAAGGGAAAAAGTTCACCTTTCAGATAGAATCAAAATATATAGGGTGTATCGTTAAAAAAATCGTCGTTATTTGCATTTGAAAAAGACCGTTTTTTTAAAGCACCATATATAAGATTTTACTAAATAAACATTTATACTGAAAAAAACTTTATATTAATAGAAACTGTTCAGTGAAAACCGCACCTCCCTATCGTTTCTGAGTTCCGAGATATTTGCAGATAAAATGGGTCAGAAACTTGTGGGACATTAGGATAAAAAAATAAAACAATAAATTATGGGAATATACATCATTTATTAGGGACAGAAAAATCATACAAAGTTTTACAAAGGAACGTAAAATTTTCAACGATTTACTTAGTGTCAATACACGTAGCTACATACAAAGTTAACAAAATAAGTTTGAAAATGTAAAAAACTAATAATTTGTTTCAGTGTGTATAAGATAGGCCTACGTATATATAACATCATTTTAAGCTACATATATGCATATAGTCTATTTACTTAAGACTAAGTACCTAATTAATATTGACTCTTCAGAGCAACCGGGTATTTTTTAACAACCACATCAAAACAATGACAAGCGGAAAGAAAAAACGGCCTAATCCCGGTCATAACAGCCATTTTATAAATATATAACTACATAGGTACACCATTTTGCATAAAAATGTATCTACAAATATTCTAGGTGTTCTTTAAACCTGACGTGCAATGCTCTGTGCGTTTGTCCAATATCTAATACTTTGCAAAATGGCGAGCTATCATTACTCTAGAAGAGTATTATCTTGTATCACATCAAAATGGCGAACAAATATAAGCTGTACCTTTAGAGTTACTTTTGAAAAAAAAATTCATCAGAAAAACTCAAATTCTAGATCTACTTATTGACATAGTTGTAACTTCAGTTACTAGTAAAAACTATACAGTGTGTCACAAAAGTTTCAGACTATTTATCTATCATTAAACGAAAATCATTTGTATGTGATGGCCTTATGTGTGGAAATATTGCTTTTATATTAAAATTTGCCTTAAAAATTTCAAAAAAAAAATATTTTTCTTAAACAAACGAGTGCCTAATCATCAACTTTCGAGACACTGTATATAAAGTAAATGTGATATATCTAATGCTACGTATTGACATTATTCATTACTATTTACTCTTATTATACATTTTTATCTAATAGCCCCTTAATTTAATATTGCGATACGTTTGTTTCGAAAATATATATTTTTCAAAAATTGGGGCTAAGCAGTTGATTATCAACAAATCTAAAATTTTGAATTGTATACACATTTTCAAAAGCGGTTTTAAGCAATAAAATCAAGTTTATGGAATTTATCTTTTCTCTAATAACAGAAAAGAAACATTCTCGCTCTTAAGATTGAAAGAAAATTCTGAATTACTTGTCTCTTATGTATTTTATACGTATTTCATTCTAACTCTAGTGTCAGAATGTTGATTCTGTAAATATCTCGTCGGCATTCTAGATAGCCATGAATTTCATGTTTGACAGTTCTACTCTTAAAAAATTAAAAATATTATATTTTATTAAATTTTTTTTCGTAATTTATACAATGAATTTTTAAACACACTAATAAATATTCAGTTCAAAACAATTCAAAGTAAAAATGAGGTTTTTATTGGAGACGGTGGATTATAAAATAGCCAGGAATATTTGAGAAGTTAAAAAATCGAAAATCCTAAAAATGAAGACTCCAAACGTTCCAAAAAGTAAGAGAGGAGTTATTATCAAAATCAAAAATTTGATTAAGTTTTCAAATAAGGCGTCACTCGGTACCCTGCTATTTAAAAGAGTGGTATAATAGATCTTTAGGGGATTAGTAATCACACTAGTAGTCACACTGGCGCCCAACGTGGGGCATCAGTGTGACGTTATTATTTGTGGTGAGGTTTAATCACTGAAATGATTAAATAACTGATTGAGGAAAGTATTGAATTTAATACAACATAGTTTTTAACGTGAAATGTTGAAGTTCAACCCTTAAAACAAAACTGATTACTATTAAAAAAGAACAATTAGAGCGAGATAGGTTAATAATGTCTACGGGGTTGGCGGCGTTGCCGGCTCTCGCACAACATCTACCATCTTGTTACAACTTTGTTATTTCATTCAAATTCCATAAACTTATTTTACCATTTATTTTATTAAATTCACTCCGCATGCGTTTGTGGAGCAAATTTCGGAAAAATATGCATTCCCTAAAATGTACATCTTTAAAAAATACATTTCAGAAATATGTATAAGTATCAAATATTTTTTAAGTTTTATAATAAGATATATTACTCTAGTTATTGGACTGGACAGCTGAAGTCACATTTATATGATATGTGTGCAGTTTCATAAAGATATGTATTTTTTTTACTAACTATAATTGATTAGTAAGGTGGGAAACTAATCAGTTTGTTCTACTTCATCATTAAATTTTATACAGGGTGTTTTATTAGGAAATGCGCGTACGTTAAAAGATACACTGCATTTTTTTAATATTAGATAGAATAAAATTTGTTATTCTGGCTCTGACAAATTTGTATTACCTCAAAACAACACCCTGTATATCAGATTTTGTATAAATTTAAATTTATATACCCTTAATGTATGCGCATTTCTGTGACTTAATTACTTTTTTTTTAAATATTTTTTCGTGTATCTGTAACAAATATGTCTTAAGCCACCTTACTAATAGAAAAGTTATATTTTCACAATAATTGGCACTCTACTATAACCACATTAGTTTCTAAATTTTTATAATGTAATTCGAAAAAAACAATATGTTGATGTTTACATTACTCTTTTATATATTAACATAAATTTACAATTTTTTAGCATCATTTCCATTTTGTAAGAGATTTAGATTTACGAGAGAAATTAAAATTTAAATTCTTTAATTTTTTTTTAAATTAATATTAGTATTCCTATTATTTATTTGCAAATGTGCCACCATATGATGGATGTAAGAGCTAAGTCAAATTTTTTGAATTTTTTCGAATTTATACATAAAGAGAAGCTTGTAAAAAATTTGTCAATAAATTTGGGCTGGAGCTTCGCGAGATATGTGTCAAAAACGGCATTTTTGATATTTTTCGAGTGGATTGCTTCACTAAATTGGGCACTTTAAATAAAGAAATAAAATGTTGGATTTTCTTAGACAAAAGTATACACAAAATCCTTCTTTTTAAGTTAAAAAATTTTTCTCTATTGTTTTTCCAAAAATGGCGGCCAATTCATTTTTTTTTCGAAAAATGCCGATTTCGGCTGGACAAATTACCTTTTTTTTTTAATTTTTTAAATCTCAGTACAAATTATTATTGATACATACCATCAATTATTTTATATTTTTTCGAATTACATATTTTTGTTATAAAAACTAAATTCTTCACAAGGCCGAATCAACTACTTGCTATAGACGGTGTTCAGCATTTCGAAATAATAATTTTTTAATAGATTATTTTTTAACAGTTAACAGATAACATTTGTTTAAGCGTAACACTGACAAAATATAGTATTAAACACTTAACATCGATGAATACCATCCTATATTTTGAAGGAAAAAGAGTTAGGAGCATATTTTTTTGTAAAATACGAAGCCTGAAAAATAATAGCGATTTATATCATTTAAAAATTGTTGGAGGGGAATTAAATCACCTTTTTTAAGGTGTCACTCGACCCCTCTTGTTAAATAAAGCGTAAGGTATGTATTTGTCGTTTTGGAACCAGTATAATAATATAAAAAACCGATGCTTACGCGTTTTTTTTTAATTTACATTTCCTACAATATAAGTGATATGTTTGTTTTAAAATTGATATGTCTTTTAAATGATGTTTCAATTTGCGCAATCCCTATATATATGTAAAGCTTTTTTCACAGATTTTTTTGATGTACAGGGAAAAAGGTATACACACTATAAAAGTTTTAAAAGTCTAATAGTAAATTGTTAGGCACTATTCTAAAAACAGGAGTGGACACTTCTCATTTAAAATAAATAAATATTTGGGTTTATTCAAGTGATGTCTTCAACAAATATCCTGCTGATATAATAATAAGTGAAGAGCTTTACAAATTTTTTAAAATTTCTATTATTAAACTTAAAAATTCCTTGCACGGTCCTTACTTGTTTGCTGCAAGGTTTATTTATTTATATACTTATTAATTTATTTATATATTGTTGAAATAATTACGCACATTAGAAGCAATTTTGCACTAGTGTCACTCTGCTTCTTTTGTCAATCCAATATTAGACCAGGACCAATCATTTTTGAAACAAAAAATGTACGTTTTGAGGGTGAAATATGCATTCTATCGGAAAAAGTTTAATAAAAAAGTTGTAGATAATTAAAAAATCTAAAAACTTTTGTATTCATCATTTTTCGACGTAACCTCAAAATTATCGAGCAGCAGGACAAAGTTCCTGTACATTATTTCACCTATATTTAATTTTTTTTTATAGTCCACAACCTTGTAAAATGTTTTTCACTTTATCGATTTTTAGCTCCAAACCGTAACCTCTGACATTTTCACTTTCAATAAAATCCGTACTCGTGACAATCTATCGACTGTATTTTTTTTTTGTAGACTACCATTAAAATATATTTATTTTAAATAGATCTACGGTATCCACTCCTCCTTAATAGTATATATAACAGGCATAAGAACGACAGGGTGGCAAAAGCGCTACCACTTGATATATATTTAACACTTTAAAATGATATTTGCGGCTCTTAAGGCTAAAAAACTTGTCATACAGATGCAATAACTGGCCCATAGACGGCCTTACTTTGAGGGTAGGTATAATAGGTAAAGGGGTTTTTGTAATTCGATGAGATAATGAGTTTCCCCTTAAAGATAAAATTTGTTATTTTAGTCAGGATTTGATACATAAGAAATACCAGAGTTGCTTAAATAGATCTAGAGATTTTAGACTATGGTTTTAAGGGAAAAGTATTTATAATTTCTACAGTCTTGTTTTCAAAGCAGGTTGGGTCCCTATTTTTTCTACTCGTTATATAAGGGTTGCTGAAAAGAAAGACTTTCTGCATAAAATCTTATATACTGAGAAGTCACTGATCTGGATATATTTCATAACATTTTTTATACATGCGATATATCACCTTCTCTTTGGACTGCTAATCACCCTTCAGATTACTGGCAACTCTAGTTTTTTTGGCTCTTTATTACAGTTATTTTCGAAAAAACGTATGTTTTGCTTAAATAACCCACAAATATTTTAAGGGGAAAGACACTCTTAAGATTTATTGTTCCTCGAATTGACTATATAAGCGTGATGGACAGTTATATACATATATTAACATAAAAAAAGTTGTGCCTACTAATATTCTAGACAAATAACATGTGAATGTCATTTTGTTTGTAATATTACCAATTAGTGGTCTACAGCAATAAAGCGTTTTGTTTCAGGTCGGTGTAGGTCTGAATAGAAATTTGTATTTCATTATGAAGTTAAATAAGATAAAATATTCTAATTTTTTTTGTAAATCATTAATTTTCCTAAAAACCAATAAGTCCTATACCTGGATTTTTAAAGAGTCAGCTTATGTGACTTACCCTGTACGCTTATAGGATCGTTGGGTCCAAAATGCGAACCAAAAAGGGTAGACTACCTGCCAATAGTACTGCAATCCTAGATGAAATTTGATACTGACGTCACATCATGTCTCACTGTTCCATGTCAACTGTCACTCCCCATAAAAGCTTTCTCGCCAAGAGAAGTATACTCTTTTTACTCTTTTTATTATTCCTGATTATCAGTTCGGATTTAGAGAAGAGCATTCCACAATCCAACAGTGTCATAGAATTATCAACAAAATTAAAGAAAGCCTAGAAACTAAAAAGATGTGCGCAACAGTTTCTCTTGACATTCAGCAAGCCTTCGATAAAGTATGGCGTGATGGACTTATTTACAAGCTAAAAAGAAATCTCCCTCATATTAAAGTCATACCTATAAGACAGGTACTTTCAAGTAAAACTCGATGACACTTTGATCTCTTACTTCCCTATAAAGTCAGGAGTACCACAAGGCAGCGTTCTGGGGCCATACTTATATCTTATCTACACTGCAGACCTACCGGTAACAGATCATACCGCAATTGCAACATTCGCGGACGATACAGCAATTTTGACATCGAACACAAAGCCACAACAGGCCTACGAAAACCTACAAAACCATTTAAACCTACTACAAAACTGGCAAAAGAAATGAAGAAGACCCACATACTAACAAAAAAGAATCAATGAAACCTAAAAATCAGGCAAATGTACTGGCTGTTGGGAAGAAAGTCTCAGCTGTCACTAGAAAATAAAATTCTTATCTATAAAGCCATATAAAGCCATATTAGAGTTGAACTCTGGGGATGTAGCAAGCCCTCAAACACAAAGATGCTACAGACAATCCAGTCCAAAATTATTCGTATGATATCAAACCATACCCTACACAATGACTTGAAGATCCCAACGGCAACGGAAGTCATACAAACACACGCCGACAGATACAAAGTACATCTAGGATTAAAGGACCTTTTCTGGTGGCAGGTAGTCCACTCTTTTTGGTCCGCATTTTGAACCCGCCCCGTAGGTTATCTGTCTTTGATAGGACCTATTTATTTTTTACTTATTTTTATGATTTTAAAAAATTTCCTAAACTCAAACCTCACCTTACCTTGGTACTGATACAGTCTCAAATTATTTATTCTTATATCGCTGGCATAAATTCACAATCTCGTATCTTTGGTTCAGTCATTTTTGTACCCAATTGGAAGGTACAAGTTTTGAAAAAAACCTTTAAAATAAATAAGTAATGTGGCAGTTAATTTTTGAGTCATTTTTACAATTGAGCTAGTGACCAATCTATTGGGAACAATACGTAATAACCAAAATCATTTTTTGATATTCTTATAATTTATAATGATCTAAAGATATGAGGTTTTGATTTTTTGCTGACGATTTCAAGAATAAACCCTGAACTCAACATAAAAAATTTACAATTTCATGTATATATCATATATTTACACACTATTTTTGGCTCATATATATGTATTTAATGATATGTGTATGTTTTCTTATATCACCAAGTTTTATAAAAAATTTTGTATCTAATACCATGCCCGTATTAATATTTTTTACAAATTGATTGAATATCATCCAAATAGCGGTTTAATACCGAGAACAAGGTATTAGATTTTAAATTTAGAGGTACTTACTTTTTTCTTCTATAAAGCATGCGCGAAAAAAGTAGCACTGTCGATCCTACTTACATCTAACATAAGAATAGTTTTTCTATATAAATAGTAGGTATTAAGATCGTTTAATATGATTGTCTATGACTCTGTATAAATATTGATTGCACTTTTTCTAGTTTACTTTCAAATTTATACTTAGTCAAATCAAATGCTCACATTTTCTTCAAGCATGCATGATTTGCAGACTTCATTTGTGTCTTACAAGCATCACTATAAAAAATTCCTTGAAGATCATCTTAAAACTAATTTGTGGGACTTAGATATTCCTCTTTCCTGTATAGGAAGAGCCTTAGATGAATTAAATAAGATGTAAGCACAACAATTTTTAAACAGGGAACAATATCAACACGCATAGTTTAATAAAAATTCGTTAGAATAGTAGGTAGATTCTTTTTTTTCAATTTGACAACCTGCTAGAAAGTTTGGACGCTATTAAAGAAGCATGTATCCGTTTTATCTTCAAAACTCGAACTCTATTTTTTACATCTATAGTAGTACCAACTCATTCTTTGTCCTTGCTAGAATTACTTCGTCGCCCGTGTCTAAATTCAGTGGCGGCGATTAGGGGGGCGTTGGGGACAGCTGCCCCCCACTTTTAGAGGGATGTATCGATAAATAAATGTTATGTTTATTCCGTTTTAAACATTTCAGGGTAGGAGTTATGTAAAAATTATTTGTACAAAGTCTTCGCCCCCCTACTTCTAATGTCCAATCGCCGCCACTGTCTAAATTTGCCCCAAAAATATAAATTACTTATTTATAATTACTATACTCCCTTTAAAAGTTTAAATTATTATGCGATTCTAATTTTAACATCAACACTTTCCGAAACGTATTCAGTGAAAATCCTTAGGAAGCCATAACGCCGACTATCCTCCTAAATAATTCAAAATTAAAGTCGAAAAAGGACAGGAAACGGCCATTTATACAACTGAAAAGGACTTGATCATACACATTCGCAAAAACGTTGAGCCGATTAGGGCGGGTCTAAATCCATTAGTAAGGTTAACCAATCACTGGTTAAATAGAAGAACGGGGTTTTCTTGTATTTAGAAAAAGCTCACAAGCTTACTAACAGCTTTATCCTGAATAATTCACTAATCGTGAGCTTGGCTTTCTGATGATGATTCAAATAAATGGTAGAGTATATTGAAATTAAAGACGGGCGGAATAATACTAAAAAAAAATCATCAATTTGCATTCCGAAAATTTTGAAGCGTCAGAAATTATTTTTATAGTAGACAAATTGTCTCATAAAACCAGTTTTTGAAAAGAAATTGTTAGATTTATTCCTCGAACGAAGTTGACAGTGATTGAATTGACATTTTCTCTTTTGGAATGTGTTTTTGATAGTACATACTTAAATGTTTATATGTTATTTTTTTACCGCTTTTATTTTTCCGCCCTCCACTCACTATACCATAGAAGAAGGTAATGTGACGGGAGAAAAAACTCGCGCAATCTATAAATTATCCTTTTTTAATGAATTAATGTTAAATACAATTTTTCATGAACCGTTTAACATAAGCAGAAAACAAGTTATGGACAAAATAATTTTTTTTTTAAATTTTTTTACGCCATTTTTTTAGCGCCATCTGGACTATGGTATTTGAAAAAAAAATACTTTTGCAGAAAATCGTAACATATGTTTTCTACAATTATCTAGTAATTTTTAGCCTTATGGGATAATTATTTTTTAAGTTATAGTCTGTTAAAGTTGAGCAAAATTTTTGTTTTTTAAAAAACATTTTCAATTTTTAGTCAATAGCGTGAAAAGTATTGATTTTTGAAAAAAATTTAAAGAGGCAAATATTCTTTATTGTACATCTCGATATTATCAGCCAAAAAAAGTTACGGGAAAAAAATACATTTTTTTAATGAAATTAAAAAATCGTAATTTTCTACGCCCTATAACTCGGGACGGGTTTATTTTCATGAAAAATTGTATTTAACATTAATTCATTAAAAAAAGGATCATTTATCGATTGTGAAAGTTTTTTTCTCTCTCACATTTTGATTATACCTGATTACAAAGTTTCTGTTCCTCTCTTTCTACATTTCCAATTTTCAGCCTTTAATCAATATTTATCAACCCCAAAAACATAAATAATGACATTTTTTCATCAATATAATTAATTAATTGCATTTACTTTTGATTAATAATTAATTTAAAATCATTTATAAACAAAGATCTGCAAATTCTAATATATAAACATTTTAATATTAGATTTTAGAAATAGAATGCAAAAAAACCATCAAAATCGATTCACTGCCACTTTCGTTCGAGGTTTTTCACTTTTTACTACTAACGGCACTCTACTAAATGCCCAAAATAATAACGAATTGGTAAAAACTTACTGTAAACAAAATTATGAATTGATATTTATATTGACACAAGATTTATTGCTTAAAAAATGAGGTGAAGTATAAAAAATCACGTTTATTATTTTCATATTGATTTGAAAAATGCACGTAACAAATTGTTTTTCTCATTAACATATATTATTACAACAAATAAAACAATTATTGATGCTACTTTATTGCATTTTTTTCTACTTCAAATAACTTTTGAAGGTTGAAAAGAGTGGACAAGTATCATCAGCTAAATTAAAAAATTAATAAACATGAGTAAATAATATTTCAATATAAATTTAAATAAAGATAAAGTGAAAGGCGGAGGGCGCGTCAGAAAAATATTCCCAACCCATCTAAAAGATATATTTCTTATTTCTATTTTATAATATCAATTAAATTAATGTAATTCCTGTTCGTAATTGAATTTACGAATTTTTATGACATTTCGCAGCAACCTTATGATGTTTACTACCTGAGTGATATAACTTTTAAAAATAACTCAAATATTAAAAAAAATCTGACGAACTTTTATAGTTGTATATTAGTCTGGTTCACAAGTGCCATTTCCCTCGAAACCTGATCGCCACCACCGAAAATTATGATTTTGAATGGCATCTAGAACGTTCTGTCAAAATTCCAAAAGGGGCTGAAAAAAAATGCAAAAGTTATAAACAATTAAGTAAAATAAAAAATAAGGGTTTGGTTTTTTTGAAATATTTCAAAAACTATTTGAGATAATCTAATTTTGAAAAAAGATCCTTAAAGAGCAGGAAATTTCCTAAAAAAAGTCCTATCTCCCGGAACTGTACCAACAACCCTTATAATTTTAATTAAGCGGCGAAAATAACGGTAAAAACGCGTGAACTAAAAAAATTATTTTAACTGATTAAATATTAATATTAAGGAATAAAAAAATTTGGGTACTAAGTAGATATATCAATAAACATTAATCCGCCAACAAAAAAATTTTATCACAATTTTTTTATTAGTTATGGTTTTGTTAATTAGTTAATTTTCACCATTTTAATGTTAACATAAAAACGCTGATTATTTCAAAACAAGAAATCTAGAATTTTTTTTGATTTATTTGAGCTAATCTTAAAAGAGTTTAGAAGAGATCCCCGTTGGAAAAATTCAAAAATTTTGATTTTTCGTTTTTTTATTAACAATCAAAGGCATGAGTAATAACAGAAAGAAAACTACAAGTGCAAAAGTACAATATTTTTAAAAGTTAAATAAAAAATAATAAAAAATTTTTTTCAATAAAAAAATATATATGGTTGTTTTTGTAATATTTTTTAGTATTTAAGAAAAAATATTGCGTAAAATTGCATTTGTTTATAACAAATTGTTTTTTTAATAAACAAATGAAAAGTTAATAAAAAAATTATTTTTTTTTATAATACGAAAGAACATAATAAATAATGATTTTTTAAAAAAAAATGGTTCCTTAATATTAATATTTAGTAACAAAAAAAAATTGTTAATTAACAAGTGCGATTTTTGTTAATAAAAAATTTTTTTTTAAGTAACGATTTTTTTTTAAAATCATTATTTTCATCAAGGATGAAATTCCAAAGAAAAAGTTTTCAAAAATATTATAAACAATGCATTTGTTTATAACAATTATTTAAATAATGTTAGTTAAAAATAAACAAAAATTATTGTTATATGGCTTTTATCAATAAGAAAACAAAATATTAACAACGATTGGAAAAAAAAATTTCCTAATGGCTTTATTTACATAAATAATTTTTTAATGCCTTTGATTGTTAATAAAAAAACGAAAAATCAAAATTTTTGAATTTTTCCAACGCGGATCTCTTCTAAACTCTTTTAAGATTAGCTCAAAAAAACAAAAAAAATTCTAGATTTCTTGTTTTGAAATAATCAGCGTTTTTATGTTAACATTAAAATGGTGAAAATTAACTAATTAACAAAAGCATAACTAATAAAAAAATTGTGATAAAAATTTTTTGTTGACGGATTATTGGATTATTGTTTATTGATAGTCTACTTAGTACCCAAATTTTTTTATTCCTTAATATTAATATTTAATCAGTTAAAATAATTTTTTTAGTTCACGCGTTTTTACCGTTATTTTCGCCGCTTAATTAAAATTATAAGGGTTGTTGGTACAGTTTAGGACATTTTTTTAGGAAATTTCCTGTTCTTTAAGGATCTTTTTTGAAATTTCGATTATCTCAAATAGTTTTTGAAATATTTCAAAAAAACCAAACCCCTATTTTTTAGAAAACGAGTAAGGAATTTAATTTATCAGATTCGACATCCTAAGACCGGTTTCTGCCTTTCGGCTTCGTCAGTTAGGCTTTTCGAATCCAATAAATAAAATTCCAAACTCGTACAAGTCAGTAGCTATATCCGCTATAAGATAAAATTTTTAGATGTGCTGCCATCTATGATTAGAAGAGAGTATTGACAATTATTAAAAGCAAAAAATTCCCGGTGTATTGGGGTTGCATACACAATTTGCATTGTGTGTTGCAAAGCTTTTATTTGACTGATTCTAGTCAAAATGTCACTCTCTTCTTTCGTATCCCTTTCAGAGATTTTCTAACTTTGTATTAATCTCTGAAAGGGATACGAAAGAAGAGAGTGACATTTTGACTAGAATCAGTCAAATAAAAGCTTTGCAACACACAATGCAAATTGTGTATGCAACCCCAATACACCGGGAATTTTTTGCTTTTAATAATTGTCAATACTCTCTTCTAATCATAGATGGCAGCACATCTAAAAACCCTATTTTTTATTTTACTTAATTGTTTATAACTTTTGCATTTTTTTTCAGCACCTTTTGGAATTTTGATAGAACGTTCTAGATGCCATTCCGAATCGAATGAGCCCAATTCAGTTATTTAATGATTGCTTGTAAGAACAAATTCAATACTTCGCGGCCACTGCCATCTACGGACTTTTCGCACTATACCGGATGTTTCAGAAAAATATAATTCTGCAAAAAAAAATACTGTAAAAGATGTTGATAATGATATCAATTTTGGTAGTGTTGTTGATTAGCAAATGTTTTCTCCTGAAAATTCAATATAGTAAATTTAATTTTTTTTGGATAATAAAAAAAAACATTTTTTTTACATCCGGTAAGTCACTTCGAGTTGATGCACTGACAGTATTTGGCGTTAAAAATAACTCAGTTTACTAATCAAAGCTCTATTATTCATTATTTTTGTACACTATCGACTCAGGTCAAATGTTCTGGACGACTTCCAACACTCATATTATAATATTTAACATGTTGTGAGATGTGATTGCTTTGGGCCAAGTTAAACGGATCAAAATGTATCTAAATTTAGAGATTATATAACTCTTAATTGCCATTACTAAATTGTAATTGATTATTTAAATGTTAGTTGAGCGTTACATATTTTTTTGAAAACGTACAGGTCCCACCTTGGCTTTTACAGCGTAAATTCATATAATTCCGGGTAACTGTCACCTCATTTTTGTTTACAAGTGTAATATCTCACCGTTTATGAGATTTACTCACATAGTCCAATTTTTTAGGTGTGCCTAGTAAATATTTTAATTTATACTGCTTAGTTGATTATTTTTGGCCAATTTGAATGTTAATAAATGGCTATTGTTTAAATTACTGAGTTACAATCGGTCTATTGGAGTTATGAACCAGTAAATTGGTTGATGAAAATACCCCAAAAGCTTTTTAACAATGCTTTCGTATATTTTGATCTTAAACCTTTCGCAGCACTAGTCTGAACAATGTTTTGGGAGAATAATATAAGAAAAAAACCAGAACTTTACGCATCCTGTATGGTAAAGTGTTTCAAAAAAACGTTACATGCGTAAAACGGTTGCCATAAAGTTAATTAATCATTAAAGTGTGTTTTTATCAATTTTTTTTTAATTTTACGTCAAAATAGAGATTACTAAACTGAGTTATTCATCTTCTAATACAATCCTTAAATTTCAAAAATAATATTAAACATTTCTATTCGAGCAATGGCATCCATTCATTTCGACATTGCTCCAATATATGCGTATACAATCACATTCAGTTTTTTCTTCATTTTCAATTTTTCTCTTTTTAAAAATACGTGTGTCACAAGCTCTTCCTACTAAGTGAAACTAAATTCATTTACACAGTGTATATCATTTACAGGGTCCTCAGGGATTCCAATATCCATATAAGAAGTGGAAGTAGCAGTTGGTGAGTGGATGTCATCCACCTTTCTGTGCTGGATGCCATGTTGCTGATGTAGGTGTTGACGCACGGAGCTTCTGCCGAACCTGTAAGTAAAAAAGCCAAAATTAGACTTTATTTTACTCACTTTATGTTGAGGGTTCTGGAATAAACCCTATGTTGTGCCAGTTTCCCAGGACGGCCAACAATGTGTTACCGCCTTTTTAAACTGCATCGTTATATTCTAAGTGGACTGTAATATTTTGTCTTCTCAACTCCATTCAACAAAAACAATGAACACTTTTATTTAACCATTTATTAAACTTGTTAAATAAATAAATGAATAAAACAACAACGTAACAAAGGATTACCTTAAACTAGTAATCATGAACAAAGTATTATAATTAATATGTGCTTAACAAGCACTAACACATATTAATGAAAAATGAATTAAAAGAAATGATCACATCATTCAGAAAATATTATTTTGCGTGCATTCTGCGTGAGTGATGAAAAGATACTGGAGGGTCCTAGCCTGATACGCAGCTAGAGACACACTGACTTGCCGTACTAAGAGGCATTATGAAAAATGAATTTATTTACGAGGTTTTCTGTAACCCCGGAGTATGCGTTCATAATGAAGGCTCGATACACACTGTCACTGATTTTAAATTGAATTGGACTGCTTGATACGCAGCTAAGTCCCACTAACTTGCCGTACTAAGAGGCATTATGAAAAATGAATTTATTTACGAGGTTTTCTGTAACCCCGGAGTATGCGTTCATAATGAAGGCTCGATGCAAACTGTGATAAACGAAATATTTTTTACGTTGAGCTGGTGTCAACGGAGGGTCTAACCTGATTCGCAGTTAGAGACGCACTCACTTGCCGTACTAAGAGGCATTATGAAAAATGAATTTATTTACGAGGTTTTCTATAACCTCGGAGTATGCGCTCATAATGAGGGCTCGAAACACTGTGATAAACAAAATATTTTACGTTGAGCTGGTGTCAACGGAGGGTCTAACCTGATTCGCAGTTAGAGACGCACTGTTTTTAATTCTCGAACCTCAGTCGCTTCAAAATCTTCCCTTCCGGATTGCGCAACACCTTCTCGAAAGATTCTTTAGCGTGAGCCGCGTAAACAAGCATGTAAAATTTTTTCTATTGTCTAGACGAGACGGTTAGATTTATGGCTTGATATTTATTGTGAAATAGAGTAAAAAAATTATCTTTTGATGAAACCGCTTCCTGGTTTGAAAGCCGTTCGCAAATGTATTTTGGTGCGGCGTTGCCGGTTGAACGAATATGAGTTTACATGTTTAATTATCTGAAAATTAAACACTTTATTAAAATTATCCCCTGACACAATACACGACGCTAAAATGTGCCCTCCTCCCAGGGATAACAAGCAGTTGACACAAGTCGCTAACTACATAAAATTATTTCTCAAACATTATAATTCCGTACACCCCAATTTTATTTATGTCATGCACCCTGTTAATTCACACCTTTAACCGAAAATTCTACCGTTTTCCCACAGAATTTCCAGCAACTTTAGGAAAGCCTGAGGTAAACGAAACTTTACTTATATAACCGGAAATAAATAAAGATAATATCTGCGACAGATAAAGTGTGAAAATATTAGGGTAGCAATTAATTTTGGGAAATAGTTATTTAAACAACAAGTTTTGAAAACGAATTTTTTCGCACGGCGAGACAGTTTGTTGTCGAACGAGTGTGAAAAGAGGTTTTCAAACCAAATACCAACGTAATTTTTATTAATTAGAAAACAAAGTATTTATGAACATCAAAATTAAATCTAATTCTTAATGTTAATTGTAAAGTTGCTACAGCCTGTTAGATTCACTCCAGGAATGGCAGTATTTTTTATCTCCTTTTGAACAGAAATAATTGTCAAAACATTTTCAGTACTTTCTTCCTTAGCCGAATCTATAACCTAAGGTTGTTTTTCAACTTCGGCTTCCAGAGAAGGACACAACACTGACGATTCAATTTTTTTTGAAACATCCATTTTATTTTTAATTGAATCATCAACGTAGCCTTCGGCCACAGCGCTTGACCTCCATCCTCCATGTCTCTTAAGGGTTAGTAAATCTGATCCAGAATTTACCAAAATTGTAGCAAAAGATCGCTTGAAGCAGTGACCCGTATAGGATTCCGGATTTTCCAGCGATAAAAATTTAGCAATTTCTTTGGCCATGCTGCCTATTTTATTAATGCCTACATTTTGATTGGTGTCTCCCTGTATCCCTGTCTTTAAACTGGGAGGGCGTAGAGCGGAGTATTTCTTCAGGATGGTATACAGGCCTCCAGAAACTGTAAAAGATCTAGGAATCTTCGTTTTTGTATTCGAAAGTTTGATCAGCATTGCACCGTTGAAATCTGTCATGTCCTCCATTTTTAAGTAGCACAGTTCCTCCCTTCTACATGCTCCAGATAGTCCAACTGCTACCACTGCCTAAAAATAAATAAAAAAATTACTGTTGATTACGATGAGCCTACTCATGTCTTGGGTTATAGTGAAATATGTTGTATTAAATGATTTTTTAAGTTCTTATGCTTACTTTAGCAAGTCAAAATGTCTCGTCGGGTGCTGTCTGTAGGAACTGGCTTAAATCATCCTCTGTCAGGATCGCAGACTTCTTCGGCAAAGAATTTTCTGATTTTCGTTTAAGGAATGCTTGAAGTTTCTTGTATTTTCTTAAATTTATATTCTCCTTAGTATTTAAAATTGAAAATGTCGACCACAGCGTTGAACACTTATACTTTTTAGACGATTCTTCAAAATATACCAAAAAAACATTTTCTGAAAAAGTTTCAACGTTGTTTGCGGATCTCCATCTCATAAATCGTTCAAAGGCAGCTTCATATCGGTGCTTGGATTTGTTTGGGAGCAGCTGATCACTAATTAGGGTCGCTTTTTTCAAAATTTCGGCAGAATCACACATTTTTAAAACTTATTCTATGAAAAAAACCCTTCTTTGACGTTTCTAGTCAACAAATAAAAAAGGAATATCGGTTACTATGGGTTACTATGCAGCTCAACAATCGCAATTGTTGTTATAGGTAAATATAGAGAACTAATTTGTAGCGTGTGAAGAACTCCATTTTCAGATGCAGTCGTAGGAAAATGTATTTTCGCAACATTATTTAGTGGCAGTTTAGAAGCCGTAAAACTAACCATCTGTGGCCTTTTCGGATAAAAGGAGATCAACAACAAATAAGTATTAAAAATCTTCTTTGAAATAAAAGGATATTTGGAGTTCAACAAACCCACATTTAATTTAAACTCAAATCAACACCTTACGTACTTTCATCAACCCTATGTAAGTCTTAATTCCGCAAAATGATCCTCGAGGATCGTAGAAGTGTGATTCCTGTTTCGTTATTCTCGCACTTCCATTCAATTTTTATGTGAGTCTGGGCACAGGAAATTGGCAAAATTTTTCATTTGGAAAATCGGCAAAACAACTGTTTCGAGAAACTACTCACGTGTCGATGGGATACATCCATCGTTCGTTGATCGCCCTACATTCTACGGGATAGTGAGTAATGAAAGTCGAACTGAACAGGTTCCCGAAGGATATCCGAATCGATTGATAAGGAAATAAATGTGTATGCTAAAAGGAAACATTTTTTTTTTGGAGTTTTTTTTTCTCGTCTAATATCTGAGTTAATAGATACTGAAACTATACTGCAAATACTTCCAGGTGAAGATTCGGAGCTTAGTTTTGGGGAAATGTATCGTAAGTTTTCTATCAGGATTTTTTTCTTATGGTAATATGAAAATTTTAATTATGATGACTTTCTAATGTCCATTATGTTACTTTCATTATATACTAAATCTGTCGGGTTGTTGTTTTCTTATTATTATTATATATTGTTTTTATTACTTCCAACTTCTTGAGATGCGTCTTTTCCAAAGTCCCCCAGAATATTATTCTGGATTCTACAAGGCTAAAATGTCCAGTCAATGAATGGGTTGTAGAGTGCGTGAGCGAACATGTAAAAACGGACTTCAGAGCTGTATTTGGAGTAGTTAGGAGGTATAATTGCCTTCAAAATAAGTTGGACAAATTGTTTTGATCGTTGAACTTATAATTTTTATTTCTCATACAGGGTGCGCCAATTATTTCCACTCGATCTCTAGCACCGAAACTAAAAGAGATATCATCAAGATTTTTTTGTAGGGGTAGACAGTGATTCTACTTAATATTAGATTTACGGTAGTTTTTTGTATTTGTAAATCCGACGCGGCGTTGACAAGTTATTCCTATTTTAAGCAGATTTAATGAAAAAACAGCACTTCAGAAATATTAGCACAAAAACCACATTTTTTAAAAAATTCCTCAAAAAAGCTACTATGATGTAAATGAAACATGTACCTATCACAATAATCACACAACATCTTCACCTGTTGTACAGGGTGTTTGCCGATGGCGTGCCAATAGTCTAGTTTTCAAATGGCAATAACTTAATTTTTTCAAATGGGACACCCTGTATATTTTTCTTCAGTAAGAAGCTCTCCCTAATACGCATTAAAAAAATATAGGGTTTTGCACATCTAACTTTACTATTTACTTTAATAATTGACGTTAAGTGACAAACAACATATTTTACACAATTTTTAATAAGTACAAAATTTTACAAAGTTTAATCGTAAGAAAACTACAATAGTGAAAGTTAAAATTTATAGTAGGTGTTCAAAATGTCTTCCATTTTCATTTATGCATTTTCTTGCCCTTTTTTTCATTGATTTACGCACTTAGCATTGCAGGGGTCACCTGTCTAAATGCTGCAGTAATTCTTTCTTTCATATTTTCTTTTGTGGTAACCTTTTCTTTGTAAACAATATTTTTAATAAAACCCCACAAGAAAAAATCGCAAGGTGTAAGGCAAGGCGATCTAGTAGGCCAATTTATAGGTCCTCCCCTTCCTATCCAACGATCCTGAAATTCCCTATTTAACCAATTGCGGACATCTAATAGGTAATGTGGTGTGGCACCATCTAATTGAAACCACATTCCGTTGCGATAATTTTGAGGCACATTTTGCAATAAGTTGCGAAAATCATGTTCTAAAAAATCTAAAAATATAGCTCCATTTATAGTCTCATCAAAGAAATAGGGACCAATTACATAATCACCTATTATTCCCGCCCACACATTCAAACATAAATGTTCATTGTGGTCCGAATAATAATGGAAGTTGTGTCTATTTACACAACCGTTCTTATGAAACGTGGCTACGTCGGAGAATGAAACTTTGTTTAAAAAGTTACGCTCTGTATTTATCTTGTTTATTAACCATCTACAGTATTCCACTCTACGCGCGAAATTACGTGGTAACAATTCTTGGTGAAGCTGGATATGATAGGGGTGATATTTATTCTTTTTTATTATGCGTCTAATTGTGGTATTGGAAATATCTAACTGATTGCTTAATTGTCTTGTGCTTATATTGGGATCTTCAACTATACTGATCATTACCATATATTCGTTGTCAATAGTAACAGCTGTAGTTTCACGTGAATGTTTCTCATACTTGAGTTCCTGTTCTATCAAATTTATTCTTTAAATTCTCAAAAGTATCCTTTTGTGGATGACGTCTTTCTGGGTATCTTTGACGATAGACCCTACTAGCAAGATACGCATTTTTTTGACATTCACCCAGTATCCATATCATATCAATATTTTCTTGAACACTATAATTCTTATTAAAATCCATTTTTTATACACAATACCGATTAAATATAGTAGACGTGATACAATACAAAATTTTATGTTGACAATTAATGCCATAACAAAATATACCTACTGTCATTTTCATAGGTAACTTGATTTCTTATTAAAAATTGTGTAAAATATGTTGTTTGTCACTTAACGTCAATTATTAAAGTAAATAGTAAAGTTAGATGTGCATAACCCTATATTTTTTTAATGCGTATTAGGGAGAGCTTCTAACTGAAGAAAAATATAAAGGGTGTCCCATTTGAAAAAATTAAGTTATTGCAATTTGAAAACTAGACTATTGGCACGCCATCGGCAAACACCCTGTGCAACAGGTGAATATGTTGTGTGATTATTGTGATAGGTGCATGTTTCATTTACATCATAGTAGCTTTTTTGAGGAATTTTTTAAAAAATGTGGTTTTTGTGCTAATATTTCTGAAGTGCTGTTTTTTCATTAAATCTGCTTAAAATAGGAATAACTTGTCAACGCCGCGTCGGATTTACAAATACAAAAAACTACCGTAAATCTAATATTAAGTAGAATCAGAAGACATAATCGTATACAGGGTGTTCAATTTAAAAAAACCAAATTAATTTTCATTCCACAAAAATTAACCACCCTATATACATCAAAATATTTTAAAATTGTAGTCCGAGTGACACTGTCTACCCCTACAAAAAAATCTTGTTGATATCTCTTTTAGTTTCGGTGCTAGAGATCGAGTGGAAATAATTGGCGCACCCTGTATATATTTTTTTGTACATTACTTTTCTACAGATAATATAATGACTTATAAAAACACTTTCTTTTTCAAGGAATAGGCCAGTAAGTTAAAACGATCAAAATAATTTGACCAACTGTCTTCTGCAGTGGGGCACGGAGAAGGTCACTTTTTTCAGCTTTTCGCTTATATCTCGAAAAATATGCATCGTAGCAAAAAGTTATCTAATACAAAATTAAAGATCATAAAATTTACTACAAGATTGTTTTCTATTCATTTTTTCCTATCTCTTCTGGTTCTAGAGATATTTGCTAGCAAAAAAATGCAAATTTTTGAAAACTTTAACTTGCTTTTTTTTTAATTATTTAGCCTACCAGCGGCTAAACCTTTAGTTTTACAGCAAAGTTTTTCTAAAAGAAGTTGTAGAGGATTTAACTACCTTTTAATTGATATATTTATTTATTATTTTAACCTAAATGTGGTTATTAGATTTGTATAAGTCATAAGACATAGTATCATCGGTTGAAGTTACGAGACTTATTTACCTAACACCCTGTATATTACAACGTATTTCTGTATCATTTTTAAGCGCAGGTAAGATTGGAAATCTTAAAAACCGAAACTTTTTACCCGATCCTAAATCGAAAGATATTTCGATTCTACACTACTATATAATAAAAAGAAATATGTAACTTTTTCCCGTTGAATGGTCACCAGAGACAAATAAACGCAATTTTTTATCCTCGCATAAAAATTCCCGAACCATTCTCAAAACTTTCGCCATTTCCCTTAAGAAAAATGCTTCAAGATATGTGAGGTTATGTTCGTTTTGTGAAATTTCTATTGTGCCGCATCAATCAGGATTCAGTGTCGCTACGACATTTCTCCTGCCAATATTCACCTAGGGTTAGTCCGTTATTTGTTCCCTTGGCATAGGCGTCCCTTAATAAAGTTTTATAGTGTTAATTTTTTAAAATAACTACTCGCCATGTACAGGGTGTCCCAAATTGGTGTAATTAAATCTTTAGTAACTCCCTGCAGTTGGAAGATACAGGGCGATTATTGAAAACTGTCGAAAACTACAAGGTACTATAACTTCTTAATTAAGAAAAATATAAAAAAACGTTATAAAAACTTTTGATAGATATGATATTAAAGAGTTCAGTGGTGCACAGATTTTTTTTAGGGGGCTCACTAAGGAAATATAATGTAAACTTATGTTTTTTTAAATGGGACACCCTGTATATTTTGACGTTTTTCGTTTCCTTTTTTAATTCTCATTCACCTGATATGACATTATATATATATATATTTCAATGGTTGGAGCTACAGTGCAAATAAACTATTTATGGATGTTATCAGGTGAAACACCCTTAAAAAATTGAACACTCAGTAACGAAATTTAACATTTTATTATAAGGATACTGATGTGTGACAATTTTATTTATCAAAATTATAATTAATAAAAAATAAAACCAGATTAAAAAAATAAAAACAATAAACTTATGAAACAACAAGAAACATTGTAACAACTAATCTACCTATAACTAATTTTATTAGAATGTGAAAATTATATTAAATGTTCAAAATGTCCTCCGTTTTGTTGTAGATAGATAGATAGATCTTTATTAATTAGGAATCCTAATATACATATAAAACTAGACTAAAAATTACATATAAATCTAAAAGTAGCATAAATAAATAAAAACCCTTACAATACATATACACATTTCAAATATAAAATATAAGTTTAAAATAATATAGACAAAAATAATATACATTAAAAACATCAAGTAATGGAATTAGTAAAATCTTAATTAAATTGAATTTTTAATAAAGTCCCTAAGTTTAATTTTAAAACAGTTTATTGTGGTTGATTCGCGTATAGATAAAGGGAGATCATTGAATTTTTTGAAACCTTTAAAGAATAAAGAATTCATAGTTTTTTGATATGCAGTTCTTGCAATGTAGATGCTATTTGTACATCTTGTATTATAATTATGGATATTATTGTTGAACGTAATATATTGTTGGAAGTATTCTGGTGCCATATGATTTACTATTTTAAATACTAAAATCATTGTAATCATTTTCTCTACCGGAAACCAATTTAGAGTATTTAACATTGACGTAATTGGAGTAAGACGATTTGTTTTCAGTATTACTCTCATTCCTCGATGACATATTATATATCTATTTTCAATGGTTGGAGCTACAGTGCAAATAAACCATTTATGGATGTTATCAGGTGAAACACCCTTAAAAAATTGAACACTCAGTAACGAAATTTAACATTTTATTATATGGATGTGTCAATTTTATTTATCAAAATTATAATTAATAAAAAATAAAACCAGATTAAAAAATAAAAACAATAAACTTATGAAACAACAAGAAACATTGTAACAACTAATCTACCTATAACTAATTTTATTAGTTTATCATATATTTGATCATAAACTAACTGCTGCTGGATATATAGATATCTTGGAAATAAACTTACACCAACTTTTGGAGGAAGAAGTGTTGGCTGATAGGGACACATTTTGGTTCCAACAAGATGGAGCACTTGCCCATAATGCTCTATTCATTGGAGATTATTTAAACGAAAAATTTCCAAATCGGTGGGTTATGGACCGGTTAGGTGGCCCCCTCGTTCTCCGGAATTAAATCCTCCTGATTTTTTTATTTGGGGATTTTTAAAGAATAATATTTACAAGACTAACTTCGAGGGTAGGGAAGATTTATTACAAAATATTCATGCCGCATTTAGAAAAATAAAGCCAGTGCACATACTCAATTGTGTAAGATCAGTAAGAAAAAGGTGTCAATTATTGGTGTAAAGTGTTGAAAATTAATTTTATTAATATGTTCTGTCTTGTTGGATGTCTCTACCATTCACCATCAAGTTCAGATTCAAAATTTAATGAAGAATTCGAATCGATTTGTGATGTTTTATTTTCCACTAACTATCATTGTATATTAGTTGGAGATTTTAATATAGACTGGTTAGTTCCTTCTTTTTACGGTGATAAGTTGAAAAATCTTATAGAAACATACGGTATAATGCAATGTGCAAAAAAACCTACTCGGGTTACTGATACGAGTAGCACACTAGTTGATTATGTCCTGTCTAATTATGATAATACTGTGGCCAATGTACATGATTGTCCAAAAATAACGGACCATTCTATAATTTCTGTTAATGTTTGCAATAGTGCTGAAATTTATACGAAAGTAAAACATTTTAGAAAATTAAATATTCCAAATTTAAATAATATAAAAACCAGTCTTATTGTGAGCGAGTTTAATTTGAACTCTACTTGTTTAATTTTCAGATAATTAAACATGTAAACTCATATTCGTTACTCGTAAAACCGGCAACGATGCACCAAAATATGTTGACGAGCGGCATCACAAAGACGCGGTGTCGGCAAAAATAATTTTTTTGCTCCATTTCATAATTGCGGTATCAAACCCGGAAGCGCGGCTCATCAAAGTTATTTTTTGATCGATGTTAATAATGGTATTGGGCAAATTTAACCGTCGAATCTAGACAATAAAAAAAAAGCTTACACGTGTTACGCGGCTCAAGTTAAAAGGATTTTTCGGGAAGGTGTTGCGCAATCTGAAAAGAAAGATTTTTGAAGCGACGGAGGTTGTCGAATAAAGAGAGAAGTGGGGCTAGCCATGATCAGGCTAGGACCCTTCAGTGTCTAATTATCACTCACGCAGAACACACGCAAACAATATTTTCTGAATGATGTGATCATTTATTTTAATTCATTTTGATTGATTACTAGTTTAAGGTAATCCTTTGTTACGTTGTTGTTTTATTTTATTTAACAAGTTTAATAAATGGTTAAATAAAAGGGTTCATAGTTTTTGTTGAATGAAGTTGAGAAGACAATCCTTATACAGTCCATTTTTTTACGAATACAACGATGCAGTTTAAAAAGGCGATAACACAGTGTTGGTCGTCCTGGGAAACTGGCACAACATAGGGTTTATTCCAGAACCCTCAACACTACTGATGTTGATTTTATTTATAATGAGATTTTTGAAACTTGTGAAACTGTAATTAATAATATTGCTCCTATAGAAACATGTCATTATAAACCTAAATTGCCTTGGTTTGACTGTGAGGTACACAATAAAATTAAAAATAGAGATATAGCAAACAAGATATTTAAATCATGTCCTGAGAATGAAAAACAAAATAATTGGCAAATTTTTAAACAACATAGAAATGGGGTAGTTAATCTTTTAAAAATAAAAAAGGAGCAGTATTATTTTGACAAAGTAGATCGCTTTAGAAATAATCCAAAAGAAATGTGGAGAACCTTAATAAAACAACTCATTAATAATAACAGAGATAAAGATTTTCCAAACAGTATAATTTTTGAAATAGGAGATGAGAGAAAAATAGTAAGAAATAGCACAAAGTTTTAATAAATATTTTGTTGAAAGTATTGGAAATATTGTTGATAGTATCAATAGTACTGAAACATGGTGCAATTTAAACAGTAACTTATACATACAATTTGAGAATTTTGAAATGTTATCTATGAATGATTTGCGAAAAATAATTAACAATTTGGATAATAAATTCTCGTTACACGAAATTTTAAACTGTAGAATGCTAAAAGTAGTTTTCGAAACTATTGGTCATGTCATATTAAATCTAGTAAATACGTCACTTGATACTGGCAGAATTCCTAATTCATTAAAAATCAGTACAGTTATACCTATCCCAAAAATAAACAATACCAATAATGCTGATGAATTTAGACCAATTAATACCTTGCCTCCACTAGAAAAAATTATAGAAATTGCTGTTTTTGATCAACTAATGAATCATGTTTCTGAAAATTCGATCCTAATATGTAACCAATCTGGTTTTAGAAAAAAATTTTCATGTGAATCAGCGCTACAACTTACACTTTGTAACATTCAAACTAAATTAGACGAAAATAAATATGTTGTAGCAGTATTTTTGGACTTAAAAAGGGCTTTCGAGACAATTGACAGACAAATTATGTTATCAAAATTGAAACAATATGGTATTGGGGGAAGAGTATTGCAGTGGGTTAGTAACTATTTAAATAATCGCAAGCAGAGAGTCCGTTTTGCTGACCAAACATCCTGTGACATAAATAATGATATAGGGATTCCTCAAGGGAGTGTATTGGGTCCTCTTCTTTTTATTTTATATATTAATGATATTGAACTCTTTGTTGATTGTGAATTCATTAATCTTTTTGCTGATGATACTTTAATAACATGTAGTGATGCTAATCTGGATAAAGCCATAGAGAAAATGAATGCCTCATTATCATCGGTAAATAAATACTTGAACATAAATAAGCTAAAATTAAATGTAAGAAAAACTAAAGCAATGGTCTTCACAACGAAATTCAAATATAGTAGTATCGACGTTAAAAACATAAATTTGAACATTAATAATGAACACATTGAAGTTGTTTCTAATATAAAATATTTGGGATTTCAACTAGACAATTACTTAAATTTCGATAGCCACTTTAACTATATTTATAAAAAAATATCTAAAAAACTTTATTTCTTCAGTAGAATTTCGCAAAACTTATCAACTGAAACCAAAATTACTGTATATATTACCATAATTCAGCCTCATTTTGATTATTGCGCATCTATATTATACTTATTCAACTTAAATAAATTAAACATGCTACAAGAACTTCAAAATCGAGGAATGAGAGTAATACTGAAAACAAATCGTCTTACTCCAATTACGTCAATGTTAAATACTCTAAATTGGTTTCCGGTAGAGAAAATGATTACAATGATTTTAGTATTTAAAATAGTAAATCATATGGCACCAGAATACTTCCAACAATATATTACGTTCAACAATAATATCCATAATTATAATACAAGATGTACAAATAGCATCTACATTGCAAGAACTGCATATCAAAAAACTATGAATTCTTTATTCTTTAAAGGTTTCAAAAAATTCAATGATCTCCCTTTATCTATACGCGAATCAACCACAATAAACTGTTTTAAAATTAAACTTAAGGACTTTATTAAAAATTCAATTTAATTAAGATTTTACTAATTCCATTACTTGATGTTTTTAATGTATATTATTTTTGTCTATATTATTTTAAACTTATATTTTATATTTGAAATGTGTATATGTATTGTAAGGGTTTTTATTTATTTATGCTACTTTTAGATTTATATGTAATTTTTATATGTATATTAGGATTCCTAATTAATAAAGATCTATCTATCTATCTACAACAAAACGGAGGACATTTTGAACATTTAATATAATTTTCACATTCTAATAAAATTAGTTATAGGTAGATTAGTTGTTACAATGTTTCTTGTTGTTTCATAAGTTTATTGTTTTTATTTTTTTAATCTGGTTTTATTTTTTATTAATTATAATTTTGATAAATAAAATTGACACATCCATATAATAAAATGTTAAATTTCGTTACTGAGTGTTCAATTTTTTAAGGGTGTTTCACCTGATAACATCCATAAATGGTTTATTTGCACTGTAGCTCCAACCATTGAAAATAGATATATAATATGTCATATCAGGTGAATGAGAATTAAAAAAGGAAACGAAAAACGTCAAAATATACAGGGTGTCCCATTTAAAAAAACATAAGTTTGCATTATATTTCCTTAGTGAGCCCCCTAAAAAAAAATCTGTGCGCCACTGAACTCTTTAATATTATATCTATCAAAAGTTTTTATAACGTTTTTTTATATTTTTCTTAATTAAGAAGTTATAGTACCTTGTAGTTTTCGACAGTTTTCAATAATCGCCCTGTATCTTCCAACTGCAAGGAGTTACTAAAGATTTAATTAGGCTATCGTTACTTTAACAAAAAAAGAAGTCATAACATCTTAACTGTTTTTCTTCTATCTCTTCTAGTTTACGAGATACCCTGCAAAACAAACCAATTTGGGACACCCTGTACAAAAGAAAATTATTTCTCCATCTAATTGTGAAATTGACAATCCCAAGCGTGAAAGGTCATGGATAACTTGCATGAAAAACGATCAGAATATGGGGAACGATTGAAGCTTTCAGTTTTGAAATAATTTCGCATGGGGCTTACTCACCAGACAGCTTCATCTGATTACCACTTATTTTCATCGAGCAGCCCTTCATTTCTTAAGAAAATGTCTCTATGATTGATCTGCCTCAAAAAAGCAACAGTTTTTTTGGCGTGGTATTCACAAATTGCCAGAGAAAACAAAATGGTCATTATTTTTTTACTATAAACGTGTATTTTCTCTAAAACATCTTTCATTGGATTTTTCCCAAAATATTATCTACATTTGGACGATTAACCCTTTTGCCCCCGCCTTTTGGACAACACAGTACACCCGCTGACTTTATTTCAAGACTCACTGCTGCTTTATTGCTACATAACTCTCTATACGCTTTATAAATGGCGCCATGTGAGAATATTTCCACCTTATCTAGGTGTCAACTCGGAATAATATACCCATTTATTATGGGTTATCAAATTATAAGTGAGCGCGCGCCTGCTGGCCCGCTCTTTTATATATTTCACAAAAAAAAATATACTTTTTAAGTTTCAGATAAGGTTAAAATTCAAAATGTCTCGAACTGAGTTAGATGGTTTTTTAAATTTCACAATATTAGTGACAAATAGTGGACTGTTTATTGTTACTTTATTTGCAAGTGAAGGCACTGCCAAAATGTATAAAATAAACATTAAAATTTTTTTTTCACCTTCAATGTTAGACTTAAGAGTGTTCTATACCCATCAACTCTGTCAATTTCATACATAACCTCGAAATCCTCACCCCTTACGTCTTCGTTGAACCCCCCTCTAAAAAAATTGTTAGGCAGCATGAAATATATCTGTGTATTTGCGGTTGCATAGTTACCAATTCTCGGATAAGAACGACATCTAGCGGTATTAATTTGAACTGCCCGAAACGCGTAATGTTTGTTTGTTTATCTGCAGTTTGACATTTGAGCATTTGCATTTTAGCGCGAACGAAACTAATATGAGTAACTATAAATTTTGCATACTAACTCACAGTTTTTATTCGGGACAACAGCTTAAGGCTTACAAAAGTTTGCGAGCCTACAAGCAGTGCTGTTTACAGTGTTTTAGCCAAATTGTGAAAATTGTGTTTAATATACAGAAATAATACAAATAAAACAAATTGTAAATCTTAGATGTTTATATATTCATAAATAAAATATATTATGAAAAAAAAATTAATTTTGTCCAATGCAGTATATAACCATCTCTTTTTTTAGACAACATATTCATTGGTATTGTTTCATGAAAAATCTTATTTTTTTAAAAAGACCAATAATTCGTTCTACATGAATTCGTACAGTGGCAATATTATGTATATTTTCCAAATCAGTGGGATGCAGTTGATTTTTTCCCTTGTAAAGGCTGGTATATTTAAATTCGCACTTAATATTTGTAGAGAATCTTGAATTAAAAAATCTCTGTCGGCTAAAACAATATCACCTGGTAAAATTAAATTTAGAAAACCACAGTTTTCTGTCAAAAATTTGTCACTATAGTGTTTTAACAGAGCAGGTTTACCGAAAATTTACACAAGTAATAATAAAAAAATACATATAAAAGATCGCCAAAAATACCTGTTATAAAATGCCTAGAACAAACACGTCTATTATTCATTTGGCTTTCAGAAAATATACCTCGTTTCAAAGCTTTAATCCAAGCATTTCTTCATTCACTAGAGAACGCATTTCCATTTAATCACAAAATTATATTTATCTGGAGTCTCAGTTATACAACCAAAATCTTTTGTACTGCTGATGAATACTTCTGTATTCGAACACATGTTATACTTGTAACAGTTTTTGTCTTTGACTTTAACTGACTTTTTTCTCTTCCCCTTTAAGGGTTTAAAATGTTATATTAAACTTGTGGAGACGACTTTGAGTTTTATTTTTGGTTGTTTATACTTTTTATATTCAAGATAGCAAGTGTGACTTAAAACAGAGTCTCTTAAATTAAAAAAGACTAATAAATAAACGTCCTGTATATATACAATTGAAAGCCAACTTGACGTCCGCAATCCCTTCTGTATTCTATAGAACCATCACAAAAAAAAGCAATCAGATAAAGCCCGAAACAATATAGATCGCAAGACAATAAACAAAGTTCCCGATGTCAATTGGTCTCTGTCCCTTTTTGCAGGGCCCGGTCGACTAAGACACATCACAGTGGCGTATCTGCAGATTTATTTATACAAGGATTAATAAAAACGATTTTTAGTCACTCCAGTTTTTTGGCCATGGTTTGTAAATTATTTTCGAGTTGGCCCCACCTCCCCAAACGACCAAAAACCACCCCCAAAATTGTGAATCACGTTTTAGAAGATGTATTTGTCTATTCGTCCGATTCACAGAATGCACTACTGATTATTTTTATTATTTTATTATTTATTTTTTTGAAATTCCAAGCCACTGATCACTCGGCAGTAAAATTATTTGAAAAGGGACAGTAACACAAAGGGGAAAAGATAACACATAACTTCAATAAAATCCTTTTTTGTATTCAAATAGGATCGGATAAAGGAAGCATACGGTATCTTTGTTGCTTTAAGATTATGTTTGTATCAGCTGAGAAAGTTCGCCACTTATTTAAAAAATATATTTTGACATTGTGACGTTTGGTTTTCAAAAATTATTTTAACAATAAAAGCAATAGACAAAACATGTTTTGGACTGTAAATTTTTTTAAAGAGTTTCTTTAAACCGATATTGGTATTGATTCTACGCTAGTTTGGATATTCTTTCACTGTGTTTTTAATGCCCAAATCATTTTTTTTTAATTTACTTATCCTTTTTATTTGATTCGTCATTAATTTTCGTTCAAACAAATGTTAATTGAGATGTTATCTTTTTTGTCCTTTTCAAATTAATGGTAGGACGACGAATTATTTTCGTATTTTATAGGAAAAGCTTATCTGTTAATAATAAAGACTTTATCTAATATTCTGATAATGAGATAAAAAAAAAACTACATAAACAACCACCAAATTAGAATAATTATATTTACCAAAAAAATCGGAATCATTACAATAAAATTTATAGCATGGTTGTTACATATACAGAGTGTGTTTTTAGCATGGGCGGATCCTGCTCAGCTCCATCTATCCTCTCTCATGGTTGTTCGAAGGATTGAAAAGGACCACTCGCCTTCTAGTAATCTTTCTTTAAATTATATAACTCGACCTAAAGGGGGAGCTACAACACGCCCCCCCCCCTCCAATGGTCTTTAATGTCCGATCCTCCGGACAGTTTTTTTAAAAAAAATAAAAATGTTGTTTTCCTTGGGCGTGATATCTACCAAATTTACCTCGCAAATTTGATAAACACACTATTGTAATAATATAAGTAATAATATATGTTAAATTGTTCGCAATTTCTCGTTTTGTTTGTGTTTTCTTTCTTTTTCTATTTCCTTGATTTTTACTTTAATTATTTCATTTAAAACGATTAACTTGACATTGCCTACTTTTAAAATACCAATAATGGGATATTTGAGCCAAAAATTCACACAACTTTTAGACAGAAATAAAAAATAAAATAAAAATAGGATGAAGTTTATGAGATCAAGAAAAACTCGGTTATATTATTCTTAAATATATAAAAAATACTGGTATTAAAACGTTTAAAAATCGACATGATAAATTTCCTGAAATTATAAGGGATATTGATTCAATATAAAAAACTGTACGCTAAAAAATATCCTACAGTTGCGGAAGCATTATAGTAACTACCAATATCGTCCATTTTACCACCCTATACCTGAATTATTAATCAACAAGTATGCCATGAAAGACAGAAAAAAATGAGAATGAAACAATCAATAATATTTCTATTTAGGGGTTAAAAATCAATAAAATTACATCAATCATAATCATAATTTAGTATGGCGAACGAAAATGTTTTTTATTGAAAAAAATAAATAAAGTATAGGTACTTATTAATTTAGAAATAATTTTGTTTGCGTTTATAGTTAGTGATTAGCATCGAAAGGGGGGAAAAATTATAGTTTGCTGTATTGTTCTTCTATGGTTAATTTTATCAATTTTAATATTTCGCAACCCTTGCAATTGTAATTACAAACCATGTCAAAACCTTCTCGCAGCTTAAAAATCACTCGAGGTATCAACATTATGTTTTGAAGAAATGTTGCTACATCTTTTCTTCACAGCTTCTCTAAATTTTAGGGCTCGATCTCAAGAATCTTTCGAGTTATGGCGTTTTAAAGACAACCATGTCAAATCCTTCTTGCAGCCTAAAAATCACTCCAGGTATCAACATTATGTTTTAGAAATGTTGCTACATCTTTTCTTCACAGCTTCTCCAAATTTTAGATCTAGATCTCAAGTATCTTTAGACTTATGGCGTTTTAAAGACAACCATGTCAAAACCTTCTCGCAGCAACCATGTCAAATCCTTCTTGCAGCCTAAAAATCACTCCAGGTATCAACATTATGTTTTAGAAATGTTGCTACATCTTTTCTTCACAGCTTCTCCAAATTTTAGATCTAGATCTCAAGTATCTTTAGAGTTCTGGCGTTTTAAAGACAATCATGTCAAAACCTTCTAGCAGCTTAAAAATCACTCGAGGTATCAACATTATGTTTTGAAGAAATGTTGCTACATCTTTTCTTCTCAGCTTCTCCAAATTTTAGGGCAGAATCTTTCGAGTTATGGCGTTTTAAAGACAACCATGTCAAATCCTTCTAGCAGCTTAAAAATCACTCCAGGTATCAACATTATGTTTTAGAAATGTTGCTACATCTTTTCTTTACAGCTTCTCCAAATTTTAGATCTAGATCTCAAGGATTTTTAGAGTTATGGCGTTTTAAAAACAACCATGTCAAAACCTTCTCGCAGCTTAAAAATTACTCCAGGTAACAACATTATGTTTTGAAGAAATGTTGCTACATCTTTTTTTCACAGCTTCTCCAAATTTTAGATCTAGATCTCAAGTATCTTTAGAGTTCTGGCGTTTTAAAGACAACCATGTCAAAACCTTCTCGCAGCTTAAAAATCATAGAGGTATCAACATTATGTTTTGAAGAAATGTTGCTACACCTTTTCTTCACAGCTTCTCCAAATTTTAGGGCAGAATCTTTCGAGTTATGGCGTTTTAAAGACAACCATGTCAAATCCTTCTAGCAGCTTAAAAATCATTCCAGGTATCAACATTAAGTTTTAGAAATGTTGCTACATCTTTTCTTTACAGCTTCTCCAAATTTTAGATCTAGATCTCAAGGATCTTTAGAGTTATGGCGTTTTAAAAACAACCATGTCAAAACCTTCTCGTAGCTTAAAAATCACTCCAGGTATCAACATTATGTTTTGAAGAAATGTTGCTACATCTTTTCTTCACAGCTTCTCCAAATTTTAGAGTTCGATCTGAAGGTATCAACATTATGTTTTGAAGAAATGTTGCTACATCTTTTCTTCTCAGCTTCTCCAAATTTTAGGGCAGAATCTTTCGAGTTATGGCGTTTTAAAGACAACCATGTCAAATCCTTCTAGCAGCTTAAAAATCACTCCAGGTATCAACATTATGTTTTAGAAATGTTGCTACATCTTTTCTTTACAGCTTCTCCAAATTTTAGATCTAGATCTCAAGGATTTTTAGAGTTATGGCGTTTTAAAAACAACCATGTCAAAACCTTCTCGCAGCTTAAAAATTACTCCAGGTAACAACATTATGTTTTGAAGAAATGTTGCTACATCTTTTTTTCACAGCTTCTCCAAATTTTAGATCTAGATCTCAAGTATCTTTAGAGTTCTGGCGTTTTAAAGACAACCATGTCAAAACCTTCTCGCAGCTTAAAAATCATAGAGGTATCAACATTATGTTTTGAAGAAATGTTGCTACACCTTTTCTTCACAGCTTCTCCAAATTTTAGGGCAGAATCTTTCGAGTTATGGCGTTTTAAAGACAACCATGTCAAATCCTTCTAGCAGCTTAAAAATCATTCCAGGTATCAACATTATGTTTTGAAGAAATGTTGCTACATCTTTTCTTCACAGCTTCTCCAAATTTTAGGGCTCGATCTCAAGAATCTTTCGAGTTATGGCGTTTTAAAGACAACCATGTCAAATCCTTCTCGCAGCTTAAAAATCACTCCAGGTATCAACATTATGTTTTGAAGAAATGTTGCTACATCTTTTCTTTACAGCTTCTCCAAATTTTAGAGCTCGATCTCAAGAATCTTTCGAGTTATGGCGTTTTAAAGACAACCATGTCAAAACCTTCTCGCAGCTTAAAAATCACTCGAGGTATCAACATTATGTTTTGAAGAAATGTTGCTACATCTTTTCTTCACAGCTTCTCCAAATTTTAGAGCTCGATCTGAAGTATGTTTAGAGTTATGGCATTTTAAAGACAACCATGTCAAAACCTTCTCGCAGCTTAAAATCACTCGAGGTATCAACATTATGTTTTGAAGAAATGTAGCTACATCTTTTCTTCAGATCTTCTCCAAATTTTAGAGTTATACCTCAAGTAGATTTAGAGTTATGGAATTTTATCTGTTTTCACTCTACAGTAAGTCATTTGAAATTGAAAATATTCTCTATGACTTAGAGTTAATAATCCTCTTAAGTTTTGATCTAAGGAAAATAGAATTCCAGAGTATCTAACAAAATCTGCTATTCCTCTAAACCCCGTATAAAATTTCACTTAGCCGAGTCTCCCGCAATATCATCCATAACCTAAATATTGTAGTTTAGAAATAGATCTAGGCAAATCCCCCTTTCTTACTCGGCATCTCTACGGTGTCTTAGAGTTAAATTGAGAACAGGGGCGGAGATTACATACAATATAATAGTTCTTACCTGAGTTATCTCGAAGCTTTGGCAAGAAATCGTTCCAAAAAGCACAAGCCGTCGCCCTAGGCCCTCTACCTATGCCGTTCTTATCAGCATTGAAGACAAAGTACTGGGGTTGATCTTTAGTATAAAGAGGCCAGTTTACGTCATCCGTCACTGGTTTTCTGGAAACAAAAAAAATGGATAGAGCTCATAAAGTTTTTAAAAAATTATAGAGGTGATATATCCCGTCTACATTTATTTAGTTTCCCTTTAGTTTTTCTCTTATCTACCTGTGTAAGTAATTCTCCAAGGGCAGTTCAAGTAAAATCAACCCTGTTTACTTACAAGTCCTTGTGGACTCGCTTTAGACTGGATACTAATAAAACTTGCTATAAAATTCCGTTTACTGTCGAACTCCGGTGAATATTTGGTGTTAAGAAATGCAAAACGACGTAGACATTTATTATGTGAACTCGGAAAAAAGATGGTAGTGGACGAGAGAGAAATGTTTTATTTTATATTCTACTATATTTTATTGCGCGTCGTTTATGAATGTTTAAGGGAACTTACGGGCATATGAGTATATTTACTCAGAAAATCCGTCAGTAGTTTTGTCTCTTTCTTATAATCGTGTCAAGTTTTAATCTCCAATAAGTAAGTTTGAATTCGCAAATAAAAGGAAATATCTCCTAACTCAGTTTAGCTATTTTAGCTCTACGTGAATAATTGCTGGAAAATTATAAGTATAAAAATGTCAAAATTAATGAAAACTCAAAATAAAAAACACCACCTACGTTTCCATCTATCATTCATCTAACTCACGTGCCAACAAGTCCCTTTTTCTCTTACTTCACAACAAATTAAATTTGATATTCGGAGTTTCTGTGTTCAGCTGCAGAGAGCTGAAGCTTAGCGCGTAAATTATTATTCAATTAAATTCAGTCTAGCTTAAAATTAAGTTATTATAACAACACAACAAAGACTAGAGACTTTTTGAGATACCCTAGTGGATTGGCTAGTTATTGAGTTGCTTTTCATAGCCGATATAAATTGGAAGAAACATAGACAAGAAAAAGGCTTTAAAAAGAGTTTTTTTTATCAAAGTTTTTCAAAAGGCGTCGAATCACCAAGGGGATAAATATCAAAAAGAATAATGAAAGGCAGTGCGAATAATAATTTGTAAACAAGAGGATTTAATTCATTCGATTCGACATCCTAAGACCTAATGCAAGTTGGGAATTCGTTGCTTTGCCAAAGCTTCATTTATCAGTTTTACTGATAGACTGTAGCATATTTAAAAACAATACATCCATCAAAAAATATTATTTAAAGAAGAATAGACGACATGGCCAAAGATTTAGATACAAATTGTTAAAAATATGCACGTACTTCTCATTGCAGATAATTCCAAATGTTCCCAGTTTGTAGAATTCATACTTTTTTGTACTCCATTGGAAGCTAATACTACTGTAATGAAGCTATTCTTCACGGCTTAAATAATTTAAACAAATCTTTAACATAGTATTTTTTATTCAGGGTTTTGAGGGTTGGGCTTTGAAATATAAAACGATTTATAATTGTAAATAGTTAAACACAATATATGTGTTAACGTTATTTCTGGTTTATATTCACAGAGTTCACCTCTTCTCAGGGGTTTTAAAAAGTAGATAATAAGTTAAAATAAACTAGTCTGAGATCAACAAGACCTCTGGAGAATACCGTATCTCAATCTGAAGCTCCCTGTGCCCCTAAGACGCCGTTTCTAAGGGTTGTAGAGCATACCACATTAATGTTTGTTATTATTTTGTTATCTACAAGAAATAAATACTCTATATTATAACTCACTTTGCTAATATCAAATCTCGATATTTTATTCACCCCTCCCCCAATATTTCCGCACGATTCTCTATTCCGGAAGACACTCAACAGAAGAAAAAAAACATTTCTATTCCACGCTCTCCTTGGGACCTCACTTGAATCAATTTTGCCGGTCAAATCAACATTTTGAAAGGGAAAAGGGAGAAAGAGAGACAGAGTGAGATCGGCCATTCTGGCCTGCATCGGAATTAGTTTAGGGTTAATTCGATCCTGGGAGGCTTTGAGATGTCGTTTCTTGAGTTCCAAGTTGGTTTCCCATCCTAATTACGTATTCTATCGTCTATAACCTGTTTCAAACTGTTTCTGAACAATATTGTACATGTCACTAGGGAAAGGATTATACATAGGTGAAATTTTTTTATTTCCCTAGCCGTTCGACATGATAGCAGGTGAATTCATGGTAAAATAAAGCAGCTGGGAAACGTTTCCTTAAATTGGAAACGTCCTTGACAACAATTAATTATTATTAAGTCGAAGAATACTGCTAATGAAGGAGAGATGCGATAAATGAGGATAATTAAGGATTTTATTTTAAAATATTGTTATATTTTTGTTTAAAAGAGTCAATCGTGCTCTAAAAAATATATTAAATATTACTAAATGTTGTTTTTGGAGTTTTTTATAATACACAAGGATAAATGCTAAATTGCTAGAGAACGTCTGCCTTCTTCGTTACTAGATGAGAATAACTTTATGGCAAATTTTAGAAGAACGAAAAGTCAGTGTAAAATTTAATTATACAAATAAAGTGCATAATATAAGCCAGTTAGCACTTTTTAAATTCTTTTAGGCTTCTCCAAAACTGCGCTTTTAGTAGAAGCGTAACCAGGCTCTGGCATGTAAGGGGAGGTTTGAGGGTAGGAACCCCCTCCTCCTCTCAAGAGGAAAAGTTCTGTATCTTTACTTAAAATATTATAAAAAAAATATTCCCGAAATATATAAAACTGACAACCTATAATGTAGGTGTCCATTGTTGATAGTTTTCTTTATCTAATAACTTCGTTTTTTTGTTTGTTTTACCCCTATTAGTTAAGTTAAGTTGGTTATTGAATCTTTGCACAGTGGTCCTAACAGCCAAAATATTATTTTTTATGTATATGGACAGTGTACGGTGTTTTCGACATTGCAGTACTCAAAAATATCCAGATGCATCACCATTTCTGCTATTGGCGGTATCCTTTGCTGTTTTTATAACTTTTTTTCATTCTCATAAAGCAGTGGATTCGATTATCATAGGATTATGGCATCGCTTTGTTGTGTCTTATTATATTTTCCCCTCCTAGTTTTTTTTCAATTTCTGCATTTCTTTTTCGCCTTCTTTCTCATTCCTCCGTTATATCTAGACCTAGTATTGTCCTCATACTCTTTCTTTCCAGTATTTTCAAGTCTTCCTCTTCCTTTTTTGTCATTACCACAGTTTCCATAGCGAATGTAATCGTAATGTTTTATATATATTTATTTGTGTCCTTTTACTAAATTTTGTTTTTCAGTATTTTTCTGTTTATTCCTAGAGCTTGGTTTCCTTTGAGGATTCTTTCCTTGACCTTTTCTCCGCTTACTAATCATGTCGTCATCTCTAAACAGTTGAAGGTGGTTACCCTTTCGAATGTATGCTTTTGCACTTCTAGGTATTTTCTCTCTTCCTATTCGCATGTATTTAGTTTGGTTTTCGTTTATTTCTAAGCCTGGTTCTTTCGCTTCTTTGTCCAGTTTTTCTATTGCTTTTTTTAGATCTTTTTCTTTTGTTGTTATTATTTTCAGATCATCGGCATACGATATAACTTGTATTTGGTCTGTTATTATGTTTCTATTGTTTAGATTTGCTTTCCTTGATATATTTTCGAGAGCTAAGTTAAATACTGTTGGTAAAATGGAATCCCCTTGCTTTACCCCTTTATTTACGTTCTGTGGTGTTTCCCTGAAATCTCACTTTAACTTTGGTATCCTTAAGGGTTATTTCTAGCAAATCTTATCAGTTTTTTTGGTATACCCAGTGTTTTTAGAATCCCCTTGCTTTACCCCTTTATTTACGTTCTGTGGTGTTTCCCTGAAATCTCACTTTAACTTTGGTATCCTTAAGGGTTATTTCTAGCAAATCTTATCAGTTTTTTTGGTATACCCAGTGTTTTTAATTTCTTCAACATCTTTAGTCTATTGATGCTATCAAAAGCGGTTTTGAAGTCTATAAAATTTATATGGATTTCTTTGTTATATTTCCATGTTCTTTGTATTATTTGTTCTAGCGTATGGATTGCATTGATTGTTGACCTTCTTGGTCTGAAGCCGTTTTGGTACTCCCCAATAATTTTCTCTGCGTGGAGCTTTAGCTTTTGGTTTATTAAGTTTGCAGTCATTTTGTAAGCCGTGTCAAGTAATGTTATGGTTCTATAATTATTACAGTTTTCTTTGTCGCCCTTTTTATAAGTATATCCATTCTTCTGGGATCTTATTTTGTATCCATATTTCCTGCTCTGCTTCTGTTCTTCTTTTTCTCTCTCTATTGCTTGGATATTCTTGAGATACTATACCTGTCGATATTCTTACCTAATATAAATTTGAGGAATAGATTGTTACTGGTTATTCAGTCTTTTACTGAATTATTCAGGCGTTCATTCAATTTCAACATTTGCACTCCTTACAACTTTTAATATCGTGATAATAATAATTTTTTTTTTTCAGGTAAGCATTTGGAGTTGGTAAGTCAATGCATTATTATTTTTAGTTTTATTTTAAATATACCCTACAAGATTACTAATATTTTGACCATTAATTAAAAATAAAAATCTGCAAACGATACTAATGAAAAAAACTGTCCACAGTACATTCAACATCTAATAAACCACCTTGTTGAGGGCTCTGGAATAAGCCCTATGTTGTGCCAGTTTCCCAGGACGGCCAACAATGTGTTACCGCCTTTTTAAACTGCATCGTATTTCGAATTTGTGGACTGTATTTTTAGATTGAAGAAATGTGCTGTAGTAGGGTTTCCTTCTCAACTTCATCCAATAAAAACAATGGACACTTTTATTTAACCATTTATTAGACTTGTTAAATAAATAAATGAACAAAAACAACAACGTAACAAAGATTACATTAAACTAGTAATCGTGAACAAAGTATTATAGTTAATTTAAAGAAATGACCACATCATTCCGAAAATATTAATTTGCGTGTGTTCTGCATGAGTGATAATTAGACACTGGAGGGTCCTAGCCTGGTTCGCAGCTAGCAACCCACTGAATTCGCCGTACTAGGAGGCATTATGAATAACAAGCCCTTATGTGAAGGAACTTGCGATACGTCGCACTTGACGGAGTAGTGAATCGTTTGACGATCAAAGACATACTAAAAAAGGTTCTGAATACATTGTTTTAGACAATAGAGCGGCTAGTCTGGTACGCGACTGAAAACACACTGAATTTAAATTTGACGAAGTTCATCGGTTTCAGATATATCCCTTCCCGGATGGCAACCGTTCTCGAAAGATTCTTTATCGTGAGCCGCGCAAACAAGTGTAAGATTTTTTCTATTGTCTAGACGGTTCTCGAAAGATTCTTTATCGTGAGCCGCGCAAACAAGTGTAAGATTTTTTCTATTGTCTAGACGCGACCGTTAGATTTACGACTTGTACCATCATTAAAATAGAGCAAAAAATTCTTTGATGAACCGCTTCCTGGTTCGACGCCGCTCGCCAACGTATTTTGGTGCGGCGTTGCCGGTTGTACAAATAAACGAATATGAGTTTACATGTTTAATTATCTGAAAATTAAACACACCTTTTAGTTTTATTTTTGAAAAACTGATATCGAAAAGCGTTGTAATCAAAGTCCAAAGCAAATCCTGCGCGTTGGCTTTCAGGCTAACGGTACAGACAATTTTAGACTAGTAGAATTTTCCTCTTTTGTTGTACAAACAAATAAATAAACTTTTGCATCAATAAAAAAAACAATTTAGAAGGTAACAAGCAATAACTATTACCATCGAAATGAATTATTGCTTTAACTGTTAAAAAGCTCGAGTTGTGAAGTCGAACGGATTTTCAAATTATGCACTTCGCACCTCTACGATTACCGAGAACGATAAAAAAAGCCGTTTTACAACCCTGCCCCTAATTTCATCGCTAATGAACACTTTTAGGCCAGTTTTTTCATTTTATATCGCAGCTAAATTTCGCATATTATAACTCAAATTTACATATATAACTTGAAAGCAAACATTTAGTATGAACTAGAATCGATGGGCTTTTGAAATCAATAAAGATATACAGCAGGCGGGTTTAAAACATTCTATCGTGGTATAATCGAACTCAATCCTTTATGAGAATGAAAAAACAGCAAAGGATGGACATTTTTGAGCACTTTAAAGTCGAAAACACGGTACACTGTCCATATACATAAAAATAAAATAATATTTTGGCTATTAGGACCACTGTGCAAAGATTCAATAAACAACTTAGCTGGATATCGTTATAGGGGAGAATGGCATATAATTATTAATTATGAGTTTAATACGAATTTACATTTTAATTTCTATAACGCATATTAGATTTGAATTACTAATTAAAATTTTGTCTTAAATTAATTTAACTAAACTGTGGAGTGTGAGGTTACTCATAAGAGGCGACAATGGAAGTGTGGTTATAGTTTTTACATTTTCAATTGCAGAAACAAAATTCTCAGATGTGCAGACAGGTTACTTTGGCGGCTTGTAGATGTGCCGACAAGTGGCTTTGTCGGTATTAGCGGCATGTAGATGTGCCGACAAGTGTCTTTGTCGGTATTAGCGGCATGTAGATGTGCCGACAAGTGGCTTTGTCGGTATTAGCGGCATGTAGATGTGCCGACAAGTGGCTTTGTCGGTATTAGCGGCATGTAGATGTGCCGACAAGTGTCTTTGTCGGTATTAGCGGCACGTAGATGTGCCGACAAGTGTCTTTGTCGGTATTAGCGGCATGTAGATGTGCCGACAAGTGGCTTTGTCGGTATTAGCGGCATGTAGATGTACCGACAAGTGGCTTTGTCGGTATTAGCGGCATGTAGATGTGCCGACAAGTGTCTTTGTCGGTATTAGCGGCATGTAGATGTGCCGACAAGTGGCTTTGTCGGTATTAGCGGCATGTAGATGTGCCGACAAGTGTCTTTGTCGGTATTAGCGGCATGTAGATGTGCCGACAAGAGGCTTTGTCGGTATTAGCGGCTTGTAGATGTGCCGACAAGTGGCTTTGTCGGTATTAGCGGCATGTAGATGTGCCGACAAGTGTCTTTGTCGGTATTAGCGGCATGTAGATGTGCCGACAAGTGGCTTTGTCGGTATTAGCGGCATGTAGATGTGCCGACAAGTGGCTTTGTCGGTATTAGCGACTTGTATAAAGCGGGATCATTTTGTTCTGCAATTAAAGTAGGAAGTAGGAAGTTAGACAAATATTGTCTTCAGTAGTGAGGGCTAGGAAAATATTCATACAGTGATACCGTGATACACTGTGCTTGTGTTGGCACTTGATTTTTGATTTAGTGAATAGTAGGTGGTATGTGATTCGTGGCGTTATAGTACGGGAGCTCGCAACGTTTGGAAAACAAGAATTTTAGGTCAGCTGATTTTTTGATATGTCGTCCTTCTTGCTCTTTCGGTTAGAGTCTGGGCTGTCTGGCTGCCGGTAGCGGTTGCGTTCATTACTGCGCATCTCACCTGTACAGGTGATAATTCTGGATTTGAAAAACATTTTCTCATGCTTAATTTTCAATTTTTTGCCTACAGATAGGTCCACCAAACATACATTCGTTATTGCCAGACATTTTTCTTGTTGTTAATTATGTGCCATACGCGAATTTTTTATTTTTTTTAATAAAAAATTAAAAGTATTTTTTAATGTTTGTAATTTTTATATTATGTTCTTTAAACATACAAAAATCTGAAATTAATTTGCCAAACGTTAATTCGGTTGTTAAAACTGAAAAAAAAATTAAAAACTCTTAAAAAGTATTGCCGTATGATGCTAGTAGATAGAGAGAGACAATTGTACAATATTATCGAGAATGAGACAGAAAATAATTCCAAAAGAACATTTATTGTAGTAATTGCCTACATTCATGGTAGTAAGTAAAAATTGAAGTGGAAAAATTTTAATATAAAAAATAAATTAAAATTGGTATTGGAATAAATAAGAAAAGATGGAATTAAAAATGCGTTATTATTTGCATATGCATACAAACTTATTATATAAACGTAAAAAAAAAAATTATTTGCATGTGTATACACATATTACTGACTGACCAAAGTGTGTGTGTGTGTGTGTGTGTGTGTGTGTGTGTGTGTGTGTGTGTGTGTGTGTGTGTGTGTGTGTGTGTGTGTGTGTGTGTGTGTGTGTGTGTGTGTGTGTGTGTGTGTGTGTGTGTGTGTGTGTGTGTGTGTGTGTGTGTGTGTGTGTGTGTGTGTGTGTGTGTGTGTGTGTGTGTGTGTGTGTGTGTGTGTGTGTGTGTGTGTGTGTGTGTGTGTGTGTGTGTGTGTGTGTGTGTGTGTGTGTGTGTGTGTGTGTGTGTGTGTGTGTGTGTGTGTGTGTGTGTGTGTGTGTGTGTGTGTGTGTGTGTGTGTGTGTGTGTGTGTGTGTGTGTGTGTGTGTGTGTGTGTGTGTGTGTGTGTGTGTGTGTGTGTGTGTGTGTGTGTGTGTGTGTGTGTGTGTGTGTGTGTGTGTGTGTGTGTGTGTGTGTGTGTGTGTGTGTGTGTGTGTGTGTGTGTGTGTGTGTGTGTGTGTGTGTGTGTGTGTGTGTGTGTGTGTGTGTGTGTGTGTGTGTGTGTGTGTGTGTGTGTGTGTGTGTGTGTGTGTGTGTGTGTGTGTGTGTGTGTGTGTGTGTGTGTGTGTGTGTGTGTGTGTGTGTGTGTGTGTGTGTGTGTGTGTGTGTGTGTGTGTGTGTGTGTGTGTGTGTGTGTGTGTGTGTGTGTGTGTGTGTGTGTGTGTGTGTGTGTGTGTGTGTGTGTGTGTGTGTGTGTGTGTGTGTGTGTGTGTGTGTGTGTGTGTGTGTGTGTGTGTGTGTGTGTGTGTGTGTGTGTGTGTGTGTGTGTGTGTGTGTGTGTGTGTGTGTGTGTGTGTGTGTGTGTGTGTGTGTGTGTGTGTGTGTGTGTGTGTGTGTGTGTGTGTGTGTGTGTGTGTGTGTGTGTGTGTGTGTGTGTGTGTGTGTGTGTGTGTGTGTGTGTGTGTGTGTGTGTGTGTGTGTGTGTGTGTGTGTGTGTGTGTGTGTGTGTGTGTGTGTGTGTGTGTGTGTGTGTGTGTGTGTGTGTGTGTGTGTGTGTGTGTGTGTGTGTGTGTGTGTGTGTGTGTGTGTGTGTGTGTGTGTGTGTGTGTGTGTGTGTGTGTGTGTGTGTGTGTGTGTGTGTGTGTGTGTGTGTGTGTGTGTGTGTGTGTGTGTGTGTGTGTGTGTGTGTGTGTGTGTGTGTGTGTGTGTGTGTGTGTGTGTGTGTGTGTGTGTGTGTGTGTGTGTGTGTGTGTGTGTGTGTGTGTGTGTGTGTGTGTGTGTGTGTGTGTGTGTGTGTGTGTGTGTGTGTGTGTGTGTGTGTGTGTGTGTGTGTGTGTGTGTGTGTGTGTGTGTGTGTGTGTGTGTGTGTGTGTGTGTGTGTGTGTGTGTGTGTGTGTGTGTGTGTGTGTGTGTGTGTGTGTGTGTGTGTGTGTGTGTGTGTGTGTGTGTGTGTGTGTGTGTGTGTGTGTGTGTGTGTGTGTGTGTGTGTGTGTGTGTGTGTGTGTGTGTGTGTGTGTGTGTGTGTGTGTGTGTGTGTGTGTGTGTGTGTGTGTGTGTGTGTGTGTGTGTGTGTGTGTGTGTGTGTGTGTGTGTGTGTGTGTGTGTGTGTGTGTGTGTGTGTGTGTGTGTGTGTGTGTGTGTGTGTGTGTGTGTGTGTGTGTGTGTGTGTGTGTGTGTGTGTGTGTGTGTGTGTGTGTGTGTGTGTGTGTGTGTGTGTGTGTGTGTGTGTGTGTGTGTGTGTGTGTGTGTGTGTGTGTGTGTGTGTGTGTGTGTGTGTGTGTGTGTGTGTGTGTGTGTGTGTGTGTGTGTGTGTGTGTGTGTGTGTGTGTGTGTGTGTGTGTGTGTGTGTGTGTGTGTGTGTGTGTGTGTGTGTGTGTGTGTGTGTGTGTGTGTGTGTGTGTGTGTGTGTGTGTGTGTGTGTGTGTGTGTGTGTGTGTGTGTGTGTGTGTGTGTGTGTGTGTGTGTGTGTGTGTGTGTGTGTGTGTGTGTGTGTGTGTGTGTGTGTGTGTGTGTGTGTGTGTGTGTGTGTGTGTGTGTGTGTGTGTGTGTGTGTGTGTGTGTGTGTGTGTGTGTGTGTGTGTGTGTGTGTGTGTGTGTGTGTGTGTGTGTGTGTGTGTGTGTGTGTGTGTGTGTGTGTGTGTGTGTGTGTGTGTGTGTGTGTGTGTGTGTGTGTGTGTGTGTGTGTGTGTGTGTGTGTGTGTGTGTGTGTGTGTGTGTGTGTGTGTGTGTGTGTGTGTGTGTGTGTGTGTGTGTGTGTGTGTGTGTGTGTGTGTGTGTGTGTGTGTGTGTGTGTGTGTGTGTGTGTGTGTGTGTGTGTGTGTGTGTGTGTGTGTGTGTGTGTGTGTGTGTGTGTGTGTGTGTGTGTGTGTGTGTGTGTGTGTGTGTGTGTGTGTGTGTGTGTGTGTGTGTGTGTGTGTGTGTGTGTGTGTGTGTGTGTGTGTGTGTGTGTGTGTGTGTGTGTGTGTGTGTGTGTGTGTGTGTGTGTGTGTGTGTGTGTGTGTGTGTGTGTGTGTGTGTGTGTGTGTGTGTGTGTGTGTGTGTGTGTGTGTGTGTGTGTGTGTGTGTGTGTGTGTGTGTGTGTGTGTGTGTGTGTGTGTGTGTGTGTGTGTGTGTGTGTGTGTGTGTGTGTGTGTGTGTGTGTGTGTGTGTGTGTGTGTGTGTGTGTGTGTGTGTGTGTGTGTGTGTGTGTGTGTGTGTGTGTGTGTGTGTGTGTGTGTGTGTGTGTGTGTGTGTGTGTGTGTGTGTGTGTGTGTGTGTGTGTGTGTGTGTGTGTGTGTGTGTGTGTGTGTGTGTGTGTGTGTGTGTGTGTGTGTGTGTGTGTGTGTGTGTGTGTGTGTGTGTGTGTGTGTGTGTGTGTGTGTGTGTGTGTGTGTGTGTGTGTGTGTGTGTGTGTGTGTGTGTGTGTGTGTGTGTGTGTGTGTGTGTGTGTGTGTGTGTGTGTGTGTGTGTGTGTGTGTGTGTGTGTGTGTGTGTGTGTGTGTGTGTGTGTGTGTGTGTGTGTGTGTGTGTGTGTGTGTGTGTGTGTGTGTGTGTGTGTGTGTGTGTGTGTGTGTGTGTGTGTGTGTGTGTGTGTGTGTGTGTGTGTGTGTGTGTGTGTGTGTGTGTGTGTGTGTGTGTGTGTGTGTGTGTGTGTGTGTGTGTGTGTGTGTGTGTGTGTGTGTGTGTGTGTGTGTGTGTGTGTGTGTGTGTGTGTGTGTGTGTGTGTGTGTGTGTGTGTGTGTGTGTGTGTGTGTGTGTGTGTGTGTGTGTGTGTGTGTGTGTGTGTGTGTGTGTGTGTGTGTGTGTGTGTGTGTGTGTGTGTGTGTGTGTGTGTGTGTGTGTGTGTGTGTGTGTGTGTGTGTGTGTGTGTGTGTGTGTGTGTGTGTGTGTGTGTGTGTGCATAAACGCGCTGGTCTGTATATAGCTTTCAATTATATGTTATTCAGTGTTTTTCTTCATATTTTATTTATTCATCTAATTATTACATTTTTCTTATTTTTTTTGATTTATATGAAACTCTGTTGGACTTCTCAATGAAAAGGGACAATCATGAATCGAATAAAAAAAAGAAACAGAGAGACAGTAGAAGTTTTAAAATTCGAAATAAAATTTTTATTTTATTTTTTCACTCTATAATTGTATCACAAAAAAAAGAAGCATCTTCATTTTCATTATCGTCATCACTCTCATTGTTAAAACTATTAATATCATCGTCTGGAGAGTTATCGTTCTCTTCTAATACGCTATTATCTGTAACAAAAAAAATGACATCAATGTTATTCTTCTTATTTGTTGTATAATATTTTAGTTTTTATTCATAAGTTTTCTATTCTATACTTACTTTGAATAATAATATCAGTAACTGACAATGGTAATTGCTCTTAATTTATATTTCATTCGTATCCTCAAAACTTGCTGGCATTTCTCTAGTTTTTCACTCACAAAAAGTATTATTTTATCTGTATGTCTTTTACAAAAAACACATTTCATTTTATCACTGTCCATTGTAATACAATTGATGGTTAAACATTGAAAGTGACATAAACACAAACATATGATTTTAGACTGACGCCATGTTGTTCAGATGTGCTGGGGATATAATTCATGCGCATGCGCAATGTCTATCGTTCTTGCGTTCTCTCTCTATCTACTAGCATCATACGGCAATACTTTTCAAGAGTTTTTAATTTTTTTTTTCAGTTTTAACAACCGAATTAACGTTTGGCAAATTAATTTCAGATTTTTGTATGTATAAAGAACATAATATAAAAATTACAAACATTAAAAAATACTTTTAATTTTTTATTAAAAAAAATAAAAAATTCGCGTATGGCACATAATTAACAACAAGAAAAATGTCTGGCAATAACGAATGTATGTTTGGTGGACCTATCTGTAGGCAAAAAATTGAAAATTAAGCATGAGAAAATGTTTTTCAAATCCAGAATTATCACCTGTACAGGTGAGATGCGCAGTAATGAACGCAACTGCTACCGGCAGCCAGACAGCCCGGACTCTAACCGAAAGAGCAAGAAGGACGACATATCAAAAAATCAGCTGACCTAAAATTCTCTCTCTAAAACGTTGCGAGCTCCCGTACTATTAGTTTATTTCAATTAATATTATTCTTGGCTTCCGTGTATATACATACTTTTTTTTTATTTTGAAACATTGTTACAGTGTACTTCTTATTTATTTATTCGGTGTCAATTTCAATATGTTTCGTCCTTGGGAAAATACCGTTTTTTTTAGTGGATCTAAATAATCGGAACAATCACTAACTGATATTCCAATGGATTATGTGGTATCAGGTTGTAGTCCCAAAGATTCCTGGCATCAAAAAGGGGCCACGAGGTATTGCGCCTTCAGCCCTATTTTTGTGTATTTAACCCCATATAATTAATTTGGGGACAACTTAAAAAAAGAATAAGGCGTCATAACGTGTTTTCCAAATTTGATGGGTTGATAGCAAATTTGGTAAAAGAAGAAATTAACAAAATTTCAGCTGATGATTGGCAGAAAAAATCAAACATGTCATCAAAGAAGAAAATTCTTATATAACGAGTCCGACCAAATTTATTATCAATGTTGATGACAGTGATTCCGATGGTGAGGGTTGAGATAGGGTAGGTAAGCTTAATTAATTTATAATATTTATGACTTTATTCACCGTGTTTTTAATTTTAGAATTAAAATTTGAGACAAAATTTTAATTAGCAACGTTTCTGAATCTCACAAGAGATCAGAAAATGAAGCTATAGGTCAGGTGGAGTGGTCAACCTCTATTTAAATCTAATATGCGTTATAGAAATTAAAATGTAAATTCATATTAAAGAAAGTTAATCAATATAGAAATTTTACGCAAATTACCCCTAACGATCTCCAGTAACTTGGTTATTGAATCTTTGCACAGTGGTCCTAATAGACAAAATATCATTTTATTTTTATGTATATGGACAGTGTACGGTGTTTTCGACATTAAAATACTCAAAAATGTCCAGATCAATCAGTATTTCTTCTATTGGCGGTATCCTTTGCTGTTTTTATAGCGTTTTTTCTTTCTCATAAAGCGGTGGGTTCTACTATAATCTTAAGGAGAATGAACAAAGAAAGAATACAGGAAAATATAATAAAAGCATAACTTATCACAAAATGAGAAATACCTAATGCTTTAAGAGTCCGCTCTCGCGTCTCTCTATTCCAATTTGAACATAACCCTCAAATATTTCCAGCGATTGTGGGCGTGGCTTTTCGATCTTCCCCGATATCAGTTGTACAGTTCGGACTGAGCTAATTTGTATACCTAATTGTGTTACGAATGTTGATTGTAGAACTCTTGCTGCACCTTTACTTGAGAGCAACAATAAGTTGTGAATTAATCATTTAAAATATCGTTTTCTACCAGTTCATATTATTTATTGTAAAACGAATTAAAAAAACATTCATCAAATTTGTAAAATTAAAATCCGTCCCTGTAATTGCCATTGTATGTAAAGCGGGGATTCAGTGTTGCATTCCGTCACAGCGGCAGCACATTTTCTGCTTTAAATTGTAAGAAATCCGTTCCAACAGAGGTACTGATGTGCATTGTACTTTTTCTATAAAACGAAATGAAATTGTCTGAAACTTTGGCAAATGAGAGAAAATTAATGAAACCAAGTCGATTTAAGAATGATTTTTCCTAATTACATTTTATTTTATTGGGAATAATTTTTTTAAATCAATCAAAAAAACGCAAAGTTATCATAGGTGTAGATAAATACTTTTCACAAAAATCAAAATTTTAATCTTAAGTCGACCTAGATTTAACTCTTCTCGAAAAGTGTTTTTTAGTTTCAAGTCAATGTCATAAGTCGTTTTCAAAAACGACGTGCATAGCGCAACCCTTACAGACCAACTATTTTCATAGCGAGAGCGAACTCTTAACTAAGCATTGAAGTAGAAAACGGCTTTTACATACAGCAAGAAATAGAGTAAACGTGGCATAACTGGTCGCTAAGTCCTTGAAAAATAAAAAATAAAAAACCTAAAACCAAATTGAAACGTTATAAAATTTTCTTGTCGGAACGTTAAAATTCTTTCTCCCCTAGTTAGTCGAGAAAATATAGCAGAAAAATCCGGAATTTTGGTAAAGTCGGATTGAGACGGGAATGCACTCTTCGTTAATTCGTCTAGAAATTTTGTGCCATATTTTGATTTTGTACTTTTTTGAAATTGCATCGCTGCATCAAAAAGTTCATTCTTCTTTCCATGTGTTGAAGAAAAAATTCATATCTTGCACAGAACACATCCTAACCATACGAATTTCAGTACCCTGGGGTGTTTTGGGTCGCTTAATCTGAATATGATGGCCAAATGAGCCCTCGGTGTACCTCGAGATCAGGACGGCGCCAGGAACGTCATCACTTTGAGTTCCCTGTTAACTCATCAAAAATCGATCGAAACACCTCACACGGGGGTTTTTCGGGTCGTTCGTCCCAGATCTGACGTTGACATCATCCTCCGGAGGACCTGGCTAAAAACGTCATCTCCTGGAGTTGTGCTGTAATTTTGTTGTCACACTGTCTAACATTGCTTTCATGAATGCTAGTCAATATCTATTTCCAAGTATAAAATTGATTGTATGGAGAAAAGCATCCCCTAGATCCAACAGATTGGGGTTGAAAAATTGAGAGTAATTTTTAATCGGTGTTTGGTCAGTTGCGAAACCAAGCTGACCGCTTCGTTGTCCAATACAACATAAAAATATGTAGTTTCACAAATCATTTTATACTATAAGCTTGATTGTTCAAATTGACTGATGCTCCGTTAAAACCATTTAACGTAAATTTATTTTCTCTACACAAAATGTTATAAAATTACAAGTGCATTCTGATTGGCTAACATTTCAAACAGTATTTAAAAAGGCGACATTTGAACTGGGCACGAGCGCCGCGAAGTACTAGGAGAGGTCCACCGACCCACTCGCTAGGAGAGAAAAGTTCTACTGAATTTTAAATCTGCAAGCTTTGGATAAGTCGATCTCTGTTTATGTGCTTCTATCTTTTTTATTTAATTTCTAACGGTTTTTCTAGCCAATCACACCGCGTCGCTCGCGGTCTTATCGATGTATGTATTTTTTGCCGTTCCAGAAGCCGGCAGTCCCATGTTGTTGTCTGTGGGCGTTTTTTGTGATTGTTTTCGCCCAAGCTCTAATTAACACGTGTTGTAACGGCTTTTGTTGCGTCATACTGTCTCTATGCGAGATCTGGTTAACTGTTGAGTTTGTTTCAAGGCTACTGAACGCACAAGCGTGCTTGTTGTTTCTTTTATTTAGTTTAAGAGTTTCGATGAGTTAACAGGGAACGCCAGGTGATGACGTTCACGGCGCGGGCTCTGTCTTGACCTCCAGGTACACAGGGGGCTCATTTGGCCATCATATTCAGATTAAGCGATCCAAAACACCCCAGAGTACTGAAATTCGAATGGTTAGGATGTTTTCTGTGCAAGATATGAATTTTTTCTTCAACGCATGGAAAGAAGAATGCACTTTTTGATGTAGCGATGCAATTTCAAAAAAGTACAAAATTAAAATATGTCACAAAATTTCTAGACAAGCTAACGAAGCGAATGCAAAAACCCCATCTCGATTTACTGCACAAAAATTCCGGATTTTGGGCTATTTTTGTGTGTTAAATTTTCTCGACTACAATGCTGAAAAAGCAAGCGTAAATTTTAATTATATTATGTTTGGAAGATTTAAGCTCCTCTTTTTCAAGTTTGTTTAGGAAAAACAGGCTAAGGCTCCGTGTGTAAAGAACGGACATCATGTAACGTGTTAATTCAGTGAATACAAATATTTGTTTTTATTATTAAATCTGTTGGGGAAGTCCAACACATGCATGATGGACCGAGGAAACATTGAGTTCATTTGAAAGACGAAGCACTTTTTCGACAGAAATATAAATATATTTTAGTTGGTTAAACAGCACTATGCATATTTTTTTCAAAGGGAGTTTAAGGTGGGACATAAAACTACAGGGTGTGACCTGATTAAGTCAAGCGGAACTCGGATTCGAATTCAGCGACCCCAAAAACCCCTAGTTACATTAGTGAAGTTCTTGGCGCTGTGTAATTTAAGCAGTTTTCTCAAAAAGGAGTCATTCAAAATAAAAAAAGAACGGGATGCATTAGATAATGAAAGCAGCTTCAAAATGATGTGTCACTTAACACCTCTTGCTATTTAATTTTCAAGGGGTGGTTCTGGGCGCTAGAGGGATGATAAAATAAGTTTGAAACTACGATAAAAATTGAGCCCCTTCTAGGTTAAATTTTTTTTAAAATTTGAACAAAAACTCGAAATATTTGGGTGCAAATTTTAGTTGGGACACCATGTATATTACTTTATTGTTCGTTCTCAGTGATATACCAACAGCTATTATTAAATAATAAGACATCCTGTATGAACGAATAGAAAATGGATTTAAAATAAATCTATTTTCGAATCCGACAGCAAAATAAACGAACGCCAAACCAAAATCAAAATCAGTTATCTATTATATTCCTAAACTGAAATCATGGTGAGTGCATTTGTCAGCAATGTTTACGGATACAATCTGACGGTTTTCTCTTCGAATCAATTCTCATCCGGTGACGTACAATCGCACAAATATCAGATGTATAATTAAACACCATTATTCCAAGGGTTCAGAATCGATAGGCGGAGTTTCTTTTTTTTACCGTTTTAATTTTAATTTATAACGTAAATATTTCTGGTGAGCTAAATATATAAAAAAAATCTAATAAACCTCAGAGTAAACATATTTGAAAAATAAAATTAACTCACCCGGTTCCTGCAAACCTCGTAAACACTTGCATTATCTTGAGACTTAGTTCCCTCTCTCTGGAGTTAAACTGCAGTGATAAGTTCAAGGGATGTCCAAACACGTATTCTATTTCGTCGCCGTGCATCACCCCCATCCATTCGCCCCACAGGGAGGTACTCGTTCGCTGAAATAGAATATGTCAAATGTTAGAGATTGTAGAAACAGATTTTTGTGGCATCTAGAGACACATCGCCCAGTAGAATCATTCATGTAATTATTAGTAATAGTTTAAGGTCATGGTATTGTGCATATTTACATTAAGTGTAAATAGGAAGGTTGATGCCTTATCACGTACTTTATTTGTTTAATCATTTATTGTATATAAAACCGTTTAAGGTCAATCTTCCTCATAGATATTATTTCACTTCACCTCATCCCCTAAACCAGGACATGATCCTGTCAGTCCTTTAGGACATCACATTTTAAAACGTCGAATTACTTCGGTTCCTTACATATGTAAAAGACAGAAATAAAAGGAAGAATTTAATAAAATTTTCTAAAGTATAACTGTTACCCATACCCTTTAAACTTAATCTCTGCTTATATCTCGAGTTTTTCTTATTTCAGTATCGTAAATCCTCCAGAAAACAAAAACGACTTTTTTGTTTAAATATCCTTTATTTTTGTTGATGTACGTACGATGAAATATGAAACCCCTAAATCTATCGACAAGCTAAAAGCCGTTCAACGTTAAGGTAAAATAAATAAGAAACGGGATAGGGGATAGAAGCGCAGTCAAAGCGAAATGTGTGCGACAGCCCTGGGGAACATCGAACGACATTTCAAAAGTCCTTAGAGTTATTCATTCTTTGACGTTGAACTTGTATCGATAACGCGTATTTTCGTTCGAAAACTACATAGCAGATTATTTACATTTCTACAACAAATGTTATTAGGTGTGTCTAAATGAAAAAAACATGGTGAGTTGTCTTTTTTAAAGAACCAAGTTGGAAGTCTATTTGTTTTGGTATGAAGTGATGACAAAATTCCAAACTGAAAACAAAAAGTTTCATTAAACTCGATCCTAGTTGGCGAAATATGGAATAACATAGTTGCATAATAGCGCAAGCGCAGTAGAAGTGTTTTGTTTCATGGAGACAATCGTAAGCTCTTGCCAGGCATGGCCTGCCTTAAATATATACGAGTAATTGGATTATGAGCCCGTAGGGCCGTTAAAGTATGATGAAGTCATGTGCATGGCCACATCCGATTTTTTAAATTTAAATGAACTTTTAAGTGTAGAACGTTGCTTATCGAGTATAGCACCACCCTTTATATCCAACCCGTACCTGGTTCGTAACGATTCGCGAAAAATTCGCCGATCCGATTTTTTAGTGCTTCTGTGTATCTGAAACACTCTCAACAACATACTCCCCTGGTAGCCATTACATGCAAAACACTTGTTAGCAAATCCGAATGGATGTATTTTTAATTGAAATTATCAGAAACATGTTGGAACCGATTTAATTAACAGCATGTCGGTGTTGGCGCGCACACATACACACACACACACACAGAGAAACGTTTGTACATGTACCGTTGGTTGTGCAACTATCATGCACGCGATTCTCGACTCGTAATTTTTTTATTACTTGTTAAATGATCGCTTCTACACGCACCGAAGGTATTAAAGATACGTGAAATATCATCAAGATTTTTTTTGTACTTTCCCGCTACATGCTATCCTTATATAGGGTGTTCGACTAAATCATATTGAAAGGAAACCAACGCTTTCTTTTGTATCGTCCTTCGCTTCCGTCTTTCTTACTTCAACAGTTCTATTACTGATTAATCCTACTGCTTAATTAATCCTACTACTAATTAGTCCTACTACTAATTAGCTCTAATACTAATTAATCCTACTAGTAGTCCTATTACTACTAATTAGTTCTACTATTTATTAGTTCTTCTACTAATTAGTCATACTGTACTATATCCAACTGCTAATTAATCCTACTACTAATTAGCTCGAATACTAATTAGTCCTACTATTTAGTAATCACATTACTAATTGGTCCTACTACGACTAATTAATTCTACTGTTCATTAGCTCTACTACTAATTAGTCAAACTAGTACTAATTAGTGATACTACTAGTTAGTCTCACTACTAGTGCTAGACTAATTAGTATTAGGACTAATCAGTAGTAGAATTAATAGTTTTCGTTACATGAAACAATAAAAAAGAAATTTTACTTTTATGATTAGATAACGCGGTTACTGTAAAAGAACTGTCCCCATATCAAAATTTAAACAGTATAAGAAATTTTAAAGAGCAATTTTACCATAATAAATAATATTTTTATTTGTAATTCACCTAAATATAAGTAAAAACGAAAAAAATAACTTTGAGATTGGCCCTTAATAGCAGAAGACAAAGGTGCTGTCATAAAAATGCCAACGAATTTACCTTTAAATTCATATAGTGCAGAAAGGCATTTACGAGCTCTAAAATTTTCGTCTAAAATCCCTGCGGGACCTTTCTCGACACATGCCGACTAAGTCTACGTAAGTTGTTGTCTAATGTGCAGTAAAGCAATTTTAACAGGAACATTAAGCGCTTGTAAATGCGAAAATTGTGTCTGGAAGAAAGTGTATTTGCACGTTTTGCGGTTCTCTTGTGAGAGCTGCTGTATTTTCGTTAATCAAATGATTTGAGTGCATAGAGCTTCAGAAAATAGTGGAAACAAATATTCTGATAAAAAGATGGAACTGCTTGGAAAATAGAAACACAAATAATGACAATTTTGAGTTGTATTATTATGTCAATATAAAAGGAAAACAGTTTTAATAGGATGAATGAAAACGGGTATAAATAGGACCAAAAAAAAGATACATAAGCGAGAAATATGAAGAAATCCAGGAAGTAGAAGAAACCTAAATAGAAAAGAAGATTATACAGTTGGAACAAAAGAAACAAAATAGTCATATTGTCACGAATCCCAAATATATATAAAATAATAATTTCCGAAAAAACAAAGTCAAAAACATTTAGGAGTTTTGTTTATCAAAATTATTTTAGTTTAAATTTATTTACTCAATAGAAAACAAAAAATATAAACATTTCGCTGATGTGCAGAAACCCGAAAATCGATGTTAGATTGCCTAATTGAGAGACTATAGTAGAAGTAAATGTAGGGCAATCTATCGAAATTACGAACTCTGCACTGTCAGCGATTTTTTCCTAAAAACCATCCGGGACGGAAAAAATGAGGCAGTCAGTCGGCGGCTGCTGCAGAGTTGATAGTCGGCTGAAGAGTCAAGGGTTGGTTAAAAGTTAAGTTCCTCCGGGAGATTATTAGAGTCCGGCATCAGAGCCAAAGCCAAAGTTAGTCCTTTAAAAAATTAGGTGGAGCAAAATGGAGAAAACTATGAAAGGAAACAAGAAAGAATGCAAGATACAAAGAATTAATTATAAAGAGGGATGAGGAAAATATAAAACAAGATGAATGAATTGAATAAAGATGGTAAATTAAGAAACTAGCCTATATTTAAAAATAAGAAGAAAAATAGGAACTGAACTTGGAGAAAATGTAACGCCACTGAAGATCTCCCGTTATAATTCTTACCGGCCGATGCGTATGTGTCTCGCTTTTGCAAGGAAAGAAAAGGTGACTGAAAAACGATCGGAATCGTTCCGAACAGGACAACAGAACAGAGAAAACATAATCGATGACTCTGGGGCACAAGCAACGTCGTTTAGGACCCGGGCGGATATCCGGCAGACGCAGAGCCCTTCGGGGACATCCTGTCCAACGTCCATTTAATAGATGGACACATTAACCAGGGCGATTATCGTATAGCACCACCTCACCTCGTCGGTATAAATAGATCAGGTGTGACATTTGATACTCTTTCGGTTTTTTTACTTTGACAGAATTGGAACACACACGATACCAGTTCAAGGGAATGAAAATTATATTGTTTTCTCACCGCACTAACTGAGAGTTTATATCTCAAACCTACACTATTCAATGATAGATTTGAAAACTAATAGAAAATTATTTGGAATTTTCCTTTTTCGAACATTTTAAAGATTCTGACCTCATCTTCTTTAAGTTTATGTTCAGTCTCCATTATCTCTAATCAATGAAAGTCTGAAACTAATCAGAAGCTTTAAGTTGGCTCGACTTTGACACACTTATTGGATGTAATTATCTAAATATTAACCGCGGAGAAAGTTCACCTTCATAGCAATGACAATTTTCCAAATGCGTGTTTCTAGCAAACTTAAAAGTTGACAAAGTTTAACCGCCCCGCTATTATGCGGTAAATTTTGTGTTAGATTAGAAAAAACTATAAAAATATAGATTATAATACAGCAGGATTTCAAGGATATTAAGTATCATATTATTGAAGGACAATTTTGTATAGTTTTCGAAAATGTAGACCATTTTCAAATTAAATTACGTCTTTGAAAGCGCCTTTTACATATAATTAATAAAAAAATAAAAAAATGTATTGAAATTAAAGTGTCAACCCAAGTAGATCTTTTATACTTCACGGACTTCCGCAAGGAACAGTTCTAGGACCAACGTTATTTCTAATATATGTAAGGGAACTGTTTTTACATTTATTGAGTTTTCAGCTGATAGAGCCATACTTTACAGGGCCAAAACTAGAGATAAACTATCTAAAAACTGTAGAAAGAAAGTTTTACTAAACTCTAATGTTATTGTGTAGTATATTTTGTGTTAGGTCCAAATTATTAAATACACCGAAAATCTGCAAAACAAAAATTTTATTCTATTTTTATTTTAATACAGATTTATATCTTTGCTAGCAGAAAATTTATAACCACGAATTGCCTCGTAAGTTAATAATTAAGTTCAATTCAATTCAATACGAGTCTATCATCAGCTCCTGATGATGCCAACGCGAAACGCGCGTAGAGTGTGTTAAAATTGTGTTTTGGTTGAGTGGTCGACGATAGTGTTTCAGTTGATAAACCAAAGGTTCCAATTTCTCAATTTTATTAAAATCATCTCAAAAACTTTTTCACTGTGCTATCAGGAAACTGTCGAAAAAGCATTTAAGGGAGAAGCAGAAATGAAGAGATCATTAGACATTATCCAAAAGAAGAAAGAAGATGAGACAAAAAATCATGCTTAGGAAGAGGATTGAATAATACATAAATCTCTGCCAAGAATTAAAGTCAGCACTTTGAAAGAAACATCGCATTGTGTCCAATTACTCAGTTGCAACAAATTCGAAAAAACGAATCTATAAGAAAAGCAGATGAAGAATTTGAGAGATTGTGAGTCTAGTGAAAAAGAGGTTGAGCGAGACTAAAGAGAAAAAAGTTGTTAAAAAGGCTCTGGATTTTCCCAAGGTACAACTTCTAAAACCTGAAGAGGAAATTGAAAAATTGAAGCAAGAAAGAAAATAAAGAAACTCTTCTCAATTATTGTCCATGAGATTATGCGAAAGTATGAGGAAGAAGACGAAGAAATTTCTACAGCTCGTCGGGTGAAGATAGCACATACAAAGATTTGGATACAGACAAAGTATATCTAAAAGAAGTAGAAATTCAAAAGAAAATCTAGGAAAAAAAGCTAGACGAACTCATACTAGGTACTACAAATAAAAGAAATTCAAAAAAAAGCATGAATTAGCTGGAGGAGGAGCGGAAAAAAAAAGAAAAACAAATTTAAATTCAATTTAAAATTGTGTGTAACTGATTATTTGTTTATCACTTTGTACTTATTCTCTTCCTAAATTTGTTTCAAATCGGCCAACCATTTGTTCTCACGATGTTTTTATAGAGCTCGGCGCGACCGGGTGAACGCTTAATAATTTTGCCTTAGTCATACATACTACAATACAATAATTACAGTAGTTTAACAAAATGCAAAAAAGGACATTTTCACGATTATTAAACATCATAAGAAGGACTCTTGCGAATAGACCCTGCTAATTTATAAAAACAAATAAACAATTTTACCTATACTAATATTAAACAAAAAATGAGTGAGAGAAAAATAAAATAAAAATGAACAATAAAAGCAACATACTTACAAAAAAAGAGAACAGAACCGGATTGCGCATGTATGGAAGAGGATACATAAATATATATGAAATTTAAATTATAAGGGGTTGTTACTACAGGAGCCATACGGAGAGCCCAAAGTGACGCCGACGGACCGACAAAACCTCGCCACCTGGACAAAAAACTCAGACATCAAGAAACGATTTTTTGAAAAGCAATAAGTTGCTTTTGTGGATGCATGATTTTAGTATTTTCCGAAAAAGTCTACGAAAGTAAATGATATTGTTTAATTTTCAGACAATTAAACATATAAACTCATACTCATTCAACCGGCAACGCCGCACTAAAATACATTTGCAAACAGCGCTCAGACACGAAGCATCAACAAATAGTTTTTTTCTAGTTTTTTTTCCCATTACGCTACGATTGACACGTAGACCAATATTTAACGCGCAGAATCTATAACGAATTTTCTAGGTTTATGCTACCGGAGTCACGTCCGCCCTGAAACTCATAATGACGTAATTTGAGTTAATCCTTGTCTTCTCAAGCGGGAGAGAGAGACAGCATAAAAAACTTACATATCTAACAAACCGATTCGTCCATCAGATAACGAATATTTCTTTCTAGAACAAACGGATGGGAGGAAGAACCTTTGAAAAGATACAGACTTCGCAAACTTTAAGTTCAGTGTCCATTCATCACTCACGCAGAACACACGCAAAAAAAAATATTTTCTGAATGATGTGATCATTTTTAAGTCGTTTTATTAATATGTGTTAGTGCTTGTTAAACACATGTTAACTATAATACTTTGTTCTTAATTACTTACTAAAGTAATCCATTGTTAAGCTGTTATGATGTTTATATTTATTTAACATTTTAATAAATAGTTAAATAAAAGTGTTCATTGTTTTTGTCGAATGAAGTTGAGAAGATAAACATACTACAGTACACACATAACCAATATAAAATCTACAGTCCATTTTAAGAATACCACGATGCAGTTTAAAAAGGCGATGATAACACATCGGTCGTCCTGGGAAACTGGCACAACATAGGGTTTACTCCAGAACCCTCAACTGATATTTTTGATAGTTTATAATCGAAGTTGTTCTTGTAGAAGCATGCTTTTAATATATTTTTTAAAAGTCACAAGTGATAAGTTTTTAGTGTTTTTCGGTAAACCATTCCATATTTTAATGGCTACGAAAGTAAATGATTTTTGAAAAGCTGTTCTATGACGCGGAATAATAAAACTTTGAGAATTTCTAGTAGGGTGTGCCCTAGCCATAGTTAAAAATTTTTCACACATGTGCTGTTTTCTTCTATGAATCATGTTGAGAATTTGGTGTTGATTAAGATATGGTGTTATATGGTGTCTATATGGAATTTTGTAAGAAAATCTTATGCAACTATTCTGTATTTTTTGAATTGACTTTTTTGTTAGCCAAGATATGGAATCTCCATAGACAACATCGCCGTAGTCAAATAAAGAAAGCACTAGGGTATTACATAAATAATATTTTTGTTTGGGGGATAGACAATTTTTATATTTGTAAATATTTTTCAATCTAAGATATGCTGCAATTAATTTATTTTTTATATGGTGTTGAAAAGTTAAATCACTATCAAAAATAACGCCCAAATTTTTTGCTTTTTGTACTATAGGTATTTCATTGTTATTTATTGTAATTTGTAGGTTTTGTTCAATTTGTGCTCTGACAGTTTTATTTTTGCTAATGATTAAAATTTGCGACTTGTGTGCATTCAAAACCAAGTTGTGGTTCTTTGCATAAAGAAAGATTCTTTCTAGGTCTGAATTTAGATTTTCTTGTGCTTCGATAACATTGTATTGATTTATAGGTAGTTTAAGTTGGGAATCGTCAGCAAATTGTTTGAATTTACAAAATTTCACGCACTGATTCATATCGGAAACATATATGGCAAAGAAAAGAGGTGAAAGAACCGACCCTTGTGGGACTCCATAATTTTAGCGAGATGATACAAGATTTTGAATCAAATTAACCGCCGCATGAGAGAAACCGAAGAACTGTAGCTTTGCTAACAACATTTGTGGTATTACCACGCTCTTCATTTTCTCTAATATCGTTTAAGATGCTAACCAATGTCGAAATCCGGACTGGCAATCTGGTATTATTTTATTTCTTTCGACAAATGATTCAACTTGCTGATAAAGGTGCTTCTCGAATATTTTTGATAAAACTGAAAGGATGTTAATTGGCCCTAAATCTTAAAGTTGGTGTTTTACATGATCAAAAGTAAATTAAATTTCGAAACAGCTGTTTCTTTTGAACGTATAATAATGACAGTTCTTGTAAAGGTACAATATTTTATTGATTGGTCTAAAGGCGCTATTCGAAGATATAGCGCGAAAGCTTTGAAAACAATATTATGAAATTCCAAATCAAAAAACGCATTTTTTAACACCGACGTATCAAAATCAATATTCTCGGGGTTTTGGATTTAAAAAATCTACATTTTAATGTAATACTTACATGCGTGAAATAGTAATAATAAACTTTCATTCCTCTTTCAGCTGCTAATTCTGCAAAATCATTCGTCGGGCATATGAAAAAATAATCCCCCACCACGTCTCCGATCATTTTTTGATTCAGGTAACCATCATGGACGTGTTCCCAGTTTGTATACTAAAAATAAAAAAAAATCAAACTGTTAGTGAAAGTGAAGTGATAGTGGCGAGTCGGCACATTGGAGTGCTTACTTTTCATGTCAATTTTCCAAAATTTAATCACTTCTTTTAATATGGTACACTTGTTTCTATATGTGTATTCATTTCAATTATATCCTGCATATATTAGAAGGCCATGACAATCAAAATTATAATGTAAATTAAAACAAACACAGACTAGGTAATTTTCAAAAATTGCTTTTCGCTCATACCTCAAAAAAGGTGCGAATATACATCTGTCGCAATCTAGCATTCTAATTTCTTTGATGTAACATTTTTCGCAAATGATCTAAATTAAATTTTTGGTCGAGAAAAAGTCAATTTGTATATTGAGAATGACATCAACAGATAATAATAATAATAATAAATGGTTTTTATAGGAAAGGAAAAGCTCAAGACATAGGTAGTTTCTGTGTCACCCTGTCTAATAAGTTCACTCAATTCCAGTTTTGCATCATCCTTGGATGATGACGAATAGCTTATAATCTCAGATAGGTCATTTGTAAAAAGTAAACAATTCTGCAGGAATCCCTGAGGAAATCCTGATTTGCGGCTGTGTAAAGAATATTTACCTGGAATATAATGGCGTCCCTTTCAAGTTTACTCATATTCTTAAAAATTCTGTCGATGATTTCGTGGTACTTTTCTCGTTGCAGGAAGCTTGGACCATCTTTTTCAAAGAAATCGATGAAATCATACAGCAAAAAATACGTTCCTGAAACAACAAAAAATAAAATATAAATATTTATTTATACTTCTATTAAATTATAAGAAGATTGGCAACACTGTGGCATATACTTTGTTTAAATTTAAGGGTTTTTTAATCTCACAAAACTAACTCATGCCTTTTCGTTTTTCTCGAAGAATTTTACAAATAAAAAAGAGATCCAGGAAAAATAAATGTGATAAATGAGTTAAATAAAATTGAATCAGAAGCAGTTTCTTTCCAACTTTATGTAATACCTTTTCAAAAGTTTTTTAATAATTTAATGGAGAGACTGAGATAGAATTCTGAAGTGTAGGGGCGGACGTTATAAAATGCCCTCGATCTTCTCTATAAATGAGAGTAGATGCTGAAGTTTTGCTCTAACTTCAAACTTCTTCCAATAAGTGGTTTCGCAGAGAAATGTATTGTATATAAAGAAAGACTATAGATTTTTTTTAGTTCATCGATTAATTGTTAAAGAACATCTAAAGAATTAAAAGTTCAACTTCTGCCTATTAAAACATCATTGGAAATCATCCACATACTGCTAAGAATTTTTTTTTGTTTCAAAAACGATTAACCCTCTTTTAATAGGAAAAAAAATACTTCAGTTTCCCAACTGTTCATTCTAACTATCCACTTTAAAAGTAATTACATGATGTTGTTCTAGCGTTTGCTGTATAGGTGCATCTCACTTACATTTTGTCTCTATAGAAAACAAATTGGTTTAGTCACATATTGAATTAAATCGAGTAATTGGGTTAGGAACTTTAGAAAAAAATCTCCTAATGTTAGGAAGTTAAAATTAAAGTTCATTGTCGGGTGATTGTTATCGGAAATTGTGGTATAAGTTGTTCGGCAACATTTGCAAGAGCTAAAAGCAAGAAGATTTAGTGCCCAGCTAGCAATTTAACTTTTATAATAGTTGTGAGAACTGTTATACAACTAATATTATAGAAACATGAAAATCGTACAACGCAGTTTGAAACTATTATACAATGTCTATTCAACCAAAAAGGGCCCACTTTTATAAAACAAATTGCTATTATAGATGTTCTATTAGCTGGTTATACAACCCTTATAATATTACTATAACTATATTAAGTCATACTTATAAAACTTTCGTATACAGTCCTTATACAATAAATTTACATGTGCACTTCGGAATTGCTATACAAACATTATATAGTGATTGTATACGGCAGCCTCGCACAATAATAGAACTTCTAAAAAAATTTTTGTATTATTATGCAGCCTGTATTGCAATACGACAAAAATCATTATGTTATACAGTGATGAAATGTAGAACAAAATAAAGGCGTTCAAGATGCATTAAAGATTGCAGCGTACAAATAAATAATAAAAAATCTCCGATACTCGCAGGTAATCCAAAAATTTCATTGCGCAGTGTTTTCTGATGAAATATATATGTATTTCTACCTAAAAAATTGATTAAATTACACGGATGGTTTATTAATAATTAAAAAAAAATATCGTTTTTATTGACATAGTTACATAATTAAATTAAACAAAAAATTATTGTTTTATATATAAAATTGTATCAAATAAGGGTTGTCTCTACATTTCTGAAAAACTTTCTTTAAGTGGTATTTTCAAGTTTAAGGGAATTTTGCATAATGGCGGCGTTTGTTAGACGGCTATACCTGTAAATAAAGATGGCGCAATATAATACAATAATTTTGTTCCATTCTCAACGTTATATAATTTTTTTGTTTTATTTCCAACTCTATATGATATTAAAGTCCGGTAATGTTGTTTAAATACGCGCTATACAACTTTATTTTAAATGATTCAACAAATGTACCTTCACAAATTTTGGAGGGTTGCCAGATTTAAATTTTTTTGACGACTGCATTTAATTACTGATAAAGAACCTGCTTGGCCAAATAAGAATGCGAGGTACTGTATCTTGGAAACCATCTATCGTAGAGGCTTGCGGAAAAAAAAGTCATTACTAAAACGACCAAGAGGAAAACCTGGAAAATATTTTCAAGTTTCTGAAATGGACGCTAGGGGCGTAACTGCGATCTTGAAGCTAAGAAAGTGATGTTTCTGCGAATTCCGATATATTAACCTACCAAAACAATACCTGATCTTTAAAGTAGAGGATAATCAGAACCTTTTTTGTTTAACAATTTTTGCTATATCCCTAAAAATAAAGTGGTGGGGGGTATTCAAAGGTTTCAGTAAAAAACACCCTGTATATTCGAAACGGCTGAGCCGATTTTAACAAACTTGGGCTAGTTGAAAAGAGCTATTCTTGGGCTACAAATGCTATAATATTTGAAGTTTTGTTAGTTTCAGATGTCGCCGCTAGAGGGCTTTTTTCGACATCTCGTCAGAAATGGTTAATTTTCTCAAAAAAATTAAACGCATTGGTATGATTTCTTTTTCATGAAAAAGTAGCTAAATGATGCCTAAACAAGCTCCCGAAAACCGCATCTCGATATCTTGTTCCTAACCTAAAATTTAGCCCAAAGAAAATTTTATACGGAAATCCCTTAAATTGTTATTTTTTAAACTAATTAATTCCTTTTATTCTTTAAGAAAAGTTTTTAGTGCCCCCGTAAATGCTCTAAATGCTGATCATCACGCTCTATGCATTGCTGAAGCCTCTCATGGGTAGACAAACCTGCACGTTCAATTTCGGCTCTCGGTATGTTACGTAATGCATTAACGAATCCGATTTTTCGGTTTTTCATATGTATCTGGTCGTAGGTTGAGTCTGAAAATCAAAACAAGTTAAGTCTGGTGATCGCGCAGGCCATGGAAACAGACTTCCTCTTCCAATCTACCACTGTTGGAATACTGTATTAATATACTCTCGCACAATAATAGCATAATGTGCTGGGCAACCATTCAACTGCAAAAACAAGTTTTGACGTGTTTCCAGTGAAACATCTTCCAACAACAACGGTAATTTATTGGCCAAAAAGTCAAGAAAGATATTGCCACTTAGGGATTGCTAAAAAAAATAATTCTGCCTCCCAGTATGCCACACCACACATTTAAACTCCAACGTCCTTGGTGCTGAACTTCACGCAACCAATGCGGATTTTCTGCAGACCAATAATGCATATTGTGCAGATTTTAAAGGTGGCTTCATCGGTCCAAAGAATTAGAAATAAAAATTCTCCATTATTGTGTGAGAGCATATTAATGTAGTATTACAACAGCGTTGGATTGGAAGAGGAAGTCTGTTTCCATGGCCTGCGCGATCACCAGACTTAACTTGTCTTGAATTTTCAGACTCAACCTACGACCAGAGAGATATGAAAAACCGGATTCGTAATGCATTACGTAACATACCGAGAGCCGAAATTGAAGCTGCAGTTTTGTCTACCCATGAGAGGCTTCAGAATTTCGAGCATTTACGGGGACATTAAAAACCTTTCTTTTATAATTCGGTCCTTTTTAGGGCCACAACTTACATAATAAAAGGAATTAATTAGTTTAAAAAATAAAAATTTAAGAGATTTCCGTATAAAATTTTCTTTGGCCTAAATTTTAGGTTAGGAACAAGATACCGAGATGCGGTTTTCGCGAGCTTGTTTAGGCATCATTTAGCTACTTTTTCATGAAAAAGAAATCATACCAATGCATTGAATTTTTTTGAGAAAATTAACCATTTCTGTCGAAATGTCGAAAAAAGCCCTCTGGCGGCGACATCTGGATCTAACAAAACTTCAAATATTATAGCATTTTTAGCCCAAGAATAGCTCTTTTCAACTAGCCCAAGTTTGTTAAAATCGGCTCAGCCGTTTCGAATATACAGGGTGTTTTTTACTGAAACCTTTGAATACCCCCCACCACTTTATTTTTAGAGATGCAGCAAAAATTGTATGGGTAAACCGAAGGAAGGTATTGACAAAAAAATAATCAATTCTTCCTCTAACTGGCCCAACACGACAACCCTGTATTTTAAACGTTTGATAATGTCCTGTAGAGCGAAGAAACATTCCGTATTAGAACAAAATTGTCGTTTAAACATAATATAAGTATTGTATAAGGATATACAATGATATAAGTATAACAACACTCTACAATCATTTTTCTCTTGTGTTGAAATTCGCTACGCTATAAAATACGTTAGAAATATATTACGATATTACAGTTACTAGTTGAATGGTTATTACGACAATATGTTTAAAATTATAGAAACAATAGAAAATGGCAAGAGGGGGTTGACAATCCTGCCCAGACTGCGAAAAAAAAACATTTTAGATTAAAATTTAGCACACAATTTTCAAAATTTCTCTCATTACCCCCAGATCAATAATCAAAACTTTAATTTTTTTCCATTGGGATGCTGAATCCATTTTTGTAAATTGACCCAATGAGATTATGTATAATCAGATTTTATAACGCAGAATTTGGGAGACTTTTATCTTTGTAAACTATATTTATGTTCTATAAACAATTTATAATAGGGTCAACGGATGTAGTTACAGATTAATTATTTTATACTTGTTGTATAATGCTGCCGAATACTATTATACTTATCATATAAACTTTAATACAACTTGTTATATAATCTTTATAGGAATATTGCATAACGCAGATATTAAAGGTTGTAGGAATAGGTTTACAATTGTAATATGATCTTTATACATTTCTTTTAAAATATTGTTATAAAATGTTAAAGTTTAAAAAAGATTTTATTCTATAAGTTGTAAGAACATTTATACAACAATATTATAGAAACATTTTCTTACAAAACACAATTGTCGTAATCAAACACACTAAGAAATAAAACAATTCTTTAAATGGCACTAAGCGATAACTATAGGATAATTTATTTCGTCTAGAGTTCTATTTTGCTAGTTGGGTGAGGGTCTGATCATTTCAACCTCTATTTGTCATAAATAAATTGCTTTTACACTAGTTTTTAAGTATTTTAAAGACGCCAAAGGTTTCAATTCGCAACTACATACGCAGTTTTAATTTTTTTTAAGTCTATAATTTTTTTTTCATTTTCATAATTTCTTTTTTACCAACTGGGACTGTATTAATATAGGACTCTATTTACATATAGCTGTTCCCGCTCATTAAAATATTAAATTTAATTAAAAATTACATTCGAGAACCGTAATGCACCACGGTTTATTCCTCATCTCATTCGCAGGAATATCTGACAAGTTAATTTTAAATCCTGCTTTAAAAATTCAAGGACTGTCCTAACAGCCCAGCAACATCTATCCTTATCTAATAATAGGTTTTCTGAATATGAAAAAATTTGTTTTAGCCACTATTACATAAAGCTAAAAGTTCAAAACGTTATTTCGTGTACCAGAATTTTAGCTTATCGGTTTAGAGTCTTATTTCTGGTCAATATTTACTGTAATTTTTTTTTACCTTTGCATGAAAAGTCCCTGACAATATCGATCGTTCCCTGACTGCTTTAACTGCTTTAATATTAAACCGCTGAAGTTTTAGAGATATTCATAGATTAGTTTTGGACCAAAAGGATGCAAGAAATGCAAACAATTACATTATAATGTATATATCAAATACAGAGTCCAAATTTGAGAAGTTTGTCTCTGAAAAAGAGGCAGATGCATGTCATAAACCCCTTCTTTGAATTAATTAAAGGTATCCAATTATTACATTACATACAGGGTGCGCCAATTATTTCCACTCGATCTCTAGCACCGTAACTAAAACATCAACAAGATTTTTTGTAGGGGTAGACAGTGTCACTCGGACTACAATTTTAAAATATTTTGATGTATACAGGGTGGATAATTTTTGTGGAATGAAAATTAATTTGGTTTTTTTAAATTGAACACCCTGTATACGATTATGTCTTCTGATTCTACTTAATATTAGATTTACGGTAGTTTTTGTATTTGTAAATCCGACGCGGCGTTGACAAGTTATTCCTATTTTAAGCAGATTTAATGAAAAAACAGCACTTCAGAAATATTAGCACAAAAACCACATTTTTTAAAAAATTCCTCAAAAAAGCTACTATGATGTAAATGAAACATGCACCCATCACAATAATCACACAACATCTTCACCTGTTGCACAGGGTGTTTGCCGATGGCGTGCCAATAGTCTAGTTTTCAAATGGCAATAACTTAATTTTTTCAAATGGGACACCCTGTATATTTTTCTTCAGTTAGAAGCTCTCCCTAATACGCATTAAAAAATATAGGGTTTTGCACATCTAAGTACAAAATTTTACAAAGTTTAATCGTAAGAAAACTACAATAGTGAAAGTTAAAATTTATAGTAGGTGTTCAAAAGGTCTTCCATTTTCATTTATACATTTTCTTGCCCTTTTTTTCATTGATTTACGCACATTGCAGGGGTGTCACCTGTCTAAATGCTGCAGTAATTCTTTCTTTCATATTTTCCTTTGTGGTAACCTCTTCTTTGTAAACAATATTTTTAATAAAACCCCACAAGAAAAAATCGCAAGGTGTACGGCAAGGCGATCTAGTAGGCCAATTTATAGGTCCTCCCCTTCCTATCCAACGATCCTGAAATTTCCTATTTAACCAATTGCGAACATCTAATAGGTAATGTGGTGTGGCACCATCTAATTGAAACCACATTCCGTTGCGATAATTTTGAGGCACATTTTGCAATAAGTTGCGAAAATCATGTTCTAAAAAATCTAAAAATATAGCTCCATTTACAGTTCCATCAAAGAAATAGGGACCAATTACATAATCACCTATTATTCCCGCTACAAAAATTCACTCCGCTGTATCAATCGCTTAAAATTCATCAAAATAATGAGATCAAAAAAAGAGTTATTAAATATTTAGGAGTAACTGTCTACTCTCAATTAAGATGGAATTATCATGTAACAATATTGTAAAGTCATTGAGATTGCTGATTTATAAATTTAAATATTTAAAAAAATATATAGATGTGGCGCACCTCCGCATAATATATTTTAGTTTTGTAGAATCCAGAATTAGATATGGCATAACATCCTGGGGGGCTTTGGAAAAGACACATCTCAAGAAGTTGGAAGTAATTCAAAGAAAAATAATAAAACCAATATATAATAAGAAAACGACATACCCAACACATTTAGTATATAATGAAAGACCATCGATACTGTGATGTGGTTCTAAATAAATGTTCATTGTGATCCGAATAATAATGGAAGTTGTGTCTATTTACACAACCGTTCTTATGAAACGTGGCTTCGTCGGAGAATAAAACTTTGTTTAAAAAGTTACGCTCTGTATTTATCTTGTAACAATTCTTGGTGAAGCTGGATATGATAGGGGTGATATTTATTCTTTTTTATTATGCGTCTAATTGTGGTATTGGAACTGATTGCTTAATTGCCTTGTGCTTATATTGGTATCTTCAACTATACTGATCATTACCTTATATTCGTTGTCAATAGTAACAGCTGTAGTTTCACGTGAATGTTTTTCATACTTAACGGTTCCTGTTCTATCAAATCTATTCTTTAAATTCTCAAAAGTATCCTTTTGTGGATGACGTCTTTCTGGGTATCTTTGACGATAGACCCTACTAGCAAGAAACGCATTTTTTTGACATTCACCCAGTATCCATATCGTATCAATATTTTCTTGAACACTATAATTCTTATTAAAATCCATTTTTTATACACAATACCGATTAAATATAGTAGACGTGATACAATACAAAATTTTATGTTGACAATTAATGCCATAACGAAATATACCTACTGTCATTTTCATAGGTAACTTGATTTCTTATTAAAAATTGTGTAAAATATGTTGTTTGTCACTTAACGTCAATTATTAAAGTAAATAGTAAAGTTAGATGTGCAAAACCCTATATTTTTTTAATGCGTATTAGGGAGAGCTTCTAACTGAAGAAAAATATATAGGGTGTCCCATTTGAAAAAATTAAGTTATTGCCATTTGAAAACTACACTATTGGCACGCCATCGGCAAACACCCTGTGCAACAGGTGTTGTGTAATTATTGTGATAAGTACATGTTTCATTTACATCATAGTAGCTTTTTTGAGGAATTTTTTAAAAAGTGTGGTTTTTGTGCTAATATTTCTGAAGTGCTGTTTTTTCATTAAATCTGCTTAAAATAGGAATAACTTGTCAACGCCGCGTCGGATTTACAAATACAAAAAACTACCCTAAATCTAAGATTAAGTAGAATCAGAAGACATAATCGTATATAGGGTGTTCAACTTAAAAAAACCAAATTAATTTTCATTCCACAAAAATTAGCCACCCTGTATACATCAAAATTTTGTAAAATTGTAGTCCGAGTGATACTGTCTACCCCTACAAAAAATCTTGTTGATATCTCTTTTAGTTTCGGTGCTAGAGATCGAGTGGAAATAATTGGCGCACCCTATATATAACAGAGATTGGCAAAAGCTCCTCGATATGCGCTCTAAACCTGCATACAGACGAAGTAATAACAAGAGGAAAAGGACGAACATTGTATACAATGAGCGTAACAGCGTAGGTGGATGACATGTCTAGTTATTTCCTGACGAACTTTTAAATTAACATTAGCATTTCAAAGAGACAGCAACATACATGCAGCGAGATTGTTTGTTTGTAGATCTCGAAATTTATTAGAACCCACACTGAAAGAGAATATGTAAGCAATCTCTAGGCTTCTTCGGATTGAATGCCTAGAATAATTTTCTCGGCGAATGTAGTGGTCCACGGCTACAATCGAGATGGATAAAATGTTATCGGTCCGACTAATTTTTGTAAATATTCGCGCTTTCAAGTAATATTTAACATGGGTATCTTAAAAACAAATCAATGACCTTTTTTGATTTAAAAAAATGACAATATTGGTGACCCTATAAATTCTAAAAGATTTTAAAATTAATTCCCTGCATATTCTTCAACTTTTATCACTTATAATTACACGAGAGCTTTTTTTTTGTCGAGTAATTTTTTCTGGCAGTTTTTTGAGTTGAATTACCTAATGGCAACAAAATTCGAATTATAAATGTCAAAGTAGTAACTGTTTCCTGGATGGTAGAACGAATGGAACCAATGATTTCTCTATGATGTTCTTCATCTAACTGAAGGTACGGTTTTAATGACGATCGGTTGCTATGTCCCGTAATTTTCACAAGTTTTTGTTCACCTATTAGTCCCGGGAAGTTAGGAAAAATAGCGGAACTTTTTACATACACCAGATATTGAGATGCGGTTTTCTGCATTGTGTTCAGGAAGGTCCAGGGAAAAAAGTTTACATAGTCTGGTTTGGCGCGTTTTTGGAAAAATGCCTTCTGGGCATTTTCCAATTGCATCATAACTGCATCGATTCTGGCATTAGAATTACCCGGGGGTGGTTCTGTGGGGGGTGCGCGGGGGAGACACAGACGCCGACTGCGCGCGGTAATTGAGAAAGGCATCTGGTGGGGCGTCGATGGAATTTCTAGACTATTCCATCAAGGGGCCAGATGTTCTTAAGGAAAAGTGAAAGGTACAAAATGTCTATTTCAATAATGTTCGAGAATTTTCAATATTGTTTAGGGGAAGTCACATATTTATTTATTTAAATTTCAATCTAAATTTTTATTATTCATACCCCCGGGGAAGTCTAATGCCAGAATTGAATTCGGCATCCCCGAAAACCCCCGAGTAACCAGTTTGGAGCGATTTTCAGGCACGCTGCCATTTCTCCCCCACGCACCCCCACAGAACCACCCCCGGGTAATTCTAATGCCAGAATCGAGTTCGGCAGCCCCGAAAACTCCCGAATAATGATTTCCGAGCGATTTTTCCGAGTTTCCAGTCGTTCCTATAATGGTGCAAGTTATGATGCAATTGGAAAATGCATTTTCCGATCCAGACGGCATTTTTCCAAAAACGCACCAAACCAGACCATGTAAACTTTTTTCCCAACCATTTACTGTCGACCAACTTCTGATTTCCCCCTTGTGCGGTCTTCGAAAACACTGGGTTATATTCAACTCTTCCGGTCTCTCTTCCACGGTTGTCTGTCTCGATTTTAAAATAGAATACCTTACAATTTGCTGCTTCTCCACCTCTCCAAGCCAATTCATACGCAGCAATGTGATAAAATTTTCTTTGGAGGCCTACATGTTCTTCTTCACTCCATTTCAAAAATTTCTCGTTTTGTGAGAGCATTAGAACTCACCTTCCTTTTTTCTGAGATTGTTTGTAAAATTTTGCGTTTTGTGTCGCGTGCATTTCTCGCTTTCTTAAACTGTATGTCCGTGAACGGATTAAAAATTCTTTTATAATCTTTAAAGTACTTCTCTTGTAACATTTTTGCTGAAGTGTTCCAAATAGTCTTGACTGCACTCTCTTTATAATCTTCTCCATTGTTCTTCTTCATGTTGAATACCCAGTTACATAAAATAGAAGCTAACTCTTCAGTGGAAGTTTCTGCAATGAGTTCATATTTTTTTCCAAACAAAACATCGCAAATTGTCGCCAAATTGATGTAGTTGAATTCACAGTATTGCGAGGCACATTATCATTGATGGCTTTTTCAATTACTCCACTCCAAGTTTGAGAAAAATTGACATAACGTCATCAAAAATTTGTTGTTTACAATGCTGGTTGTCATGCTTTCAAAAGTTAGGTTCCGTTATTGTCGCTGGAAAAGTTAGGGCAAACTTTTTTCGCTGCCATAATGACAAAATCACGCGGCTTATGGGATTTTTTATACAAGAATTAAATTGTCTTTATGACATTTTTTTCTATCTCTTATTATATAATAAAATCAAATACTATTAAACGAGCAAGGTTTGTATGTATGTGTGGGTGTGTGTGTCCAGAAGATCTCGAAATCCACTCGTCAGAATTCAATAAAACTTTCAGGGTAGACTAATTCCTATCTAAATCGGCAAAAAATATAGGTCTCATGTCTGTGAAAATTCGATCTTCCGAGATATTTACAAGAAAAGTTAAGCTTTTAGTTTTATTTCCTAGCAACGGCACATAATAATAACTTGTTTCTATAGTAATATATACTATAAAGGATAGATGAGTACAGTAAAAGTGGGGATATAACGTCACATTCCATAGGCGTACTTTGCAAAATAAGTTTCTATAATATAAATAAGGTCACAGCATATAAAATATATATACGCACTTCGTAGATTAAATTTTGAAGTTATATTATTTATAAAAAATAAAAATAAACTTTATGCATCTGACACTTTAACATTGAACGAATTAAATTTAACCAATAAATAACAAGGAGGATTATATGTTGGGATTAAACTTTTTTTAATCTCTTGGCATTAAAAGTACTTACCTAAACTCAAAGATTAAAAAAAAAGTTAGTTCAAGAACTATCTTTAAAAGTCACTGTCTTCACTAAAACTACTGGTATCACTATAATTGTCTTTTCTGAGGTTTATTATTATAGGTTCTACTAAATTATCCATTGATATATCCACTTTCCTAAATGAATTTTCCACATTTTTAACATAATCAATGCATTTTCCCAATGTTCTCTATTTACATCTGAAAATGCCTTCAAAAACAAATTTCGCACATCAAGAAATTTAAATGTTTTATTGTTTTGAGAAACATAACCTTTTAATAATTGTGACCAGATCAGTTCAATGGGATTTAACTCTGCGTGGTACGGAGGCAATCTGAGAATTTTAATTCCTTTTTCTCTGGCCATCTCATCTATAATATATTTTTTGAATTTGTTTTTATGTTGCCTTACTATTACTAATAATTCTGCCTTCAAGGATTTAGGAGGACTGATAATATTTTTAGAATGAAGCCATTTTGAAATATATATTAATACAAAATTCTGAATCAATTAAAATACATACGATACGGCTATGAATAAATAAAGTCTGACTTATCTGTCAAAAGAACAGATTTATTACAGTAAAAACCATGGAAACAAGAATCTAGACAAAAACTATATTAGGCCGATCAGATGTATTAAAATTTAAATTTTAACTACAAATAAGCATTGAAGGATGAGGTAAAAATAAAATTTCTACCTCTTGAATCTGTACTACGTTCTGCAAATTAAATACTGCACTCCTTTCTTCAATAATGTATAGCAGTAAAAAGGTTTGACTTTATTTAATTTCTGGCGTGTCAATCTGAAAGAATTCAATTTTAAATTTGCCGCTTTATATAAAAAAGGAAAGGTTCATTTGACGGACAAATAATTTGCTTGTCAAATGACAGCCATCTCATAAATTCAAAGTTGAAAATACAACGTTGCCAATTCAATTTCAGAAATCATGGGTTTAGGTAAATATTTATAGGATCGTTGAGTAACACTGTTAAAATGGACACTTGTCAAAATGTGACACATGTAAAAACGTGACAACTGTTAAAATGTGATACGTGTCAGAATGTAACAACTGTCAAAATGAACAAATCTCAAAATGAACAAATGTCAAAATATGACACCTGTCAGAATGTAACTAATGTCAAAATGTCACACGTATCGTACTTTTCTTTATTTATTACAAAGATCTAACCTAACCTAAAGCTAATCTATTTTTTTTTTGGCGGGTGGAAATGCTTTATGCACATCGGGTAAAGGTTCTTCCCTTCCCCGATAGTGTGATACTACCCCTTACGGCTACTATTTTATTATGCGGACAGTTTTAATATTTAAATTTTCATTATCATAGAGAGAGAGAGAGAGAAAAAGAATGAATGCTTGTACACGTGTACTATTAACATAGATTTCAATTTTTTATTTTACAAAAAACTTTAAAGAGACATTTAAAATTCTCTATTTTCATAGTACATTTTAAGGTTGATTGTGACTTTGTATTTTCCAAGAATAAATTATAATGTAATGTACGAATGAACTATTTTTGTAACTGAAAAACTTTGAAAAAATATGATATCAATATCTGCCACACGTCGAGAGTCTGGTCACAGGTTTTGTGGAGGTTTTTACCCAATTATGAATATCAGACCTATAATTTTCCTTCACTGCAGATCAATAAATAATAAAATCAATTGAACATAGAGTTTTTCTTATATAGTGATAAATAGAGTGAGCTGAGCGATCTTCTGTTGACGGGACATGTGCCCTACACGCTGCTGTTGTTCGTCCCGGAAACGGGGCCTGTCCGCCGTGACTATTTCGCGCAGATCAAGCGTCAGTAGATGTTGCCCTAAAAGGGTGAAATCCCCAGAAACTAGGCAACTTTTAATGCATTTAACTAACCTGTGACAAGCAGTTGATAAACGTCAACAACAGCTGCAGCCAATTGAAAATTAACACTGACAGCTTTTTTAATTTTCCCGCCTACTTTCAAGCCAATCGCCAATCAACTTTTTATTTATGTCCCTTTCAGTAGTTCAAGTAGATGTCGCCCACTCCGTGATTTTCGCGAATTAATTAATAATTTGTCATGTTATAAATATACTTAAATTATATACTCATTGGGCTGCTTAAAAATGTAGATTTGAATATTAAGAGCGAATCTCGGTGACCAGAAGAAGGCTGTTGTGTCAAATGCATATTGTGGATCTGTTAACGTGGATAAAAATCCTTCCCGTAATATTTCTTTCCTTTTTTTTATTATCTTCGATTTATTGATATATTGGAGTAGGATAACAGTATATTTTTTATATCCACAGTTTGTAGTTTGTGGGCAAACAAGCAACCTATGATTTTTTTTCCAAAGACAAGCTCGAACATTATTATTCTCAACTCTATTATGGGTTTAACAGCCCTGTTCCATAATGCACGGAAAATACTCGAGTTAATGCTAGCACGAAGCAAGAGAAAACATCAGGATCGGCTCGATGTGTAAAATTCTGGTTGTAGTGAGATTTGTGATAGTTAAGAATCATTTACTCTAGTAACCACGTTCTGGTATTGTTAATAAATGATCCACGAAATAGAGGAGCTGATATTAATCAAAATAAAAAACAACTCCCCAAAACTAACAGTATGTTGCAGGAATATCATTACGTTAGATCAGACAATGACCAAATATACATTAATAGAACCAAAATGAGTATTGTCAATTTGTAAAACTGGCATATGGATATTGTAAAACTTTCTAAATACTTTCAGAATTCACACCTAAAAAACAAAACTTTAAAACAATCAATGAATGATTTCTTTAATTGCTTTACCTAGTGAAGACTATATAATTCAATTCTTTACTGATTTTGACCTAGAAGGAAGAAAATTCTATCGACCGGTCCTTTTCAAAAATCTGTCACGAGGCTGTGGACGAGAGAAAGAGTGAATGCTCACTTTGTCTGTGTCTAACATTCCTTTTCTTCCTCCTATTTGGTAGCACACTCACGTTTTCCAGACCACATAAAATCTTATTGAAGTAATGCACAGTGTGACAAGCAATCAGACTCCGCTCCAGCAATTACTGCCTTTTTTTTACTGGAAATTGTAATGTATATCGAGATTTAAGGACACGTACACTGTCCCCGGTCTGTTGGTTAAATATTATGCACTAGTTTTATTAGACTCAAAAAAATGGAAAATTAGAAGCACACCCTTAAAAGTTGTGTATACAACTATAATTTTTTCAATTTTCACTTCAGTTTTTCTATAGTATTTGGATTTAAACTAACGAAATCGATTTTTCGTTCCAGCCGAATACGCACGCATCCACTTTTCTAATCGATCAATTATGAGTTTCGTCCGAAACTCAATCGTATATATATATGGCATGGGTATATCCAGAAAACTTTTTGTTGGGTGAATTCAGTAAGTAAGAAAGAGGAAAACTTTACCCAGTGTATGAGTTCGACGCGGTATATCCTTCTTAATACTTTTTCTTTTCAAAGTCATAATAAAAATCCCAGGGGAAAGTTCGCTTAGATATAAGATGTTTTCGGGAAGAATATTTTTTATTTGATTTTATAAAGAAAAGGTATAAAAAAGTTCGGATGGAAAAAAGAACGCTAGAGATGTACAGGATTTTTTTTCAGAGCACTATTACATCCAAAAAATATTATGTAGACATTTGGTGGTTTTGTTTTGCTATATTTAGTGGGTGTTTGATTTTTTATGAGCAAGTGAAGGGTAAACCGCGAGGTCCATTTTGGTGGAGACAGTAGCCATTACTCAACCATTACTAGCCATTATTAGCCATTAGTAGCCATTACTAGCAAACTGTTTTAAATAAAATTGGTCATCTTTGGGAATATAGTTTTAAAATTAATAATTAATTTAAAGAATTTTCCATGAAACCCGGGAAATCTGATATTACCCGGAAGGCATCAGATACGAAGGAACAGGTTAGCATCAGTTCTCGATTCTCGATTCACGACCCAACTAGGTATCTATTCAACTCGAAAATAAACTCAGCAGAGAAGTTTCCATCACATTATTGTATTCCGCACACAATGCCTCAATGGCCTTTCGCATTATCGGATCTCAAACCAAGCTATCGAGTGGTGTTCGATGTTTTTTTTGCTTTTTATTAATCTTTTATTAGTTTTTTTTTACTTCAAGACCAGTCGCCTAAGAGAAATCGATCGGTAGCTCATAAAAATGACAGTTAGGGACTTAACTATTTATGTTGCAGTCATAATTTTATTGATGGATTCGGGGGGTCCAAAATACGGACCAAAAAGGGTGGACTATCTGCTAGTAGAAATGGTCCTGCAATCATAGATGAAATTTGTGCACTAGACCCTTTTTATCTATTAACAACTCATTAGGAAATTTTTTTAAATCATTCAATGTTATTGAACAACCTTGTTGTTTGTATCTGACATTGAGAGTCAACGAAAACTTAAAAAATAAAATAAATAACTGATATTAAATACCTATAAAAATGTCTAATTTATTTGGTTGAACGATAACCAAATAGAACAGAAGTTATTTCGCTGAAATAGGATTTTCCATTATAAATTTACAACTGTTGATCACCACACTTTCCACCAAAGTCGTCCATCATGTCAGTCTATTGGGTTCCTACAAATCAATTACTCTGTCCGCTTCCCATTCCTTTTCAAGGAGACAGACCATTTCTTTTAGACGCTCTCTCTCCGATAATTTATAGTACGAGAAAAAAAATAAAAGTTATAATAAGGGTAATAATAATCCAAGGGTTGTGCGTTCGAATCCCACCGACGGCAGAAATCATTTTCTGATTCCTAAAGTGGCACTGGGAAACTGTAACAAAGCCTACACAAAACACGAGGCGAAATAACCGTGGCAGTTGAAGCCGTTGACACTGAAGCAAAAAAAAAGTTTTTGGAAAGCAGAGGTTGACGGAAAAGTATAAAACTGGAATAAAAATCAAGCCGAAATAACATTATTATAAATACACCTGCCCATTTCGATTTCGCTTGACACGAGCACTGCTCTAACGGAATTTTCGGTAAACAAACATAACAATTAACTTATGTCGCTTTAGGTAATTACACATAACTGTTAAGATAAACAAACATAACATTTTCAGCATTTTAAACTTGAAGTGCAATTTTTTGAATTTTATAACGTCAAAATCCTTTGTGACGGTTCTATAAAAAATAGAACTTTATTTCACTAGTCCAACTAATGAAGCCTGTTAAAAAAAGTTTTATATCCAACTTCCCAAGTAGTTAAATTATTTCGCTACTTGTATTTCTTTATATTCGGTATAATCATTAATCAAAAATTAAATCTAAACCAAAACAAACAGAAAAGTTTCTTAAATACTTAAAACCAAGCCCCTCTTTAATCTTCCCATCTTAAATTCAGTGTATACTAAGTGTAAAGTGAGTGTATATAGAATTAGTCAAAATACGTTGAATAGAAGACTGGGGCAAAACCCCTTCGTGTGGTAGGAGTGATTATTCATAAACATCTCACAATACCCGTAGTGAATATCCGGTACAAGTTTTCCATTTTCTCCGTTTCATGGATTAAAATTAATGGTTTGGCTATTCTTACTTTATATATGTAGTGTCGGCAACATAACATCCTTTTCGTTTACGTTCCCGGTGAGGCTGGCAGACTCCAAAGGCGCCGAAAATAGGGGAATATCCACTGATAAAACTCAATTCTTCTTCGTCCCCCGGATATAACGCCTATACTTTACTTTATAAATCTAAATGTATATACGGAAGCACCACTATATGATATAATAATACGATCTATCTGAAGAACAAATACAACAACCGAAATATTACACAGTGTTAAAGCCGAAATACAACTAAACTATGAAGTTATACCAATTACAATTTATCATTCGAATCCGCTCTAAAATTGTATAGAATTTACCATCTGAGCCACATATTAGGTAACGTTAAATGAACCGCAGGATTATATGCAAAATTGTTGAATTTATAGAGAATTTGTGAGTGGTAAATTAAAATTGGAAATCCAGTCAATAGTGTTCGTAATAGGTCAATTAAAGCATTAGATATTAATAGGGGACAAAGGCAATTAAGTCAGTAGGTCAGCTTTAGTGCTGGAAATTTTGTATCCTATAACCGCAAATCTCCCAATAAAGTGTTAGAAGAATATTTTGCATTACAATATTTTAGGGTGCTCTTAAATAAGGTTACAGCTACAATCTGTGAAAATTTCAGCTCGCTAAGTATTCTGGTTGGGCTAAAAAAAATTCTTGCGCTAAAAGTTGCAGTACCAAAAATGTCGTTATCGAGATATTTGTTTAAAAAATATATAAATAATAAAATAAGGATCGCACAAACTTTTTAATGGCATTTTCAGATTTTTGAAACAATTTTCATATATACTTTCCATTCAAAATTAACACTATTCAATCTCTATTTCACCTCCAAAGGGCCCCAAACGAAATTTATAAATATTAAAAATTACAAAAAGCCTCCGAGAACGTTGATAAATCCTCTTATTAGGGTATTTTGGCCTGGAAAAGCCGAAACTGACAACAAATACTTGATAGGGCTCCGAAGAGCTTCTCCATACCACAATAAGGGGGCTCAATTTTTTTTGGGGCCCTTGGGGTACTTCTATAGACTTTTCGTCATCATTTTCTGATATTCCAAGCCAAAATACCTAATAAGACGGAGGTTTTTGTAATTTCTAATATTTAGTGACAAACAAGCCACAATACACAGCTTTTTAAAATAAAAAACAAAAAAAAACAATACGTATTTGATAAAATAAAAATAATAAACTTAGAATGCAGATCGTCATTTTTTATTAAAAGCCCATCCTGAGATAAAAATACACACCACCCAAAGCCATTAAAAAATAAGATATCAAGAAAATCACAAATAAGAAGAAACAAATCAAAATATTTATATAATTTTATGAGAGTTAAAAAAAAACCTTCGATATATCTAACTTCAAAAGGGAGATCTGTTATACCGAACAGAATATATATTCGACGAAAATCCACTTTGAACAGGAAACGTATAACCTTGAAAACGGGAATTCTTGATAAAAGTCTTCCTGACCTGAGCTCCGGTTTTTCCAAACATCCTGCAAGGCTCGAGTGTAACAGGTGATAAGCAAAGAAAAGCACCGTAACGAAGTAAACACTTTTTAAAAATATTTTTATCTTCTCATAAATCTTGGAAGGTGAAACACACGTCTTCGTATATACAGGGTGTATCAACGATGCGTGCGTGGAGTATAGCTGCTTTCCTTTTGAAGATAGGAAAGAATGTTTCAAATAAGTAGACAGCAGTGAAAGCTATGTTCCAAAAATAACTGCCAACATACAGGGTGTCCCATAAATGTGTGACTTTAAATGAAACACCCTATATATTTTTACTCGATTGAATTCCTTCGGAAGAGTGCTTTTCAAAAATATAGGGTTGTATGGGTTTATACCAGGTGGTTCTGAAGTTATTTATGGTCACATTTATGTCCCAAAATGGGTTCATTCAACACCAAATATCTCAAAATCAATAACTAGGAATAACAAAAATTTTTCACCAAATATCCTCGAAAATGGTCTATTTTGATTTCATATTCATAAATTTACCGAATGGCTCTTTTCCCATACAGGGGCAACCAAAACTCGGGATCATTTTTTTCTCAGTTTTTTCAAATGGAACACCCTGTATATAGTACCATACCAGAATAGTCAACACTATGAGCTTCCAGAAAATATAGGGTTTGCCTACTTCATTTTCACCGGAAATGGCATCTAATTCTTAAGGAAAGTATGAAAAATGTCATAAAAGCAATAATGATATTTTTTTATTCAATGATGGACAAACATGGAACAAAATAATCTCAAAAAAATGTAAAAAACTGTCTACAACTTCAGTTAAAGTTCATCTTGTAGTAGAGCGAAGAAATCCTCTAATTCTATTTTTCCTTCAGCGTCGTTGGTTTGCCGCTAATTTATTTTTTTGCCCACTTCTTGTGTTTCACATTTTCTGTTTCCACAAACCTCTCCTTCGAAAACTCTCGAGTCGCATATCGAACTGCATACATTCTACTGGCTAAAGCAGTTTCTGTAACATCTATCCGGAATGTAGATCACTTTATCAATTATATCAAATCACCCTTGGAACATTTTAATGTTTCAGGAACTGTCAACAAAGATGACATTTTATTATCGAAGTGAATTTATAATTTAAACCATAATATTTGATGTAGATCATGTTTATCATTTCTTCGGTGGATAATTTCATTTCGAAACGAGAAAATATTAGATTTAAACTATACATTCACTTCGATAATAAAATGTCATGTTTGTTGACAGTTCCTGTAACATTCAAATGTTCCAAGGGTTATTTGATATAATTGATAAAATGATCGACATTCCGGATAGATGTTACAGAAACTGCATTTAGCCAGTAGAATCTATGCGACTCGAGAGTTTTCGAAGAAGAGGTTTGTGGAAACAGAAAAAGTGAGCACAAAAATAAATTAGCGGCAAACCAACGACGCTGAAGGAAAAATAGAATTAGAGGATTTCTTCGCTCTACTACAAGATCAGCTTTAACTGAAGTCGTAGATAGACTTAATTTATGCATAGCTTGTTTGTTTGTTTGTTAATTTTATAACGTCTCTTTTCTGACCTGATGGCCTAAACTGAACGGGACCTACAGCTTATCGTGGGCTCCGAACCACGGTCCTCAATCACCTTAAACCCAGGACTATGCCTTTGTCATGCAGGTGATCTACCGACTAACAGGTGCGTAATTGTGTCACCAACCCCTATCAGTTCCACGAGATATCCGACCTCATCCGGCCTGTTTACCGGCGTGAATGAAACTGCGTATGACACAAATACCTTTTTGCACTTGCCCAAAGTCTTATCTGACTTTAATTCCACTTGAATACTGTAGGATTCGAACCTACTCCCCGAACACTGACCAAGCTGAATCGGCAGACGCCTTACCAACTAGGCCACCGTGTCCGGTTATGCATAGCTTAAAACGGGTGATTGTTTGAACATCTACTGTGAAATGACGGTTTTTTACATTTTTTTGAGTTTATTTTGTTCCATTTCCGGTGAAAATCAAGTAGGCAAACCCTACATTTTTTGGAAGCTCATAGTGTTGACTATTCTGGTATGGCACTATATACAGGGTGTTCCATTTGAAAAAACTGAGAAAAAAATGATCCCGAGTTTTGGTTGCCCCTGTATGGGAAAAGTGCCATTCGGTAAATTTATGAATATGAAATCATGAAATTTGGTGAAAAATTTTTGTTATTCCTAGTTATTGATTTTGAGATATTTGGTGTTGAATGAACCCATTTTGGGACATAAATGTGACCATAACTTCAGAACCACCTGGTATAAACCCATACAACCCTATATTTTTGAGAAGCACTCTTCCGAAGGAATTTAATCGAGTAAAAATATATAGGGTGTTTCATTTAAAAAAACATAACTTTGATAAGTCACACTTTTATGGGACACCCTGTATATTGGTAGTTATTTTTGGAACATAGCTTTCATTGCTGTCTACAACTTTTATTTGAAACATTTTTTCCTATCTTCAAAAGGGAAGCAGCTATCCTCCACGCACGCATCGTTGATACACCCGGTATATATTTCTCATGAAATTTTCCCCCAAACACTGCAAACCTTTTTGGCGTGCTTAACATTTAAATTTGCAATGTTTCTAGTTCATTTAAAATTTTAAATCTAGAGTAAAATTAATTTTGATTGTTTTTAACAGTATTTTAAAATAAAATCCAAAACTTAATATTGAGAGACCACAAAGTGAACATTATTAATTATTTATAAATACAATGAATTGCACCAAAATTTGCAATTCTCTGGTTCATTTAAAATTTTGGTGGAGGATTTCTCCTATATACGATCCCACCAATTTTAGACGTAGATTTAAAGAAGAATGAAGCAAAATTATCAATGATTTATGTAGTTGTAGATGTACCGCACAAGAATGTATCCAAATCAATATTTATAATTAATTATCTACAACGAATTGCACCAAAAGGACCCCGCAGTTTTTGATAGGAAAATGGCTTTCGGTGGATTTCTCTTAAACTTCCGGAAATTTATTCTTCATCCCATCCCGATCAAAAGTGTTCACGGGCCCAACTCAATCCTATGTACAGATTTCGAGCTAGCGCGAGTTTAAAATGATTAGGGGGAACTCGATATATGCGCATTTATCGGCAAGTTAGGCGTTCACCTCTTTACGTTTATGGTTTTTATGATGGATATATGTCATACACACCCAGATACACACACACGCACACATTTAGCGTCTTTTAGAAGATTTTATATTGATTTCTAAACTATTACTTAAGAATTTATTTTTTATTGACATTACATTTTTCATTTTTCAATCACTTTTTTGTTACCATGACTATGTCCGACATGGGCGTTTCATTAACAGGGTTAAACACAGCCAGTCACCTTGAAATAAATTAAAAAACTAAGTAAATGTTCAATGGAGAAATATTTTTTGTAAGAGAACGCTTAACAATTAATATGTCCAGCACAAGCGTCACTTGTCGTTATCTCATCTAAACCCTACTCTTTTATACTCCTACAAGGGTTCCACGACCCGCATAGAGCAAAAATGTTTAGTATTCTTATTTATTTATAGCACATGTGTTATTAATCCAACTACAATTTGACGTAGTTTTTGGGAGATCAACTCGTCATATTTGTTTAAAATGAAGGATTAAAAAGGAACACGAAAAACCATCTTGCCATCAGCGAAATAATAACGATGCTTATTTCAGCTCATTTTCATAGTGCCCCTATTAAAGTAACATGTATTTAACTCTATGTTCTATAATCTAGACATCTATCACTCGCGGTCCACCTTCAATCTAATAATCTTGTTGACGGATCTTTCTAACATGAATTATTAAAAAGGAACATGTGAAAAACCATCTTACCCCGTACTATGAGGTATGATTGTGAAAGATAATTTTTTTCACAACGAACAAATGTGCATTTCTTGTGAAGTTAGGACACTAACGGCGTTTTGTGTGGATGTTTTCTATCTAAAACCCAAACTGTTGTTTTGAGAGTATTTCATATTTGTTTAGGTATGAAACTAATCTATTTTTAATTAATTTTTCAAACTTTTTTGAGAAGTGGGTGATTAACCATATGTGTTGGTAATTGCTGATGTTGTTACATCTCCCTTTTTATGTAATAGAGTAACAATTGTTCTATACATTTAGATAGAGTATGTGTAAATGATTTTAGAAGATAATCACAGTTTAATTTAATTATTTCAGACTTTGTCTTATCGATTCCAACGATTTTCCCATTTTTTAAATCAAAATAGGTGCAATTAGGAATAGATTTTTATTTGGTTTGCTAAAGCTCTTATTAAATTCATTAGCAATGTTAATTTTATGCTGGACATAATTGTTAAGTGTTCTTTTACAAAGAGTATTTCTCCATTGAACATTTAGTTTTGTATTTATTTCAAGGTGTCCGTCCGGCAGTGTTTAACCCTGTTAATGAAACGCCCATGTCGGACATAGTCTAGCTGTATTCATGGTAACAAAAAAATGATCTAAAAGACGCTAAATGTGTGCGTGTGTGTATCTGGGTGTGTATGACATATATCCATCATATAAACCATAAACGTAAAGAGGCGAACGCCTAACTTGCCGATAAATGCGCATATATCGAGTTCCCCCTAATCATTTTAAACTCGCGCTAGCTCGAAATCTGTACATAGGATTGTCTGAGTATGTATGAACAAACGGCTCAAATTCTACATTTATTTTTCGACAATTAATTCGTTTTCTTGATATGGTTATGTGTTTATCATCCACTCTTATCACTTAAATCGTTTTGATAGTCCAAGTGTAGATAATAAACATGTAATCCAGAAATTTGCAGCTCTAAATCTAAATCCGGTGAATGTAAATTTTGAGCATAACCGGTTGACCCAAATCCACTCACGTTGTGTTATGGTTCGATATTCAATTCGATATTTTTAACGTTGCCAAATATTTAAATTTTGATGGCCATTAATGAAGTCATTTTTGTGTACAGGGTAAGATATTTTTGTTCCTATTTTGTCACAAACTTATGCATAGTAAATGAAAGTATTGATTTGTTGGGCTATTTATAATAACGAAAATTTTATTCGTACGTCTTACATTTTTATCTGATATGATAGAATAGCATAATGTAAAATAATAGTAAGTTGTCATAACATCATACGTTTAAAGCAGAAACAATTAATGCATTTAATCCAAAGTGGAGATTTAGGCTGATTAAGCGCCAGTCTGTAAAATCGCTTTTCGCTGGCATAGCTAGTTAAAATGCATATTAATTTGACGAAAGTTGTTGGCAAACTAATAAAATTACTTAATTTTTCGGCAAAACTACACAGTTTTGTTGTATTTAAAGCTGAAAACACCGCACGCAAGCCAAATGCAAAATGCTATTAGTGATAAAGGTACAACAAGAAAAACTTTCAATTACGCAGGGGAAGACATGGATTTTTAACTGCAGGAACAAACATAATATCTGCCATTTCGTCATTTCTGAAGGTTTTTATTCACCTTGAAACTCCCATTCGCAGCCAATTGAAACTTTTCCGTGCTAGAAATGGAAAGGAATTGCCAGTCGCGACTTCTTCCAATTATATACGAAAATCCCGACCTTTACCGATCAATTTATGAATTATTCTGTTCCAAAGGACAAGCTTTAAGTAAGAAACTGTTGATGTGATAATTAGTAAATGTAAAAATGGCGCGACACATCAATTTTTCAAGAAATCACTGGAAACAATCTAATTTTTCTGTACCGCCTCTACTAGTAAAGACCTCACGCCAGTATACGAAACAAGAATGGCGAGACATGCAACTGTCAACTCCATAGGTTGCAACTTTGAATTTTAATTTACAATGATAAGTTGAGGCTAATTACATACAGTGCTTGTACACGCGAATTGTTATGGCTATTAAATAATGATTGCCAAATGGATTTTTCGTGGAAAACCTCATGTACGGAGGTGTACGGGCGATTAACTGATTTTCCTTCGTGATGGTAGTTTCTTAAACACTATTTAGGAATATTTATAAAATATAAAGAAGAATTTATCACATATATCTTTGCTCAATCAACTCCTTTCAGTTTGTGCATTAAGTATATAATTTATATTTTGTTACTATACATTTTTGTAATACTTTTTCTTTCCTACAAATGTTTTATCGTTGAGAACATCCTTTCTGGCTTTGCATATTTCCCTAGCAACCCGAAAATAATTTAAAAAGTTCAACAAATCAAAACTTGAATCAAATACTATTAAACGAGCAAGGTTTGTATGTATGTATGTATGTGTGTCCAGAGGATCTCGAAATCCACTCGTCAGAATTCAATGAAACTTTCAGGGTAGACTAATTCCTATCTAAATCGGCAAAAAATGTAGGTCTCATGTCTGTGAAAATTCGATCTTCCGAGATATTTACAAGAAAAGTTAAGCTTTTAGTTTTATTTCCTAGCAACGACACATAATAATAACTTGTTTCTATAGTAATATATACTATAAAGGATAGATGAGTACAGTAAAAGTGGGGATATAACGTCACATTCCATAGGCGTACTTTGCAAAATAAGTTTCTATAATATAAATAAGGTCACAGCATATAAAATATATATACGCACTTCGTAGATTAAATTTTGAAGTTATATTATTTATAAAAAATAAAAATAAACTTTATGCATCTGACACTTTAACATTGAACGAATTAAATTTAACCAATAAATAACAAGGAGGATTATATGTTGGGATTAAACTTTTTTTAATCTCTTGGCATTAAAAGTAACGCTTCAGTACTTACCTAAACTCAAAGATTAAAAAAAAAGTTAGTTCAAGAACTATCTTTAAAAGTCACTGTCTTCACTAAAACTACTGGTATCACTATGATTGTCTTTTCTGAGGTTTATTATTATAGGTTGTATTAAATTATCCATTGATATATCCACTTTCCTAAATGAATTTTCTACATTTTTAACATGACCAATGCATTTTCCCCAATGTTCTCTATTTACATCTGAAACTGCCTTCAAAAACAAATTTCGCACATCAGGAAATTAAAATGTTTTATTGTTTTGAGAAACCTTTTAATAATTGAGACCAGATCAGTTCAATGGAATTTAACTTTGCGTGGTTCGGAGGCAATCTGAGAATTTTAATTCCTTTTTCTCTGGCCATCTCATCTATAATATATTTTTTGAATTTGTTTTTATGTTGCTTTGCTATTACTAATAATTCTGCCTTCAAGGATTTAGGAGGACTGACAATATTTTTAGAATGAAGCCATTTTGAAATATATATTAATACAAAATTCTGAATCAATTAAAATACATACGATACGGCTATGAATAAATAAAGTCTGACTTATCTGTCAAAAGAACAGGTTTATCTAGACAAAAACTATATTAGGCCGATTAGATGTATTAAAATTTAAATTTTAACTACAAATAAGCATTGAAGGATGAGGTAAAAATAAAATTTCGACCTCTTGAATCTGAAAGAATTCAATTTTAAATTTGCCGCTTTATATAAAAAAAGAAAGGTTCATTTGACAGACATAAATAATTTGCTTGTCAAATGACAGCCATCTCATAAATTCAAAGTTGAAAATACAACGTTGCCAATTCAATTTCAGAAATCATGGGTTTAGGTAAATATTTATAGGAACGTTGAGTAACACTGTTAAAATGGACACTTGTCAAAATGTGACACCTGTAAAAACGTGACAACTGTTAAAATGTGATACGTGTCAGAATGTAACAACTGTCAAAATGAACAAATCTCAAAATGAACAAATGTCAAAATATGACACCTGTCAGAATGTAACAAATGTCAAAATGTCACACGTATCGTACTTTTCTTTATTTATTACAAAGATCTAACCTAACCTACAGCTAATCTTTTTTTTTTGGCGGGTAGAAATGCTTTATGCACATCGGGTAAAGGTTCTTCCCTTCCCCGATAGTGTGAGACTACCCCTTACGGCTACTATTTTATTATGCGGACAGTTTTAATATTTAAGTTTTCATTATCATAGAGAGAGAGAGAGAAAAAGAATGAATGCTTGTACACGTGTACTATTAACATAGATTTCAATTTTTTATTTTACAAGAAACTTTAAAGAGACATTTAAAATTCTCTATTTTCATAATACATTTTAAGGTTGATTGTGACTTTGTATTTTCCAAGAACAAATTGTAATGTAATGTACGAATGAACTATTTTTGTAACTGAAAATTTTTGAAAAAATATGATATCAATATCTGCCACACGTCGAGAGTCTGGTCACAGGTTTTTGTGGAGGTTTTTACCCAAGTATGAATATCAGACCTATAATTTTCCTTCACTGCAGATCAATAAATAATAAAATCAATTGAATATAGAGTTTTTCTTATATAGTGATAAATAGAGTGAGCTGAGCGATCTTCTGTTGACGGGACCTATGCCCTACACGCTGCTGTTGTCCGTCCCGGAAACGGGGCCTGTCGGCCATGACTATTCGCGAAGTTCAAGCGTCAGTAGATGTTGCCCTCTAAAAGGGTGAAATCCCCAGAAAATAGGCAACTTTAATGCATTTAACTAACCTCTGTGACAAACAGTTGATAAACGTCAACAACAGCTGCAGCCAATTGAAAATTAACACTGACAGCTTTTTTAATTTTTAATAATTTGTCATGTTATAAATATACTTAAATTATATACTCATTGGGCTGCTTAAAAATGTAGATTTGAATATTAAGAGCGAAGCTCGGTGACCAGATATTTAAATATAGAAAAAGATTTAACAGGATTACAAAAAGTTTGCTTCTAATTTTTTTAATTCTTTATCGTTCGTCCTTGTTGTTTTTGGCATATGTTGACCCAAAAACTTTTGGATTTGATCCATTTTTTTAAAGTAAAAATCGGTGTGAAGTGTAATTTTGCACACAAGCGATATTTTAGCTTTGAGACAACTGAATTTAGCAGTAAATAAAAGCGGAGACCTCAAATTTAATTTATCTTAGAAAGTTCGTCGACATCCCGTCTAACAGGAAAGTGCAATTTATCAGCTTCGAGTTTAAAAATAGCCCACGGGCAAACTTTGTAACTATTATCCACTCAATAAATTATGTCTGTTCAGTATACAGACTACTTTTCAATAGTTAAGTAAGAATAATTCAATTAATCATGTATTGACTTTTTTGAATTATTGACCATCCCTATATTTCTTTAAGGTTTACAAAAAGTTTTTATCGTCGTATTTAAAGATAAATAAAAAATTTTATTGAATTTTCCGACCACATACTGACTGCTAAGATTTCTTTTTTGTCTATCAATAGACAAAATCGCATGAAATAAAAACAACTCTGTAATTCACCCCATTTTATATTTTATTACCAAAACGTTTTCCTTTCTTTTTGGTAAATCCGTTTCAGATCTGATTCAAAGCAGCGGGGTTGAAATTACCTTTGTCTTGAATTGTTTCTGTTTCTACTCAGGGATAAATTTAATTTGGAAGAAAAACAATAAAAAAAACGTAGATACGAGAAGGAACCGCATAAATTTTACGTTAATTTAATCTTTTAAGAAAACTGTTATTTTTGATATGATACAAGTGTTAACAGTTGGATAATATTTTAGGAGAAGCGAACGTAAAATCTCTATAAAGCAGCGATTCTCGAACTTTTCAATTTTTGTACCACAAAAATATATGTACCACCATTTCGGCATTAAACGTCAATGCGTCGCGAAAGATGGAAAGATCTCCCTCTTCTATTTGATATTCTCCGAGGTTGTGCTATACCATATATATCCACCACCTCCCGTATATTGTATAAGAGTGTTATTGTTTAAGTAAGGTTACCGTCGATCGTGTTATTGTTATCAGATATATGTAGCAACTCAACCATTACGTGAGTGAACTCTCAGAAGGTATTCCAATGCCTACTATATTTACTGTATTTATTATTAGATAGATTAAGTTAGATTGAATTACACAGATGTATATATATCTCTGACATCCCAGAAAAAAGACTATATGTTATATCCAGTACTTCACACTTCACTAAAACCTACCCCATGACATTTACATGTCACATGGCGACCCTTCCAGTCCGTTAGTTTACATGTCACAAGGTATTGTTCCCTTGGATTTTGAAGGGTTATGTATTCTGACAAAATGTGGAGGGAGGTTTCCTACTCTTTCTCGCAAAATCTGCATTCTTATTCCTCTACTAATCCGAGTTTCTTTAGGTGTCCTCTCAACCAGCAGTTGCCTAGTTCGTTTAGATTCTCTAGGCACTCCCAAACCATCTTGTGCTTGATTAGGTGGGAGTTCAAAGCATTAATGGCTGCTTGCCTGTCTGACATGATGATGATCTCTTGTCTGCGAAAATTTCTTTCTATGTTGAACTATGCACATTTTCCGATTTCAGCTTGGAAAATGCTCGGAGATTTGCCTAGACTTTGGGAATATTCCTGTTCCTTCTGTTGTTCTGGAACCATCTGTGTACCATTTAATAACACTTCTCTTAAGTTTTGGGATGGTCTCTTTGTCCCATTCGCTTTTGTTACTTAGACTTGTGTTGAATTCTTTCACAAAGCTAAACTTTTCTGTTATCTTATCTTGGGGCATATCCCAGTATATTTTGTTTTTGTAGAATAATAATAATAATTTGGGCTGTTTATTGATCGAATTAAAGGAAGTATAGTGTAATAAAAAAAATATACACTCCTTATAAATCCAGTACTTTAAATAAAAAATAAAAATAGGGGTGAAAGATATTTTTTTCTTATAACCTTGTAGAAAAACGTCCATAAAAAAGCGAGATCTTAAATTAAATTCAGCATGAATTTTCCCTCAGTCGGCTCTTCATTCCCCAAAATCCAATAATTTTCCTTTTCGTGTCCGTGATGATGCCCCAACCTACACACACAGTGGCGGGTCTGTGTCGACTTGCATTAGAAGATTTATCTCACGTTGAAATTTTTCTATCAATTACATCGATATTAAATTACCGAATTTGTTGTCCAAAAATCATCGTTCATTAAAAAATTACATATACTTAATAATATTATTTAATTTAATTAAAAAAACGCAAAAAGTGGAATTAGGGATTTCAAGCAGCACTGCCATAATCCTCGGCAAAAAGTGACAGCAAGGAACAACCTAATAGAAAAACTTGCTGGAAGTAAATGGGGCGCTAAATCTCAAGTCCTGAGAACATCTGCATAAGCACTTTGCTTCTCTACAGGAGAGTATGCTGTCGGTGCCGATCCAAACATGCAAAACAGGTTGACGTTGCTCTCAATCAAACCTGGGTGCATGAAAGCTTCCCCCCTGGAAAAACTCTATAGAGCGGCAGGTTTCTCAACACCAACCGAACGCAGAAAAGACATTGAACATGTTGAGAAATTTAAGCAAGTGTTTGATGAGCGCCATATCCTACACGACCATCAAGAACCAATGAGGATACTAAAATCCTTTCAGTCTGCTCCACTGGACCCACCAGATAATTTTCCCCAGTCGGAACTTCCCTCATCAGGCTCTACCCTGGACTGGAAAACCTGGAAAACATTAAACCGAATAAGAACAGGAGTGGCACCGGTGAAAAAGAAAATGATCAGATGGGGGATACAAGAAGAGCAATCAAACCTTTGCGACTATGGCGAAGTGCAGGATGAGGACCATATCCTGAGATGCATACTGTGCCCTGTGACGTGTTCCATAGATGATATGTGGATTGCCAAGGGTAACGCTATTAATGTAGCCCGCTACTGGGCTGAAAGATTTTAGAAGATTCGGACTCGAAAAAGTAAAAGTAGGGGTAAAGATCTCAAAAAGAAAAACAGTGGAATTCAAAACAAAAAAATAGGAGGATTATTTATCAGTATTGTAGCACACTTGGAATTTTATCTTACAGGGGAAATAGCGTGTTTGGAATTTGTTTTATCGGATGTGAAAGCCAAACTGACTAATCCGAAAGGCACAAACCGGTCCAATCGTCCAAAAAAAATCTTAAAAATCCCAAGATTGATGAAAAAAGTGCAAATTATTTTAACGTTCCGCCTCTGAGATATATATTAAGTATAAATGAAGACGATGAACAGGAGAATAAGAGGAATCAATAGATACGGACAGGTCGACCAACGTAGGTCGACCTTCTAGTGCCCAACTTAAAAAAAGATGTGAAAGATCGCAAAGATCTCGAGTTAAATGAAATAACAGACGCGTGTCGCTGAGTTCGATTTTTCCGATTTTGATTTTTCCTGCTACATAATACTTTTATACAACGTGTGACATATGAAATGATTTAATTTATTTATGATACGAAAATTCCGTTTGTTCTTATTGAAAATGCTGGATTTGTCTATAAGAATGATAAACACAAATAATCCTCCCGGGCCGAGAAGTATTAGTCACTGGAAAAGAGGGAGGAAGAAAGGATAGTCACCTGGAGTATTTGGAGGCCCCTGGACACAACCGGCCTTGGCCTCTCAAGCATTACCGCCGTCTGCTAGGTGGTTGGCGGCGTTGCCGAACATACAATCGTCCATACCGCGCGTGCATCCTGGAATTGCGGGATTGCCAACGTTTTTATACGGGATATAAAAATAAGGGAACGATAGGAAAATTAAAAACAGTGGATTTTCACGATCGACGTCGTAAAGTCAGTCTTTTTATGTAATCGGAAAGGGATTACTTAATTAAATCTGATTTTATATTGGCCCTGATTATGTGACAGTGAAAATGCATGCAAGTTTTACCAATTCAGAAGAAGTTTCGACGCTAAGGTGCGAATGTAATATGATGTTGAAGTTGGAACTTGTAGAAACCTTTTGTATCGGAGTAGATTGGTCGTTGTTTACGGAAGAATGTTGTATCATTTCAAACTTTATTACAAATTATAGACCTCTGATGATTGAAATTATGAATTATTAACTTGCTATCGAAGTAAAGTGCTTTATAATTGAGTAGGTATGTATCGAATATATTTTGCTGGAAGAAGTAGGAAATATTGTGACTTGACAACGCCGCTCGATTGATTAGTAACTGGAGTTGCGTTTCCAAGGGAAGTAGTATTTCATTATTTATATGGCTATTGAGTTCTTAGTTTGAGGATAGCAGTATATTAAACCATGTGTAGCCACGTCAAATTCGTTAGAATGATCGATTGTACCATTACTTTAATTTGTAGATCTAAACGGTGATTCTTTTTGCCTACCAATTATGATAAATACATTTATTAATAGTGCAAAAAATTACTAACTGGTTATTAGGGATGATTTATTTTTACTTTCTCGCTTTCTCCTCACGTACAGGGTTAATCAAAATGGTTAAAATTTAATGGGACATTCCAATTGGCTGACTTGTGGTAGTTTAAAGTTTCTATGTGGGGCATACCGTTTCAAAGATGTTTCTAGAACCATTTTACAGGGTGGACGCCTAGTCTTCTCCATTTAGCTCTTGATCTGCCTCTTCTACGTTTTCCTAATTGTTCCCTACGTTGATAGTTTCTTCTTATCCCCCCCCCCCTCCCGCTATTTCCCTCTCTGCTTGAGCCAGTGGTGTTACAGTTGGCAGGATAAATGAATATACTGCGTGTTGAGGGTTCTGGAATAAACCCTATGTTGTGCCAGTTTCCCAGGACGGCCAACAATGTGTTACCGCCCTTTTAAACTGCATCGTTATATTCTAAGTGGACTGTAATATTTTGTCTTCTCAACTCCATTCAACAAAAACAATGAACACTTTTATTTAACCATTTATTAAACTGTTAAATAAATAAATGAATAAAAACAACAACGTAACAAAGATTACATTAAACTAGTAATCATGAACAAAGTATTATAATTAATTAAAAGAAATGATCACATCATTCAGAAAATATTATTTTTGCGTGTGTTCTGCGTGAGTGATAAGTAGACACTGGAGGGTCCTAGCCTGATTCGCGGCTAGCAACACACTGTTTTAATTCTCGAACCTCAGTCGCCTCAAAATCTTCCCTTCCGGATTGCGCAACACCTTCTCGAAAGATTCTTTAGCGTGAGCCGCGTAAACAAGCATGTAAAATTTTTTCTATTGTCTAGACGAGACGGTTATATTTATGGCTTGATACCATCATTGTGAAATAGAGCAAAAAATTATCTTTGATGAAACCGCTTCCTGGTTTGAACGCCGCTCGCAAATGTATTTTGGTGCGGCGTTGCCGGTTGAACGAATATGAGTTTACATGTTTAATTATCTGAAAATTAAACACTGCGCATCTAAGATTCCAAATATGTATTTTTCATGATAGTATTACTATTACTGCTTGCGATCTGTTTAAACACTTAGACAAACTTTGTATCGGTACCTTCTAATCAGGATGTGCATTTGTTCAAAATCTGTATTTCTGAGTTTCCTCCGCATATTCTTCAACTCCCTCTGGTGGTTTTGACCGTTATAATAGAATATTCGCGATACAAGATAAGGAAAAGGTGATTCCATTACATTGACATAAATTTTGGAACACTTGGCACACTTGCGACGACCTGAAACGAACCGCCAAAAGGGCCAAGTCGACGTAGGTCGTCGTCAAGTGTTTCTACTTGCCTACTTACTTTTTATACTTTCGTTTTTTTTTTACTTTCCGCTTATATGTAGTGGAGATGTCACGGGTTTGACAAATGACGATGAATTATGGATTTTCAATATTTCTGTGTTTGACGATACAATTTGCTGTATTAGACATTATATGTTACCTATTTAAAATTTTATATACAGAAATTGTAGTAAAGAAACTTAAATTTATGTAGGAGCCTATGAATTAAGTATAAAGATTTCCCTACCTTTCTAAAATTACCAAAAATTAATAATTAATTTCTAGAAATACTTGGGCCTACAAAAAATCGCATAATACATAATATTTTGTTCACCAACATTCTACATTGTCTAGTGCGTTTTTTCCCCAGGGTAGAGCCTGATAAGGGAAGTTCCGACTGGGGAAAATTATCTGGTGGCTCCTCATTGGTTCTTGATGTCCGTGTAGGATATGGCGCTCATCAAACACTTGCTTAATCTTCTCAACATGTTCAATGCCTTTTCTGAGTTCGGTTGGTGTTGAGAAACCTGCCGCTCTATAGAGTTTTTCCGTGGGGGTAGCTTTCATGCACTCAGTGATAATTCTACAGGTTTGATTGAGAGCAACGTCAACCTGTTTTGCATGTTTGGATCGGCACCATACTGGGGCAGCATACTCTCCTGTAGAGAAGCAAAGTGCTTGTGCAGATGTTCTCAGGACTTGAGGTTTAACGCCCCATTTACTTCCAGCAAGTTTTTTTATTAGGTTGTTCCTGGCTGTCACTTTTTGCCGAGTATTATGACAGTGTTTGAAGGATAGCGTTCTGTCCATAGTCCATAGTAACACCCAGGTACTTCGGTGTGTCAACGTGGGCGAGTTCTTCACCTTCCCATGAGATTTAAGGTTTTTTCACTCCCAAACCATTTATGTTGAACTGGACATATTTTCCGATGGCGTAGATTTCAGCTTGGAAAATGCTCGCAGGTTTGCCTAGACTTCCTTCTGTTGTTCTGGAACCATCTGTGTACCATTTAATGGTACTTCTCTTATGTTCTGGATTTAAAACATAAGAGAGAACGTTTTCACCAAGTGTCCGGCAGATCGTAAGCTGGATTAACCCGGGTAATATGTGTCTAATATGCGCTGAAACACCCTGTATGTCTGAAAAATAACCCTTACTTTTAAAAAGCCGACGATGTACCTTTCACTCTTAACAAATAAAAAAGTGCCAAAAGCTAAACTTTGTTTCATACTCTTTCGTCTTTTTAAAAGCAAAATAATCAATCTTCTTTTTGTCGTGATCCTTGGGGAGACAAGGTCAAAATTGAGGTGAAAATTTGTCAAGCGGTAAAATTAAATTGATGTCGCCTAATAGGTTGGAAGGGTCCCAGCTACGGCGCCTGCTTTTTCGAAGACAAGCGAAAAATTGAAAAATGAAATAAAAGAGCACTAGGCATCTTCGTTGTTATTATAAAGCTTCGTTTAAAGAGATAACATCTTGAGCCTGGATTTTGTATTATAAAAGGGTACAGTGGCGTTTCTAAGGACCTGATTCATCGTTTTTAGCCAAAAAACACACCATATTGATTCTAACTTTGCCCTTAACTTATTTTTTCTTTAAAAAACTCAATTTTTACGCCAAAATAGGTCCAAACAATTTTTCTACAAGTTGTGTAGGCTTTTGATCGTTTGCTTACCAAAAATGCAATTCGTAGGAATATTCTGTCTAATAGCTACTCAAAAGAAATTATGTTTTATCTGAGTACGCGGTTACGAAACGTTTCTCGCCTCTCTCAGTTTTCTATTTGGGGGGTGGAATGTTCTAGAAATTAATTCGTTCTTTTCCGCGCTAAATTGAGGAATGTGTTATGCTGAAATATTGTTGGTAGGTTTTCCCGCGCAAAGTGGTTTACGTGAAGTTTATCACGTATTTAGACTGTGTGAGATTTATAGAAATAGCTCAGTTTCTCTCAGTGAATCATAGAAGATTCCTAAAATGTGGTCGTATTCACCTTTAACATTTCTCATCACGCCTTCTATAAATTTTCTAGGTAATTGTGCCTCCTATTGGTATACTCTTAAATATTGAGAAATTGATCTTCTCTACTTTGATCTTCTCCAGCAAAAACATCATCATCAGTGTCAAAAGTTTCTCCATCCTGTATAAAAGTGGGGAATTTTGTACTATTACATTGTGGTCCTATTGATTGTTCCTCTGGGCGTATATTTGGTAATTTATAGACTTCTCTAATAGGATTCTCAAATTTTGGTGAGAAAGATTCTTGTTTGATTGGTTTTGAGGGTTTGCCCAAGACACTAACTAGTTGTTTGAGAGGTTGTGTTATTGGTTATTGGTTTATATTTTTTCTTCAATGCTTGTCTAGCTTTTATTAGCTGTTTAGTTAACTTTGTTACCTGATCTCTCACTCTGACACGGTGAATGTGAATTTCTTAAATATGTTGGATGAGCTTTGAAATATTATTACGTCATATCTACCTCAGTGGAGGCGTAAAAGGTTTTATGTTACCCCGTTCAGCAGTGAGGGCGTCACAAACATGGAGTGAAACGAAATATGTTGAATAGGGTGTTAAAAAATGTAACTATGTAATACGACACCCTGCATATTTACGAATAAATTTAAAATATAGAGCTTATGGTTCCGTATAATTTATATTAAAAACTTCTCGTATATGCTAATGTCATATCATTTTAAAGTGACAACTCAAGACTATTATTTCCTTAATGCTATTAGACAAAAATCTCTCTAAAGATTTTCTACTGGAAAACTTGTGGAAACGTCAACAACGAGAGAAAAAGATTTGAATAGAAGGTCAAAGGGAGCAGTCGGAAAAAGTCACGATCTAGAATTTTCTTCCAGACACGAACACCAAGATTTTTCGACGATGACAGTTATGTAAATCAACTGACTTATTACAGTTTTAGATTTGTGTAACTCAAAGTTCGCGCTTTACATAGCTAGGGGCCGGGGGTGTTTCGGCCCCCGTTGGCATCTGGATTTTTATTCTGATTTATGTCGTACGTGATAAAAGAAACTGTTCCCTGGCGGGGAGTGCGAGCTTTCGTAATCATAAAATGAATAGTTTTTGTAGAATCATTTTAAAAAAGGTGTATAAAAATTGGAAAAAAATGTTATTATTTCGTTAAAAATTTGTTTAATCGACTTTATTCGTGTTCTTCCTTTTTCATCTTTACCTTCTTCTGCTTGGTGCATTATTTCTTTTGTTGTGTTTACTGTTTCAATATTAAAACACATCAAGTGATTCTAAATTTTCTTAATTACTTACTTAACCACATTCTCTTCTTTCATAGCAGCGATTTGAGTTTAATCCAGCAGCTAATTTTATGAATTCCTTCTACAATTTCATGTTTTTTGGCACTTGGCCAATCGCTACTTCTTTCATCATCTCTTCTATTTTGACGTCCCACATCTTCCTGCCTTTTGTCTCCCACTCCAGCTTCTTCGTTTCTATTTATTTAAATGACCGGCTCCACCTTCTAGTTTATCCCTAATTATTGTGTTTCTAAAGGGTCATTCCATATGAAAAGCATATCAAATGTCACTCGACCCTCCGCAATCGCGCTGCTTTTTTGACACCATAAACTTACCATGGAAATAAGTGATTTCCCAAATTTTCAGCCTAAAATACCACAAGGAAATCTTTCAGGCTCAATTTTAAACTTGGTCAAAATGGCAACGAGAAAAAAAATACAATACGCGTTTCCTTCGTATTTCTCATTAACGGGACAAAAAAAATGCAACAAAGACATTTCTGACGTAAAATTTTCTTCTGTGAGGCGGAAAATACCTCGAAAAATACAAATAAATTTTTGACGCCCTAAAGTAAGCCCCCTCCCCAATTTTCGAGTATGCTGAACACGATGGTGGGCCTTAAATCTCTTTTCGTGTTGGCGCCACCCCCCAAACAGCCAAAAACCAACCCCCAAATGAAACACAAAGGCAGTGGTTACAATTCGTTTAGAGTTGACCCCATCCCTCAAATGGCCAAAAATCACCCCCTAGCGGGTGAAAAATTTGTTTTTCGCTATAAACGAGACAACCCGCATCATCTCCTGTTTTCGAGGATGCTGAACGCGATGGTGATGTTGAATCTTCTCACTGTGTCGAGTCCACCCCAAAACGACCCAAACACCACCCCCAAATGATCCAAAAACCATCCCCAAAAGGGTGAAAAAAATGTTTCTCGTATATAGCGAAAAACAAATTTTTCACCCCTTTGAAGGTGATTTTTGGCAATTTGAGGGGTGGGGTCAACTCTAAAAGAATGGTAACTGCCTTCGTGTTCGGCATCCTCTAAAATGTGGGATTTATTTGTATTTTTCGAGATATTTTCCGAGTCACAGAATACACTATATATATAAATCGCATATAACTCATGAAAATGATATAAAGAGTAAATCACGAGTATATGGATTTGGAAAACCATGATTCTAAGAATATCTACTGTGAATTACAGCTAAATCGGGGTATATGTATTTGAGAAATTTGAAAATAGAAAAATAAAAATTTCCTCATTTTCCGGCTTTTCCGAGGGGAATTATTGAAAATGGTTGGCGTGACCGTATTCTACGGAAAATTTTACTCCAGAAATGTCTGTGTTGCATTTTTTTTCTCCCGAAGGATACGCGTATTTTATTTTTTTTTCTCGTTGCCATTTTGACCAAATTTAAAATTGAGCCTAAAAGATTTCCTTGTGGTATTTTGGGCTGAAAATTTGGGAAATCGCTTATTTCCATGATAAGTTTATGGTGTCAAAAAAGCAGCGCGATTGCGGAGGGTCGAGTGACATTTGATATGCTTTTCACATGGAATGACCCTAAAGCCAGATTTGATAATTTCAATGCCACTCATTCTAGAAAAGGGCGAGCAGTGGCGTAGCCAGGAATTTTTTTCGAAGAGGGCCCACCATTTCTCGTAGATATGTTTCACAGACTCATGGTACACTCCCCTTTTCTTCTTTGTTTCTCTAGCTATATTTCTGAAATTTGGATCATTGAATATGCTCACTAGACGGCACTTTTTGACATATTTGGAAAAAATATCAACTTCCGGTTTTTCCGGAAATGGCATCAAGTTTCAATTTTAAAATGGAACACCCTGTATATTATTACATTTTTGGAATCTTCGTAATTGAATCCAATGATACCTCATAGTTGAGATTTCATTCGTCAGAACACCCATTTTATTTTTCGATCTAGAGAGCCATGAACCCCCTAAAATTATTCCAAATAAAACGTAAAACAAAATAAAAAACTGATTTTGTCTAAAAACTTTGACACCCAGTTTCTTGAAAAAGAAATACGTTAAGACACATGTTTATTGGAAATAAAAATATTATTTTTTCCTGAAAAAACGTTTGACGGTTTAACCCTGGGTCTCCCTGCATACAATGTCGACTATTTAAATACATTATTTTATTTAATTTGTTAATTATTAATATAAGATTAAACGACAATTAATTATTAATATAAGATTGAACTTTGAATGTTTGTTGTAAAATTCCTCTATGATTGCATTTTCTTCTAAACATAGAAGGGGGGGGGGGGCTAACGCTTTAAAATATGCTTAATATATATGAATTAACGTAAATTAAATCTACAGGGCGATTCCAAAGCTAGCAATAAATCGAAGTCAACGAAATTAGTATACACTATATTTCTCAAGAAATGTCACACTAAACATTAATCGATAATTCGGTATAAACATAAGTAATTCATAAATTTTTCAAATATTTGTATATAATCACCAGTTATCATCAACTTTAACAAGATATAATTTAAAAGCTTTTTTCGTTCTTGACCATCGGCTTATATAAAATGCTTTATCGATTATCGTAATGGAGAATGTTTTATTTATTAAGTTATATTATTTTGTGAAGGTTCTACCATCCATCTATCATTGTTTTACTGGGACATTTCAAAAAATAAAGCTTAGTTATTATTTATTTCTTCTAGCAAATATTACAGGGTAAGCATTTTTCTTTATCTGTTTTTTTTATCTGATCCAATTCTGATTTTGTGGATGCCAGTAAAGTTATTTTTCTTTTGTAATTGAGTCTCAATTTTCCATATTTTATAATTTTCTCCACAGTTTTATTTCATTGTATGTTTACAGTTAGATTATTAGGTGTTCTTTTTTATGGATTTTTAATTTCAATTTTCCTTTTGAGAATCGAGATTTAATAAATTCTAGCGTAATGATATGCTGCACAATACCTCTTCCAACAAAAGATTTGTATGCCACAAAATAATAATAGAATAGTGGGCGAGAAAAGAATTCCTAATGAAAAAATATTCGTGGAATAAAGAGCCTTTACGAGGGTTGTACGATAACAAAACAAATAAAAATATATTAACACGGTTTATTGTGTTTACTTATCGGTCAAATAAGAAGGAAGGTAAAATACGAGAACAAGGATAATGTATGTCTAGAAATTATGTTTTATTTGACAATCGTAAAATAAAAAACATGAAGAGAAATTTAGAAAATTTACCAATAAATCGCATAGTTCTAAAAACGATTTTTTTTTTCGTAGCAAAACACTCTGTGGGAATGTTTTCTATAATTACAATCTGATCATGAAGATCAATAAGCAATTTTGTTCCAACCTAACTTAACTAGAATTCTTAAATACTAAGGTCCTACTCACTAGTGTACCTTAGGGTCTGATAATTTTAGTAACACTACCGGTAACGTGTAACACAAATCCGCACAATACTCTGTTTGTAACTAGCACTGTCACTGAACTAGTTCAAAAGGTTTTGTCCTCTTGAGTCTTCTTACTAAATTGGTATTATCCAGGAACTGGATGACCTCAACGTTCCCATGTTGGAGCAGCCGTTGTTCATGGTTCCTGGCAGATTTAGATATAGTCTTGTCAACAGTTTCTACATCCAGGTCCCTATAAAGATCACTGTTGCGACAGTACTAGGGTGCATCGACGATGTTCCTTAATACTTTATTTTAAAAACGTTGGATAACTTGAATGTTACTTTTACTGGCACAGCCCCAAAGCTGGCTACCATACGTCCAAACGGGTTTCAATATCTGCTTGGAATTTCTTCCTAATAACCAATACATCTTTTTATATTTTATACCAAGCACTTCCCGTTTCTTTTTAATGTGGACTTTCCAGCAAAGTCTAGCGTCGAGTGTCATTCCAAGATATTTTGCTGTATTAGCATAGGGAATCTGAGCGTTATTTATTCTTATGGGAATGTGTTGGTTTCGTTTATTAGTAAAGTTAACATGAACATATTTATTTTCATTTAACTTAATGCGCCATTTTTTAGTCCAGGTGATAATCTGGTCTACAGATGTTTGTAATTTTCGGTTAGCTTCTTCATGATCTTTTCCAACAGCCAGAATGGCAGTATCATCAGCAAATGTTGCAATAGTATCGTGCTCAAGGTTAGGAATATCACTGGTATACAGAAAGTAGAGTACTGGACCTAGTACACTACCTTGGGGTACTCCTGCCTTAATTTCTCTTAGATCAGAATATACATCTTCCTGTTTTATTCTGAAATATCTGATTGATAAATAGGATTTTAAGAGTTCTGAATACTGACGTGGTAGTAACAAATTTAACTTGTGGTTAAGGCTCTCGTGCCAGACTTTATCAAAAGCCTGGGCCACGTCTAGGAAGACGGTGGAGCAGACTTTCTTTTCCTCTAAAGACTTTTCAATTATGTCTGTGATTCTATGCACCTGGTCGATCGTTGAGAGTTTTTCTCTAAAACCAAATTGATGGGAGGGAATTTAGGTCCTTTTCTTCTATTGTAGGTTTTAATCTCTTAAGAAGCAATTTTTCGTAGAGTTTCGAAATAACAGGCAACAAAGAGATTGGTCGGTATGACGTTATTTCTTGGGGAGGTTTACCTGGCTTAGGTATCATTATAACCTCTGCTACTTTCGATAGCTGAGGAACGTATCTCATCCTAAATGATGCATTGATAAGGTTGGTCAGTTTGACAACAGCCTTACGTGGGAGTTGTTTCAAGATTTCCCCGGTAATGAGATCAAATCCAGGGGCTTTTTTAGGATTTATATTTGTTTCGATTTCCACATAAACTTCTTTTGGAGAAGTAAGTCTAATGAATGAATCTTCCTGTTCTGGTTCATTCCAGTCTTGGGTCTCTTCACCATCGTTGGTCTGGAAAGTCTTTTCTAAGTGTTCTGCGAATCTGGTTGCTTTTTGTATATTATTTCATGCCCAACTCCCGTCCTCCTTTCTAATTGGTGGGTTATGTGTAATAGGACTTTTTAATCGTTTGGTTGCTTTCCAGAGTGAATTCACTAAAAACGATGAATTAGAATTTTGATAGGATGTCATATTTTTGAGAAAAATAAGGGAGACTGAATTAAGCAGCCCAAAAAATCATATAAAACTTTCCTTAAAAAAACCTTTGGAACAACAGAAAATATTTCTAAAACTCATTAGTGATTGTTTTAATGTTTTTACTGTTTTTGAATTATTATACAGCTATTAAAACTGAGATAATTTCGCCATGATATTCACAAATTGTGGTAACGTATATTTAATAATTTTTTAGAGTCAGTTTTGGCCAGTGTTAAATTCTGTAAAGATAAATGAACACATATGGAATTAAAGTTTTAAATTACAAATATTAAATAAATATTATTTTTTTAATGCTTAAATCGGCTTGGTGTACCAGTACTGTTATAGAACTTGATTTTATCCTTTAAATATTATTGGATATACATATTTTGGCAAGAAACTGGAATTTAAAAAAATACCAGAACGGTTTAAATCGGTCTAACCCCTGTAGAAAGCAAGTCGGTGTTTCGGTCCTTCTGAAAAAGAACTGTAGTGAATTGAGACGGTTTTAAATTTATCAATAAGTAATGTTTTCGTGAAAGGAGCGAATTCTTTGCGCCGATTTAAAGCGGGCACTTAAATGAATAAAGAATGTTTTCATTTTCTACAAACTCCTCTATTCAATTTCTATAGGATTTTTCTTTTATTTAGAGAGGATGCATCTCAATAATTAAAAGCGGCTAATTACGAAATATTGCTGAGAATTTTCTCGGATTAATTAATGATCTAAAGACGTGCGGATTCTTAGTATTCTGGGTAATTAAGCTTTTTAGGGGATGATTTAATAAATTTTCTCTTTTAAGTACGTACTCGTAATATAAGAGAAAATAATGCGAGGTATTTTAATTTCAGGCTGTCTGTACAAAACTCTATTTTCATGAATAGAGAATATATAATAATCTGTGCATCCATAAAAACCGCAGATAAAACGAAACATTTTTTTTTTATTTTATTATTTATTTTCTTTTGGTATATATTACATTTTTCTAGGACATTTTATTTTCCTAATTCCCTGCTATAGGAGTTTTCCTCCTTTTCAGGGTGAGTAAAAACGAAACAAGTAGCGCCGTTGTTAAATATGTTTGTGACTAAATTAAAACTTCTCCCCTCTCTCATTCATTCACTACTTTCCCACTTTACTGACAAAATGTTTCACTCACATTTAATTAACTCTTTCTTTAAATATTTCATACCGAATGTATTTGTTGATAAAAGGTTTCATCAAAGAAAACAAACTGATGTTGCCTGGAAAATAAAAAATTAGTTTAAATAAATAAAACTGTAATAAAAAAAATGATTTTTTAACCATAAAAATACATGGATTTGTCAATAGTCAAATTATTGAGTGACCCTATGTTTTTGCTTCGTTTGGCACCCCATTTTTGCTTTGATTTGACCTTTTCTCAGTATGACGCAAATTCTAAGCAGATTTCTAAAGAAAAAGAAACAAGAAGCATCATCATAATTGAGAAAATTAGTTGAAACCCATTGTATTTTTCCTTTGTTGACGTATTTCAATTAGAAAAGAGATTCATTTGTGTTAGTGGGTAGGAGAGTAGAAGATGGCTGTCACAAAACGCACTCATAGCGTAATTATCGTTCTGCTAGACGTAAATCTTAGCTTGAAGATGTATAGAGTGGAGTAAGCATCCTTTGTCGAGCTCGTCCCCGGGAAAGGGGTCGAGACGTCGACCGGCTGTAGTCTGCCTGAAAAGATTTCTAATTGCCTTCTTGACACTGACATCCACAGGCTAAGCCGGTTTTAAAAATGTAACAGATTTTAAAAATTCGAATGATTTTATTGGTTTTAATGACCATGTTTACTTTTACATAACATAAACTCAAATATTTATAATTTTGTGTGTCTACATAAGTTGGAAAACTTTTTTATTAATAATTTTAGGAAAAAAAGTTTTTTTTTTTTTCCCTTTTATAGCGTTATACGCCTTTGGGTTCCTAATCTCCAGGCCTGTCTATCTTGCCAGTCGTCGACTGCTTTAGTGATTCCTTGTAGCCATGTTCTAGGTGGTCTTCCCCTCTTTCTTTTTTCTGTGGGGATCCATTCTAATATTCTTCTTGGTAGTCGTTCTCTTCCCATTCTCTTAACGTGTCCGTACCAAATCAACTGTTTCTTTTCTATATCTTCTACTAAAGTTCTTTCTACTTTCATTTGTCTTCTTATTTCCTCGTTTCTTATATGTTCCGTTCTAGATATTCTTGCTGCTCTGTAAGTTGCCAAACCTCGGAGCTATATGTAATTACTGGTTGTAAAATGGCGTTGTATATTCTCTTTTTTGTTTCTGGTCTAATATTCTTTTGCCACAGCACTGAGTTCAGGGCTCCCATTACTTTTCTTCCTTTGGTTATTCTGTCCCTAATTGTTTCCTCGTTTCGTCCTGTTGTTGTTAGTTTTACACCTAGGTATACGCATTCCTTACAGTTTTTAATTATTTTTCCCTCTAGGTCTAAATCCCTAGGTGAATCTTCTGATCCTATACGTATGTATTGTGTCTTCTCAGTGTTAACCTGTAGACCCCATTTTTGGTATTCTTCTATAAGTTTTCTAGACATGTACTCCAGATCTTCTTTTTCTTGTGCTACCACTACCTGGTCATCGGCATAGTGCAGTGTGTACAAGGTACTCTCCCCAATAGTTAGTCCCATTCCTTTACATTTTTTCTTCCAAACTCTTAGGGCTTCATCTATGTATATGTTGAACAGAATTGGGGATAAACAACACCCTTGTCTTAAGCCTTTGGTTGTTTTGAAGCCGTCTGTCACCTTGTTACCTATTTTTATTTTTGCTGTTGTGTCTCTGTATAGTTCTTTTATAGCCTTTATTAGAGTGGTATTTATGCTCGTTCTTTCCAGAACCTCCCATAATTTTGAGACAGGTACTGTGTCATACGCTTTCTTCAAGTCTACCAATAGTAGGTGCACTTCTTGTGATCTTACGGTTCTCTTTTCGATTATTTGTGATAGACAGAAAATACTATCTATCGTCGATCGACCTGCTCTGAAGCCGTTTTGTTCCTCGGATTCGTATGGGCGATATTCTTCACAAATGATCTCCTTTATTATTTTTCCGTATAATCTACTGAGCGTACTAGTCACTGTAATGCCCCTATAATTATTGCAGTCTTCCTTATTTCCCTTCTTGTATATGGACGTGATCCATCCTTCTTTCCACGTTTGCGGTACTGGTTCTCCATTTAGATGTCTATTGATAATTTCTGTTAGGATATTGAACAGCCTATTTGTTCCTGCTTTTATTAATTCTGCAGGTATTCCCTCTGGACCAGGAGCGCGCCCATTTTTAAGTAGTGTTATAGCTTTCTTTGTTTTTTCTACGTTGATTTTTATTGAAAAAAAGTTATTCCTCATAAAAAGATTTACATTTTTTCAGTCGTATGCAAGGCAGATCTCCTGGCTTAACCCCCTTTTACTATTTGTTTTTCAGTTCCTACTATTGCTAAAAAAAATTCCCCTGAAAATACTCCAAGAAGTTCCTAGATATTGTCTTCTAAAATATATTATGGCATTATTTCACAAAATTGTCCAGAAATATTTGTTTAAAGTTATATCATACATAATCAATCATAGTTTGTTGGTCCTATCATCGACAATGTTGTATTGAAAACAACGTTAATTAAGTGAAATTAACAAAGTTTGGCCAAACAACCTGACTAAACTCAGTTAAATCATTTGCGAAAGTTCGCAATGGGAAATTTTACGCAAAGTTCAGTCTAGCGCATAGGTACAGTGAAAATTCACCTGTAAAATAAGTTCCTTTTCATTTATAATAATTTATATAATATTCTTAAAATGAATATTTGTTTTATTTATTAATGTATTAATGGTCGTAGAAGAAATAGTGTATACAACTTTCATGTAAATGTAGCAGTGGAAAATAATATATATAAACTCATTAAACTAATTGTCTTTCACAAGAATATAATTATATCAATGGGCTGTTCGTATTGCATCTGCATTTCTGCTGGTGGGGTTTCATATTGGAGAGGCAATCGAGGAAAATCTCCAATCGGCACGTTTGACAAACATGGGACCCCTGACAGCACTTCGATGGAAAATTCACGTGGCGCTTAATTTTTAATTATAAAACTCCCCTTTTGTAGACGGAAGACGCAGCCAAAGAATTTAATTGAATGTATATTTTATTTATACAGAGCCATAAATTAATTCATTATAATTTTTTAATGACATCAACTGTTAGAAAACGATTATTGGGTATTCGTAAATCAGAACATCCTGAGTTTCGCAATTTATTGATTGATTTTTGGTCTTCAAACTTCCACTAAATTTGTAATTGATATTCGATTTAAAGCAGATCTCACTTAATAGATCTATATTTGTATTCCCCTTCAAAAACCCACATACCCTTATTGCTAGGCTAACATCTAATATCGTAAATCTATCTTTTTGGAAATTTAAAAATGGGTTAAACTAATTTTAGTTGACCCAGCAGAACGTGCGTTCCACTGCATTATGTTTAAATTATCGAATGTAATTATTTGTTGGGCGCCATCTACTCAGTCGGTAGAAAAATGAGTCTTAATCCCAGTCGTGCTTCTGCAATTGTCCGTGAATTATAAAAATCGATAATAATAAATGTAGAAATATTTATTAACAATCAAATAAAAAACGCTTAAACTTATGGTTGTCGTGAAGGGTTTGTTGGACAGAAGAAGGTAAGCGTAATGTTTTTCTTATTTATGAAATTAACAATAATACCAATCTTACAATTATCCTCTTACCTTATTCCAGTCTAAATTTAGTTACTTGCTAAAATGTAATCTAACCTAATTATACGGCTTTGTTTTGTTTATAGACGTTTATAAATATCGATATTTAATAGTTAATAATTGGTACCTTTAATACGACTTATGTCTTTTTAGTTACTTTTGGTTACTTCATTTCTAAATTCAAAATGTGACGAATATAATATCCTCCAGGATCCAAATCAGGAATATAGGATAAATTACTACCGGATACAGTTGGATATGGATAATAAAGCAGGATGCAACAGGAAGGAATAAATGATTGGAATTCTTTTCTTGATTTACTTCTCAATTTTTCTTGGTTTACACAAAATATAACCTCACTTAAAATTTGATAGGTAAAATTTCTTTTTAACTTCATTCATCAATCAGTATAGCTTTGATTCTGACTTTCTTTTGTTTTTGCGACGAGCTCTGATGTGGACAGTTCAAAAGATTTTGAGCAACAGCCTCGCTTGACAGCGAAATTTGGTTTTTATAAACCATCATATCAAAGCCCACTCGATTGGGATTTGACAGAATTTTAAATTAAGTTATTATGAAATACCACATCATTCTCGAGACAAAAAGAATGATTTTAACTTTAACTTTTTCTATTTGGTTCTTTGCTAAATTATTTGTAAATATTCTAAAATTGTCGATGAAAATCCCTTATGGAATTACCATGTTAAAATTTATATATAAAATTTTATAATTACTACTCTAAAATTAGTTTCAAACTTTATTTTCTAAATTACATTCTGTCTAGTGATTATTTAAATTAAAATAAATAATTATTTAATGGTTTTGATTAATTTATTTGTTTCATCACTTCTCTATATATTGAATATAAGTTTTGTATTCTCTTTATTTAATTCTTCACGTTAGTCAACCGTTACAATATATTTTTATTTAATATCACTTTTATCTAAATTATTAAAATCGTTGTTAGTGATTATATTTATCCCTAAAGAACCTATCAGGCTTGTTACGATGTCATTAATTTCTGGGGAGTTTTTTGTATTAAAAATATTAGGATTTTGGATTAGAGAAAATGGGAAACATTAGTTTGGCAATTCGCAATTCGCAAACATGTGAGGAGCTTTTTCGGTTTTTATTTTTGTTAGACTCGTTAGAAGTACTGATGCTAGTTTGAGAGTATATAATACTAGAATTATTGCGTTTTCTGCTGGTTGAAGGCTGTGAAAATAAAGCTGCTTTATAATTATTACTATGATTATTATCTTTAGTTAGATTCAGGAAATCATTATCACAATTATCTAAAACTGTAAATGAATTTTGAGTTTAGGTGGGTTAAGTCCACATCTGCATCTTTGAGAAGTTTTGTATATAATTGAGTAGTGAGTCTGGGAAGTTTAACATGCAATAGGGGTTGTCGTAAACTCCATGTAAATTGGTATGGATCGGATATTTCTCAATTACCAAAGATCCAATTTGTCAGATACTATATCGCTCCAAAGAAGATGGGACGGGCTTTAATGAAGGGACGGATATTAGAGGGTTTAGGATTAAAAAGATTATTCTACACATAAGTCGAGAAATCGGTTATTTAGGCTAATTTAACCTTTAGTAAATATTAGCAAAACTGTAGAAGTGATCGGGTTATTAAATAAATAAAATGTCAATTTGGAAATCTACTTCTTTGGAACCTCAAAGTATGGCATCTAGAGGCACATCGCCCAGTAGAATCATTCATGTTGTTATTAGTAATAGGCAGGTTGATGTCTTATCACGTACGTTTAGTTGTTTAATCATTTATTGTATATAATAACGGTTAAGGTCAATCTTCCTAGCATTCATTATATCATATTAATTTGCTGGATGAACAATCATCGTACAAAATTTATTTAAACGATATTCACTCACAATAGAACGGATCCATGTAACAAACAATTTATTTTTTATTAACTCATCACTCATCAAGCCAGAGGGGGGGCGAATGAGTAAAAGCTGTGTTACGTGAACCAACTTTTAAATAATTCAAATGACGCGTCGCGTACAATTCTCCAATAGACACGGTTCGATATTGAATCTGGCCAACACCATTTGGGCTGTTTAATCAAATTTTGATGCAACATTTAAATAGCATTATGTCGATATCGAAACTGCATTTATCGGCGAGGCCTTGATATTTTATCCTGCCAACATCTCAAAAATTATTCAAACGACGAATACTAAATTTTCTGGTTTCATGGAGTAGATCTGACGAAAAAAACGACTGATGAAATCAAGAAATTTTTTTTCGATGAAGTCAGATCCCCTCCCCCCCATCATTACTGCATGAAATGTTCGACCCAGGCGGCGGTGGAGGAGGAGGAAATCTTCTATCTAAATAACTTGAAAACGGTTTTTCCGACAAATCTCAGTCGGATTTGATCCCACAAAAAAATGTTCTTACCAAAAATTGAAGAGCTTGACAAAACACGTAACCTAGTTCCAACCAGAACCCGAAAACTCAATAGTTTGCGAAATATCGCGATTTGAAATTGCAAAAATGAAAAAATTAATTATTTCTCAAGAGGCAGTGGAGATGGGGCATCAATTTTTTGTGAATAAAAGGGTAGTAACGAGTACTTTTATGTGCCGGAGTGTGGAGGTGGTGGGACAAGTAGGGACCTTATGGTATTCCCATGCTATAACAGACTTTTTACTCTCTTTTTGTGCATATTTTTATGGCCTAGTTTTAATGGCTACTTGCAAAAACCGTCAATAGGGTTAAGACTAAATCTCTCGTCTACCAAGCTACTATATATTGGACAGTAAGCTATTTCGGAACATTAATCTCGTCCCCCAATTAGAATGAACATGCTAGAAATATCCAAATAACCAGAATCAGTTATTTGATCAATACCAAAAGCTTTAACTTCACATTTATGAATAACATTTTTATATAAAAGTCATTTAAGTAATAAAATTTGTCTATTAACTATTGTTTTCTTAATACATTTTTACTTAAGGGCAGGATCTATGGTAAGAAGAGAGTATTGACATTAAATTTTGACTGCATCTAGTCAAGATGTCATTCTCTTCTTTTTTATCCCTTTCAGAGATTAATACAAAGTGAGTCAACCAGTAAGGAATTTTAATTTACTAGATTCGACATCCTAAGACCGGTTTCTGTCTTTCGACTTCATCAGTTAGGCTTTTCGAATCCAATAAATAAAATTCCAAACTCGTACAAGTCAATAGCTATATCCGCTATAAGATAACATTTTTAGATGTGCTACGATCTATGGTAAGAAGAGAATATTGACATTAAATTTTGACTGAATCTAGTCAAGATGTCACTCTCTTCTTTTTTATCCCTTTCAGAGATTAATACAAAGTGAGTAAACCAGTAAGGAATTTTAATTTATTAGATTCGACATCCTAAGACCGGTTTCTGTCTTTCGACTTCATCAGTTAGGCTTTTCGAATCCAATAAATAAAATTCCAAACTCGTACAAGTCAATAGCTATATCCGCTATAAGATAACATTTTTAGATGTGCTACCATCTATGGTAAAAAAGAAGAGAGTGACATCTTGACTAGATTCAGTCAAAAATATCTGGTCACCGAGCTTCGCTCTTAATATTCAAATTTACATTTTTAAGCAGCCCAATGAGTATATAATTTAAGTATATTTATAACATGACAAATTATTAATTAATTCGCGAAAATCACGGAGTGGGAAACATCTACTTGAACTACTGATAGGGAGATAAATAAAAAGATGATTGGCGATTGGCTTGAAAATTAAAAAAGCTGTCAGTGTTAATTTTCAATTGGCTGCAGCTGTTGTTGACGTTTATCAACTGCTTGTCACAGAGGTTAGTTAAATGCATTTCACCCTTTTAGGGCAACATCTACTGACGCTTGATCTTCGCGAATTATCACGGTGGACAGGCCCCGTTTCCGGGACGGGCAACAGCAGCGTGTAGGGCACAGGCCCCGTTAACAGAAGATCGCTGAGCTCACTCTATATATCACTATATAAGAAAAACTCTATGTTCAATTGATTTTATTATTTATTGATCTGCAGTGAAGGAAAATTATAGGTCTGATATTCATACTTGGGTAAAAACCTCCACAAAAACCTGTGACCAGACTCTCGACGTGTAGCAGATATTGATATCATATTTTTTCAAAAATTTTCAGTTACAAAAATAGTTCATTCGTACATTACATTACAATTTGCTCTTGGAAAATACAAAGTCACAATCAACCTTAAAATGTACTATGAAAATAGAGAATTTTAAATGTCTCTTTAAAGTTTCTTGTAAAATAAAAAATTGAAATCTATGTTAATAGTACACGTGTACAAGCATTCATTCTTTTTCTCTCTCTCTCTCTCTCTCTCTCTCTCTCTCTCTCTCTCTCTCTCTCTCTCTCTCTCTCTCTCTATGATAATGAAAACTTAAATATTAAAACTGTTCGCATAATAAAATAGTAGCCGTAAGGGGTAGTCTCACACTATCGGGGAAGGGAAGAACCTTCACCCGATGTGCATAAAGCATTTCCACCCGCCAAAAAAAAAAGAAGATTAGCTTTAGGTTAGGTTAGATCTTTGTAATAAATAAAGAAAAGTACGATACATGTGACATTTTGACAGGTGTCATATTTTGACATTTGTTCATTTTGAGATTTGTTCATTTTGACAGTTGTTACATTCTGACACGTATCACATTTTAACAGTTGTCACGTTTTTACAGGTGTCACATTTTGACAAGTGTCCATTTTAACAGTGTTACTCAACGTTCCTATAAATATTTACCTAAACCCATGATTTCTGAAATTGAATTGGCAACGTTGTATTTTCAACTTTGAATTTATGAGATGGCTGTCATTTGACAAGCAAATTATTTATGTCCGTCAAATGAACTTTTCCTTTTTTATATAAAGCGGCAAATTTAAAATTGAATTCTTTCAGATTAAAACGCCAGAAATTAAATAAAGTCAAATCTTTTTATTACTAGTATTACTGCAGTATTTAATTTGCAGAACGTAGTACAGATTCAAGAGGTAGAAATTTTATTTTTACCTCATCCTTCAATGCTTATTTGTAGTTAAAATTTAAATTTTAATACATCTGCTCGGCCTAATATAGTTTTTGTCTAGATAAACCTGTTCTTTTGACAGATAAGTCAGACTTTATTTATTCATAGCCGTATCGTATGTATTTTAATTGATTCAGAATTTTGTATTAATATATATTTCAAAATGGCTTCATTCTAAAAACATGTTAAAAATGTGGAAAATTCATTTAGAAAAGTGGATATATCAATGGATAATTTAATAGAACCTATAATAATAAACCTCAGAAAAGACAATTATAGTGATACCAGTAGTTTTAGTGAAGACAATGACTTTTAAAGATAGTTCTTGAACTAACTTTTTTTTTAATCTTTGAGTTTAGGTAAGTACTGTAGCGTTACTTTTAATGCCAAGAGATTAAAAACAGTTTAATCCCAACATATAATCCTTCTTGTTATTTATTGGTTAAATTTAATTCGTTCAATGTTAAAGTGTCAGATGCATAAACTTTATTTTTATTTTTTGTGAATAATATAACTTCAAAATTTAATCTACGAAGTGCGTATATATATTTTATATGCTGTGACCTTATTTATATTATAGAAACTTATTTTGCAAAGTACGCCTATGGAATGTGACGTTATATCCTCTCTCCTTTATAGTATATTACTATAGAAACAAGTTACCGTTGCTAGGAAATAAAACTAAAAGCTTAACTTTTCTTGTAAATATCTCGGAAGATCGAATTTTCACAGACATGAGGCCTACATTTTTTGCCGATTTAGATAGGAATTAGTCTACCCTGAAAGTTTCATTGAATTCTGACGAGTGGATTTCGAGATCCTCTGGACACACATACACACACACATACAAACCTTGCTCGTTTAATAGTATTTGATTTAATGTCAATACTCTCTTCTTACCATAGATGGTAGCACATCTAAAAATGTTATCTTATAGCGGATATAGCTATTGACTTGTACGAGTTTGGAATTTTATTTATTGGATTCGAAAAGCCTAACTGATGAAGTCGAAAGACAGAAACCGGTCTTAGGATGTCGAATCTAATAAATTAAAATTCCTTACTGGTTTATAAACATTTTGTATCGATTGTACTAATTTCACGAAAATTCAAAGCTAAACCAACTAAAGTTGTTTAAAAACACCTTAATTTTTTTCTACGTCCTGCTCGTTTTATTTTTAAACCAAATCATCGCACGTTCAGCCTTTTAACGTGATATATACTGCACACGATAGACAATTTCCCATTTCTTTAAGCAAGAAATATTACCATCGACCTTCCAGCATCCGTTACTTTAATTCCTGGAGTGCGCGACTTAATGGGTGATTAGATAGTACGTGACTCCGTGAAAGAAAAAGATTTTCACTCAAAATCCGAATTCTTGTTGTCAGACGGATGCTTAGCTCAACTATTTTCTTGAGGCGACGTTTTCATTAAATGTAGATTTTTTTCTATAAACATGAAACTCTTTACATGAATAATTATGTGACCTGAAATAACTAAAATCGTTTAGCTTAGCATTGACATTGATACTAAAAGGCCGACCTTGTCTCGTAAGTCCAACTGCAAAGAAGTTGTTTCTTTTCATAGGTCATGAACATAAAATCTCTGAATATTTTCCCTTGTACTCGTATAATAAACATTTAGAGCCAACAAAACAGTTTTTATAAATGAAAGTGGAGATTATACTCTGGACGGCTAATAAAAGATGCCACTACGGAAGACGAAGGGCCATTTTTATATTAAAATATTCATTTATTCCGCATAAAGCTTTAGACGTTTAAAAATTAACTTGACGGAGGATGAAAGATGTCCAGAACCGGCTTTAGACGAAACGGATTACGAAAAAATTTAAATGTTTGTCATCCTGTAAAAGTTATTGCATCTACGCGTATTTGTGATCTAAAAAGGGTAGTTCTTCTGCTATTAATGCTCTGAAGGTTGATATGGTAAAATATCGAACATATTTGCCACTTCAGTTCAGTTTATAACCCGCCTTGTAATGAATTTAAGTTAGACAACACTAACATGGAAACAGTTATTCTATTCCACATGCCACCATCCTGAATAAACTTTTAGAGCTTCCAGAGAAGGCCGCTGGTGCTGATTAAATGCTTACCTCTTTCTTAAAGTTCTGTGCAAATGAGCCCATGAATTAAATCAATGTCAATCTTCAGTTAAAAAATGTTCTAATTACGCAAAATTATCAAGCAAAGATGAAGATATCAATCACGCCGTCTGGGAAAAAGATAAATGCTCTTCGTATAAAGAAGCCTTATTAAAATTTAAAAATAGTCTCTTCATTTCTGAATAGCAATTAAAGGAAAATTTTGATGCATCCCTCGTAGAGTCAAAGCCAGTTGTTGGTAAAGAAACAAACTCCTTATCAGTTTATTATCAAAATACTCGAGGTCTAAAGACAAAAACTGGACAGGTTTTAAACTCTGTATTTCAAAGTAATTATCGCGTTTTTGCACTAACCGAAACCTGGCTTGACTCATCTGTTAACAATTTAGAATTATTTCCGGATAGTTATAAAATATACAGGATGGATCGAGATTTTGAGCAAACTGGTTTAAAGAAAGGTGGAGGTGTGCTTATTGGGGTACATGAAGACATTCATTCTGTAGAAATTAATTTATCTGATTTTAATTTTCCTATGCTAAAATTGATTGATATTATAGTTGTTAAAATATCTTTTTCATATAAACATATTTATGTACTAAATATTTACATACCTCCTCAGACTCCAATAACCGAATTTGAACAGCTTTTTGAATCCCTGGCATCTTTACATATTTTACATAATAATATAGTTCTCGTTCTTGGGGACTTTAATGTTAGTGACTATGCTAACTATCTGACTTATGGCGTAACAAATAGGGAAATTACAACTCTATCAAAAACATTATAGAGCTTTCCATAGAAATATGTAGATGCATCTTCTGAATTAACAAAAGCTTCCAAAAAGGTCCAGTCAATGTGGGATATTTGTTCATACATTAGTGGAAAGTTGGCTTTTTTGAAATTATAACTATTTTGAAAACAGGATTGCAATTTACTTTTGGACTTAGTTTTTGTCCCAAGCATACAAGATATATCCAAAGCAGGATGGTGTTGATCCTCTGTTACAAATGGATCTAATGACTGCTCCACATGACATTCACCATTAAAAAAGATCAGGTCAAGGAGTCTATTGAGTTTATTAAACACATAATTATTTTGAGATAGATCTAGGAATTGTGAAAAATCGTTAAGAATTCATTTCGGAAGCTCATAGTGGTTTGTATTTTAATTTCTCTCTCTTTCCACTGGATTAAAACCACTTAGTTGTTAAAAAAGTTTTTTTATTGACGTTTCGGCTTTCCAGATCGAAAGCCGTTATCAAAATGACATAAAATAAATAAATTTACTAGAAACAGAACACTTGATAATCTTGCAAAAATATGACATCAACATAGTATACATAGAATAAGATTTTGAGATTGAAGATGTCAAAATCTGTTTCAATCATATTTTTGTGACGTTTCTGGGAACGAATTTTTGAAAGGATAGCGCATTTGCATATTAAAATAGAATTTATACTTCGTCATAAATGAAGTTTTCTTATTAATATTATCATAAGAAAAAACCAGATAAAAACTTATGATACTATCCCGATATAGAGGGTATCCTTTTTGCAATTAACTCTTTTTGTAAAATAGGTATCCAAATTTTTGAAATATCAACCGAACAATTAGAAACACATTCTTTATTATTTAAGCATATCAATGCTGCTTCTTTATCTTTGCGGTTATAATTATTCGGTTCTTTTAATAATCTAGTTGAAGAATTCCATTGTATTTTATGACCAAAATCCCATGCATGTTCACATATTTTAGATTTTTCGAATTGTTTATTTTTAATGTACGATTGGTGTTCATTAAGTCTAATATGAAAAGGTCTAGATGTTTCTCCTATATAAAATTTATTACATTCGCATGGAATTTTGTAAATACAATTTTTTGTGTTTTGAATTTCATTAAAAGGTTTTGTATTTACTATTAAAGATTTTAATGTATTATTAGTTTGAAAAACTGTTTTTAAATTAAATTTATTGCCAATCCTTCTAATTTTTTCGGATAATTTTGGAATATAAGGGATTTTTACTATATTTGAAAGAATTATTGGGGGGTTTAAATTTTGATCTTTAGTTTTGATGTCTCGGTAAAGTTCACGATTTATAAATTTACTTGGGTAGTTGTTCTTAATCAAGACAGATTTAACAAGTGATAATTCATTATTTAAGATATTGTCATTTGAACAAATTGTTTTTGCTCTATCGGAAAGAGATTTGACAATACCTCGTTTAACACAAATTGAGTGGTTTGAATTAAAATTTAGATATCTATTTGTATGTGTTTCTTTTCTAAAAACTGATGTATCAAAACAATTGTTGTTATTGTGTATTAGTACATCAAGAAACGGTAATTTTTTATTATTTTCAATTTCAATTGTAAATTTAATAGTATTTAATTTGATTGAAACAGATTTTGACATCTTCAATCTCAAAATCTTATTCTATGTATACTATGTTGATGTCATATTTTTGCAAGATTATCAAGTGTTCTGTTTCTAGTAAATTTATTTATTTTATGTCATTTTGATAACGGCTTTCGATCTGGAAAGCCGAAACGTCAATAAAAAAACTTTTTTAACAACTAAGTGGTTTTAATCCAGTGGAAAGAGAGAGAAATTAAAATACAAACCACTATGAGCTTCTGAAATGAATTCTTAACGATTTTTCACAATTCCTAGATCTATCTCAAAATAATTATGTGTTTAATAAACTCAATAGACTCCTTGACCTGATCTTTTGTAATGGTGAATGTCATGTGGAGCAGTCATTAGATCCATTTGTAACAGAGGATCAACACCATCCTGCTTTGGATATATCTTGTATGCTTGGGACAAAAACTAAGTCCAAAAGTAAATTGCAATCCTGTTTTCAAAATAGTTATAATTTCAAAAAAGCCAACTTTCCACTAATGTATGAACAAATATCCCACATTGACTGGACCTTTTTGGAAGCTTTTGTTAATTCAGAAGATGCATCTACATATTTCTATGGAAAGCTCTATAATGTTTTTGATAGTTGTTGTCCCAAATATACAGTTAGGTCTAAGAACAGGTATCCTCCCTGGTACAATGGTGTCATTATTAAAGATATACAGGCTAAAAGCAGAATGTGGCGCAAATACAAACGTGAAAATAGCTCACAGGCTCTTGAGGATTTTAAACTTCTTCGGACAAAAATAAAACATGATGTTGATGTAGAGTACAAAAAATTTATTGGGAAAACTGAGGAGGAAATACACAGCAACCCCAACAGATTCTGGGCATTTATAAATAATAAACGAGGCAGTTCCAAAATATCACAGGTATTAACGTTTAAGGGTCAAACGCTGGAAGGTCCATCCGATATTCTAAACGGCTTTGCGAATCTTTTTAAACAATCCTACACCACTTCCACCCCTTTTCAGCTCAATTCTAGGATAGATAATAGTCATTTTTTGAATATTAATAGTTTCAGTGAAAAAGAAGTATATGAGGCTCTGAGATCACTCAAATCAAAAAAGACCACCGGACCAGACGATATTCCAGCTTTCGTCCTAAAAGATTGCGCCTGTGTGCTTGCCCGTCCTCTCTCAATATTAATAAATATTTGTTTAAAATCGTCTACAATACCGCAGATTTGGAAATCCTCGAAGGTCTGTCCCATTTTTAAAAAAGGAGATAGGCAAGATATCTCAAATTATCGGCCTATCTCTATTATATGCAACTTTGCAAAGGTTTTCGAAATCCTGTTGGAGCGAGTAATATATCGGCATGTAAGTCGCAATATTAGTATAAACCAACACGGTTTTATGAAAAATCGATCTACTGTTACCAACCTTCTCTCTATAACCCAATTCATTGCTGAATCTATAGACAACAGGACTCAAACCGATGTTATTTATACAGACTTTTCCAAAGCCTTTGACAGACTCGATCACGGTATTCTACTTAATAAACTTGTATCTTTTGGATTATCTCCCTCTTTAATTTCACTCTTTCAATTCTATCTATGGGATCGAAAGCAATATGTTCAACTTAACGGTTTTAAGTCTGCTGAATATAGTGCCTCGTCCGGTGTTCCACAAGGGTCGAATCTTGGCCCACTACTTTTTATTATCTTTATTAATGATATTGCTAATGTTATAAATGTTCATTTTCTTTTATATGCGGATGATTTAAAATTATACACTGTAGTAGAGAACATTGGTGACTGCGAGAACCTTTCAACAAACTTAGGACGGCTTGTTGAATGATGTTTTCGCAATAATTTGCCACTGAACCCGGATAAATGCAAAGTTATGTCATACAGTTTAAAGAAGAATACTATAAACTTTAATTACGCAATAGAAAACGTTTCCCTTGAGCGACCGGAAACCTTTACCGATCTAGGTGTCACGTTTGACCCCGAACTTTCATTTAATAAGCATATTGATAGAATAGTATCATCTTCTTATTCTATGTATGGGGTAATTGCACGCTGCAGTGGTGATTTCAAGGAAACGTCTACCTTAAAAACCTTATTCTATGCATTCGTCAGGTCAAAATTAGAGTATGCCTCGGTTGTGTGGAGTCCCTTTTATCAGTATCACATAGATCGAATTGAAGCAACTCAAAGGCGATTTTTAAAGCTACTAAGCCTAAAAATTGATGGAACTTACCCCCCAATAGGTACACCTAACTCCGAATTATTACAAAGGCATCACTTTTTCAGTCTTGAAAGGAGGCGTGATTACTACTGTCTGGTTCTAATTTATAAAATTATTAATAGCATAATTTACTGTCCTTCTTTACTAGAAAAATTGAATATTTGCATTCTTAGAATAACTTGCAGATATCCAAATACCTTCTATATAAATACATGTCGCACAAATGTTCTGGAAAATTCTCCGCTTCATACCATGTGTAAAGTGGCAAATTCCATCAGTGATGATGTTGACATATTTCATTGCAAATTGCCTGATATAAAATGTCACTTTCTGTCCTAACATTATGTTACTTCTTACAATATATTACTATAGATCATGTAAATATTTAATATTAATGTAATAATCCACTTGCTGTGTTATGTGCTTTCTGTAATTTCCTACTCTGTAATATTAATGTAATAATTATCTTAATGTATTATGTACTTTCTGTAACTTCCTACTCTGTAATTGGGTGTATACCTGTAGAATAGTGTATAAATAAATAAATAAATAAATAAATAAATAAATAAATAAATAAATAAATAAATAAATAAATAAATAAATAAATAAATAAATAAATAAATAAATAAATAAATAAATAAATAAATAAATAAATAAATAAATAAATAAATAAATAAATAAACAAATCACTTCACGAAGGCTGCTTCCCAACAGTTTGTAAAACGGCTCTCGTTGTTCCTATTTTTAAATCTGTCAAGAAATATCTGGTTGAAAATTACAGACCAATCTCCAAATTATGTTTAATGTCAAAAATAATGGAATCAATTATTACTGACTTTCTATAGCATATACAGATGTCAAATCAATTACAAATTTGGAACGGCATGGCTTTATGAATAGACGTTCCATCGGATCCAACTTATTTATTTACATAGATTATATATCTGAAAATATGAACACGGGTTATCAGGTATACGCCATTTACACCGATTTTAGTAAGGCTCTCTATAAAATCGATCATAGCATCCTACTTAGAAAGCTTTCCGAAGTCGGTATACATGGCAATCTGCTTTAACCTAAGGGATTCCTCAAGGGTCACAACTAGGCCTGCCAGATTTGCGAAAACTATGATAGTTTTGACTTTAAATTTAAAATTTGAGACCAGTATAGTGGTGACTCTTGATTTGCTATAAGACTGCTGTGGAATTGATGATCAATTCTTTTCTGCAACATTTTTTTGTTTTGTGGAAATCAGTTACAAACGAATTTTTTGCATAAGATCACAAAAGCACACCAAAACTTTGTGCATTACCTCGAGAAGGAGGGAGCAGATTTGAAGTTGTGTTTGAGTCCTATCTTATGATTCCACATTTTAAACATTGTAGGAATTCATGACTTTGACAAATTTTTGTTGTTTTTATAAATCAAATTCATAAACCCAGATTCCTGTTGTCTACTTTTCGGTATCACTAATATTTAACAACAGTTACTATCCTAGATACAAAAGTTATTAACCCGATAAACCTAAGAAATGAAATCTTCGTGCCAATATCAAATTTATAAAGTTATTATTTCTCATATTAGAAAATACGACCGTATCTACTAGCAATTAACATTCGTTATTACTTTTATAATGACTGGAATAACTTTTAATGGAATATTATTTTTAGAACAAAACTCTAGTATTGTGCATGATCAATATTGGTGGAATACAGGGTGTCACTAATTAGAATTATCTATCAGTAAACTCTACAAATAAATGTAGAAAAAGTTGGTTCAACACAATCATTGTCTAGCAAAAATAACTTCAAGGGCTGCCCGAATAAAGTACAGCTTACGATATTTGCGCGGGATAGAGTGAGAGCGGAAAAAGTCCATATTAAACTTTGTAATTAGTTTTTTTTTTTAAATTAAAGTAAGAAATAAACTTACGCCTCCCAAAGTTTAATGTCTTTTAAAAAGAAATACTTGATATTAAACTTAGGCTTAGAAAAATCTGTCCATTCGATAAAACAAACACAAACAAAATAAATCCATTGTACGAGAACCGACACTTGTTTTTCAGACTACATATCAAAAGTAACAATATCTTTTGAAAACCTGAAGCTTTTCTTGAAATCTAAAAACCATCAAATACTTTTTTGTTTTGTACGAAAAGTTCCGCTTGAATAATTGAGTTGCTTCAAAGTTTTATCTGGAAAGTTTCCGGTTCGTTCGGCTATAAATGAGAATGTTTGAATTTCCACAGTGTTTTGAAGAATTATTTTAAAAACAAGTAATCCTGGAAATGATCACAGGTCAGGTTATTGACACTGCAATAAAATTGGAAGCAAGGTACGATCAATTTTGATCAAAACACAAGATGGAAATTTGATAGGTGCTACAGAGAAAGTTTTCCTTTTTCCTTGGAAATATTAATCCCGACTTATAAGTTACTGTCATGCAACTTCCAGAAGAAACTGGACACAGAGCTTGCAGAAATGTATCAGCAAAAAAAGAGAATCATAGGAGAAAGTATAGAAAAATGTTGTGAATTACAAAGCTTCGTAATTTAGTTTTATTAGGTAATATCTAATTTTTCACTATTTATAAAACACACGCATTTCGCCACCATTGTTTGGTATATAGATTAGTCTCGGACTAGTTGATTTGTTCCATTTGTAACTCTGGTGTTTTCCACTTGGAAAGTTTACTCATCGATCCTATTCGCAAAACAAAAATTTGTCATTTACCAATTTTCTAGGTCGTTAAAGCCTAACTACAGGAGCGTTGTCAATCAGTAACTGTTATTGATTATATTAACGCAATTGAGCCCTATCAACAAATGCCACAATGTTATTTAACTTCTCTCAACAGTTTTGCCAAGTATTTTCCAAACTACTGCTCTAATAATTCCAATACAACTGTACCTAACATGACAGGATTGACACCTTTGACAGCAAGTTAACATGGAACTCTCATCTAGAAAACAGAGTCAAAAGAGCATACATATCTTATGAACAGTGCCGAAGAACCATTGGCCGCACCTAAGGTTACGGCCTGGATCTACACTGCAATCATAAGACCTATGATAACATACGGTGCGATTGCCTGGGGAGTCAAAACTAGCCAGCGGACAGTCGTACGCAAATTGGATCAAATCCAAAGAATAGCATGCCTCAACATAACAGGGGGCATGAGAACCACACCAACTAGAGCAATGGAGGTGATCCTTGGTCTCACCCCCCTTGATATATTTATTAAGGGGGCTGTGGTGATGACCATGACACGGCTACGCTCTACACGTATACAACCTGACGTAGGATCTGGTCAGTCGAGGTGTAACTTGTGGCACGAGGTCCTTGGAGAGGTCCCACTGCTACAAGCCAACACAGATTCGATTGCATCAAGATATGCCTTTCACAGGCCCTACAGGGTAATAACAAAAAACGTACAAGAGGCTACATTGGCAGCAGGTGCCTTGTGCGTCTACACCGATGGGTCTAAAACAAATGAGGGGTCAGGCTGTGGAATTTATTCCAGATCCCTGAATCTCAATATAAAATGGGCAATGGGTTCTAATGCCAGTGTAGCTCAAACAGAGCTCACTGCTATCTCCGCAAAAGAGACTACCAGAAGAAACATTACTGGTAATAATATTTACATCCTCACGGACAGCAGACAGGCACTACTAGCTCTGGATAGACCACGCATTACATCAGGTCTAGTACTAGAATGTCACCAAGCCCTGATCGAAGCTTGCAACAACAACGTGGTCACTTTAGCATGGATCAAAGGTCATGGAAAATCAAAAGGGAACAGTGCAGCTGACTCTTTAGCTAAGAAAGCAGCCTCCCATAAACTTTTGGGACCTGGCACTTTCATAAGCTTATCGGCATCAGCTGTGGCTGACCTACTGAAGAAACACTCCCTTGACAAGTTTAAGGGCAAATGGGACGACGAAACAGGTTGCAAGCTAGCCAAGGAACTATTACAGTATCCGAACAGCGAAACAGCCAAAAAATACATGACTATGAACAGACAGAACCTGCGCACAGCCACAGGTATCCTGACTGGCCACTGTCATCTACGAAAACACCTCTACAGGATGGGGTTATCTGACACTCCACGGTGTAGAGGATGTGAACAGGAAGACGAGACTGTCGAACACATTCTTTGCGAATGCCCGACACTCTCACAAATGAGACATTTTCTTTTCGGCGAGCGGTATGCCAACATGAGGGAGCTACCTTCAGGCGACGTCATCGCCTACTTTAAACAAGTAGGCTGGCTGACGAGCTAGAAGGAAGGCTCAACCTCAGAAGGACGCACAATGGGCCAAATGTGGTCTACGTGCTGTGGGGTGACTCACCCTTCTAGACTTACAGATACAGATGACACGATGTTTAACCCACAAAGTAAAATTTAACTTTTCCCTTTTAATATTCCGACTTTGGGCTTTTGGCAACGCCGATTTGTCTCTTGAATATGGTGGTTGAGTCACATTAAGTCTTTTCAGGAAGAGGGTGCCGACCTAAAACGCTGGCTTAATATAGTGGAACGCTGCTGAAAATGGGGGTAATAAGTATATCGGTTAAACTGAGATACCTAGTTACAGCTTCTTCACGTAGTTTGAACTTCATCACGTTTATATACTTTAGAAATATTTGTGTTGGAAGTTTTTTTCAGTGGGTTACCTCATTCAGTGGATATCAACATTTTTGTAAATAGGTGTAGTAGATATAGCAAATATTGAAATCCCACATTATCGATTCACACCTCCGACACTGGTAATTTTATTATGCAAGAGTAATGAGCGGTTGAACGAACAAGCAATTCTTCGTTGTCTCGTCGACAAATTTCTACACGTGACAGATCTAATTTCTCTAGACTCTTGAATACCAACAAGTTAAAATTTGTGAGGTTTAATTACTTACTAATGCATAAAACAGAAAAATATATATATTTTCTCTAATAATAAAGGTAAAAGTGTAAAAAAAATTAATATGTGAGAAAAACAGTAGAAGCTCGGGCCATAAAAAATACAGAAGTTGAAGAGGTCCAGACAATCTGCATCCAGATATTATTGTTAGTGGAGTCGATCTGGCTTTCGAAAACAGACTGATGAAATCGAGTAATTTTTTCCCAATCGATGAATTCAATTCCCCCCATCATTCCTGCACGAAATGTTCGACCCAGACGGCGGTAGAAGAGGGGGAAATCCTCTATCTAAAGAACTTGAAAACTTTTTTCCCACAAATCTCACCCGGGTCCTAATTATCGAATCGAGTTATTGAGGGGCTGAAATGAAAGGATCTTGAGCTTATTTTCTTCGGAAAGACTTGTACTTTCATCCTATAAAAAGTTTATCTTTGAAAATTTTTAACGAATTTAAAAAAAAAATTAACACATACCCTCCAAGAATTCTTAAAATTTCATTAAGGATAGTTCGAAAATTAGAAAGAAAAATAGATTTTTAAATTTTTGAAATGCTGATATTATTTTCCCTCCAACTATAAACTCCAATTAGTACCAGAACACCCTGTATAGCAAGTAAAACACTAGCTTAATATGATCTAAATAGCTAAACTACCGGTTTTTATTAATTTTTAACTCAGCGTTGTTTGATGTGGTTACTGAGTTCATTATGAAGTTTATAGATTAATCTTTCTGATAAATGTGAGCATAAAGTGAATAAGACGATAATATATTAATTATGGTGCTTCCATATACGTTCAGCGTATCTAATTAACTTTCTCCACGGCCAATACTGAATGTAGTTGTGCTGAAATCACTTATAATAACAGAAAAGAAACATTCTCGCTCTTGAGATTGAAAGAAAAGTCTGAAACACTTGTCTCTTATGTATTTTATACGTATTTCATTCTTATTCTAGTATCAGAACGTTCATTCTGTAACACCTAGTTGTAAATAACACGTCCGCATCTTAGATAGACCTGAATTTCATAGTTGACAGGTGTAGGCGACGTCTTATTTATATTTAGTTTGAATTTTCCTGAACAAAGATAAGTTTTTTGAGGTTTCATTTTAATATATTCAAATTTCCTTAAGAATTGGGCAGCAGAAGGGGGCACAATAGATCTTATAGGTAGCAGTGTATCGACACCCCATCAACAGATAGACAGATCAGTCTTGATGAAATAGACTATGGATATAAGAGGTTTAAAAGTTGTGTTTTTAGTTTTTTAACTTCGTAACTTATCTTCCTACCATTCTCGAAATACATTCTATTTTTTTACTACACACTGTAAACATCTACTTAAAAAATTAAAATTTTTGTGAAGAGGAAACAATTTTACGCTTTGTTCTAACCGAAAAAAATGACCTGTGACTAACAAAATTACCGTGCCAGTGCCTCAACAACATGGGATCCACGTCGTATGATTAAATAATGACCCTCTGATAAAAATCATGCGTCATCAAGCTTGTTAAGGCCTCAATATAGGCAATTTAGAAAAGAAAATAAGTATTTAAAAATGTATTATTGTTGTCATGAAGCCATTTAAAACATTGTAAACGTTATACAGGGTGTAGAAAATGGATATAATAACTAAATATAATTTATATTGATTATATTTTAATACAATTTCAATTATCTTCGCCTTTGATCTGGCCAAAAATAGTTCAAAAGTCCAGAAGTTTAATGCAGAATCATCGATTTTATTTTCTACTACTTCTTTCACTAGAGTAAGCCAGAGCCACGTTGATTAAGAACTACAATTTCTTGACTTACTAACCCATAATGGGTCTTTAAATTATACCTGCAGCAACTCTATCCAACAACAAAACGTTAGCGTACATCTGCATCGTGTCCAGTAACCTTGTTAGTTTCCTAAAATCGTAAAGCAGGATGAATGTAAACCATATTGGAATTATCAGACTACAATGGTTGTTGCTTAGTCACCAACACCTAAACAAGTTTAGGGTTTCAAGCGAAACAACAAACGGCTTTTGGGCAATGTTGATGTAATGTCGTTAGGGTTAAATCGTGAAAATCGACTTGAATATTTCATAATTAATAGGCAAAAGTTTATGGCTTACTCGGTTTACATACACTCAAAATGGACATTAGAAAGTATTTAATATGAAAAATAATGGAAAAACTAATTGAAACAAAATTCATTTAAAACGAATATACGTTTTAATAAATGATTTTAAATCATCTAATACTCATATAACGGCATGGGATTTAATGACTACTGTTATATCAGTTTTCAGTCCTATTAATAGTTGTCCTGACACAACTCAATGGTATCAGTCAAATTTTTTCAACAACAATATTACTTTCTCCTTTAAACTTGCAACCATTGATCAAATTAAATCACTAGTATTAGGTTTGAAATCGGATGCTATTGGAAGTGACAACATTTCTGCAAAGATGCTACAACTTTCTCTCCCTGTTACTGCTCCTTTTATAACCCATATTATTAATTGCTGTCTGGAGGTCGGTTATTTTCCAGATATTTGGAAATATGCGTTAATAAAACCTTTGCCTAAATCAAATAAACCTGAGTCCCTTAGTGATCTTCGCCCAATTAGCATTCTCCCAGCACTGTCTAAAATCTTAGAAAAAGTTATTTATCAACAAATATACGACTATGTATTTAATAATAACATAGTAACATATATACAGTCAGGCTTTCGAAAGGAGTTTAGTACAACGACACTACTTCTAGATTTAACCGATAATATACTTCGGTCATTAGATGAGGGAAAAGCTACATCAGTCATTCTGCTAGATTTTTCTAAAGCTTTTGACACTATCGATCATGCTCTTATGTGTGCTAAACTTAAACATTTTGGATTTGACGAAATTTCCCTACGATTTTTCAAATTTTATTTATCAAACCGTTATCAAAAAGTAATTATCGACAACAACTCATCCGATTTTACACCAGTCACTTCAGGGGTACCTCAAGGTTCTGTCCTTGGACCCCTTCTTTTCTCAATATATATCTCTGACCTTTATAAATCTTTGGATAGTTTAAAATTGCACTCATTTGCAGATGATACACAACTGTATTTTTCATTTGTACCTGAAACTGTAAATTTAGCATCTCAAATAATAAATCGGGATTTAGAAGCTATTTGTACCTACTCAAGTTATCATAACCTTAAACTAAATGCTAAAAAATGTAATTCTCTGCTATATTGTCCTCATACCTCCAAACCCAGTGTTGAACAAAACTTAAAACTATTTATTAAAAATGAACCATTAAAAATTGTTAATAGTTGTAGAAATTTAGGAATAATTTATGACTGTAGCCTTCGATTTCAAGAGCATGTCACACTTTTAGTAAAAAAATCGTATCTAGTTCTACGTCAATTGTATAGAGGTCGGGGTATTTTAAACTTTACGTTACGAAAATTACTTTGTGAAACCATGGTGATGTCAATTCTCAATTATGGACTTTTGGTTTTTTATCCTTGCTTAGATCAAGTCACTAAATTCCGATTACAAAAAATTCAAAATAATTCTTGCCGTTTTGTCTTTGGCATAAGAAAATATGACCATGTATCAAGTAAGCTAAAACAACTCGAATGGTTGAACATAAGTAACTTGTATAACTACCACCTTGCCTCTTTGATATACCGAATTATTTTGACATCGAATCCTATTTATTTGAGGAACAAATTAGTTTTTCGTGGAGAAGCTCATAGTCTGTCTCTGAGATATCCGCATAGTCTCATGTTACCACGATATAGGTTGTCAATTTTTAAAAGGTCATTTACTTATAATTCAGTTTTAGTTTTTAACAGTAATATCTGGTCACCGAGCTTCGCTCTTAATATTCAAATCTACATTTTTAAGCAGCCCAATGAGTATATAATTTAAGTATATTTATAACATGACAAATTATTAATTAATTCGCGAAAATCACGGAGTGGGCGACATCTACTTGAACTACTGATAGGGAGATAAATAAAAAGTTGATTGGCGATTGGCTTGAAAGTAGGCGGCAAAATTAAAAAAGCTGTCAGTGTTAATTTTCAATTGGCTGCAGCTGTTGTTGACGTTTATCAACTGCTTGTCACAGAGGGCAACTTCTACTGACGCTTGATCTTCGCGAATTGTCACGGTGGACAGGCCCCGTTTCCGGGACGTGCAACAGCAGCGTGTAGGGCACACGTCCCGTCAACAGAAGATCGCTCAGCTCACTCTATTTATCACTATATAAGAAAAACTCTATGTTCAATTGATTTTATTATTTTTTGATCTGCAGTGAAGGAAAATTATAGGTCTGATATTCATACTTGGGTAAAAACCTCCACAAAAACCTGTGACCAGACTCTCGAGGTGTGGCAGATATTGATATCATATTTTTTCAAAAATTCTTTCTCTCTCTCTCTCTCTCTGATCATGAAAACTTAAATATTAAAACTGTCCGCATAATAAAATAGTAGCCGTAAGGGGTAGTCTCACACTATCGGGGAAGGGAAGACAGGTGTCCATTTTAACAGTGTTACTCAACGTTCCTATAAATATTTAGCTAAACCCATGATTTCTGAAATTGAATTGGCAACGTTGTATTTTCAACTTTGAATTAATAAGATGGCTGTCATTTGACAAGCAAATTATTTATGTCCGTCAAATGAACCTTTCCTTTTTTATATAAAGCGACAAATTTAAAATTGAATTCTTTCTGATTAAAACGCCAGAAATTAAATAAAGTCAAACCTTTTTACTACTATACTATACAGAAGAAAGGAGTGCAGTATTTAATTTGCAGAACGTAGTACAGGTTCAAGAGGTAGAAATTTTATTTTTACCTCATCCTTCAATGCTTATTTGTAGTTAACATTTAAATTTTAATACATCTGATCGGCCTAATATAGTTTTTGTCTACATTCTTGTTTCCATGGTTTTTACTGTAATAAATTTGTTCTTTTGACAGATAAGTCAGACTTTATTTATTCATAGCCGTATCGTATGTATTTTAATTGATTCAGAATTTTGTATTAATATATATTTCAAAATGGCTTCATTCTAAAAATATTATCAGTCCTCCTAAATCCTTGAAGCCAGAATTATTAGTAATAGCAAGGCAACATAAAAACAAATTCAAAAAATATATTATGGATGAGATGGCCAGAGAAAAAGGAATTAAAATTCTCAGATTTCCTCCGAACCACGCAGAGTTAAATTCCATTGAACTGATCTGGTCTCAATTATTAAAAGGTTATGTTTCTCAAAACAATAAAACATTTAAATTTCCTGATGTGCGAAATTTGTTTTTGAAGGCAGTTTCAGATGTAAATAGAGAACATTGGGGAAAATGCATTGATCATGTTTAAAAATGTGGAAAATTCATTTAGGAAAGTGGATATATCAATGGATAATTTAATAGAACCGATAATAATAAACATCAGAAAAGACAATTATAGTGATGCCAGTAGTTTTAGTGAAGACAGTGACTTTTAAAGATAGTTCTTGAACTAACTTTTTTTCTAATCTTTGAGTTTAGGTAAGTACTGAAGCGTTACTTTTAATGCCAAGAGATTAAAAAAAGTTTAATCCCAACATATAATCCTCCTTGTTATTTATTGGTTAAATTTAATTCGTTCAATGTTAAAGTGTCGGATGCATAAAGTTTATTTTTATTTTTTGTAAATAATATAACTTCAAAATTTAATCTACGAAGTGCGTATATATATTTTATATGCTGTGACCTTATTTATATTATAGAAACTTATTTTGCAAAGTACGCCTATGGAATGTGACGTTATATCCCCACTTTTACTGTACTCATCTATCCTTTATAGTATATATTACTATAGAAACAAGTTATTATTATGTGCCGTTGCTAGGAAATAAAACTAAAAGCTTAACTTTTCTTGTAAATATCTCGGAAGATCGAATTTTCACAGACATGAGACCTACATTTTTCGCCGATTTAGATAGGAATTAGTCTACCCTGAAAGTTTCATTGAATTCTGACGAGTGGATTTCGAGATCCTCTGGACACACACACACACATACACACACACACACATACAAACCTAGCTCGTTTAATAGTATTTGATTTCACATAGTCTAAGAGTTAATTCTCTGAGTTTTTTAAAACAAAATTATAAACAAATTCTACTAAAGCGTCAGTAATTTTGTTCATTTTATGATATTTGTGAAGTCATTTTGATCGTTTTTTTATATTTGTGATGTAAAATTTTAGTGAATATTTTAAATGTGTAATGTCTGAGTTTTACTAATTTTGTATTTTATTACCCTCTGTGTAAACTTGAGGTTAAATAGAGTAGCTCTAGCTAGACTTCGCCTCTTGTACCTACTCATTGTTTGTAATTTTACAGGCAAATAAAGGCAATTTATTATTATTATTATATTCTCCGAGGTATAGTACCCTTGGATTTTGCAGGGTAATGCATTCTGAGAGAATGTGGATAGAGGTTTCCTCCTCTTATTGATGCAATCGTCTGATCTCTTCTGGTTATAGTTTCCCAGTAGTGTCTTGGCCTTATTCTGCAAAAGGGTTCAGGTCCCAGAAATGGTATTTCAGCCCCTTTTTTGCGAGTACGTCTGCTATTTCATTACCCTCCACTCCAGTGTATCCCGGAACCCATAGAAGAGCAACAGTGTTGTTCTTGACTAGTTCGTTTAGATTCTCTGGCTGCTTTGCTGTCTGACATGATGATGATCTCTTGTCTAATAAAAATAGAAAAATCACGTTCGCTAGAGAAAGAGAGATATCAGAAATCTGTAATATATATTTTTAATTCTGGTATATAATTAGCGATACAATTGAGGGTCAACAATTGATCAATAATATATCCATCCTTTAATTTGACATACCTACCTAGATTTTTTCTTTATCTATATTACAAATTGGAGTCGACACGAAGACATAGTTTGAATGGGATTGTCAGCCAAGCGTCTATGCAAGCAAAAGCGAAATGTAAAATAACACCCATTAGATTGCGTGACCCGAAGACATATATTTTCCTTAATTTGTTTGAAAAATCGACATGAATATGTACATCTGGATAATGTGAATAAATGAGTTTAATAATATAGTGCATACAAAAGGTCTTGTTATATTATAAAATCATCAGAATTGACTGTCGAAAAGCGTAGGTTATTAAATTTTTATATTTCTGAATACAGTTATACGATTTATATATCGTTCAAATGATACTAATTTAGGCAAACGAGCTAGGAAGAAGAAAAAACTTCGTAAAATTGTCAAAACTCACTTTTACTTTAACTTCACCCTGACCTTTAATCTCCGAATCCGCACATAATCCTTATCATCCATTTCTAATGGGCCCAATCAACGTTTACGTCAACGTTATTGATCAACAATTCCCAACATTGATATTTAATGTGCAAATTGCATTCCGTGGAATTTTAAGTTGATAGGATGTTAGTTACAATTTTCATGTCTTTGCTGAATATGGCCCTTACTTCAATATTATTACCAATAAAATTGTATTGTATTCATTAGTAAGGAGTAATTTCTTTCTTAAGACTGCTCTAAATTTTTATGAAGGAGGTAAGATGTAGTATTGATTAAAATTGCTCAAAATATCTAAAATTACTTTGATATGATGTATATACAGGGTGTTTCATTGGGAGAGGGTAATATTTTAACAGTGGATAGGGGTGACTGAGGTGATTCCAAATAACCCATATTTTATGGGTCTACGGTCTCTTATAGCTGAGATACAGAGTTTTGTTCATTTTGGTCATTTCTTCATTGCCTCCTGTACTTTTAACCACTCCGTATAATTTTATATTTGGTACACATACTCTCTTAACAAATTAATTGAGATATTATTAATATTAAAAATGCAGGCCCGGCTTCACTAAAAATTGACAAATTCGTTCCACTCATAAACAACACCCTGTATGTTAAATTTTCAAAAATATTTTACCATATCTAAAAAGAAGACAAAAAATTGAATTTAACGATAGACTTTTTATTTTTGCACATATGATTTTACTACTCATAAATTGTAAGGATCTTTAATTAATTCTATTAAGTTGTAATCAATATTATTTGGCCTAATTAACTATTTTGTTTAAAAGTATGCTATATCAAAAAATTTTATCGTCATCTAGGCCTATGAAAACAGATTTACAGGACCCTACTAGGAACTAAATATCACATTAGATTTAGCTATACATCACGCATTTTATTTATTTTTTTTAACCTTCCTTATAAAAAATTGTGTATTTTAGAGTAGGAGAGTTAAAGAATCTAAAATCTAATTTTTGTAAAGGATAAAAGTACTTGAAAATGCGTTCTTTATTTAATTAAGTAAGTTTGGTAATAAGCTATCTAGGTAGTTGTGAAAATTAATAGTAATAATATGAAAACATAAAGAATTACAAAATCTAGATGCCCATGGAATTGACAGTTTAGAGTTCTCTGTGTCAATCTATTTTTTATTTAAGTTTTCACAAGGTTTGCATTATTTTTGTAGTTTGTGGTTTGGTTGGATTATTTAAAAAATGCCACATCAATTTTATAATGAAGAATATGCTGATATGATATGGTTTTTTTAAAGCCCTGTAGTTTACTCATGTCAAATAAATATCCGGGAAGAACTGATTGAAAGAATAGTAAACGCCTGCCAAGAGGTTAGAAATAACGAAAACATCATTCGAAAATCTGTAAACCAAATTATAAAGCGAACATGCATTCATTAGAATGGGGGTCATTTCGAACAATTACTATAATTTTTTTAAACTTGTTTTTTTTAGTCTTTTAAGTGTGGTGTAATTTTTTAATTTTGTTTATAATTTAATTAGATATTATTTAACTAAAAATGATTTTTATTTATTCGACTCATGTGTTGTTGACGTATCTATTTAATTTCACAAATAGTATAGCGTATTCCCAACTTTAAATAATATCGGGTCACATTCACAATGCTTTTTATATACTTTTATCATTTACAAACATTTGATTATAGTTTCTTTTACTCTTCTACTCCAAACTACATAATTTTTCATAAGGAAATAAATAAAATGGGTGTTGAATAAATCTAATGTGACGTTTAGTTCCTAGTACGGTCCTGTAAATCTGTTTTCATAGGCCTAGATGACGATAAAAAATTTTGGTATAACATACTTTTAAACAAAATAGTTAATTAGGTCAAATAATATTGATTACAACTTAATAGGATTAAATAAGCACGTTGGTAAATATAAAAAATCCTTACAATTTATGAGTAGTAAAATCATATGTGCAAAAATAGAAAGTATATCATTAAATTCAATTTTTTGTCTTCTTTTTACATATGGTAAAATATTTTTGAAAATTTAACCTACAGGGTGTTGTTTATGAGTGGAACGAATTTGTTAATTTTTAGTGAATTTTTAATATTAATAATATCTCAATTAATTTGTTAAGATACAGAGAGTATGTGTACTAAATATTATAGAATTATACAGAGTGGTTAAACGCACAGGAGGTAAGGAAGAAATGACCAAAATGAACAAAACACTCTGTATCTCAGCTATAAGGGACCGTAGACCCATAAAATATGAGTTATTTGGAATCACCTCAGTCACCTCTATCCACTGTAAAAATATTACCCTCTCCCAATGAAACACCCTGTATACATAATATAATAGCGTGTTTAATCCATGATATGATAGGTATATGATAGTATTTTGTCAATTGATGTTAGAAGCCAATATGTTAATTTTTTTATTTTATTATTTTTTTATTATATCATCGAGTAGTTTTTAAAACAATATCTTCAATTTGAATTGATGAGGTAGGAATAAAGAAAACAGTTTATTGATACAATGCCAGATTAGTAGAGAATTGGGTCAAAAAAATTGGTTTCAGATTTAGATAACCCCAATAGAAAATTTTGAATGGAATTGCCTTCTATTACAGTTTTTTGAGAGAATACTTGAACGAGAAGACCATGAGCGTTTGTCAGCAGGCATTCCTCGACAAAACTTGGTTGTTTACTAATGGAACCTTTCGGAACTTTTGTCAAGATGGTACAATGGCTACTGTTTATTAAAAAAAATGGAGAAGGTATACTGAAAATTAACTAAAATAAGTTGCAAAACATTTCATCCATTTAAGAAATCTACCAAAAAGGGGCAATAAAAATTGGTTTATATATATAATGAGTTAATATTTATATAAAATAACGAGTTAATTCATTGAACAATGCCTGAACAAACATTTTTGCGGCCAATATCTTGCCGAATAAAAATAAGTTGATATCAGAGAACAAATGTCAAGTGTCAGGACGTAAAACAAACTTTTCCTTGTTTATATATTTTTTTTAATATAATGTATTATTAGAAACAAACCTACGTTTCTATGAATATCGATTTTTTGCGGCCCACCTAAAGTTAAACCTCGTTTATTTGGCCCGAGTTAGCCTTTGAGTTTGATACCACTCATGTAGGCGGTGGCATTGGCATCACTTCTTGTAATTTTAATAAAAAAATAATTTTACACAAAATACCAAATACATTACCCGTCTGCCAATCTCTGCCCGCGAAATGTGATTGATCTATCGGTAAATAAATTCGAAATCAATTACCGCGATTGCCACAATCGAAAATCCCCTTTACCACATCATAACATTTCGATTTATTACAATCGTGCTGCAACTTCGAAAGCTCAAAATTATTAAAAAAAAAATCTCAAACGAAACATACTCAATATCCGTTCATATAGTGCGTTTGAATTTTTTTTTAAAAGGTAGTTTTATTTTTTTAATTTTAACCAAGTGGTTTTAGGCCAGGGCCAATCATTTGTATGTTTTTGTGCTTTTAAATTAAAAACGGTTGCCCTTGTCCCTATATACGAATCAGCCCCTGTTATTTCACCATTTAAATCAAAATTAAAATTCCCTGAAACGTTTAACTGGACAAAGGCTTCGAAAATATGTAGGGGTATGCATATGAGAGAACAATCAATTTTTATAGATCATTGAATTGAAATTCTGGACAAAATTTGTGACACTAAAATTAAATATCAAATTAAATAAAACCCTCTGAATTCCACTCAGTAAGTCAAATCGTTTTTTAATTAAAAAATTATTAGTAACGTTAATTTCTTTGCAGGCCCTTTTTTTGTATCAAATACTATTAAACGAGCAAGGTTTGTATGTGTGTGTGTGTGTATGTGTGTCCAGAGGATCTCGAAATCCACTCGTCAGAATTCAATGAAACTTTCAGGGTAGACTAATTCCTATCTAAATCGGCGAAAAATGTAGGTCTCATGTCTGTGAAAATTCGATCTTCCGAGATATTTACAAGAAAAGTTAAGCTTTTAGTTTTATTTCCTAGCAACGGCACATAATAATAACTTGTTTCTATAGTAATATATAATATAAAGGATAGATGAGTACATTCAAAGTGGGGATATAACGTCACATTCCATAGGCGTACTTTGCAAAAGAAGTTTCTATAATATAAATAAGGTCACAGCATATAAAATATATATACGCACTTCGTAGATTAAATTTTGAAGTTATATTATTTACAAAAAATAAAAATAAACTTTATGCATCCGACACTTTAACATTGAACGAATTAAATTTAACCAATAAATAACAAGGAGGATTATATGTTGGGATTAAATTAAATCTCTTGGCATTAAAAGTAACGCTTCAGTACTTACCTAAACTCAAAGATTAAAAAAAAAGTTAGTTCAAGAACTACCTTTAAAAGTCACTGTCTTCACTAAAACTACTGGCATCACTATAATTGTCTTTTCTGATGTTTATTATTATCGGTTCTATTAAATTATCCATTGATATATCCACTTTCCTAAATGAATTTTCCACATTTTTAAACATGATCAATGCATTTTCCCCAATGTTCTCTATTTACATCTGAAACTGCCTTCAAAAACAAATTTCGCATATCAGGAAATTTAAAGGTTTTATTGTTTTGAGAAACATAACCTTTTAATAATTGAGACCAGATCAGTTCAATGGAATTTAACTCTGCGTGGTTCGGAGGAAATCTGAGAATTTTAATTCCTTTTTCTCTGGCCATCTCATCCATAATATATTTTTTGAATTTGTTTTTATGTTGCCTTGCTATTACTAATAATTCTGCCTTCAAGGATTTAGGAGGACTGATAATATTTTTAGAATGAGGCCATTTTGAAATATATATTAATACAAAATTCTGAATCAATTAAAATACATACGATACGGCTATGAATAAATAAAGTCTGACTTATCTGTCAAAAGAACAAATTTATTGCAGTAAAAACCATGGAAACAAGAATCTAGACAAAAACTATATTAGGCCGATCAGATGTATTAAAATTTAAATTTTAACTACAAATAAGCATTGAAGGATGAGGTAAAAATAAAATTTCTACCTCTTGAACCTGTACTACGTTCTGCAAATTAAATACTGCACTCCTTTCTTCTGTATAGTATAGTAGTAAAAAGGTTTGACTTTATTTAATTTCTGGCGTTTTAATCAGAAAGAATTCGATTTTAAATTTGTCGCTTTATATAAAAAAGGAAAGGTTCATTTGACGGACATAAATAATTTGCTTGTCAAATGACAGCCATCTTATTAATTCAAAGTTGAAAATACAACGTTGCCAATTCAATTGCAGAAATCATGGGTTTAGGTAAATATTTATAGGAACGTTGAGTAACACTGTTAAAATGGACACCTGTCTTCCCTTCCCCGATAGTGTGAGACTACCCCTTACGGCTACTATTTTATTATGCGGACAGTTTTAATATTTAAGTTTTCATGATCAGAGAGAGAGAGAGAGAGAAAGAATTTTTGAAAAAATATGATATCAATATCTGCCACACCTCGAGAGTCTGGTCACAGGTTTTTGTGGAGGTTTTTACCCAAGTATGAATATCAGACCTATAATTTTCCTTCACTGCAGATCAAAAAATAATAAAATCAATTGAACATAGAGTTTTTCTTATATAGTGATAAATAGAGTGAGCTGAGCGATCTTCTGTTGACGGGACGTGTGCCCTACACGCTGCTGTTGCACGTCCCGGAAACGGGGCCTGTCCACCGTGACAATTCGCGAAGGTCAAGCGTCAGTAGAAGTTGCCCTAAAAGGGTGAAATCCCCAGAAACTAGGCAACTTTAATGCATTTAACTAACCTCTGTGACAAGCAGTTGATAAACGTCAACAACAGCTGCAGCCAATTGAAAATTAACACTGACAGCTTTTTTAATTTTCCCGCCTACTTTCAAGCCAATCGCCAATCAACTTTTTATTTATCTCCCTATCAGTAGTTCAAGTAGATGTCGCCCACTCCGTGATTTTCGCGAGTTAATTAATTAATAATTTGTCATGTTATAAATATACTTAAATTATATACTCATTGGGCTGCTTAAAAATGTAGATTTGAATATTAAGAGCGAAGCTCGGTGACCAGATATTGTCCTTTAAGTCCCTCCATTTAAAATATTCCTTTTTGAAATTGTTGCTAGTGATTTAATTTCTTTTTCATTTTCATTCGCTTATATCATCTTGATTACATCTCTAAATGTCAATAATTATTTTGCTAGCATAAAATCTACCACTAAATAGAAATTAACTAGCTGTTAAGAAAATTTGAATATAAAAGAATAGTTTTTCTTCCTTTTTGAAGGCTTAAAGCTGTAAAATACTTTAAGAACACTCGATAAAACAGTTAATTAATAACCAATAAAAAATACCTTCATCTCTGTTGCTCCCTAACAATATTTCCATATCCTCGTAATCCCCCTCGGCGAGCATATCCATCGGATGCTTAGGCATCAGTATCCCATCAATGGTAGGCGTGGAAGGGAACCCTAATATCCCAGAATAAGAATTCCACTGCTGCAAAGAAATAGTTTTTGCGTCGACCGCTCTCATACAATCCATAATCTCATGAGGGTTAGATTCCAGCAAGGAACTATTACACCCACAATCCTGGATTAGCACTTTACCGATATCCTCAGCTCGTTCTCCGCTCATATAACTCCACGGAGCATTCATGGTACCCGATTGGAGGATTCCACGACGCGCTAGACCTTTAGTAACCGGACTTATTAGATGTAAGCTCACAGAACCACCTCCCGCAGATTCACCGAAAAGGGTAAGTAATTCTGGGTCGCCACCGAACGCGGCAGCGTTATCTTTGATCCAACGGATAGCTAGGATTTGGTCCCATAAACCCATGTTGCCCGGTGCTTCTTCGCTGCCTCTCGGGAAGTATCTGTTAAGATAGAGAAATCCGAAAGAGCCTACGCGATACTGCATAGAAGCTACTATAACATCACAAGTTGATGCTATGAAATCTGCATCGTAAATATCTAGAGTGGCGGTACCACTCATGTATCCACCGCCATATATCCAAATCAAAACAGGAACTTTAGGTCGTTCCACGTTTTTCTCGGCATGATGTCTAATCCTTAAGCGTTGGGGTACCCAGATATTTAAATATAAGCAATCTTCTGAAATGTTGGTGTTGGGGTTCCACATTTCTTCGCCTTCGAATCCCGGGAAGTATTCGTATCTTTCTTGGAAACAAGAATTTGGCAGCTTGTTAGCATCTAGTATCCCATGCCAGGGGTCTATTGGTACGGGTCGTTTAAATCTGAGCTGCTCTATCGGAGGCTTAGCGAAGGGTATTCCAGTAAAAACGTGTACCTCACGACCAAGAACCGTCTTGGAGTAACCACGCACTAGACCGCTAGTAGTTTCGACTACTAGTGGATCGGAATGGAAGTCTTTGTACTGCGAATTCCGCGTTGTAGTTTCTTCACTGGGCCATGAATATCCGTGCGCGTATATGCTCGTCGCGACGAGGTAGAGCAGCGAAATTTGTCCCATTTTTTTTTTTTGGAGGGAAATGGCACGTCCGTTTAACTAGTAACTTGTTGATTACTCGGGCATTCCGCGTTCACATCGAGGAGTTTACTCGCCGATGTAGAGAGTTTCGATAGAGGCTAGCACTGACTGTCGGCTTAAACAACGTGGATAACGGCTTCGGGCAACGGCAGGATGACGAGACTTGCGCTCCCCGGCATTTGGACGGCGGCGGTTGACGGTAGACGATATGACGAGGCCGACGCTGAGGGTCTTGAGGACGAACTTTTCAGGGTTAGTCTATGAGAGTTAGTTTGTGAGGGTGATCGATAGGTATAAACTTTTAATGAATTAAATCTTTTTAAAAGAGTCGCTTTTCCAAAATCGATAAACGAAAGTGCTTTCAAAAAAAAATCGATTGCATAATTAATAGTAAAATAATCAACTTTAAGGACAATTGTTTTATATTTATACAGGGTGTTGTTATTGACCTTGCAATTTATGAAGCAGCGATAAAAAAAATTAAATTTATTAGAGATTATCGATCAATTGGAGTAGGTATTCTTATTGATAGAGTCAAACGACCAATTTTGATATTGGTCTGAACAAAATGCTATAAATTTCAGGGGCCATAAAAAACTGGATCAGGGAAAGACACTTGCAACACTAGCAAAATGTGTGGGAGCAAAAACACGAAAGATCCTACACAGGAAGTAGCTCAGTCAAATGGTACACAAGCAATCTCTTCTTTTTGTCTCTTTTCTACCAGTCTAGCTCCTTTTCCCACCAGTGGCGGATCCAAAGACATGTTCTGGGGGGGGCCATCCACTAACATGCGCTATTTTTTTTTGTTAACGAGTGGGCGACAAGGCCACAGATCACCTTATCTATACAGAAGCGAAAGTCTGCCTTCCCGCCCAAACTTTTTCTGAGAGCGCTTGCGCGATGCTAAGGGTGAAAACACAGTGAAGCAGAGCAGGTAGCTGGTAGCCTAGATGGTCGCTTAAGCACGGGTCAGACTAGGCTGGTTACCAGCTGCGAATTAAAGAAGCCGCTACTATCAGCTTGGTGTGATTACAGAACCCGTAGCTGACACTTTCAGCCGGCGAATATTTGTCAGCAGCTGGCTAAGTTGGACATGTTCAACTTTTGGTAGCAGGTAGCGGGTCACGTGATTCAGCTGATCAGCAGCGGCTGCTAACCAGCCTAGCCTGACCCGTGCTTTACTCGCATACTCGCTGGTTACCTGACAGAAAGCTGTAAACACACACACTGTGGAGCTTCAGTCAGTCGCTTGTCGGCGCGTTAAAGATGGAGAGTTTATTTTTATTAACAATAAAAACATTTTGTTGCATACTTGAAAACATTGTATCTCCAGAATATTCAAAGTAGGTATAAATTCAACATACAAAAGCGTGTCTTGCAGAATTAAATTACACATACAACTTAATTTTCGTAATATAAATTACGCTATATGCTACATATCATGTTAATAATAATAAAATTGAATTACCAATCTATTTAGCTTTAAGAATTAATCACCTATTACTAATTAAATTGTGTTTTTATAAAATGGTATTATTTAAAGACATATAAAATGTGTTAATGCGCGAGTCGGAGCATCCTCGCTCTAAGCGATCTAAACAAACGACTTGGCAATTATGTCAGCTTACAGCTAATGCACGGGTCAGACTAGGCTGCAGACTAGGCTGCTGATCAGCGGCTGGCAGTAGCGGCTGCCTGCTACCAAAAGTTGAACATGTCCAACTTTGCCAGCTGTTGACAAATACTCACCGGCTGGCGATGTCCGCTGCGAGTTCTGTGATCACACCAAGCTGATAGTAGCGGCTTCTTTAATTCGCGGCTGGTAACCAGCCTAGTCTGACCCGTGCTTAAAGGCTTGGTTTCCTCCACGGTCGCTGGTAGCCGCTACCTGCGACCGGGTAGCAGCGACCGAGTCGTTGAGACATCTCTAAGGGTAAAAACACAGTGGAGCATGGCAGGACGCTGGTAGCCTAGCTGGTTGCTTACTCGCTTAAGCACGGGTCAGACTAGGCTGCTGACAAATATTCGCCGGCTGACGGTGTCAGCTGCGGGTTCTGTGATCACACCCAGCTGAGAGTAGCGGCTTCTTTAATTCGCAGCTGGTAACCTAGAATTAAAGCGTGAATACTTACGGGCGTGTACACGGTGGAGCATAGCAGTTAGCTGGGATAGTAGCAGTGAGCTTAGCTGTAAGCTGATATAATTGCCAAGTCGATTGTTTACATCGCTTAGTTCGAGGATCCTCCGACTCAACAAATTAAAAATAATTCTATATTCTGAACGACCTATGCTACTGCAGATTTCAACAACCGAGACATTAGCGTTTGAACAGAAAACGAGACAAAATTTTTCTGAAAAAACAGGCATTTAGTTCATGGGTTTCGCATGGGTCTGACGGGAGACCCATGTTAGTATACGTAAAAAAAAATTAGGACTCTTGGGGGGGGGGGGGGCATGGCCCCCGAGGCCCCCCTCCCCTGGATCCGCCACTGTTTCCCACTCTGCATCTTTCCTCTGCTAACATTATATTGCTTAGCATAACATTTTCCACCAAGTGATCAGAAGAAACATTACTGACGTCCTTACACACCCGTAGGTCTCACTACCTCTATTTGATTTACTTTTGAAGGCCACAGATTTGCCACTTCTGTTCCTTTCTGATACACCTGCAACTGCATTGTTGTTTTCTTCATTGACGTAGATACAGACCCCTGCTGCATGCTTGCAGAATCCTCTTACTGCTTTGCAAGTGCAGATTGTATCCAAAACGTTTCTGTCAGGATCAACCTAAAATCAATCAACTATATGATTTTTTTAAATGATACATTTATGGTCGGCACATCTAGAAATGTTAATGTCTTATTATTTCATCGTGGGTTTTACACGATGCAGAACTTTTTTGAAAGAGTAACTTTTTTCGTAAAATTAATTTTAAAAAAGTTTTCCATATGGTGTAACTGAAGTAAACAGGCTGTACATAATATAATACATATTACAATGACTATTTCACTCATCTTCGAATTTTCACAAAATCTGACCAATCACAAACCAAAGACAGCTGGTGTTATCGCGATAATACCAGCTGTCTTTCAATCCTGATTGGTCTATCAGCGTGGTATTTTCACGGCGTAACGATGGGTACGAATAGCAAAACAAAATTTGACATTTTGAAAAAAAAAATAATTACAGCTACAGACGTCAAAATGAGACCTTTTACTTTGTATAATTACAGCTACGGACGTCAAAATGAGACCTTTTACTTTGTTTGTGAAATAGTCTAATAAAATTCCACTCGTGATTGAATTCATCTCATAAGTCTGTCTCTTATTTCATAACTCAACTGAGTTGCTTGAACTCGGTTTCACTCATCTTCGAATTTTCACAAAATCTGACGAATCACAAACAAATCCAGCTGGTATTATCGCGATAATTTTTTACTAACTATAGTAACCAATCAAATTACTTAATTTAGAGTCATGTGTCAAATTTGATCCAATCAGCTATGGATTACAGCGATAACACCCTACATGTGGTGTTTTCAGTTTGGTGTTTTCAACAAGTCAAGTTTTTGATTAAAAATTAATTAAACGTCAAACTGACAACTAGTTTAAAAATGTTTAAATCTACAAAGTAAAAAATTATCTTATCGCATACCCCTCGGGCCTTGATAAATCCTCAAAATTTTGTCATAGAGAATCCTTCAAGCGTGTTGCTTAAGAATAATAGCCCTCGACCTTCGGCCTCGGGCTATTATCAAGCAACACGCTTACAGCATTCTTTATTATGAAAACCAGAAAATTTTTCGTGGACCCCCCTTGTGAACCCCTGTTTTCTTTTCACGTCTACGTAGACCCCCGTGTCGTCTCCTATGGACCCCTGGGGGTCCACCTGGACCACTTTGGGAACCTTTGAACTAGACCGAATGACAGGTGACTTGACATAAGTTGCTATTTGCCAAAAACTACTTATTCTCCTGATATTTCAACACTCTTTTGCGTGGAAACCATACGATTTACAAAAAAATGTTAAGATATATAAATTTTAGATAATTTTCTCTTCTTTATTGTACTACAGGACGTTTGTGACCACAACTTTGCAAGTTATTAGCTGAAAATCACTAGAAAACATTTTTTTTTTATTTTTGATGATTTCTCATATTTGCGAGAAAAATTTTTGTTGGAAAACTTTAGATTCGTGTTCAGCGCCCCAAAAAAACATAAAATAAGCCACTAAAAACAATTACACCAGATTTTTCCACTTTAAACTACCGTTTGATTGAACTAAAGAAAATAAATGCTACAATTTTAAATTCTATTATTTTATTATGCAGACAATTACTACAATTGTCATATTTTATGTTTAGTTGAACAGTTTATTTTTCACTTCTATGTAATAATTTCGGTGATATAAAAAGGGAATAAATATACACTACATAATTGACTATATTCGTCCTAGTTTTTTAAATCAATCCTTTATTAGGTTTGAATTTGGTTTGTATTTAAATATGGTATCTAAATTATCTATCTGAAAGCGTTTTTTTTTTATAAATAAACGAGCTCTTTTGATAAAAGAAGTCGTTGTTTGACATGCAATTTGACAATTTCGAATAGATTGTTTTTTCCAATTCATCGGCAACATTTTATAATAGTATGTTTTTATGTAGTCGTATCTAAATTTGCAGTTGAGACAACTTTCTCATTTGCTGAGCCTACTGAACGACATTTTCAATTAAATTTACTATAAAATTAATTCCCGACAAATTGCTCTTACTCCAACTTCTACGAACTTGATTGGGACTATATTAGACACACCCACACGTAGTTTGAACTCTGCGAAGGGTTAAGATGTTTGAAACATAAATGAGATGCAAATACGGGATTTCACATCTCCAGTAAATCTAAATTGGCGCGGTCGTAGAGGATCTTCCAATTTTTTTATAAATATAAAGATTTCCGCCTTCTGATGATAAAAACTAATTAGCAGAGGAAACTAAAGCAGTATAGACAAATGCGGATTCTAAATAAAAGAAGTAGTTTCCATCCGAAGCAATGTATTTGTAAAAATTAACTCGTGAATTTTGTAGGAAGCTCTCAATTTACAGTAATGAAAGATAATTTTATCGCGTTTATATCTGTTACAAATACTGACAAATTCAGACCATTAGGATTCAAATTGAAAGCGTGGGATTTAAATAAACATGAAAAAAGTGGATTTGAATTGAGTTGGATTGAATGAAAAACAGGCTTATGATTATCCAGGACGGTATGTAGTCCTATTTTACTTTACAGTGATATTTCATTTAAACTTTTAGCGAAGTATTTTTTAACCATCAAATGAGAATGATTTCAATGCCCCAGGAACGTTTATTTATTTATTTTGGAAGCTTGAATAGCTTAGCAGGAGAAGATACTTTAAGCCAGACTAAAGACTTCAATGATATCAGATTTCGTACTGTAAAATCAGTTCCTCCTGTGTGAAAATAAGAGTAACTGGAAAGCAGGAAATATGTAATATGTTTTTTTTAATTTTTATTTTAGTATAAAATAATTTTATCTCCATCGGACAAACTGTATACACCGTCGATTAGTTTTTCATGAATTATATGCATTTTTACGGTTCGCGTTTGTGCTTCTCGGGTAATTTCATTGTAGTGAATTATTAAAAGGGCACGGATTATTGCGCGGCCCAGTTCAAGGCAAGTGCGGATTTAGGCAAATGCTGTGGAAACGTTTAAATAAATGTAATATTACAAACGAGGTTACAGGTTGCAAGACTTCTCGGTGAAACTATTGATTTACGGCTAGAACTCAGTCCAGAACACATATACAGGGTATTATATATAAAAAAACCCAATCTTTAATAATGAATTTTACAAGAAATAAATAAATGTGGGAAACATTCTTCACATTTTATAATTTATAATTTGAAATTAAAAGTAATCTGAAAGTGTTTTTGCTACCGAGTCGAATTTGTCTTGGTTGATTTAAACCGTATAATGGATAGTAATGAAGCTCATATAACCAATTGGCTTTTCCTGTCGAGCGCACATACATAGAGAGATATCTATTAAATCCCCACCTGAACGTTTTCCAGTGGCGGAGAAAAAACATTTAATACAAGTCGTGAAACTAGATGGAAACGGTACAGCCTGTCATTGATTATTATCATAAAACAACTACTCCTCGGAGTACTTGCCCCAGCAGGTATTGAATTACTTAAAAAAATTTATACATTCTTCATACATATTTTGAGTGGGCGTCCTTGTAAAATTCATTCCACAATTTCAATTATAGTAGATAAACGGAAAAATAACGGAGAGGAATCGAACATGTAATACCTTTTTGTGATAATCGCACAAAATGACAGGTTATTTATTGGAAATACAAAGTTACTTCTCGTAGCAGATGGTTTGAAGTCTAGGTAGAGAATCCAATATAGCAATTGCCTTTTTTTTCGTCCTATGTCATTACATTTTAAACAACGTTTGTCTTGTCAAATCCTGCAATTATTTTTTGTTTCTAATACCTCGAAGGATATTTTTTCATACCATCTTAAACTCGAGGTTTTAACGAAGAAAATGAATACTGATAAAGTTAAAAAATTGACAATGAAATCGTCTTGACATACTTTAATTTTAAAATAATGCCTTGTGTATACTTTGTCTTTTTAATTTGCAATAAATATCTCACTTTACTTACTATCTATCATTATAATATCATTAATTTAGGGAAACCTATAAAAACAAATTATGTGGTTCGATGAAATCAGCTCCGAAATGTATATATATGTCCCTACAGTTCAGTTCACATATTCCCCAAGTTCATCATGAAATTTTCGTGAATTCGTATCATTCTAAATTTGATTCGAAATTGACGAACACTGAACAAAACAAAAATCGCATTGTTTGTACCGATATATTGTTGGTTTAATCAAAACATTACCAAATTATACGTGGAATAAAATCATAATTTTAAACAATCTATTTTTACCTTTTTTGTCACCAGACTGATTGTTATTGAAGAAGTTAATGGGACAATACTCGATGCATACGAATCGAGCTACCCCGAACAAGTAAGCAAAAATTGCAGGGGCAAAATTAAGATCCGAAACTCTAAAGCAAAGAGTAGCGGAGATTGGCAGATCTTCACCGAGAAACTAACCACCTACAACAAAGAACTAAGAAAAGCAAAACGAAATAATTTCAGAAAATTTTGTGAGGATATTGACTCCACACCTGTTGCTGCTAGACTATATAGAGTCATGACAAAAGGTAGAGTCGATAATGCAATGGCAGATGGTAGCTACACCGAAAGTGAAAATGAAAGAGCCCATCTCTTACTGGACACTCACTTCCCTGGGAATGAACCTATTTCTATAGGGCCCACTCCAGAACGGTATAGTAGACCTACCAGAGAAGGCAATGGCCAGACATATCTGCAGCAATAGACGGATAAGATGGGCCTTGAACACCTTCCAACCGTTTAAATCAGCAGGAGCTGATGGAATATTCCCCGCTCTACTCCAGCGCGCGCAAGAAGAAATCCTACCACACCTAGTGAGTATGTGTTGTAGCAGTCTAGAACTAGGGTATATACCGGAAGTATGGAGAAGGGCCAGAGTCACCTTCATTCTTAAAACAGGGAAAAGGGATACAACCAATCCTAAATCCCTTCGACCAATTAGTCTCACATCGTTCGTTCTGAAAACGGTGGAGAAAGCAACTGATAACTATATCAGAACAGAAATCCTGGAAGGGGTGCCTCTGCACTCCCATCAGCATGCGTACCAAACGTGCAAATCCACGGAGACCGCCTTGGTGCAATTGACAGATGAAATCCAGGATGCACTAGAGAACAAAGAATCTGTAGTGCGTGCCTTTCTAGACATAAAAGGGGCTTTTGACAACACACCACACGAAGCCGTCAAAAGAGCACTAGAAGAAAGAGGGGTAGACTATTGTCGCGACTATTGTCTACCAGAATAGCAGATACTAAAATGGGACAAGACACTATCTCCATCTGCACAACCAGAGGATGCCCATAAGGAGGAGTGACATTCCCTCTTATGTGGAGCCTAACAGTGGATCGACTCTTCTATGGGTTCCGGGACACACTGGAGTGGAGTGTAATGAAATAGCAGACGTACTCGCAAAAAATGGGGCTGAAACACCATTTCTGGGACCTGAACCCTTCTGCGGAAGACAATACTTGATGAACTTGGAAAAGAAGTAAATGACAAAAGATTCCAATACTGGATATGACAACAAGGAATGAGACAGGCCAAGACACTACTGGGAAATTTTTATATAAATAAATTGTCATTTTAGAAAAATTATTTATTTATTAATTATTTATCTACCTACTATTTTTCTCAAAACAATTATTGATATTTACTTTTTTATCTGATAGTATACACATCTAACATGTCGCACAGCGCAAGTAGTAAAGAACAGCGCGGATGACTGATAGTTTCGCTCGGACCTTCTTCTAAGGCCGGCAATCAGCTCTTCAAGATGATACAAGTGTAGTTTTCTACCAATATTGGAATAATCCGGATCGCAGACATAACGCTATAAATATTGAATGTCTAATCCTGCAATCCTATGTACTATTTGACCTGCGTGACTGTAATAGTCGATAAATTCCTGCACCTGCCTTACCAATTTTATTGTAATTAAATTCTTTAGTCCAAAATACCCCTTCAACTAAGGTCAGACGTAAGCGTCAGCCGCGGCGTCGACAAATCATTACGGAGAATGCAGAAGGGCATAACGAAATATATGGGTTAATTCAGATCAAGGAGAAAGATTTGTTCTATTTTGAATTGAGGTTCTTTTTTCAATGTAGTGTTTGAATGTGCAAAAATACATTATTTGTTCTTTATTTCCGGGTTTATCTCATCTAATACTGCATAATTCATCTCAATGTTCGAATGTACTGAAACTTTTCTCTTCGTACTTGCATATATTAGTTTCCATTAAAGTTTTCTCATATTTGTCAGCGGAATATATTTTAACCGTAAACTTAGCAGCAACAATGGAAATGACAAGATATCTGTCAACAAGTTACATGAAAAAAAGCGTAAACATTTATTGATCAAATTTCCGAGATTTTTATATCGGGCAAACTCTAAAGCCGTCAAATTGATAACCTTCTTCATTTGAAGTGGCTTCATAAGTTTCATATATTTTTTATATCTTCAAATAAATCAAAAGATTAAAACTTCTAAAAATTTCAACGTCGTCTAGCACTTCGCTACCTCCGAGTAATCCCACTCATCTCTCAACCAGTAAATCAAGGACGTCTCCTATCCCTACCTGGGAACATCTCGGCAGGAGTCGGGAGACAGGACAACGACGTGAGAGCGGCCATCCTGGGGCCACATTATTACGACTAGCGTTCAACAATCATATCCCCACGTTCCCCGCTATTCCTCGCAGTGGCGTAACGCTACATTCAATTTTGCTGAATGTAACTTTCAATTCGGATCACTTCAATCGAGACACTGTATATAGTGCTGAAATAGAATTAAAGATTTAGAGTATGGGATACTGCAGGGTTTTATTTTGGACCCACCTGTCCCACATCATCAGTAAGAAGCAGGCTAGCTCGACATCCTATCGCTAAAGGATATCTGAAAATGATAGCGATAGGATGTCGAGCTAGCCTGCTTCTTACTGATGAGTACAATAATACCGAAACCGGTCTAAGAATGGCAAGCTCCTTTAATAACAAAATCGAAGCTTTTGGTTTAAAGCCCCGACTTGGTCGGGCACCAAACCACGTCTGGACTTTCGTAATTCAATACCTGGTGGGGCATATAGCCCAAGGAGTAGTTGTTGAAGTCCAGACGCTGGTGCAGCGTAGGACATTTTTAATGTCCTTGTTCTTGGGAACAAGTGTGATTTTATTTCACATCCTTAGGCAGTTTTGTTACACCCATGGTCCTTTTTTGGAATTTTTATGGTTCAAAAAATTCCACCTTCGTTGCAACCTTTAGTATGTTTTGAAAAGAAAATCTGTTTGATTTCGTTATAGTAAATCATTTGCCATCTCTATACCAGTTCGATTGGGTTATATTGACAACTCCATGCTCTTTCAAAAGTTCCACATAGACATATCATTAATATTTTATTAATTTTAGAGAAGGAGCTTATTTGTAGCTTTAATCTTTAATTTTAAAAGTGAACATGTTGAAAACAACGATTCATTAGAACTTTAATGTCTGGTCTTTGGGTATAATTCTATTTATAATGTTGATGATGATGGTTTACGATGCCTTTCATGGCATTTCTGCGAAACAAGGGCAGCAGGCACTTATCGCTTATCATTCTTTGTATTTATTTAATGAAGATTATTATTATTATTATTATTATTTGTGACGTTACTTTCGTCTCACTATACTCTATTGGCCCCTTCGTGCAGGCTTCGGGTTGCCTCGGGCGCCACCTTCAGATTTTAAGTGCTGAAGGACACTGTACTCGGGCAGCTTCAGTGGAGAAATAAATACTCTAGGGGTCTTTATGGAATTGACCAATGTATCTGTCGGCCAGCAGAGTAGGCTTTAATTACCCAACTGGGGTCGAATACCTGGAGGATTGCTGCGGGAAATGTTAATACTACTAAAACCAGTTAATAAAAATAAAACCAAGCATTATATTAAAGGTATTATTTATTAAGCAAAAACCCAAGCCACCCTAAACATATATACAATTGCTTCTTACGGAAAAGGGACCTTTACTATGTACAGTCTTACCGGTCTCGTTGGCTGGTGGTATGGCATATTAGCTCGGCTGGCGGCTGGCGGACAACTGAACTTTCTACTCGCGTTATTTACTTAAATATCTTACCGGTTTTCCCACTCCTAATTCGGTTCATGCGCAGGAATATAATTACGGACTTTCCTATCAACTCGGTTCCCTACTATTCAAAAATATCTTACCAATTTCGGAGTACTGGTCGGTCGTGGTAGTCTCGCTGACGGTCGAATCGCAACTCAAATTCCCATCTACTCTAATAATTCATCTAACTATCTATTTCCCTCTCCCAATCTAAGTCTTGCTCATTACTACAAATTCCGACTTAGTAAATTTCGCAGATTTAAATATACGGACTTAGAATATTTCTGAATTAATAAACTCACCTACTAATATCGTCAAAAATACTAAGTGCTTACCGGTTTCCCTGTCTCGATGGTCGGAGCGTACGTGGTGATCTTCACTGCTGTCGGATATCGATTGACTCTCCGTTAATCATGACGGTATTCAGTAAGATCTGCGCGAGACAGACGCGTTATCATATCGACTTCGCGCAAGGTTTCAAATTCCTATATAATTCCTATAAAATGTAAAATGCGATTAGAAATTATGTGCAAATAAAATCGGAAAATAGTAATTTTGTTACATATTATTTGAAAATAAAATCGGAAACTAGTAACTTCGTTACATATTATTAAAAAAATTTGCAAGTTGTCTGTCATTAGGATAAAATTGTTTATTCTTCTGCTACGTCCCTGCCTTCCCAGTCTCTATATCCCAAGTCTAGTTAAGTCGGTTATCACAAGAGTCTCTGACCGCCCTACCACATCACAATGCGGTTAATAATGTCAACCCTTTGACTTAGTTATGCATTTTAGAGTCGGTGTTAATCTAAGATGTGAATCCCATCGGTACCGTCAGCTTGGGTGTGCGTATGCATAAGTATTGAGTAGTTATGAAAGGATTAATATAGGATTTACGGGAATCTGGGGCATTAGAAATTCGTGGTTGAGATTTCCGTTGCGGATACTGAAAGTTATCGGGTGTGGTCTTATCAATTAGCCAACTGTATTAGGAATACAAAGTTTCCACGTGAAAAATCGCCTTTTTACTGGTCAATTATATCTAAAACTTATTATTAATGTTTCTTATTTATATGTCCACCAAAGCTATATCTTAGGGTAACCCTTAATTACCTATAATTAGGTTTTTAAGGATTTTAAAACCTCCCTTAACTTCCAAAATAAAAATACGGTTGTCAATGTTTTGTCTTGCTGGTTTTCAATGAATATACTTATTAAAAATTACTTTTTTTAAGTAAATAACAGGAAAGTGTGTTGTTGGTCGCAGCCCATTTTTCACTTACGTGTGTGGTGAAACACTATTATTTATTAGACACGCTAGACCAAATTGTTGTCGCCCTTTTTCATTCTTTTCTTTTTTCCCGTAACGGCAGGGCCTCTAGCTGCCAGGAATGGGAAAATTGAGTCATTATAACGAGATTACAATCTATATTCGACGTTACTCCAGCATGGTGGCAAATTGATTTACGGTAGTTTGATTGTTGTGTTTTGGAATATTACCTTGTTGGAGGTTTGTGAATCCGATCAAGTGGTAAATGTCCTTTAGGCCTGTAATAACAGCTGCATTAAATATACCTATTAATTAATGTAAATCAAGAAATCTTAATTAAGAAACTACAAATTTATGGCGTACGGGGTTCTCCTTTGCAATGGTTTAAAACTTACTTAGAAAATAGAAATCAGCAGGTACGTGCTAATGGTGCTGATTCTTCAAATATGCCAATTAGTAGTGGAGTACCTCAAGGTTCAGTATTAGGTTCAATTTTATTTTTATTATTCATCAACGATATCACAGACTTAAAAATAAGTGGAAGAATTACTTTATTTGTCGATGACACGAGTGTAACCTGGAGTAGTTCTGATATACAGACATTACAATCTAGCATAAACAAAGATCTAGTAACTAACAAGTCCTGGTCTGACTCGAATGGTCTTTGTTTCAACAGCCTATAACTCTAAGCAATAATCCGATTCTAACGGTGAACTCAATTAAGTTTTTAGGTCTTTATATAGACAAATTCCTGAAATTTGCCACTCATATTGATACCTTGGCAAAAAAATTATTATGTGCATGTTTTGCCATTAAAACTGTTTTTAAAGAGCTAACCCCTACTACTGCATTAATGACCTACTTTTCCTTATTCGAATCTCACCTTCGCTATGGTTTACCGCTTATACCACTTCGAATCTATTTTCAAATTACAAAAAAGAGCAATTCGTTATGTATTTGGTTTAAGTAGTAGGACACACTGTGAAATTACTTTAAAAATTTCAAAATTCTAACTCTTCTTGCTCTATTTATCTTTGAATCCGTCTGCTTAGTTCGCAAGCACATTCAAAAGTTATCCTACAAGAAATTTAGATACTGATGTTTACTTAACTATTTCCACCTCTGACCTGATAAAAAATTCTATTACCTACAATGCAAAAAAATTGTATAATAACCTCCCGATACAGCCAAAATCTATAAATTCATATGATAAGTTCAGATAATCGACTAGGGGTTTTCTTCAAGAAAGACCATTTTACACAGTGGCAGAATTCTATAACGTGCCTTAGACTTTTGGGTTGCAGCATATAGAAGCAATAATTAAATTAAGTTATTTGAAAATTTTAATTTGAACTTTAATTTATAGTGACGGATATTGCATATCCAATGCAATTGTTATTGATATTTTGTTTGTGTTTTGTTTTGTCTAGTAATTTATTTTATTATGATTAGTTTCCTTTTTTCTATAAAATTTTTGTAATTTTTCTATGACAATAAAGCATATTCTCTCTCTCTCTCTCTAATAGAAGATCAGCGTTGACTTTTAGTAAAAATAAGAAAGAAAAAAGTCATCGAATTTTAAAATAAATTCTTAAAAGAGTAATTATATAAATGACCCATCTATACATAAAAAATAACATAAAAAATGAAAAAGGTGAAATCGTTACAGGCCCAAGAATCATTGCAGATATATTTAATAAATTCTTTGCCAATGTAGGGAAAAATCTAGCAAAAAATATAAAAACAAATCCTAATTACGAAAGTAAAAATAATATAAATAATCAATCAATTTTTCTTACACCTAGGGTCTGATAATTTTAGTAACACTACCGGTAACGTGTAACACAAATCCACACAATACTCTGTTTGTAACTAGCACTGTCACTGAACTAGTTCAAAAGGTTTGGTCCTCTTGAGCCTTCTTACTAAATTGGTATTATCAAGGAGCTGGATGACCTCAACGTTCCCATGTTGGAGCAGCCGTTGTTCATGGCTGCTGGCAGATTTAGATATAGTCTTGTCAACAGTTTCTACATCCAGGTCCCTATGAAGATCACTGTTGCGACAGTACCAGGGTGCATCGACGATGTTCCTTAATACTTTATTTTGAAAACGTTGGATAACTTGAATATTACTTTTACTGGCGCAGCCCCAAAGCTGACTACCATACGTCCAAACGGGTTTCAATATCTGCTTGTAGAGGAGCAGTTTGTTATGTGTGGACAACTTGGAGTTTCTTCCTAATAACCAATACATCTTTTTATATTTTATACCAAGCACTTCACGTTTCTTTTTAATGTGGACTTTCCAGCGAAGTCTAGCGTCGAGTGTCATTCCAAGATATTTTGCTGTATTAGCATAGGGAATCTGAGCGTTATTTATTCTTATGGGAATGTGTTGGTTTCGTTTATTAGTAAAGTTAACATGAACAGATTTATTTTCATTTAACTTAATACGCCATTTTTTAGTCCAGGTGTTAATCTGGTCTACAGATGTTTGTAATTTTCGGTTGGCTTCTTCATGGTCTTTTCCAACAGCCAGAATGGCAGTATCATCAGCAAATGTTGCAATAGTATCGTGCTCAAGGTTAGGAATATCACTGGTATACAGTAAGTAGAGTACTGGACCTAGTACACTACCTTGGGGTACTCCTGCCTTAATTTCTCTTAGATCAGAATATACATCTTCCTGTTTTATTCTGAAGTATCTGTTTGATAAATAGGATTTTAAGAGTTCTGAATACTGACGTGGTAGTAACAAATTTAACTTGTGGTTAAGGCCCTCATGCCAGACTTTATCAAAAGCCTGGGCCACGTCTAGGAAGACGGTGGAGCAGACTTTCTTTTCCTCTAAAGACTTTTCAATTATGTCTGTGATTCTATGCACCTGGTCGATCGTTGAGTGTTTTTCTCTAAAACCAAATTGATGGGAGGGAATCAGGTCCTTTTCTTCTATTGTAGGTTTTAATCTCTTAAGAAGCAGTTTTTCGTAGAGTTTCGAAATAACAGGCAACAAAGAGATTGGTCGGTATGACGTTACTTCTTGGGGAGGTTTACCTGGCTTAGGTATCATTATAACCTCTGCTACTTTCCATAGCTGAGGTACGTATCTCATCCTAAATGATGCATTGATAAGGTTGGCCAGTTTGACAACAGCTTTACGTGGGAGTTGTTTCAAGATTTCCCCGGTGATCAGATCAAATCCAGGGGCTTTTTTAGGATTTATATTTGTTTCGATTTCCACATAAACTTCTTTTGGAGAAGTAGGTCTAATCACTGAATCTTTCTGTTCTGGTTCATTCCAGTCTGGGGTCTCTTCACCATCGTTGGTCTGGAAAGTCTTTTCTAAGTGTTCTGCGAATCTGGTTGCTTTTTGTATATTATTTCGTGCCCAACTCCCGTCTTCCTTTTTAATTGGTGGGTTATGTGCAATAGGACTTTTTAATCGTTTGGTTGCTTTCCAGAGTGAATAATCGGTACTGCTGTCATTAGTTAATTCACTCAAGTACTCACCAATCGATTCATTTTTAATACGTTGAATTTCGCGTTTTAACTGTTGTGTTGCATTATTTAAAGCTGTTTTATCAGCTGGTGCTCTGGACTGTTGCCATTTTCTTCTGATTTTTCTTTTTTCTAGTATAAGGTCTCTTATCTCTTTTGGATAATTATTTCCTTTTGTTTTGTATTTAAAATCAGGGGTGTTCTCCCAAGCTGCTTGTTGAATATCTTTGACAAAACGTTCCACTTCCTGGTTTAGTTGTTCTTCTGTTCTCAACGGAACCGAGAGATTAATTAACCGTTCAAGTTTGATTTTGAAGCTTTGCCAGTCCGTTCGTTTGTTGACTAATTTAGGCTGATTTTCTTTTTGAATCACGCTATCACTCAGTGTAAGAAGTATGGGTGAGTGATCTGAGTTCATGTCCCAAGCTTCTTCTACATGTATATAATTTGAGGATATATTTCTAATTATAAAGAAATCTATAAGATCAGGAATTTTGTTCGGATCTGTGGGCCAGTACGTTGGCTTTCCAGTTGAGAGTGTTTGACATTTGAGATTGTTGCATGTTGCTAATAGTTCTTTACCTTTAGATGTTATTAGTCTGGATCCCCAGTGGGTATGTTTCGCATTGAAGTCTCCTCCAACTATGAATCTGTCTTCTTGGCTATCCAGAAAGTCAGCATATTGCTCTCTTTTTATAGCATGTCTCGGTGGGGAGTATAAAGCTGTGATTGTAACTTCGTAAGTCTTTGTTTTAATTTTAACAGATGTGGCCTGTATCTCTACCGTTTGGTGACCCATTTCTTGGTGGTGTAATATACATTCCTTTATTATAACTGCACTTCCGCCTTTTGCTGACACCATTATATATTAGCCTTCTCAAACCGGCAGTGCCCTGTTAGAATATCAGTTAGTATTCTGAGCTTTTACTGATGCAGTCACCTGATCTCTTCTGGTTATAGTTTCCCAGCAGTGTCTTGGCCTGCCTCATTCCTTGTAGTCCTATCCAGTATTGGGATCTTTGTTATTTACTTCTTTTCCAAGTTCATCAAATAAAAGCTTTGCAACACACAATGCAAATTGTGTATGCAACCCCAATACATCGGGAATTATTTGCTTTAAAAATTGTCAATACTCTCTTCTAATCATAGATGGCAGCACATCTAAAATTGTACTGGTGCTTATTCCGCAGAAGAGTTCAGGTCCCAGAAATTAGAAACAATAAGCACATCTATCCTACGCACTTGATTTTAAGTGTAGAATACGTAGAAACTGGCCTAATATGAACATTTTCATTCGATTTCTCATCATTGAAATTATACAAACAAAACGCCCTTCTGCCGATTCCAGGACAACCACAACGACTGAAGTGAGTGGGCTGGAATGCGTTCTGTAATTAGTAACCAGAGATATATACAGACATGAAGAGCTGCAGATCGTGGTCGTTAAACTAACATTGGCAAATTTGTTTGTGGTTATAATCAATTGTCTTTCAATTTTATACCAACCAAGTCATGTTATAGCAGAACCGTGTGAATAGAGTACTTAAAAAATAATTAGATTTGATTGCAAGTGCTGTTAGTACAAGTGATAAACTATTTCTTGTATAAGGTTCTTACAAAACTCCAATTCAGGATTTAGAAGTTCATAACAAAGTTTAAATACAAATTCAAACTTACACCCTTACCTAAATCGACCAACGCCTAGCGATTTTGTACAGTGTTAGCAGGAAATCAGTCAGCCAACACGAGAAAGCTTCATGCGTGTATATATCAAATTATTTTGAGCACAACTCTAATTTACTTGATATTAAGACATTGACTCCAAAATTCTACAACTTTGTTTGTATTTCCTTTATACTTATTCTTTATTTTGACCTATCAAAAGGTTGTGTATCTCCGTTCAGCTGATAATTAACCACCATCAACGTTAAATTCAAGGTCACATTTAGAATCGGCACTTTTTAACTACTCGATTATTTATCTTAGGTTATGGATAGTTGTAGCAATTTGCGCTCCATACAACGATTTTAGTTTGGGTATAACATTTTTACCAAAAATAGTATATACGCAGGGTTATTTTCTAAATAATAAGAAACAAAGTTCCTTTTTGTATTAACCTACTTTTAAAGTATTTCATTTAAGTTTTTTAATATGGATCAACGGTAACAACATGGAAAGCTTTAAGATGGTATATTTTTAGAGCAATCTGAAAGCGTAATGGTGTTTTCGTTATAATAAATCTTTCGAAATATTGCAAAACTTCTAAGAACAAATTTTTAAAGAATAAAACTAATTTCTTAAGAAATATCCCGTTCTTTTTCATTCAGCTTTATGTTGTTTTATTCCCTCACCAATCACTATTTTGTTTTTCCTACTTTTATCTTTAGTATTATTTACATGCGTTTTTTTTCGTACATTTTAAGAGTGTTTTGTGGAAATTTTGAATGCTTTTTTGCATAAACTTTAAATTGCAATATCTCAGCTTCCTGTGGAGCCACTGTCAACGATGATATGTGAGTTTTAATCTACTTAAAATTTTGGGTTTTGGGAGTGTTTTTTTTTTATTTTAAATGCGTTTTTAAGGCACTTTCGAACAAGCTATATTAAAAAACTTAACATTTTTGGAATCTACGCGTTCCTTGCATTGATAATAACGATGGAATGCCAGTGTAATTGTCTATGAAATCTGTAGGAAATGAACCTCCTTATACAACTATGTTTGATTATAAAATTGATGGATCATATAAAACTTGTACTTTTCTATATACTCGTAGAAAAAGTATTTTCTTTGATTCTTTAAGTGAATTTCTGAGGTAATAAATCAACTACACAACTTTAAACGCACCTGTATACAAAATACAAAACGCATTGTGTTTCTGATTGGGTCTTTTATTCGCTTTTGGGACCGAAGAAGGAAAGGAGCATTCATTTAATAAAGTTTTGATGACAGCAACTGGTGGCAAACCGAATTGAATGTAACGATTAAAAAGTTTGCTTACAACTACGTGACTTTATTTATAATTCCACCAATAAATCTCTATATTCCGTTTTGTGGACCATTTTTGTCCCGACAACGGTAGATTAAACTTCTCGGGGCGGTTTTTATAATTTTCTGGGGAATAATATATTATAACGGAATTAAATACTGAAAGTTTTATTGTTATACACTATCCCGTGGGGTAATATTATTGAAACTGTTTTCCTAATAGCATAAATTATTATATTTCGAACTTATTCAACCCTGATTTATATTTTTCTATAAAACTTTCATGAAGTAAAATCAATAGTTTTAAATTTGAGGTCAAACGCTTTGGGATTGATAATAAATCCACAACTACTGTCTACTTTATTCTGTATGTTTAAATTTCATAATTAAAAATCCTCTGCCATTTATATAAACATTAATAATTCAGCCACTGCATTTTCGATAATGTATATAACTTAATAATTATTTATTTCCGAATAAATAATTAAATACTTGTTGATTTATCAAGTGTGGAAAAGCAATGTTTCCTACCTTACCGGTAAATCGGAGTAGGAAATAATCCATTATCCCTATAGGGTCGTTCTTAAAAGGGATTATTCCCAATGTGGCAATACGAGGCACCGTTACATGCTTACGGACCGACCAAATTAATGTTATTTCCTAAAACTATAAAGGATATCGGAAAACTTTCCGCCTTTATCTGATATACGACTTTTTCGGACACTGGAAACACACCCTTGTTGCTTCTAATACAGGCTCTGACATTTAGAACGGAGAGCTTTTCTTTTAGGAAGTAACTACACAACCTACAAGCTAATATCTAATAAAAAAACTTTTCTCTCCAACCATCACAAAATGTTGACATTTTTGTACTATTTTCAGGTGCAAAAGCCATCAATTCCCTTACCGTACAAAAATTTGCACGTTGCTTAGCAACACTTTTAATCCTAGGATTAAAAACGCTACTTTTAATCCTAGGACTAAAAGTAATTGAATTTGAGCTCTCTAATTGAAATTTGAAGAAAAAACATTGTCTCTTACAAACTTAGTAAAACAAACTAATTGGGCAACTATATATAGGTAAATATTTGTTATTTATAGTGATATTGAATGTACAATTGGAACAATTATTGCCAAAATTCAAAGCACTACTGAAATTATCACTAACAATTTTCGAACAATTCAAAAGATTTTCATTAATGTTAGAACAACTCAAAATATTCTCCGTAACTGTTGATGAAACATTCGAGGAAATATCTGAACAGGTACTTGTACCTTCTTTGTCAGGTTGCAATATTTTTCTGGCAGTATTCTCTTTGTTGATACGTGATTCTTCAATATATCCTTCTGCTACCGTACTCCATTTCCAACCTCCATGTCTTTTAAGACAAGTGAGGTCACCGCCACCATCAATAAGAAGTGTAGCAGATGTTCTTCTTAGCGAATGTCCAGTATACTCCTTCCAATTTTCTAACTTCAAAAATTTTGCAATTTCTTGCGACACGGTACTAATTTTGTGAATACCAACAACCATTCTTTGACACTTCCCATTAACATACTTCAAAAATAAACGACGTTCCTGTATATTTGATGGCCGTAGTGCAACATATTTTCGAAATAAACGCAAATAATTATCGCCTATAATGGTAAACAAACGAGGGTAAAATTTTACTATTGGGGCTCAGCCCCAATTTTGATGAGATATTTTTTTTAGACTAATTTGGGGTCGCTGATCACGAATCTGCAATCAGTTGCTTGCGGTCTCATTAAACAAAAAAGTTATGAATTTTTTAAGTGAAATAAATTGTCAACTTTTCTTTAATACCAGAAAAATATGTAAAAATATGTATATAAGTAGGTTTATATAAATATATATATAAAAACCAAAGGACTTAAGGTACAAGATAGGTCAAGTTTGGTTAGATTAATGATGTACACAGTAATATTTCAGCTAAATATACTAAATTATAAAAGATAACCTAAAAATTCATACAGCAATTTGACGTACTGACATTTGGCAATACTAGGGTCACTTGAGTTGCGATTAGCGTAAACTCTCGCTGTGGCTAGCGTCCCGTCCTTCCGGGACTCAATTTTTTTTCTCGTCTGTGATGAACGCATCTGTATTGCGTATTACTTGAAATTAATAGAATCTGGCTTATTCAGACGACAATTAGTTATTTCTCAATAAACAACATTGGTTATCAGGATTCCTCAATGTTAAATTTTTCCAAGAATTTTTTTGTATGGAGATATCCGACCTGTCCCAAAATCAATAGGCGTCATCCTTGTATCATTTCAATGGTCTCAACCGTATCGGTTCCATACGTATTTTTTCGCGTTTTTCAGGCCAAATAACGATGAATGGACGCAAAAAAATATATTTTTTTGACTTTTTTTTTGCACGATTTGAAAAATAATCAATATCCAATGGACGTCTGAATAAACCAGAATTTAACAGATCAGGTGAGATCAGATAAGATAAGGTCAGGTGTGATCAGATTAACGATGTACAAAATAATAAGGTCAGATAAGAGATAAGGTCAGGTGTGCTCATATTAATGATGTACAAAATAATATAAGGTCAGGTAAGAGATAAGTTCAGGTGTGCTCATATTAATGAGGTACAAAGTAATATGAGGCCAGGTAAATGATAAGTTCAGGTGTGCTCATATTAATGAGGTACAAAATAATATGAGGTCAGGTAAGAGATAAGTTTAAGTGTTCTCATATTAATGATGAACAAAATAATATGAGGTCAGGTAAAAGATAAGTTCAGGTGTGCTCATATTAATGAGGTACAAATTAATATGAGGTCAGGTAAAAGATAAGTTCAGGTGTGCTCATATTAATGAGGTACAAAATAATATGAGGTCAGGTAAATGATAAGTTCAGGTGTGCTCATATTAATGAGGTACAAAATAATATGAGGTCAGGTAAGAGATAAGTTTAAGTGTTCTCATATTAATGATATATATGTCATTATTAGTACTAAAATTATACTTTCTTTCTGCTTTTAATGTATAATAATCAGTACGTTGAACTTGTAGTGGAGAAATTCTGACAAACGTAGAGACTACATGTTGCAGATTGTAGATCTGTCAAAAGCACGGATTGTATATTGAACATTTCTATATGATGTCTGTGATTTCACATCTTTCGTCTCTCTAACATCTGTTGAAATATCATCTAGCTCTCTCTCTAACAAACTATTTTCCCTACGCCAATACTGAGAAAAAATAGATACGACTTTAGAAAATCGTCTGAAAACCCTAAAAATATCAAATTTCTGTCATATTTATATTGTCAATTATTTGGTGTATGGGAAAATGAATAACGTCATCATGTAAGAGTAGCCACTGCCTATTTTTTGAGAAAGGAAATGGGAGATTGTTTTTTAGGATATTGGATAATCGATTATTTTGTTAATACTTGTATTCTATAAGCCGAAAAACATTTTGATCACTTCATATCAAGTCTAGTAAAAAAAATACCATATAGACCAAGGTTTTTAAGACTCCTATAAGCATTAAGAACAATTCTTATTTTCAAAATATCACTTATTCAATTTTTTACAATTTCAAAACGAATAATGAAAATGGTATGAACAGCTAAATTATTTTAATTTTATTCGCGTCGAAGCACAAAATAAAATACCTTCAACGATGGTAAAATGATATAATTTTCGAGTTTTTCCATAGCTATGAATACTGATGCGGCCATTATCATACTCTCGTCAGAGTGAAAAATGATATTCTAACATTTTTTTTTATCAGAATAGCAAATATTTTTATTTGGTTAGGGAGCAATGTCGCTTCTTCGAACATTTATGAGGCAAAGAAAGAAGTGTTGATATAGTTCTAAGATAAGTATTTTATTATTTATTATTTACATTGGTTAAAAATATACAGTATGTCTACGTAAGTAAGAACCTCGTATACGACTGAAAATTTTTAAATCTGATGATTGTATTTTAAGTTTTAGATCATGCAGAACTTTTTATGAAGAATATTTTTTTTCCTAAAATTAATAATAAAAAAGTTTTCCATACTTTCGTAGACACACTGTATAAAGCTTTGCTTCTGGAAGTGAATTGAAGGGTGTATATAAATCGTCATAAACCTTGAACAACTAAAAAAATATGAGGTCACTTATGTATATTAAAAAATTCTAAGATAACCCCCTAATATTAAATTATATCAACAACTACAGAATACTGTATCGAAAAATTATCAAATCTACTAAGAAAAACTATTATAAAAATCGCATCTCAAGAGCTAAAAACTCTTCCAAAGAAACCTGGTCTATTATAAATGACTTAAGAAATAAAACCCGTTCTTCAAACACTGTTAATCCTAGTCCTGATGAACTAAACAATTTTTTGTTAATGTAAGTAAGAATATAGTGACGGATATTGCATATCCAATGCAATTGTTATTCATATTTTGTTTGTGTTTTGTTTTGTATAGTAATTTTTATTATGATTAGTTTCGCTTTGTCTATAAAATTTTTGTAATTTTTCTATGACAATAAAGCATATTCTCTCTCTCTATATTATTATTATTATTATTATTATTATTATTTGGTTGAGACGGGATAAACAACCTAATCTGTGTGGGTTTTTTCTATTTATATGCAGATATATCGAACTTTGACGCAAAGTATTTGAAAATTAGAAACCCAGTTTGTAGATCTAGCGGCTCTTGCGTACCTTTAATTAACATTTTGAAATTTCTCAATCGAATTTCCTATTTGGCTTTTTTTATATTCCACATTCACGCTGTTGTATTGATGCTTCCAATAATAAAAATTAAAATGAAGACCCTATTTGAGTGAACCGCAGTCCTGTCAACCACTTCGTTTGATGTTTTAGCTCTGTCGGGTAACGAAACATAACTCCAGGTGTATCCCAGAATTCCTACAATCCTTCTCCTGGCGTAAAATCAATACATACGCTCACTTAGTAAACGAATATTTTGTTTCTCAAAAGTTTGTATTTTTTTTAAACAATTTTTGTGTGTCTTTAAAATAAAAGTAAACAAGGGATTTTTAATACTTTAAAACTACAAATTAAGTTAAGAAAAAATATTTTCTAGTATATAAATACAAAATAATATTGAACTAATACCATCACTCTCAATACAAAAATTATTATGAAACTAATTTTCAAAGTTTGCATTTTGTGTGCATAAGGAATCGTTAAATCTTCCAACTAAAGTGTATTATGATACCGTCTTGATTCTAGTAAAGTTCGAAGGCAACAAGTTTGAGATATACTCTGAGAAGATAGAAGTCTTAACAATGTTGGCTTCTTCAGTTAGAGTGTGTTTAAATATATTTGTGTTGTATAAACTTTATATAAACAAAGAAAAATGAGGAAGGCAGACAAAAAAATGCGGATAGTTTTTTTGTATATTTTTTTATCAGGTATAAAGGATTCTTTTCCAAATGACATTTAAAAAAATACTTATTTGTAGTTAAAATTAAAATTTTATTACATTAGATCGGCCTAATAAAAGATTTCGTTTGATTTAATCATGTTTCCATGGTTTTTACTGTAATAAACCTGTTATTTTGACAGATAAGTCAGACTTTATTTATTCATAGCCGTATCGTATGTATTTTAATTGATTCGGAATTTTTTATTAATATATATTTCAAAATGACTTCAGAATTACTCGTAATAGCAAAGCAACATAAATCAAATTCAAAAAATATATTATAGATGAGCTGGCCCGAGAAAAAGGAATTGAAATTCTCAGATTGCCTCCTTACCATGCAGAGTTAAATCCCATTGAACTGATTTGGCCACAATTAGATGGTTATGTTTCTCAAAACAGTACAACATTTAAATTACCTGATGTGCGAAATTTGTTTTTGAAGGCAGTTTCAGATGTAAATGGAGAACATTTGATAAAAGTGGAAAATTCATTTTGGAAAGTGGATATATCAATGGAAAACTTAATAGACCCTATAATAATGAACCTCAGAAAAGACAATGATAATGATACCAGTAGTTATAGTGAAGACAGTGACTTTTCAAGATAGTTCTTGAACTTTTATTTTTTTTAATTTTTGATTTTAGGTACTGAAGTGTTTAATGCCGTGTTATTTATTGGTTTATTTTTATTTTCATTGGGCAAAGTACGCCTATGGAATGTGACGTTATATCCCCACTTTTATCAGGTAATAATCAAACTGGTAATCAAAATTGACAATGACATTAGGTAAACGCAAATAATAAATATCAAAAAGACGATTTTTCGTGAAATTGGAACACATTTGGAGAAAAAATTATATGTTTCACACGGCAGAAAAGCAGATTTAATGTCTAGGCTATGAAACACCAGCCGCGGCATTAAATATTGTGCTTTTCTACCTAATAAAACAAATAATTATTATCAAACTTTATTGTGGAAAAGGTTTTTTGACTAAATACACGCAGTCGGGGTCAGTCCGCGGCCTATAACCAAATCTTGGAATTGTAAATAACAAAAGACTACTGGTTCTATATGCGTATGAACTGGGGGGTTGTAATAATATAAAAGAAATCATTGGAAAATTAAGAAAATGGGATTCTTAGCAGCCCCAAGTATAAATCAGATCTGATTAGCACGCCAGGACCTATTAAAAACCAAAATTACTTAAAAAACTCAGGTTTAGACCGGTTTTTGCCATTTGGCTTCTTTAGTTGTACCTTCGAAAAGAATGAATGAATAAATTCCAATCTCCCGTGGGCTTAGTAACAACATCTGCTAAAAGAAATGTTACTGGACTCTATTGCCAACTGAAAAATGTTTTTATGCGGTTTGAATTCTACTCGTTTTTTTTTGTGGGTATTACTTATGTCAATTTTTCAAAATTGCTTTTTTTCTCGAGTCATTGAGGTAATCTAGTCTTGCATTTGAATCATTTACTCACAAATCTAGAGATTTTTCCTGTTCTCTCTCATACACGGATTAGTCGGAAAACGGAAAATCCAAACATAATCCAATTGCCCGGAGCCGAATGATTAAACTTGTTTGTCAACACTCTCGACTGAAATATATACGTTTAAAACTCAAAAAAGAATAATAATTAATACAAAAATATGTGTTACATTTACAATTGGTTTATTTACTGTAATTTTAGATTCAGAAAATAATCATGGATTCTAGCATCTATCAGTAAAACTATACTTTAACTTTAAAAAACTTTAAACTTAAAAAAAAATACGATTCGGTATATTTTATATCCCGATTTCGTCTTTTAATGCCTATCAAAAGTTGAACTTTTGCATCAACTGAACAATTGTTTGTCGCTAGTTTCGTGCTTTATCCCGATGACATCTCCGCTTGTTCTTCAACTTTGCATGTCAATTGCCAGTGTATTTCCAGGTCGTGAATCCTAGTCTCTTCCCCGCCCGCTACTCCCCCTCGTCCCTTGTCGGGCTTTATTGTCACGCAGTCTATTCAACCGGAATATTTTCTAAATTGGTTAATTCTCTTGATGGAAGCTGGAATTCTAGGATTTTTTTTTTATATTAAAAACAAGCCGCTTTTCCTTTTCCTAACTTCAACTTTGTTACAGGGATATTAATATATGCTTAATATCTTGTAATAAATGAGTGACAGCTGTTTACGAAATAATCTCGTTCAAATTAAATAATATTTCTATCTATCTATCTGTTGATGGGGGTGTCTATACACTGCGACCTATAAGATCTTCAGGAATAACTGTTCTTGTAAAAAAAATGCATAATGATGGTTTTTGTCTAATTTATTATCAGAGAATTCCTTTCACACCAACTGATAAATTCTTTTGATAAAATATTCATCTTTAAGATTAGCTCATCTGGAGATTCAGCATCAATCGTTAATGTGGTGTCATCTGCATATAGTATCAAATGATTAGTGCGAACATATTTAGAGAGATCATTTATGTATAATAAAAATGTCAGTGGGCCTAAGATTGATCCTTGAGGTACGCCAATTTCTACAGGTTGGAGAAGGGACTTCTGATCTTTAATTCTAACAATAATTTTTCTAGCTTCCAAATATGATTTGAGCCACGGTAGAAATTTGCCCCGGAATCCTAGTTTATTTATTGTTATATCAGTACTAAGCGAGTCAAAAGCCTTTTAAAGATCAAAGAAGAGTGTACCTACATACCTTTTCCTATTCAATGAGGTGTGGATAAAATTAACTAGGTCTATGGATGCACTCTCTGTTGATCTGCCAGGTAAGAAACGATGTTGATGGTCAGATATAACATTATACTTTTCAAGGAAAGAAAACATTTGTTTATAAATACATTTTTCTATTATTTTACATACAACAGTTTGGACGGTTATTGGCAGCAGGCTAGATTTGCCTTTATACTGGCCATCTTAGTTCACATTTTCATCAGTTTGGTCTTCTAACTTATTTAAAACTGTCAAAAAATCCCCTACAAAGACGACAGAAAATGTATATTTTTTAAATTTACAATTTCCTGTATATTCTCGTCCAAAAAAATAATTTCGTTATCTATTCTTCTTTTCACTAATTTCCCGACTTTTTTCACCCATTTTTCCACAAACATTTTTTCCCTAAAGTTTCATAGTGGCTGTAAAGTAATAAATATTCATTTGTAGATTACGTTTATAAATACGGCTATTACATTTCACCGTTACTGTTTTACATTTAATGTTTTGTTGTTATTCGACCAATTATGATTATTTAACATGTATTTTATGACACCCCTGCTAGATTAATAGATTAGAGAGAAAAACGTGTTTATTGCACGCGAAACTAAATGGTCAGTCGTCAATTTTGATACGAGCTATATTTTTTAATTCTTTTTATCTAAAACTGTTGCATAAATTTACAGTTTTTTACATTCTCTTAGTCCTGCGACGTGATATTGATATTTATTTATCCTTCGAACTTTTTCTGGAACAAAATCGAAAGCGAAACGAGTATAATGTTTGCGTACAAGCCAAAACAAAAATTTGAAGTTCAACTTGTCAGTTTTTAGTTGATTTTTGACAAATGAATCAACTATACTATAAAGGAGAGAGGAGTGCAGTAAAAGTGGGGATATAACGTCACATTCCATAGGCGTACTTTGCAAAATAAGTTTTTATAATATAAATAAGGTCACAGCATATAAAATATATATACGCACTTCGTAGATTAAATTTTGAAGTTATATTATTTACAAAAAATAAAAATAAACCTGATGCATCTGACACTTTAACATTGAACGAATTAAATTTAACCAATAAATAACAAGGAGGACTATATATTGGGATTAAACTTTTTTTAATCTCTTGGCAATAAAAGTAACGCTTCAGTACTTACCTAAACTCAAAGATTAAAAAAAAGTTAGTTCAAGAACTATCTTTAAAAGTCACTAAAACTACTGGTATCACTATCATTGTCTTTTCTGAGGTTTATTATTATAGGTTTCATTAAATTTTCCATTGATGTATCCACTTTCCTAAATCCTAAATGAATTTTCCACCTTTTCAACATGATCAATGCATTTTCCCCATTGTTGTCTATTTACATCTGAAACTGCCTTCAAAAACAAATTTCCTACATCAGGAAATTTAAATGTTGTATTGTTTTGAGAAACATAACCTTTTAACAATTGTGACCAGATCAGTTCAATGGGATTTAACTCTGCGTGGTAAGAAGGCAATCTGAGAATTTCAATTCCTTTTTCTCGGGCAATCTCATCTATAATATATTTTTTGAATTTGTTTTTATGTTGCCTTGCTATTACTAATAATTCTGCCTTCAAGGATTTAGGAGGACTGATAATATTTTTCGAATGATACCATTTTGAAATATATATTAATACAAAATTCCGAATCAATTATAATACATACGATACGGCTATGAATAAATAAAGTCTGACTTATCTGTCAAAAGAACAGGTTTATTACAGTAAAAACCATGGAGACAAGATTAAATCCAGACAAAAACTATATTAGGCCGATCAGATGTATTAAAATTTAAATTTTAACTACATATAAGCATTGAAGGATGATGTAAAAATAAATTTCTACCTCTTGAACCTGTACTACGTTCTGCAAATTAAATACTGCACTCCTTTCTTCTGTATAGTATATTGCAATGAAATAATCACCTGGTATATTGAAAGGCAGGTAACCAGGGAACAGAAAAATAGTGACAGGAGATTTGGGGAGTTTGATTGAAAGTAAAGAGGAATGTCAAAGATTTAATTTTTGGAAGATAAAAAGTTTGAGGAAGGAAAGGAATAAATTGTAGAAAGTTGTATTGTTGAAGAAAATGTTATAGTATAATGTACTGAAAATTAATCTTATGGTACATGGAAGGTTTGTTTGAGTGAAGAGTTTGTTAAGGCGTGAAGACAAGAAGTAAAATTTAATAAGAAGAGGAAGAACTTTAAATTCGCAGTTCAAAAGGTAGTTTTAGTGTTAGTTATAGAGTATTTTTGTCGGATTCTTTTATTGTTTAATAGTTTAATATTAGATTTAATGAGTGAATGAGTGTGAGTGTTGATTAGTCATTATAATTTACAATTTTCGACAATTCATTTTTGGTAGTTAATAAAATTTAGAAAAACTTTGACATTTCGTTTCAATATAACAACCCAGAATGAAAATGCTAACTCAAAATAAACTGGCCTATTAGGTATTCGTTAAAAAACATTCCTAAACGAGGTGGAAACCAAAACATATGAATCCGGTCCTGACCCTATAGCTAAACAAAAGAGAGACTTCCAAAAGACAAACGTCTGAATCTACATCCGTTGATTGGGTTATCTTGATCGAAGGTGGATTTACATGAAAGGAAATTGACGATACCGGTGTCAGATCAAATTAGACCCCTTGCCCACGTGTAGGAGTCGATGCCGCACATTTCAAATGCCTCGTGCTCAGGTCAAAAAAATTATTTAAAAATGTGCGTGTGTGTGTTTTTGTGTCCTGGCATCGGGAAACATCGTCCTCAGATTTTTCTTCGTAGTTTCCTATAGCTACAGAGACGATTTTAAATTATTTTACTTCACTAGAACCATTTAGCAACCAATAGTAATCCAAATCGATCTGACATGCGCCATTTAATATGCATTTAACGTCCCGCCAATTGTGTTTCTTTTTTTTAGTGCATCCGTAGCACATTGATTTTCACAAGTGCCGTCGCGGTTTAAGCTTGATTTGTATTTGTGTAATATGATTTATACGCGCCCTGTATGCGATGGCCTGGGCCTATAGGTTTCTACAATTTACCTGGCATTTATCGACCGCAATTACCCGCCATCGCATCGTCTCCATCGGCGTCTTCGGCCCTGCTTTCCGTCGTCCTTTTTCCATGCCTCTATCTTAGTCGCCTGATAGATACTGGCGTTTCTGGATATTTTATTCTTGTTGGAAAAAAATTACTATTCATTTAAAAAACAATTACCCTTATTCTCTTGCTTTCTCGTCATTTCTCTTCGTATAAGTCTAAGTGATTATTTTTGCTTTTAATAAGTATAGTTGAACTTTTAGAAATAAAATACTTCAAGTTCACCTTATTATTTGTTGTTTCTATGAAACAATAATGAGTTCTGTATTAAAACAAAAGTATCAGAAAATAAATAAGAAAGATAAAAAGCCTTCTTTTCAAACAGGTACATTTTTATAATTGATTTAATTGACTCTATATCGCACCTGTTGTTGAACAGTGGCGGCGATTGGACATTAGAAGTAGGGGCGAAGACTTTGTACAAACAATTTTTACATAACTCCTACCCTGAAATGTTTAAAACGGAATAAACATAACACACAATAGACAAATCTATATTTAAATCATACAAATGTCAAGCTAGGCGATTCTGCGAGTAAAATTAGAATATGACAAAAAAATTATCTACATAAATTCTTTTTACAGATCACCTTCAGATAAACAAGTTAATATGTTTCTAGAAGGTTTAAGAGATTTACTAGAAAGTCACCCTAAACAGTTCTCTTACAGCATTCTTATTGGTGACATTAACATTAACTTATTAGCTAAAAATACAGATGATACTCAGAATTATTTAACTTTGCTTACTGAATATGGTTACCTATCGGCCATAAATACTATTACTAGACCTGATTCTGGATCCTGCGTAGACCACATTTTCATAAAAACAGATAATAACAACTTGGATAATATAATATCAACAACTGTAGAAACATTCATTACAGATCATTTTGTAATATTATTACAAATTATGCTTAAGAATTGCAAAGTAAATCCTATTATGAACGAACATAAAAATTATTACAAACAAATTAATAAAAAAAAATTATTACAACACATGCAAAATACCAATTGGCATGAATTTACAATAATAGAAAATCTAGATTTCGCACTTGGAAAACTTGTAGACTGCATTCAAGATGCTGTGGAAAAATCTGAAATTAAAATTAAAATAAAAAATAATGAACGAAAACGAAAGGATATCTGGGTCATTGATTAAACTCATTAACAAAAAAAATGAAATTTACAAGAAATATAAAAATGATCCACAAAATGTAATTCTGTGCATTGAATATAATAATTATAAAAAAAATATAAAAACCCAAATTAAAGAAGCAAAAATTAACTATTATTGATAAAAAGAAGAATGACTCCAAACAACTTTGGTCCGTAATAAATGAATTAACAAAAAACAAAGAAAAACAGTGTATAACACGTATAAAATCTGAAAAGGGGAATTTAATTAGTGACCCAAATCTCAAAGCAGATGATTTTAATAACTTCTTTACAAATATAGGAATAAACTTAGCAAAAAAAATTAAAAAAACAAAAAATTATCAAGAAAGAAAGAATGTATGTAATAATTCCATATTTTTAACTCCCACAACTATTACCGAAGTAAAAAATATAATAACAAGTTTAAAAAAGAAGAAAGCTCCAGGATTGGACAACGTAACTGCAGAAACACTGCAGCACATTTCAGACTTTATAGCTGCCCCACTCACTACTATTATTAATACAAGTCTCTCTACGGGCATCTTTCCTCAACATTTTAAGCAGTCTTTGATTATTCCCATATATAAAAATGGCGAAAAAAACGAAATATCAAACTATAGACCGATAGCTCTGATATCTGTACTAGGGAAGATTCTAGAAAAAGTAATAAAAAAACGACTAAATGGTTTTTTAGAAAAACATAAATTGCTATCGAAAGCCCAATATGGTTTCAGGGAGGGAATATCTACTCAAGATGCGATTAGGGAACTGACTAATAAAATTTACCAATCAATTGACAAGAAAAAGCCATCAATAGGAATATTTTTAGACCTGACTAAAGCTTTCGACACTGTGGACCACTGGCATTTACTAAATGCTCTTGAAGATATGGGTATAAGGGGTATAGCCTATAATTTAATGAAATCGTATTTAAGTAACAGAACACAGAAAACTAAAATACAAAATGTCATCAGCAAAGATCAAACATTTATATGTGGTGTACCACAGGGAACAGTTTTGGGACCCCTGCTATTTATTGTATACTTAAACAATCTCTTTTTAGTTGAAAGTAAGGCAAATATTATTAGCTTTGCTGATGACACAGTAATGTACTATGAAGCTTCTGACTGGAGTAACTTGAAACAGTTGATTGAAGAAGATTTAGCTAAAATAAAAATATGGTTTGACTACAAATTAATATCTATTAATTTTAAGAAAACAGTATACTTACCCTTCTGCAGTCTAGCTTCAGGTCTTCCCCAATTTCAAAATATCGCTATCGGGGACGGTACATGTATATTATCTGAAAACAAAATAAAATATTTAGGTATAGTAGTAGACAATCACTTGCGTTGGGATAAGCATATTCAATACTTACTAAACAAATTGCGTAGTGTATTATTTAAATTCATACAAATATCACCAATCCTAAAATTACCAGAGAGAAAAATTTTGTATCACAGCCTGTTTGAATCTCATCTCAGTTATGGAATAATCGGATGGGGTGGAGTCACTAAAACTCAATTAAAACCAATAGAAATTATTCAAAAAAGTTTTTTAAAAATAATGCTTAACAAAAACCGAAGATATCCTACTGAAAATGTTTATCATGAAACTCAAATATTTGATTTAAGGCAATTATTCTATCAAGCAATACTCACTCATCAATTCCACAATCAAAATGAACTTCAGACAGCTTTACATCAATATGGCACAAAGAATAGAAAAAATTTCTTGCCGCCACGTATAAATAAATCAGTTGGACAAAACAGTTACAGCTATCTAGGACCAAAAATCTTTAATAGTATTCCACCAGAGATTAGAGAAATAAAATCAATAAAAAGATTTAAAAACTCTACAAAAGAATTTATAAAAAAAAATGCCGCGTCACTTCTTCCATAATATAATAGAATAAAGTATACAGTAATTATTTAAAATTAAAAATAAATGGGTCACTCTTTCTTTCGCTAAAATTTAAAAAAAAAAAAAAAAAAAATTAAATTATGTATATTATTAGTTTTATGTATATAGTATATTTTTACATTTATGTTTTTCTATATATATTTATGTATGTCATTGTACATAGTACAGTGAACAGATTCAGTGGCATTCCTAGTTTATTTACATTGTGTAATATTTAACAAATATGCATATTTTTGTATTTTTGTATTTATTTATAAATACATCCCTCTAAAAATGGGGGGGGGGGGCAGCTGCCCCCCTACGCCCCCCCCCCCCCCCCCTAATCACCGCCACTGTTGTTGAAGGTATATCAGTGGAAAAAAGCGACACTTTTAGGGTTGTTTTTTGGCTGGTAAGCAAACGAAGTATAATTGGTATTAAATTCCTTCTTTATTTTTGAAAATTATTTCATTAAAATCATATTTATTTTCGATTTTTTCTAGATATTTTAGTTAGAGACTAACGCCGAATTTTCTAGACATTTGAAAACACATCAAAAGGTTAATGTATTATTTTAATGGTAACAATGGTAATAAAAATGTGTCATTACCAAGGAAAATGATTTTAAGGGATAATTTTTGGAAATCTATAATAATAGACCAGTGCAGATAGCTTTGAAAATGGTAAAAAGTGAAATAAAATAATAGTCGGATGAAACCCATTGGAAAAGGAAGAGAATATAACAAACATGAAAGGAAAAATAATTTACAAGCGCTCTGGGGTCGGGAAGTGGAAGAGGGGGAGAGAGTTTTTAAGGGTAGAAAACTGTTTATCTCGATTTCCGGCAAAGCTACAAGTCCTATGGAAAAAAGTTAAATGGCAAAGTTGTAGGTAATAAAAAGATCTACAACTTTGGCATTTACACTTTTTTCACATAACCTCAAAATGTATGTGAAAAATTCAAATAACCAAGTTTTTGGTTTTTACTATTATACAAAAAAAATTTTTCTTTCACGAAATTTGGTGTAAACTTACCTTTTTATGTCCCAAACACTCTGTAATTTTTTTGTTTTAAAATATTTATTTTTTTAACCTTATTTTGACTTAATATCTAATTTTCAATCGAAAATTCTCACGTCAAAATATCTGCTTTTTTAAAAAACTCGGGGGGCTTTTTGTTCGTTGAAATCTCTACTTTTTGATGGTGTAAAAAAATATACATTACTATGGTAAATGTTCTCAAAAAATGCAAATAAGAAACGAAGAAAACTCCGAATTTCTTTTTTTTAATCATCATGTACAATTTTGAGCTATTTATTTAAATTTATACTTTAATTACTCTTTTGTTTATCAATGTAATACGGAATATTACGTTTTTCGAGTAATTAAAGTATAAATTTAAATAAATAGCTCAAAATTGTACATGATGATTTAAAAAAAAGAAATTCGGAGTTTTCTTCGTTTCTTATTTGCATTTTTTGAGAAAATTTACCACAGTAACGTATATTTTTTTTCACCATCAAAAAGTAGAGATTTCAACGAACAAAAAGCCCACAGAGTGTTTTAAAAAAGCAGATATCTTGACGTGAGAATTTTCGATTGAAAATTAGACTGCTTTTTCGATATTAAGTCAAAATAAGGTTAAAAAAATAAATATTTTAAAACAAAAAAATTGGGACATAAAAAGGTAAATTTACACCAAATTTCGTGAAAAAAAAATTTTTTTTTGTAAAAGATAAAAATAAAAAAACAAAAACTTGGTTATTTGAATTTTTCACATAAATTTTGAGGTTATGGGAAAAAAGTGTAAATACAAAAATTGTAGACCTTTTTATTACCAACAACTTTGCCATTTAACTTTTTTCCATAGGACTTGTATTTTTGCCGGAAATCGAGATAAACAGTTTTCCACCCTTAAAAACTCCCTCTCTTCCACTTCCCGACCCCAGAGCGCCTGTAAATTATTTTTCCTATCATTTTTGTCAAATTATTATTTTATTTGGTTTCAAAAATTATCTGCACTGGTCTATAAAGGAAATATACTCTTTATATAAAATATACCCTTAATTTGTGTATCGCTAAACAATTTTGAACCGTTTTGTTCAAACTTGCTTAATTAACGCTTTTTTTTCTATAAATGGAGTTTAGTTTCAAAATCAGCTCTTTCTGACTTTTAGCGCATTCATCGTTTTGAATACAACCCGATGAAAACAAATACGAATCGCAAAACATACAAAAAAAACCAATAAACAATGACATATTTCAAATCGTCTACCAAAATTGCAGTTTGTGTTATTTTGTGATTTCTGGCATCGGCGGCTCCAAGGGGTGGGCGGTAGGAGCAATTGCCCCACCAAAACAAGAGGATTTTTCCCAATAAAGTCAAAAACTACTCCACAGTCGTATGGAGTTAGAAGGAATTTTCATGTTTTAGAGAGGGAAATTTATTTTTTATTTATTAAATAGGCAAGCCTAATATACAAAAGAAATTAAAAATTTATAAATATCTTAAAACATTAAAAGTAAAGCCAAATATACATACATATTGGTTCGGCCTCATTTGACTTTTTTATTTTTTTTAATTATAATATCGTATTTTTATATAATTTGGCAACCTCGCATATAAAATATTATCGGTAGCAGGGGATGTCAAGCAGTTTTTTGTTTTTTAATCATTGTTAACTGATTTGTCATATTGTCAAGATGTTTAATAAAGTTATTAGTAAGTGTTAGAAAATGTTTTAATCATCAAAAAATATATAATACAAAGAAAGTACAGTCCACATTAATCCCGAAAGGGACACGAAAGTTAAAACAACACATAATGGTCCATCGAGCGAATTATTTACTTGCAATATAATTGCAACTCGTCAAAAAAAATATTGGATGAAAAGCCGACACTTGTGAAAGAAGCCGTTGTATGGAGATTCAAGGTTGATGACAATATACAATCAGATCGAGGGAGGTGCGGTGAGTGCATAACTGTTCCTTATTTTCATTTTTTACCAAGAGAATTATTGTAATTTGGAATTGCTTTGTTTGAGACGATAATTTGAGGTTTATTTTTGTTGGTATTAAAATTAAATTAGAAATATGACTGATTTGGCGACGCTAAGGCAGAAACGTGGTGCCTTGAAAGGCCAAATCACACGATTTAAAAATTTTTTAGATGGTATAAACACTATAAACAATGATAGTTTACAGCAGTTACGCGTTAGATTAGAAAAGTTGGAAGAAAGCGTGTTAGATAATTTTAATGAAGTACAATTGGGAATTGAGTTGCTAGAGCCTGCAGAATTAGAACTTAATACCCGTGACGAATTTGAGACATTTTTATTTGAGAATATAGCCCAAGCAAAACAGAAATTAGCAGAGTATGACGCAACAGTTCAGGCGCAGATCACTCTAAATACAAGTGGCTCAAGTAGAGGCCAAAGCATTGATTTGGAATTAAAAAAGTTTAATTTGCCCTTTTTTAGTGGGGAATATGATAAATGGTTTAAATTTAAAAATACATTCATTTCATTAGTTGACAATAATGCAAAATTTGATAATGTTCAAAAGTTCTATAGATTATTAGAATGTTTAAAAGGGGACGCAGAAAAGGTACTGTCCGAATTAGAGGTGTCTGATGGAAATTATAAAGTAGCTTGGGACATGTTAATAGAAAGGTTTGAGGATAAACCCGGTATTATCCAAAAGCATCTAAAAAGTCTTATAGATATGGATCCAGTAAATGACATAAGATCATTTTTGGATCAACTAAACAGCCATTGGAGAGCATTAAAATCACTTGGGGAGCCTATTGAGCATTGGGACAGAATTTTAATTTTATTAATGTCCCGAAAATTATTGGGACAAACGAAAATATTGTGGAATGAGGCGCGAATAGGTAAATTTAAGGGGGAACCCACTATGGATGATTTTAAGTTGTTTCTAACTGAGAGATGCAAAAGCATAGAGGCGTTAGAAGATAAAGATAAACAAAAGAGACCAGGTAACTCAATGACGCATTTTTCAAATCATAAAAAAGAATTAAAATCGTGTGTGGCTAGTTTCGATAACAAATGTAAATTTTGCAACGGTCAACATCTTATTTACTTTTGCGATAAGTTAAAAGATTTGGCTGTCGAAAAACGTTGGCAAGAAATAAAAATTTTAAAATTATGTATAAATTGTTTGAGACCTAATCATTTTGCTCGAGAGTGTCGATCCGAAGGATGCAAAAGGTGCGGTAAAAAGCACAATACGTTGTTACACTACGAAAATTCAAGAAATGCAAATCAAACAAATTTTTTATCAGTTGGAAATCAAGGGTCCTCACATTCAGAATTAGAACGATCAGCTGAAACTGCGGCGTTGCCGGTTCAGCTAGATGTAATAAATCACGAAGTATCCGCTCATTGTTGTACTCCCGAATCACAAATTTTATTAGCCACGGTTGTAGTTTATGTCACAGGAAAAAATGGTGAGCAGCATAAAGTAAGATGCCTGCTTGATAGCGGTTCGCAAGCTTGTTTTATAACAGAACGCTTAGTAAAAAAGTTAAATTTGCCAATTACTAAATTAAATTTGCCCATAGTGGGAGTTAATCAAGTTAGAAATACGATAACAATGCAAACTAAAGCTATGATTACATCAATTTTTGGTAACTACGAAACATTTGAAAATTTTTTAATGTTAGAAAGGATTACTGCAAGTATTCCTAATTATTCCTTTGATACGACACGTTTAAATATTCCTAGAGATGTTTTATTGGCTGACCAACACTTCAATTTGGCCAGTGAAGTTGATATTTTATTAAATGCTCGTATATTTTATGAAACCTTAATTGAGGGTAAAATAAATCTCGGAATAGGTTTGCCTATATTGCAAAATACTTTATTCGGTTGGGTAATAGCAGGTCCATTGACCATGACACGAGAAAATAAGCAAAATGAAGTTAAATGTAATTTATCGGTATTCCAAGAATTAAATGACATTGAGAAATTTTGGAAAATTGAGGAAAATGAGCCAAAAAAGGTACTATCAATCGAAGAATTGGAATGTGAAAATCATTTTTCCGAAACGGTTACTCGCGACGCAGTCGGGAAATTTGTGGTTACTTTACCGACGCGGGAAAATATTTCGGATTTAGGGAACTCGTTAGGAATTGCTGAGAGGCGACTAGTTTCAGTCGAGCGAAAATTCTCGAAAAATCCTTTATTCAAGGAAAAATATGTTAAGTTTATGAGGGAATATTTGAACATGGGTCATATGGAAAAAATATCGGACAAAGATATTAATTCACGAAGTATGGGTAATGAAAAAATTTATTATTTGCCACATCATGGTGTATCAAACGAGGCTAGCAGTACCACAAAATTAAGAGTGGTATTTGATGGCACTGCGAAACCGTTTGTCGGTCTAGCATTAAATGAAGTACTTAAAATAGGGCCGTGTATTCAAGACGACATTTTTTCAATTTTGTGTAGGTTTAGATGGCATAATGTAGTTATTATTTCTGATATCGAAAAAATGTATAGGATGATAAATGTTAATGAGAAACAACAAAATTTGCAGCGTATAATTTGGCGCGAAAGTCCCGATGACGAAGTTCAACATTTTAAATTAAAAACAGTTACTTATGGCACAGGGCCGGCTTCATTTTTGGCTACTCGTTGCCTTAAGCAAATTTCTGATGATATTGAGGATAAATTTCCTCAATTAAGCAAAACCATATCACGGGATTTTTATGTAGATGATTTGATTACTGGATGTGAAACAGATAAAGATGCAATCGTTATAGCACAGGAAATTACGCGTGTTTTTAAGCAATACGGATTTAATTTGAGAAAATGGAATTCGAATAAAATATCAGTTTTAAATCAGTTGTCTGACCGGAAATCAGATAATTTGGGGCATTTTTTAACAGATAATGATAATTCTAAAACTTTAGGAATATTTTGGAACGCAAAACGGGATGAACTTGAATATGTCATTGATACCAAAGTAAGGGATTATTCTCCAGTGACAAAACGCGTGATTCTAGCTTCTATTGCTAGGATCTTCGATCCACTTGGTTTAATCGGTCCGATAATTACCCGAGCAAAAATACTAATGCAGAGACTGTGGCAATTAAAGATTGGATGGGATGAGAAAGTCCCTTCTGAAATATTCACAATTTGGGTGGAATTTAAAAATCAATTACAATATTTACAAAACATAAAAATTACAAGACACGTATCAGTGGATGCTAATAAGAGCATTGAATTTCATGGTTTTTGTGATGCTTCGGAAACGGCTAGCGGAGCATGTATTTATGTACGAACGATAGATTCGCATGGTACAGTTAATGTTAAATTATTGTGTGCTAAATCACGTATAGCGCCTTTGAAAACTATTTCATTACCGCGATTGGAGTTAGTAGGGGCTCTTTTATTGGCGCATTTAATGAATAGGGTCCAACAGGCATTTGATAATGTTATACCAACCTTTTATTGGTGTGACTCTAAAATTGTACTATGTTGGTTAGCTGAAGAGCCACATATTTGGAAAACTTTTGTAGCCAATCGTGTTAGCGAAATACAAGGTATGAGTGACGTCCGTAATTGGAAACATGTGGAATCTAAAGAAAACCCTGCAGATGTAATATCTAGAGGTGTTAATCCGCGAGAATTGTTAGATTCAGACCTGTGGTGGAAGGGACCACAATTTTTAAGTGAAACCATAATTGGAAATGTAAATATAATAAATTCTAATATCACTGACATTCCTGAGAGAAAAAAGGTTAAACCTATGACTTTGATTAATCAACTTGAACCATTTTCACTTATAGATAGATTTTCTAGCTTAACTAGGCTACAACGCGTTACGGCATGGATTCTAAGGTTTGTTAAAAATTGCAAATCAAATGCGACATCTAAATTGAGCGGCGAATTATCAATGTTAGAATTAAATGAGGCTTTAAACAAATTAATTAAAATAGCACAAACTGAATCATTTGAAAAGGAAATAAGTTCTTTAGTAAAAAATAAATCTGTTTTCAATAAAAGTAAAATTAAATCATTGGATCCGTTTATCGGTAAGGACAGTTTATTAAGGGTAGGTGGTAGGCTACGAAAAGCGCCTCTGCACTTTGATCGAAAATTTCAAATTATCTTACCGTATAAACATAATCTGAGTAAATTAATTATTCAAAATGAGCATCATTTACAATTGCATGCAGGTCAACAGGCTACGTTAAATTCTGTAAGACAATATTATTGGCCAATTAATGGCAGGAGGGCAGTACGAAGTGTTATTTCGAAATGTATGACATGTTTTAAATGTAAACCTGTCTCATCTTCTCAAAAAATGGGTGATCTGCCCCTTGATCGCGTTAATCAGCCCATCAGGCCTTTTCATGTTTGTGGAACTGATTTTGCAGGTCCGTTTCTTATAAAGGATGGGAAATTAAGGAATCGCGCTATAATTAAAGCATATATGTGTATTTTTATCTGTTTTGCCACTAAGGCGGTTCATATTGAAGTGGTTAGCGATTTATCCACTGAATCTTTTTTTAATGCCTTTAAGAGGTTTATTTCGCGTCGAGGTATATGTAAGCGGGTGTATTCTGATAACGGTACTAATTATGTGGGCGCTAGCAATCAAATTAAAGAGTTATTTGAATTAGTATCTAATATTTCGGACAATGAAAAATTTTCAAGGTTTTGTAATGATAATAAAATTGAATGGTTGTTTATACCTGCTAAATCGCCTCATCAAGGAGGACTGTGGGAAAGTGCTGTTAAATCAGCGAAATTTCATGCTAATCGTATTATCGGAAATTATCATTTGACATTTGAGGAACTTTCAACTATATTTTCTCAAATAGAAGCAGTTCTTAATTCTCGTCCTCTTACCGAACTCTCCCATGATCCTTCAGATTTAACCCCATTAACACCTGGTCACTTCCTTATTGGAGCCCCACTCACCGCTCTACCAGAGATGAATATCCAGGAAGTTCCTGACAACCGTTTGCCCAAGTATAGGCTTATCCAGAAAATGTACCAACATTTCTGGTCCCGTTGGTCCCACGAGTACCTTTCTACTCTTCAAAGGAGAAACAAATGGTCTAATTCCTCCAGCAATCTAAGTGCTGGTCACTTAGTTTTATTGAAGGAAGACAACATTGCCCCCCTACATTGGAGATTAGGGCGCATTATTGAGACTCACCCTGGCACGGATGGTATTGTTCGCGTAGTGAGTGTCAAAACTTGTTCGGGTGTAGTTAAAAGGTCTATTCAAAAAGTGTGCGCTTTACCAGTGAATTCTGACCTTTAAACTTTATATACAATTTTTTCTGTTTGATAATTATTTATGTTTTACTTTATGTTTTATGTTGAAAGGCAATCCTTTCAAGGCTGGCGGCTATGGTTCGGCCTCATTTGACTTTTTTATTTTTTTTAATTATAATATCGTATTTTTATATAATTTGGCAACCTCGCATATAAAATATTATCGGTAGCAGGGGATGTCAAGCAGTTTTTTGTTTTTTAATCATTGTTAACTGATTTGTCATATTGTCAAGATGTTTAATAAAGTTATTAGTAAGTGTTAGAAAATGTTTTAATCATCAAAAAATATATAATACAAAGAAAGTACAGTCCACATTAATCCCGAAAGGGACACGAAAGTTAAAACAACACACATATCACTAAATTGATAGGTTGAATCACATTATTCAAACCAAAAAAAGAAAGAAAGAATACTAAGTAATAAGCTGTCACTAATATACTTCTTTAATGATGACAAATTGATTTACTTTTTTTTATTATTATTAAACGCCCATTCCAAATTTAGTGCTAGTTTTTTTTTAAGGTAAAAATAGTTATTACTTCTCGAATTAAAATCATGAACTTGATTAACTCTCAATAAGAACTTGTGAAAGTAATTGGGTAGCAATTTGTTTATATTAGATAGGTAGGGGAAGAAAAGGCTTCTCTAAAAGTTATCAAGCCGTTCCTACAAAGTCCTAGCCTGTATATTTATTAAATCCTAACCCGCCCGCCCCCAAATCTCTTGGAATATTTCGCAAATTTGGTTTTCTGACTTTTAAATGGAAATCTTGTTGTCTCCACCCCTCTAATAAATTATATTTTGTTAAAATGTAGTAAATTCAAGCTCTGAAAAGAAAAAAATTCCCATAGAAGGCAAATTTAACCTTTAAAATAAAAATCTAAAAATCCCAATACCCCTTAAAGATTTGAAACGAATGTATATGAAAGTAATTGAATTTCTTTGTTTTCGAATTTAGTAAATTAATTTCACCTAGAAACAACTAAGAACTATTTTCGATTTATCTTCAAGTTCGACCTTCTAGATAATGATTTGATTGCTACGGGCCATATTCAGCCCAGGCCCCCGTTCAATAATGAGAAATCGATAAAATGTTGCTAATTACCCAATTCTTTTATAAAAAGAATCGGGAAAATGTATGTTCGTACACGGTTGGTAAAAGGAAACTAATGTGTCAAAGTTTTTGCGTTAATCTAGATATATAGCATATACGGGGTAATCAAAAGCTTGCCAAATTCGAAGAAATCTATTTTTGACGTATTTTAAACTAACACAAACTAGAATTTTCTAACTCAAGTGGTTCGCGAGAAATTGTTGTTGCGCTAGCTTAACTGTTAAGCTGGTACAACCCTTCTATAACTTTTCCCCGAAAAGTTTATGGTAATTTGAACAGAGCGCGAAGTCTGGACCAATAAAAACCGATAATTTAAATAGAGCGCAAAGTCTCAACAAATAAAAAATTAATTTTTATATAAGACAGGTCTAAAAGCTGAACCTTGTGGTACACCACAGCTAAATGATACAATATTCCATTTGTTTTTTGTCTGTCAAATAATTTTTTAAACCCAAAACACTATTTTCTCCCAAAATTAGAAAATAAAAAATAAAACAAAACATTAAAGCCCATTCCCGATAAACAAAACCTTTTTCTTCGAAAAGAATTAGACAATTCAGGCTAACTAGAAATCTTGAGACGCAGATAATTTTTCAATTTCACCGAGTTTATTCAGAAAGTGTATATATTCGCAAGTTCGAAAGTTTTTTTCTCGCAAGAAAATTACTTCGCAACCTCAACGATTAGGTGCACAAAAAGTAAATCGTCGGATTTCTGTAGAATCACGAGATTGATAAATGAGCGAAAAGATTCTACCCATGGAAGTTTTTCCACTTTTTCGACCTTGTTTACAAGGCAACTTAACAGGTAAAAGCTTTAAGGATTTTCAATTTGCACGCCCAAATTGAATGTATTTACTTTAAGTGCTTGTTTGTATTTATTTATAGATCTGTTGAGGCTGCTCTAGTTGTTTCAATACCAAATTACGGGGAGGGTGTTTTACATACAAGGTTCGTCTGAAAAGTTTTGAGCCTCAACATGAAGTTACTCGGCGAAACCATTCTGGTATTAAAATGGTATAGGCTCTGAGTGTAAGTTTCAGCCATTTTGGACGCTCTGTTAGTGTTTGACAGTAGCGTAGCCAAGGGGGGGGGGCGAAACTTAATAATTAGTTGTCTTTTAATCTTTTAATCTTATCTTAATAATTAAAAATTGTTGTTAAATAAAATAATGTATTTAAATAGCCTTCATTGTATACAGGGTGACCCAGAGTTAATCGGTAAATCAGGATCGGGGTTTCAGGAAAAAAATAAGATTTTTATTTCCGAGTTTTTAATTTTTTTCTCAAAAACTAAGCGAGATACGAATAAAATTGAAGAAGCAAAAAATTTGTGTATTCAACTGTTTAATCCAAGAAAAGTAACGAACATACAAAAAACAGCGGCGTACAATGATTTGTCCCAATATCAATTAAATTACCTTGTGGAACGTCACTGGAATTAATAATTTAATTCTAATAATATTTAAATTATTGCCGCAAATAAGCGTGCCAAGTTTTAACAAAATCAACCAAATTGTTTTTTGAGCAATTCATAAAAAACTCTTGTTCTAAAATCAAAACAAATTAGGACCCAGGATTATGGGAATAAAAAATCTTATTTTTCCTGAAAAACCGATCCAGAACGTTTGACGGTTTAACCTTAGGTCACCCTGTATATTTATCCTGTCCCTGTCATTTACCAAAGTGAAAAGATGGAATGCTGAATTAAACATTGTCCTATCACCAAATCAGTGTTTTTGCGTTGATTCATAACTATAGATGAAACTACACTTCATCAGCAGAGAAGGTGATGGTGACTGTTTTTTACTGAAATCAGAAATTGCACAAAAATGCTCTATTTGAAGAAGAAAGTGCTGTTGCTGCTCACAGTTCTGTCGTCGCCATGTCCAAAATTCACGAATTGCACTTGAAATTAGTTGATCACCCATCATATTCACCAGATCTAGCTCACAGCGACCTTTTTTTGTTTCCTAAGCTTAAAGGTTCGCTTGGAGGACATACATTTTAAACGAACGAGGAAAAGGCTCGCTGAAAAAAGTGTTATTGACTTAAAATTACGTTTGACCGAACAAAATTACAACGATAGAGGCTGATATGTTGAATTGCAGAATTACAGAAGTTACAGGAATGGAAATTAATTATATATCGTTGCCTACATAAAATGATATAAAAAATATCACCTAACAGGAATACGGTTTTTCAATTTGATTGCTTTCAACCGTTTGAGCTGTCAAACTAACTGTCAAACAGCATGTAACAATCAAAATTGATACAATTAATATGTAAACATATGGTTTTAAGGTTGCTCAATTCAAGTTGTCAAAGAGACGATATTGACAGTTGACAGCTGTCAACTAGCTGTCAAACAACAAGCAATAATCAAAATTGATTAATCCACATGTAAATATATGTTTTTGAGGTTGCTGAATTCAAAACTGATGTCAAAAAATCGATATTGACAGTTTACAGCTATCAAACAGCATGTAGCAATCGAAATTGATAAAATTGACATGTAAGCATATGTCTTTAAGGTTGCTTAATTCGAATCTGATGCGAAAAAGACGATATTGACAGTTGAATTCTATCGTTAATTAAATATTTGACTGTACATGTTAATGTGTCATTACATTACATATTAATTTCATCAATTTTGATTGTTACATGCTGTTTGACAGTTAGTTTGACAGCTGTCGAAAACATAACAGGGCACTTTTTTTAACGCCGTAAATACTAAACTTTTGAAGAGATTACCTTTTTAAGTAGTAAGTAATGTTAAATCCGTGGAGCTTTGGAGCTCCGTAGTAGCCGAAATACGCAAAATTGAGCTTTGTGCCCATTGAGACTTTTGCTCAGGATGCTGAAACGAACAACATATCCAGCAAGGAGAAAAAGTAGGACTTCATTTCTATTGTTAAAATTATGAGTACGAGACATCTTCAGGAATCTTATAATAATTAAATATACTCGAAATGTTTGCTTAAAAAGTAAACTTCTTCTGTAAGTATTTTTATTTTTTTACTCTATAGATGGATTTGTCTGTATCAAGCAGAAAACTTTAAACGACACGTTATCGATTATATGTTATTAGTTCGTACGCAGTAGATGTCGCTAGTAGGAACGAATTTCGTTCTCTAAAATCACTAAAAAAAGGTAACTCTTTCTTTATGATTTGTAGGAAGTAGTGACACCTATCGGTGAATGACCTTTGCGCTTTTGATGTATGTTTGTTTAATTTTTAGTTGAATATTTGCTTAACTTTGAAAACAAAATAGTTGTTACTATCTATTTTTACTGCTATAATTTGATAGTAATTCGTCAAACAAAAGAGAAGCCAAATTCCACCATTTTTTAAATAACACACAAATTTCAGAATCAATCAAGATCCCGTTGAGTGGCCACCGCGATCACCAGATATAAATCCCGATGTTTTTTTGTAGAAACATTTAAATCTGGGGAGTTACAGAATTTAAAATCATTTTATTTTTATATTGTTTTTTATTTTTTGATTATTTATACACATACAAGATGCCTACTTTTTATTAATAATTTGTTTACTCTACAATAAAATCAGAAAAATAAAAATTACAATAATTCTTAAGTTATTAGAGTCTTTGAAAATCTTCTGCCTCACCAGGAAAAAATACTTTGACTTGTTAGAGTTTTGTAGATCTTAGAAATTGGCCTACTATTCCCTAAAAAAAAATAAATATTATTATTATTATTATTATTATTATTACACATTAAGGGCATACCTATTATGCCCAAAACTAGAGATTAAACAATTGTGGAAAAAAAAATTATTCTAGGTATTAAAAATTCTGTTGTTACTTAACATAAAATTTGGAAACAATGTCAACGAAAAACTGAGAAAAAATATTTAATTTCAATATCAAAACGTCGCCAGAATTGAAAAATTTTATAAAGAAATATAGAAGTTACAGGGTGGTTGGCTAAAAGTTTTACTCACTCTAACATATCATCTGAAAAACAGACAACGCTCAAATGGCCGTCAATATCATTTTCTGTCAACGGCCTTACTTGTACTGTCACCGAATTATCGTAAGCTCCAGAAGACACCAGTCGTACTGTTGTGGTGTCACATGCTATAGTTTCTGCATACCTTCCTATAAACAAAAATGGAAAAATTCATCGGAAGAAAATGATAATGTAGGGGAAAGTCGGCGGTATCGGACAGTGTCTAATTATGGCGAATCTTACATATGACAGCACCTGTCAAGCGTTAGGCGTCTTCATTTAGACGTTAAAAGTTGAATATTTGCCATCTTGATTAAATTATAAGAAATCTAGCAATAACTCTGAAATACGTAACTTTAGGTATAGGGAATGCTAATACAGATCGAAAGAGAATAAAAAACTGATTCAGGCGTGAATATAAAATACAGGCAGGGCCGGCCCTACAATGAGGCGAACGGAGCGGTCGCTCCAGGCGCCGAGCCCCAGGGGGCGCCAAAGCCGTGCCATGTGAATAAAATTCCATGTACGTCAGAAGTTTTAATCAGGTGATGTAGCATTGCAATACCAACGGGCATAACGATTTTGAATCGATAAATTAAACACAAAGTTAAGATGTCGAGATCTTCCAAGTTCCATGCTTGCACGCATAACTGATATTAGGGATAATCAAAGAGGCGCACACGGGTCCAGAATGCCTCCGTGACAGACAGTCACACATAGACTCAAAGATGTTCACACAAACATACCCATTTCGGTCCGCTTCCTTTATCACACTGTCACACACGGTCACACAGACACACAATCACTCAAACAGACACACAATCACTCACACACACACATTGTGTGGCCGGCTCTGTATACAGGGTGTTTCATTTGAAATTATCGACTTATTGAAAATATGAACATTGGACGCTCCATTCTAGACACCCTGTATAAAATATCGCATTTGACGTTTCATCGTATGCTAGAAGGATATTCTCACAATCTCTGTATAAAATTTGAAATTAATAGCTTAAGAACTAAGCCAGATACGGAAACTAAAGTAAATGCGTGTTTTTCAAAAATTTTTACAAAAATCTCAAATATCTCGGAAACTGTTAAACTTAGACATGTGGTATGTTAATAATTTTTTGTTCAAAATTTGATGCTGAATCCAAAAATAAAAAGAAAAATGTCATTTGAAATAACAAAATTTCAAATTTCAAATATCTATAGTTCTCTATATATGACACACTCTGTATCAAACTTTAAGTGTTTTTATTTTCAACTTATTGATCAGATATTTTGGTCACAACTTTTGATGGTTCAGATCTTTCCATTTAGCAGTTAAATAAGACGCGCATTGTATATTTTATTGCATCAGTCATGTAGAAGAGCCATTTTGCACTTGAAAGACTGTTGTGAAATTATATAAACTTTATAAATTTCCTTAATCACGACATTCAATTCACCATAGAATAAGAAGCTCACAAACTTCTTAATTACTTGAAAATTAAGGTTAAAATGAGGTGACAATAGCTCGAAATTCACCGAATTGAAGCATAATCATACACATCAGTTCTTCAAATTATTGGAAAATTAAATGAAATTATCAAACTTTGATTGTTTAGTGCACTGTTTAGTCACAAATCCAGAACGAGTGAGGAGTCGCGTCATATTTATCATAAAAGTATTTAAAAAAAACTTTACCAGGCGAGAAAAACTGTGTTACTACAGAATTATCGCTTTGCTCTTAACCTTTTTCTAGAAGACAATTTTAAAATACTTTTCCAGTAAAAATAAAAAAAAATAAATACAAATCCTCTAGTTATTAATCATCAAAAATTGATATGACATGGAATTCTTTTTTTGGAACAGTTGTCGCGAACAATACCTATTATCCTACCAGTGTTTTCATTGAAATATATAATTCCCTCTTTTCACCTTGGTCTGTCCTATTCTAGAATATTTAAATATTTACTCGAAATAATGGGTATGCTTAATGAGAACGTTTTGATGTCTCCAGGGCAGAATCAGTATATTTATAACAGATGAAATTCGTAAAAGGGAAGTAATAACCAAGTAGAAAACTAACTCTAATGAGAGCTGAACTAAAACGTAATTAATTTGTACGAACGCCTATTATACAAAGAAAATATACCGTTGTATCGTTGTAATACTGACACTGAAAACTTTGCAATGTTTTCAAACGAAAAATAGCTAAAATTTTGCTAAAAAAAATAATTTATAATGAATTCTTTCTTTTTTTACTCCGCAAAACCTAATATTTTTCTGTAAACCTACTAAATGAATATTTGATTTACCTGGTTTCGAATTTAGTCCACAAAAAGAATCGGCTACTTGTATATACTTGTTGTCCAAACCAAGGGATCCGCCTACTTCGACATAATCATCCAGACCACGCTTTACGCACTGAAAAATTAAAAGAATATTTTGTTATGATTTTTCAAAATCGTAACTTTTTTGTTATGATTTTTCCAAATCGTAACTTTTAATTAAATAATGTTTTACTAATAAATTTATTTGGTTATTGTTCTAATTTAGAATTTTAAATAATATGGTTATGATATTTCAAAAAATGTAAAATTTTAATAATTTTAATAATAAATTTTTTTATACCACCACGACTATGCTCAATTTTATATCTGTCAATCTTCCAATCTCAGGGATTCTTTCAAGTTCAAGTTCTTCTGACTACTGATAGTTTCTGTATTTGCAAAAATAAAGTGTTGTTTCAAATTTAGAATGATTTTATTTAATATAGATTCAAAGAAAAATTTATTTATACAAAACAGACTATTTACTATTAAGAATTACATTCACGCCACACACACTCAATGATATCTTATATCTAGAAATTCAAATTTTACGCAATAAATTTTAACTTGGTTAAGGTTGGCACACCCGAAATACAGTGATGAAAATGTTAGTCTTAACCTCACAAATGCATAACCACACTGTTTGTTTCTGGTCTGCAGTATGTTGTAATTAATTATAATGAATTTATACCTTGTGAATGTTCCTATTCCTTCTTCTTTCTCGTGCAACAGTGAGGAGTTATAACCAGATTTATAGTTACGTGTTGTTTCCACTTTCTGTGGTTTTTTAACGAAATTGATGTCCCGATGATTTCGGCAACAAAACAAACAACCTCCAGGTAAGTTGTCTACGTGTTATTTAATATAATCACTTACTAAATATAAACAATTCGCCGAAATAATTTTCCTCCAGAATATAAACGTACTTTTCCAAATTTTATAATTTTTCTTAATAAGTTTTTTTTTTCAAAATTAATTTTCTCAAATTCTCCTACCAAACTCCTTCTACCATTTCTTTTGATAAACTAATTTTTTTATAAACTTTTTAAATTCAAAAATCTTCTTAATTTTTTCTATCAAGAAAAAAAACTCTCTTCCTAATTTTTTTTTTAACTATCTCCCAACTAACTAACTTTCTTTTTTTCTGTTGCTATGTTACCCTTTTACGTCATGCAGAAATTTTCAAATTATTTCAAACTTTTGATTATGTTATACTTTATTTTCGTTTTTATGTATTTTAAATTTCATAATTTCTCCTATAACAAATAAAATACTTTCCATCTATATTCTGGTGTTGAATTCTCTACATTTTATCAATTTATAATTTAGTTACTAAATTTGGTATGCTGTTATTTCATTTTAAATAGTTGTCACAACCCTTATTTCATTTTGCTATACAGATTGTCCTATGATTATTTTTTTATTATAAAGATTGTCCCAAATTAAAATGTTAATAAAATTTTGAATTCTGAATATGATTTAATTTTGATTTTAATTTTTTTAGGTTACTATCAGAGCTTTATTATGAAGGATTTTTCTAATAATAAGGATCTCACAATAAATCAATCCCTTAGGTAAGTTCACCTTTAACGTTTGTCCTTATCTATAAAATATTATTTTGTTTATTTTTCTAAATTGTATTTTAATAATATGGTTTCTTTATTTTTAGGTGACGTTCATTTTCTTTTAGCTGACAAAATAATCTTAAGAAGAAATATAGGATTGGGCATAGTCTTGGTATTTATTTTCTTCAATTTATAATTTAATTTTACCTAAATATTATAATTTTGATAATGTTCAATTTCCATTTCATTTTAAAATATTAAATTCCATTTCAATTTATATTCACTATTGGAAAAATCGTGCTAGCACTATTTTGCGCTCCGCTCCCCTTAAGTGGCCAAATTATCTTAATTATTGGCGTTCTACGATCTTCACTAATTCGTTTTTTATTCTCTCTTTTGTTATTTCTTTTACTTCTTTTGGAAACCATCTCTGTCGCTTGAATTTTGCTTTTCTACCTCTGTGAGGATCCAGCTCTCGGATCTATGGGTCAATAATGGTTTGAAGAATGTAAAACTAAATTCCGAATAATTATTCAACTTGAAAACGAATAATACGCGTATAAAGAGTGTGTTACTATTTGGATTACCTAAGCATTATAATAAAGGGTTGATACGAAACTTGATCAAAATATAATCGCAAAGTTGCGGGTCCAGAGATTAAAGTAGATAAAGGGAAGGAACAACAATTTGGTTGGCACCTCGCTTGATCCTTAATAATCTTCTGAAAATGTATGTATAAATTCTCTACTCTATACCAGACTAATAAAATTGCAACAAAATGTGTAAAGCCAACTAGTGGAGTCGATCTGGCAGAAAAAAACCCGATAAACGAAGTCGCTCTTTTCGGAAAAAATTTTTTGTGAATTCATAGATTCGAGGTCCCTCTTTCACGTGATCACTATATGAAAGCTAAGGGAGGTGTGGGGTGGGATTAACATCTTAATATAGATAGAGCTTTGGGGTAAAAAAATCTTCAAATAGAACAGATTGCCCTTGAAAATGATCCTAGCATGAAGTCACTAACCCTATCTCTTGCCCTTCTACAGTACAAAACGCGTTCACCCCCCTCCCTCTCTTCTCGATTATCGGATTGAGTTCTTGTACGGCTCAACTCAAAGAGAAAAAAATCCGCAATCGATGGCGAATAAAAAATTTTCCCCACTTTACTCTTTGGTTGCGAAAATCGAAAAATAAAATTTTCAAAATCCGAAATTCTGTAGCGGTGTCCTCATGAAAAAGTTTGCCATTTTGCTAACCCGGATTGGTCAAAAATTAAAAAAGTTACCTCGAGTCAAAGATTAATCAGTGTTTGCCCTCCTCCCCCCCCCCCCCCCCAAATTAAACTAGCTAATTGAAATTTGGACACAATGCTTAGGTCACGACTATCTATTGGAGGAAAAAAATCAAGTCTCGAAGTCACTTTCTTCCCTGCGAAAAACGCGAACATGGCTCTAGGTGTGTTCTCGCCGCGGCGAAAATCCGTTTACTTTCAAATCGCAATATCTCGAGAACCGCTAGACCGATTTAGACGATTTAATCGCCGCTAGATGAATTTTAGGGCTTTATCAATTGTTGGCTAATTACAATTTAGGTCTGTCCCAACCTCAAGTTGTTTTTCGTCCTCCAACGAACATTATTTAATATTAATTATCCCTTTAGTCGATAGCTTGTTATATGCTAATTCGTAAACGTATAATCTTCTTGTTGGTGCATTGTGCATAGCCCATTATGGACCTATTTCAATTATCCATTTGTTCAAACAAAATGTTCATAGACGTTATTGGAGTTACCAATTAGTTAATCCTACAATGTTTCCTGTGTTTCCTAATCCCTCGATTCTCTGTATATGTAAAGGCTAATCTTATGTAAGAGCCAATAATACGATTAGCAAATATTTGGATGATTTGTCTAATATCACAGATCCAGATATGGATCAGAGAGACGCAAAATTGATAAGAGCGGCCTTTATGTGTACAGGTAATTTCCTAAAATGAAAATTACGTTGGTGTATATGACATTGAGTTAGATTGTCATTGCTCCCGCAGCTTTTCATCGGTAGGCGCTATCGACAGTAGCGGCTCGTGATCATAATATAACCGTGTTTGGAAAATATACAGGTTTAAAATCCTTCAGTAGTTTGGAGTTTGGCTAGATTGGTCGCGCTGAATCTAACCATAGCCACTCAAATCGCCCGACGTAAATCCTCTAGATTTTTTCGTATGAGGTCATTTAAATTCACTTGTTTAAAACGTCGAAGTGTTAATGATTGAAATAAAAAAATTCGCTGACACAATTTTAGGTAATCTATTGTTCTGGGTAACTTGATATCACTAAGTAAGAGCGTAAACAGCATTTACTATAGACAAGAGATGGTAAATGGATTGCAGCGTGATAAATATGGCGCTTTGAAGGCATTGTCATCATTAATTCATCCTTATTTCCAATTTAATAGTGACAAAGTGGCGTAATATCGATATAAAAGCAGCTTACATAGGTATAAAAACAACAACCGCCTGTTTTTTTACGAGGTGAGTTCTCCGGAAATTTAGTTATTTATTTTCGCCGTATTTTCGTAAGTCTCTTTATCCCTATTCAACCTATATGACCGTTCTTTCAAAAAAAAAAGCCCTAGCCATTGAAACGGCTCCATGATACTGTAAATTACTTTTTTTACGTTTTGTTCTGTATACCTTGACTTTTTTTTTGAATTTAAATGTAAATTGTAGACAAAATTACATCCAAACAAGAACTTTTTCGATTTTAAATTAAAACACGAAAGCTTCGTCTTTCAATGTTTGAAAAGTTTAATTGCAGACTAAAAAAACTGTAAAAGCTCCATCCACCTACCTGAAGCTTAGTTTCGAATTATATTTAAACATCAAAAATGTTGTTTTAATCGAATTTCCCTTTAATGTTTTGGTCGAAGAAAGAAAGAAAAATAAATTACGTTAATAATATCCTGGGGTTAAAATTAAAATAAATTAGAGAAAGTTTTAGGTACGATAAAATTTAAAAATTGTAACCTGCAAATAATCCCGTAAACCGTGAATTTATTTTTCTTGCTATAAAAAAGTATCATGCAGAAATACCTGTGACCGAACCTTATGAATGATGCCTGTTTCCAACTGATATCCCCTCTCCATACTGGGTGTTACACCTACATCTAAAGCTTCTATACTGACCGAAGCTGGGAAAAGGGTGCTGAGGCTGCAATTGACTCTTCTGCCATAATTGTGCATGGTATAGAAAGGTTCGAAGACGTCGGATTGAAAGAAAACGTTGCAAGCTATAAAAAAAATTATATTTATTGAAATGATTTAGTAATAAGTTTGCCAAGAAAGCTAATGCCCAGTTCCCAGAGAAGAAGATTGACCAAAAGCTCGCAAAAAATGTGATATCGATGAAACTTGGCACTTAAGTACTTGAAAGGGTGTAAAAAACGATAAAAAAATCTATGCTAATTTCGAAAATTTGGTTTTTCCATTATATCTCGAACAAAAAATAAAAATTTCGAAAAACTAATAGCACCACGTGAAAGATCGGAAAATTTTACTAAAAATTATATTATAAGATATTTAAAAAAAAATTAAAAATAAGAAAGCACAGATTTTTTTATCGTTTTCTGACAACTGGGCTATAATATGAAACGAAAAATCTACTTTTTATCATCATTCATAAAATTATTTGGATTTATTTTAAAAATTTGTTAGGAAATAATTTTCAAACTAGAATATTCGAGGATACAAAATGATTTCCGAATTAAAACTGATATTTTACAGCCCAGGCAGTCTAACTCAGTTAGAACTACATGAAAAACTACCATGTTTTCCCCAAATTCATTATTCCCAGCCCTTCCGATAAACTGAAAAAAAATTGGGTAAAAATTATGTCACTTTATATTTTGATGGTAGGCTATTAAAAAAATTTTTAAAACACGATAAAAAAGTAATTTAGATGATCAAACATAAGAAAAAAAATGGACTTTTTTTAAGCAAATTGTTGCTAACATCTTCGGTAATTTTTTTCTCAAAAACTATTACGTTTTACGAAAAGTAAAAAAAATCAATTTTTGCTTCAGTAAATTTTTGGAAATTTCTGAAAAAATTCTGACGTATTCCTTAGCTCATTCTAAACATTTTTTATTCTTTGATTTTTTTCGAGAAACGTAATAGTTTTTGAAAAAAAAATATTAACACCTTGGGAAACAATTTTTTGTGCAAAAAAAATTACTATTCAAAAACTATTGCGTTTCACAAAAAATTTCAATAATTAAAAAGTGCGTAAAATCAGCCAAAGAATATGTCTGAATTTTTTCAAAAGTTATTTTTAACTTTTTCAAAAATTTACCACAACACGAGATCTACTTATTTAGAACATTAAATATAAAAAGAAAATAACTAACGTGTAGGATTTCTAACAAATCTGACATTGAAACTGAAATTAGTTCCTCTAGCTGGCATCCTGTACTGTATCAGGGCCACATTTTGAGAACTTGAAAATACTCTCTTGATTTTTCTTTGTCCACAGAATTCGTTGAATCTCGCTCTTAAGGGTTTATGGTGATCTCTAGAGCTAGGGAAAAATTCTCCCTTCAGTTCCCATCCGTCGACTACCTGAAAAATTAAAAAATGCCTTAAGTTTCGTTCAAGAAAACAAGAAAAAACCAAATACTAGATATCATAACCACCTCGTATAAATTCTCCACCAAAGCAGAAAAGCTTTCAAAACAAAATTTTGAGCGTATAACTTTCAAGTATCCATGTGGAAAGTTATAAATTGTTAAAACAGAAAGCAAGGCCAACGTATTTCTAATTAAAAACTATTTCACAAACATATGTGGTTCTGTGTGGTAATTAAAATGTACCCAAAATCAAGATATTAAACCAAAAGTTTGTGTACTAGTCTGTAGATATGAATCTTCTAGCAAATTTACGTATTTCTCGCATCATTGATCAGACTCTAAAGCCGCCAAAATGTATTCTATTTTTGTCCAAAACAAATCCGGCAACGGCCAATATTAACAAAGACCCAAAAAAAAATGATTGTTCTCCAACCAAATTTAAAAAAAATAATTAAATCAACATCCATGGAATTGGCGAAATGAAAAAACAAACAAAATTTAATCAGCTTACAGCTTACCGAAACAAGTCCCCCGTTTTCACATGGCACGTCCAAATAATTGAAACGAATTTCGATATTTTGGTCTGGTTCTCCAAAAATATATACTCCACAGGCTTGACCATCCACTGATAACGCTTTGTGGTAGAAGTCACCTTCTTCTGATGTCATATGTATGCATTCTGAAAAAACAATAATTAATATTAAATTTATCAGAGAAAACTTGGTGGTGAGGTGGGTGAGTAGAGAAGCAACAAACGAGGTACATTTTCTAAAAGCCAAGTGAATAATAGACGTGTTTGTTCTAGACATTTTATAACAGGTATTTTTGGCGATCTTTTATATATACATTTTTTTATTATTACTTGTGTAAATTTTCGGTAAACCTGCTCTGTTAAAACACTAGTGACAAATTTTTGACAGAAAAATGTGGTTTTTTAAATTTAATTTTACCAGGTGATATTGTTTTAGCCGACAGGGGTTTTTTAATTCAAGATTCTCTACAAATATTAGGTGCGAATTTAAATATATCAGTCTTTACAAAGGGAAAAAATCAACATATAATATTGCCACTGTACGAATTCATGTAGATCGAATTATTGGTCTTTTAAAAAAAAGAAGATTTTTCATGAAACAATACCAATGAGTATGTTGTCTAAAAAAAGAAATGGTGTACAGTGCATTTATAAATATGTGTCCCTCGCATTTTTTTTCATAATTTATTTTATTTTATGAATATATAAACATCTAATATTTACAATTTGTTTTATTTGTATTATTTCTGTATATTAAACAAAATTTTCATAATTTGGCTAAAACACTATGAACAGCCCTGGCCTCATACTGCTTATTGAGACAAATAATTACCGATGGCGGCGCCACAGTCGTCGATCAGCTGTTCACACGAAACGCGTAATTTTTGGTAAATAGTGCATTAAATTATACTGAGTGAATGGTTTATTTGTAATATTTTAAGACTTTTTGTGATTGTTTGAGGTTTTTGATTTGGAAATTACCATAATATACCCGTACATGTAAGTATTTAGACTCAATTGAACCTGTTTTTTGTGTCGTTATTCTAAAATTGACGATATTTATTTAGCATATCTTACGTTTTTCAGAAATTTATTGTTTACTTCTGTTTCTGTGTGCTTTTTTTGTGTTTCAGGATGAATATAGCCTAGAGGTATTATCATCTTCACCTCTACTAATATAGAATGATATTAAAAGGGAGCTAAATCATATGCCAAAGAAACATACAACAGTTTTCTGCTGATAAATTTTATTTCAATTTTTTGAGGATAATAATTGTAATTGTAAAAGTGATTTAAATAAAAAATGATTTCTAAGAACCTACTTTTGATTGATTTATGGTAAAATATATCCTATTCGTTGTTTCAAAATTATTTTTTTAAATCAATATCAAATTAAAATATAAAAAATTAAGAAAATTTTTTCTTGGCTTAAAACACTTCATAGGCCATCAAATGTATCTGTTCCAAAATTTTTTGTTTTGTTTATCTACTTTGTTTTTTTCAAAATAAACACAAAATGTATATTTTTTAATCCTTTATTTTAACATAAGTTCAAAGCTAACTTTGAATTATTCAGTTTTAGTAGTATTTAACATTTTATTATAATAATTCATTACTAATTGTAACTGTATAATTATTGAAAACAGGTGTTGTACAAGAGGGGAACATAATAATGGTATTTTTAAAATTATGATGTGACAAAGGTTTTATTTTACTGAATATTACCTTTAGTTGAAATATCAGCAATGATGTGCACACCTAATTAGATTTTAAGTTTACATATATAAAAGTACAACTGTACAGTTTGTAAGGACAAGTTTACTTAGTTTATAGGCAACACTTTGCTGTCTTCTAACTAACCATCATTCCTTGCACATTTAATGGTTTTAACATCAAGTGGCTTACTGGGCAAATGATGTGATGGCACACACTTTTTGCACTACTTGGGTGCTATTTTGTTTGAAATAATTCCTAAAAACATTTCAGTAGTAATCAAGAAATAATCTCAGAAATGCTAATCTTTATCTTACCTGATTTTGTAATATAATCTTCAGATTTAAAATTGATTACACTTTTCCCGGAATTTACGACGATCAACTTCCTCGATAACACCTTTTTTGTTGCTTCTTGGGTGGATCATAATGGAAGTGTAATTCCGGATTTTTAGATTTCCTAGAGGTATAATCCATAAACGCAATAGTTTGTATTATTTTTATTGGGCATTTTTAACGTTTAACTAACAAATAACAGCAAAATACACGAAGCACAAAATCAAAACACACGTTCGACTTGCAGGTAAATAAACAAAATTATGCTTTTCGTGAAGGTTCAAATTAATACCGGTGGTGTCGCTTCAAAGTTGTGCTCGTCTCAATAGGCTTGCAAACTTTTGTAAGCCTTAAGCTGTTGCCCTGAATAAAAACTGTGAGTTAGTATGCAAAATTTATAGAAAAGAGGTTATTCATATTAGTTTCGTTCGCGCTCAAATTCAAATGCTCAAATGTCAAACTGCAGATAAACAAACAAACATTACGCGTTTCGGGCAGTTCAAATTAATACCGCTAGATCGCATAAAATTGTGTTCATTTCAATAGAAATCTAATTTTCATCCAAATGCTACGTCTAGATGTCGTCCTTATCCGAGAATCGGTAACTATGCAACCGCAAATGCACAGATGTATTTCATGCTGCCTAACAATTTCTTTAGAGCGGGTTGTTCAGCGAAGACGTAAGGGGCGAGGATTTCGAGGTTATGTATGAAATTGACAGAGTTGATGGGTATAGAACACTCTTAATAGGGGTGGGTCATTAATCAACGATTTTGAGTGCGTTAAAATACATCATAAATGGTCGATCGACGGAAAATTTATTATATAAAGTGTGGCAGATCCCTTATATAGATAACAAAGCGTCAAACAGTAAAAAAAATATATAACTTGGCTGGGATTTGACCTCCACCAAAATTCTTAAGCGTTTAATGATTTTTTATGTACTTCTAGTGAAGTATGCACTAACGCGAATATGCGCTTTATAGTTATTCAAAAATGTATTTGTTCATTTTTCCTTCGAAAGGTGTAGTATCGCGGTATTTTAAGCTGTAAAGTAGCAGCAACTTTGTTACATAATTAATCTCCAAAATAAAATCAGGTACAAAACTAATTTAAAGTCCTTTACCTCTCTCAGTTACTCCATAATTAACGATTAATCCAGACATCAAAGAAGTTACTATGGAGTTTTCAGAGTTAATTTTAATAAGATGTTAAAGTGACGTGTAAAGATTAACAGCTTATCGAATAAGATAAGGTCGTGATACGATATAAAGCATCTTTAACAGCAAATTAATATCTCATGTTTCATTTTTTTAAGGAATTGTCTTTTAAAGGGACCTCTCAGAACTACCAATTCTGAATGATTGATAATTTACTCTTTTAGATAATTTCTTTGACTTTGGAAAGTTGGGCGCCTCCTTCTAGAACAATTTTTTTTTATTTATTCTAGTAGGCAGGTGTTGGTTGAAAAAATATTAAATGGGTATTAGAAAGAAGCGTGAAATTGAAAATTATTAATCAAATAAGCTTTAAACCGTAATTTATGCCTGTTTAAAAAACATCCCGTTACCCTATTTTAAAGAAAAATATAACACAGCAATAACAGCCAAAAATTAAGAAATAACGAGGAGTTATGTCCTTTCGCTTTTCCCACTTTTCTTAGAAAGAAACTGTATATATACGTTTAACGAGATAATCAAATTTCCGTTTTACAAAGGTCTTTGAACAAATAAAATTTATACTTTTCGGTATTCAACTAATCAGAGTTTTTTATTGCAAATTTTATTTCTATTTTGTGCAAGACCTCTACGATTGGCCTTGCAGAAAATATAGAACAATTTTGTAAAGCATAGCATACCTCGCAACTTTTGCATTACTTGGGATAACTTGGTTTGTTTACCAATGACAGAACCCATACACTTGTTGGATTCTTCTAGTTCTTTATTTAGCAAATAGCAACAACAATACAGTAAGAGAAATGCGGTTTTATAATACAATTATAAATTAAGAGCCTTGTGTCTTTCCTCCACTTAGAACACACAAACGGCACAGCAGTTTCGCTGGAATGTTTTTCTCGAAAACCAGACTGTCCCAGTTCATCTCTCATAACAATTTCAATGATCTTTTTGACAATGGGTAGAAGATTAACTGATCTTCAGGACGTGCGATGCTACCTTGGCAATGGGTACAATTGTACTAACTTTTAGGTCCAGTGGAGAATGACCTTTAGTGAGTACTAAGTTTATAAAATTTAGCAAAGGGTATCCTATCACACAAAAAAGTTCTTCGAGGTATTTTCATTAATCCGGTGAGGTCATGACTTAATTGTTTGATTAACATAACAACTCCCACCTCTTTGCAGAAGTTAGCTATATTTTTGGTGCAGTCTAGCGGATATTTTTCTCTCCAGACAACATGACGCAATCTAATACAGCTTTGGCAATGCCTGAACAAACACCCTATATACAGACTGTTGCAGGGCCCTTTATAAAAATAAACATATTTTAAAATGCTTGTCTCTTACCTGTAATATGATGTTCTGAGGTCCTTTTTACCCTTTCAGATTTTGCAGGTTTTTGTAAAAGCAAACTTCGTAAGTTTAGAAGACCTTGTGACGACCGCAAAGGCCCGACCTAGAACGAGATATGACACTTTAATGGAATGCTCTTAATATACTATATATAATATAGGTTAGAGTGGAGGTGAAAATACCCTTTTACTAAACTAAAATCTACTCTGTCAAAAAAATGCTTCGTTACATGGGACATTCAAAGCAATAATTAAATTATAAATTCTTAGCTACACTTTTTTTTGGGAATTGCGTCCAACAGAAAACTTAAAATCATCATGTATCAAGTAAAAAAAAGGTAAAATCTCTTTTACCCCTTTGAAATTTTTTCACGGACACCCATGTCGTTTGGGGGGGATTTTTTATAATTTTTTAAAATCCTGCTATAAGGAGTACCTATAGGTATATTTTAAATTTTAGTTCGCTAATTAATTATGAAATGTAATTAATACTGTTTGCAAACTTTCCTCGATATAAAAGGATGTCATTAAAATCGAAATCAAATTTGCTCAAAATCAATAGTTATAATAAAGTCATCATATAAAGTAATTGCCACTTTAGAACTGTGTAAAGTTCTGGAATTATTTTGACCTGTTTTGTATACTATAAACTTCTTTATTCAACAATTCAGAGGGCGAAATTAGCCAGGACTTCCCTCATATTACAAAACAAAGTTTATACAGGGAGTTTCGTGAAAAAACTGACATAATTCAACTGCAGATGGAGGGAAACAACATCAGATGGTGAAAATTTTGGTAAAACATCAATAAAATGCTACTCGAATGATTCCCCTAAAGTGTTATAAACATTTACTAGCAACTCCATTTACCAAATGGTTTAATGAATGGGATTACGACAAAAGTCTTTATCATTTCCTTTTTCTTTGTTTACTTCTAAATAATTGTGCTTATACAACTCTGCAGGTCATCGACCACAACGCTCCCTGGTGCGTGCTTTCCATTACAGTTCTGCAGTTGGAGAAAATTGGATTTATTGTGCTCTAGAGTTTAGTGAAGTTTCCTTAAAACAAATCACTTACGTAGAAGTGCAAGAGAAGCCAATATTGGCAAGGCTTTTCTGGATATATTCAGTTAATTCCACTTTTTCTGACTCTATATCCCAATGGTTATGACTCGCCCTGTATGTAGTTGTTCGTGTATTATACATTTAAATTCTAGTGATAATTAAACGCCTTGTAAATATTTATCAATTACTTAAGAATAAAGTACTAGACTTGAGGAAGATTGCAATCAGTCTAAAATATATCGTTAGTTACTTTTAAGTGTAATATCATTTATAAATTGCCAATTAATTACACAATTAACTCATTAAATTAATCATGGATGAAAGGTTTGATTATTTCCGCATCGTTAAACGAACAAAATCGTTTTAGTTTCTTATATAAAATTCTAATTTTACGAAGAAATCACGTGGAAAATTTGTGTTCGTTCCATTAAATTCCATATTACAAAAGTCTAAGTAGGTCAATTTTCGTGTTAAACATACTTTGAAAAGAAAAGTAATAACCTAGAAAAACAAGATTTATTTATGTCGTTTCGACCTGTTGAGCTTGTTCGGAAAGCTGGAAGGAAAAAGAACAATTTTGACCTCCCAATGCCACATCCAATAAATATATCGAAACTTTATGTCACCAGATTGATTTGTGAATACCCGTACTAATATATAGGGAGCCGCATTTTTGTATTTGACATTGACAAAGTTACCTTGTGGATCCTTCTCTGGTCATTATGGGATAGAATTGGATAGAAGGTTGACTTAAAAAAATGTGACATGTCTTTTGGGATGGTTTTTGATGTTAAATGTCAAAGGGACAAATGGAAAATAAAGAATACTAAAAAAGTAAAATCTTACAATTACTTAATCATCACAAATGGCGCCCAACGTGGGGCTCTAAAATAAAGAGGCAATTAAAATAAAGAATTTAAATAATTTTTTTAAATTAAACCAAAATGGATCTAAGTGAAAACGTTAAAACATGGTCAGAAGGAAAAGGACAAGGAGACAAGGTAATAGAAACGAATATCATTGTAGAGAAACCAATAGAAGCACAGGAAGAAATAGAAATAATAGACGAGATAATAACAAAAGATCAAGAAGAAGAGACAATGATGCAGATGTTAGTTTTTCTAAAGCATATGAAGAGAGGACAAGAAAATCTGAAAGAGGAAATGAAGAGAGGACAAGAAGATATTAATAAAGGACAAGAAAAGGTGGAAAAGACGCTAGAGCACCGAAGAAATAAAGAAGAATAGTGAAAATATTAAAAAAATTACAAATTTTATATCATTACAATATATATTATATTATTAAGAAAGCCTTTTTATATTTTTAACTTTTATTCAAAACAAATATCAGGGTATTTGGTGAGTTCATAAAATATCTGACATTTTTAAAATTAAAAACATTGACAACCTTTTATCCCTAACTACTGTCAAACAAAAAACTCCTTATTACACTATAAAAAAAACTATAACCTAACTTACACACTACATAACCCCCCCCCCCAACATTTCAAAAAATTTTTAAACAGTAAAAATATTTTTAAATTTTTTTTTCATTTTTAGTTTCTTTTCTATCCTATTATTTTATATTTACAACTTTTTTTAATTTCAGCGACGATTACCTAAATTTTGTACATTTCTTTTTTCAATTACTTTATTTGTTATTGCATGTATCTTTGCTTTATCACATTTCTCTTCTTCTTTTTCTCCTTTCTCCTCTCCTTCTTCTTCTTCTTCTTCATAAATTGTAAATAATTTTGTTTTCTTTACCATTACGTTTCTTTTATGACTCACATATTGTTCTGTTTTTAGATTTCTAGCATTTTTCTTTAAATTTTCTTCTAATTGCTTTAAAGCTACTTTACACTCTTTTTTGTTTTCTTGTATGTCCTTCTTATTTTCCTGAATATCTTTTTTTAATTCTTCCTGATTTTTATCTACTCTATTAGCCACTGCATTAATAGCAAATTCTACTTCTTCTCTAATTTCTTATATTTTTTTGTCTGTTTCCTTTTCTTGTTTCTCTAATCTCACTTCAACTCTTTCAAATTCTCTTCTTATTAAAATTATCATCTCCTCATTATTTCTTTTGAATTGATTTTCCATCTCTATTCTTTTATAGATTTCTTTCTATGTTATTCTCCATCTTTTCTTGATTTCTGTTCATAGTAATTAACATTTGCATAATTGGATCTGATCTTCTTCCATCCATCTTTTTGTTTCCACTTCTTAAGTACATTTTTTTTACACGTTTTTATTATTTTCTTTTACATGTTGGCGACATATATTTTAATTATTAAGAAGGCCTTTTTTATATTTTTAACTTTTATTCAAAACAAATATCAGGGTATTTGATGAGTTCATAAAATATCTTACATTTTTAAAATTAAAAACATTGACAACCTTTTATCCCTAACTACTGTCAAACAAAAAACTCCTTATTACACTATAAGAAAAACTATAACCTAACTTACACACTACAATATATTTATCTAATATGCGGTAGTGATAATTCATCATCTGTATTAGTGTCCTATTGGAATATTTCTAGCGTTTTACGAATATTAATTATTTAATTATTATCGTCAAAGAACGTTTCCGAAACTAAATATAATTTAAATTGACGAAAATGGGTTTATGTGAATATGTTAACCCTATTTCATTATTTTGCTTAAATACCCTCTTAATTACGAATAAGTTCGGAACACTGTAAGTGGGTAAATTAAATTCGGTTTCCTGCTCTGATAAACATACACGAAATTCATTATCTAGACCCCAAACAATGTATAAACCAACTATCATGTAGAATTGTTCGAAATGCTGTGCGTTAATTAATAAGTAAATTTTGAGTTTGAATTTTACCTGTTAACCGACAAAAGTAATTAAATTCAGCAGAATTTAAAATTGTTTTAGCTGGTTTACATAAATTAAAACGAAAAAAATTAGGGAAATAAAGAAATGAAATATTTTGCGACCAAAATATTTTACTGGGAGTAATAAAACTGTACAAATGATGTGAAATAAGTAAAATCACAGCTCCCAAGAAATACGACGTTTGAAAAACGAAAGAAAGACTGCATTGGTCTTCACACATCCTTTAGAGATACGATGTGGAGCTGATGATGCACAATAATACCGAAACCGGTCTAAGAATGACAGGCTCCTTTAGTAACAAAATCAAAGTTGTTGGGTTAAGTCCCGAAACGATTCGGGTCCCAACCGCGTCTGGACTTCTGTAATTCAATACCTCTTTGGGCATAAAACGAAAAAATGAGGGAAATGTTTGCGGCGGACATTTAAATTAGAAAAGTATTATAATCGTAAACATTCTATTTGGAAGTTTTAACTTAAATTTAAAGTTCCCGCAACTTATATCAGAATCTAGGGTCTACCACAAGCAGATGTATAGATTGATTTTTTTCCTCTAAGAATAATGATTTAAAAATTGATTTTATTAGGATTAATTTTAAACGGGTGGGTGTCGGGTTGGACCAAATCCGGTTTGATTCATGCAAGGGCGGCTCCAAAAAAGATTGGGGGGGGGGGGGCAACGTCGTCGGCTGTTAGGGTTATATATATAAAATATTTTGGGTTTGTTGATATAAATGGACCTAGAATCTACAAAAAAAATTAAAATTTGGTTTACGCAGAATGAATTTTGTCTAAGAAACAATTGGCAATGTCAAAATTACCGAAAAAAAATGTTTGGGCCATTTTTGAGCAAAAAAGTGAGTTTTTTGGGATATAAATGGACCTATAATCTTCAAAAAAAATTCAAAAAAATTCAAATTCGGTTTACGCAGAATGAATTTTGTATAAGAAACGATTGGCAATGTCAAAATTGCCGAAAAAAAAATGTTTGGGCTATTTTTGAGGGAAAAAGTGAGTTTTTTGGGATATAAATGGACCAAGAACCTACAAAAAATTCAAAAAAATTAAAATTTGTTTTACGCAGAATGAATTTTGTCTAAAAAACAATTGGCAATGTCAAATTACCGAATAAAAATGTTTGGGTCATTTTTGGTGAAAAAAGTGAGTTTTTTGGGATATAAATGGACCAAGAACCTACAAAAAATTCAAAAAAAAATAAAATATGGTTTACGCAGAATGAATTTTGTATAAGAAACGATTGGCAATGTCAAAATTACCGAAAAAAAATGTTTGGGCCATTTTTGAGCGAAAAAGTGATTTTTTTGGGATATAAATGGACCTAGAATTTACAAGAAAAATTGAAAAAAATTAAAATTTGGTTTACGCAGAATGAATTTTGTCTAAGAAACGATTGGCAATACCACAATTATCGAAAAAAAAATGTTTGGGCTATTTTTGAGGGAAAAAGTGAGTTTTTTAGGATAGAATCTACAAAAATAGTTCAAAAAAATTAAAATTTGGTTTACGCAGAATGAATTTTGTCAAAGAAACGTTTGGCAATACCAAAATTATCGAAAAAAAAATGTTTGGGCAATTTTTGAGCGAAAAAGTGAGTTTTTTTATGGTATAAATGGACCTAGAATCTACAAAAAAAATTCAAAAAAATTAAAATTTTGTTTACGCAGAATGAATTTTGTCTAAGAAACGGTTGGCAATACCAGAATTACCAAAAAAAAAATATTTGGACCTAGAATCTACAAAAAAAGTTCAAAAAAATTAAAATTTGGTTTACGCAGAATGAATTTTGTCAAAGAAACGGTTGGCAATACCAAAATTATCGAAAAAAAATGTTTGGGCAATTTTTGAGCGAAAAAGTGAGTTTTTTTATGGTATAAATGGACCTAGAATCTACAAAAAAAATTCAAAAAAATTAAAATTTTGTTTACGCAGAATGAATTTTGTTTAAGAAACGGTTGGCAATACCAAAATTACCAAAAAAAAATATTTGGACCTAGAATCTACAAAAAAAGTTCAAAAAAATTAAAATTTGGTTTACGCAGAATGAATTTTGTCAAAGAAACGGTTGGCAATACCAAAATTATCGAAAAAAAAATGTTTGGACAATTTTTGAGCGAAAAAGTGAGTTTTTCAGGATATAAATGGACCTAGAATCTACCAGAAAAATTAAAATTTTGTTTACGCAGAATGAATTTTGTCTAAGAAACGGTTGGCAATACCAGAATTACCAAAAAAAAATATTATGGACCTAGAATCTACAAAAAAAATTCAAATTTGGTTTACGGAGAATGAATTTTCTCTAAGAAACGATTGGCAATACCACAATTACCGAAAAAAAAAATGTTTGGGTTACTTTTAAGGGAAAAGTGAGTTTTTTAGGATATAAATGGACCTAGAAACTACAAAAAAAATTAAAAAAATTAAAATTAAATGAAGCAAATACAATTATTATTTGTCTATTATTTAATGAAAATAAATGAAATTTACATTTGTGCAATTTTACAAACTACATAGGCAGTTCAATCAAACATTGCACTCTTGGGAGTTCTCAAGAGAATTGAAAAAAACAAAACATATTCTTACAAAAGAATAATAAACCAGTGGGTGAAATACTAATCTTCATCATCAACTTACAATGTTATTTTTCCAAACTAATGAAAAATTGTATAATTGTATCACAACTTACAATAAACTCATTTTGACTCAAACAATAAATTTTTCGAGAAAAACAATGTTTCAATAAATAGAACTCAATCAATGATAAGAATTTGCGATATCCTAACTTATGTTACCATGTTTAAACAACAAACTGAAGTAGAATTTGCAATTATGATAATATTATTTTGTCTAATAATAATAGACGCAATTAAGATACAATGAAAATTCGTTCTTTAGTGAAGAGTTATAGAAAGAAAAAATTGTAACTTGAGTTACAATGTTATTCATATCAGGTGACGAAATATCAATCGTAATGAAATGCTTGCTTATAAAATTTCTACCCTTAAATGCAATTTTTAACAGAGATTCAGCACTTTTTTCGTAGTCTACAGGAATCATCCATAACTTTTTATATAACAAGAATTTTCCTATATAATAAAAAAGTTTATTGAAAATCAAGATTTTGGTCAATTATATTGATTTTTTAACTTAAGGTTTAAAGCTAGTTTGAGTCCCAGTTAAAAACTTTTGTCAAACTTACCGCTCCAGAAATTCCTCCTCTAGCCAAGGCGGCGGTACCAGCAGCAGCACCGCCAGCAGCAACGATCCCAAAACCTGGATACCCTCTAACAGCGACCGCCAGCAGAATAACTACGAGACCGCTAACTAGATAACTCATCCTAACAGGTGTCACTCGAATAAAAAACGAAGGACTCTTTTAAGGATAAAAGGGACACAACGACGCGACGCGTTATGTGAAATCCTTCCGACGACGACGACCGTTATATAGCGTCGCGACGAGCAGCCGTTCTTGCGCCACACACGACACTATCGTTACTCTTTTATTTTTTTGTTAATTCACACCCACTGGAACACTTAGTCACTTCTTTGCGATGTCATTCTTAGGATTGTTTATATAGATGCTTGACGAATTGATCCTTTTTAAATCGTGAAGCAGAAGCAGAAAAAGGACGAAATGTTTCTGTTCTAAATACTATACAGAAATTGTCTAATTATTTTTCATGATTTTGCTTTTGTTGGTCTAATTTTTGTTACTAAATTAAGCTTCAAAAAACCTTCCTTTTCAGCCACTACTGATTTTTCTAAATTCTAGAATATTTTAGAGACATTTTATAAGTTCATTTACAAAATAAAAATGTTCCAGAAAACTTAGTCATTCTACAGCTTTTCAATTTAAAAAAATATCCTTTCCCAAAAAGGCGATTCTGCTATGTTAAAAACTTGGGAATTTTGCTGGTAAATTTACAAAATATACTGTGAATATCTTGATGAGTTTAAACGAAAGTTCTTAATATTAAAAAATAAGAAACTTCTTTACTGAGTGTACACTTTATTTACTTTTGTTATCTACCAAGTAACTGGGAGACCGAAAATTGTGGAATTTATTAAAATTATGAAACCTGTTTCCGACCATTGAACTATTTTGCACCAGTCGCTCTATTGTCATTTTTCTTAGAAAATAATATATTAAAAAAATAATCAGTTTTGTTTCTAATTCTTTATTTAGTTATTCTTGTGGATTCTTCTAAATTTTAATAATTTCCTGACAAGGAGATGGATCAAGAATCTGCAATAAAAAAAAATTTCAAAATACCAGAAATAACAAAATAACGATGTTATACAGGGTGTCCCACGATGTACTGTACACAGTCCAACCATAAGTGCTATAGACCGAGGCCATTTCATATCTGGTATTAAAAAATGCCTTGTTGCGTTTTTGGCGGATATACAGGGTGATATTTGAAAATATGTGAATTCTTCTACGTTAAGTATATCTAAAAGTAAAAATCTCAGACCAATCAAATTAGGCACACTGAGTGTGCTCCCTGAGCTCAATAAAATAGGTTTTAAAAAAATTTTAATTTCAGGTCCGGACTTAGTTTTTTTTGGATTTTTATTGGTTTTTTGAAAACAACACCCTGTAAGCCAGATGAGATAATTTTAATTTTTCTCACTTTAAAGCTTAAGGATGATACTAAGCAACAGTTAAAAAAAATTGGACGCGCAACTTTTTGTTTTCTGCAGAAAAAAATAAAACTTTGAAAAATAGTATAATTTTAATGGATTCACATTCTTCTTATGACTGATACGGCACTACTTTGATAGCACATCATCATTTTTTCAACAAAAATCATAAGTACAGTTCATTTTACTCGATATAAAGTATTATTCAATCAACCGCTGAAATTCCAGGGCCGTATTTATTTTTTTAAAGTTTTATTGATCCTGTAAAAACAACACCCTGTAAAGCGAGTTGTACAAATTTTCTTTCTGTAACGTCAAAGAAAAAACTATTACTTTTGATAATTGTGCAAATGCAAGTAGGCTTTGAATTCGCTTTGACGTCCATTTTGACAGTTTGTGACAGAACGTGGTGAGCGAATGACAGAAGACCAAAAAAAGGGTATTTTGGAAATGGTAAATCAAAATGAAAAGCTAAGTACCCGGCGAATATCCAGTATTTTGAATATTTCTAACCCAACAGTTTTCAGGACGTTAAAGAAAGATCTCCTCCATCCATATCACTCCCAACTGGTACAGAGACTGCAAAAAATAAATACGGCCCTGGAATTTCAACGGTTTATTGAATAATACTTTATATCGAGTAAAATGAACTTTCCTTATGATTTTTGTTGAAAAATGACGGTGCTATCAATATAGTGCCGCATCAGTCATAAGAAGAATGTGAATCCATTAAAATTATACTATTTTTCAAAGTTTTATTTTTTTCTGCAGAAAACAAAAAGTTGCGCGTTCAATTTTTTTTAACTGTTGCTTAGTATCATCCTTAAGCTTTAAAGTGAGAAAAATAAAAATTGTCTGATCTGGCTTACAGGGTGTTGTTTTCAAAAAACCAATAAAAATCTAAAAGAAAGTCCGGACCTGAAATTAAAATTTTTTTAAAACCTATTTTATTGAGCTCAGGGAGCAAACTCAGTGTGCCAAATTTGATTGGTCTGAGATTTTTACTTTTAGATATACTTAACTTAGAAGAATTCACATATTTTCAAATATCACCCTGTATATCCGTCAAAAACGCAGCAAGGCATTTTTTAATACCAGATATGAAATGGCCTCGGTGCATAATACTTATGGTTGGACTGTGTACAGTACGTCGTGGGACACCCTGTATACTAAGATGCAAATTCGATATTGCAAAATAAAACTACGATGTTTCCTTTTGTAGTCTATATTAAATTTTGCGATAAGCAACTGTGATTTTATGGCAAGAAATAAAATTTTTATTGGTCCTAAAACCTCTTTTATTGGTCATTAACAAGAGTCGTACTAGAGGGTCGCTTATTGCGAAGTGTTGTTGTCTGCAGGACCAAATTACTTGCCCTTTGGTAGCCCTTCCGGAGTTAAATGTTACTGGGCTACGTGCCGGTCAATTTGAAAAGAAAAAAATTCTATACCATATGTAGCAAAAGCGAATTCGATTTTTAGGTTTATTAACCAAGTTTTAGCAGTGGAAGTAACAGAAAAATACAGTGACGTCTAAACAAAAATAATATGAATATAAATGGAAAGTCCCGGAATTCCCCCATTTTGTCGTAATCTTTCTCGAAATAATTTTTTTATCGATTTTAAAATCTATTCTAACAATGAGTCACAGAAAAATTAATAATAAAGTACCAAAGGCTCAAAAGCTTTACGGTAATCCCCAGAGAGACTTAATCCATGATATTATCTATTTATCAGTGGGGTATCAACAGGGTCGATTAAAATTTTTATTTAAAACATATTTTTTCTTATTACTGAGGCAGTATATTTGAAAAATCCAAATCATACTACGATATATAAGTTAATTTGTTTTAAACATAAAAAAAATCAGTTTCTTTTTCAAATTTTATATATAACCTTCTTCGGAATCCATTTTAAAACTTTTGATTGAAGTTGTTGGATTGATGTAATTCAATTTTACAAATACGGATGAAAAGCGAATCTGATTTTCTTCCTTTACGTATATCAATCAGTTTATATTTTATATTACAATTAGGAATTTTCTGTTTTCAGCGAGGACATGAATAAAAGAGATATAAATTTCTTTGGATTGCTAATGGCTTAATTAGCTAAGTAGTAAACTCTATTAAAACCACTCACGATAACTTCTCGGCCTCACCATATGTTTCTACAAGCAATCGATACTCCTCAGCTGCAGATTTCTTCAAATTAAAGAATTAAGTCAAAAGTTCCCAAATATTAGACTCAAAATAATATTAGAAAACGAGTAAGGAATTTAATTTATCAGATTCGACATCCTAAGACCGGTTTCTGCCTTTCGGCTCCGTCAGTTAGGCTTTTCGAATACAATAAATAAAATTCCAAAATCGTACAAGTCAAGAGCTATATCCGCTATAAGATAAAATTTTTAGATGTGCTACGATCTATGATTAGAAGAGAGTATTGACAATTTTTAAAGCAAATAATTCCCGATGTATTGGGGTTGCATACACCATGTGTATTGTGTGCAAAGCATTTATTTGACTGATTCTAGTCAAAAAATGTCACTCTCTTCTTTCGTATCCCTTTCAGAGATTAATACAAAGTTAGAATCAGTCAAATAAAAGCACAATGCAAATTGTGTATGCAACCCCAATACATCGGGAATTATTTGCTTTAAAAATTGTCAATACTCTCTTCTAATCATAGATGGTAGCACATCTAAAAATTTTATCTTATAACGGATATAGCTATTGACTTGTACGAGTTTGGAATTTTATTTATTGGATTCGAAAAGCCTAACTGACGAAGCCGAAAGGTAGGAACCGGTCTTACGATGTCGAATCTGATAAATTAAATTCCTTACTCGTTTTCTAACTTTGTATTAATCTCTGAAAGGGATACGAAAGAAGAGAGTGACATTTTTTGACTAGAATCAGTCAAATAAAAGCTTTGCAACACACAATCCAAATTGTGTATGCAACCCCAATACATCGTTAATTATTTGCTTTAAAAATTGTCAATACTCTCTTCTAATCATAGATGGTAGCACATCTCAAAATAATATATTATACTGATAAAAAATCTCTAATGTTTTAAGGTTACGTTGTTGACTGATGTCCAATCTTACGATAATGACGTTTTACGTCTGTCAATTGTAACCCATCACTTACTAGTGGCTCCAATTTTCGTTAAACGGCGGAAATTTATTTATCTTATTTAAAAAAAAACACCCCGAAAAGTTTGATCGTCTCAGGTAATATCAACTCAAGCAATAATGACCTAACTTATAGCCTTCATTATTTTGAAATATAAGCACTAGCGTTATAAGTTATATGCAAATTGCTTGTTTTTTAGGATGAAGGAGAGATGCCTCAAAATATGGGTGCCAATATATCAACTGAATTTACATCTCATTATGGATATTAGAGAAGGCTTTATGATAAACTGGTTTCAGTTTGAAAATGGGGAAGAACGTTAATTGTTCTAATCCAAAACAAGTTTATAAATAATAAATGGAAAATGATTTAAGTGATAATAATTTTCTGTATTTCACATAATGATGGGAGTGGAAGGTAATGAAAAGAAGGGGGATGAAAAGTCTTTTATATCTCACAAAGTTTTTATTTTTTGTTATTTTTTTAAAAGTTTAAGCCCTCTTCGCGTACTGAAGATATCAAACTCTATTTTATTTATTTTTCCCAAATTCAGGGCCCAGAAGAGCTACTTTTCAGCCCGCTCTAACAACTCATTAGTCGAAGATAAATAAACATTGAATATTGTATGCACAAGGTATGATGAATCAATTTCTTAAAACCCTTTCAACGAAATTTAGGTATTTTTTTTTTGATCTGGTGAAAATAATAAAAGTCACGTAACCTGTGCCTTCTAGTGTTTTTAAAAGATTTACCTCACGACTTTTCTGTATTCTTTATTTTTTTTCATTTCCATGTTGTGCATTTACGAAAGCATTGCCAAGTATTGTGAACTCGGTGAAAGAATAATAATTTTTTTTGTAGGGTGAAAATGTAAAAACAAAATTATAAAGGACGTACGCGTCAGTATTACAAAATCATTCTCAAAAGTGTAGATGGCCATTTTTTATGAACTATTTTATTTTTAGATAACTGAATGGTCGTTTGTGAGGTTAGGACTTCTAGTTTTAAAAAAGCCCTGAGGAAGGCCTAATATAAGGCCGAAACATCGCCAATTTTTAATTAAAGAGTTTGATTTATCCTATTTTTAGATTTGATATTACCAAAACATCAGTTAGAAACAGGATAAAAACTAGAAATTTTATTATTTATGAAACTAAAGCTAGCAAACATTAAAGTTAAGATTTTAGGATTTTTTATTAAATATTTTTTACCTTTTAAAAATTCTACAGATGCACTTACACCGATCACGTATCCTATTCTTAAGGCACCAACCAGTTAATGCTTTATAATCTTATTGATGTTATAAACGAGATACAACGCAGTTTCACTTAGTACTATAGCATTTTCTTCGTTCGTTTTTTTCTTACATTTATCCTCTTATCTATTTGCGGAACGACGACGTCAAGATTTTTATTTTTAATACAAACAAAATCTCAAAAAAGTCATACGTTAGTTGAACATTGTTTGTTCTTTAATGATTTACATTTGAGTTTTACTTTTTCTTATCAGTTAACTTTTTATTTGGCGCCCAATATATTTAAAAAAAATTTCTCCTGCTACCCAAAATTCAAATACAAAAAGTCTTTTGGCATGAGTAAACCAGTAAGGAATTTTAATTTATTAGATTCGACATCCTAAGACCGGTTTCTGTCTTTCGACTTCATCAGTTAGGCTTTTCGAATCCAATAAATAAAATTCCAAACTCGTACAAGTCAATAGCTATATCCGTTATAAGATAAAGAAGAGAGTATTGACATTAAATTTTGACTTAATCTAGTCAAGATGTCACTCTCTTCGTTTTTATCCCTTTCAGAGATTAATACAAAGTGGCATATTTTCTATACACGATGTCTCTCCATTATAGTCTATTTTTATGTATGAGAGAGTAATAAAACAGCATTTCTAATGCAAAACTTAGTACGGTCATTTTAAATATTTTTACGGAATAATCTAAATATTTCCTAAAATTGTCATAAATGTACCTGAGCTAATACAAGTTTTGGGTCTTTTATTGGTCTTTTATAACCATAAGCTGTACAGAACAATAGAAAAAGGTTTGGACAGGCCAAAAGCCCTGTGTATTAAAGATAACATAGCCGTATCTTAAGATTATTTTCAATAAGTACCTATTTGCCAATTTTGTTTTATTTTAATTCCAAGAATTTCTTACAGTAATCGAATTATAAGTAGATAAATCCCTTACCAACAAATTTCACCGAAAATGCGATTGTAGGTTTTCCATTTAGTAAGGAGGTCCAGTTGTGTATTCTTGACAGCTTACTAAATGTCGTTTAGTTGCAACATGCAAGGTGCAGTGTGCAGTCTATTGTGAATTCTAGTGTGATCATGGAAAATTTGGAAGTACCGCGTAAACGACAAAAAATCGGTCCTTTAACAGTTAATGAAAAAACATTAATATTTAATTGTTTTAAATCATTTACAGACAAACATTTATGTAAAAGTGTTGATGACACAGTGGAATTAGTTAGTAGTACGCTTGGTGTTGGGAAATCTACGATTTACAGAGTTGTTAAAGAAGAGAAATGTGGCGAGTTTCAAACAGCACGTAAAGCTCCAGGAAAACCAAAATTTCAAATAGAAAATCATTTGAAAGAAAGACTTCGAAGGAAAGTGCATGCGTTCTTCTTTAGAAAAGAATTTCCGACAGTAGACAAAGTTCTTGCCACGGTTCGAGATGAGTCGAAGCACACTATGGAAACTTTTAAAAGAAATAGGTTTTCTATGGAAAAAGCATTACAGAAAGTCTATTTTAATAGAAAGAAGCGATATTGTAGTACGGAGAAGAAATTACCTAAGGATTATAAAAGAAATGAGAAACCAAAGAAGAAATATATTTTATTTAGATGAAACATGGATCAACGAGGGACATACACCAAATAAATTTTGGCAAGATGAAACTGTTACAAGTCGAAGACAGGCTTTTTTAAATAATTTATCTACTGGTTTAAATCCACCATCAGGAAAGGGGCGCAGACTGATAATAGTACGCATCGGTAGTTCAAACGGTTTTGTTAAAGGTGGTTTATTGACTTTTGAATCTACTCGTACCGGTGACGGTTATTTCATACGAAAATACTCGAGGTATAACTTCACAAAATATTTTAACTGTCTACTAAAAGAAGTGGTACGCCTATGGATTACGAACGCTTTATTATTTTAATACTCTCTCATACATAAAAATAGACTATAGTCCAGGCATTGCTGATCTTCGATAGATTTTATACCAATTGACATTAAAAAAAGCCTAATTTTTCCATATTTTTCGATACGGAATATATATTTGTTCATACCATCTTAAAGTCGAGGTTTCAACGAAGAAAATAAGCACTGACATATTTAAAAAATTGAACATTTGTAAACCAACTTTTTCGATTGAAAATCAGACCATCCGATCTTTCCCAGAAACAAATACCTTTGCTTCAAATTCATTCTTGAAGGCCTTGAAATTGCCGGAAAATTTGCACTGCTTAGTTTAGATGGTTGTATTAGGGCTCTCGAGGGAAACGAAGGGGAGGGTATTTTCGAAAATATAACGCGCTAGAAGGAAAATTAGAGGTCAAAATCGAATGACAACACACCAATTTTTGTCAAATTATCAGCTATTTCACAAGATTATTGACCAAACGATTAGATTTACCAACTTTTTAAACACCTAAAGCTGTTCATACATTCTTCGCTCTTTTAGTATCGTCTGATTGCCGTCGCTATGCGAGTTTTAATAAGATTCTCTTGTTTCCAGATTAATTGAAAACATAACGTCTTTGTAACTCGAAATTGTTTGACATTCTCTAAAATTTCTGGGTAATTTCAAATGATTTATGAGCAGGCTTATGTTCTAATGAAATCGGATGGATTATTCAGGTCAAGGGTGGAAGGTTGTATCATTTTTTTGTAATTTCCGACATTTTTTATTACCTTTTGAAATTTTAGATTTTAATTTCTAGCAAGCGTGTCAAATATTTTGTCACTAAAAGTTTCTAGTCCAGTAACTGAAGGGTCAAACCTGGGAATAAGTCTGGCATGAGTTCCCACATAGCGCATTTTGTAGGTAACCGCAGGTGTTTTAACATGAGAAAATCCTTAACGCGTTGTGGTCAAAGGGAGGGGCTGAAAATGGGCCCCAAAACCTGGAAAATGGGTTTTCCGCTAATATCTGGCTAAATATGCCAATTAGAGAATTTTTGTTCAGACAAAAAATCGAGATCAGCTCATTCTCTACAAAAATGGCCCTTATCATTTTCTTCGAAAATTCAATAGTTTTCGAGATAATGGCACTCAAAAGTCCCCTCATTTCAGCTGCTGCACTACCTTCAGGGATTCCGCTTTCTATGAATTAACGCGTAACCGGGCGGACGAATTGTTCAATATCTCGGGAAAAAATTAATATTTTTCGATGATCCAAAGTTCGTCGGAATGGGAAAACCCGTAGCTACAATTCCATGTGACTTGAAGTCAGTTCGTATTTACCAAAAATATTTAAAAAAGCGGTCAAAGTTTTTTTCAACAATATTTAGAGGCTGTTTCATTAATTTATTCATATTTTCTTTAAAAATAGTCATTTATTCTAATTTTGCCTTGATAATGGGACCTTAGGGGGTCTTGAATGACCTCAAAAATTTTTTTGCATTACTTTTCTGGCGTTCTAATATACAATTGATTTGTTTATTTGCATATTTTAGCCGATTTCGGAGTTCCAGAGAATCTTCGGAACAAGCGCGAATTATAATCTTATGATCCGTTATATTGATTTCCAATGCACATCATTTCAAAGCTTAGATGGTCTACTTTTCGAATATATTTTTTTTATTTTTAATAGAGTCTAATAATTTTCGAGAAATGAGGAAAATTGGTCACACGAGTCAAAACAGGCCATTTTTTGTTTATCCATTTCTTGTTCCCCGCTCTTTATTTCTTGAGGATTAATAATTAGATGAAAGTAAATTTCTGAGGTCATTCAAGACCCCCTAAGATTCCATTATCAAGGCAAAATTAGAATAAATGACTATTTTTAAAGAAAATATGAATAAATTAAAAAACTTTGACCGCTTTTTTAAATATTTTTGGTAAATACGAACTGACTTCAAGTCACATGGAATTGTAGCTACGGGTTTTCCCATTCCGATGAACTTTGGATCATCGAAAAATATTAATTTTTTCCCGAGATATTGAACAATTCGTCCGCCCGGTTACGCGTTAATTCATAGAAAGCGGAATTCCTGAAGGTAGAGCAGCAGCTAAAATGAGGGGACTTTTGAGTGCCATTATCTCGAAAACTATTAAATTTTCGAAGAAAATGATAAGGGCCATTTTTGTAGAGAATAAGCTGATCTCCATTTTTTGTCTGAACAAAAATTCTCTAATTGGCATATTTAGCCAGATATTAGCGGAAAACCCATTTTCCAGGTTTTGGAGCCCATTTTCAGCCCCTTCCCTTGACCACAACGCGTTAAGGATTTTCTCATGTTAAAACACCTGCGATGACCTACAAATTGCGCTATGTGGGAACTCATGCCCGACTTATTCTCAGCTTTCGATCTTTTCAGTCCTTCATTTACTGGACTATTCCAAGTAATATTTTTTTAATTCTCAATTTACACAATTGTTTTTAAAAAAATTAGTTATCTAATTAGTAATGGAGTAAATTTTATTTGTTAGTTTTATATCAGACTAGTTGTAAGAGGGGAATCCCACAAGGATCAGTTTTTTTTAATTTAAATTCGTATAAAATCTAAAAATAAATATTTTGCTTTAAAAAATTATAGCTTATTTAAAACAGAAAAAAGAACGATTTAGCCAAGTTTCATAAAAAAAATTAGATTTGCTTGAGCTAAAAATTAAAAAGGAAAAAAACAGTTTTTAGCGATTTTCCAGATAAATTTGAGGTTATGTCGAAAAATGATTAATACAAAAGTTTTATATTTTTTAATTGCCTACAACTTTTATATTAAACTTTTTTGCATATTTCTGCCACAAATCGTAAAAAACCAAAATCCAATCTTCAAAACGTAGGTATATTTAATTAGGGTATCTTCCTGTATTTAAAAATGAGGGACGCAGTAATTATTATTAAAAATAAGGATAATTAAAGGTTCTTTTTAAACAAAAAGCAGTTTACTCCAACAAGAAAACCTCCAGATTATATCCCGATCCTAACATCTCTCCTATTCAGTGGGCTTCATTCAAGAAGTTTAACGCTATAATATCCTTCGAAACATTATAAAAATCAAGTGCAACTTTCTTATCTTCTATAAATTTGATTTCTAACAAACTTTGAATTCATTGTGTGAGTTTTGAGAAACTTTTGCTAAAACCCGATTGTTAAAACTTCATTGTTATTTTCTTATCTTTATTGATTTTCTTCCATCATCAAAACTAATAAGAGTTTGGCCGTAAAAGACATTTCGGATGGGTTAAAATCGATAAAACTTAGATGATTTCTCTCAACGCAAAATAGCCGTTTGTGATTGGTTCAAATATTTACGCTTGATGAATTTCAATGTTGCGTAATTGATTCTAAACGAGCTTTATGACTTTTTTTTTGTAATTTAAGGGGTAAGAAGTATTTAAAAAAAAATACAGTCAGCACAAACATTTAATACTCATCAATAAATATATAATTTAAATAATTATTGTAAATACTAGAAAATATAAGCAATTTACTGCAAAACCCAACCTGCTATTCGTTGGTAATGTCGATTCTAGGATGTAAATAATCGTATCCATCATAATTGCCGTAGTTTGGTCCGGGTCCTTTTTGTCCTTCGACCCCGTCCAAAGGCCACTGTCTGTCGTATTGCCCTGAAAATTACTCAGTACTTGTATAGCAGATCCTCAGCCAAAATATCATCGAAAGACTTTAGTTTCATCACGTATTGAAGCTAAACTAAAATCTTGTAAATATGACCTACCTAAACAAAAAACTTTCCCGTCAAAATAGCCATAACCACCACCTCTTAAGCTCTCTACATCAAAAGACAAAAATACATCAAGAAGCCCGGGAATATCAAACGTCTTACATGGTTGATTCTGTCCATGCGTTGAATACAATCCATAATTAAAGTTGCTGGTGGCAATTTTCTTAAGACCCTGTATGGAAGTGAGCAGTAACGCCATCTTAGCCAAGAGTAAAGCTTTCCCTCCCAATATGGCGAGGAATTGGAATCCCATAGGAATGACTATGAAAGCTGCGGCTATCAGACCGAACATCAAAAGCTGGGAAAACATATTTTGGCGCCGGCGGCCTCTCCCTGAAAAATAAGTATTAAAAATCGTTTATTTCTCTTACTCTAACACAGAAAATGTATCTCCCTAACTCATTCTTGAAAACCCATATCTAAAGCGTCGTTCAGACGACGACGCTAATGTCGCGACATTCACTGGATACTTCAGGCTGTCTGTGATCCAAATTGTGATGTTATGAATAACTCAGGGAATAATAAAATGGTAAAATTCAAAATATTACCTTCACTTGTTGCTACATCCATACTTTTGAGTCGAATTTTCAAAATATGAGTGCCGAATAACTGCTTAAACGCGTTTATGTACAGCTGTTTCCAATGAATATCAGTACTGTAACTTCTGGGAAGTAACACGCTTCTGAAAATAAGAAAAAATAGTTAAATGTGTTATTTATAAGTACTACAAGTAAAAAGTGGATAAAAATTGTGTCAGAGAAAGAGGTTAAAGAGGATACAAAATTGTTTCTTTGGTACATTTTTTAGTATTGAATCTCCTAATGTCTCGTGAGACGCTGCAGCTCCAACATTGCTTTACTTTGACGACAGCAGCGCCATCTACGTTTTATTGTAACGACTGGCTAAATTTCCAATTGTAGCCAAAAAGAGGCTTAATAATTTCCCCAAAACTGTGCGTATGTAACTTACATAGTTTCAGAGAAGAAAATTCATAAAAAGATCTTTTTTCTTCCTGCTCTAAAGTGGCCTCCCCCTTTAATAATTTATTTATACTTCCCTCATATTGCTTGCAATTTTTCTTCTATTATAATTTTTACTTAACTTACCAACGTTTGAGATTGAATTTTAATAATTCAAACACCCATTCTTATCATTATTACTTAACTACTTTTTATTATTTGCTTTTGCATTATTGTGCTATAAGTAACGTCAACGAGAAATCTGCTTCAGTAGCCCAGATGATGAAGCCTGATAGGCAAAAACAGCGCTGAACTTTGAGATTGTTTTGTTTATTTTCTAAATAAGTTGAAACACTATCGTCGACCACTCAACCAAAACACAATTTTAACACACTCTACGGGCGTTTCGCCAACTATGTTGGTATCATCAGGAGTTGATGGCATTATAATTGACTCACCCTGTGCAAATATTGATAGAGGAGATGTTACAAATGGTTTTTTATTATTTATTTCCTTGTAAATGACCTTCGATAATAATAAATTGATATGAAAAGCACATAAAAATGATCCATTTTACGATAATAGTCATAAAATATAAAACAGAGTAAAGCAATTAGTGCTACATCCACTACTAAAGGTCTGGGAAGCAGCAAAAATGTGAGATTCTTATTTTTGGTCAATATACGCAACAGGAGACAAACTGGAGCTATTTTTATTGACTTATTTTACGACATTCTGGAGGATTATAAGTGACAAGAAAAATATATTGTTTTTTGCTTACAGAAAGAAAGAAATTTAACGCTATTTTTGTTTTTCCTTATCGTATGTTTTGGGTAACCCTTTAAAAATATACTTCACTAAATATTGTAAAGGAAATTTTAAAATGAGGTGATTTTTTTCATACATTTGCAAGGTTTAAAAATAGCTAAAACGTATTTTAATTAATCAGTGTCACTGTCATCAGCACCATTACTCAAATTAATTATTGCAGACTCTATTAAAGTTTCTGTTTCTGAATGTACTCTCCAGAACGACAAATCTACACGTCCTGTGCATTTTTTCCAATTATCTACATCGGAAACTGCCTCCAGAAATACGCTTTGCACATTTACTTATTTAAGCGTTTGGAAGAAATTAATTTTTTCCGCATGGCGAAAGAGAAACAAACGATATCTACAGTAATTAAATTATTCCTAAAGTTGCAGAATATACGGGGTATACCATCAAAAATAAAAAAGAAGAAACAATCTCGCTTATTCGTTGTAAAAAATCTAACTGTTTTAGAGAAAAATCCATTTTACTGAGCGGGGAATACAAAGGGCTCTTCCACCAAAATTTAGAATTTGAAAAATTCCGAATGTACTTTTTTATCTTGGAAAATTTCGATATACTGTCACATGACCTAAAAAACTTATGATACTTTATATTTTTCCACTTATTTATATATTTAATCATTTCTACAACATTTGTCGAAATCCAAAACTTGAAAAAACACCCTGTACCTACAGTAATTGACCTGTCGGTATCTAAAAATAATATTTTATGTTTGTACCTGTAGCCGGAAAGTAATTTTTCGGCGGGGGTCCTTTTTCCAAGAGATAACTGTCATATTTCATTGTATCCGTATTTAACCACCCTTTTATTGCATTACCTATACCTTCTTTCAAACAAATAAGTCACTACCTGTTGAAATATTGCTAAAAGGACTTGCAAAACATTTATTTTTATCAGTTGTTCTTAAATCTTCAGTTAGAGTGTATAGAATTACAGGTAAGCAACATTTCAAGCTCTCATATTTTGTTTTCTATATATTTTAATCTTATAATATCAAATAAAAGAAAAATTCGAAAAATTCAAATATAAGAGAACATGCTTGGGATTTTGGGCATAAAATACAAAGTTTTTAACTGAAAATAGTAGAAATTTGTGAAGTAAATTTTTTCTATAACCAAAAAACCTCAAAATATCCCTTAAATTTTCATTTCGTTTCAGATAAAATGAAGCTCTTTCTTCTACCTCTTTTAATTATCTTCAATATTACTCCCATAAAAACGGCAGCCGTTTACGACCAACTCAAAGCAATTTCTGAAAATCTACAGCATGCTTCACCCCAAGAAAATTTAATTTTTTACGAAAAACCCACAGAAGAACCTAAAAAAGATGTGCAGGTTTCATCAGCTGATAAAGAATTAGAATCTACAAGTTTCAAACCGAGTGTGTTTACTATTGGATCTATTTTGACAGCTTTTTTGGCAATTTTAATACCGATTAAAGCTTGTTATTCTTCTGATAATTGCCATCAATATTTTCTAGACTTTTTTACCCTGAACGATAGAAAAAAACGAGACCTAGAATACCTGGAAACCATCTTAGTGGCTCTACTGGACAATTTCGTTGAGCACGACGTTCAGCCTGAAAGGGGCCACATTCAAGAAATCGCACGAGCCTCGTATGGGGATCCATTATTAGTAACTTTAGCTAAATATTTTGATAAATATGCCGATAGGGATATTAAGAAACATACAAAAGCTTTGGTGTTTTTTCTAGTGCATGTTTTGGGTAAAATATTCGGTGGTTTTCAATATGTTATCAGAATGTTTTCGCAGTATCACATTTTATAATTTATAATACCCGTTATGTAAAAATTTTCAAAATATTTATCAACTATAATCTAGAATGTAAGATAATAAATTTTTAAAGTAAATGTTTTTTTATAAAACGATGTTTTATTTTGTCAATATGAACCAGGGTCAATCATTTTTTAAACAACTAAATTCTTAATTAAGAAAAATCAAGACAACTGTGTAAAAGTTCCGGAAGGAGGGATAGGGGTAGCTAAAAATACGTTTGAGGGTTGGATATTGGTTTTTAAGATAAATTTTTCATGAAAATAAATCTCTGCCGAGTTATAGGGTATAGAAAATTACGATTTTCAACACAAAAGTCGTACATTCCTAAAAGTTTTTTAAATAAAACCGAAAATCTGTTATGGTCTATTTTTATGTATGAGAGAGTAATAAAACAGCATTAGTACGGTACAAAACTTAGTACGGTCATTTTAAATATTTTTACGGAATAATCTAAATATTTCCTAAAATTGTCATAAATGTACCTGAGCTAATACAAGTTTTGGGTCTTTTATTGGTCTTTTATAACCATAAGCTGTACAGAACAATAGAAAAAGGTTTGGACAGGCCAAAAGCCCTGTGTATTAAAGATACCATAGCCGTATCTTAAGATTATTTTCAATAAGTACCTATTTGCCAATTTTGTTTTATTTTAATTCCAAGAATTTCTTACAGTAATCGAATTATAAGTAGATAAATCCCTTACCAACAAATTTCACCGAAAATGCGATTGTAGGTTTTCCATTTAGTAAGGAGGTCCAGTTGTGTATTCTTGACAGCTTACTAAATGTCGTTTAGTTGCAACATGCAAGGTGCAGTGTGCAGTATATTGTGAATTCTAGTGTAATCATGGAAAATTTGGAAGTACCGCGTAAACGACAAAAAATCGGTCATTTAACAGTTAATGAAAAAACATTAATATTTAATTGTTTTAAATCATTTACAGACAAACATTTATGTAAAAGTGTTGATGACACAGTGGAATTAGTTAGTAGTACGCTTGGTGTTGGGAAATCTACGATTTACAGAGTTGTTAAAGAAGAGAAATGTGGCGAGTTTCAAACAGCACGTAAAGCTCCAGGAAAACCAAAATTTCAAATAGAAAATCATTTGAAAGAAAGACTTCGAAGGAAAGTGCATGCGTTCTTCTTTAGAAAAGAATTTCCGACAGTAGACAAAGTTCTTGCCACGGTTCGAGATGATAAGGATTACCCTGAAATGAGTCGAAGCACACTAAGGAAACTTTTAAAAGAAATAGGTTTTCTATGGAAAAAGCATTCCAGAAAGTCTATTTTAATAGAAAGAAGCGATATTGTAGTATGGAGAAGAAATTACCTAAGGACTATAAAAGAAATGAGAAACCAAAGAAGAAATATATTTTATTTAGATGAAACATGGATCAACGAGGGACATACACCAAATAAATTTTGGCAAGATGAAACTGTTACAAGTCGAAGACAGGCTTTTTTAAATAATTTATCTACTGGTTTAAATCCACCATCAGGAAAGGGGCGCAGACTGATAATAGTACACATCGGTAGTTCAAACGGTTTTGTTAAAGGTGGTTTATTGACTTTTGAATCTACTCGTACCGGTGACTACCATGAGGACATGAATGCTGATGTCTTTAAAGAGTGGTTCGAACAAATGATAGATCTTCTTCTTCAGAACTGTATAATAGTAATGGATAATGCAAGTTATCACTCGAGACTTACAGAAAAAATGCCCACAACCAAGTGGTTAAAAAAAGATTTACAGAATTGGCTAAATTCAAAGAATATTAAGTTCCATCCCGGTTCTGTGAGAAGAGAACTGTATCATTTGTGTTCCCTTCATAAAGAGAAATTAAAAAAATATGAAATTGATGAAATTGCAAAAAATCGTGGGATGACGGTGGTTAGATCACCACCATATCATTGCGAAGTAAACCCGATTGAACTGATATGGGCACAGATAAAGGGAGAAGTTTCAAGAAAAAATAATTCTTTTAAAATGAGTGATGTTAAACAGTTGTTTTTGGAGGCTGTAAATAATGTGAAGCCTGAAAACTGGGAAAAGGCAGTAAATCATACGATTAAAGAAGAAGAGAAAATGTGGAAGTTGGACAATATTACTGATGAAATGATCGAGCCATTCATTGTAAATATTGGTTGCGACAGTTCATCTTCTGATTTCGATTCTGATTTGGATTTGTAGGTAAGAAGTAGTTTTTATATTAAAATTATTATTTATGAACGTAACGTTGTTTAAAAGTCAAAGTTTAAACCCTTATACCTACATAACCCGTTTGACACAATATTCTTAACATACCTTGTGGAAAAATAAAATATTTTAGAAAAAATTGCACTTTTTTACCTTCAGCTGTTTAGAAGTTATAAGCAGGTTAATTAGGTGAAAATATAAGTGTACACCCGATATATTTATTATATTTATACAAAGGTTATTTCATACGAAAATACTCGAGGTATAACTTCACAAAATATTTTAACTGTCTACTAAAAGAAGTGGTACGCCTATGGATTACGAACGCTTTATTATTTTAATACTCTCTCATACATAAAAATAGACTATAGTATTAAGTAAAAATTGATATGAACTAATTTTATGGCCTTGAGGTAACAATTAAAATGAATTTTTTTTATTTTTCTACGATTAATATGAAGGAAGATATGGCAATTCAAAAATGGGTGTTTAAATAAACTGGATCGTTATAGCGTAAATATCTGGAAAATATGACTTCCACAAAAAAAATGTATATAACATCCTAACGAGAGAACAATATTGGCAACATTTTAAGACCATACAGAACACTTTAACATAAGCAGACAAAAAGTTATGGGCAAAATAATTTTTTTTCTAAGTTTTTACGCCATTTTTTTAGCGCCATCTAGACTGATATTTGAAAAAAAAATCTTTTGCAGAAAGTCGTGACATATGTTTCTACAATTGCCCAGTAATTTTTAGTCCTATGGGATAATTATTTTTTAGGTTTTGGTCTGTTAAAGTTGAGCTAAATTTTTGTTTTTATAAGACATTTTCAAATTTTTGGTCAAGCGTGAAAAGTATTGATTTTTGAAAAAAATTTAAAGAGATAAGACTGAGCAAATGTTCTTCCGAATAATTTCCATTTTTTTTATCTTTTGTCTCTAACGAGATATGTCATTTTTTCGGGTCAAATATTGAAAAAACGGTAATTCCAATGAAAAAGCTTTAAAATGGCAAAAAATACATTTTTTAATGAAATTAAAAAATCGTAATTTTCTACGCCCTATAACTCGGGAGGGGTTTATTTTCATGAAAAATTGTATTTAACATTAATTCATTAAAAAAGGATAATTTATAATATTTACTTTTTCCCTCACTAAATATTTTCTTTTTTTTTATATTAGCGGAAAAGTTAATTCAAAATTTGGAGAAACTTTCTTCGAAAAAGAGTTTTCTCTTCTCTTTGCCGAAAATTACCCAAATAGCCTTCATACACTAACGTAAATTCGTTATGAGAGACAAAGCAAGTCGGGCAAGAATTCGTTAATGGAAAGGAGCATTCCAAGGACGAAAACAAAAGTTGACAACAAATAAATAATCCGGTTCCAACCACTAACTCGCTTTAGTCGAAGATTCGAATAGAATTTGGAGGCATAACTGCGACATCCAGATAGGTTTTGGTTTAATATGTTGTGAAAGGTTATCGTCAGTGGCGTAACAATCAGGCATATTCCGGGAAGGGATGATTACGTCAGTTCATTAAACTCAGAGATCACAAGGAGGCTTAGACAACCAAGAAAATTGACTAAAGCGTTTTAAAATAACTCAACTTCTGATTAATTGGATAAAATTTAACTTGAATCAATTATTATTCTCATCAAGTGAAATTCCAGTGCTTCTCAACAATACTTTAACCCGTACTAATTAATACCGCAAATGAAGCAAAATTAATTAAAGCCACAGTAATTATCTGACAGAGGTGCGATGACAATCTAGTTACCGTTGAGCCATTAACTAACATAAACAAAATCGAAAGCCGTTACCGTAGTAACTGACAGATCATTCCTACGTTTTTGTGATGAAAAAGTCGCCACCTTTCAGGCTTCAGAATGATTTGACAAATATTTTTTTCGCCTACCATGTCTGAAAATGAATCATATCAATGGTACGAAAAGTTCTATGATTTGTTTAACAACTGGAAATAATATGTAATAAATAAATTGGTACATTTTTATTACTTAAGTTGCTCATTAAATTCTGTCTGTATTTATAAAATTAAAGATTTTTGTTATATTTTCCTATTTTTTGTTTTTTTTTTGGTAGGCGAAAAACAGTTGTGTGTCACACATGCAGAAAACGATTTAGCAGCCCTTAGCTATTAGCTGCCCTCGCTTCGCTTCGCTCGCTCATGCAGCTAATAGCCTCGGGCTGCTAAAGCTCATGTTCTGCCCTTGTGACACAATATACTATAGGGCGGCCTAAACGGAGCTTACAAAATTTAAATTTTCATTATTATTGTATCGTTTCTAACTTCGTTGTTATTGATTCGATTAAAATGAGGTTTTAACAAGGAAAAATTCCCTGAATACAAGAACAAAGTTTTAATCAAAGAAAAAAGAATATTACTTCTAATTGTCTAATACTCAATCATTGTCTTACTTAAAAAAGCGAAACAAAAACGTACGATTTACTTAGTACGTATTTCATTGGGAAAAAGAAATGAATTAGTTCTCAAACTTTTCTACTTTCTGATAGTTTTGGATACGTCACTGCTTTTGATCCGTTGTATTCGAGAGCTTTCCACCACATTTACTGGGTAAAACATTGTATAAAACTCGGAAAGCTTCTTTCGCGGAGAAAACTCAATATTATGGATTTATGGAATTTGTTCTCTCGAAAGAAATTATATAGTTAAAGCCCAGTGTATTCAACGTACTTTATGGTAATGGATATTTTATTTTCCAAAAGATGAAAACTTTATCATAAATTCCTGGATCAGTATTCATTTTTACGGAAATAGGAAAACACAATACACTATACAAATATTAAAAAAAAATTATATTTCTTTGTAAATGTTTGATAAATTTCGTAAAATAACTTTAACTCAATTGTGACAGTTCTGATTGATGTATGACAGTTATTTGACAACTGACAATAATTTTGCTGCTTTTCTGTTTTTGACAGTAAGCTTAAAATATGGCAGATACGATTTTACTGCTTCTCTGTTTTGACAGTGAGCTTAAAACTAAAAATTAAAATAATTTTAACTCAATTGTGACAGTTCTGACTGATGTATGACAGTTATTTGACAACTGACAAACAATTTTGCTGCTTTTCTGTTTTTGACAATGAGCGTAAAACATGACATACGATTCTGCTGCTTCTCTGTTTTGACAGTGAACTTAAAACATGACAGATACGATTTTGCTGCTTCTCTGTTTTGACAGTGAGCTTAAAACTAAAAATTAAAATAACTTTAACTCAATTGTGCCGGTTCTGATTGATGTATGACAGTTATTTGACAACTGACAAACAATTTTGATGGTTTTCTGTTTTTGACAGTGAGCTTAAAACATGAAATACGATTTTGCTGCTTCTCTGTTTTGACAGTGAGCTTAAAACATGATAGATATGATTTCTTTGCTGCTTCTCTGTTTTGACAGTGAGCTTAAAACTAAAAATTAAAATAACTTTAACTCAATTGTGACAGTTCTGATTGATGTATGACAGTTATTTGACAACTGACAAACAATTTTGCTGCTTTTCTGATTTTGACAGTGTGCTTAAAACATGACAGATACGATTTTGCTGCTTCTCTGTTTTGACAGTGAGCTTAAAACTAAAAATTAAAATAACTTTAACTCAATTGTGACGGTTCTGATTGATGTATGACAGTTATTTGACAACTGATGAACAATTTTGCTGCTTTTCTGTTTTTGACAGTGAGCTTAAAACATGACAGATACGATTTTGCTGCTTCTCTGTTTTGACAGTGAGCTTAAAACTAAAAATTAAAATAACTTTAACTCAATTGTGACGGTTCTGATTGATGTATGACAGTTATTTGACAACTGACAAACAATTTTGCTGTTTTTCTGTTTTTGACAGTGAGCTTAAAATATGGCAGATACGATTTTGCTGCTTCTCTGTTTTGACAGTGAGCTTAAAACTAAAAATTAAAATAATTTTAACTCAATTGTGACAGTTCTGACTGATGTATGACAGTTATTTGACAACTGACAAACAATTTTGCTGCTTTTCTGTTTTTGACAATGAGCGTAAAACATGACATACGATTCTGCTGCTTCTCTGTTTTGACAGTGAACTTAAAACATGACAGATACGATTTTGCTGCTTCTCTGTTTTGACAGTGAGCTTAAAACTAAAAATTAAAATAACTTTAACTCAATTGTGCCGGTTCTGATTGATGTATGACAGTTATTTGACAACTGACAAACAATTTTGCTGCTTTTCTGTTTTTGACAGTGAGCTTAAAACATGACAGATACGATTTTGCTGCTTCTCTGTTTTGACAGTGAGCTTAAAACTAAAAATTAAAATAACTTTAACTCAATTGTGACAGTTCTGATTGATGTATGACAGTTATTTGACAACTGACAAACAATTTTGCTGCATTTCTGTTTTTGACAGTTAGCTTAAAACATGACATACGATTTTGCTGCTTCTCTGTTTTGACAGTGAGCTTAAAACTAAAAATTAAAATAACTTTAACTCAATTGTGTCGGTTCTGATTGATGTATGACAGTTATTTGACAACTGACAATCAATTTTGCTGCTTTTCTGTTTTTGACAGTGAGCTTAAAACATGACATACGATTTTGCTGCTTCTGTTTTGATAGTGAGCTTAAAACATGACAGACGCGATTTGGCTGCTTCTCTGTTTTGACAGTGAGCTTGAAACTAAAAATTATTTGGATACTGCTTAGATTTGACCAAATATTTGATATTTAAACATTCTTACCTATCGTAATTCGTAAAATTCTGCTCTTTATATTTGACCAGCTCAACGCCATCCACGACTTCAATAACGTCTTCTCCGATTGCCTTATATAGGGCTTTAAGTCCTCGCCTTTGCAGACAACCTCGAAGGACAAACAGGAGTTGTTCGGAATTTGACGGCATTTTGCCCTCATCGGCCCAGAAACACTTGCTCAGCAATAATCCGGTCATTCTGCCGGCACGTCGCCACATGTTCGACGTTTCGGACGTTATTGCCATTATTGGAAACACGAGAAGAGCGAGGATAGTGCAGAGATGCATCCTAGAGAGGAATATTTGTTTTTTATAGTGAAACGTGATATTTTCGAAGAAGAAAATGAGTTAAAAAAACCAACTTTTTCGATCGAAAATTAGAAAAATAAATATTTTGTTTTGAAAAAATTACAGCTTATTTAAAATCCAAAAAAGAAAGTAAAATAAAAAAAATATTTTTCCGGGAGATAAAAATTAAAGACGAAAAAAACTGTTTTTATCGTGTTTCTAGATAATTTTGAGGTTATGTTGAAAAATGTTCAATACAAAAGTTTTAGGTTTTTTAATTATCTACAACTTTTGCATTAAACTTTTTTCGATGGGATGCATATTTCAGCCACAAATCGTAAAAAACCGATATCTAACCCTCACAACGTATAGTTAACTACCCCCACCCCTCTTCCAGAACGTTTACTCAGATGTAAAGATTTTTTATTAATTTCGTAGCAATTTGCGTTGAAACGATTTTTAATGTAGTCTATTTTTGTCTAAAATTATTGGTTTATTAAAATATTTTATAATTTTATTAATTATATCGCGAGTATCGTAATTATTCAAAAAATTGAAACCCTTACCCGTACCTTCAAAATATTTTTTTTAATTTTAAATAATTGTAACTTTGAACTCATTCCTCTTTTATTTTAAAATGTAAAATTAGCGTAAGCACATACAAAACAACAAGTTTCCGTAACTCACATTCAATATATTTTTTAAATCAATATCCAAAAAAAGGTAAATTTACTCCGCTGAATTCGCCGTCCAACAAGAAACAATATGCAGCATACACATATCACAAAACATTTCACTTAATCATACGACGTTCATGCATAAAATGCTTCGAATTCTAACTGCACGCGACAGAGAAATAAAAGAACTTTTATTGTAATATTTTCATGACACACACTGTGCTTTTGGAGGTATGTATAATGTCATGTCTTTGATTCTTTTGTCATGTGGGGCATGAAAAATAACTAATGGTAGTGATGAGCAATGTCACGGAACCACATACAGAACTAAAGAATAGTTCTGAAGACAATAAGTGTGAATATTTATATCAAGAAAAGTAAAAAAACGTTTTTTAAAAATTCCAGTCCTATTATGCTTTTTTTCAGTGTTTCTTGGGAGCATTATACTCATCAATTGTAGATTTCTGCTTCTCCATTTAAAATTTTCAAAAAACGCTCCGAAAACGCAAAATCTTCGTATCTTATATCCATAAATATTCATTTTTACGTTACCGGTTGTCCACATATCGCGGTTTGAAATTGACGAATTTTCCAAAACTGACACACTGAAAATAGCTTTTTCGTTAATAATTATTTCACGGAAATTTCCCTCGGCCAAAATGTAGTAAATGGAAGTACTAATTCATGATATATCTCGAAATTTAAATTCTGGCGATTTTGGGGGAGTTATATGGATTTTTGAGTGATTTTCTAAAAAATCCATGTGTCGTATCTCCCTTATTATTAACGATATCGAATGGTACTAAAGAGCGTTTTGTAGATTTGGACGAGCAGATTCCGAATCTTTTTTAATTTTTGAGCTATCTCTTCGGATAGTCGAGAAATAGGCGTTCAAAAAATACCTAAATCGTCCTCGGCACCCCCCTGTAAAATTGAAAAATTTGAAAAAATTTCGATGTCTGTTTTTGATGTTATCTTATAGATTTTGGTCCGTAGATTTCAAAAATGTCCAGTTTTTTGGTCTAGCTCTAACGGAAGTGCCTCAAAAAGGCTTTCAAAGTTGGAAAATGTTTATGTTTGTTTTTTTTATGTCATCTTATAGCCCGTGAAGCGTAGATTCCGAAAATGTAAAATTTTTTGATCTAGCTCGATCGGAAGTGCCTTAAAAACGCATTTAAAATTTTCAAAAAACACCCTGAAAACGCAAAATCTTAAGAATTCGGCATTTTCGTATAGTCCATCTTATAGCGCTCGACGAGTAGATAAAAAATCATATGTCATAGTTGACAATCGGTCCACGGGAAGCTGAGATATTGCATTTTAAAGTTTATGCAAAATACGCAGTTAAAATTTTCAAAAAAAAACTACCAAAACTCAAAATAGTCGAGAAATAGGCGTTCAAAAAAATGACCTAAATCGTCCTCTGAACCTAAAACAACTACTCCTTGGAATACTTGCCCCCACAGGTATTGAATTACATCGGTCCAGACGCGTGTTGGAACCCAAACTTTATCGGGACAATCCAACCCTTTAATTCTGTGAATAAAGGATAAAGGGTTTCGGTATCGTTGTGCCTCTTCAGTAAAAAGTGTACAGAGCTCAATTGTTTACGTTGTAGTACGTATTCAGTGCGAGGAAGGTACAGCGCCATCTTCAGTTTAATAACAGAATCAAAATTGCATTCTAAAACGGTGTATTATTCTAACAAATTTTTCCGTTTTCATAAAAGCGAAAAAAAAATACAAATATTATAGCAATCACCCAATCATTTTCCACTTTTTTAATCCTTTTATTACAGCTCGATACCAAATAGACCGATAAATGGCTAGTACAATGACAAAGCCATATAGTCTACGTTTATTTTTTTTATCGGTATAACTCCTTTATTATCTTATACTTAAAGAAAGGATTAATAGATACTGTCGTGAAAAGAAAATTATATGCATAATTTTTCGCATCGCAGAACTTACTAACGGACATGTTACACTTATGGTGGACAATGTCAAGTTTGTTTTTATTCTTAAGAAAATTATGGTTATTACTCGTTGTATGCAGGTCGACAAATTTGCGTGATTTTTATATTTGTAAAAGAATCAAATGGTTTTAATTTATAAAAAAAACGTTTATTTAAAAATATATGTAACATAAAATTAACAGTCAAGTAGTGTAAAAAAGTACCTCGTTAATGTTATTACAAAGATGCATTACTGCACAATCAAACAAACAAAACTTATATATCATATAAAAACTAAACAAAAGTAACATCAACTATAAGCTAAAATCACAAAAAAACTTTTTTTCTCACTTTTAGTTCTGCAAACTTCTTTATTATCTCTTTCATGTTTATTTGATCAGCAATTTCATGCTCAATTGCTAAAATAGCTAAACAATTAAGAAAAGCGCAGAAACCTCAAAAATTTCATGTTAATTCTAAAAAAATGAACAAGTATAAATTTCGTTTAATTAGGTATTTAACTTATCAATATTTTGTCACATTGAATGCCAAAATGCCGCCCTTTAGATTTGCTGCCCCGGACAAATGTTTCGGTTGTCCGCCCCCTAGAGCGGGCCTTGTCTTCATTCTTTTCTATCACCAGAATAATTTATCAATGAAATAACTTAATCTCATTCATAAATATACTACTATCAGGGTTGTAGTATACTACTCCATTGATAAATTTTGAAACAATTGAGGATCGGCATAATGGCCGACGATGTAAAACCAATAAAAATCAACTTACTACAGTCAGGCGAAGGAAAAGGCCACAAAAATTTAAAATTTAGGTTATGTATAATGTCAGATTTAAAACTTCTTGGTTTTTTATATTTCAATAGATAAACATTTAAACTAGTTATTTATTTGTAGATTTTGGTGTTGTTCAAGAACACCATGTATGATTATTTGGAGTAAGAATGAAACAACCTTTTATATGGCTATCAAACCTAAAAGTTTCTTTGTACATAATGAAATATGAATTGTGTTTCTTGTGTTTGTTGTGTGTGTTGTTGAGTTCTGGCATCGGGAAACATAGTCCTCAGCCACAAAAATAATTTAAGTTATTTTTCCTTGCCTACAACTGAATATTAGCCCTTTTAATTAACTGTACTAATACATCGAAAATCTTCCTACTATTCAGGGCTAGTAGAGAGGTTAAATTTGTAGGCAAAGAAACATTATTTGTGTTGAGCATTTCCAAAAATACATTTATTTCTTCCGTGTGGTTTTGACAAGCGAATATCAAGTGGTTTAGATCAGCTAAAGTGGAGTTATCACAAGAACATTTGGATGTTTGATTGACAAAAATCATCCATAAATGATAAAGATCAGGCATTGAAGGTACGAAAGGTTCTGCTGCTCCAATGTTTCATGAGCAGAAGAGCCCTCCTAAAATAAGTATCTACATTTTTTTGTGAAAGCCTGGCAATTTGATTTTAAAAAATTCCTCTAGTTAAGGCTCCAATAAACCAAGAAAACATTTAAACACTTACTTACATAAAGGATTAATAAATAAAATAAAATACGAATCAACATATAGAATGTGTAAATCACAACGAATGATCATATGAAGAATTTCAGCTACTGAAAATTATAAAATTAATTAGTTTATTTATGTATTTATAAACTCAAAAAGGCTATAACTACTAGGAATAGCGTTGTCGTCAGTAATTGTTTATTAACAAACAGCAAAGTAGGTACAGGACATGAATTTTTCACTTTACATTTTTTTTTATTACCTTCTTGCCATGAGAAAACTTTTCTTCTTATAAATTTATTTTTGTTGTATCACCCTGTGACTTACTTTATGCCACTCTAACGTTCAGCAAAATTAGGTCAAATATTTGAACGCGTTTTTTAAATAATAAAAAAAATTTCAATGCCCTGTATCTTCAAGAGGAAACCTAGAGGATCTACGTTCATATGACAATTTTATCTCCCCGTGAGACATCGGCATTCAATTAGGAAACACCCTGTATGCTTGAAAAATAATCAGTCATTACGTCCCTGACTTATAAAAAGTTTGACTGGTAGGCTTTCAATTAATCGTTTAGCATTTTTATCGTTTATCACTTAAAATAAAATAAAAACATTTATGATTGTGTATTTTATTTATTTAATGTTAACATTCGTGAAAGGTTACACATCAAACAAACAATAGAGAAAAAAAAAATATAACATGAATAAATATTAGAATAAATAACAAAAATAACGTTATTATGTATGTACAATAAACTTTAGTTTGAAAAATTTGATTAAGTTTAAAAAATTGTAAATTATTTGAATAGAATATTTTTTTTAAGCAGGTACTTAAGCACACCGTTATGGAATACTTTGAAGGCAGTCCCGGATCTGAGTCCAAGTTTGCAAACCCTAAAAAATAATTAAATATATCCAGTTTTTAATTTATTTTAGAATATTACAAAAAAACGTAATTATTGACTATTATTAATTTTTTTATGATAAAATATTCTAAAAATTAAATAAAAATTTTGATTCAATTTTTATTTTTTCCAAAAGAAGGTTCTAAAATGTGTTTTCTTAAATAAAACAAAATTGATTTTTTTAAATGTGTGAGTTAAGGGGTTAATAGGTAAAATAAAATTGGAAAACTGTATTAAATTGAGTTAAATCACAAAACAAATATAGACAAATATGTTTTACCTTTCTGGCAACTTTCAGTTGAAGGAATGCATAGTTGCTTAGGGTGTCTCTGAGATCTAACACTTTTTGATTTTGGAATCGTTCAATATCACTTCTGGCTTTTTCAGTAAAATCACTACAACAAAAATTACATTTTTTTAATTTTAAATTTTTAGTCTTAAAATTTTTGATTTTTTATTGTAAATTGTAAATGTTTAATTTTTAAATTTTTGAGTATTTGAATTTTTCAATAAAAATCAAAATTTACACATACCATAAACCGTCTTTGGCATTGTTGACTGTCGAAACTCCCTCTTGAATTTGCTGATCCAGCAAACCAACTTTATATTCTCGAACTTCTTCGGTATCTACAGCTCCGAAAAGTTTAGACATGAGACCCGTTTTGCCTTGTTGTACCCTAGTACGTTCGACATTTTTATTTGTTACACCATCTTCGGCGTCTTCTAACTGCAACTGTAACATTTCGTGATTTTTGCAAAGATTCTGCAAAGCATACGCGAAGAATAAGTACTCTTTTAATTGGTCAGCTAGAAGTTCTTCGTCTTCTAGGCTTGTGTCTATACTGGAAACGATGATACAAATAAAATTATTAGCACAGAAAATAAGAAAATTTGTGGTAGTTACCTCAATGCCAACGAATCTAAATAATGCCCGGTTTTTTGCAAGGCATCTCCCATTTCTTTCTCTATGGCGCTCCATTCACTGAATACTCTACCGTAATTCGCGTGCAATTTGTGAACATTAAATTGTTTCTCGGCTACTCTAGAACGAGCCTTAAGGACATTGTTAAGATTAGTAGACAATATGGTTCCATATTCTTTGACGGATTCAAATTCTGGATCAGGCTTTTTCAATCTAACTGACACACTCAAGCTTTTTATTTTATTTTCTACTAATTGGAGGTATCCTAAAGTGAAAAAGTGAAACTAAATAAGGTTAAATCTACAAGATTGACTACTATTTTTACATACCATTAGCCTTATAGGACTCCCTCCATCCCTCCTCCTGCTGCAAAAACTCTAAGAAATGCTTGTCCCAAGTAAGAATTGGGTGGGCTGCAATTCTTAGCAAAAAATTCTCCAATCCAGCTCTTCTTCTATCAACAAAATTAGGATCGAAGGTATCTGTTGAAATTTTTTGCCAACCATACATCACCCTCTTTTCAGGGAGAGGAGGTATTACTATGTATGGGTAAGTTACCTCTAAGTAATCATGAAGCTGTTCAAATTCAGTATATCTTCTCCATACTGTGGTTAGTTTGCCAATTTTCTTTTGGAATTCTGGATCTGTAACTCTAATAAATACTTTTATCAACTTTTGTTAATTTAGATTTAATTAAACTTTACTTTTTAATAAGACCAACAGGATACATTTAAAAAGACCTTGTAAAGTGCTAGTTTTTCAACACACCTACTGAACTTTACACTTTTAATTAGTATGTAAGTATCATTATTAAGGTTTGAGTAAATATCTATTACTTACTTATTTTCTATTAGATAAACGGTGTAATAATCTCGTAAATTCAGCGAACCTGTTACACGTTTTTCAGATTCTGATACAGAAATTTCTAAATGATTTAAAATTGTGCCGCTGGGTTGAGAATTGGATTCTTCCTTATTATCTTCAATGTCGCTCATTATTAAATTATTTGTTAATTTTAAGTCAATTCATTATCATTTTCTTATTTCTATACACAACTGATGAGATTTTTAATGCTTGTAGATAAAGGATGTCATTAGTGTTTTTAACATCTATTTGGGAACTTTTTAAACAGAATTTGAGTACATACTCCCCTTAAATACAATTATGATTAAAAATATTGTGTCAAAATTTCACTTTTGACATTTTTTAAATAAATGACTTTGACAATGTTATGATTTGACTTACATATTTTGAAAAGTACGTAACCTATCTGGCTAATGCACTGGTATGTAAGCCATAAACGAAGAGAAGAAGAAGTACCTAACTTAAGCACCTAAATCCAGCGTTGCACCGGTACCGTAAACGAATCGCCATCTATTAGAAGGTATCTCGAGTAAAATACAGATGTCTAATCTTGAAGAATGTCAGTTTTGGTTTTAGTCTGAAGATGGTAGTCCAAAAATTTTTTGACAGTCCAGTTGACCTTGAAATATATCACGTTTACGTCAAAGTCGCCGCCACCCGCTTATCTACTGTCGTGTGGTGTATGTAATGACTGAAATAATAAATTAAAAATTAATTACTAAACGACAACAAAGAATTTCCTAATTTTAAATCTAGTAAATAAAATCTATATTAAATCTTGTTGCAAGTGATTAGTAGTTTCAGTTGTAATGGACAGATTAAACCTATTTAAAAGAGCATCTTGTCAAGAGGTGGGTAAGTCTTGAAAAATTATTACACTTTGTATAAATCAGGATTAGTTTTGTATCGTTAGTTGATTTTAACATCGCGTAGACACACGTGGAAATGGTTTTAAATTAAATTTGAACTCATTTTCTATTATTAATAGCATACAATTCAATTTCAACAACTTTTCCAAGTCCAAATGCAACTTGTGGATTTTTATTCGTTAAATACTTTATCTTAACACCTGATACCTTTGCTGATTACGTAATGAAGAATGCTATAAATTCCAATCACAATTTTAAAGTTTATTTACAAAATATTTGATTTAATGAAGCACAAGCTAACCATAAATCGGATTAAACTGATTGTTCTGTATATTTTTTTTATTTGCTGCTGATACTTTTCTATCGAGCTTTTGGCCTTTGCTGAAAATTAATTAAAAATATAATTATATTTAAATGTTTTACTAACAGTTCAATACATAATATATTAAATTGTAATGTTAAAAAACATGTCACTTTATTCATACACTTGTAGGTATATGTATCTTCTAAAACTTTTAATTTTAAAATAATAATTTGTACTTATTTCAGAGCTAGAATGTTAATTTTAAAATTGTATGTTTTCTGTGGATACATATTATTGTTTTCAACTCTTTTGATAAATACATTTAAACTAAAATTAGTTCAATCTTTACGTACATCAATAGTGTCTCAATAGTAATCATTAGTAAAATCATGAATGTAAAAATATTATGAAATAAAGATTGATTCATATTCACATAAACTATTTGGAAATTATATTGAAATAAATTTAATAGTGTACACAATATATTTATTTATCTGAAGTGCAATTTTGATATCTTTATATAGATTTGAAAAGTTCCCTGAATCCCAGTCCACATTGACTAATTATTGATTAATCTAATATTTTATCCCGTATTTGAATTTTTGCGTTATATTGCATAATTTTTAGAATTTAGGATTACTTTATGTAAGTGTTCAAAAGATAATTAAATTATTTAATCATTTTATCTAATCAGTCACCACATCAGCACACAAAGTAAGAGAAAATTATAAAATATGCAGGTAATAAACGAAATAAAAAATAAACAAATATCTTTCGTCAAAAGACTGTATGACATGTGTGTTTTAATTTACAAACAAATACAAAATATTCGTAAATATGATGAACTAATTTAGTTTCAAATAACTTTGAGAATGAGAAAATCGTCCACTGACTTCGAAATCAGCCAGGGATACCACAGCAAACCATCTGTGAAGGGATGACAACATTATTTTTGTGGCATTGATGCTCAATTTAAAAAAATCTACAGGTTGCCTTTAAATTTTTAAGGTGTAAACAAATCCTTACCTTATTTTTTGACATAGAAAAGTCATTTTATAAAATATTATACACATGTCTTTTTACGAATTTTTTCTATTTACTTGTGTGTATGCAAAAATATCTATCGCAACGAAAAACTTTTGTACAAACTTATTGTCGCACATATTGCACGACGTACTGAAATCTATGCTGTGACTATTTTTACACCGTTGTCCTGACGTAACTTTTTGGTTTATTCTCCGATACCATGTTATATTTTACAATTAGAACCAGAAGCTGATTACATAGTTTTTTATTGTTTTTAAGAAAAAACAATAATGTCCAGCTCAAGAAATATTGTTTATGTAGTAGAGGTCAGTTGTAAAAAGGGATAGAACTTAGGTTTGTTTAATTATATTTTTAAACTAAAATTAACGTAGTTTTCTTGTGTTTTTTGTGTCAATTTTTGTAAATTTATTAAAAAATATCTTTGATATTTAAATCTGAAGGTCAGTGACACTTAGCTGCATCTAAATTGGAAAATTTTATTTTTTTGGCATTCTAAATATTTTTTTCCTTACTGGTAAAAAAATCTTGAGTGTACAAGGATCAAACTAGAATGATTTATAGTTTCTAATTATTATAATAACTTTATATTTTTTTCTGAATCAATATCATGTGAGATAAAACTTGACCTTTCTATGACCTTTAGCATAATAAAAGTTTCATACATTCAAAATATTTATGTAACAAGGTATTTTATAAAAAATAAAGTTCATTCAGGACTTATACTATATTCAGTTTTTTGTTATTAATTTTTTGATGTTCATCGCAATTATTTTAAAATTTTCGTCAACGAAATAATGCCTAAATCAAATAAAAAGTTTATTTAACATCTAAAAATATAATTTTTTTTAGAAAATAGGAAAGTACTAAAATATTATTATGTATATAATGTACAAAAATTATGGAACAGTTTTTAGTTTTTCCCCTACTTTTAAATAAAAATTAAGATACCAAACTTAAAAATAAATAACTTAAACTTAAAAATAACTAATTTGAACTGAAAATTTAATATTTTCGAACAAAACCCGACAAAAAATTACTATGAGGGATAATTTTAAGCAAATATTCCCAAAAACTCACTTCTGGACTTCATTTATGGTAGCACATTTGCGAGTAAATTAATAATTATATTTTTAGGGCGGTGGATTTTTAAGAAGAGCAAATGAATCCGTCCTCCAAGATATCTTCAATCGATACGCAACACTAGAAAAGGATGGAGAAAAATTTATGACCGCTGAAGATTTCGTAATAAAATATTTACGATTACTAGATGAAAAAAACTACAATAGAGACACCATTCGACTTTTAGCCGCCATCGTAGATACTAGTAAGGATGGACTTATTTCATACTCTGAATTCCAGGCTTTCGAGGGACTTTTGTGTTTTCCTGACGCCCTATACAAAACAGCTTTTCAACTATTCGACACTAATGGAAATGGAATGGTTAGTTTTCGTAAGTATTTTTTTATTATTTTCTTTTATAGATTTTAATACATTCGTTTAATTTTTTCCAGAGGAATTCGTTGAGGTAATGACAAAAACCGAACTGCACAAGAAAATTCCCTTCAACATGGACTCTCCGTTCATCCAGTTGTACTTCGGCAAAGATAAGAAACGTTTGGTCAGCTACAACGAGTTCTCGCAGTTCCTACACGATTTTCACGAAGAATACGCGATTGAAGGTTTTAGAAGGGCAGATAAAAACGGCACAGGTTTTATTTCTGTTTTGGATTTTCAGGAAATCATGACTAGCATTAAGAGCCATCTCCTTACCAAGCAGGTGCAGTCGCATCTTATCGAGGTAAGAAATTTTTGACAAATCTAGATTAATCAATCAGGCCAGAACGCGGTAAGAACATCATTTCATATATTTTTTTTGTGTTATTTTAGGAATTGATTTCGAATTCCTAAAATAACAACCTGATAAATTATTTTTTTGCTATACAATTAAATTGTTTATTAATACTTACATTAAAATTTTAGTCTCTCAATGTGAATTATAAAATAAATTTGGTTTACTTCATTAAAAATAATTAACCAAAAAACTTTCTAGGCTGCAAATCAATCGCAAGGTGGAAGTCGCGTAAGTTTCCCGTACTTTTTCGCATTTAACTCTCTGTTGAACAACATGGAGCTGGTAAAACGCATTTATCTGAACGTTACCAACGGTCACCGAACTCAGGAGGTGAGCAAAGAGGAATTCATGCACAGCGCCCAAGCTATGTCACAGATGACCCCACTGGAAGTTGATATACTTTTCCATTTATGCGATGTTCTTCATCAGACAGGGTAAATGTTTATTTCTATTTAGAATAATGTCGAACAGTCAGAGCGAGGTTAAAGTGATCGTAAATTAAATTTGGGATTAGACGGGAATTGCGCTGTTCGAGCACTAATCGCCTTAATAGTTAATTTTTAGTTGTTCGGTCTTCGCGCTCTATTCAAATTATCGGTTTTTATTGGTTTACTTTGCACTTTGGCCTGTAATGTGTAATTCTACAAAATTTGACAAAAAGTTACTTTAACCTTAGCAGTGACAAAATTTTGTATAATCGTGAACTGACCCAATCATTTTGAACGCTCAGTGCTAAAATTGGCGCCTTTGAAACATTGAAAACACTTTGTAAGTAAAGTATTGTTATATATATCAGCGATTCGGAGTTTTTCACTTTGAGTGTTTTTTGATTTTGCTGCTTGGAACTTAGATATTTATCCAAGGATGTAATGGACGCTTGGGAAGGGTTCGTGTTTTTGTACTGTCAATTTTCACGTTGAATTAATTAGGATTTTTTTTTTTTCAATTTTCAGGAGGATCGTTTATAATGATCTCTATGCGATAGCACCCGAACAATATTTTAAGCAAATTACCAACCGATTGGCAGAAATTCACGCCGTTTCGGTGAGTAAAAATTAACTTATCAAATTATTTGCTTTTTTTGGATAATAATTGTCAAAGTCAAAATAGGAAACTTGACAGTAATGACAGTTCCGTGGTTTTTAGTCGGACGGAAGACAGAATGGCAGCAGTTTTCAGGGCCAACCATTAATAAAAAAAAAATTAACCAAAATTGCCTAATTGATCTGTAAACTAAAGCATAGTTAATATTTTTAGCATAACTATTAGCATCTTTTTTAGAGCCCCGAAGATAGAGGAGTTGTAATACAAATTTTAGAAAGTACCTATAGATTCGCATTGGGTTCTATCGCTGGGGGTAAGAATATATTTTCCTTGTAATTGATCCCAGTTTTTTTTATTTTTGTTTATTTTTTAGCTGTTGGTGCCACTGCTGTTTATCCCATCGATTTGGTGAAAACCCGCATGCAGAATCAAAGAACTGGTTCTTTTATCGGAGAATTAATGTACAGAAATAGCATTGACTGTTTCAAGAAAGTAATAAGACACGAGGGTGTGTTCGGATTATACAGGGGTTTGGTACCACAATTATTGGGTGTTGCACCAGAAAAAGCTATAAAATTGACGGTAAGTTAATACAAATAACTATTATTATTTTGTATATTCATAATATAATAATTTTTTCAGATGAATGATTTGGTAAGAGATAAACTAATGGACAAAAAGGGAAATATACCTCTTTGGGGAGAAATTTTAGCAGGGTGTTGCGTAAGTATTAAAATACCCTGTATATAATCAATTTTAACTTCTCAAAAAACATTATAGGCTGGCGGATCGCAAGTCATATTCACAAATCCTTTAGAAATTGTTAAAATCAGGTTACAAGTAGCAGGAGAAATTGCAGGAGGTGCCAAAGTGCGAGCTTTAAATGTCGTCAAGGATCTTGGTCTTCTAGGATTATACAAAGGTGCAAGGTAAATCATTTTACCAATTTTCTATAATCTAAGTGATCGGTGTATAAAATGACAGATGACATTTCAACTGAATAAACAAACAATCTTTTGCAGAGCGTGCTTCCTACGTGACATCCCGTTCAGCGGTATCTACTTCCCCGTCTACGCCCACACTAAGGCCAAGTTTGCTGACGAAAATGGCTATAATAGCCCTTTAAGCCTGTTGTCTGCCGGTATGATTGCAGGTATGCCCGCCGCGGCGCTAGTAACACCCGCCGACGTAATCAAGACGAGATTGCAGGTAGTGGCGAGAACCGGTCAGACGACGTATTCCGGTTTGACAGACGCTGCCAGAAAAATTATGAAAGAAGAAGGATTTAAGGCTTTGTGGAAGGGGGCCACAGGTAAATTATTATTTTTTCACCAAATTCGATTTCCTAATACCTAAAGGCTAATTTTTTTTTCAGCTCGTGTATTTAGATCTTCACCACAATTTGGTGTCACTTTAGTAACTTATGAACTATTGCAGAGATATCTATACGTCGATTTCGGAGGAACGTAAGTACTTTTTTAATTAACAACTTTTTCGTTTAATTCAAATATTTGATATTTCAGAGAAGATAACAAGATAGAAATTTATAATAGACCGGAATTGAATTATTCATTATTACATGCATGAAAAAGCTAAAAATATTAAGGTAACCTTGAAATGTTGACAAGTGACAACTTACAATGAAAACGCTGACAGCTTCGACACAAATTGCACCTTAGATAAATAGTTTTTTAAATATAAAAAGATGTTACAACACTAAAAAAAGGTATTAAAAGTAATTGTTTATTATCCAGAAGGATTAAAAACAATCTAATAGATCGTTGAAAGCAATGACAGATGACACTTATCAAATACGGCCATATGACAGTTTAACAAATTACATTCCTAGTCCTATTTCTATCCTCCTGATGTAACTATCATAAGTAAAATAGTATAACATTGTTTTTGTTTCACAGACGGCCAGCAGGATCCGAATTAAAACAAATATCTACGATAGGTGACGTGAAAAAACCAACGAATCCCGATCACGTGGGTGGTTATTCAGTATCCCTTCCAATTTTCTCAGGAATAGAATCCAAATTCGGGTTGTGTTTACCGAAATACAGTATCCCACACAACTCTTAAATTATTTTTATGATAGTCCCTGAAATAGGTTTTGAACAAATTTCGCTTTTGCCTTTGTAAATTCGCTTGCTTCGTTCCTAAAATTCAATTTCATTCTAATACAAGTTACAAAATCGAGGTCCACTTGTAATTTTGCTCAGTGTTAACAATCACAGCACAAATTATATAATACGTATCCTTAAGTCCCATAAAAACTGTTTATAATGAACTATTTATATTAAGTATAAAGTATTTGATATTTCTAATCATTGTGCCTGAAATAACTGTACAGTTTCTTCTTTGTACAAACTATTTGACACATTCTGTCAGTTGTCACTACCGAAACTGATTATGGTTGACACATATCAAATGTCAAAAATCATGTTAAATGACATTTGACTTATTCAAGCTTTAAATACCGCCTTGTATGAAGGGATGATATTTTTATCATATACGAAGCAAGCGTATTGTTAAATTTTTAAAGATTTTATTGTACATATGAGCTAAGAAAGAAAAAATATTTTTTTGTTTTATATAAAATGTTCTACAAATATTTTTATTGAGTTCTCCGGAACTGTGATATTAACTCATCGTTTTTCTGTTTTTGCATTTTTTTTTGTTATTGTTATGGGATCCAAAACGTACCTTTTAATTATAAGATTTACAGTTTTTTTTTATCATCGATTTTATCGCTGAGTGATACTTGACGTTGTCGACCTATTCTACTCAATAAATTATACAGTTTATCTTTGTTTTTTTATTAAAATACAAACCTAAGCATCAGTACTGATGAAACAAGACGGACAGAGCATAGCGATTTTTGAAAATTTACAACCACCATCAAGAAAAATCAAAATCGATTTGATTATACAGAATAAAAATATTTATTGATTGCTATATAATTGTAACAGGCACTAAATTTGCAGTACATCTGTGGATAATACAAAAATATTCAAAATTAATAACGATAAAGCTTAAAATCATTTAAATAGTATTAGTCATAAAATTCAATCCGCAAAATGGTTAGTAGTTTTTTCTTGATTTTTTTTTTATTTTTACAACACATAATTAAGCAACGTTAGGAATTTAATTTATTCGACATCCTAAGACCGGTTTCTGCCTTTCGGCTTCACCAGTCGGGCTTCAAAATCCAATAAATTAAATTCCAAACGCGCGTAGCACTTTTGCGGACATATTTTCTATATTCGCTAATCACAAACTTAACAATAACTATTAATTAATAACTCAATTTTTAATTCATATTCCAATAACGGAAATATGTTTACCTGTAATTAAAAATAAAAAAAAATGTAGTGCAACAGACAAAAATAAAAATTACTCTTATAAAAATATTATTCGGTAAAATATTTTTTAATTAAATTTGTTCATGATGACTTAACATTATACAAAAGGTATTTTACATTAGAAGCCAACACCTTAAAATCATTTAATTAATATCATAATAGAATCCTTTCCTATAGTTTTTTTTATACTGCAACAGTATTTAAATGCATTTTATAATTCTAGAAGCGGTAAAACATACATTCATTATTAGAAGTATATTTGAGCAAAAGTTTTCAAACAGTACAAGAGTTTTTTTTTTATTTAGACCAATAATGCCTAAAAATTATATTGACAATATTGTTTTAAAAAACAAAATGCCGATTTTTGCGCAAATTTACTCCAATATTTTATGTTACGAGTCGCTTCATGGGAATAGTTATTGCCTGCGCAATACAAATATATTTTTTACTTTTTTTATATCATTTGATAATCTCTTCCTTGTGCTTTTTTTTTCTTACTTACTGTTACAATTTCATAGACTAGAGATTAAAAAATAGATAAAAATATCTTAACGCCATGTTGGGTAAGTGCCAGGTGGGTAAGCACCAGGAGGAGGATAATTTCCTTGATAACCTCCAGAAGGTTGCTGTGGAAATGGAGCTTGAGCAGCTTGTTGTACGTTTTGATAGCTGCCTCCCGGTGGTCCTTGTGGGAACTGATAGGACGCTAAAATATTTTTTTTTATTTTAAAACATCAACTACTATGAGTTATTAGCAGGTGGGCAAAAACAATAGAAAAGGTAAGTTGAAATATTAAAAATCCCTCTTTTAAGACGAATATTTCCGAAACGGTGTAATTTAGGAAAAAAATTATTTGAACTATTGTGGGTAGAGGGTATCGAAATATCAAAAATCCCTTTTTTAAGCCGAATATTTCCGAAACGGTGTAATTTAGGAAAAAAATTATTTGAACTACTGTGCGTAGAGCGGGTCGAAATATCAAAAATCCTCCTTTTAAGCCGAATATTTCCGAAACTGTGTAATTTAAGAAAAAATTATTTGAACTACTAGTATTATTTTGATTTCTTCTACCCACTCTTACATTTTTAATAAACTTTTTACACTTACATGGGTACGGAATAGTTCCATATGGATTGTATCCTTGAGGCATAGGCGGAGGCACGTATGTGGGATAAGGAACATTGGGAGTAGCTCCATAAGGAATGGGCATACCCTGAGATTGAACAGGATAAGGTAGATATCCCGTTGCTTGTGGAGCGCTGCTTGGTGGAGTTGGATCAGCAGGTTTAGGAGGATCTATAACAAAAAGTAATGATATAGTTCCATTGCCCCACTTTCAAAAAATCAATTTTAGAGGAGAAACAAGAAACGCATTAATGATTTTAAATACCTGCGTGATAACTTGGGGTTGAAGGTTGAATTGGTGTGCCTCTGCTGCTTTCTTGAGTCAAATCTTTCAATAATTCTTCTTTTTCAGTTTTTCGGGCAAAACAGAAGTCCGATACTTTGTTTTGGAAGCTTACGAGCATCTAAAAAGAGGAAATACTATAACTCGCGAGTAATAAATGAGGTAGGGAAATATTTCAATATATCCGAACTCACAAAACTTACCTGAGTAAGATCATTGTAGAATTTGGTACCTTCCATTAAATTGTTTTGTAAATCTCTAAAAGCATCATGTGCAGAAGCTAATGAACACATCATATCTTCTCTTCCACCCGCAGTTGATCCCCTCTCGGATATAAATTGGGAATGCGCTTGCTAAAAGTTATTTAAAACAAAGTGAAAATCTCGATGAACGATTTTATAATAAACTACAATATTTTGACCAAACATAATGCAAAAACGGATTGTTAAGCATGATTTTTTATTAACTAGAGATACGACAAATAAGTGATACTGTATTTTCACGTTTTATAACATTTTTGGCATAATTACGATTTTTTTCTTATTTACATTTATATGCTTACATTTTAAATCCATTTTTTTAATAATAAAGGATGTAAAATATTTTTTTTTAAATATTTATAATAATTACATTAATTCAACTTACTTGTATTCTTTGAATAATCGGTGATTGTTTTTCAATACTTTCTGTGACCTGTTTCTGTAACCCTCCATATGTTTTGCCAAGATTATCAAAAGATATAGCTGCCTCGTTGATAGCACCGTCTTTAGACAAAGCGCTGAGGAAAGTGTCTTTCATATCATTTGTAGGATTCTTCAGATCCTGTTCTATGGTTGCTCGTTCAGCTTTGATTATTTCAACCTTAAAAAAATATAAAACTGCAAATTTTACGTTCTAAAAATGTTTCGTTCATTGGTATGGTCCTTCTTCAATAATAATATTTTGTAATCTGGCCTAATAACACATTTATATGAAAAATAATGTACCTCTTCCATCAACTGCCTTAGATCCTGCACAGCTGAAGAATTTCCAACATTTCCAGATCCTCCACTAGGCAGAGCACTTTGAATAGCATCAGCTCCTTTACTCAACAATTCCATTCCTCTCTTGTGAGTCTCAAACTTCTCTCTAACAGTTTTATCAGCCTGTACTGCGTTGTTAATGATTAACCTGTTGAAATGTTAAAATAATATCAACTAACAAAAATACATTTTATTCAAAAAAATTTTTACCTGTATTTGGAAGAATTTGCTCTAAACATTTCTGTTAGTTTGTCTGAAGGTGTTCGAGTCCATTTTTCTTTGAATTGTGTACGGAGTTGATCATCTGAGGATTTTTCCTCATTTAACATTCTGTCCGTTTCGTCCAAGATGTCTTGGTTGCGTTTTAAAAGTTCTGGGAGTTCGTTGCTTATTCTTTCAAGTTCGGTTATGCCGCCTAAAGAGCTAACAGCATTAGCCTTCTCCAAAATCGACGGCGGCACCTCATTTCCTCCACTTGTCGCCTCAATAGCTGCTGGTAAATTCAAACTAGCCAATAAACCATTTAACATTTGAGTTGCCTCTCTAAGTTTCGTAATTTCTGTATTAACAATCTCAGTTTTTCTTATATCATAAGAGGCCAGAGCTTGATGAACCGCTACGGGAACTAATTCGGTAAATAAGTCGTTGAAGCTTTGGCTCATTGGATGAGCAAGCGGTAAAACTTTAGCAGGCTGAGCTTTGCCAATAGATTCGACTGATTTTATATCTGGAATGATTTCGTGGTAAATAAAATCATTATCTTTGACAGCTTCAGCTAGGTTTCTTTCAATTTTAGATGATATTCCACTGAAGAGAGTTCTGCCTGAACGAGTTTGAGAAGCTTTAAAAAGATCATTGGCACGCTGCAAAAAGAAATTTTTAAACTAGAATATTACATAAGTTAGTAAGGAGACATATTTTTTCTATGGATATAACAAATTTTGCAAGGTAAAAAATATAGTAAAATTCTATAAATATTTTGAAATAACTTACCCTCAATCTGGATATTTCTTGGCCAATACTTTTATTGGCTTTACACACCAAACTTTGGTAAAATTCAGCAATACCTCCTAAAGCTGCCTGTTTACCAGCGATCTAAAACATATTAATTTCTAGTAATACATTATGACAAAAAAAAATATTATATACCATCGGAATCCAGTCTTTGTCCCAAATATTCTTCAAATTTTCTCTCTGGAAAGTTTTTAGGGCTTCTGAATACAAATCTTCACATTGGGAAGCTAATTTGGCAACAATCGAATCTTTCATGTTATCTGAAATTAAACAAATAAGAAATACATTTCTAATAGACTTAAAATGATAATAAAAAAATCAATTTCTTGAAGAATAAATTAATAATGATAATAACTTACCATGGATAGCTTTATGGACAAAAATTTGCTGAGCTTGTGCTAACATTAATTGAGATAAGGCTCCCAAGGTGTCAGGGTTCAAATCAGGAGTAGGATCTTGTTGTATTGCCAGCATTATAGTTGATTTCAAATAGTTAAAAATTCCTGCAGCTTGCTAAAACACAAGTTTACATTGTTTTTTTTACTTGATGAATGATGATTAAAAAATTAATATTTGGCCACTTACTCCTCTTTTAATATATGTATGCAAAATGTTTCTAAATTTATTTAAGCATAAAGACAAAAATTAATGTATATGAGGTCAAACATTCGTTCACCTGTAATAATTTTGCTGCCAATTTAAGGCCCTCATCATTTTCTTCACTTTGTGCTGCAGCAACACTACTCTGTAGGGCAGCAACATTAAATAGAACACACACTTTCTCGTAGCTCAATGAGGAAATAGCTAAAAAAAAACATTTCAAATAAACGTCTCTTAATTTCAATGAAGCAATTATTTTGTTTACTTAGGCTCATCCTGGTTCCAAAAAGATTCCCTTTGTCAAAGGCATCTTTCCATTTAAAAGGAACTTGTAATTCATTAGGCGGGATTTTAGATTCTAAAGCAAGTATTTGATCGTAGTACCTAAAACATTTGTATTAATTCAACTGTGGAAAATAAATCAGTTAATCTGAAGGATGAATCATACCCATAAATAATCTCTAATGAACTCTCATATTTTTCAAAAGCTTTCCAAATTGCGTTGTTCCTAAGCTTGGAAAATTCATTTATAGCTTCAGAACAATCCTCTGGTTTGTCTGCGGTGCTATAACGAGACTGTATTAAATTTTTTAAGGGTGTAATAATGTCCACATCACTCGGTTTTTTCAAGGGAACCGATAACAATTCCGACATTTTGCAAATATCAGTCTAAATAACTAAGCACTTAAAGAATATCTCGATATTTTTAAAAATTATTGTAAAAGACTCATTAGAGTAATGAATCACTAAACAGAAAAAATTATAATAATTATGACCAGTAATTCGGAAACTGACAGAAATGTCACACAGCCCGATTAGTGATGGTCGATATTTCACCAACTGTTATTTAATCACTAATATAAAAAATAACAGGTATCGACTGTTATATGAAGTATCGAACTCCTGACAGAAACATTTTACTAGAAATATTTATTTGAGTTCATTGAGTTTAGAAGTATATCTAGATCATAATGTTGAAATATTTTTTTTGTTTAATAAATATTTAGAATAAAATGAAATCCAACGATTTTATTAAAATGGATGTTATTTTCAAAATCTCATTTTGGAACGTGGTACTACTTTTGACAATTGACACACTTCCGGTTTCTTTTCCAACATTACGCAGGCGCATTTCGTTATTTCCAAGGTTCTCCAGTGATTTAAGTTTTGGTTTGTGTGAATGTGAATAATGGCTACAAATAATTATTTTGGATTTACACACGGAGGAACACAATATAGGTATATAGAATCATGCAAAAATCTTCAATAATAAAGTTATAACTGAAATTAAAGTTACTTTTTAAAATTGACGGTGTTTTGGTTTAAATAAACTGATGGAAAGTTGGAAACCGGCGTCCTTGATTCATCAATCCGTCATTTTCCGTAATCAATATTTTTGTTGGCGACCATCTTGAAATGACTTTGAATATTCCAAAATAAATTACACCTGCATTCATTCTCTGTTTTTAGCTATTTTTATTTGTTTATTAATGAAACATACAAATCAAAGATCAATTGACAATATTGCGTCTAAATTCTCATCTTTTTTAATAGTGCAACGACTGGCGCTTATCAGGCAGGACAAGCTGGTTATGCGGTGGCTACTCCTGCAACAGCAGCTGCCGCAGCTACTTATGGTACTCAGAGAGCTACAGGCTACGATACTGCTTATCAAGCTGCTGCGGCGGCATCCCAGGGCACATATGCAACTGTAGGAACTGGAGCAACACCAGCATATGAATATGGTTACGGTAATACATAACAAATATCATTGTTGCTTTTTGATAGATTATTATATAATTGGTAAAGTATTGTCACATTTATAAAGATTTTATGATATTCCTGACAAGTAAATCTACTATACTACAATTAATCCTATTTCACTTCTCATTCATATAACAATTTAATATGATGAAAGTTTTAGCCATATCACTGTTATGCCATAAGCCCACATAAAAATATTATGACAACTGTTGCCAGTTAAGAATAAAAATTGTTGACTATAACAATAAGTAATATTCTTTATTAGGTCAAACAGCTGCAACAGGATATACCAGCGGATACGATACAACAGCCGCCGCTGCTGCCGCAGCAGCAGCTGCTGTTGCTAAGCCTGCAACATATGCCACCACTTACACCCAGAGAGCGACATCTCAACAACAGGCACAACAAGTAGCTGTAAGTATTTTTTTTTTAAAATAAAGTGGAACATTGAAATTTAAGTCATTTTGGCAATAATCTCGTGATTTTACCCTTTAATTATGTAAAATATTTTACCACAACAGACTGCAGCGGTGGCTGCTGCAGCTGCTGCTAAACCTGCTCAGTATACAGCCACTTATCAACCTAATGCTTCTGCATACCAGGCTACATATGCTCAACCTGCCACCCAGACTACAATAGCTGCCCAACCCACCACACAGGCCAAACAGCGTAAGTTTTTTCATCCCCCAAAAGCTCTCAAAAACAACATTCATGTTTTTTTTAAGACATTGGTTACTTTTGAAGTATCATTTTACAAGTTCACATCAAATTTACAATTTCATTAATATACAGTTCACCTAGAAAATACGAGCCATTATAAATTCATTAAAAGTTTCAGCTCTTTTACTGTCATAATTGTATTGATATTAATCTTTGAATTGTGTTTACAGAAATTACATTTAAATTTATATTGAATGTGCTAGAACAGGGCTCCCATTTTATTCCTCTTATTTACCATTATTTCACAAGCCAGTCCATATGAAGTTTGAAATAACTCTCAAAACAATCAATGCATTAAATATTTTCATTACCATTTCTCAAATCCTCAACATTGTTAATCTTGCCTTAGAGGCTAATTCTACAACAACATATTCAGGATATGATGCAGCGCTCTACTCTGCAGCCACAATGTACGTCGCCCAGCAAAATACCAACAACCAGCAGAAGACTGGAGGATGGCAAAACTACAAGAAGTCTGGTGTAGGAGCAAAAAATATCCGAGCAAAGGCACCTCCAAAGCCTCAGCAGTTACATTATTGTGATGTGTGTAAAATCAGGTAATTAATAAATCTAAATTGTTACCAAACATAAATGACCACTAAAAATGGCGATATTTTAACTTATTTAACATCAAAAAACACTGTTTTTACACATGACGCCTCTTTCTCTTTGGTTGTTTTATGTTTCAGTATATGAAAATAATTATTCTTTCAGTTGTGCTGGACCTCAGACATACAAAGAACATTTAGAAGGACAAAAACACAAGAAACGTGAAGCTGCAACTAAAATGGCTGCTTCAGTTGCAGTTACAAATCAAAATAGGGCAGGAAATTCTCTTAGATGTCAGTTGTGTGATGTCACTTGTACAGGTTAGAAATTTTTAATTAATTTCTTGATTGTCATGTTAGAAAATTATTTTTGTTCATTAACCAATTTTTTTCAGGAAATGATGCATACGCTGCCCATATTCGTGGTGCAAAACATCAAAAAGTTGTTCTTTTGCACACAAAATTGGGCAAGCCGATCCCGCCTCAAGAACCTGAGGTTATTGGTGGGGCAAAGAAATCTGTTTCATCTACACCTAAAATTAATTTTGTACAATCGGGAGGTCTAGGTGTGTCTTCTGCAAATAGTGAGTCAATCAAAGAGGAAGAAGATGAAATTCCAGAACCAGACATTCAGCCTGTCGGTCAAGCTTATATTGAAGAAATTAAGAGTGATGATGGAAAGGTAAATGCTACTACAAAATATTGTTTTAATAAATTATTCAAATATATATTTTTAGGTAATTAGTTTCAACTGCAAACTATGTGAATGTAGATTCAATGACCCTAATGCAAAAGAAATGCACATGAAAGGTAGACGGCACCGGTTGCAATACAAAAAGAAAGTGAACCCTGATCTTGTTGTCGATGTGAAACCATCTCTTAGACAAAGAAAAATTCAAGAGGAAAAAATGAGAAGGGCTGTAAGTATAAAATTGTCAATTTAAATGTTTTTCCTTAATCTCTTTTTAAATATTTCAAGCTGTTCTCCACACATTATTTTCTAATCAACTGGAAGAACTTAAACATGATTGGTTATATAAATAAAATATGCGACAGTTGTTCCTTTTGTCAAACATTTAAATTGTTTAACAATATTTTAGACTGTCGTAGAACAAATTGAATACTTTCACCCAACGTTTTTTAAAGTTGAAAAAAATTTGGTTTTGCATATTCATACAACATTCAACTAACATGTTTAAGAAATAGAACAAAATTTAATATAAAACTTAATATAGGCTATGAGAGAAGAGTTTTGGGCGCGGCGTCATTACCCAGATGCCAATGAAAATATGTACTGGGACGATCATAGAAGGTATGAAGAAGAATACATGGCTATGGTTGGGCATGGCAACATGGGATACCAAAGAGGAAGACCATTTCCAGGAGGTCCGCCACCTGTAAGTAATTCACATCAGTGACCACCAAACTTATTATATTCTAAAAATTGTCTGTGTTTTACTTGCAATATTTATAACTAAGTTGTAAATAAATTAGGCCTACAGTATTTGATCTAAACAATCTCTTCAAGACACTGAAATGATATCAAATCTTCCTTATCTGGTAATATATTTTAACAGGTCAAAATAATTTTAGTAGTTCAAATAAATCGATGCCGAAATATTCGCCCTAAAAAAATCTGATACTAAGAAATTTTGGACAATCTTTAGAAAACAATTGTGTTTTATTTGTATTATCGGATATGACCTAATTTTTATTAGATGACCCCCTTTTCTATTGGAGTTCTTTCAGGGCGGTATGCAACGCAGAACTGAATCCAGTGACGACAAGCACGTAATGGCTCGTCACGCGGAAATTTATCCCAAAGAAGAGGAATTACAAGCCATCCAGAGGATCGTATCTCACACCGAAAGAGCGTTGAAGGTAGTTTCTGATCAAATGTCCGATGTCAAGGGTGGTAAAACCGACGCAGTAAATAAATCCGAGGAAAAACAAGAACTTCTTCAAAAAGAAGATGGACGTGACAATCAATTGTAAGACTAATTGTATATTTTAATTTTTCTACTTATATCCATTGGTTTTATATTTATTTAGATTTTCATTCCAACAAGGCGACCAAAACCGCATGTTGAAGGGTGTAATGCGCGTGGGCCACCTCGCCAAAGGTCTTCTCCTCCGTGGGGATACCAACGTTGAACTTGTTGTGCTCTGTGCCGATAAACCAACACTCACCCTCTTAAAAAAGGTTGTGGAACTTCTACCAGCAGCCCTGAAACAAGTTGCCACCGAAAGTTCCTATACTGTTGCCATTAATGCATCAGAAGCCGGGCTCATCATTGCAGGCGATAACTTGACGGTCCTGGTGCAGTTCACAAGTCCTATAATTAGAGAACAGCAAGGTAAAGGGGTTGAAAGAACTAGGGAGTGTGTGAGGTTAAATGTGTACAGTACTCTCCAGGGTTTAAGCTGGTTTTTATTATTTTTTTTTTTAAATACCGTTCTGTGAAGAAACGCTGGTATATGATTTAATAGTTTTGACGTAATATTTGACTTGCCATACTGGGACTCTTGTTCAAAATAGTTTTTACAAAGTAACTAAGGTGAATTTTTATTTTCATATAAATAAAGTGCAAATATAGCGTGTTTGGTCTAACTGACGGAGCCAAAAGACAGAAACCGGTCTTAGGATGATGAATCGAAGAAATCTATATTGAATAAAAGTTCCTCTGTTGATATTATTACTTAGTTTGCACCGTATGAAAAAAAAGCTGAGGTTTGTTTTGTTTTAGACTAAATCATTTAGAGAATTAACTTATTTTAGTACAGTGGAAACTAGGTTTTTTTAATTAATTCAAATTTTTTATTCAGCTATTTTATTGTAAATTATAAGGATAAAACAAACTTAAATGCAGATCTGAAAATTGTTAAATTGTATTTAAAATAGCAAAATTTTGAAGGAAATAATAATGTATTGGCTTTTTTAAACACGGTTAAGGGCCAAATTTCAAATTTTGGCAATAATTTTGAAATCCAGATAGAAGATTTTGTAGCCGATTAGACTCTAATTCTAAAACTACCAGGATGATATTAAAAAATAAAATTTTAATTTAACATTTGTCACGATTTTTAAATGTTAATTGTTGAGTTACTTTTTAATTTAAATTAAAATCATTGTAGAGCGATGGTGAACTTTGATTAAATTAGTTAAATTATTAAAAAGGTTTAAATGAACTACTGAATTGCTTTCGTACTATACTCTAAATAGAAAATTCTTCTTGACGTATTTTTTTTTTGATTTTGTATTCTCAGAATGAGTTTCTTTTTTTACAATATTTTGCTAAAAAGTATGATTTTTAAGGCTGAACGTCAACCGAAGGAATGTAGCATATGATGTAGCAGCAAATTAAACGCTTCATCATATGCTACATTATAATTTATGTAAATAAAATGGTAAGGACCTTCACTGATTATCAAGCAGCATATTTTCAAAGAAAAAAGCTGTCGCAGACTATCCAGGAATTCCATCAAGAAGAGAAGTTGGTATATTTTTTTGATACTAATATTAAAATGTTAATTTGCAGGTAGAGAAGAAAAGCATGTGTATCGTTTTAAGAGAAAATGTGAAGCAAATCAAATAGCAAAAAATACCTCATATTCTTCTCAAAAATTTCATAACTAATATGTAAAGTTGTAGCACTTAACTAATGCTATTTTTTTTCTGTACTGTTTTTTTTTTAAGTTTCTAGTTTCATTCTTACTAATTTCTTTGATTCCTTAAAATTGTGACAGTTGGTTGCCACTTGAAATAGTACCTAAATAAATATTCTTCTTTATAGTTGCAAAATGAAATTGTTTTATTCCAAATGGGAAACTTTAGTGAGTGTGTGATGATTCTCTTTCATTTCAAATGAGTTTCGAAAAATGATTGTTGTTACTAAACTTTTGCGATATTGGCGTGTTACTTTTTGTGTTTGATTTGCTAAAAAGAATTGCGGCATTTTTCTCCCACGAAAGTGTGAGACACGACTGTAATAACATTTCTATTAATTTTGATTCACTTGAGCGTCAAATAAATATACTTGGTTTTTAAAATGGTCATTAAAGCGCATATTATGCAATAATTACCATTGTAAGTACTAAGTTCACCACTATTTTCAAAATTTAATATTAACTAGATTAAGTCTTATATTTAAGTTTTGAATATTACACAGCTTAAACCTTGATCATTGCTAATAAATATTGGACTTTTTTTACAGTTTTTATCGACAGTCTGTATCAGTCGCTGGAAAAATGGTGAGATTAAATGAGAAACTGCGCGACTGATACCAGATAAGAAGAATCTACTTAGTAAAATATAGAAAATGTCATCTATATTAAGCAGATCTGTAAATGGTAAACAGCAGTGGGCTCAGGTGACCACCATGTGGAACTCCTTAAAAAAAATTATATAGATTTAATATTTTATTTAAAATATTTCAGTCCAATACTTATAAAACTGTACTGTGCTTTATGCTTGTTTTTAGTGGTGATTTTAGGTGGTGTGGGACTAAGGATTTTTGACCAACCAGCTCATTGCCGCCACTAGATTTGGGCCCCAATAGTTTGGGGGGCCCTTCAAGTGGCAAAAGTGAGCTCGCGATGGTCAAACACCCTTTTCTTTTGATGTCTAGAAGCTGCGAGCGGTGGGTTCGACCGGGATGTTCTCTCACGCGGCAAGTGTCTCCAGGCGCTGGCAGCCCTCAGACATACCAAATGGTTCCAGGTTTGTGTCTTCTCTCACACCGTGTAACGCACTAAATAAAAGCTTATTTAAATAGATGATAATACGAAAGTTTTCAAAAAAAAATATGTTATATCATGACACGAAAACGGATACCGTCTATAATTTATTCTTAAATGATGATGTGAGTTTTTAAAAAACAAACTAGCTTAAAACTAGGGAATCGGAGTCTTATTTCTATGCAGTTCAATTTGCTTTTAAAAAAATATATTGGCTTACTTCTATTCCCTTCTCTTTTTGTTTATTTTTGATTTTTCAATTAAATTTTCAAAAAAAAAAGTACCAAAAATATGAAAACGTCACATCTCATACAGTAAATTAATCATAATTTAAATTACAAGGGTTCTACTGTCTTTAATTATAAATTAACGAGTTTCAATATATCAGAGAAATAGTTCAAAGTCCTTACGAATTTAAAAAACTTTTATACATACTCTCATGGATTATTAAAACTTTTTTTCTAGTATTACTCAAGTAACAAATTGTTTGGGCAACAACCATTTGTATTGCTAAAAAGTAGTTAGGTAGAACCCTTAAAAACGGATTTTGAATGCAGTGAAGGGTTTTAATGAGTTTTGGTTGCAGGCGAGGGCTTTGGGTCTACATTCGTGCGTCATCATCATAAGAATTTTGAGAGATTTGTGTCAAAGAGTTCCCACGTGGTCCCCTCTCAGTTCATGGGTAAGTAAAAACTTTTCAGGTACCGCCTGTTAATATTCGTCCTAAACAAATATTAATCAAAGTGAATTTCTATACAATCTTTTTGTAGGTTTTTGTTAAAATTATATTGTTTTTTGATCTTCCTGTAAACAAATTTGTGACCTTTATTTCCTTGTATTTTAACTAACCAATTTTATTTTTTAGGCGATGGAATTGTTAGCAGAAAAAGTAATCTCTTCAGTCCCTGGTTCTTCCCAATTGTCCCCAGGAGATGCTCTCAGACGCGTCATGGAAGCAGTGGCTAGTGGTTTGCTGTTACCAGGAGGTCCAGGATTGGCTGATCCATGTGAAAAAGATAATCCTGACGCATCAGGAGCTTTAAATGCACAACAGAGGGAAGATCTCACATGTTCTGCGCAATACGCGCTTAGATTGATTGCATACAGGCAGATTTACAAGGTTATTATAAGTGTTATTTAGCTATTAACATTTTTAAATGAAATTTTCGTTATTTTAATAGGTGTTGGGTATGGACCCACTGCCGGCACCTCAAAAAGCATTCCGAAGAGATAGATCTGCGCGCAAACGTCGTCGTTCTGGAGGAGAATTAGAAGGTTCAGAAAGTAAGTTCTACCTTTTACCAAAATATGATTTACTAAAATTTGTGTTACATGGAGGATGCCACAAATACATTTATTATTTATTTTTCAGGTGACACAGGGAAGATGGTAAAAACAGATGGTGCAAAGTAGCATAGAAATTGTTAAATAATAGTTCTCACATGAAGTATTTTAATATATAGGCATTATTGTTTCTGTAATTATTGGATTTTGTGATTTTTTTTTGTTTATTTTTTTACGTCTAGGATGTTTCCTGTAACTTAATAATGTTACTGTACTGAGCAATCGGTAAGAAATATGCATGTCCCTAATTGGAGAGATGTTTTCAGATTATTTATTATATTGTATTTGACGAAACACTTAACTTTCCTAAATCCTGTGAACTATTGAATTAAAATAAATATTTCACAAATGGGATTACATTTGTTTTATTTAATAATCATAAAGAATTTCAGTATCTTAAGGTACATGGATCCACTTACATTTCCCACTAAAAACTAATGGAGCAAATAATTATGAAGAAGTTGCTCAAATTTAATGTAACAAATGTCTTCATACTGGGTTAATTGGGGTTTTAAATCTAAAATAGTATAGTAAAAGTAACAAACTTATATTAGCAAAAATATCTACATGTGATGCGTTTTTAAATAGCTTAAAAAACTAGAACGTGTTCTCTCTAGTATTCTGCAACATTCTTGTTTAATATAAATTAGTTTATGTTCACACTCGGATATTGTTAACAGAGGATTGTCATTAAATCCATCTACTTCTTCAATCATATCTAAAATTAAATCTTCATTATATTCTTTGGTATTGTTTGCTTGCTCCCAGAGATTAAATGCATTGCAATTGGGTGGACTAAATTTCTTAAGGTAATTTTTGTAGATTTCTCTACATCTTATATTCTGTAGTACATTACTTATTTTATCATTAAATTGATCTACTTCCTGAGTGGTAAATCTCACAGCTGCCATTAGTTACCTGCAATAAAATAATTCTATAATTTAAAAGTAATTAACAATTTTTAACTGAAATTAACTAATGATTTAAACATTGCTTTTTTGAATTATAGAAATGTGGAAAAATATCCATAAAATTGAACATTTACCTGCATATTTCCATAAGTACCAATTCCTAAAGCTATTTAACTGGAATTGTAAGACACTATATATTATTGCTTTATATCACATTTCTTTATCTTTATTGTAATTATTAAACAATTAAAAATAGAAATTTGACAATTTCTCAGTGTTACCAATAGTGAAATCAAAAATTGAACGATTGAACTAGACGGGGTTTTAGCATTATCCTTGATTTAGGAACCCGATTTGCCAACTTGTGGTACAGGCATCTTACGACAGAAATCTGAAACATCTGATTTCCTAACTTTAGAAGGCGGCGAATCAGACATTTGGCAATTTTCTGTCAAGAAAAATGGCTACCAGCTTAAGTCAAACTTTAGTGCCCTGGCCAAATACCAAAGATGATTATGAATTGGGAAAAATTATCGGTCAGTATTTGATATTTTCATATGCTTTGAAAGAAGATCTCCAATTTTTTAAATAAATTGACCATATTCAATTGGTCTAGGTGTTTAGAAAATGGAATTTGTTGGTAATTTTTAGGTTATGTACTTTTTTGGTGTTTTCAATCCGGTGCAAGTTTTTCTAACTTGCCAGTATTATTACAATAAACAAGCTTAAAATTTAGCCATTATTTCTACTTTTATTTTTTGTAGATATTTTCGTATTATTTTTATTTTATACCATATAAGGATTATAATTTAAAATAGATGTACAGATGCTGTACTTAAATAGAATTGTTTGTCTTTTTAATTGCTCTGATTTATTTGTATTACACTGATTGACCCCTTTTTCATCGAAATAATTAAGTGGTATTTGTTTCTAATTAATCGAAAAAAATATTTGATATCTTTCAAAGGATGCGAGCAAAAATATGTATATGGATGACTGTAAAAATATTTATTGTTGACATAAATTTTAAGCAAAAATATTTTAGGTAAACAGTTCGTTTTAGACGAGATTTAGTAGGTTAAAAGAAACCGTTCCCATTTAATTGCATCTCTTGTGATTTCTGATATAGCAATACTGTCATTTCTTGGTTGGATCACCCGGTATGCAAAACAAGCATGTTTACATTTAATTTGATATTTAGGAGTGGGTGCCACAGCTACAGTACATGGTGCCTTATGTAAGCCTAGAAACGAAAAATGTGCCATTAAAAGAATCAACTTAGAAAAATGGAACACTTCCATGGATGAACTTCTAAAGGAAATTCAAGCAATGAGCAGTTGTAATCATGAAAATGTTGTAACTTATTATACCAGCTTTGTGGTCATGGAAGAACTTTGGCTGGTCCTGAAGTTACTAGAAGGTACATTTTTAAATAAATATTCTATTACACAGTTTACATTTGAAATGAAATACATGTTTAGCCCTTTTTACTGAATTTTAAGGTGGCAGTCTTTTGGATATAATTAAACACAAAATGAGATCATCCAATTGTAAACATGGGGTCTTCGATGAGGCCACCATTGCTACAGTTCTAAGGGAAGTTCTAAAGGGCCTGGAGTACTTTCATAGCAATGGACAAATACATAGGTAGGTGATTAAGTCACTAAGGTTTTGAATGATTTTTATTATAAAATTGACGAATAAACAAATATAACGTTTTTCTAGAGATATTAAAGCTGGAAATATATTGTTGGGTGAAGATGGTACGGTCCAAATAGCTGATTTCGGAGTCTCGGCCTGGCTGGCTACGGGCCGAGACATATCCAGAGAAAAAGTCAGACATACTTTTGTAGGCACGCCTTGTTGGATGGCTCCTGAAGTAATGGAACAGGTAAATTTAAATTTTATGTCATAATTTTGTGAAAATGAAAGAAATGATTTGTTTTGACCACAATTTTAATGAAAAGCAAGTAATAGTTAAAACATTTTGTTTCTATAGGATCACGGTTATGATTTTAAAGCCGATATTTGGTCATTTGGTATAACAGCAATAGAAATGGCCACCGGAACAGCGCCATATCATAAATACCCTCCCATGAAGGTACTTATGTTAACTTTACAGAATGATCCGCCCAATTTAGATACTGGAGCTGAAGAAAAAGATCAATACAAGGTAATTTAATTCATTTACAAACAATAAGCGCAGGTAGTAAATTATTTTCTGTTTTAAGTGTGTTTCTTAGATCTTCATTTATCAGAAACAATCTCACTCATATGTTTCCTATTTGTTTTAGGCCTACGGAAAAACTTTTAGAAAGTTAATAACTGATTGTTTGCAAAAAGAGCCTTCCAAAAGGCCAACTGCAGCTGATTTATTGAAACATAACTTTTTTAAGAAAGCTAAAGATAAAAAATATCTCCAATCGACTCTAGTTGCAATTGGGCCAAGTTTAGAAACCAGAGTACAAAAAGTAAGTTTAGTTTGTCTTTCTCTGTTTTATTAATTATTTGGAGCCTTTACAAAAAATTGTCTTTTTCCATAGGCTTCGAAGCGACAACCGGGCGCTTCGGGCCGACTCCATCGCAAAGAGACCGGCGAGTGGGTATGGTCTAGTGAAGATGAAAACGGAGGTGGCGATTCCAGCGATAGCGATACGGAATCTAAACCAATGAATACGTTGGTATCGGTGGGATCGTCCGGATCGGATCACGAAGAAACCAGCGAAGGCGACGAACCGCCTCCCGTGAATTTGGTACTACGAATGAGGTAAGGTAAAATGTGAATTTAAAATTTTAAAGTTCGGTTTGTTATCATTCATTTGTTTGTCTCTAGAGAACCCCACAAGCAGTTCCATACCTTCAGGTTTGTATTCTCCCTCCTAATTCCTATTTTATTATCCTATACCTTAAGAAACCGGTCTTGGGATTTCGAAATGGATAAATTAAATTCTTAATTCGTTTGCTTATTTAGTTTGTTGTAAACAAATAGTAACGGATATAAATTTGAGCCCTGAATTTGCATGATACTTTTACTTTCCAGAAGTATTTATTCTGTATTTTTGTTCTTAAATAAATGGTTTCATACCGAGTGGCACAAAGTCGATTAAATGGGGAAAAGATGTGTATTTTCAAGACGAATTTATTAGTTTTTTCACAATTAAAATATCAGGTCCGGTTTCTGAGATATTTGGGAAAAACCGAAATTGACGATTTTCGTTTTATTTAATTAACACCCTATTTTTTTAAGATAGAAAAAAGTTTATAAAGCTTTTTTATTAAAGGCCAAATATCGCTTAGCATAGCATATGCAATTTTTTAAATACGCAACTGTACTTTTTATTTCATTTTTGAAAACCTAATAAAAATATCCAAGTGTTCTACATGGTTGGATAGAGAAAAAAAAATGGGGATTTCAAAAATGAAATAAAACGTACAGGTCCGTATTTAAAAAAATAGTTGAGGGTAGCCATTCAAAGACGAAACGTTGTTTTAAAAAATTGGACACGCTATGTTAAGTTGTATTTGCCCTTCAATAAAAAAGCTTTATAACTTTTTTTTTATCTTTCAAAATTAAGGTGTTATTTAAAGAAAACGAAAATCGTCAACTTTGGTTTTCCCCAAATATCTCAGAAACCGGATCTGATATTTTAATTTTGAAAAAACCAATCAATTTATCTTGAAAATCCGCATCTTTCTTCCCATTTAACCAACTTTGCATCTATAACGGTTTCCGAAATCCCAATAATGTTCAATTCAATTTGCGCCACCCTGTATAAAATTGGGGGTTTATTTCTAATTTTTTTTTAAGGAATGCAAGACGAGAACTGAACGATATAAGATTCGAATTTGCCGTGGGGAAAGACTCGGCGGAAGGTATTGCTAGTGAATTAGTTGGAGCCGGACTTGTAGATGGTAATGACATTGTAGCCATTACCTCTAACCTCCAGAGATTGATCGAACAGAGGTCTACTTCAAAAGTAGTCACTTTCCGATTGGTATGTAACGTTTCTATTTACTAAATATTGAAATATCTTTCTTTAATTTTTATTAAATTCGGTATCTTATTGGCAAAGAAACAACTTAATGTAATTTAAAGTTTTTTTTTGTAAGAGTCGCTTGATACACCCAAAACAAGATTTTCAACACTTTGGTTGTAATTTTGTTATTATTACACTACCTGACACGAAAATATTTTTTGTTTTGACCAGTTTTTTAACAAACTATTCCTGATATTTGATATTTTTGTCATTTGACGTTTTTGGCATTTGACATTCATGGCATTTGATATCTTTGACATTGACATTTTTTGATGATATATTTTCGAGTTAGAATGTTACATTTTTATTATCAATATATAGTGCAATATGTCAGATACATTACAACTGTTGGTTGGTGTTACTTAAATATTTGCAAACTTCTAGTTATGTCCTTTTTTTATAGAATTCAACTTTGCATCCCACAGAAGTTCCAGATGACAGAGCCCTCGTAGGGTATGCCCAAATTTCCATAATGGACTGAAATAGACTGTTTTTTTTTTTCCTAATGCATACCATTTTTCATTGTGGAATCTACTGATCATTGTACATATTGTAGATAGGTTTTATAAAAAAATATAAGTTGGTTCGATTTTGCCTCATAGATGAGGCTGCCAAAAAAAATAAGTCATTTAAATTATTTTAGTCTTAAAAAATTAAAAACTTTAAAACAATTATAGGGTGGACTTTTTTATAGCTTCTTTAGACAACGATGAAATCTTATAGAAATAAAAATCATGTTAATGATTTGAGGTGTGTAACAAAGTGCATTTATTTGTTAAAACTAGAGTTTCTGTATGAACAACCTTTAAAAAGAATTGTCGAAATAGTCAGTCGTTAATCAAATAAAAAAATGGTTGTAAATCAAAATTAATTTGAAAAATTCTATGCTTTTCCCTAAAGAAAATATCTCAGTAGAGATTTGAGGTTAAATTTAAATATTCTTAAAATAAAAAATAAATTACTTTTTAATTTAAAAATCGTCATCCAGTGAAACTATTCGCCGTCATAATTGTTCATTGTCTGATGATGTTCCTCCAAAAAAGGGAGAAACTACTTGTTTAATTTCCTAAAGTGTGGTCGACCGACGAAGAAAATTACTATTGTTTTCGAGAATAATTCAATTTATTGATGGAGGTGAATCCCCCAAAATTACAGAGTAAATAAAAAAGAAGTACTTACACTATAGACCATTTATTCTGACCTTCAGGGCTGAATAATTCCGAAACGGTGCAATTCTACCCACTCCTAATTTTTTGTTCGTCTAATTCTGAGACTCAAGAATAGGATGGATTGACAATACTTGACTAAAGCCATCAGCAGAATTTAAAGAGTCAGTTTCTTTTGTAAAATATATCGCAGGTCTTTCCAAATTGCCGGTAGTTCACATGAATAAATTTTATCAAAGAAACACCACTCCGGTCTTGCTTGGCAGTTAAAGTGTTGATGACGTTTATTTTTGAGTGGTATACAGTATAGTTGCTTTTCTGAGGAAATAAATAAGTGTTGCCAGGTATGACTAGTTTTACTTGCTTTTGAATAAAAGATGCAAAAAAAGAATATTCTCAAAAAAATAATTTATTTATATTGAAACAAACATGCGCTGCGTACTTTTAGATGAAACTGCATCAATTTGAATGGAAGTCCTTTTATAATTATTTAATTTATGGATTATTAGCAGTTCAAACAGTTCAGTGATGTATGACAACCCTTCACTATGTCCTACATAGACTTACTAATCGCCTGTACAGTTGAACTGTAGACACTTCCTCGTTCAACAAAAAAAATTGTTAATTTAAATATTTACAATTTTTTTAGTACTTTTAATTTTAATGATAATGTTGGCAGTGCAGTTAGTAACTTTGCCTAATTTTGTGATTGATATAATATACAATACATATTATTCCTATGTTAATAAAAAACAAAAGATAGTTGGCAGTTTTATTTATATTATGTTAGTATTAAAATTATACAAAAAAATACTTATCCTATCTGTAATGACATATATAACGATATTTTGTAAGAATTGTTTCCGATATATTTATATTTCATCTTATATCCTTAAAAATAGATGTACAGGGTCCCATAACGACCAAAATTACAATTTTTTAAATAGGACAGCCTGTATCTTAAATTTGAATTGTCCTTTGTCACAGAACACAGCACGATAAAAGAATAAAAAGGTTATGTTAACTATTCATCTTTTTTATTTTAGTCCTTGTTCCTTTAAGGTTTAAGCCAAAAATTCAGCCAGCATGTTTGTATTCTAATGACGTCATTAGTGTTATACACTTTGGCAAAAGCATACGTTTTCATCTGCTATTTAATACAAACGAAAATAACCGTGGATCAGCACTGATTGGGCACTGCACACCATATTGATCTGTAAAAATAAGTACTTCCTCAGAAACATGCGCACTACGTCATACACATGCAGTTAACAAGAAAAAAACATGTCTCCTCTCATAAGTGCGCATGTCATAAGCATCCGAGGACCATGTCAAATCGCGAATAAATGTTTTGGCATAAAGATGTCGATCCGGCAATTTTTAGTTCTGTGATAACCATGTAAACAAGATTATTATGTTGTATTTACATATCTTATAATTATTTCCATTTAAAGTGCACTAAATTAGAACAAAAATGACTACCTCAGAGCAAATAGGCCTGAATAAATCATGGGAACTATCATTATATGAGCTACATCGTACACCCCAGGAAGCTATTACAGACAATACAGAAATTGCTGTTAGCCCGAGAAGTCTTCATAGCGAACTGATGTGCCCTATTTGCCTAGATATGTTGAAGAAAACTATGACTACTAAAGAATGCCTTCACCGGTTCTGTTCCGATTGTATTATTACCGCTTTAAGATCTGGTAATAAAGAATGTCCCACTTGTCGTAAAAAATTGGTTTCCAAAAGGTCACTTAGACCAGATCCAAATTTCGATCTTCTAATATCCAAGATATATCCAAGTAGAGATGAGTACGAAGCACATCAAGAAAGAGTTTTAGCTAAACTAAATAAAAGTCATTCGCGTGAAGCTTTAATGAATTCAATAAAAGAAGGTATTAAAATACAATCTCAGAACAGACCAAATAGAGGAAGAAAAACTAATGAAAACATCCCCCCTGATAATGGAGAGGATAATTCTAATATACAAAATAATTCTGAAGTAAGTTCATCATATATATTTTAAAGTTTATAAGGAATTACATAAATTTCATTTACAACAAAAAAAACTTTAAAATAAATTACATTTCAGAACACTCAAGTGCTACAAAATAATCCTGCAACTCAAGCAACAACCCCCATCCCTAATGCAAACATTTCAGTGCCAGGCAACGTCCCAAGTCCTTCCCCATCAGGTAGAAGTACACCTTCTCAGCCACCTAGCCCGGTATCTTCTAGTGTGAGCTCCATCAGTAAATCATTGGGCAAAAGACCCAAAAGGTAATTTTTAATCTTCTAATATATAAATAAATACTTTAATTAAATATATCATAATATATAAGAACCAATTTAAGAGAATAAAATCATTTCCTGAATCAAAATTGGTGATTTTTACCGATTTTTCCATCTTTATAATAAATAGCATAAAACTGTTTTTCGAAATTTATTTTTTTTATAGCGCTTTAACGTCAGAAAGAAGTGAAGAAAGTGAATCAAGCGAAAGAACAGAACAGACTGATACTGAGGGCGAAGGTCCATCTGAGCCGTTGACACTGAATGAGATTGAATTGGTTTTTAAACCACATCCTACAGAAATGTCTGGAGATAATCCTTTGGTGAAGGCTTTAAAAGAAAATTCTATAAGGTAAGCATTATCTCAAAAATTCACATATTAATTTATAGATATTAAATTTTTAATTAATAAATAATTAAATAATAAAATTAGTCTGTGTCCCATTGTTCCACTTGAAATGCATGTTATTGTTGGCTTTACATTACTGACTTTACATAAAATATTTGTCATATGGTCTACACAAAATGCAATAGGGCAAAACAATCATCAACAGTATGAAATTTATTTTTAGATATATTAAAACAACTGCAAACGCCACCGTGGATCATCTCCATAAGTATCTGGCAATGAGATTGACCCTCGATTTGGATTCACAGTTGTCTACTACCCATAATTTGCTGAATTTTTGTATTTACATATCTCCCACAACCGGCCAGTATGTTCAGTTAAATGGAAATCAGACCCTTGGACAGGTAAGAATGAAATGAATTTACATTTAATGATTTGATGAGAATTTTTAAAGTTATTGTTTTGTTGAATTGATGTTTAAAATATTTGGTATGAAATTGGCAAATTTTAACATTTTTCTTTTTTATAACACTGAAATTTTTCTGTATAAGGTGAATGATAAGTATTGGAAGGTAAATAAACCATTGGAGATGTTCTATTCCTGGAAGAAAACATAGGGAATGCGTAAGGGGCCCAAGAAGGCTCCCTAAAAGGGTGAGCGAGGTTTTAAAAAATAAAGGTATAACCAGTGGAAAGATAGGTGTTCAAAACGTGTAATGTAATATAATATACAGTGTCCCTGAAAAGTACATAATCATGTCGTCGAATTTCTTTTAATAAGAAAGCAAAGACAATTATTATTTTCGATTTGATTACCTCTTATTACTCCTTTGTTTTATTATACGTGTTGTGTTCATGTATCAAAATTTTGGTGCGGAAAAATAAATGAAATTAGAGGTTAAAAATTGTATAAATACGATTTTGAAATTTGGCATAGTTGTAACTTTTTAAAGTTGGACTAAAGGAAAAAATAATTGCCAACCTTCTGTGGGCGAAAAATTGACTTTATGTAGTTTAGTATGTTTTTCTGCTATCAGAACCGATACAACTGAACCAAATTTCTATATCATACTCATACAATTCAATAACGATAATTTTACAGCCAAAAATCTCAATATATGTGGATTATTCAAGAGAAAATTGCATCCTTTAATGATATGAAGCAGTAATTGTCGGAGGAGGACAGTAAAATCAGTTTAATTATCCAACGTTTCGTTTATTTATGGAGCATAAACTTCATCAACACCTACAAATGATGTTACAACTAAAGTAATTATCAAACAAAAAAGTTAAAAAGGAAATAATTAACTTTCCTTTTTAACTTTTTTTGAAACTTGTTTTGTTCGATAATTACTTTAATTGTAACATCATTTGTAGACCCTGATGAAGTTTATGTTCCATAAATAAACGAAACGTTGGCTGATCATTAAACTGATTTTACTGTCCTCTTCCGACAATTCCTGCTTCATATGTGGATAATATTATCTAATGGCTACTTTTCAAGGACATCTTTTATTTATTTTGATTAATTATTGTATATTGAATATGTATAATGTGTTAACTTGTAACAAAAGTGAAGTTATATTTTCCGCTATTTCTCAACTAACTTTACAAATAGATCGATTTTTCAATTCTCTATCATTTTTAAAGATAATTAGGAACATACAATTAAGTAATGTTTATAATTGTTTAATATTGATAATATTAATTAAAAACTATTTTTTTTAAACAATTTAAATGCATTGACAGAAAACCAGCTAGTTAAAAATAGAACTGCGCTGTTACAACAATTATAAAATAAACATTTGCAATTGTTTTTATTAAACTCAAACAAAGGTTATGAATTTTTAAAAAAAAACATCAAAAAACGGCATTATTTTAACATTTTATGACTAAATTTTGTAATACAAAGTATCTACGCAAGTATTCAACAACAAATGCAAATGTTTATGGTGATATTGTGTAAGTGACAAAAAAAATGTAATATAATGAATATCGTTATTCAATTACAAATATTTTGTTTTTCTATTATTTATAGACTTATGTAATTGCTTTTAAAATATACATATAATCAGTATGTTTGTTTTCCTTACATTTTGTAATAGAATGAATGGTATATTACGAAGGGCTGATTCAACAATTAAAAGAAAATTTGTAGGTTAACGTGTCTCAAACGCGCTTACCTGTTGTATAATCCGTCTCTGGAGTAGTGGATAGTAGCAGCGGTACACGGCCAATGCTGTTCTCGAGCACAAATTGCACAAAATGTTTATTTATAGCACAATAAATTAAACTAATAGCCCTTTTAAATTACTGCGGGTCAAAATGTATAGTAGACGCGTGATTGGGACGAATTTGTAGAGATTTGTTGTGTATTTGGACGAAAAATTTTTTTAAACAACTTTTTAGCAAACCCCCATAAAACATTTTCACTAGTTTTAAATAAACACACGACACCTCTTTTTACCCTTAAAAAAATAAAACAGAAAAGCAAGAATCAAAATTGTTGATGAAAATAATCAAATTTAAAAAAATGTCTAAAACTTTGGTCTATTATATCATACAAACAAAAAACTGAATATATTATTTATTGTTATGTACGTATATATATAAAGTTAAATAAATTATATAAATAACAAGTAAACTAGAATATCACAAAAATAAAAAATATCAATTGATATCTATTCTTACTTTGAAAGTTAAAATTTGATCCAAACCAATATAACAGTCGCTCATAACCATTAGCTTGTAAGTATGGAGTCCTAAAAAAATTGAAAAATTAAGTAAAAAAAGTAGATGGGAATCTCCAATGACTAAACTAATCGCTAAACCGGAAGTGATAAGAGGCCTAAGAAAAGGAAGTAGCAAATGCACACTTTTGTCTTAGCTAGTCATTGGCCAAATATTAAGGAGATTAGGGCTGGAACAGCACAATTCCCGTCTAATCAATAACTTACCCCTTCTAGCTGGCATTTGTACAGGAATAACGATTTTCTTGGAATTTTTGGCAAACGAAAATTTTCTAAATGACATTTCTTCCTCTTCCACAAATATCAAAAACCAAAACTCTTCTTTTTGTTTATTGAACTTTTTGCTGTAAACCTTCATCTTGCCACAACCTTGTCTTTGAATGTTCAATTCTAAAATACATGGAGCACCGGCAACGGCATTCAAATTATAAGCGTTTTCCTTCAATATAAATGGAATTTTCTCGTTATTCGTGCCACTCGTTATGGTTGGTTTGATGTTTAAAATCGGCAAGTCATTAATGATTTTAATTATTTCAATTGATGCATCATTACCGAACATTTCGTTCATAACATTTCTTATTTTATTGGTAGAATCCCTATTTGATAACATCAATCTTAAATGTGGTATGCATACGCTGTTCGTATTTGACATGGTTATCCTGGAAACTTTATCTTTTAAAGACCTGAAATTTTCATGATTGATGTAAGGAAGCATTAAAATGTTCGAAGTGTCGATTGTGTATCCTTGAATCAGCATTTGGCAGAAGTGTATTAATTTTATTGTACAATTTAACCAGTTTCGATGGGCTGCCAGGTTCATCATCGCCTAAAACAAAAACGCAAACGTTTTGTTTTATGAGGTATCATCTTCAGCGATTTACCAAATTTATATCATTATTTGCAACTCCCAAGGCAAGTTGGGAATTCGTTAATAATTAATAAAGCAATATTAAAACTTACATGAATAATCCTAATAATTTGGTCGAGTACATTTTTCAAATCTAAAACATATTCTTGATTTGGAAGATTTAAATCTAAAAGGTAGTATTTAATCATCAATAAAACTTTCAAACAAGGCGAATCATAAGCAAATGTCGTTTTAAGTCCTATATGCCTGACTAGATCTCTGAAAAATAAAGAAGGAAGTTTTAGAAATAGAAAACAAAAATAAAGTATTGTGAAAATCGATGATTTTTTAAACTGAAAAAGGAAATAAAAAAACAAAATCGTTTTCTCATCGTAAAATTGCTATAAAACTATTAAATGGAACAGGATACCTTGTATATACAGCTGTTCCAATATCAGAAGAAAACACCCTATAGATATTTCTGTTCCGACTTAAATAAGTTAAGCCGGCAATAATTTGCTGTGGACTGTATCTCTTGATTATTTTTTGTAGGTTGATGAATTTTATTAAAAGAATGCACTTTTAATTTTTAAACTTCTATTAACAACGAACTGTGTAGCAAGTTTTAACAATAAAAGAAAAGTTTGTAAACATTGTAACATTGAAATTTGTTGCCTACAAGTGCGAAAAGACTTATTTATCATTGATAATTAATTTGATTTGAGGACAACTTTTAAATGGACACAAATGCCCAGAAAAAATGAGAGCAGGTTAATTTTACAAACGCATAATATTCGACATTCTTTACCTGTTTATGTTATCTTCATTATGCCTTACAGGCATCAATTTGTATTCTTCGACTTGAGAAATAAGTTCTAAAAGTTCTTCGATTGTATTGTTTGCTTGCATACTTTCGCTAAGAAAATATACGGTTTTGTAAGACAAGTAAAATTGTGCGCTCAGCATACCCAAAATTGTTGATTCGTAGAATAGCTTCAATTCCTACAGTTTCATAAAAAAAAATATTATTTTTGCGAGAGATAAAAATTAAAAACGAAAAAAAAATTATCAATACAAAAGTTTTAGATTTTTTAATTATCTACAACTTTTACATTAAACTTTTTTCGATAGGATGTATATTTCAGCCACACATCGCAAAAAAACAATATCCAACCCTCAAAACCTATCCCCACCTCCCTTCCGGAACTTTATATAATATACCCCAAATTTTTTGTTAAAAAATGATCTATTATGCATAAAAAATCGTCATAAAAATACTTACCCCCTCTTCCCTGATAATACAATCGTGATCCTGTAAAGTACCTACTACAGACTCGGCTAATTCGTCAACGTACTGTTCTGGATTGGAATTTGGATCCATTTGATAGTACGAAGGATTCGTTAGCAACCTTCTGTAGAAAAATGTCGACTGAATGAACTCTACGAGTTGAGCTTTATTCGTTATATTCCCGTTGTAAATTTCTGCGTTCACGTGATCCGGTAAAAATTCTAAAAGATTAGATTCCACGGGAAAAGGCTCGAAAAGGAATTTTCTATAAAAGTTTTTCTTGTTTTCTTGGACCATTACACAAGCTATACCAGTAGTATCAAACTGTGGACGACCTATATGAAAAAACAGAAAAAAATTAGGGACTGTAATAAATAAAATCCGTTATTACTGAAGATTAAGAAATTATAAATAGTGACACTTCACTAACCTGCACGTCCCACCATTTGAATGACATCAGTGATTGGCATATCAACGTAGCGTTTCGTGGCACCATCGAAATATTCAGTCCCTTTAACTATGACTAATCTAGCTGGAAGGTTAACGCCCCAAGCCAAAGTTGCGGTAGCAACAAGAACTTGAATCTTTCTGTTCACATAGAACTGCTCTACGATATTTCTATCGTTGTCAGTGAGGGCTGCATGATGGATTCCTATACCGAATGTTAGCAACTGAGCTAGATCTTGATCAACTACCCTGAAATTAATTTTTTTTTACAAAAAAAACCCAATTGGACTCGAACCACAATTATTGAAATCAAAGGAGCGAAAGTAGTGTCTAAATTTATTAAAATTAACATTATTCCACAAACAAACAACTGATAAGTACATTTTAACCAGCGAGTAAGTAGGAATCCGTTTCCTACCTGATAATTCCACGAACGTATCATTGTAGGGTTGATTTAGAATAAGGAACAATTAGAATAGCAAGTAGAGTGTGCCTATATTATACATATGCACATAGTTAAATTATAAAAAAAATTAATTTTAACAGTTTGGATTTCATTAAATTGACAGAATTGATAGTAAACTATTAAGGCGATTAGGGCTGGAGCAGCAGAATTGCCGTCATAAACGATTAATTATGTCCAAAATCATAAGTTTTACGGATATTTAAAAAACTTACCTCCGTTTCACCGCTTCAATTTCCATAGAATCGCAGTGCAACCATTTCTGCGGATTATTTTCAGATAACAAAAATTTCATCAACTCGTATCCCGTGATTCTAGTCTGCTTGCGAGAAGCTACAAATATTAAACTTGAACTTTCTGTCGCATACTGACCAATTGCTTGATAGCATGGTTTATTCATAGCCGCCATTCTTGGACAAAAATGTTTAGCAGTGAAACCTTGTAAGTGAATTTCCAATGGTACCGGCCGTACTGCAGAACTGAAGTTAAAAATTCCCCTCTGAAATATAGAAAACCATAGGAGAATGAAATATTTCGAAAAATTTTAAAAAAATTACCTTGTCAGCATTTAACCAATAAGCTAAATCACCCGGGTTAGCCATTGCAGTAGATAATCCAACAATTCTAATAGACTTCTTCCTCTTCATGTTAATATAATTCATTCTGGATACGATAACTTCCAAAACGGGTCCTCTGTCTTCTCCCAAAAGATGAATTTCGTCGATGACCATCAAACCCACATCCTTTACAAAATCTTTTTCCGTCCAATTTCTACTCATGGCGTCCCATTTTTCTGGCGTAGTTATAATGATGTTTGCGGATCGTATAAATTCCGAACGAGGCGTTATATCACCAGTCACTTCTACCACTTTTTTAGATATTTTGGCAAATTTCTTGGACCAATCTAGAACCCTTTCTCTTACCAAAGCTTTCATTGGTGCAATGTATACCACCTAAAAAATTTCAAATAATTATTTTTCCGATATCGTGGCCTCCAAGGTCTCCAGACTTGACTCCCCTAAATTCATATCTAACCTTTAATTTTGGGTCTCTATTGAATAACCTTAAAATGCACATTTCAGCAACAATGGTTTTTCCTGATCCGGTTGGAGCACCAAGTATGACGGGTGTATCAGTGTAATAACACGAATGAAATACTTGACTTTGAACGGCGTTGAAATGAGTAAACGAATAAAGATCTTCGAAAGAGTTATTTTGTAGGACAGTTTTCGGTAAAGGTTGCACATCCAATATTTTAGTTTGGAATGAATCGGCAGTAAAAAGTTTTAAATCTTGCAGATCTATTACCTCAATTCTTTCAGAATCTAAAATTAAAAAAAAAAACAGAATTAATTATGTCGCTTTATAGGTCAGAATGTGTAAACTGAGTGAGTCATGAATTTCCAGGTAGTCCGAGATACTCAGGAATATACTTACGCAAAAATTGACTATTTACTACTCTGATAAAGTATTCTAAAGCCAATGGTTTGGTCAGAGGTACAGTCAACGCTAATTCGATGGGTTCTTCATTCAAGCACATTCTTTTAGTAATTACAAACGATTCCATGTGGTAAATACTGTCGTGTTGAGGATCTTCTATCCAAGCATAAAAGTGCTGTACGGCGCCATGGATCCCATGGTCCCATTTAAATTTCGGAATTATAAGTAATTTTACCCTAATTACACCTTCTGTTATAGGTTTAACGATGAATTCGACGTCCACCTAAAGTTTATATATAAATATAAACGTGATTAGTTTCAGGTTAAAAAAAAATAATAATTTACCTGTGGAAATATCTGACAGTTTAATTTTATTTCCAACGTGTTTGCTGCGAAAGAGGGATTCCAATTCTCTCTCTGACAACTCTCGGAGTTCCCACAAAGGCATATTTAAAATTTCCATGGATCGATGAGTAGTCAGGTACGGTATTAATTCTTTAAATTGCATTAAAGTGTGTAAATCTTGCCACATTTGTTGGTCCAACATCTGTGCTAGGGCTAAAGTTCGCGATACTTGAAGAGCAAAATCTTTGTCTTTTGCAATTTCAAATAAGGCTCTTGCTAATCTTGTGACAGTCTATATAAATAATTCACATATATTTAGTCCAATTAATAGGTATGAAGTGGTGACAAAATTCCCCTCCCGAAAACAAAAAGTAACTTATCGAGATATATCGAAAAAAACCGTCCAAAATCGTATTTTTTGTTTTTGCTATAACTTTATCAAATTTAAATAAATTTATTTCATACTTTGACAAAAATATAGCCCGTGTTATGTAGAATAGGTATGTATTTCAAATTTTTATTAAATATTTATTAGTTTTCGAGATATTTCGAAAAATCGGCTACTCTTACTCGAGGAGTGATCTTAGAATAACGATCTTGAGCTTATTTTCTTTGGAAAGACTTGTACTTTGATCCTATAAAAAGTTTAGAGAAAGAAAATAAGCTCAAGATCGTTATTCTACGATGACTCCAAAAATCAAAATATCTCGAAAACTAATAAATATTTTTAAAAATTTGAAATACGTATATTCTACATGACACGAGCAATACTTTTGTCAAGTATCAAATAAATTTATATAAATTTGATAAAGTTATAGCAAAAAACAAAAAAATGCGATTTTGGAAGGTTTCTTCGACATATCTCGATAAGTTACATCTCGATCGAGACTTATAAAAAACGAAAGATATTTTTATTATCTACAACTTCCTTATTTACTCTATTTTTATTGGAGTTATACTTTTTTTTAATTCACGAAAAACCGTTTGTTAAAGATCTTAGTTTGGGATATTTTTGTATAGGAATTAAATAAATGATCAAAATCCTTACCTGCATAATGAACTGAGAGTCTGACACTAAAGACGAAACCCTTATTAATGCTCTGCTTATGTTTGCTTGAATTAAAATAATTACTTTATCTACAGAGTTCGAAAAATCTAAATTAATGTCATACTCATTATATTCTCGCAACCTATCCAGCTCATGTATTTCGTCCATTCTAACCTGAAACAAATCATGGTGTTTAAAATAATGTGTTTTACCTAACGAAATTTGAAATCACTTACCTGTATTTGTGAAAATTCCGAAGCTTCACTAATTAGCTGCAAGAGAGCCGATTCTGAGGTATTTCTTTCGAACTTTTCATAAAACATTTCCATGGTTTTGTAAGATATATAATAAAAACTAGCGATTCGACCAAAGTTTGTGGGTCGGAGTTCCCCCAATGATGTATCGAAGCGAATCATTTGAGATCTTTCCAAAGTTTTAGCTGCGTTATCCAGTTGATATTGTAAGAATTGATTAAATTGATTAACATCCTAAAATAACACAAGTACAAAATATTTTTAGTAAAAATACAAATGAAGTGGCGGATGCTTGGGAAAGCTATAAAAGAAATGAGATGTCTAAATATGCTGTTGAGGTACTAAAAAAGAAAAAATAGCACTGTGACATCTCTTGCCAGCTTTTTTCTTTTCCCCAATTACACTATTTGCACAATCAATTATTTTTGATATTTGACGATTTTACGTTGGTCCAAAATATTTGACAAACTTACTCACCCAAATTTCATTAAACGTCAACCCATAAACCAGTGGGTTTTTCTTTATGCGCACAAACAAAAATGTATTCGCTAACCATTCCATGGCTTCTTTTATATTAGAGACAGTGCCTAGAACGATCTACAAAAAAATATTTTAATTAAATCAACAAATGAGGTGATAATGATACAAGGGCGGCTCAAGCCCAGATATTTGGGGGGGAAGGGCAACGTCGTCGGCTGTTAGGGTTATATATATGAAAGTTTAATATTTTATTTAAAATTCAATTTACGCAGAATGAATTTTGTATAAGAAATGATTGGCAATGCCAAAATTACCGAAAAAAAATGTTTGGACCATTTTTGACGGAAAAAGTTAGTTTTTTAGGGTATAAATGGACCTAGAATCTACAAAAAAAATTCAAAAAAATTAAAATTTGGTTTACGCAGAATGAATTATGTCTAAGAAACGATTGGCAATGCCAAAATTACCGAAAAAAAATATTTGGGGCATTTTTGAGCGAGAAAGTGAGTTTTTTAGGATATAAATGGACCTATAATCTACAAAAAAAATTAAAATTTGGTTTACGCAGAATGAATTTTGTATAAGAAACGATTGGCAATGTCAAAATTACCGAAAAATTGCCCCTACTGGAACCGCCGTTGTAATGATATGTAATAAAACGTATAAGAACTTACTTCTGCATTTAAATTATCAGGTATGCAATTTAAAAACTGACTTTCGATTGGAACTTGTGACAACATCAATCCCATATATTTAGACATATTTGCCATTGACGTGATAATAATGCCATTTCCAGAAGTATCGTACTGAGGTCTACCAGCTCTTCCAAATATTTGCTGAACATCTAACATGTCCATGTCGACAAATGTGGATTTTTGAGCATCGTAATGAAGAGTTCCCTGAAACGTTTAGTAAGTTAAATATTAATTTTACTATAACGAATATTTGGTTGTACCAAAATGTTAAAAGCAATCCCTATTTGAAACAAATTACTAATATTTTAAGGTTATGTTGTTGACTGATGTCCAACCTTACGATAATGACGTTTTACATGTACAACAAAGTACATTAAAAGGTTCATCTCGCAGATTCTAACGATGGAATAAGATTAAAACAAAATTGAAATGTTTTATGACATCCAATACGTTCAGGCTACTGATTTATAATAAAAAAATGACTCTCACCCTTATAATAACTGCATGAGCAGGTAAGTTAACTCCCCAAGCTAACGTGGTAGTGCAAACAATAACTTTCAATTCTCCATCACGAAACAGTCTTTCTACTTCCAGTCTGTCTGATCTCACCATACCTATGAAGTTTGTAAAAAATTAATTTGAAATGAAATATTTTTATAATACTGTTTAAAGTAACAAAAAATTTTTTTTAAATCCAAATTTTACCAAGAAAAATCTGAAACAACCAATTTTGAAAACCTTGAAATGTATAAATTTAAACTGTTTTTTTATAAAGCCTAGAGATGCTGAAGTAATTAATTAATAAGTAAAATTTTAGGACAAAATTCGTGGTGATATCGAAAATTACCTGCATGGTGTATTCCAAATCCTTGAGGAATCAAGTATCCCAAATCTCCACTTTTATATCCGGCTCTATTAACTTTGATAGATTTTTCTGGTTCAAACAAGGTTAATGTGCCTTTTTCCTGCGCGATTTCGATTAATTTTTTAGCCACAGTGGCTGTGGCATTTCTAGAAGTTACAAAAACCATGGCCTAGAAAAAAAAAATGTAAAATGATTAATAGACCAGGGCCAAACCGATTTTAAATACCCGAATTCATAAAAAATAGTCTCCTTAAATAAATCAACTTGAAATATTTTGAATTATGTACCTGATGTCCTTCTCTGACAAAATGAACAACTTTTTTGTAACACACCATATCCATCGTATCGTTTTCATTTTTTTTCTTACAACCAATAAAGCTGGTCGTCAATGGTACAGACCTAAAACGATTATCGAAAAAGAAGAGTCCAGACCGTGTGTTAACTTTTAGAAATTTAGCTACATCCAAATATCCCGGCAATGTGGCCGACAATGCAACGATTCTTATCATACTTTGACTGCTGACTACTTGTCTTAGAGTTCTAGCGACAAGCGCCTCTATAACGGGCCCTCTGCTACCATTTAACAAATGTACTTCGTCTATTATCAAAAGTTTGACTAATCCCACCACTTCAGTGTCGACTGTAATTAATTAATTAAAATTGTTGAATTTAATTTATTTGGCTTCGTCAGTTGGGCTTTCGAAGCCAATAAATCAAATTCTGAACACGTGTAAGCGAAGAAGAGAGTTGTATATTATTACCTGCTCCTTTTCTTGTTATAACATCCCATTTTTCTGGTGTCGTAACAAGCATCTGAGTTTCAGCTATTTCTTTTTTTGTTAATTGCATATCACCAGTACATTCCTTAACAGAAATTCCTATTGGTGCTAATTTTTTTGAAAAATTCACCACCATTTCGGTAGCCAAAGCTTTCATTGGGCAAACATAAATTATCTAGTAGAAAAAGAGAGAAATAATTATTTTTAAGAAAGTTATTCGGAAGAATCTTTTATTAATTACCTTAAAATCATTTTTTCTAATTAGACTTCCTTCCATGTGACATTTTATTTGATGTACAATGCTTAGAAGAGCAATATTAGTTTTGCCGGCTCCTGTGGGTGCACATACCAACATGTTCTCGTTGGAATGGTAGGCAACGGGAAAAACTTCCGACTGTATTCTATTGAATTCTTTGATATCCCTAAAAACTAACTGCCCAGTTGGATCTAATGAAGATACTTTAACAAGTTCCAAGTCTTTCACGTCGCCTTTTTTCCCACCCGGAATTGTAAATTCTGCATAATCTGCGGTTACTGTTTTTACAGCATTATCTGGTTGGGTAAAAGAGACACCATCGCATTTTGCTACAAAAAAAATCGAATTATTTTTTAAACGTGGTATGTAAAAATTAAAATTACTTGTGATCATATGATTTCTTAGTTGATCATGAATATGAGGGTATTCTTCAGGATCTAGTGACTGAGGAAGAGCTTTTTTGAAAATTGGAGTACTTTTGGCAACTTCGTACTCAACTTCTGTCCTAAAATAAATATTTTGTTATTTTTTCAAATAAAAGAACCAAAAATAAACAAAAAATAATAGGAAAGTAACCCATAGCAATGTAAATAAAATACTCACTGCCAAATCTCTGTACCAGTATACCTAGACTTCTCCTTTTTCTCCATTTTTCTTAACTTTTTGGATAGTAAACTTTCCTTTTCTGACTGAACTGTAACCTGTCCGGCCAACAATTCGCCAGGATTTTGTTTATTACTAACTCTACTTTCTCGTTCTAAAAAAAAGTTATAACCAACAGTTGATGAAGAAAAAAGGTAATTTTTAAATAAGATGAATTCTTACCACATATTTGTGAATTGTAGTTAATTGTTTTATAACGGTGTCTAATTAATTCAGTCAAAAAATCAATTGCTTCGAAACCAAATGTTTCCAAAAAATATTCCATGACTTCATCATTACTTTTATTAGAATTGAGCTCGGTATGGACAATTGCTTTAAAATCTCTATAGTCGTAACCAGAAATTGATTGCCCATAGCAATCAAACATAGTTTCCAATGGATATGGCTCGTCTTCATTTTTAGAAATTTCTTTATTTTTTGGTTTAACATATAGCAAAGAAAAGTTGTCTTTTTGTGATTTTTCTAAAGATTTATCAAGTTCTGGAAAATCTTCTTTTAAAGGAATGTAAAAAATTGGATTAGTTTTTTTTAACTCTACTCCTTGATTATATTTAGTGTATTTTTGTAAACTGTTTTTTTTAGTTTTGTAGAAATTATTTGGTAACCTTTCAGTCAATTTTTCCAGTACCTAAAATTAAAATTTCTTTGAAGTGTGGCAAGAAACAATACCACTTTTAACTGCAGGAATTATTAAACAAATCCAACAGCAAAAATATAAAAAGGTATTAAAATCAAAGAAAATGTGCAGAAAATGGACAATATTATTGAAAATATCTAATTAATATTCATATGCTAGATTTAAATAATAAAAAATGTAAATAAATTTACTTGGGCTTGACATTGTTATATAATTATATATAAATTAAGGATACGGGAAAAATGTGATAGTCAGATAAAGCTAGTAATTTTTTTTTATTACTGAAATTCATAGTAATGGTGAAAAAATTTTATTTAATACGCCCTAGCATTATTTATGTATGGTGCAACATTGCACAAGTAAATAAGGGAACTAACTCTTTCAATTTTCTCTAATTGGCTTTGGGGCACTCTTGAAAATTCTTGTTTATCAAAAACTTTTTTTTGATGATAATCTCTCACTAATCGAATTATTTTATTACAAATTACAGCATCAAGAGGAATGTCATCTTGAATTTTTGCTAGTGCTTGCTTGGTTGTAATATCTTTTAAATACTTCAGGTACACCAAACCTCCAGCTGTTGACAAATTATCTGCATATTTAAAAACATTTTCCAGTCTATCATATTCACATCTAAAAGTAAAATAATAATAAATTGATAAAATTTTATATAAAATTTAAAAACCTTACTCTATTATGGAATATTGTTTAGGAGTTTCCCTCAATTGCTGAACACCGTGATAATCGGCGAAAAAAGTGGATACTTGAGACATATCTACATTATTATAAGAATCTAAAAAAATCAAATTATATTAACTCATTATTTTTTATGCAGTATTAAAAATATAAACCTACATACAACCATCTCAAAGATACATTTAAATCTAACCTAAAATAAATATTGATTGTAGTTTGAAGTCTAAACTTCAGTTCCACGAATTTATTTCTTTCAGCGAGCGTACCATAGACGGGGCCAAAGGGACTCTCGCTGATCGTATTACGATGTGCTGATGTGTTACGACGGTTCTATGGCGGATGAAGTTTGCTGCCTCATACTCAAAATTTAATAAAAATGATGTATACTTATTTTTTATCATCGAAAACAAACTTTTTGATTTGCGGCGATTTCAATTTTATAATAATTTACAAAATATTTTTGCATCGCCACTGAGCGAAAATTCTTTTCTTCTTTGAAGTTTTGGCCTGCTCCTAGTGAGTATTTTTTGGTAAACATACTATGATTACTTATTTCGTTGTCTGTATAGAGGTCAGGCAACGCTTAAATTAGTAATAAAAGGGGATAAATTGAAGTATCTACTATTTATCCATCTTCTCACTTGTTTGTATCTAATTTTCCTCTGAAATTTGCCAAAAACAGTAGCCATTTTCAAATGGAAAAAAAGAAGAAACTTTATTTGGAGGGAGTTGTTAGGTTGGCAGTAAAATCTAGTACTTTTTTTATGAATTTAGTATATTTCAAAATTATAATTTTGGTAACCCTTGCGTGGCGTTGCATCCTTTCTAAACTCCATTTTACTTTTAACTGTTGTTTGTTATAGACGTGTTTTAAGATGGGAGACAGTAAGTTGAAATTATTTATGCCATCTTTTATTGAAAAACAATTATTTTATTAAAAATTAAATCGTTTTTGTAAACGTTTTACTACTAAAAGAATATTTTTTCCTAATCTAACCCCGTTTCAGTAATTATTGATCTCTTTGATGATGAAGTTTTTGTTTTCTAGATTATGGAGGCGGCGGCGGTGGTTATGGTGATTATTCCCAACCACCCCCTTCGACTGCTTATCCTGGTTTTGGAGGATCGTCTGGTGGTTACCAAGGTGGTGGCGCTGCTCCATCAGGAGGTGCCGGTGGTGGTTCTTGGGGTGGTCAAAGTAGAGGCAACCAAGGTGGTGGATACGGAGCATCCCAAGGTATGCTTGAGTTTTTTAGTATATAATAACCGGTATACGATCATTTTAAAACTCTTACATACTTTAATTAAAATTTACCATTTCGTACATAATATGGACATAAACCCTTACCACGTAATTACTTTTTGTGATCTATAGGCCAAGTTTTTTTATTGTGTTACTAATATTTTTCCTTATACGACATAGGCATGGAAATAAAACATATTTATTGTTTAGCTTCCTCCTTCTATGTCGTAGATTATACAAGGAATGATAGTCCTTTAATTTAGTTAATAAGTTGAAGGGTAGAACTTCCATTGGACATCCCTTTTTTACCTGCTTTATTTTTATAACCAAAGACAACTTTGTTGAATCAGCCAATTATTAAATTAATTTTTAAAATGTTTGAAGTTTGACAATTTTTACATCAAATATAAGTCAACAGGAATCTAATCTTTCCAAATTATTATCAATTCCTTTATTTAGTTCTTTTGCTAATAATATTCCAACAAATATACAATTTAAAAAAAAAAGAGTTAAAATAATACAGAATACTTGCACTTAAAACTAATTCTACAGATTATTGTTCCTGGAAAAAGATCCGTTCATTAAATATTCTGTGACTTTGATTTTAAATGTTATAGAATTTATAGATTTAATTCTCTCTGGAAGAGAGTTATATTGATCTATACCTTTAAAAAATAGTGAATTCTGTGTTGAGCTTTTAACGACAGTTTCAATATAAAAGTTATTTCTGTTCTGTGTTTGATAATTGTGCACATTAAAGTGATAATCAAGCTTCTCCTGTAGGTAAATCGGAAGTAAACCATGTTTGATTTTATGAATAAAACTTAATACATTCCGTAGTAGATTTCTGATTGACCTCAAAGCATTAAATTAATGGAAGTATATTTTCAACAAGATATTATTCGCATTGCTCTATTCTGCAATTTTTGTAGGCAGTTCAACTTGTTTTGATTTAGTAAAAAGAGTATTGTAGAACAATAATTGAAGTGAGGTAGAAGTGTTATATATGATACATTTAGTCCACTGTGATAGGCCCAATGAACTTCTAAATAGGAAATTTAACTTAAATGCGATAGTTTTATTAACAGCGTGAATTTCATTTGTTTGTCAATTATTACCCCTAAGTACTTGAATTTTTCTACTAACTGTATAGAATTTCCACCAATTGTGATGCTATATCATTTATCGACCAATCGGTTATATATATATATATATAGTTATTACAGAGTTTCCACCAATTGTGATGCTATATCATTTATCGACCAATCGGTTATATATATATATAGTTATTACAGAGTTTCCACAGACCTGGAAAACAGGGAAAAGTCGGGGAATTCAAAAAGTGTTGACAAAGTCAGGGAATTTTGCATTTTTCAACCAGTGCATATGGAAAATCAAATGATTAATTTTTTGGTATATTTAAATGGTCAAAAATGAATTTTAGTTGTGGAGGAAAAATTAAATTTATTTCTATGTTCAGAATCAACTTCCTCAACACATTTATTTTTTGCAATTACATAAAAAATACATCAATGGGTTTTTTCTTCCTTTTACATTTCATTTGTGAATTCAATGATATCTTGGTATAATTTATCACATCCACAAATATGCACACTGGTTATATGTAACTCACAAATTCGAATTCTTTTCATTTATATATTACAAATAAAATTTTTATGAACACGAATTTTTCATTTACTTATTTGCATTACTCTATAAAAGGTGGATTCTTGTCCCGAAAAACGTTTGTGCATGGTCAGGGAAAATTTTCTCGCTTCCATTGTGGGAACCCTGTATTACTTACCAACATACATTTTGTTTTATTTGCATTGATTTTTAATAGATTATTGCAGCACCATTTGTAAATATTTTGTAGTGTTTCATTAACAACTTGTACTAATTTATCTAAATTCTTGCAAGAAAAATATATAAGGGCATCGTCAGCAAACAGATGAATGACACATTGACCGTAGGAATAACAGAGGACCTAATAAGCTTCCCTGTGGAACACCTCTAATATAGTTAATTTTCTCTGATAGGATGTTTTCATCTTTGCTTTGTTTTTTTAGATAATCAATTAAAATAAATATATTTATTTTAATCAGATTTGCTTAAAATAATTTAAGTATCCTGAAAGTATTCTGCAAATTTTGATAAAGATATTTTTACATAATTAATATTGCAAAAAAAGAAAAACAAACTCATTTCTTTATGAAAATAAGATCGCTGACATTTTTGTATTTTTCATTTGACTTTATATTATTGACGTTTTAATTTTTTTTTATTTAATATTGTTGAAGGTGGATACCAAACCAGTGGTTATGGTTCGGGTGGAGGAGGAGGTGGAAACTACGGAAACGGCAGTAGTTATGGTGGAGGTGGCGGCGGAGGATATGGAGGAGGAGGCGGCGGAGGTGGTTATGGAGGTAATAAATTTAAAACTGTTTTTTAAAGTTGAAAGTCTTCTAGTAAAGATATCTCGAATTTTACAAAAAATACAAGAAAAAATAGTTAATTTGAATATATGTGTAAAGTTTTTCAAAATTTTGAAATGTCTAATTGTTTAATGATATTTACAGGTGGCCGAGATCGTGGGGATAGAGATCTAGGCAGACGAGATAATTTTGGGTAAGTAGTAATTTTAAAATTGTTTCTAGATTTTAAAAGCCGTTTATTAAATCAGCGAAAATATGAGAATTTTTTAAGAGTTTTTTTTTTATAAAAAAATACTTCCAGTACTTCCTCAGAAGTTAGTTCGCTTGGTATTTTTAATATTGTGTTATTAAAATACAAATGTATCCTGTTACATAAAACTACCTATCCACACTTCACAATTCTGTGCGCTGTGCAGTTATTTTCTTCTAAATATTCGCAAAATGGATGCAAACACGTCAGAAAAAATTCGCTTATGTAATATTTAAATGATTTTTTGATCAACACTGAAAAGGTACGTAAGCATGCGCAGAGATGACGAGAATTAGTGGAAAGGTCTATTTTTACAGTGTGGATTAAAAAAAATCAAAATAATTATGGATTACATTAAAAATATGTTTGAAATGCATATATATTTTTTAATTATTGCTAATATGTGGTTGACTTTTCAGAGTTATTTTCTTTTCTTCTTTTTTTTTTTTTTGACATGACATAATAACAGAGGGTATTTTTGTAAACATACCAAAAGATTTTAAGAGTATATTTGGTATATTATGAAAGAATGGTATAATGGTTTTGTTCTTAAAAATATTTACAAAGTGGCACTTGGTCTATTAGGTAGTTATTAAGATGAAGATGCTTTAACCCTTTGAGGACAATGCCCAATAATTACATATATGCATAGGTACCCCGTTTCTCTAGGTTAACTGTTACTAAAGTCTGGATATAGAAATAAGTACAACTGAATAAAGAGTAAAATATCGTTGCATTAGTGTAATGCTCTTATTTTTTTCATCTAACGCAAATGTATGGAGATTTTCATTGTTCATGAATTTATTGAAATTCTTTATTGGTATAAAGGGCATTACAATCAGGTTATACAAATATTTGAACTCTGAAACATTATAAATACATTTAAAAATAATTTGTAGCACATTATAAAATTCTTAAAAGCATTCACTCTGATCTGTATTGCTTTGGGTACAAGTCATTGGTATAAATTGTGTGAAATTATACATAAATTGATGGACGTGTCAAAATAAAATTCATCCGGTATAAGAGGAAGAATTGATTATCTGCAATATACGACAAAATATTAGTAACCAACGCCCTAGCCTGATAATTTAATTGTTTTCCAGGCATATTTTAAAGAATTTTTAGTATAAAATTGGAATTTGATGCATAAACGTTATTTATCTGTTACTGACCATTAACCCCTTAATGCACACATTTTTTGGAAAAATAAATAAATTTTAAAATTAAAAAAAAATTGCAAAATTAATCAAAATTTTAATTTTGGGTTTTGATTCACTTTTCTTATCTTTAGAAAACAACATTTTTATCAGTAAAAATATTATTTATACTTTTTCAACAGAAATAATAGTATTTATTTAACAGAATTATTCAATATTTTGGTTTATTTTTGCATCCCGAAGTTATACTGAACCAATTGTAAAATTGACTCTTTTTGAAAAGAATATTATATATATGGGATAAGAAAATATTCCTTTATTGTATTGTGTTGTTTGTCAGTAATATGCGTACTGAAAGTGTTCAAGAGGTGGTTCCGCCCATAAAAACAAAGATAAAGTACTTACACAACAAAAATACGCATAAAAAAAATAATGAACTCTACGTGAGGATAAACAGTGTCTAAGAATATTTGTATTTTTGGAGCAAAGTGCAAACCTCTTTCAACCTAATAATAGATCATTTTCAGAGCTAAAACGTCAAACATCTAGAAAATGAAAAGTGCTGAAAACTGACATGAAAGATGCTTTCCCCAATCCTCTCTTCTAAGTGTTAAACATTGACGTTGTAGTTCTGAAGATGACAACCTGTTGTTGGGTTGAAAGCGCTTTGCTAAATTAATTTTTATTACAAAAATTTTGCATGCTTTGCCCCAAAAAAATACAAAAAAAAAATTCCCTTTGCTATTGAGAAGTGCAATCTTATCGTTGTAAGAGTCTTCGACAGCTCTTATCTGGATGACAAAATTGAGTGTGTGGTTCACATCAAAATAATATTCCTAGTAAGCTAATAAATCCAGATAATTTTGTTTGTTTCGAAACGTTACCAAATTCCTCGTCAAATTAAAACAGGAATGTGACAGTGAACTTTCTCGTTGAAAGTTTTCCAAAGAAAATGTCTTTGAATTGATTGGGTAACAAAAAAATTCAAAATTGAGTGTTGGTTTTAAAAGAATCGACTATACGTGAATCGGTGAGTTTTAAAAGAGGTCATTCTCCATTGTTATCACAAACTCTCCACCAGAGATAAAATTCTGGGCCCCTCAGTTTAAAAAAAATTAAAAGGATTTTTTATACAAGAGATCAATCCCATATTAAAATTTTAAGCTATCGTAACTAAGAATGCATAGGCGAAATTTTTTACTTCTGCTACAAGACGTTATCTTTTGAAAAATATTAAAAATGCCATTTGTTTTCTGAGTATAACAGTATACCAGCTTTTATCAAATAAACTTAAGATTCAATTCCTTTCCCATGAATGAAGTGTTTATTTCAGATAAATGTTCGTTAATTATAAAGGTAACAACAGCAAATTTCTAATTACGTTTAGGACGACACCTGTGTATAATACGAAGGCTAAGAATATTAGTTTTCTGTAATATTCTAACAAATGTATCGCCCGGTGATTTTTTTGAACTTCATCATTTACTATATGAAAATCAAGAGGTGGTAAACCCTGTATAATTAATGTATGGATTTGAGCGAGAGCTAGGTGCTGTTGTCTGGGGTTTTAGCCCAGGTTTAGTAGGGCAAAATCATGTATGTGCAGCAGCAATTATTACAAATAATAAAACAAAGTGGCTGGATGTCCTCAAAAGGTTAAGTGAACTTGTAAATTTGGTAAAGGTAATTTGGGTACTTCAAAACTACTTTCCTTATGGAAATGTGAAGATTATTGAATAACAGAGTAACTAGCGTATTGATAGCGTTTGTATCTTATCAAAAGGTTTTTACACAGAAATCTGATTACACATAACCGACTTACAAACGAGACAAACATTTTGACTTGACTAAAAATATAGGTGGTACGTGTTCCCTCAGAAGAAGAAAGGTTTTTAACAAAACTGTTTTGATGCTTCACATGTATTGGTCTAGCAGCGTTTATTCGCCCCCTGTATGACAATCACCTACTGAGTACTGATGATGAATTTCTGTTTTAGAGGCGGCAACAGGGGTGGTGGTTATAATAAAGGTAAAAGCACCAAGTCTTGGGACAATGGTGCATTTTTGTACAATAATATTTTGGGGTTGTTAAGGTGGAATTTTCTATCACCGTAATCCATATCCATTTTTTAATAAGTTTTTTCTTATTTAAACAAATGTTAATTCAAATGTAAGGAAGAACGACAGGAACAGGTCACTACATATAGAAAGAAGGCGCTCGAATAGTGCGGCCAGTTTCGTAAAACGTTAATCAATCATGCTTGGTCAACGAAATTTAGTGAAAAAATGAAAATTTATTGGTTGCTTAGTAAACGGTTACCGAAAGTGTTGACCAAAAAATGGGGTTCAGAAAGTGTTTGTATTTTTAAGACCCCTAAATTTAGGGGGCCGATCATCTTTTCTCTGCGTTTGGCATTGAATTAGTAACAAATATCTAAGTCACTGCGTTACATTCCAATGTATTTAAACCTCGAATGAACGTATAAGGTAATTTTACATTTAGAATTAACATATTGTTAAAAAAAACTTATTGGGATATATAAAATATATGGTAGAACGCTGATAAAAAGTACCACCCCTAGATTTAAGGAAAACATAGTTTATATGGAATTTTTACTGTTACTGGTATATTAATATTTCCATAGTATTTCTTCAGAACACAAACTGTCAAGAAAAGTAACAATTTTAGTTTATGTATCAACCTATAAACTTAGTTTTCCTATTTAATTTAAAATTATGCGATTGTGTATACCACACTAATTAGGAATTTCGTTCAGTACAGATTAATTATTATTAGTTTCGCGATTAGACCCAGCACCTTAAAAGGGATTTCCAAGTAAAACATCGTTCAGACAAATCTAAAAAAATATGGGCATTTAAAAATGCTGGTGAAATATTTGTTTGCGCTCAATGTGTAGTATTTGAACATGACTCCGAAACAATGCACTTACAAGCATCTTAAATTAGTTTTACGAACAAGAGGTTGCAATCTATTTGTATATTGCTCAATGTGTAATATTTGAACCAGACTCCGAAATCATGCACTTTAAGAAGAGTATAGCATTAAATTAGTTTTATGAAAAGTGGTTACAATCTATTGGTATATTTTTAGTTTGGGAGTGGTCAAATAACTAAACCAAGGATCAGGTGTTATTTGATTGACAAAATTCAAGTCTTGATTGTGGTTTCTAATATTTTAGAAATAAAAATCGGTAGGCTGTCAAGAAAAATAAAACCATTTGGCGGGTACTTTCAGATTACATATCGTTTTTTACACTGAATGATTTACTCTCCGGTTCATCTATTGTAGTCATTAAATGTTCAACAAAATGATCATTGTTCATCTATGGATTCCAGCGTACACGCTACAATTAGGTTTCATGAATGATTATTATGCTTCCGGTGTGTGTGACAAAATAAAATTAAATCTTAAGTTTTTGATTAGATGTTAATTATGCAACATAAAAATAAACCAACAACAATATGGTGAACATACGAAACAAGAGTTTATAAATTAAAAATTCTGGGAGATTAGTAAACAAATTTAAGACATCATTTTGTATAAATTAGTTCCGATGCTTTTTCAGCGTCTAATTTTCAAGAAAGTAATTTGAAAACTACGATTTGCTATATAATACAATTTTTAACGATTGTAAATTTAATCAATTTGGGACTCAAAAGGTATACAAATTATACTTAGTAACTAAAAGATATCGTTAAAGCAGTGATTGAGACCTATGAGTATTTTGGTATCGGTACTTCAATTATTCATATTGGTTAAAAGATTTTATAATAGAACTAAGGTCGTCAAATTTCGAGTATGTGGAAACTGGTGTGAATAGTTTTTGTAGGTATTTAAGAAAAACATTGAGTGAAATTTAAAAATTTCTAATAATGTTAATAGCGCTACAAATTTTTCAATATCTGTTTAAATTGTAGTACTAAATTCTAATCTAGTTTTTACTTTACAGGAGGGGATAATTTAGTTATTCAAATTGATACTATATTTGTGTCTGGAATGAACCCTACTTTAACTGAAGATGATATTGAACAACATTTTGGATCTATTGGCATAATAAAGGTACATTTTTTTATAGTTTAAATCAAAACTCATTTTATTTTTTTAATTCCAAAAACATTATTTTTAACTTAAAATTGACTGTATTTTAATCATGTATGCGAATTGCACTCTGTGCTTGAATCACTCACTATTCAAGACCAATTTTGAAGGTTCGCGATATCAATGCAGAATCCTATTCCTCTTAGTTTCAATTTTAAGCTTTGAGATTATTTATTCTGTGACACAACCCTTTAACTAAAAGTTGTATCTCGATTACAATTTTTGTCGAATTTTAACTTACACTTTGAACATACAGTAAATAATTGCAAGAAATTTAAATATTCCATATTGTTTACTATATTGCAGATAGACAAGAAAACTCAGAAACGTAAAATATGGCTTTATAAGGACAAGGTGACGGGTTTGAGTAAAGGTGAAGCGACCGTTACTTACGACGACCCCAACGCCGCCCAATCGGCAATCTCTTGGTTTGACGGCAAAGATTTTCAAGGATCTACCATCAAAGTTCAATTGGCCACGAAAAAAGATACCTGGAGTGGTAGCGGTGGAGGTGGCGGCGGCGGTGGTGGCCGTGGAGGAGGAGGAGGTGGTGGTCGAGGCGGCGGTAGAGGTGGTGACCGACCAGGTGGCGGTGGAGGTGGTTTCGGTGGACCTAGAGGAGGAAGAGATGGCGGAGGTAAGTTTTAACTACCCCAATTTACTCACAACTCTTGAAATGCAAAGGGGAAGCAACTCAATTTTTTGAAAAGAAACCGGCAAAAAAAATAATTTTTTTATTTCGGAAAACACATTTTAGAACCTTGTTTTTAGGCAAAAAATTCAAAATTAATGAAAATTTTTATTTTAATCCCATCTACATGAAAACGATCAATAAAACAATTTTATTTTGCTTTCATATTGTAATTTTCAGTTCGTGTGTGAAAATTACAGCAGCATAAAATTCAACGCCGCTCGAATTTACTCGGGCGCACACGTCAAGAGGTTAATGCAATTTTTTGTATTCATGGATCACACTAATTAATTTTCTAATGAATGATGGGGGATTATTTCTTCTTACACTTAGTAAAATTATGAATTTATGAGGAAAAAATATTGAGTACCCTCCTATCCGCTCTCGGAGAAACGTTATTAGTTGTTTCTTTTGATTTTTTGATAGGAGGATACTAATTTCTCTATTAAAACACACTAATAGCGATTCATGTAGCTGTTCAGTGTATCCTGTCTGGAGAAACATTTTTTTTTTAAGACAAATACTGATTTGTACTGTCTGACATTTAATTTTTATTAAATGACTCTTTATTTCATAACAGGCCGAGGCGGAGGAGGAGGCGGCGGCGGTAGAGACCGAGAGGGTCGCGAAGGCGATTGGAAATGCCCAAATCCTGACTGCAACAATACCAATTTCTCCTGGAGGAACCAATGCAATAGGTAATGTCTCTTTTCGAATTGTGATCACTGCAGTTTTTAACTATTTCAATAAATTTTAGGTGTAGTGAACCGAAACCAGACGGCGCTGGTGGTGGCGGTGGTAGTGGCGATGATCGACGAGGAGGTGGCGGTAGAGATCGTGACGGAGGTGATAGAGATAGACGTGGAGGTGGTGGCGGAGGATTCCGCGACCGTGGTAGCCGAGGAGGCGGTTTCGGTGGTGGCCGAGGTGGAGGTCGTGGCGGCGGATTCGGTGGAGGACGAGGAGGAGGAGGAAGGTAAGTTAAAAAAAACATGCTTTCAAACGATATTTTATTGTTATTTTCTTTTGCAGAGGAGGCGATGGAGGTAGAGGCGGCGGCGGTCGTGATGGAGGCAGGGACAATAGATCTCGACCTTACTAAAAAGTTTCTCATTTTTTTTTATCGTAAGATATTGAGTGCATTTGTTTTGTTTTAGTGATAATATTTTTGTATGATTTGACCTGGTATGCGTTTTGTATGACTTGACCTGGTACGTGTAAAAACTGTTAGTGATAAAACTTCATTATATTCATTTTTATATATTGTATGGTCGCTTTTTCTCTTGTAGTATGTACTACTACTAGAACTAATTCAAAAGACCAAATTGTACACGTTCATTATTCTTAAAAATAGGTAATTAATTTTAATTTACTTTTACCATTAGTATTTATATATCTTTTAGTTACTTGTCAAACTTATCGTTTTATGTTCTTTCAAATAGGGCAATTGTATAGAAAAAATAAAAGGACCTCGCTCTATTTCAATGGGAAATGGATTTCACTACCGGGACTGGAAAACTATGTAGACGTGTAGTAGTTTATGTCTCCGTTGGCATAAAAAAATCGCCAATCAAATGAGGTTTGAATATGAGTTTCATATAATGGCCAGGTAAGAAGGAATGAATTTGAGCGACAGGATCAGGACGACAAACTACACCTCTACATAGTTTTCCGGTCCCATTAAAATAGTGCGGGGTCCTTTAATTGATGAATTGTTTGATCTTGTATGTATTAGATACGAATAAATAAAAATTCGCTATTTAAAAATGCAACTTTTTTTTGATCCTCTAAAACGTGTTTAAATTTTTCGAAATAGAAAAAAATGGCGGCGAACAGGTACAGGCCATTAATAAAAAGTTTTAATTCGATCTAAGCTTTGGTTAGTTCCCAAAAGATGGCGTTTTGGAAGGGAACTGTAAAATATTCCAATGTATTTTGTATCCTGTATATTTTAGGATAACGCGAAATTTAATTTGTTTTTCAGTTTATTAGATTAATTTAAACTAATTTGCATTCTGACCTGGTTAAATTTATTCAAGGGCGAAAATATAATGAATACGAGATTTTAAAAAACAAACTTTATTAAAATAAATTACACAACTTACAATTTAAATATACATATTACGAAAACAACACCCATTTTAACACTAGTGATGAATATTTATTGAATGAAAATTATATAATCACAATTTAGTCTCATACCAAATCAACACTCGCACTTCAATATCTCCTTCTCTCAGTCTCTGCGTTTCTTTCTCGATTCCTGTTCCTGTAACAAAAATCCATTATTTTTACTAAATACTTAATATTATTACGTAGACATTTCTTGTTAATTGACAAAATAAATAATCCTCATTGTTATTTCAACTAATTAGCAAGTAGTTTTACAATACTTATGAACTCTCTCCTTGTTTACAGTGATTAAACGCATTTTAACATTAAGACCCTGTTAAAGAATGTTTTATTCTAGATTAGTTTTAATTACCTTAGAACGTTATCAAATGTGGAACAATTAAAATAAAGTAACATTTTTATTTTTTCAATGTTATTTTATCGCACTGTCGATAACCTTGCAAGATAAGACTGGAATATCTAAATTATTTTTAGCTTTTAATTAAAATAACTTACAATTTTCCACCTTGCTGTACAAAGACAGCACTAGATAGAAACCACAAATTTATTTTTCTTTCAAGGCTAACTTATTTTTATAAAATATAATCAATAAAGTTAATGGTTTAGTAAATATCGATTTTGGAATTTATTTGATGTCTTCAGTTGAGCCATAGAATTAAAAAAAAATCCAAATTCGCTTATTAATAATATATGCTAAAAGGAAAGGTACTTAAACATGCAGTCATTATCAGTGAACCGATAAATAATGCAAATTTTGAGTTTGTTTATTAAACCCTGAAGTTAATTGATTTTAAATATAGGATAGGGAATAAAGGAAAGGGAATGTACCTAATTTTAATTACCTTCTGGGTGAGAATAACGAGAAGCCTTCTGAAAATACCAATGAAATCGACGAACAAATCTAGAGAGTGAGCAACAAAGTCTTTGCTTCCCAGCCTACGTTTTTCAATGATGACTTGAGTGTCGTAAAGCACAAATCCACACATCGCTAGTAATCCCAAGTATAACTGAGCTTGGTATATCCATACAGCTCCAAAGAAGATATTTGCCAAAGAAAGAACCATTAGAGTGCTCAACATAGTCATCAAAGTGCCACCGAGATATAACCATTTTCCTCTCTCTGACAGCATAGCACAAATTGAGAAGCATATGAATACAGAAGAAGTAGCTACGAACGCTGTTATTATAATGCTGGGATCCACTAGAATGACGTGTTCTAAAAGGGGTCCCAAACCTACTCCTGTGAGGAATGTGAAACCTAAAAGATATCCAACTCTTGTTGTCAGTCCTTTGCCGTTATCATCAGGGGTACTCATCAAAAGAAAGAAAAACACTAAAGCTCCTATCGCTGAAAGGAACCCAGCTTGAATAATGTTTGTAAATAGGTGCACAGCGGATCCAAGGGCGGCAGCCATTGTTGACATCGCCAAACAGGCGTAGACATTTTTGAGATGTTGTCTTACTGGTTCTTCCCTGTAAAGAGAAAATTAAAACGATAAAAAAATTAAGAAATACATTGAAAATAAATTTTAAACTTACAGTTTATTATTAAAGGAATTTAGAAATGATTGAACAGATACTGTTGCCATAATGATGTTGTTGATCCTCAAATTTTTCTTGTAGAACAAAAGGTTTTAATAGATATTTTTACTTTATTAACTCACAAAATTTCACAGCTTTAACTTCTAATCGCAACTAAACGTTGAGTGATATACCCTTTTTTTCGATACCAAATAAACACAAACGAACACGTCAGTCAAACAAGTTTTTCTAGATTTCTCTAGTAGGCTGCGTATTTATTTCTTATTGGTTCAAAATATCATGTGACCTATTACGCATCACGGTGTAAATTCCATGACCACATCACCAAATATTAAGACAATCGGATTCTACCGATTATTTGAAAAATCGAAATACCGATTACTTTATTTCTTCTTCTTTTTGGTTTATGGCTTGAATACTAGTGCATTTCCAGATTCGATTACTTTGTATTACCTGTCAATTTTAACCTCAAAAAACACGTGTGGATCAGAATTTGAAAACTTCTCATCTCATAGGAATAAATGGTAACAACAAGAAGTAAAAATGGGTCAAAAAAAGAAAATTGGGAAACAGCGCAAAGATAAATTTTATCAGCTAGCCAAGGAAACAGGTAGGTTAATTTTTTTCAGTGAAAAATTGCAATTATTTAAGTTGTATTTTTCAGGTTTCAGATCTCGAGCTGCTTTTAAGTTGATTCAACTTAATCGCAAATTTGGATTTTTACAAAAATCTCAAGTATGTATCGATTTGTGTGCTGCTCCAGGAGGATGGATGCAAGTTGCCAAACAAAATATGCCCATTTCAAGTATAGTAGTAGGTATAGATCTTTTCTCTATAAAACCTATACCAGGATGTATAAGTTTAGTGGAAGATATAACTACTGAAAAATGCAAAACTGCTTTGACAAAGGAGTTACAAACTTGGAAAGCTGACGTTGTTCTTCATGATGGTGCTCCAAATGTTGGAAAAAACTGGTTACATGATGCTTATCAGCAAACCTGTTTGACCCTCAGTTCTTTAAAATTGGCAACCCAGTTCTTAAAACAGGGAGGTTGGTTTATCACTAAAGTTTTTAGATCAAAGGACTATCACGCTTTAATTTGGGTTCTAAAACAATTGTTTAAGAAAGTTCATGCTACAAAACCGCAGGCTTCACGTACAGAGTCTGCAGAAATTTTCGTTGTTTGTCAGTACTACATAGCTCCGGATAAAATAGATTCTAAATTTATGGATCCAAAGTATGTATTTCAAGAATTAGAGCTCGATCCAAAGAACAAGTTAAACGTTTTTCATCCAGAGAAACAGAAGAAAAGTAAAGCCGAGGGTTATCCTGAAAATGATTATACTTTATATCATCAACTAAAAGCTTCTGATTTTATAAAACATGAAAATGGAATTGACATTTTACAAAATACTTCTGAGGTAAGAATTAGTTTATTAAATATTTTTATGGGCCCTCTTCTTTTACCCGAAGATTTAAAAACATGCGTTAATCCAACAAATTACCCATTATTATTATTATTATTTTGTAGTTTAATTTTATTTATATTTCAGATTGTAATTGACGACCCAGAAATTTTAAACCACAAACAAACTACAGATGAAATTAAACAATGCATTAAAGATATAAAAGTATTAGGTAGAAAAGATCTTCGCAATCTTCTTGCGTGGAGAAAGATATTACACGAGGAATACAAACAAAAACATCCTGATATCGAAGAAACACCTGAATCGATAGAACAACACGAAGAAGAACAAGCAAAATCAGATAACGAAGATGGATTAGGAGATATTGACAACCAAATTGCTCTTTTACAAAAAGAAGAAATAAGAGAACAAAAACGTAAAAAGAAAAAAGTTAATAAAGAACGTCAAAAATTAAATGAAAGGCTGAATTTAAAGATGCTTTTAAAAAATGACGATGGACCAACTATGGAGGGTGATGAAATGTTTTCTCTAAAACAAGTTCCTGATGTAAATAAAATGAAAAAAATAATCGAACAGACTCCCGACACCACTGTCGATTCAGATGAAGAATTCGGACAAAAAAAACCCGTACCTAAATATACTAAGTATGAAAAAGGGCAGGGACATTTAGACAGTTCAGGCACATACTATAAAGATTCAGATTCCGAACTTGAATTGGAGAGTGATAATGAAGAAGAAATAAAAGAAGGTTTAGGTAAGTTTAGGGAGAAAACTTCATTTCTTTTGATTTATTAATAATAGATTTCTAATAATAGGTTTTGGCGATGAAGACAACGAAGATGAATCACCAAAAAAACAAAAATCTAAATCTACCCCGAAGAAAAAAGAGGAACATCCTCTAATCACCGACCTCGATTATAGAGACAAGGAAAAAAAGAAAGCACATAAAGCAGAACTTTGGTTTGGTAGAGACATTTTTAAAAACCTCATAGATGAAAACGATGAAGACGCTGATTTAGATAATATGGTAGAAACGTTTAAAAAACGAGGAGCGAATATTTTAGGAGAGGACAACACGAAAAAAACTAGTATAAAAAGAAAGTTGAATACAGAAAAAGAATTTAAAAACAATTCAGTTAGTGATCAAAGCTCCGAAGATACTGATACAGATACGGATAGCGACTCTGATTATGATGTTGAGAAAGAAGTTAATATTCCTGTAAATAATTCAAAAAAAGATGGATTTGAAATTGTTAAAACAGGTAAAATATATGAGTAATAACCCCTGTAAAGGGGGGGAAATTTTTATTTTTCGGTTTATGACATTTTGATCTTTCTTTCTTCACTATTCTTAAAATATTTGCTCTAGGCCTTTCATTTTTTTTAAAGGATGTTAAGAAAGGATGTAGGAATGTTCTATTGAAGACCGCATTTTAATATCTCTATTAGTTTTTTATAGAGGAGACGACAAAGTCGAAATTTTGATTTTTCAGTTTATGACATTTGGATCTTTCTTTCTTCACTACTCTTAAAATATCCGCTCTAGACCTTTCATTTTTTAAAGAGAAGTTAAGAAAGGATGTAAGAAAGTTCTATTGAAGACCGCTTTCTAATATCTCTATTGGTTTTTTTATAGAGGAGGCGACAATGTCGAAATTTTGATTATTCGGTTTATGACATTTTGATCTTTCTTTCTTCACTATTCTTAAAATATTCGATCTACACCTTTCATTTTTTAATTAGATGTTCAGAAAGGATGTAGGAATGTTCTGTTGAAGACCGCTTTTTAATATCTCTATTGGTTTTTTATAGGCGGGACGACAAAGTCAAAATTTTGATTTTCCGATTTGACATTTTGATCTTTCTTTCTTCACTACTCTTAAAATACTTGTTCTAAACCTTTCATTTTTTAAAGAGATGTTAAGAAATGATGTAGGAATGTTCTATTGAAGACCGCATTTTAATATCTCCATTAGTTTTTTATAGAGGAGACGACAAGTCGAAATTTTGATTTTTAGGTTTATGACATTTTGATCTTCCTTTCTTCACTACTCTTAAAATATTCGCTCTACACCTTTTATTTTTTAAAGAGATGTTAAGAAAGGATGTAGGAATGTTCTATTGAAGACCGCTTTTTAATATCTCTATTGGTTTTTTATAGGCGGGACGACAAAGTCAAAATTTTGATTTTCCGATTTGACATTTTGATCTTTCTTTCTTCACTACTCTTAAAATACTTGTTCTAAACCTTTCATTTTTTAAAGAGATGTTAAGAAATGATGTAGGAATGTTCTATTGAAGACCGCATTTTAATATCTCTATTAGTTTTTTATAGAGGGGACGACAAAGTCGAAATTTTGATTTTTAGGTTTATGACATTTTGATCTTTCTTTCTTCACTACTCTTAAAATACTTGTTCTAAACCTTTCATTTTTTAAAGAGATGTTAAGAAAGGATGTAGGAATGTTCTATTGAAAACCGCTTTTTAATATCTCTATTGGTTTTTTATAGGCGGGACGACAAAGTCAAAATTTTGATTTTCCGATTTGACATTTTGATCTTTCTTTCTTCACTACTCTTAAAATACTTGTTCTAAACCTTTCATTTTTTAAAGAGATGTTAAGAAGGGATGTATGAATGTTCTGTTGAAGACCGCTTTTTAATATCTCTATTGGTTTTTTATAGGAGGGACGACAAATTCAATATTTTGATTTTCCGATTTATGACATTTTGATCTTTCTTTCTTCACTACTCTTAAAATATTCGCTCTAAATACTTGTTCTAAACCTTTCATTTGTTAAAGAGATGTTAAGAAATGATGTAGGAATGTTCTATTGAAGACCGCATTTTAATATCTCTGTTAGTTTTTTATAGAGGTGGCGACAAAGTCGAAATTTTGATTTTTCGGTTTAGAGATTTTGATCTTTCTTTCTTTACTACTCTTAAAATATTCGCCCTAGACCTTTCATTTTTTAAAGAGATATTAAGAAAGGATGTAGGAATGTTCTATTCAAGACCGCATTTTAATATCTCTATTAGTTTTTTTATAGACGGGGCGACAAAGTCAAAATATTGATTTTCCGATTTATGACATTTTGATCTTTCTTTCTTCACTACTCTTTAAAATACTTGCTCTAAACCTTTCATTTTTTAAAGAGATGTTAAGAAGGGATGTAGGAATATTCTGTTGAAGACTGCTTTTTAATATCTCTATTGGTTTTTTATAGGAGGGACGACAAAGTCAAAATTTTGATTTTCCGATTTGACATTTTGATCTTTCTTTCTTCACTACTCTTAAAATACTTGTTCTAAACCTTTCATTTGTTAAAGAGATGTTAAGAAATGATGTAGGAATGTTCTATTGAAGACCGCATTTTAATATCTCTGTTAGTTTTTTATAGAGGTGGCGACAAAGTCGAAATTTTGATTTTTCGGTTTATGAGATTTTGATCTTTCTTTCTTCACTGCTCTTTAAAATACTTGCTTTCATTTTTTAAAGAGATGTTAATATCTCACTTCCAAGCTTCATTTATCAGTTTTACTGATAGATGGTAGCACATTTGGGATAAATTTGTTGTAATTTAGTCAGGAAAGGAAACCACAAACTAACATCAGAAGAGTTAGCTCTGGGTACAATGATGGTAAATAGTAAAAAAGCGAAGAGGGACTTAATAGATGCAGCTTGGAACCGGTACACATTTAATGATGAACCCTTACCCGATTGGTTTGTACAAGACGAAAAGAAACACATGACCAGAGAAGTTCCAGTTCCAAAAGTAAGATTCTTATAAATATCATTTAATCACACGATTTTTTTTTTCTTAAAAAATAACAAAATTGTAAGGTATTAACCCCTTTTTGAAAAGGAACCGGCAAAAAAACATTTTTTTTTTTATTTAAGAAAACATATTTTTGGATTTTGATCCACATTGCAGAAAAGAGTCTTTTCTTATCTTTCTTTTCGAATTGCTGTTTCGAAAAAAACTAATTTTGAGGTCTTGGGGTTTCTTTTTTATTTACTTCCCATTTGATTGTAAAAAAAATATCTAAATAATTTTGTTTCTTAGGAATTAGTGAATGAATACAACAAAAAATTAGAAGATATAAATGTAAGGCCAATAAAAAAGGTAATTGAAGCAAAAGCAAGAAAGAAGAAGAGAGCCCTCAAAAAATTAGACCGTGCGAAGAAAAAAGTTGAGGCTTTGATGGATAATGTTGATGTTTCAGAACGAGAAAAAGCTAAACAGATAAAACAGTAGGTTTATTTCAGTTTTATTAATTTTTTTTACAATCTACAGAAAAAACATTTTGGTAGATACAAAAAATCAATAAATTAATAATGAATATTAATAAAAGGGGAAATGAAAGGTATTTTCAGAAATTTAACAGGATGTCACTCGAAGGAATTCCCTTCTAATAATAATTAAAAAAGGTGAGCGAATGGAAATCTCGAGCTCTATTCTCTATTTCTAGGTTGTACAAAAAAGCAAGACAAGAACCGAAAAAAGAAATAACCTACGTGGTGGCGAAGAAATATATGACTGGAAAAAGAGTAAGCAGGCCTAGCGGAGTAAAAGGGCATTACAAAGTCGTTGATCCCAGAATGAAGAAGGATCTGAAGGCACAGAAGAAGAAAATGAAAACAGTAGGCAGAGGTAAAAAGGGGAAAAGTAAGAACGGTCCAGGTAAGGGAAGAAGCAAAAACGCCCCGAGTAATGGTAAAACTAAAAGCAATAACAGATAATTATTTAATTCGATAGTTTTAAGTAATTGTTATTATATTTTCTTGTAAAAATGATGATAAAACATTTGTTTAATAAAATACTAAGAATGAGTTTTATATTTTATTTTATAGTCAACAAATGTAGAAAATTAAGTACATGATAAATAAAAAATTGACAACTTTGTATGGATAGAACTAAATAAAATTATATTTATCTCAGAAGGAAATAAAAAGTAGGTCATATGTATCTCCATTTCAGGCGATGGTATTTTTGTTTTTTTTTTAAGGGGGTTGTTATCCCATCTAGGAAGGTGAATCTGAGCATGAATAAACATTGTTTTTATTAAAGGCAAAGTTCATAAAAATATATCGAAATAATGTTTTTCCTAAAACGCCCAAACACAAAAAGTACCTCTGAAAAGGGTTAAACACGAAAAAGAAACGTTGGTAAAAAAGTGGTCAGTACTAATCTGATTTTTTCATATATAAGGGTGGTTTAAGCCCATTTGATATCAGTAGGAAGCATTTTCAAACAATATTTTTTTATGTAGGGGTGCTTTTAACATTTTAAAGAGTACTTTTTATGATTGAGGGTTTTAGGAAATGGTTATACTAAAAAAAAATTTATAAACCCTTTTTTATTGATACATGATAGACCCACATAATGTTTGGAAAGCAAGGGCGGCTCCAGCCCAGAGATTTGGGGGAGGGGGAGCGTCGTCGGCTGTTCGGGTTATATATATAAAAGTTTTATATATTTTTTGTTTGTTGATATAAATAGACCTAGAATTTACAAAAAAAATTCAAAAAAATTAAAATTTGGTTTACGCACAATGAATTTTGTATAAGAAACGATTGGCAATATCAAAGTTACCGAAAAAAAAAATGTTTGGGCCATTTTTGAGTGAAAAAGTGAGTTATTTAGGGAATAAATGGACCTAGAATCTACAAAAAAATTAAAATTTGGTTTACGCAGAATGAATTTTATCTAAAAAACGATTGGCAATATCAAAATTACCGAAAAAAAATGTTAGGGTCATTTTTGAGCGAAAAAGTGAATTTTTTAGGAAATAAATTGCCCCTACTGCCCCCCCCCCCTGAAGCCGCCGTTGTAGGAAAGTAATATTTTTAAAATTGTACTTATAAAATCAGTAAAAGTTATTGAAACAAATTTTACAATACAATATGACCATTGATAATACAATGTTCACTTTTTTCTTTATAAAATATACAATATATTTTTTAGATTTGACAAGGAAGAATTCACCGGAATCCTACGACAGGTGAATAAAACAGATTTAAATGATAAATTTCAATATATGGAAAAAAGTAAAGATTTTTCCAGAAATGGTACTATTTTTACTGAAAATAATTGTAATCTACATTTTTATATATATTTTTTAGCATACTTTACTTGCCAAAACAAAAAATGTATAATTTAGATAAACCATTATACCAGAATAAAATGCATAAGATTTGAACTTAGCTAAAATTAGTACAAAAATAAAACAAATTTACTTATTTTTTGAAATACCCGTCCTTTAAACAATATTTTGGAAAATGTAACCTGAAAATCTTATGGTAACTAATTAATCTTTCATCTTTTAGAATACCATTAGGTATTGGCCATTGAAAACCTGTTTTTATGACCCCGTACCAAATCGAAAAATATTTAGTTTGTGCATTTGTGTGAAATATGATCCCAAAACCAATTAAATGAGCTATAATTTGGGCTACAGCCTTATAAGTTAACAAGTAGTACTAAATTCGAGTTTTCAGTTAATACATTACTATTATTTATTGTCAGCACGAACAGTTTTGAGATGGTGGTGTGGAAGGATCCATCTCGTTTGGATCTTTAGGTCGTCCACGACGTCCTGGAAGCATAGCGCGATCCACAGCCGTTTCTATTCTTGTCATCACTCGTTCTAATAGAGTTTCTACAGCTCTATTTACATTCTGACCAGTTGCAGCACTGGTTTCCAAATACGGCAATCTAAAAATAAATCAAAGTAACGAAAAACTTTATAAAAAATATAGCTTACTTATGGGATTCAGCAAATTCTCTGGCTCTCCATTCAGTTATTACCCTTCTTTCTTCTATGTCTGCTTTGTTTCCGCACAGTACAATATCTGGAGCCTCACAATAAGCATGTAACTAAAAATCGAAGAAAAATAAGATAATGTATTTTTGGGTAATAAATATGAATGAAGCTAAAATAAAAGTCAACAATGTCCGATTATGTATGAGTTTCATGTCCAGTAGAGCAGGTATTTGAGGTTGCCGGTCCTCGAAGAAGGTGACAAACAAGTTTAAAGGATCTGAATTTAGATAGGAAGTAGAGTTTCTATATTGGCTCTATTTTAAAGAGATGTTAACATGTCTAGTTTAAAAAAAATACATCAATGCAAATAAAAATTGCAAGAAAAAAATAAATAGTGAAATAAAATGCAAGTGTGCAAGCAAAGCAAAAGTGGAAGTATACATTAAGGGAAACAGCAAGCTGGAATTGAAAAGCAGACAAAAAACGTCCATAATTTGTATCATACCCTCAGCTGTTCAATCCAATTACGTATTTCAAGAAATGATTGCTCATTTGTAAGGTCAAATAGAAGCAAAAATCCCATAGCATCTCTATAAAATGCTGTTGTTAAGCTGCGAAATCTAACAACAAAAACAATGCAATTAATTTTCAAAACTAAAACAACACTGCGTAGTTAAAATTGCAACTATTAGCATTTATTTTTCCCTAAATTAATTGTAAATAGGGCAACAAAAATGATAATTTGGCTCTAGTGCTAGTCACCATAACAAAATTTATTTATTTCACCATGTTGACTTATAAGTTGTGAGGTGAATGAGACAATACGAAATTACACAAAGTAAAATACTACCCTCGTGACATAAGCTAATAATAATATAACTCAGTACTCCGAAAATAACTTTAATTAAATAAAAAAAAAATTACCTTTCTTGTCCAGCTGTGTCCCAAAGTTGTAAGTGAATCCTATGATTTCTACCTTTTGATTGATAAATCTGAAAAAACAATGTTGACCATTTATTATATACCAAACAAATTTATAGATATACCATTCTTTTCTCTCTAAAATCGATTCCGACTGTGGAAATAAATCTTGAATGGAATACTCCATCTGTATATTGATACAAAAAACTAGTTTTTCCAACTCCCGAATCACCAAGAGCGAGAAATTTTATAAGATAATCATAATCCATGTTTGAATTAAATAGTTTTACTTATATAAATATTAAAGACATCTAAAAAAATATTTAAATCTTTATTTGACTACACTACCTACTTGCTAGGTTAGAAAAATGTTCTTCTTTTTAGTCTATTGGGAGTCGTTCAGAAATTCACACTGCTATACGATCTAATATGTGAAAATAAAACTTGTGTAAGATATTACATAAATAATTTTAAAAACATTTAAATTGGCTTTCTCTATCAACTAGAACTTAGATAATAATATGACAAAAATATTCGAGAAATATAACCTAAAAACTGAGTTAATTTTTGAACGTAACCCACTGTTGTGACATAACCTTAACCTACGTAACGCATTTGACAATTGTCAGAATTTATTTGTGTTGTTTTTGAGATTTTTGTTGTTTTGATTTGATAAATATTTTGATCAACATTTTTTTTTTGATAATAGTAATAAATATTTAATATCATCAAGTTACTGAATTTCATTCCGTCCTTGGGTTCATTAGTTTTTTATTAAACTTCAACAAAGGTAATGTTATCTTTTTAGTTTCTCTATACTTATTTGCGTTTTAAATTATTCTTAAGTTATCATTATTAAACTAAATCATTAAACACTTTTTTCAGCCATTAAAAGTGTAGGGCATACTGGACAAGAGATATAAATCATTAATTTAGAAATCCAAAGTTCTTTCAAGCTTTCCTGATTCCCATTTTTTGTAAATATAGTCCTTTATACTTTTTTGTTTAGATAGAATATTAGCAATTATATACCTTTATTAATGTTGTACATTTTTAAAATTTCTGTTATGTGTTGGTTGTTCAATTAAAAATATAAGGACTAGCTAGAAGATCTATTTCCATAAACAATGACTTTCCATATGTTTGTTAATGTTTTAGTTTTTACTATTTGCATCCCTTTGATTGGTCCTTCTAGTTATCTAAAATAAAAATATTATTTTCTGGCAAATTTTCACATCACTATTAGCAGATTTTCTGTGCAAATATAAAATATTTTCATTCAGACCATAACATGTTTTATTTATTTTTATCTTTTTAATGAGTTTTTATTTTGATAGTCTTTATCATAAAGCAACATTTATATAGGTATATATTTTCTTTTAGTTTGTATGTTGATAGTTGTTTATCAATGTATATATTCTTTTATAATAAACAAAGAATAGATATGCCTAATAAAGTAATACTAAAAAATATTCATTTCAGCTTCCAGTTTACATTTTTAAATACAATAGTGTTATAGTTGTGATTATTTATCTATCTAAAATATAACAACAATCTAAAATCTAACATTTTATAGGTGATGACAAAAGAGTGTTCAAATATTTTAGCCTATTTAATAAAAATGTTATTTGATTTGCTATGATCTTTTTATTTATTTCAATTAATATTTTTAGATACAAAATGTCAGGTGTTGGTATCTACGAAGGTTCTGATAGTAAAGTAATTCACCAATTAAATGAACTATTTGGCAGTGTTTTAAATTTGGACATTATTAAATCGGTCGCTGAATCATGTAAATATGATGGTAAGTGATTTTAAAATTTGTTTATTTAGGGATATCAAAGTTTAAAAAAAAAGTGTGAAAACATTCGTAGGTAAGTCACTTCATTAAAAAAGTATAATCCTTTTATTAATTTAATCTAACGTTTCATTTATGTTCTTTGTTATCACCGATAATCAATATCAATAAATTGAAACGAAATATATATTTTTGACAATAGCATGATGTTTGATAATGATAAATTGTAAGGAATTAAAAATAATAATCTTTTGTCAATTTTGATAATTTTGAAGAGGGCATCCTTTATTTTATTCTATTGTTTGTTTTAAATTGAAATCGTTTAAAAACCTAAAATATTCACATTTTGATACATATATAAAATCGCCAAAATAACTTTTTGTTTCATAATCATTTCGCCGGGATTTCCCCCCGTCAAAATGTAGTAGTTAGAGGATAAAAGTACTAAAAAGTGCTTCAAAGTGCCTTTTAAAATCTGCTTTTGAGACCATTTTATATTTATCAGAGATTGTTCAAATTCCTAATGGTTAAGATATCTTTTTTTAATTCTTTTTACTACTTAATATTTTATGTTATGTAGTTTTTGATCGATCCCACCTTTTTAGTTTTGGAGTCTTCAAACAAGCTACTAGAAATCTCCAACACTTCAGAAAAAAGAAAGTATGTAGAAGAAGAGCAAAAATGTGTGTGGAAGGTGACTTCCGGAACTTCCACAAATTTGAGTACTGCTGCAAGTTGCATGTCGTTTCCAAAGAAGTCAAAAAAAACTGTAGACTTTGAAGCGGCAGTACAGCAAATCAACAAAGGCTACAAAGTATTGATTTTAATGCGAGGATTACCGGGTTCCGGTAAAAGTTCTTTAGCTTTGAAAATATTACAGCATACCATAGGCTTGGATAATAATTTTAGAATACACATTTTAAGCACCGACGATTATTTTTGTCAAAATTCTCAGAATAGTTACAAATATGAGGTAGGAAAAATCGAAGAAGCGCACGGCTGGAATCAGAGAAGAGCTTTCGAAGCGATGAGCAGAGGATTTAGTCCGGTTATCATCGATAATACAAACACTCAAATGTGGGAAATGAAAGCATATGCAACAATGGCCATCGATTACGGTTATTTCCTGCATATAATCGAACCTGATACCCACTGGTGTTTCAACGATAAAGAATTAACCAAACGAAACGTTCACGGTGTACCTAGAACGAAAATAAAAGACATGTTGGATCGGTACGAGAAAAATATCAGACCTCAAAAACTCTTGTGTGCATATAATCTTATTTATAAATTTCAGAAACCACCGCAGTTAAGATTATATCCACCTCCTGATATTAACATTTCGAAAGACAATAAGGTTGGAAATTTCGTAAAATCTACAAGCATGTCGGTTTTAAGCACTAAAACGAACAATATTCAACACAACGAAACAATAAATTTGATGGATTTCGATGATGATGACAACGATTCACGTTCTACAAAGTCTCAACCTGTAGATAAAAATTTTAATAGTGGAATTTTGAATTCGTCGTCGGTCGATAAAATTCTTATGTTTAACGATAACACCCAATCAAATAACGTTTTGAAACCGACTCCTACTATCGAAAGGGATATATTCGAAATAAGCAGCGATGAAGAAGACAAAAATAAGTTTTATTCACGCATAGAACAAGATTGGGGTATTAAGGAGAGTTCGATAAAGTCTTGGGATATTGTCACTCCCATTAATGATCCTCCATACGAAAAAGTGAAGCATAATTCGGTCGATACGAAAAAAAATAAAATAATAGAAACCTCCGATAGTAGTTCAAATACAGAAAGTGAATATTTCAGACTTGTAAATAACGACAAAGCATCTCCTGGGTTTTACGGAGGATTGAAAATTATCGAGACGGTGAATCGTGATATTAATTATTCGACTCCTAAAAGGGAACCAAATATTTTATTAAAATTAACGTTGGATAAAAGTTGCATGACCGATGATATTTATGATGATTTTGAAACGCACATTACTGAGTTACAGAGTCTATTTCCTACTGTACCAATAACTCATCTGACTTATTGGTATAACAAATGTAAAGGTGATTTGGAGTGGACCATTGAATTTCTACTAGAAGCAAAAGACGAAACGGTTTCTCTAATCGTAACCGATGACGACTCAGACAACGAGAAAGCAGAAAGTAACAATTCTAATCCAAATCCTGATAGCCGTAGCAGAAAAATACCTAAAATTTCAAAAAAGAAACTAAAAAAATCCGAAAACGCCTCACCCGATGACAAAGACGAGATTAAAAAACTAATAGAAAGCAAAATAGATATCGGAGGGGAACATTATTCGAAACATTTATTGAGAGTCAAAAATTACAAGTCAAAAATCGATCATAGACCTACTGCGAACATTAACGAACCATCTACCTCTAAATCGGAGGTAAATATGGACGAAATAATCTCTGTCGATTCGGATTTTGAATTCGACGACGTCGAAATTGAAAACTCATTCGAAATGATACCAGAAGAAACCGTGGAATTGAATTTAGGGGAATATTTCGTTTCGCAGTTGGAGAAAAAATTCGCCGATCCGAATGTTCAATATCCGAAAGGTTTTCAACCGGTAGTTCAAATGCCCATAACTTTAGCTAAACAGCTGTACAGTTTTTACATAGAAAGCGTTTATCAGCAAATGGAAAATCAAGAAAACGTTTTGGAGGGTCTCGTGAAAGAAGACGAAGAGTTTGCCAAAAAGTTACAAGCTAAAGAAGACCAAGAAGAAGAAGAAAGACCAAATGAGCCGTTAAGTTTGAAGGAGATTCAAGAAGATCAACTCGCTGCGAAAAAAGCCCACCAAAGGGAAGTGGATAAATGGAAATATATGAATCCGGACACTTTGGCTGCAAAATTAACAAGGCAGAAATTATTCGCTATATTCCCGAGCATTCCTCAAGACGATTTATTGGAGGTTTTGAATGCTCATGATAATAAGTATGTAGAGACCCTAGAAACGCTATTGGCTTCTACGAAAACCGAAATAAAAAAAGATTTTGTGGAAATAATCCGGGAGCCTCCTATTGAAGATACAGTTTTGGAGGAGATGAAAGAAGCTCAACAAAGTAGCACTTCTAAAGTAAGTAATAGAGCTAATAATTAATTTGTGCTATTTTTGCGTCAACAGAATATGAAAAAAAAATAGAAAGCAAACATATTTATGATTTTTTTAGATTATAACTTAATTTTCATTTATTTAAATTAAATCAAGAGCGGACAAAACAGTTTCAGAGTATATTCTAGTAGTGTATGTCTCTTTCGACCTGCGCTATTGGGTAATAAGCTCCGCCTTTGCGCGTTGACAGCCACATTGGTGGTCTATTCTCAAGTTTGTTTGACTTGAGTTTTATCATTCGAGTAATAAAAATATACTTTGTACTTCTAGGAATCACAGGAACGTCAAGAAGCTAAATATTACCGCGAGGAAGCCAATAAATATTTAAAAAAACGCGCTGATTTATATCAGAAAGCTCAACAGTACCACATGAGAGGTATGACAGAAGTCGCTCAATTCTACACCGGTCTCGCAAGTTTACAGACGACGTATTTCGATAGAGCAAACAATATGGCAGCTACTGCTTTTCTCGACGAACACTCCAAACGATTGCAGGATTTTAATACCATCGATTTACATTTTCTTTACGTCAAAGAAGCGGTACCGGCGTTGGACGTATTTTTGGACAGAAATATAAATTTGTTGAAACATAGTAGCATAAAGCAAACTGAATATTTGCAAATAATTACGGGAAGAGGAAATAGAAGCAAAAATGGCAAATCGAAAATTAAACCAGTTGTTATGTCGCGACTAAATCAAAGAAAAATCAAGTAAGTGGATTAATTAATACTCTATTTTACTTCAGGTTGTATATTTGTGTTGAAACGGGCAATATTTATAAATAATAATAAAAAATTCTTTTATAAACAATGTGTCGTTGAAAGTGTGGGATAATTCGGGTGACAATTCCACTCATATGTAAAAAATGTTATATGAAAATGGAAGGAAGAGAAAATATAACTGGATAAAAAATCGATAATACCACGTTGCCTGGTAACGATGTGTGTTTGTTATTTATTTATGTGTCATGTCAAGTTTAAATTCATTGAATTGTATAACAAATACCAGCTCGAGCTCAGATTTTGGGCAGGATATTTTTTGTAAGTTTGATTTCTCGATCTGTTTGACAAAATAACTCGACCTGCGATCTCGTTATTTTTTCACAGATCTCGTTAAATTTCCAATGACAGTAAATACTCGGCCAAATATGAGCTTTAGTGGTATTATCTTTGATAATTTTGAAGTTTTTGTAAGTTAAGGACGAGAATTCCAAAGCCAAAATACTTTTCTAGATATCAGTTAGGTGTACAAATTAGTTTCCGCCGTTTGACAAAAGTTGGCGCCACTAGTAAGTTATGGTTGAAATTGTCAGATGTCAAACGTCATTATCGTAAGGTTGGACATCAGTCAACAGCATAACCTTAAAATTTTATCAGTATATGTTCTTTTGGGTGCGAAAATGTCGAGATTTGAGCCTAATAATTTTCATTTACTTCTTTAATTTGAAGAAATCTGTAACTGAGGCGTATCGATTGCTTGTAGAAGTATATGGTGAGGTGGTCTTAAGTGAGAGAAGTTGTGAGGGGTTTCAAAAGTTTAAATCTTCAAATATCTAAACGAAATTTTATATATGATGATGTACAGGGTGTTGTTTTGGTGGTAGGGCCTGGATTTTAATTAACAATGATCTGGAAAGAAACAAAATGTACAAAATGTTTCAAACACATTGGGCACAACGGCGGCTCCAAGGGAAGGGGCAGTAGGGACAATTGCCCCCCCTTTCCCAAAGTACGGCAATGATAGGATATTTCTCATCTGAGTAAACCAAATTTTAATTTTTTTTGTAGATTCTAGGTCCATTTATAACCTAAAAAACTCACTTTTTCGCTCAAAAATGCCCCAAACATTTTTTTTTTTGGTAATTTTGACATTGCCAATCGTTTCTTAGACATAATTCATACTGTGAAAACCAAATTTTAATTTTTTTGTAGATTCTAGGTCCATTTATATCCTAAAAAACTCACTTTTTCCCTCAAAAATGCCCCAAAAATTTTTTTTCGGTAATTTTGGCATTGCCAATCGTTTTTTAAACAAAATTCATTCTGCGTAAAGCAAATTTTAATTTTTTTGAATTTTTTTTGTAGATTCTAGGTCCATTTATATCCTAAAAAACTCACTTTTTCCCTCAAACATGGCCCATACATTTTTTTTTCGGTAATTTTGACATTGCCAATCGTTTCTTAGACATAATTCATACTGTGAAAACCAAATTTTAATTTTTTTGAATTTTTTTTTGTAGATTCTAGGTCCATTTATATCCTAAAAAACTCACTTTTTCGCTCAAAAATGGCCCAAACATTTTTTTTCGGTAATTTTGACATTGCCAATCGTTTCTTAAACAAAATTCATTCTGCGTAAACCAAATTTTAATTTTTTTTGTAGATTCTAGGTCCCTTTATATCAACAAACCCAAAATATTAAACTTTTATATATATAACCATAACCGCCAAACCCCCCAAATTTCTGGGCTGGAGCCGCACTTGATAATTTCAGGTTTTTTGCATTTACATATGAGCCATCCAGTATCTAAAAAATTTTTATTAATTGATCACATTCTATATCATTTTATATTTTTATATCAGTTTCATCTCACTGATTTTCATATACAGTTTATCTATTTTGAATTGGAGAAATATAAAAACAAAATTTGTTCTACAACTGAAAATTAGATAAACCGTACATTTATTTATTACTAATATATTTACTTGTTTCAGGTTTGTCGTTTTAAATCCTGGTCTTCTAAAAGTTAAAATTACCAAAAATTCGTTGGTTACCAGTGAATTTTTAACATCTTAGCGGGTGCGAAAATTTAACTTTTGTTAAACATTATTTAATTTTAATTCTCATGCATCAAAAAGACTTTTTTGTACCAATCGATATCCATTTTTTTTTCTGTTCCGCACAACTTCTAGGGCAAATAAAAATATTTTTATCAAGATGTCACTCTCTCCTTCGTATCCCTTTAAGGGAAGAATACAAAATTTCCAACTCTTTTGCTTAAACTTTAATTGTGTTAAAACTGATGCAAAAAGTGTTTTTTCATGAAAATTTTTAATAGGCGTTCAAATTGTCTTACTACAATCGTTTATGAGAAGCTATGAAAAATAAAACGTTTAAAAATTCTGAAAAAACTATATTACTAAGAAAAAATATAAAGGCGACAAATATTTTTTTTTAAATAATCGTGTGTAGTGTATCTCAAATTTTAAACAAAACTTTGATTCGCAAATGTGCTGGAATTTGATTTAGTGGATCCGAAAGCCCGACTGACGAAGCCGAAAGGCAAAAACCGTTCTTAGGAACTGGTTTGCTTGCAAAGCTTTGATGTTTTCTAAAGAATCAACATTTTTTTTAAACAGATTATCTGAAAAATGTACTTACCAAGGATTTAATTCGAAAACTTATTTAACAAATTGTTTTTTTTATAGGGGAGGAAATTAAAATTACTAAATCAATTATTTTACGCTCTAGATCGTACATTAAAAAATAAAGAAAAAACTGTTTGTTATTTCTCTAAAAAAAACTGTAAATTTCACTAATTACGCCATTAAATAAATTTTCTGATAACTATGAAATGCCATGCATCCATAATTATGCATGAATTAATAGATAATATTAAACAACATTTCAAAAAAATATTTTTAAAAAGTATAAAATATTTTTTTTATCAATATAATTTTTATTTGCTCTAGAAGGTCTCACCCTGTGTAAAAACTTGAAACAAAACGTAAAAAAAATAAGTTCTTGCATACTGGGTGCATTTTTTTAAGGGTTCCATTATACAAAACGTGTTTTTTACTGCATAATCCATTATTTTAATTTAAATCAATCTAAATTAAAAAGGACTTTTGAAATGAATAAATCACAAAGTGGTTCACGATTGATACTTGAGGGAAATAATTCCAAAGTTAAAAACACAATAAATATTTATTAATACATAAATGCGCGAAAAATTATTTTTTTAAAAAAGAAAGAATTCTAAACTTACCGTTAATAAATGTGGTTTTGATTTTGAGCGATTTTCTTCAATTTGAGCTACGATTACCGTAATTAAAAAGTACAAATAATTTTTATGCGTGTATTTTTAAATTGACCACTAGTATACCTTTTTTTTAGCAAGACAGTGACGTCACACGTCAAAAATCTGCGGCGTTGCCAGGTAGAATTTTTTTTCGTGAGTAGCCACATTGATAAATCAAGAATTTTCGCTATATCACAGCGGCAACGTCGCGAAGTGTTACCAACCTTTAACAGTTAATTTCCCCTGCACGTTGAGTTTAAATCGTATTTGACAAGAGAAATAACTAGAAATGACGTCATGGTCTTGCTAAAATAAATAAGGTATATAATATATTGTATCCAATTTTAATGTGTTGTCAATATATACCATAGGTTGTTTATCTTTGTTGTTACCTTTATATTATATTCATAAGCATAATAAATAAACGAGGGAAATTGGGTTTTAACATTATTTTGTCTTTTCGTTCCATTTTTTAACCCCAACAGTTTTGTGTGTATGTGTCCTTTACAAAAATCTACAAGCTCTGTAGGTGTTGAAGGAATTGGAACTTTTCCTTGAATAATTTTCATTTTCTTTATTTTTACTTTTTCAATTATTTTGTCCATTTTAAGCAGTCATATTTCTGTAATTTTTGCGCCATTAACACACATGTTTTGACAATAAACCGAAAAAAAAATAATTTTTTTCTGACACCATGTTAGTCGTGACGTCACAACGAAGTTGGTGACATGTAAATGGTTCTACACAAAACAAGGTTACCATGGAAACGATGTCACTTATCTGTCAATGATTATTGTTTATGAATATATATTTTTTAATTTTTTTCGTTGTGGCCTGGCTTAGCTTGGTTGTGTTGTTGAATTTAGAATCTGTGCGAAAAGTTTATAATGGCAAAACATTTAATTAAATTAAATGTTATTATAGCATTTTTCAAAGAAGATGAAAAATTATTATCCCGTGCTGAAAATGCCCTAGAATCAGGGCATGTGGCAAGTTTTACCTTCGACGACGCCGACGCCCTAAAAATAGTCAGGAGAAAAGTTCATGCTAGCAAGAAAGACAAGAAATATGACGTGTAGACTTGTCTAAAATTGTAGAGAAGTGATTTATGGTTGGCATTCCTGAAAGACTACTTAACCACTTACCATTTTATTAGCCTCTTTCTTCTCAAGAAAACTTGCTTTTTGGACTAAATAAATAACAACTTCTCACTTGATTAACGTATAAAACTTAGTCACCATCAGATTTAGACCCCAAATACACGATTTTATACTGTTAACAAAAATAATAACACTGGAGCTATTGAATAAAAAATAAAACTGTACTTCACGGACAATTATGATTCACTCAAGTTTTTCAACACTTTTTCGCTTAGGTGATAAAATTTGTCATCACAATGACCAATACTCTGATAACTATATTATAGTTATTATACAGGGTGCTACAAGTATTAGGAAAAAATAGAAATGAGAGAAAACCTCGCCAAATCAATTAATACTAATAAAAAATTAATATAATTTGAATAGATTTCGTCGAAATGTTGAAAAATCTCACCGCAACTTAGCATTTTCGTTCTTTTTAAGTTTGATTATGCTTTTTTTACTAATAAGCATCCAGTCCGATTATTAGGTACCAATTAATTAAAATACCTGTTTGTCATACCTAGTCGAGGTCAACTTATTTAAATAATTAATATAAAAAAATTATATTTATTCCCAAATGTATTTCAAGGATGATGCTTATCATATACGTTTTTTTGAATTAAGACAACTATTTAAATATGAAAGAAATATTACGTTAAAAATATGGGCGATTTTAGGTGCTTTTTTCGCAAATGTGCTACCATCTATCAAAAAATTTTGCAACCCCCAATGCAAGTTGGGAATTCGTTGTCAACACTCACTTCTAAGCTTCATTTATCAGTTTTGCTGAGAGGTGGCAGCACATAAGCGAATTTTATCTTATAGCTGATATAGCTATTGACTTACGAGTATTTGGAATTTGACTTATTGGATTAGAAAGCCCAATTGACGAAGCCGAAAGGCAGAAACCGGTCTTAAGATGAAGAGAAATAATTGAAGCTTATATATAAATAATTTGCTAAAATAATACAAAAACCTGTATAAAGCTAAAGTATATATTTCAATGTATCACATTAAGGCTACAAATTTAAAGCTGATTTATCTTTATATAGTTTTAAAAGGAGCTACTGCAGACATAAAATGAAAATGCTTTAGACTAATATTCTAATAACATTTACATAACCAATTAACAAGAAAAATTTGATGATGTACCTAAATAATCTTTAACAATATATAATTTTATTCTTACACACTGATAAACTATTTTAAAACAAATTTGGTTCAGTTGCTACATTTTAATATATATTTTTTTTAAAGACAAAACGTCGAAAATAAAATCAGATCATATACAATAATTCAACAAAACACGACAGACTACTACATATATATAACATAGTTAACATCTAAAGAAATTGAATTTGAAACTAAGGCATACCATATTGCAATAAAATTGTGATGTCATATTACAAGTATTTAATAAAAAAAAATATATTTCTCATCACAGCAAGGTGGTCTGGCTTGTAAAATGGATTAAACGAATCACAAGGGATTGTGTAAGTTATCTTTATAATCATTTGATAAGAAAAATACTAAATTATGAACTTAAAAAAAATTATTTGGAAATTATTAGATATAACTACAGGAAACCCTTAAAATTAAGTTTAAAATATTTAAGTTGCAAGATTTTAAATGTACATTTTTTTCAGCTGTAAAATTAAGTCTAAAACTCATGTAAAAATTTTGAATCACCTTAAAATAACTGGGATTAGAGGAAATCTCACACTTCTATTCAAGATATATATATATATATATATATATATATATATATATATATATATATATATATAGATGGAATTTTATCAATAATTGAAGAAGGGGCAGTATTTTGCTATTCAGATGATGCACGGGTTATAATAACATGAGAATACTGGGATATAGCAAAGTTCAAAGCAAAAACTACACTGAAAAAAAAGAAAAATTGGCTGATAACAGAAGACTGGGATATAGCAAAGTTCAAAGCAGAAACTACACTGAAAAAAATGAAAAGTTGACTGGATAAGAGGTTACTATCCTTTACTGTCCCGTAATGCTAATAATAAAATAAATATCCATTAGTCAAGTGATGGAATTATACGAATACAAACTACAGTTTAAATTTCCAATTAATAAAAGAGATTGGAAAAGTCAGACACAAATAACTGACCAAAAATATAGCTTAGAAGAACAAAAAATAAGACAATAGCAATAAGGCGGAGAAAAAGTTATAGACCAGGGAACAACAACTGAAAAATGCATAATTGATAAATTTTTTATTGTTCTAAAAATTATTTTCATTACGATAAACCAATATTGTATTTTTCTTTCGGAATATATATCTCTTAAGACAAAAAAATTATTTCTCTCAATGTCTTATTTGGTTTTTCACGTTTTCACGTATTTTCACAAAAGTTTAAATTTAATTTTAAGAGTATTTTTTTGAAGCAAAGATCATGCTTGAAATTAAAGTTTTATGGGATTATTACAAAATAAAAAATTGATTAAAAAAATTACGCAACCTGATTAAATAAAAACAAGTCGCGCAGTGTGGATATCAAATGCATTTTTATTGTTGCCATAGTAGTAAATTCGCATGAAATAATCCCACTATGATGAGAAGAAAATAAATCACAAAATTCTCTAAAATCTTAAGAGAATAAATATAGATACATACAAGGTGTTTCAACATATATGAAGTTTTTTTATTATATTATGTTAAAAAGTTAAAATTTTGGGCTAAAATAAAGCTTTTAATGAATAGAATTTTTTGAGTTATTTCGGGGACAAGCTAAGATTTCTAATGATGTGCTTTGAAAACCGATATGGTCCTCGATTATCTATTAATTCCCGATAGACCCGAGCATTTTCGAAAACTCCGGAAATAAAAAAAAACTCCCTAAAAAAACATGTTGTTTATGAAAATACACAAAAAATAATTTATTGAATCTTTCTGAATATATTTAACACCTTGCAAAGCCCCGTTATCAAAAAGGATTCGGTGAAAATATGAATAAATTTATAGGAGGATCAAAAACAAACTTTGGCCCGGTTTTTCAATAATTCAGAGAAATAGATAAAAGGAAAATGTAACATGATATTATAGCTACAGGTTCCTTCTTTCATCTGAACTTTGAATCATGAAAAAATATTAATTTTTACGTGATTTATTGAAAAATTTGTAATCCGCTTGGGAGTGTCATTCCTTTAGAGCGTGCTCTCTAAATGCAGGACAGGAGCTCAAAAATGGGGGTGCGTTTTGGAGCCGGTTATGTCGAAAAGTATCATATTTTTGACAAAAATGATAAGGATCATTTTTGTAGGTAATGAACTGATCTTCATTTTCGTCTAAACAAAAATTGTTATATTTTCGGAAATATCGGCGAAAAAAAATCACATTTTTGAGACCAATGGGCCATTTTCCCGCCCTTCCACAAATTTCAGACTCCTGAGATTTTCGGGGGTGAATGTGAACCTTCGTTTATTGGACTATTATATTATTTATATGTTGAGACACCCTAATGATAATGTATTTTTATAAAAAGTGATGAACACCAAGAAATCCAAATATATTACTAGGAATCAAAGTCAAGCCAGTGATTAATAATTTTAAAATATCAATAGCATGCAAATAATTTAAAAAAAAATCGAGGTTAAATAAAGTTAGAAAAGTTCTCGAAAAATCGTTAAAAAATGTATAGAATAAATTATAATAAATAAATCGTTCACAATAGACGTGAATAAATAAATAAAAATATTTTATAATTAATGTAAAAGATTCAGAATTTAAAATGAATAAGCTGCTTTTCACACAAAAAAAAACGACAAGAGTAATTAAAATGTTTTCGAAACACGATTGAAATTATTTACTTAAATATCTACTTATTTCATTTCATAGAAAATAAGGCTTTTACTATTATTAATTGAAAAAAAAAAACGCGTTTCTTAGACTAGTAGTTAAAATTTTTGAAAACGTTTTAAACTCGCAAGAATAATGCAGAACTTTTTTTTTATTTACCTCTAAAGTAGAGAAAGCAAGGTTACTAGAGCAACAAAATAAACTACTATGCTTTGATAAATTAATAAGCTCAGTTTGATTGCCAAAATTATTAATAGTTTTACATGTGTTTCGGTATTTACAAATTACCCATGGGCTAGTTTTTAGAATATGTTCAAAATATACGAATAAAATTAAATTGCACTAAACTAGCCACTAGGATAAGTATGTTATTAATTCATTTTCCCAAATTAATTTAATAAATAATTAAAATTTCAATATATAGCTATTGACTTATGCGTATTTGGAATGTAATTTATTGGATTCGAAAGCCCGACTGACGAAGCCGAAAGGCAGAAACCGGTCTTAGGATGTCGAATCTAATAAATTAAATGCCGAACTGTTGATTCAGGTAAGATAAATATTTATTTACGGATGCTTACGTTTGAAAATACTTGTCAGCTCCAAGATGCTGACATTAAAACATCATTTAATGTATTTTAACACCAACAATGGAAGATGAAATTCTTGGAGGCAGCCGTATAGTAGTTACCTACTGACTTAATATTACTATTATTAGTAAGATTGTATTCTTATTCCTAAGGTAATGCCTTACTTTCACATTAAAGATTGGAAACCCTCTGCACTGATATGAAAAATGAATGTTTTGCACACTATTTAATGTAAATAGTGCATTTCTAAAGAACTATGATACAATATTTACAATAACTAATAAAATGAATACAATATACACGTACAAATCTCCGTCCCATTAATATAGATGAAGCTGAAGCTCTAGCAGCTGATGAAGTAGATACAATGTGCTCATATAATCAGATCGTGGAAAAAATACACATTTTGATTTAATTTTATTTTCATCATAATGAAAAGTATTAATTACATGGTACTACAAACTCATTTCTTTACAGTATATGTAGCATTTTTTAGAAAGGTCATTATTTTGTTAAAAAAATGGGCAGAAGAACACACAGTTTAACTAATACCTTTTTTTGGAAAAATACATTCCTAAAGCCAATGAAAGGCTTGAAAACAAACTAAGCACAAAGAACCCCGCACAAATTTTATGGGAATTGGCTCCTACGGAGCTCCAAAGCTCCACAGATTTACTACTCAAAAGTTTATTATTTGCTGCGTTCAAAAATATAATATAATAATATTGACAGTTGCCAGATGTCAACTAGCTGTCAAACAACAAGCAATAATCAAAATTGATAAAATCCACATGTAAATATATGTTTTTGAGGTTGCCGAGTCCAAAACTCATGTTAAAAAATCGATATTGAAAGTTGACAGCCGTCAAATAACTGTCAAACAGCATGTAACAATCGAAATTGATAAAATTGGCATGTAAGCATATGTCTTTAAGGTTGCTTAATTCAAATCTGATGCCAAAAAGACGATATTAACAGTTGAGTAATATCGTTAATTAAATATTTAACTGTGCATGATAATATGTCAAGATAGAGTAATAATTAGGTGACAGCAAGCATGCTTCAGTTGTTTTTAAAATATAGTTTTTTTTACCTTCAGTTTTGAACTCAGCAACCTCAAAAACCAAAAACATATATTTACATGTGGATTTTATCAATTTTGATTATTGCTTGTTGTTTGACAGCTGTCAACTGACAATATCGTCTGTTTGACAGCTGTCAACTGGCAATATCGTCTGTTTGACAGCTGTCAACTGACAATATCGTCTGTTTGACAACAGATTTGAATTGAGCAACCTTAAAAACATATGTTTACATATTAATTTTATCAATTTTGATTGTTACATGCTGTTTGACAGCTGTCAACTGTCAATATTATTATATTGGCATTAGATTTGAATGCAGCGACCTCGAAAACATAAGAGGGTACTTTTTTTTAACGCAGCAAATACTAAACTTTTGAAAAGATTACCTTTTTAAGTAGTAAATAATGTTAAATCCGTGGAGTTTTGGAGCTCCATAGGAGCCGAAATACGCAAAATTGAGCTTTGTGCCCATTGAGTATTTTGCTCAGGATGCCGAAACAAACAACATATTCAAATTTCAGCCGATTCCCATAAGGTTTGTGCGGGGTTCTTTAACTTTTACCAAAATTAGTTGAAAAAAAAAATCGATTATTTACAGTTAATAGAAAAACGATTCGCGTCAATTGAAATGACTGATCTATGGTTAAATATTTTTTAACATTAATAGTAATTCGAATACAAATTAAACAAATAAATAAAATTAAGAAAATGTTTTTATGCATACAGTTACGCTCAAAAGTATTAACTGTTAAAAAAATGACCATCATTTGTTTATATAGACAAAATTTTAAATTAAGACTAAAAATTATGAAAAAAATGCCATTAATTGTTTGTAGTTTATACAAGAGTGTCTGTAGTGCTATGAAATTATTATTAAAAATTAATTGGGTCTTTGGTATACTTACATGTGTAGCATTTTTTAGAAAGGTCAATATTTTGTTAAAAAAATAGGCAGAAGAACACACAGTTCAACTAATACCTTTTTTTGGAAAAATACATTCCTATAGCCAATGAAAGGCTTGAAAACAAACAAAAAAATTCCTCAATTATTTACAGTTAATAGAAAAATTAGTTTAACTGTGTCTAATATTAAAAATTATTCAAAAAATGCCATTAATTGTTTGTAGCCAATACAAGAGTATTTGTAGTATGAAATTATTATTGAAAATGCTAAGAAAATGAAGAAAACCCCAGTAAAACCATATAAGTTTTTTTTCTGAATTTGATCATAAGAGCAGTAAACCTACTCGAGCAGCTGCTAGAGCTTCGGCTTCATAAAATATAGAGCTTCTAACAAAGTTTAACCCTAACTATTTGACACTTTATGATATCAAACAAGTTAAATCCATAAATCCTTGGTATCAAAGTGCTATTAAAAGAAGTACAGAGGACCAATCTAGCAAGCACAAAACCAGATAATGGAAGAGCCCTGGGCAGCAGTCTGTCACTAGCCTGGGACAGTAGTGGCAAGGCTACTTACATAAATAATGTATCGACCAATCTATTAAAATTCTGCAAATTCCTTGGCGCACTTTTCTGTAGACGATATACGTAGAGCTTCTTCCTCATAATCATCGAAATTGCTGGTGTCTCCGGGTCCCTTGCATCTGGGGATAAAGGGGGCTTCGATTTTCTTTTGAAACGTAGAAATCCAATCGGTTGAAGCGAACCATTTGTGACCTTTAATGTCATTGACTCCTGCTTTCAAATTGCCGTATCTCTTAGTCAAATCAACTTGAAGTAAATTGCGTAACAGATCTTTTAAATCGGAACCGAAATGGGATGGGAAGCGTACTTTTCCAGAAACGATTTTTTCATAGATCTGTATAGGTTGATCAGCAAAAAATGGTGGATAACCAGCTGCCATCTCATAAACTAGAACACCCAAAGCCCACCAATCTACGGCTTTATTATACCCCTTGCTGAGAATGATTTCAGGAGCAAGATATTCTGGTGTACCACAAAGAGTCCAAGTGCGACCCTTAACCCTTTTAGCAAATCCAAAATCGGTTACTTTGAGATAACCCTGAGAATCAATTAACAAATTTTCAGGTTTCAGATCTCTATAAATCAGATCTAAATAGTGAAGATATTCAAAAGCCAGAACTATTTGAGCTGCATAAAAACGTGAATGAGGTTCAGAAAACCTACCAACTTTCCTGAGATGGGAAAACATTTCTCCTCCAGGCACATATTCAAGCACCATGTACAGATTCGAATTGTCTTTGAAATGGAACTTCAGACTCACAAGAAACGGAAAACTGATGGCTTGTAGAATTCTCTTCTCGTTTAAAGTATGCTCCACTTGCTTCAATTTAACGACTTTTTGTTTATCTAAAATTTTCATTGCATAATATTCTTTTGTTGGTTTGTGCTGCACTATCATGACCCTTCCAAATGATCCCGTACCGAGGGTTTTAATCCGTTCAAAGTCATCTAGACTTGCGGTGTTAGTAGGGTTCCTCTTCCATTTTTCTTCGAAATCCTCCTTGGCTTGGTCCAAGAATTCCTTAACGCTCTCAGCAGAATCTACTTTTTTGTTCGCCGTAGCGGCATTGTTGCCCATGGTTTGTACTTTTAAACCTTCCAGGGCTCCGACTTTAATAGTACACTCCGCCTAAAGCACCAAGTGTATATATCTCGGTAGCAAAAGGGAAGGACACAAATGTCACTATTTCTATGATGTCAACACACCTTTTTCGTACTCATTTTATTATATTATGTTTTACTTGCGTTAAATACTGATTTAAGCACTATAGTTTTACACCAAAATCTCAGTATTTTAACTTTTAAACGACAACAACTTTATAATTTAACGTGAAAACCTTTATAAAATGGCGGCTACAACTTGTTTCTTCACCTCTCACTCCGCACCCCACTTCTCCTGTTACGTCAAACGAAACTTCTTTTAGCCAAATTTCATCAAATTTAAGACTGTCAAATCCAATGTTGTCGCTACTGGTGTAAAGAATTCCCTCACAGAAATTGGTCACATGGGGTCACATAAATCATTGTTATCTAACAAAACAGGTGGATTAGTTTTACATGCCAGTGTCGTCTTTTATTGTGGCAACTTAACGCGATAAACTACTTTAATCTCTACTTAATTTTAAAAATTAATTGTTTTGATTGTTGATGGTTGTCAGGACCGGTTTTAAGAGCGGCCGAATAAAATGCCCACTTCGACTAGAAATAAATTAAAACTATTAACAACTTTATGAGCTGATACACCTAATTGGTGGTAGCTGGTTTATTTCAAGTAGATAAGTATATGTAATTTGACGCAACATTAAATAACGTGTTGTTAGAGGCTTTGTTAAAGCTCATTACATTAAACTTTAATTTTTTGCATAAACAAATATACCTCATGGAAAATATTAAAATAATGCGCAAAATTGGGCACATCAAAAGACATCGATGAGATATATAATTTAGATTAAACTTTCTTTATAATGTTTTTTACGCATTGTTAATTTAGTTGTTTAAGTGCATAAACTTATAAATTAAATAATATACAGTTATCTAAAAAAATTTAAATAACAGTTCTTGCGTATTTACTAATTTATTTTCATGAGTCATGGCGACATCTAATAACGAGAGTCAGTTACTTTTACTTTAGAAAGATATCCTCAAGAGTTCATATGAGTTCTTCGAGTGTTTGCACAGAGGTTGTCACCATGAAAAATAAACATATATCCATATTTTCTTCATAAACCTATAAATGATCCAATTAACATTCTTGATGTTGTTAAGGGAGCCTTGGATAATTGATCTATGCCACATTAATATATTTATAAAATAAAAAAGCGCTTCATGTGTAAACAGCAGAATACGTCCCTCTAGTAGAGAATAGAAGAACTTTAAAATCAAGATGAATAAATCGAATAAAAGCAATCGATTTTAATTGAAATTTTCAGCTATTAAATAAAAATGAACTTTCCAAAGAAATGTTTTTTATAACACGAACATTTTTATATTTTTTTATTCTTGATTTGAGTTTGGACTTTAAAAATTCTACAATTTTTTTTATTATTCAGATCAATAAAAAAGTTTCAAATAAAAAATGGAATTACTATCTCGATTGTGAGATTAATTTCATATTATGAATACGATTATTCTTTTTTGTAGCGTTAATATTGGCAACACTGTTGTCGTTCATCGTCGTATCGTCGTATTCCGTACTCGCATCCTCTTTCTCTCTATCGTTGTCTGTGATTAGACGTATCAACGTGCACGCTACTTAATTTTGTAATTTTTTTGTCGATTTATCAATAAAAAACATCGAAAACATGAGTGACAAAACAGAACAACCTAGGTAAGTGAAAACGAAGTAATACAAATTATTCTTTTTTGATAATAAAGTGGTAAAAGTAATTTCTTTGTCTTGGTAGCGGCATCAGCAATTGTAGAAAATGGCGGGATACTAGTTGTGTACGGTAAAAATGCCGGTAAAGTAAATATCTAGTTTCTATTTTTAAATAATTTAAAGTTGTTACTAACCAAACTGTTCTCTACTTCGAATTTGAATAAATATTAATAGTTTGGAAAATTCCACTTGTAACTCAACTAATTCTATAACTAGATTTTTAAATAAACGTGTTTAGGTATCATAACTATTCTTGTTTTAAGAGCTTGACGCTAATCTCAAGTTTCTGGATAAAAATGATGTCAGGTTTTATTAGTATAACGTACATATTTATTTAACTTAATATGCAGCAAATAAACAAACTTGGTCATGCATTTTTAGTAACAACTACATAATTAACGGTTACTTTCTCTTTGTTATGTAAGAAGGAATACAACAAAAATTTTAGAATGATTCGTTTTTATGTTTGTTAAGATCTTTTGTTTTTTCATTTAATTAAGGAAAGTAGACAATTTTGAAAAAGTAACATTTAATTAATCTGAATAATTTAATGGCCAAAATTAAAGGTTAGATAATATTAACGTAATTTTATTGATAATTTTTTACTAACTATTGTAACCAATCAAATTACTTAATTTAGAGTCATGTGTCAAATTTCATCCAATCAGCTATGGATTACAGCGATAACACCCTACATGTGGTGTTTTCAGTTTGGTGTTTTCAGCAAGTCAAGTTTTTGATTAAAAATTAATTAAACGTCAAACTGACAACTAGTTTAAAAATGTTTAAATCTACAAAGTAAAAAATTATCTTATCGAATACCCCTCGGGCCTTGATAAATCCTCAAAATTTTGTCATAGAGAATCCTTCAAGCGTGTTGCTTAAGGATAATAGCCCTCGGCCTTCGGCCTCGGGCCATTATCAAGCAACACGCTTTCAGCATTCTCTATGACAAAATTATCTCGGTATTATCAAGGCCCTAGGGGTATTACTACTGATAATCTGAATAATTAAATTAGTTTAGGCGGACACATTTGAATTTTTAATCAGTGTTTTGATTGTATATTGTTTCCTTTTAACCTTAAATAATAATCCGTGATAATATATTAGTAAAACATTATCTCTTTTTTAGTGCGACTGCCACAGTAGAGGAAGTCGTTGATAAACCGACAAAGGAAGAAAAACCTGTAGAGAAGGTCGAGAATGGTGATAAGGTGGTCGACGAGAAAAATGGAGATTCTAAAGAGAAAATATCGAAAAGTACCGATGAAGAAAAACCAGAAGAAAATGGAGATTCTGAATCAAAAGGTAGGATAATTTTATACTATTTAATAGCAATTTTGTTAGGTTGAAAAACATTGATTTAAAACTGTTTTTCTTAAGAATTTACATCTCTTTTGGCTCTTCTATTCTAGAATTATTACAGGAAAGGTAATTTGAGTTAAGTTAGTTGCTTCAAAGTCAAAGTTAAACTTTATTTTTGGGTTATTTATTCATGGAAATTGCAAATCTTTCATTTAGAATTTTTTCACACATTTGAATGAGCTTTATTAATATTGTTCTTGTAATTATATGAGATACAAATAAAGATTAGTTTACTTTTAAAATAATAGAAATAAAAGTAAATGACCAGGGACAATACTCATAAATATGTCACCTAGGAGAGGAAATGCCAAAAATAAAGCATATTGAAATAATAATTATTATAAACAGATAAAAAAGAACTGAAAGTAATCTATCTGAGAAGGAAGAAAAAACTAAGAATATTCTAGAAAAATTGTCACAATTTCTGAAAATGTAAACTTTTCTGTCTACTGAATTTATTATAACTGTGTAACAATTTAAAATTAGTCCCTCAACGAGATAATTCGAGCGGCGCGTACTTTAAATAAATAAAAATGTCTTTATTAACAAATGGATAACATTTGTACCTGACAGGCAAAGATTAGCTACGAGCTTGGAGTCGCCATTGTTTTCTTATACAAAATTCATTCTGCGGAAACCAAATGTTAATTTTTTTTGTAGATTCTATTTATATCCATAAAAACTCACTTTTCCCCTCAAAAATGGCCCAAACATTTTTTTCGGTAATTTTGACATTGCCAATCGTTTCTTATACAAAATTCGTTCTGCGTAAACCAAATTTTGATTTTTTTGATTTTTTTTTTGTAGGGTCTAGTTCCATTTATACCCTAAAAAACACTTTTTCCCTCAAAAATGGCAAAACTTTTTTTTTTTCGGTAATTTTAGAATTGCCAATCGTTTCTTATTCAAAATTCATTATGCGTAAACCAAATTTTAATTTTTTTGAATTTTTTTTGTAGATTCTAGGTCCATTTATATCCATAAAAACTCACTTTTCTCCCCAAAAATGGCCCAAACATTTTTTTCCGGTAATTTTGACTTTGCCAATCGTTTCTTATACAAAATTCATTCTGCATAAATCAAATTTTAATTTTTTTGAATTTTTTTTGTAGATTCTAGGTCCATTTATACCCTAAAAAAATCACTTTTTCTCTCAAACATTTTTTTCGGTAATTTTGACTTTGCCAATCGTTTCTTATACAAAATTCATTCTGGGTAAACCAAATTTTAATTTTTTTTGTAGATTCTATTTATATCCATAAAAACTCACTTTTCCCCTCAAAAATGGCCCAAACATTTTTTTCGGTAATTTTGACATTGCCAATCCTTTCTTATACAAAATTCGTTCTGCGTAAACCAAATTTTAATTTTTTTGATTTTTTTTTGTAGAGTCTAGTTCCATTTATACCCTAAAAAACACTTTTTCCCTCAAAAATGGCAAAACTTTTTTTTTTCGGTAATTTTGGAATTGCCAATCATTTCTTATTCAAAATTCATTATGCGTAAACCAAATTTTAATTTTTTTTGTAGATTCTAGGTCCATTTATATCCATAAAAACTCACTTTTCCCCCCAAAAATGGCCCAAACATTTTTTTCCGGTAATTTTGACTTTGCCAATCGTTTCTTATACAAAATTCATTCTGCATAAACCAAATTTTAATTTTTTTGAATTTTTTTTGTAGATTCTAGGTCCATTTATACCCTAAAAAATTCACTTTTTCTCTCAAACATTTTTTTCGGTAATTTTGACTTTGCCAATCGTTTCTTATACAAAATTCATTCTGGGTAAACCAGATATTAATTTTTTTGATTTTTTTTTGTAGATTCTAGGTCCTTTTTATACCCTAAAAAACTCACTTTTTCTCTCAAAAATGGCCCAAACATTTTTTTTTCGGTAATTTTGACATTGCCAATCGTTTCTTACAAGGGCAGCTGCAGCCCAGAGATTTGGGGGCTGTTAGGGTTATATATATATATATATATATATATATATATATATATATATATATAAAAGTTTTGGGTTTGTTTAGAAGCATCCTCTCATTGTCGGACTTTGAAGGGGTGGAATTGCCCCCCCCCCCCGCGCACTTTCATAGGTGGTCGTAGGAAAAATAATTTTTTCAAACAGATATAAGGGACTTTCGGGATTAAATTAACCAAAATAGACAATTCCTAAAATCTAAAGTAAACAAATTACAAATTTTTAACCATTTAAGTTGAAGTGATTTGAGATGGTCAAATTTCCTTAAATGAAGCTGGTTTTGGGAGACCTTATCTAAACAGGGAAAATAAATAATATTACAATAATTTAGTAATGAAAGAACTAAACATTCGCAAAACTTTTTACGAGTTTTGAAATTCAAAATGTGCTTGTTTATATACAGTAACCGCATCCTTAAGTAACACTTCTGTAGTATGCTTTTAATGTGACATTTAAATCTAAGTTTATTGTCAATAAGTAAACCTAAATTTTTTGCTTCTTCAGCCATCCACTTTATGCTGCTGTATTGAATAAATAAATACCACTACTATTATTATTTCTGTTGAAAAAGTAGTAATAAATATTTTTAGTGATAAAAATATTATTATTTTTTTTAAATATCTCGAAATTATTTTTCATTCTATAGAGCCAACCTCTATAAAAAGGAAATCGAAAGGTACCGACGATACAGATAGCGCACCTGCTGCCGAAGGAGCCACTCCTGAAAAGAAAGCAAAGCTGGAAGACAAACCAGAATCTGAAGTTAAAGAAGCTACAGAAGTAGAAGCCTAAAATTTATTTTATTTTAATCAAAAATCCATTTGTTTATATCTATAATTATGTGTAATGTTAGGGTTTTTGGCTGTGTGTGAATGTTTTGAGAACCCTAACATTTGACATATTTCAATGACATGACACCACTAAACTTTAGAAAATGCATTTATTTTTAGATTTTTTTAGTTATAATGGCACACTTCATGGTAGTTGTTCAAAGGTGTTTATATTTCTTAGGTGTTAAAGTGGGTGCCAAGTATTCGACGGTACGTTTTGTGTACTTAAATTTTTTTATTATCAAATTATGACTATATTAGTTTTCCTCTCCAATAGTGTTGTGAATCAATGTAATATAATATAATTAACACATGTGTGTCCTTAGAATGTTTAAGATTCTGTTAATTGTAAAATGTGGTGAATCTCTAGGAATCAGCTCTGCTGCCATTATCCTCTCACTAACAACTAACAAATGGTTTCCAAATGTGTTCATATCAAAATACCACAAATTCTTTTATACTAATTTGTTTTAAGATAAAAATATTTTATCAGCTAAATAACAGTATTTTTTAAATCAGAAATTAAGAAAAAAATATAAATAACTAGGTTTAATTGTTTTCAATGCATTGACAATACATAATAAGTATTATTACAAACTGGAATGGAGCATTTATGCTGTATGGTACAAAATATAACTATGTAATAGAATGGCAATAAAGAGTTACGTTTCCAGAATTTATTTTTTATTCCTTGTCTGATCTCCTCATTCTAGACATTTTTCTAGTGGATGCGAACTATTCACTGGCGTCCCTCATTATTACATTACCTTCAGAAAAAAAAAATTTCAATCTTGCGCCACTTGGCCGCGGCGCCCGCATCCTTCGCGTACGCTTTAAACCGGCCCTGCCTGCGGTTGTCATTAAAGTTGCTATGATTTAAGATTTTTTATGTTTGGTTTTCTTACTATTGGTACTAATGATTCAGTAGAAAAATGACACTTTTAAAAATTCCTTTCTCTTTCTAGTAGTAACAAGGACTCCTTATCTCTTTCTTTTCAGCAAACGCAGATAATCGGGTAATGTAAAACGTTTTTTAAATTGGATATAAATAATTTATCTTCGAATATTTCTATTTCCATATTAAAATTTATTATTACTTACATGGTTTGCAGTAATCCAGCATTTCATTACTTTTGTATAAAGACGGCAACGATGTGATATTTGTACATCATTTAGTGTTACCTATTCCAGGCACGTCAAATGAGCCAATAAGATTTTGTCATCATTCTGACATCAGAGATCACATGCCAACCACTGACTTGTAATATAACTGGATAAGCACGTCGATATAAAAAAATTAAACTAAGTTAGTATATGACATTTTGGAGCAAGGCATATGCGCATTGATGATATGTCAAGCAGAGGCGTCTCCTAAGGGTTAAAAGGGACATTTTTAATCTCATTGAAATTTTTGGGTCGTGTATACTGCATTTGGAGCCTTGGAGATCCAATATATACTCGTATTGAATCATTTATATGCCAATTTTGATGCATTTCATGCAGGGCCGGTTTAAGGCATACGCGAAGGATGCGGGCGCCGCGGCCAAGGGGGCGCCGCACCTTGAAATTTCTTTCTGAAGGGTGTTTCATAACTATTGGGACAGAGGCTAAAGGCAGGTTATTTGGACCAAAATATGGCGATAGGACCAAATATACCTTAATAAAATATTGCTGTGGAATAAGATAAAGGGCGTTAAAGTTGAAATTTTTTTATGTATTATTTCACATTTTGTTATAGGGGGCGCAACGTGAATGATTCCTGATGATGAAATTAAGTGGTATCTTTTTTTCGCGAAACTTTTTATTGATTTTGATTAGAAAATCTGACGTAAACATCTTTTCTACGTAATAATGATACTCTTGTTTAAACACGATAATTTCAACCGTTTTCGAGAAAAACGGGATTGAACAGTTCTGAGAAGGGGATTTCAAATAACAGACAATAAAAAACTTGTGACATAAGGCTTCTATTACAGCGGTTTATAAAGCAGAATTAAAAATAATTTTACATAAAAAGAGCAAACTTACATTAAATGTTCTATGTGGCCTCCTCCGAACTCTATGCCTTTTCTAATTCTTGTAATAAAGGATATCAAAGAAAACATTATAAAATTCCCTGTTCAATTGCGTTTTTCTCGAAAAACGGGTTAAATTATCGACAGTAATATCCCAAGACCTTGACAAATAGCCGACTATTTTTATTGTATCTAAATTTCGAGTTTATGTTAGGATCAATTCGTCGAGACTTAATTTTGGCATTAATAATCTGAACAACTCCCGAGAACTTTAGCTCGAGGGAGTTATTCTTTGATTATTAATGCCAAAATTGTCGAGACAAATTGTAAAATATACGAGAAATTTAGTAGCAATAAAAATAGTAGCTAATTTGTCAAGGTCGCGTTATATTTAATAAGATTATTTCCCGAGTCACAAAAAATTCTGTACGTACGTATAAATTATACTAGTTTTGCTCTTTACTGTCTTGGCAGGTACGTTTAATTTAATTATATTATCAATTTCTTGAAGATTTTTACTCCCGAATCTACTCATTGTTAATACTTTTTAACAAAATGTGTCAAATTTAATTCTGTAATAAACTTTAATGGCAAACTGTCAAAATTTAGATGACGCGCGCCTACTATGTTTGTCGTAAAATGGACGGTATTACATAGAAAGGAATGAATGAATATATTTATAGTTTCAGAAAAAGTGCGAAATCAGTTGGATTTGTGTATTTGCTACTAAAGATCGATAATTTATTAACTATAAGCAATTTTATAATAACATTAGTATAGGTTTTATTTGAAAAATTTGAAATTTACGGGTGGCTTCGTTATTGTTGGATACCGTCCTTCAGGTGAATATTGAGGACGATGATCAAATAGCCGAATATTTACCACCAAGGTGAATAGTCGCTTTATTTTGTTTTGATTGGCTGCGTCAAATCAGTTTCCAAGCACGTGATTGGTTAAAAATTGATATTTGACAGGCAAGGGAAATAATCAAAGGTAATACCACGAGTCCTCCAAATTTTATCGATTAAATTTTTGGTTTTCACGAAAACGGCTTTATTTGGAAAAACCACGAAAACAAACTGATTTTATCTTAAATCAGTTTGTTTGAGTGGTTTTGCCTAAAATAAAGGCGTTTGAGTATGAAGATCAAAAATTTAATCTATAAAATTTCAGAGGACGAGTCGTATTTGAAAGGATTATTTTTTGAATCATTTTGTATTAAAAACAGAGAACATAGTCATTTATGCAAAAGACACTTTACACACAAATATTGAAAATTTTCTTTACCAATTTAAATTGAAACCTGAGCTGTTAAAGTTTTACATACAGGGCCACCAAGGCGATTTTTTGACTGGCTACCCCGCGAAACGGCGCCGTTAATAAAAGCGAAGAAGAATGAAATGAAGTCTTTCTTAATTTAATTAATTTTAAGTTTAGTGTTATGTTATGTAAAAATGTTAAAGGCATTTGGAAATCAACTAATAAAAACAGGTTAGTTTACAAATACATTTTGAAATTTGGTTATTAACATAGATTTGCAATACATTTTAGTATAATAAAAATTGTTAAATGTTTACATTTGACATTTCAAAAAAGGTAAACACAGTTTAATCAAGAAACAAATACGAAGAAGCGGTTTTATCAGTATAAAACACAATGATTGGTTAGGATCCTGAGCTGTTATTGGCTGAAACCACAAAATCTGACTGTATTGACAGATGAAAAAAATAATCGTGTATAAACAAGAGTACTAATATTATGTAGAAATGATGTTTACGTCATATTTTCTAATCAAAATCACTAAAAAGTTTCATCAAAAAAAGATACCACTTAATTTCATCATCAGGAACCATTCACGTGGCGCCCCCTATAACAAAATGTGAAATAATACATTACATAATATTCATTGTCCAAAGTTATGCCTCTGTGCCGATTTTGATAACAATTGATAAATATACAAGGACATTATCAGAAAAAAACGAAAAAAAAATCAACTTTAACGCCCTGTATCTTATTCCACAGCAATATTTTATTAAGGTATATTTGGTTCTATCGGAATATTTCGGTCCCAATAACTTGCCCTTAGCGTATGTCCTAATAGTTATGAACCACCCTGCGTTTTAGGCTACTCAAATTTTCCCTGACCCCCCCGTATTACGCACCCCAAGCTACGCCACTGTTATGAAAGGCGCCAGTGAATTGTTCGCATCCACTAGAAAAATGTCTTGAAACACGGTAGCTATTTAGAAGTAATATTTCAATGTATATACATTACCTGATATGATCAAGTTCAGTATAACAAATACACACAATAACCACCACTTACTTTATCGCTACACATTTCTATTTGGGTGCTCTTTGAAAAAATAACACGATTTAGATATTTGGTAATTTAATTAAATAAATAAATTAATGAGATATCAAAATGTAATGATTGAACAATATTTGGTAACATTTTATTATGGCATCATAGAACATTTTATAATTGGATTATCTTCGAACTTATCTTGAAGCTAGGTCCAGATTTTTCCATATTTTGTGTACTCTCGAGTTATTATCAAAAAGACTTTTGACCATAACAACTTGAACAAACCCCACAATTATCATTAGAGTTAATTGTACTAGGGAGAAAGTATTAACTTTAAAAAAATTTTCTTCTGCTAAATTTCTGTCTCTTGCTTCCGTAGATTTTATTAAATCTTGTAGATTTCGAACCTTGGTTAAATGAATTCTGACACTGTTTATAATATTCTTTACATCATTCACGACTAAATCTTGGAGACTACTTCCGATATCAGTATTTTCATCAAAATTCCATTCAGTATTTTCCTCCCCTTCTATTATTAATTCAAAAAATACAGTCTTTGTGTTGTAGGAGCTAAATGAGTTATCAAAACAAAATCTATAGTCTCCTTCCATAACAGCGTCATGTCGGTGATTATTTTCGGATCTTTTAAAATCTGTTAATAATATCCGTCCAGTTGAATCTACTAAGCGAAAATTGATGTCCAAATCTCCATGTCCGCCATCAATTACTTGGTAATCTATATCTATAACATCTCCTTTCTTTACTTGCTGATAAAAACATGTTTCTGTACCTGCCTCTATGTATATCGTTAATTCTTTTTCAATACATTTTACACGTTGTAAAATACATAAAATTAAACTTAATAAAAGAAAATTTCTCATTTTTCAAACCTTGAAGTTTTCGGCAATTCATCAGTTTATTGAGGTTAGGCAACCTTTATAAAAATAAATTCACAATTTGTAAATGCTGGTACACTCAAATCAAAACATTTATAAATAGTCGTATTTACAAAAAAAATAATATGTAATACCTATTAACAATAAAATTAGTTGCCATCTAAATTCTTAATACGTTGTATAAATTCCTATTCTGTCATTATCTTGTATTATGACTAACTTCATTACGTAACTTCTTTGCCTGTTATGACCTTCGTTGAATAGGATATTTGGTTCAATAAATTATTGGACAGTGGTACACGGGAAAATATTACTTTATAAATAGTTTATAGAAAAAATAAAAAATCATCGAACGTTTTGTCTACTATAATTTCCAGTGTAAAATAATTTTTGATTTTCTATGACCTCGTCGGGCCCACAATAGACCATTCACTGACCTGTAAGGATCTTTTACATTTTCTCTCTCTTTCCACTGGATTAAAACCACTTAGTTGTTAAAAAAGTTTTTTTATTGACGTTTCGGCTTTCCAGATCGAAAGCCGTTATCAAAATGACATAAAATAAATAAATTTACTAGAAACAGAACACTTGATAATCTTGCAAAAATATGACATCAACATAGTATACATAGAATAAGATTTTGAGATTGAAGATGTCAAAATCTGTTTCAATCATATTTTTGTGACGTTTCTGGGAACGAATTTTTGAAAGGATAGCGCATTTGCATATTATAAGAGAATTTATACTTCTTATAATATGCAAATGCGCTATCCTTTCAAAAATTCGTTCCCAGAAACGTCACAAAAATATGATTGAAACAGATTTTGACATCTTCAATCTCAAAATCTTATTCTATGTATACTATGTTGATGTCATATTTTTGCAAGATTATCAAGTGTTCTGTTTCTAGTAAATTTATTTATTTTATGTCATTTTGATAACGGCTTTCGATCTGGAAAGCCGAAACGTCAATAAAAAAACTTTTTTAACAACTAAGTGGTTTTAATCCAGTGGAAAGAGAGAGAAATTAAAATAAAAAACCACTATGAGCTTCCGAAATCTTTTACATTTTGTGATGTAATATTCAAGTGGCACGAAGTTGAGTGTATGTAGTTATTTTATAACAAAATAAACAAATTGTAGAAATCCCTTTGATCAATTTTATGCATAGCTTGTATAGGTAAAGGCCAATAATATAAAGTAATATTTTTATGTAGAATAGAGAGTTAATAGGGAGGTTTTAAGCCACCTATTTCAACACCAATATACTTTAAACGTTATACATCGCATGCGCAATAGCGCTAAAATAAGGGAAACTTTATTAACTGATATTGTTTTACGTTATTAGAGGTGAAATAAGGTTCCCTTAATAACGGATATTGTTTTCGCAATGGTGCCGCATGTAGAACATTTATATTTAAGTTTTATCGTGAACTCCAAAGTCTATGATAAATACATGTGAAATTTAGAAGATTTGAGTAAGTCTATAGTTTTCACCATTCTTACCACTTTTTTTCTTAAATATGAAATGAAAACATTTTATAAAATTAAGTGTTATGGCAACATAGGATATGGACATTGAAGAGATGTCACAACAAGTCTTTTACCTAACCTATCTTTTGTAGTATTTGTTTCATTCTGGCTTCATTTAAAAAACGATTTAAGGCAGTTAAAATAAAAAAAAATCGTAAATGATTATTTAAACTATCACAAAGTGAGGGTTATCATTTATAAGGTTATAAATGTTTCTGGCATCTGTCACGTAAATAACGGAAGAGTGGGATGGCTTAAAAACTCATTTTCGAAATACGTTATTAGGGAGATTTTAAGCCACCTATTTCAACACCAATATACTTTAAACGTTAAACATCGCATGCGCAATAGCGCTAAAATAAGGGAAACTTTATTAACTGATATTGTTTTACGTTATGAGAGGTGAAATAAGGTTCCCTTAATAACGGATATTGTTTTCGCAATGGTGCCGCATGTAGAACATTTATATTTAAGTTTTATCGTGAACTCCAAAGTCTATGATAAATACATGTGAAATTTAGAAGATTTGAGTAAGTCTATAGTTTTCACCATTCTTACCACTTTTTTTCTTAAATATGAAATGAAAACATTTCATAAAATTAAGTGTTACGGCAACATAGAATATGGACATTGAAAAGATGTCACAACAAGTGTTTTACCTAACCTATCTTTTGTAGTATTTGTTTCATTCTGGCTTCATTTAAAAACGTTAAAATAAAAAAAAAATCGTAAATGATTATTTAAACTATCACAAAGTGAGGGTTATCATTTATAAGGTTATAAATGTTTCTGGCATCTGTCACGTAAATAACGGAAGAGTGGGATGGCTTAAAAACTCATTTTCGAAATACGTTATTAACGTTCTGTGTTTACTTTAATAGCGGATAAAGGGATATAACGTATGACGCTCAAGTTGTGGCTTAAAACCTCCCTATTAACGTTCTGTGTTTACTTTAATAGCGGATAAAGGGATATAACGTATGACGCTCAAGTTGTGGCTTAAAACCTCCCTATTAGAGAGTTGAAGTAAACACAGTACGTAACTCTTTACGTAGAAAATACCGTACGAAATATAACGTAATAAAGTTGTATAAAATTTGAGTTGAAGTGTTCATGTACGTACGTAAAGTAGATGTCAACTGTCAACCGTTAATTAATTTGGTCTGTATTTTGTTTTTATGTTGTTTTCTGTGAGCAGAAAGTCGAAAAGTCAAAATTAAAAAACTTTTTAATAAAATAAGAGGTTTTACTATGTCCATTAAGGAGAGTATTTAAAGTACAAAGCCACTAATGAGTTATAGAAATGAAAAACAAAATAATATATATATAAAGCAGAACATATATATATATATATATATATATATGTTATATAAGGATTTTAGGGACGCTGAATCCGAATCTGATGTCCGCTTGACCTCATCAAGTCAGGGTCAAGGTCATTTGAAGGTCAAATTGAGGAAACCTAGAAAAATCTGAAAAAATTCATACATAGGTTTTCAGGATCGCTGAATACAAATCCGAGGTCTGCTTGACCTCCAGGTCAGGGTCAAGGTCATTTTACGGTCAGATCCGGTCAAGGAGCTGACCTAATGAGGTCAAGCGGACCTCGGATTCGAATTCGGCGACACTGACAACCTTTGTACGAATTTTTTCAGATTTGTCTAGGTTTCTTCAATTTGACCTTCAAATGACCGTGACCCTGATCTGATGAGGTCAAGCAAACATCGGATTCGGATTCAGCAACCCTAAAAACCTTTGTATGAATTTTTTCAGATTTTTCTAGAAATTTTTCCTCAATTTGACCTTCAAATGACCTTGACCTGACCTGATGAGGTCAAATTTTGTACCTGATTATGGATCAACAAGTCATGCAGAGATTTTTATCAAGAATAATTTTTTTTTTGTGAAATGTAAGATAAACTTTTTGTCCATTTGTATAAAACTTTTTGGGACACACTGTAGGATATTTCTTGTAAAGTTTTATTTCATTAATTTTAACTCTTCGTTTCTTTATATTTATTATACAGGGCGTACCAACGAAAACTTGACTCCATGTTTTGTTGGTTTTTAAAAAACGCTCGGACAAGTCCATTTATTTTTTTCCTTATTGCAGCATCGGCACTTCAAACCTTGAGCAGTGGGGGTGAACAAGCCCCACAATTTAAATAGGGAAAGTACCAAGTATGACACTTCACTTTAATATTTAAATCCAACAAGTTTTCAAAAACATATTGCCACTTGGTTTACATTATCAATCTAATAATCACAAATGCCTTAAGATGCTTCCTCAAAAACAAATAAAAAATAAGGAAAAAATAGTGATATTTATAGCACAAATGGTAGCATAATCCTCTAATAATGCTGTTTCGAGATATTTGCTCATCTGGTCAAAATATGCGCGTAATCTGAAAACACCAAAAGCAAAAAAGGATTTCTTAATGGTTTTGGTTTATTTCTTCCAGGTTATGCATATTTTTTAACTCGTATAACTTATTTTGGTGATAATTTTTTACTAACTATTGTAACCAATCAAATTACTTAATTTAGAGTCATGTGTCAAATTTCATCCAATCAGCTATGGATTACAGCGATAACACCCTACATGTGGTGTTTTCAGTTTGGTGTTTTCAGCAAGTCAAGTTTTTGATTAAAAATTAATTAAACGTCAAACTGACAACTAGTTTAAAAATGTTTAAATCTACAAAGTAAAAAATTATCTTATCGAATACCCCTCGGGCCTTGATAAATCCTCAAAATTTTGTCATAGAGAATCCTTCAAGCGTGTTGCTTAAGGATAATAGCCCTCGGCCTTCGGCCTCGGGCCATTATCAAGCAACACGCTTTCAGCATTCTCTATGACAAAATTATCTCGGTATTATCAAGGCCCTAGGGGTATTACTACTGAAAAGCCAATGGCTCGAAACATCGCTGTTACTAGCTGACAAATTTCTACTGTTGAGTTTTCGTCTTTATTTTTTCATACTATTTCCTTATTTATCCCTTCGTTTTGTCGTGAAGGTCCATTATACTGTAACCCAAAATTACAATTTATTTATGTTCCTACTAAAATTTAATTTAAATATGAGATTTTGTAATTAGTATATCATTTGACAGAAGATTATTTAAGTTATACGGAGTAATCGAACTGACAATGTAGAGCCATTCCAAAAATACCTATAATGTCCGTTCAAACATACATTATACAGTGTGTCTACTTAAGTTAGTTAAGTATGGAAACTTTTTTATTACTCATTTTACGAAAAAAAGTTATTCTTTATAAAAGCTCCTACATAGACTAAAAACTAAAACGCAACTATCAGATATCAAATTTTTGTAGTCGTATACGAGGTTTGTAAAAAAAATATGAATTTTGCTCAAGTATCTTTATTTTTGAAAAAATTTTCATTTTTAATATTTTTGGTAAACCCCGACAATTGACTTACAAACCAATATTAGACTTCCGTTTATAAGCAAAAAGTTAACCCAGATTAATAAATTTTTGATTTTCCCTGTAAACCGCTAAATATTTTGCAAATTTAATTCCTGCTTATTGATTATAATGTGATTGAGAACTTTTATGAAGAATTTTTTTTTAATTTTTCATTTGTTGTCAACTTTTTCTGATATACTAATAACACCTTCGAACATTATTAACAAAAATTGGTATAGAATTGTTGTCTTTTCGTTACTTTTAAGTTTTTTTAATGAATTCAAAATTGTCAGTTATCAAAAATGTTAAAAATTAAAATATTCTTAAAGTTGGAATGTTCAAAATTGGTATGTTAGAAACAAGTTTTTTTAATATTTTTTTTTTTCATATTTCAAATAGGTACACTCCACTCTTGAGCAAAATTCATATTTTTTGACAAACCTCGTATACAACTGCAAAAATTTGGATATCTGGTAGTTGAATTTTAGGTTTTAGACCATGCAGGAGCTTTTAAAAAGAATAACTTTTTTTCGTAAAGTGAGTAATAAAAAAGTTTCCCATTTGCGAACTTAAGTTAACACACTGTATATTATTAAAGTATCTGTATCTGTAGAGTAGGGAGGGTGAGTTAGTCCCACAGCCACATTTGACCCATCATTTTAAAGTAACTCTTTTTATATCTAAACCAACAGATTCTTGAACATTGAATGGAAATGAGTGTCATTGGAATTGTGTAAAAAAACTATGGACGGTGATATTAGTCATGAAAATGGAAAAAATACTATTTATCCCCTCCCACAGGTTTTTACACCATTTCAAGACAGCAATTTTTGGTACAGGGTGCAGCAAAAACTTTCCATTCAATTTTCCAATAGATTTTCAATAAGAGCATCTTTTCTGTAAATTTTTTTATTTTTATGAGTAGTTTTTATGATGTTTCCTGCATCTGTTAATTTTTTATGACTCGTTTTTTAATTTTAATAAAAACATTTTTAAATCTTAAATATCTTTATTATCAAAGTTCCTATTAATATCCTAATATTTAATAATATGCTGATAATATTTCTTCATTTATAGGCCACTACTCCTCTTAAATCGTAATATGTAAGAGTGGAACGACTGAAGTCTAACTAACTAATAACTAATATAGTTTCGTTCTTGATAATGAGAAAGCAAGCAAAAACAAAAACATTTTTTTGCATTTTGAACATCTCCTACATTAAGATTCACGTCTTTGTTATTTTTTTACATTATCAAGAACAAAGCTATTAGTTAATTTTTTTTTTAAATAAATTTTATAATAACCGCATTTTTGAATAGAGAATGAAGATACCCTTCAAATGAGGTACCACAAGCCCCTACTTCCTACTTACAAATTTGGGGGTTGCAATTGCCAATCGAGGCAGCCAATCACGTCGCAGGATGTCATTTTCTAATCTAAAATTGAATTGTTTCGGGATTTTTTATAGATAAGCACAGTAGTTGAGCTACTGAATTTATTTCATTTGGCTGTTACAAACTATATTTACATTCTGGCATGAATCACTTTTTAGTTTCAAATCTCAAAGTACAAAATCATATATACTTTGTTTTTCATATTATTGTGCAATTCTTTTTTTTACAGGACTAGTGGCCTTTAAATATAAAAAAATATTAATATGTTTCAGACAACAAGTACTGTTAAGTTTATAAAACTAATTTATTTCGACTATTATTTCTTATAAAATGAGCATCAGGTATATATATCTAAAAACAATAAACTAATTTTTTTAAAATAGGGTCTAAAAACGTATTTTGACTATATCTGGCTAAATTATACAACACAACGCATTCGTAAAAAGTAAACATTATCTTGAACAGGAATAAAATTTTAACTTTACAGCGTTGTCATTTTCTGGATCTGAAAGAGTAAGCAGAATATGTTCATACGATATACAATATACAGCTTCGAACCATGCGCCCTCTACAGAACAGACTAGAGAACCAACTTTGTATAAAATGTCACAGAAAACCGTCTTGTGAGCCCAAAAAAATAAATTGGAGGGAAGTTTTTAAGGGGTCGGGGGGTCAAGAGATAACCATTAACAAGTAAAACGTTGTCAGACCATTTTATGGGTCTGACAACGTCACTTTTGGACTGGCAACGCAGGTAGAATGTAGCATTTTGGGTCTGTATAAGCCGTTATATAAATATATATTGGAATTGGATTTCTTGAAATTCTACTAAAATAGAAGATACATTTTATGGTAAGCACGTCTTTATACATGTTCCATTAGGCTCTATTTATTTCATACTTTGATTTCATTTAAGATGGAAGCTATTCTTGATGCAGCACAACTTGGGGATTCAGATTTCGAAGAAGATGAAATGGATGAGGTAATCTTGCTACATATATGCAACAATGATCCTGTTGGGAATCGAGCAGAGCTTTATGGGCGATTGAGCCTCCACACAACTGGAACAATATTTGGGAAATTTAATGTTCTGTTCAGCACACAAAGATTTTCAAAATCCATCGTGCTGATTAAATTTTAGTAAATGTACCTGATTGATTTTTGTAAAGTTAGTATCGCAATATTAAAGTAGCATACCTTTTATCAAGAAAAAACAACTTTAATGTTTGTTTTATTACCAATATTTTGTTTGCATTTTTTGCTAGTTTTAAGATGTAAAAAGCGCCATCAACTAAATTTAGTTGAACATTTCTACACTTTGTAAATGCAATTTTATTGAGTATATTTTCTAAAAATGTTTTATTCGTTTTGTAGTTTTAGAGATAAATATTCTGTAATATGGTTTTGTTATTGTGATTAATAAATAAATATTTATATAATAAAAATGTATTAACTTGAAAGTTTTTTATTATCTTACTGAAATATGAGAAATAACCTTTAGAAACATAATAAGCGAATATTTAGTAACTTGTATAGGAATTTCTCAACCGAATGTAATCTAATAACAGAAAAATAAAGAAATTCTTTTGAGAACTTCTAAATCACACTTAAATTCCTAAATTATATAAATCAAATGAAACAAAAACGAATATTTAGTAACTTCTTGAGTGACCCTTAACACCATGTTATTTATATATAAAATGATTAATCAACTATAGCGCCTCAACTTGTAAATAATTGTAGGTTTGTTAAAGACATATATAAATATTCCACAAGATCAAGAAACAATTTTTATGTAGATAGAGTAAGCACTAGCTATATAGTCAGAATAGTCTGTTTTATAAGGGATTAAAGCAATACAATGAATTGCCTGATTTTATTAAAAACTGCAATAATTTAATGAGCTTTAAAATAAATATAAGTATATAACTATTTATTTTTGTTACATTTTTTTTTGTAAACCTAAACGTAAAAATAATACTAGCCAAGAGCTAAATTAAAGGATTATTATTATTATTACTTCTATAGGAATTTCTCAACAGAATGTAATCTAATAAAAAATACTAAACAAAAAAAATAGAGAGTCTTTTTGAAGTTATGAATAATTTACTTTAAGTCCAAATTCAAAATTGGGACATTCGCCATTTATCGGTGTCACTCGTATAATCTTCGTTTAACGTACGTACATTTTTACGGTATCCGTGCGAGAACGCAAGGTTACGTACGTACGCAATCCTATTTTTCACGTAAACGCTATTTCCAGACAAATGCGCATGCGTAGATGTCAATTCGGCTCCTAACGTTTACGTACTTGGCACAACTTCAACTCTCTATTGCAAACTGGCAGAATGTATACCGTATACGTTATACCTTAGCGCTATGACGATGTAAGGTATGCGTAAAATAGTGAGTTATTGGTCATGTTCCGAAATTCCTGAACAGTGCTGCACAGTAAACTTGGTCCTTCCGATTTTACTGAAATTCACTGGCAATGATTTCGCGCCACTTTTCAAGAAACCCTGTTAGAGGCTAAAAACTTCCGATATTCCTGAACAGTACTGCCCAGTAAACTTAGTCGTTCCGATTTTACTGAAATTTACTGGCAATGATTTCGCGCCACTTGTCAAGAAACCCTGTTGGAGGCTAAAAACTTACTGATACTACTGTTACAGAAGTGGTCAGGTAGTTCCAGTATCCCTTCCCCAAATTGAAATAAGTTAAGTTATGTCAAGAGATGTGTTGGTCCTGGCTGCACGATTGTGCACTTTGACGCCGTTTTTCAACTAAGTGGCACCATTTTCCTTATTTCCTCCAAAAAAGTGCACCTTTTCTTTGAAATTGGCTACCAAATTTGAATTTCACAGATTACCATTCGAATGATCCCATTACTGAAATAACAAGTTTTGTGACTGGAAATTTCCTATTCCTAGTGAAAAATGTTTAGAGTTGTATTGGAAATTTGTAAAGGTAAACAACAAACATATAAATGAGGAACATCTTTTTCAGGACTTTGTAAAATAAAGTTTCTTTGTTTAACTGCAGTACCTCTAGTGTAAAACTACCAAAGTCTAGTCATGAAGTATGATCCCGAAAACAAAAACATCCTAAGCATAGAACATCTAAGCTGCTGAAATAAGTGTCTCAAAGTTTGAAGTGGATGAAATTTCTTTCTGAAATATTTTATACATTAGTTTTAAACTATTGATAGAATCTTTTTATTTTGTATAATACTTGAATATAATGTTTCTTCTGTTAATCTACCTAATTATTTGTATTAATTGAAAATGTGTTTTTGTATTATTATTATTTGTAATTGAACTGTAACAAAAAGTGAACAGTTAAATTAAGTTAATTTAATGTGTGAATTAAATAATATATTCAATGATTAAAATTTCACTTCTCGGATTGTTTTTTTTTCTGTTTATGAGATAAAAAAATTATTTGTTATGCCTCCAGTTCATCAGTGCTTTGAATTTTATACTATGCTCTAATGATTCTTCAAGTGAGATTTAAACAAAAACCTCTGACTGTGTATTCAACTTTGTATCAGTAGATGTAAGTTTATCCTATGTCTGGAAAAGTATCTATTTACTAAGATGTATATATATTTTTCAAGTTTCATTTGTTATTGAGTTACTAATGTAAACTTTTATAGAAATTATATAAACTGAAAGCCTTTAAGCCATGGTTCATAGAATATCTTCTATATAAATCGTTTATTAAGTCAAAAAGCTAATTACAGTATATATAACAATATAAATGTTAAAAAATTACATATAACAGCTAGCAGTATTAAAAATAATCATTAAATAATTACAATTAAAACTTCACCTTGGTAAAAAAGTTATTATACAACATATAAAAATGCCACAAATAATAACAGAGGTAATTAAAATAATGAATATAAAGAATCACAAAATATAGTACCCCAATAAAAACTTTTTTAATTTTGCTTTAAATATACCTAACGTACCACTGTTTTTTATTTCACAAGGTAACTCTTTGTACTCACCAAATTCTTTAAAAACATTATTGTGGGTTTATATGTCCAGCTTTTAAAACTGCTTGACCCTCATTTATGCATCTAGAAGAAGGCTCAGCATTCAAAAATTCAAATAAACTCTGAATGGTTATTGTAAACTCCATAAAACTAAACAGTTATTTTATGTTTGTTCGACTTTTCACAAATATCACCCATACTTGTTTTCCAAAAATATAAATATTAGGGGTGAAAATAGAGTTTTATAACACAAAATATTTAAGCACAATCAAATAAAAAGCATAAGTTTTACAAAATCACACACCAAAAACAACTAAAACAGTAAAATAACACCACAAAAATAGCAAAGGGCTTATATGGACGATGGTTTGTTTTACCCACTCCGCTAATGACATTGACATTTTGCAGCGCCACCTATCGAATTCTACTTTTCCCAATCGGTTGTTTTATTTGGTTGCCTTTTCACTGTTACTGCCCGAACGTTCCGAAAATCATCAGCAGTTTAAAATTACTGTTACTGTAAAGCGTTCCGAAATTACTTACTGTGGCCAGTAATACCAGGAATATCGGAACATGAAGATTTCCCTCCACAGCAGTTATTGAAGTTTAATTTTTTCCGCAATGCCACATTGTGTAACAAAATTATCTGACTCATATGAAAAACATTGCATTATTGGGTTAATTGTCGCTTTCGCTTAGAATTTAGATGAACACTGGCAACATCTGAATCATCTGATCGACCGTTGCGCTAACTATTAGGAGGGCAACAACTATGGGCTTGGTTGCCATTTTGGTGTATTCATCCGGGTGTCTACCTTTATTTGTCTATGGCTTGGCGCCAAACGTTTTTTGATATAGTTGTTTTTGCAGTTTTTGCAATATCGAAACGAAGAAAGAATTTTAAAAAAGTGACAATGGATAGTTCCACCTATAGTGAATCGGATTCAGAATCATGTGGGTATTTAATCAAAAATCAAATCAAAAATATCAGCTAACTGAAGGCGAAATAACGATAGGAAGTTCTTTTAATGCTGACATTCGGTTTAACAACAGTCTTCCAATAAAACCGATTCATTGTATTGTTGATGTGAATGAGGACGGAATTGTAAGTACATCAAATATATTTTTACTTTATGAAAATTTTTAACTTCTTTAAAAGGCAACAGCTTTAAATTTTAATTATAAAAAGATATGGATAAAATCATGTTTGAGAAATAAATGAGAAAATCATCAAGGTACAAAATATGTAAAAGTTAAACAAATAATGTTTTATGCGAATATGTTTCAATTTCTATTAAAATAGTAATATTTTTCAAACTATCTAGTCAATTTTGGTATTTATTTTAGGACCATTATAAATAAATGCCAAACAAATCCTGCAAAGGTTCTTAAAAATGAAGATTTTATAGAAGTTTTAGGAAAAAAGTTTCAATATCATAACAACTTTATTACAGACAAGGTTAGTTTTTTAGGAGATAATTATTAAAATAAAATGTAAATTAAAAGTTTGTTGTTGATCAAAATGGAACTTTGTAAAATTATTTTTTTAGGAAATTGATAAATTTGCTCAGGTGCATAGAAAATCTGCAGTATTCCTAACTAGTGCCAAAAAGCCGACAAGTACCAAAAAAGTTTCAATTAGTGCAAAAAAGTAAGTTTAATAACCATTTTTATAGAATTTGTAGTTTGTTTAGATAATATCTATATTTGTTATATAGATTATGAAATCATTTTAAGATGTTTATAATTAATTTAAATCTTGGAAGATCCTCATGACGATTTTTTGTTTTTTTAGAATGAAAACTCCACATTCTGCATCCTTACGAAGGAGGCTATCAGCAAAATCAGAAAGGTAAATGTTTTATTTATATTATATTAAGATCAATATTATCCGTACTGTTTTTTTTTCTTTTGTTCATTCACAACCTCTCGTAACTGATGAATAGTAACACTACTAAAATTTTCTATTTTATTTTTATTAATAGGTACCGTTTGTAATATAAACTCTGTCTCAATATCTAAAACTTCAATACTTAGTACAATGTCGCATATGCTTATAAATTATACCATTACATTGAATGCTGTGAAAAACGTCCTTTGTTTTTTATCTCCCACAATTTGTTTAAGATTTTTCCACATTAATTTAGAATTTCCTCTATTTCTATCTATGTTTTCCTCATAATATTGCTTGCATAATATTTGCTTGTTTAAAAATTTTTACCGCTGCGTTTCTTGAGTGTTTATAATTATTCCAGTCATCTACCTCGTTTGTAAATAGAAACCTTTTATATTTACGATTTTTATCTGTTTTTTTTTAAATGGCAACCCCCCATTTTTGTTACATATTTAGATTCTCCATTAAATTGTCGATATAACGCACCTAGGTTTCTTCGACTTATTTGCAATAGTTTTTGCACAAAAAATTCAGAACTTCAGAACTGTTCAAGATAACTTAATCAACTTTTTTACAGTCGATTCCTTAAGCTTTAGCGCATCTTTAAGAGCATTTTTTAAGAGCTTTTTGGTGATATAGGATTTGTGGGCTTTATTTTGTAAAACTTGCAAGATTTATGCAAAATAAGAAATGTTTGATGGTTTATTCGAGAAAAAAAGAAATCGAGTAGGCCGCTGTCGTAAAATTTGACAGATTCATACATTTTTGAAAAGAAAATGTTTCAACAAAATGAAATTGTAATAGAAACAGAAATACATTACAAAGTAAACAATTTTAGTAATACAATTTGCAAGAACATGAAAGAATGATTAATAGGAAACATTACAAACAGTTTTGATATAACAAATGCTTGTAGGTCACCGTCACCATTATGTTCTATACAAAAATCATTATTTCATGTTCTTGTAAATAGTATTACTAAAATTGTTTACTTTGTTATGTATTTCTGTTTATATTGCAATTTCATTTTGTAAGTAAACAATTTTAGTAATACTATTTACAAGAATGAAATAATGATTTTTGTGTGGAACATGATGGTGACGGTGACCTAAGTACGAGCATTTGTTATAAATCAAAAATGTTTACAGTTTCCTATTAATCATTCTTTCAGGTTCTTGCAAATTGTATTACTAAAATTGTTTACTTTGTAATGTATTTCTGTTTCTATTACAATTTCATTTTGTTGAAACATTTTATGTTCAAAACTGTATGAATCTGTCAAGTTTTACGACAGCGGCCTACTCGATTCCTTTTTTTCTCGAATAAACCGTCAAACATTTCTGTTCGAAATCGAACATTTTAAACTACGCCCATGGCGATAAAAGAAAATAAAAATAACCAAAACGCACGCTTAGGTGCTTAGCATAGCAACAGTATAACACGTGTCGTGAATCAAGGCCATCGCGCAGATACAAATTAACGCGGAAGTAAGTCACCGACGAACAAGGATATAAAACTTCAATGCGAAAGCCGCCCTTGTCGGCAAGCGCCTTTTACATATACCGCGACACACTGGCGCTACTACAGGCTGTCAGAGAGATAAAAAAAACACATCAATAAAGCCGCAAGCGGATTGCGGTAATTGGCCGAAGGGATTTCGCCCAACGGCAAGCGTTTCAAATAAATCAAAAATAAAATCAGTACAACATCAACTCCGCGTGGATCAGGTCGTAAGCTTGGGACTGTCCACGCGTAATAAATTTAAGTCAGTAGAACTTCTAACTCCGTGTGAACAGGTCGTAATCGTTGGACAAGTTATACGTAATAAATTCAGCAATATACCTTATACAAATTGCATGAGATTACATACATACCTTTATTTAAACTCACCATTTCTTGAGCAATTGAAACCCAGTTTTAAATCATTATTAAATTCTGCGTTTGTTAAAAAGTGTTTTTTACGAAAGTTATCGTTAATATAAAAATTGAAGTAACCAGTGTATAATTTCATTACAAACCACAAATACAGTCCACAATCTACTCAGCCAACTTACTCTACAATAAGTTGGGACAGATTCACCTACAGGGTGTAGTCTAATAAGTTTGGGTCTCCAAATTTGGTAACATTTGGAATCTTCCCAAAACAATTTCTTATTTTGCTTAAATCTCATAAGTTTTACAAAATAAACCCCACAAACCCTATATCAGCAAAAAGCTCTTAAAAAATGCCAAAAAGTGTAAAATTGTTGAAAACTGGCAACCTTTTGTAGACACAATTTTTTTCAATTAACAGTTGTTGAAAAATTGTTAAATATTATTAGAGCTTTTTGAAAGGGACTTTTTTCTGTATTTACAAGTTGAAAATTACCAAAAACTATCATAGGATTTTAAAATGGACATTTTTGATTAAGAGTTAACAAATTCTAGAAACTTACGGGATTTAGAAAATGCATTTTTTTGGGTAAAAGTTAAAAAAAATTCCAAAACAATTTTCGGTTACAAAATGCTTTTTTTCAGTTAAAAGTGTTGGTAAATTGTTATTATTTACCTGAATGATATTAACCATATTTCTGGATTACACTATATAAAGCTTTTTGCTAATGATACATTGGTTTATTGTATACATGAAAATTTGGATCAGGCAATTGTTGAAATGAATATGTCTTTAAATAGCATTGAAACATATTTATTTAATAATAAACTTAACCTAAATGCCAGCAGAACAAAAACTATGATTTTGACATCATCTTATGATCAAATTGGTTGGGCAAATGCTATTATTAGCCCAGTTGCCAGAGAAGGATATTGACCAAAAGCTCGCACAAAATGTGATCTCGATGAAACTTGGCACTTAAGTACTTGAAAGGGTGTAGAAAACAATAAAAAATCGTTGCCAACTTCACAATTTCGAAAATAAAATAGAAAATTTTGTTTTTCCATTATATCTCGAAAAAAAAATCGAAAAACTAATAGCACCACCTGAAAGAGCGGAAAATTTTACTAAAAAATAATATAAGTTATTTTAAAAAAGAATTTATATTACTATAAAAAATAAATTATTAAAAATAAGAAAGCAAATTCGAAAAAAAAGAAAGCGTTTTAAAGAGGAGACTAAGCTATCTCAGGAAGTCATTAGTTTTTAATTTTTTTTTGTTTTCTCATAGAAAATTTGACCTGAAGTTATAATTTCTAAAATTCTCACTGATTTTTATAAAACTGAAGATATCTATTAATAGAGGCATAACAAAAAAATCCTTGTACATTTATCATCATTATACTTTTACTTTTGATTTAAATATAATTAAAAGGATGATAAACTTATGTTTTAAAATGATCATTTTTTTTTTACATTATTTGAATCAATTTTTATTTTCAAAATAGTGTTTATTTAAAAAATATATTAATTTCTGTTTTATATAAATACTATTTTGAAAATAAAAATTGCGTCGAATGAATGTTGTAAAAAAATGATCATTTTAAAACATAATTTTCATTAAACAGAGATAATGTTCATCATTTTAATCATATTTAAAGTAAAAGTATAATGATGATAAAATGTACAAGGATTTTTTTTGTTATGCATCTATTAATAGATATCTTCAGTTTTATAAAAATCAGTGAGGACTTTAGAAATTAGAACTTCCGGTCAAATTTTCTATGAGAAACCAAAAAAAAAATAAAACCTATGACTTCCTGCGAAAGCTTAGAGTCTCCTCTTTAAAACGATTTCTTTTTTTTTCTTTGCGTATATTTTAGGCAAAGATACTTTAGTTTTCCGAACGCCTCGCCTGAATATTCGTATTCAACGGCTCGGCGCTCGTAGAGTTTTCGAATTTGTTTTCTTATTTTTAATATTTTTTTTATAGTAATACAAATTCTTTTTTAAAATAACTTGTAATACCATTTTTTAGTAAAATTTTCCGCTCTTTCACATGGTGCTATTAGTTTTTCGAAATTTTTATTGTTTTTTTGAGATATAATGGAAAAACCAAATTTTCGATTTTATTTTCGAAATTGTGAAGTTAGCATACACTTTAGAGCAGCAAAGATTTTTTTATTGTTTTCTACACCCTTTCAAGTACTTAAGTGCCAAGTTTCATCGAGATCACATTTTGTGCGAGGTCAAACTCTCTGACAACTGGGCTATATGTTTCATAAAGGCGTAAATGAATTTAATAAACGACCACATTTTGTAAAAAAAATCTAATTCAGTAAAACAATTTAAGTCCTCATTAAAGAAGTATATTAGTGACAGCTCATTGTGATACTTAGTATTCTTTTTTTTAATAATGTGGTAATGTTGTAAGATATTTATACATTTGTAAATATCTTGTATATTAGGCGCTTGCTTATTAAATAAATAAAACTATTACGGGATTTTAAAAATGTATTTTTTTTTTAAATAAATAAAAAAGTACAGGATTGTTTAGGGATTTTTTAAAAATCCGTTTTAAGTTTTTGAAAATCGTTAAAAACTATTTTAAACACTATTTTCAATTATAGTTAAAAATGTATCGGCCGATTTTAAAAATTCAAAATATTTTTTTATTGATTTTTTCACTTTATACAGGATTTAAGTTCAGAATTCAACTATTTTATTTTTCCATCAAGAAAATATTTTTCAAAAACATCATATGCCAGTTATTATATATTTTCAATGACTAATATCTTTTTAATAACTAGTAATTACTAAATCATTAAATTTGTTTTACCATCAGACCATTTTAGCAATTTTAAATTAAACCTTTATATCTTATTTCTTCCAATTTGTTCATTATATTTATTTTTTTAAACGTGGTAAATGTAAAAATTAACCAAATTATTAAAAATAAATGTTATCTATGTTGTTTTTCTTTTTCTGCATAAAAAAAATCTGAGTGGTATGAATATAAATTTCTTTTTCAAGCAAATCACCATCGAGAAAATCCTCGTCTGGTACCAAAACACCAACCAGCATGAGAAAATCTATAACGAGACAATCTTTACTAGAAGATCTAGGTGTATCCGCACTGGAAGATTCAGTACTTCTAGATGCAGGCGAAGATTCAACTGAGGAAGACGATGTATGCACTACAAGAAAATCTGGATTAGGAACTTCTGCCAGCATCAGAAAATCCGAAGCTGATACTAGAAAATTAAGGCAGTCTGTACTTATAGATGCAGGCGAAGATTCAACTGAAGAAGACGATGTATGTCCTACAAGAAAATCTGGATTACCACAAAATTCGCCAATAACGACCTGACCAATGTAGTTGGTGTTAAAAAACTTTTTGCCACTCCGAAACCAATGAAATTGCCGAGGAACGATCTTACAAAAGTTCCGAATCTGAGGAAAATAATGTCACCGAAGCAGCAAAAGAGTCCCAAGAACCGTTTGAGTGACGTATACGGCGTTAAGAACCTTTTAAAGACTCCCAGGGTTATGAAGAAACCGTTGAACGATCTCAGCGATGTTAGGGGATTGAAGAAGTTGATGGCGACCCCGAAGGTGCAGAAAGAACCGTTGAATAGATTGTCCGATTTCGAAGGGGTGGCTCATATATTCAACACTAGTGCACCCAGTCTCACTAATAATAGTGATATTGAGAATAATGAAGAATTATTTAGCAATATTTTTGATAGAAAGTCGTTGAAAACTTACAGGTAAGGAATTTTTAAGTATAAAGTGAATTCGTAAATATTTTCCTCTCCCTACTAACTTTTAGTTTCATCATTTACCATGTACAATTTCTTCTCTGCTTTATAAATCATTAAGCTGTTTAACTTAACAAACATTTGCAGCGATTTAATTTTTTCTTATACAATTTTTATAATTTCTTTTCTCAGCCAGCAAAACAACGAGATTTTAAGCCAATTGATTTTTGAACACAAACTTAAATAAATTAGAAAATCTACTGGGTTATATGCGAGTAATCTAATCCACCTGATTTTTATACTATTTAATAAAGCTACTTTATTTTTAATTTAAAATCGATTTTTTCAACATTTATCACTTGTTGATAATACGAGTGAATCCGATATTTACTCATAATTTTTAACATTTTAAGTAGTTATGGGGTAATTTTGTTTTCAGAGAAAATGCATGGATTTAAAAAAATATAAATTGCAAAATTTAGCACAAAATAAAAATAGCCATTCGATTTTTATTGTATCATTTTCACAATTTCTTTACTGAAGCAGTCAGCAGAACAACCACATTTTAAGTCAACTGATTTTTCGACAAAATCAAAGTTGACAAATTAAACAATCTATGGGGGACATTAGACTAGTCTCTAAGTTGTCGAGAAGCCATTTGGATTTTAAATCAATTTTCTTCTATTTTTTCATAGGAGCAAAAGCTTAAGTATGTCACCTGCGAAGCACGTTTTTGTTTTCGGGATCATACTTCATGACTAGACTGGTAGTTTTACACTAGAGGTACTGTTGCGTCTTCGGGTGAACGCTATGATGTCCGCCTTGCTGGGATTGATATTCAACCCCTGCGAGTCCGTCCATCTTATTGCCAGGTTGAGAGCCTCCTGCATGCGATCTCTAACCGTCGTGTTGTATTTTCCTTGTACAAGGACTACTATGTCATCGGCATATCCAAGGGCTTGATGACCTGCATCTTTTAGTGTACCCAGCAGCCCGTCCGCTATCAGATTCCACAAAAGAGGGGACAGAACCCCCCCCTGCGGACATCCTCTAGTCGTTCTGGCTACTATGGTCTCTTCTAAAATTGTTATGTGTATCAACCTGTTCCTTAGCATGGAGTCTATCCAGGCCACACACGGTTCCTCGATTTCTCTATGTCTAAGGGCTCTTGTGATTGAATTTATAGAAGTATTGTCAAATGCCCCTTCTATATCTAGAAAGGCCGCTAACAACACTTCTTTATTTTCCAGCGTGTTTTCCACCTTTGTTACTAGTTGGTGGAGTGCTGTCTCCGTTGAACAGCCAGCAGTGTAGGCATATTGGTCGCGATGCAGTGGTCTCTCCACTAGCGCACCGTCCCTAATATGTCTGTCTACTAGCTTCTCTAAAGTCTTAAGTACAAATGACATGAGACTTATAGGTCTTAGGGCCTTCGCCGAATCCTGTCCTGCTTTTCCAGGTTTCGGTATAAAGGTAACCCTAACATGTCTCCAAGGTTTTGGTATGTGTCCGAGAGCCTCTGAATATGTTACAGAGTCTGGTTTGCATTGTTTCGAGACCCCTCTGCAGCATTGCAGGATATATCCCGTCTGGTCCCGGTGATTTGAAAGGTTCAAATGTCCCTATTGCCCATTGAACTTTTTCGTGCGTCACGATCCTTCTAGCTATGTCCCAGCTTATCCTGGAGCCTCTTTTAATTATCTCCAGTTCGTCTGTTTGTTCCATAGCAGGTGTCTGTTCTAAATGTGCTCCAGGGAAGTGAACTCTAAGTAGTTCTTTGATTGTTTCTTGTCCTGTACATGTATGCTCACCTTGCTCATTTTTCAGGGAGTATATTACTTAGATGTGCTGCCATCTATGATTAGAAGAGAGTATTGACAATTATTAAAAGCAAAAAATTCCCGGTGTATTGGGGTTGCATACACAATTTGCATTGTGTGTTGCAAAGCTTTTATTTGACTGATTCTAGTCAAAATGTCACTCTCTTCTTTCGTATCCCTTTCAGAGATTAATACAAAGTTAGAAAACGAGTAAGGAATTTAATTTATCAGGCAGAAACCGGTCTTAGGATGTCGAATCTGATAAATTAAATTCCTTACTCGTTTTCTAGTATATTACTTGTTGTGTGTCCTTTGAGAGTACTTTTTGGAGTCTGGCACACTCTTGAGTCCCTTCTATTTCCTCACAGTGTCTCCAGCCGCTGTAAGGACTGCCGAGGCCGCCTTACAGTGCTGGAGGTTGATCTGGGTCACCCTTATCCCCGCCATTGGCCTTTCGCTTTTTGCTCAGATCCGTGAAGTGCAACTTTCCGAGTCTGTAGTATACTCGGAAGTTCGTTCTCTCCATGGACCTGAACGAAGCATCGTCGACTGAGAAGGCCAGGAGTTGTCCTCCTTCCCTCACAGTGTTTCTGTTAAGCAGAGTCCATTCCTGCGTCCTCAGATCCGGATTTTGGATCTGGAGACGCCGTCTGAACTCTGCTGGTTCTTCTCCTGGGTCCCCTGGCAGGAAGACCAGCACTCTGTGGCGTACCGGGAGGTCTGCGAATCTGACCGTAGTCAGTTCCGCCCCCTCCCAGAGACGTCCCAGAGCGCTGACTGTCTCCCTCAGCCATTGGACTGTGCGCTCATTTGCGCAGGTCATCGATAGGACCCCTGCACTGAATGAGGTGCGTTCAAATTGTGGTGCGCCCCCGCTCCCTGAGGGAGTTGTGTAGAGCGCATCCACAATCGCGTTTTGAACCAGGTCGGACTGCTCCTGGCTCAATAAAACATCCGGATGGCGTCTGTCTATCACCGCCATCCTGATGCCCCTTGTCACCTCACTAAAGGTGCCAGTCGACACTGCCGTGTTCCTGGCCCTTTTGGAGTTTGGAAGGTTTGGAGGGGTCTGGGAATCAGGGCGAGGTCTTTTTTTTTTGTTGTCCTCGCCTGAGGGTCCCACCCCCCTTTGCCTCTTTTCCGGTTCTTTCTTTTTGCCCGGATTTTCAGCCGTCCACGTCCCGGCTGCCATTTTCTTCTCTCTGAGGAGCTTCTTGCGTTGCGCCCCAGAGAGTCTTTTCTTGGCGAGGTCGATTTTCTCAATCCCCTCTACCAATTTCTCTGTGCCTTTGTTACCTGCCGGTTGCCCGGCAGACCTTGAGTCGCTTTCCTCACCGTCTGTGGCCATTACGTCCACGACAGTGGTATTCTCCGGTTCAGAGTCGGAAGATTCCGACTCATCCCCGGGTCTTTTTGGTTTTTTGTTTTTTTGGTCCATCTAGATCCCACGAGTGAGGGGGAAGGGGTGGTTCAGTCCTGCGGTGTCCCCTGCGCAGGACTAATACTGTCAGACTTCTTATTTAATGTTTTTACTGGAAGGTTTACAAATATAATTTTATTTAATACAATACATAATTTAAACTTTTTTTCATAAAAATATCTCGGGCCTCCTTACTCCTTCCTAGAAGTCTTCTCTTCAGCAATATCTTTTTGTACTTCTGAAACAACTTCCTTTTTACCTCTTCGAGGCCTAGAAGAAGCCTTTTCTTGTACATACATAATAATGTTACCATCCTGTCTAATTGTATTCCAGTTTCTATATGCTGTGTTGGCTTCAGGTTGAGTTTTTGTTTCAACAAACAATGTACAATTGCATTCCAATTCTTCAATCGTGTGGTTAATTATGTATTTTCTTTGCATGTAACTGTTTACATTGGTGTAAAGAATCTTTATTTTAGGATTGAATTTGAACAACATCACTTCCTGGCAAAGTTTCTGTGGGTGAATGATGGTTGTCCAGGTCCATGTCAAACATCAAAATGTATATCCAGTTGTTCCCTACGAAGGTGACAGCTGTTTCTATTCTGTATTGTAGCATGAATTTTTTCTTCAGTTTTTCGATAAGTTCATCTCTATTCGTGTTTTTATTATTGTTAAGCTTATGAATATATGTGTTTATGATAGTGTCGTGAACGGTAATTGGTGCGTGGATTCTGTTATTTTTCTTGGTTGAGCAAATTTGGTCAGACTTCTTATTTAATGTTTTTACTGGAAGGTTTACAAATATAATTTTATTTAATACAATACATAATTTAATAATAATAATAAAATCCAAAGACATCTCTTGAAACTTTTTTTCATAAAAATATCTCGGGCCTCCTTACTCCTTCCTATATGTTTTTTGTAAGTAAAACCTATTTTTGTACATTATTTACAATAAAAATCAATAAAATTTAAAATCGCCTACCGCTCCGTGTCTTAGTCATTATTTCTTCAGAAACTTTTTCCTTTTTCGTTCTTCTGGACCTAGAAGTCTTCTCTTCAGCAATATCTTTTTGTACTTCTGAAACAACTTCCTTTTTACCTCTTCGAGGCCTAGAAGAAGCCTTTTCTTGTACATTTTCTGTAACTTCTTTTTCATTTTTTCCTCTTTTGACCCTACTGGGTTTTTTAGGTTCTTCAATATCCGAAACATCTTCCTCTTCAGATCTATAAGAAGCATTTTCTTCTACTTCTGAATTTTTTCTTTTTTTAGCTCTTGCAGTTTTTTTAGTTTTTTCTTTTTTACCTCTTGTAGAACGAGATGCAGGTTTTTCTTCTACCTCTTCATCAACATCTTCCTCTTCCAATACAATCTTTTTTCTTAATCTTAAACCCACTCGTTTAGGTTTATTTTCCTCTACCTCTACCGCCTCTACAATCTTGTTTTTCTTAGGTCTTCTCATTTGTTTAGGTTTATATTCTTCTGAATCTGGAGTAACTGCCTCTTTGTGATCTACTACCACCAGGCTTTTTATTTTGTTCCAACTCTTCGGAAGCTTCTACTTCTTTCTTACCTCTTCTAGATCTACTAAGAGGTGCTTTTTTCTCTTCTAGCTCTTCTGTTACTTTATTATTGCCTTTTTGTACTACTTTTTTGCCTCTTGTTCTTCGGAGACCTGTTCATCGGCATCTGCAGTGACAGTCTTTTTGCTTTTGGCTTTTTTAACCGCTGGTTCTCGGATAGATTTCATGTCTTGACTTCCTTAGCTTTCCTTTTTCTTGTCTTGTTGTTTTCCGTTTCTTGTTTAGATTTGGCACCGTCCAGTCTGGAATATTAAAAAATACGCGTAACAGATTTTTCTTGAGAATTCCTTTAATTTTTTACTTACTTTTCTTTCAAAGCAGCTTGTTCATCTATCCAGACGCCTACCCTGGGGCTTACAAAAAGTTTGTCTAGGATACTTTTTCTTAAAACTCCATGTGCATCAACTTGCTTCGCAGGTGACATACTTAAGCTTTTGCTCCTATGAAAAAATAGAAGAAAATTGATTTAAAATCCAAATGGCTTCTCGACAACTTAGAGACTAGTCCAATGTCCCCCATAGATTGTTTAATTTGCCAACTTTGATTTTGTCGAAAAATCAATTGACTTAAAATGTGGTTGTTCTGCTGACTGCTTCAGTAAAGAAATTGTGAAAATTATACAATAAAAATCGAATGGCTTTTTTTATTTTGTGCTAAATTTTGCAATTTATATTTTTTTAAATCCATGCATTTTCTCTGAAAACAAAATTACCCCATAACTACTTAAAATGTTAAAATTATGAGTAAATATCGGATTCACTCGTATTATCAACAAGTGATAAATGTTGAAAAAATCGATTTTAAATTAAAAATAAAGTAGCTTGTTGTAAACTTAGTTTTGTATCCACAAAGAGCAAAAGACATAGAGTATTTTACAAACTTTATTTTATTATTTCTTAACACGTGTTTATTACCATTAACCATTACAACTACTTGACAACTGACAACTCTTCTTCTAGTTATTTTATTGACATAAAATATTTGTTGCCAACCTAATTCTAACATTCCCCCTCAACAAATATTTTATCAAAAATAAAATTTTTCAAAACAGCTTATTTTACTTCAGAATACAATTTCTAAATTTTTGAAATAATATCTTATTCAAAGGCTTTGTAAAGAGATCGGATACATTATCTGATGTTTGTATATATCTTAACTCAACAAATCCTTCGTTTATACTATCTAAAATATAATTGTACTTAACATCCACATGTTTTAAGCGTTTGTTGTTCTCATTTTTTTGAGTTATTTTAATTACAGACTGATTGTCTTCATATAACAAAATAGGATGATTACAATTTAGCTTAAAATCTAATATTAGTTTTTTTATCCAAAGGGCTTCTGTTATGGCGAAACTTAAAGCTATATATTCTGCCTCACACGAGGACAAAGCTACAGTCATTTGTTTTTTTGAATACCATGATATTATACAATCATAATATGTTAAAATGTAACCTGAAGTTGATTTACGGTCCCTTGTGTCGCTTGCCCAATCGGCATCTACAAAACCTTTCAGTTCAGAATCTGAATTACAATCATAGATAAGAGATAAATCCAAAGTACTTTTTACATAACGCAAAATTCGCTTAAGATATTTATATAGATTTATACTTGCACAATGTTGATATCGACTTAAAAATATTACTGATACACATAAATCAGGTCTAGTTCCTGAAACAGCATAAAGTAAACTACCTATTAATTGTCTGCATTGTTTTTCTATTTGCTTACTTTCGGATTCTTTTATATTTAAACATTCAAAGTTGAAGTTATGTTCCATTGGAGTATCTACCCCTTTACAATCTGACATATTAAATTTTTTTAAAACATTTTCTAAGTACTTCTTTTGATTTATAATTGTTATTCCTTTAATAACATCTTGTTTTATACTGATACCTAAATAATTGCTAGCTAAACCAAGATATTTAGTTTTAAAATTGTTATTTAACTTTACTTTAAAATTTTCAACATCATCAATTTTCGAGCCAAAGATAAGCAAATCATCCACATAAATTAGAAGATACAACATGTTGTTATCTTTGTGATAGCTATATAGACATAAATCATTTTTTGACCTAATAAAATTTTCTGTTATCATAAATGAATCAAATTTTTCATTCCAATACATTGGCGATTTTTTTAGACCATATATAGAGTGATTTAACTTACAATAAGTTCCACAAGGTAATTTCATATAGATGGTTTCTTTTATGTCACCATATAGAAAAGCACCTGTAATATCTAACTGATGAACAGGTAGCCTCATCTTATTTGCCATTACCATAAACAATCTAAAGGTGGTTAACCTTGCCACTGGGGCATATATTTCAGGATCACAATCCACTTGTTCAAATCCTCTTGCTACTAGACGAGCCTTGAATTGTTTCTCGCCATTGAGATTTTCTTTAATTTTAAACACCCACTTACTACTTCCAATCTGAGCATCTACTGGCACTTCAGTTACTTCAGTCCATGTATTGTTCTCAGTTAATGTTTGTGTTTCTTTTTCTATAGCTTCCAGCCAGTTTTCTTTGTCTTGAGCTTCCATTGCTTCTTGGTATGTACTTGGTTCATTGTTGATACATAACAAATTTGTTTCAAAATCATCAAGCCATTTTGGCTGTCTTCTATTTCTATTTCTTATATTCTCAGTTTCATTTATAATTTCAATGTTTTCGTTATTTCTCAATTCATTTATGTGGTCCATTTCTTCTTGATTCACTTCTGTATCATTTGTCCATTGTTCACTTATTTCATTTTCTTCTTCTTCAACCATGGGTTCATTTTCAGGATATTCTTCAGTCAAAGTAACATTATTTTCTTGTAACATACTAGTTTTCTGTTTTTGAACATTGTTATTAATAAATATGACATCTTTCCTAATTTCTACTGTGTGTTTATTGGGATAATATATTCTATATCCTTTAGTGTCTTGTCCATAGCCAACAAATATACCCAGCTCAGACTTAGGGTCCCACTTCTTCCTCTTTTCATCTGGTATATGTACCGCTACTTCAGATCCAAAAATTTTTAATTTTTCTATATTGAAAAGGTCTGTGTTGAACCAAATTTCAAATGGTGTTTTCCCTCTTATCCTGCTTCGGCCAGTCCTATTTAATACATAGACTGCCGTATTTACAGCTTCAGCCCAAAGATTTTTGTTAAAATTGTTTTCTAGGATCATTGTTCTCGCAGCTTCTACAATTGTGCGCATCTCCCTCTCTGCTCGGCCATTCTGTTGCGGTGTATAGACTACAGTCGTCTGATGTTGGATTCCGTTGTCAATCATAATTTTTCTTACTTTATTGTTCACAAACTCAGTCCCATTGTCACTCCTCATTATTTGAATTACACGGCCAGGATTAACTTGGGTTCTCATCACAAATTCATGAATTTTATTTTCAACTTCAAATTTATGTTTTAAGAAGAATATTGATCTGAATCCTGAGAAGTCATCTTTTATTAATAAAAAATATTTAGCTCCTCCCAATGAGCTTGTTTCCATTGGGCCACACACGTCCATATGAATTAATTGTCCTGGTTCTTCAGTTTTTGATTCACTTAATTCGAAACTTTGTTTGTGCTGTTTGCCTTTAATGCAAGGGATGCACATGGAATTTTCACCATTTTCAAAATTTATATTGCTTCTTTTCAATATGTTTTTAATCTGATCTATATTTTGGTGTACCATTTTGCGATGCCATTCAGTTAATTTGTCACATGTACTCCCAACATTGGCATATATGATTTCATCATCACATTTGACTACCATTTTATAAATTTTATTATATCTTTTTGCAATAGCGCATACTATATCATTTTTCAAGAACTTACATTGTTCATAGTTCATGTTTATATTATAGCCTCTATTTGTAGCGGCACTAACAGAAAATAAGTTTGCTGTCATTTTGGGCACATGCAAAACATTATTTAATATTGTCTCAATCCACTTTTGTCCATTAAAGGCTTGTAGTTTTATGTTTCCAATACCCACTGCTTCAATTATGGTTCCATCACCTATAACAATATTTTTGCACTGTAACAGTTCATCATACTTAAAAAAACTATGTTTGTCATGACACATATGTTCGGATGCCCCACTATCAACTATCCAATCTTGGATTACACTTTTGCCATAAAATGCAGTGCTTATTGCAGTAAATGCATTACTGGGTCCTTGTGTGCTATTTTGACCCTCTTTATTTAAAAACCAACAGTTCTTTCTTAAATGTCCTCTTTTTTTGCAATTTTCACAATATTTATCCCTGTAACAGTCTTTTTTTAAGTGTCCTACTTTGTTACATGTAAAACACTTTCTGATATTTTCCTGAGCAACTAATGCATCACACTTAAGACAGTTTCTGTTTTGTTGTGCAATTAGTGCTGTAACTTCTTCTTGTCTATAATTTACTCTCTGCTCTTCGATAAGTAGCCTGGCCGTTAACTCAGATAACTCTTGCTTATCTGAGGGTACTGACTCCCAGGCAGACACAAAATGTTTATATTTTTCAGGCAATGCTGTTAAAATTTTTGTCAAAACCATCTTTTCGGGTACTTCACCTTTTAGCTGCTTTATCTGACAGACATTTTCTTCGATTTTTGCCAAAAATGTGGCTATATCTTCGTTTTCCTTATACTGCATTGCAAAGAATTTTTGCTGTAATAAATGCAGAGAAGTTGTTCATATATTGTATGCAATTTATCCCAAATCGCCTTTGCAGATTCGCAGGTCATTACTTGCAACATTACTTTTTCTGATAGCCTTGTAACTATTACACTTTGAGCCTTGGCATCTTTTTTATTCCATTTGTCAATTTCTGATGCTTCTTCTGGTTTTGGCAAGGAACCATCAACTGTAGTATATACTTCTAGGGCTTTCAACATAACCCTTAATTGAAATTTCCATGTCGACCAATTTGAAATTCCTTCCAACTTTAGATTATTGGAATTAGATCCAGTATTGTTAAGTAACACACTTTCCATTTTATTTATAATCTATTTTTCTTGAGCTTTACGGCCTTTTATATTTTATTTGCTTTACCGCCTTTTCTGTTTTATTGGCTTTACCGCCTTTTCTGACTTTTCGGCTTTACCACCGGTTTCTATGCTTTTCCCCTTATGGCACTGGGCCCATAACCTGTTGTAAACTTAGTTTTGTATCCACAAAGAGCAAAAGACATAGAGTATTTTACAAACTTTATTTTATTATTTCTTAACACGTGTTTATTACCATTAACCATTACAACTACTTGACAACTGACAACTCTTCTCTAGTTATTTTATTGACATAAAATATTTGTTGCCAACCTAATTCTAACATAGCTTTATTAAATAGTATAAAAATCAGGTGGATTAGATTACTCGCATATAACCCAGTAGATTTTCTAATTTATTTAAGTTTGTGTTCAAAAATCAATTGGCTTAAAATCTCGTTGTTTTGCTGGCTGAGAAAAGAAATTATAAAAATTGTATAAGAAAAAATTAAATCGCTATAAATGTTTGTTAAGTTAAACAGCTTAATGATTTATAAAGCAGAGAAGAAATTGTACATGGTAAATGATGAAACTAAAAGTTAGTAGGGAGAGGAAAATATTTACGAATTCACTTTATACTTAAAAATTCCTTACCTGTAAGTTTTCAACGACTTTCTATCAAAAATATTGCTAAATAATTCTTCATTATTCTCAATATCACTATTATTAGTGAGACTGGGTGCACTAGTGTTGAATATATGAGCCACCCCTTCGAAATCGGACAATCTATTCAACGGTTCTTTCTGCACCTTCGGGGTCGCCATCAACTTCTTCAATCCCCTAACATCGCTGAGATCGTTCAACGGTTTCTTCATAACCCTGGGAGTCTTTAAAAGGTTCTTAACGCCGTATACGTCACTCAAACGGTTCTTGGGACTCTTTTGCTGCTTCGGTGACATTATTTTCCTCAGATTCGGAACTTTTGTAAGGAAGCTCAAGACATGAAATCTATCCGAGAACCAGCGGTTAAAAAAGCCAAAAGCAAAAAGACTGTCACTGCAGATGCCGATGAACAGGTCTCCGAAGAATAAGAACCTGCTCAAGTTCATATTCCGGAAAAACCAACCGGAAGAAGTACAAGAGGCAAAAAAGTAGTACAAAAAGGCAATAATAAAGTAACAGAAGAAAATGTAACAGAAGAGCTAGAAGAGAAAAAAGCACCTCTTAGTAGATCTAGAAGAGGTAAGAAAGAAGTAGAAGCTTCCGAAGAGTTGGAACAAAATAAAAAGCCTGGTGGTAGTAGATCACAAAGAGGCAGTTACTCCAGATTCAGAAGAATATAAACCTAAACAAATGGGAAGACCTAAGAAAAACAAGATTGTAGAGGCGGTAGAGGTAGAGGAAAATAAACCTAAACGAGTGGGTTTAAGATTAAGAAAAAAGATTGTATTGGAAGAGGAAGATGTTGATGAAGAGGTAGAAGAAAAACCTGCATCTCGTTCTACAAGAGGTAAAAAAGAAAAAACTAAAAAAACTGCAAGAGCTAAAAAAAGAAAAAATTCAGAAGTAGCAGAAAATGCTTCTTATAGATCTGAAGAGGAAGATGTTTCGGATATTGAAGAACCTAAAAAACCCAGTAGGGTCAAAAGAGGAAAAAATGAATAAGAAGTTACAGAAAATGTACAAGAAAAGGCTTCTTCTAGGCCTCGAAGAGGTAAAAAGGAAGTTGTTTCAGAAGTACAAAAAGATATTGCTGAAGAGAAGACTTCTAGGTCCAGAAGAACGAAAAAGGAAAAAGTTTCTGAAGAAATAATGACTAAGACACGGAGCGGTAGGCGATTTTAAATTTTATTGATTTTTATTGTAAATAATGTACAAAAATAGGTTTTACTTACAAAAAACATATAGGAAGGAGTAAGGAGGCCCGAGATATTTTTATGAAAAAAAGTTTCAAGAGATGTCTTTGGATTTTATTATTATTATTAAATTATGTATTGTATTAAATAAAATTATATTTGTAAACCTTCCAGTAAAAACATTAAATAAGAAGTCTGACCAAATTTGCTCAACCAAGAAAAATAACAGAATCCACGCACCAATTACCGTTCACGACACTATCATAAACACATATATTCATAAGCTTAACAATAATAAAAACACGAATAGAGATGAACTTATCGAAAAACTGAAGAAAAAATTCATGCTACAATACAGAATAGAAACAGCTGTCACCTTCGTAGGGAACAACTGGATATACATTTTGATGTTTGACATGGACCTGGACAACCATCATTCACCCACAGAAACTTTGCCAGGAAGTGATGTTGTTCAAATTCAATCCTAAAATAAAGATTCTTTACACCAATGTAAACAGTTACATGCAAAGAAAATACATAATTAACCACACGATTGAAGAATTGGAATGCAATTGTACATTGTTTGTTGAAACAAAAACTCAACCTGAAGCCAACACAGCATATAGAAACTGGAATACAATTAGACAGGATGGTAACATTATTATGTATGTACAAGAAAAGGCTTCTTCTAGGCCTCGAAGAGGTAAAAAGGAAGTTGTTTCAGAAGTACAAAAAGATATTGCTGAAGAGAAGACTTCTAGGAAGGAGTAAGGAGGCCCGAGATATTTTTATGAAAAAAAGTTTAAATTATGTATTGTATTAAATAAAATTATATTTGTAAACCTTCCAGTAAAAACATTAAATAAGAAGTCTGACAGTATTAGTCCTGATTTTATTATTATTATTAAATTATGTATTGTATTAAATAAAATTATATTTGTATTTTTTAGCTTTTATAATATATTGACTTTAAGAATATTTCTGGTGTTTTCTTTTATAATGTCTTTACAACTTTTCAGGTTTTATTATGTACAGATCAGAATTAAAGGTACTAAAATAACCCAAATGTGCTACCATCTATCATTAAAACTGATAAGCTTTGAAGAGAAGCGAGTTTTGACAACTTTACAAAGCAACGAATTCCCAACTTGCATTGGGGGTCAAAGTCACCCATGGCAGGATCATAGGAGAGCATAATTGGCGTCACGTGACTTGTGGCCTAAACCCTGCGAATATTCAGTAATTTTTGGAAAATAAAAATCAAAAATATGTAATTTTTTTGAGAATAATTGACATTCTATCGTATTATTTAATAACTAAATTCCACATAATTGACCAATATAAGATATTTAAAGACAAATAAATATCACCTATTTTTGAGGTTATGTTGCCATTTGTAATGTAGAAAATACCGTACGAAATATAACGGTCATGTTCGGAAATTCCTGAACAGTACTGCCCAGTAAACTTGGTCCTTCCGATTTTACTGAAATTCACTGGCAATGATTTCGCGCCACTTTTCAAGAAACCCTGTTAGAGGCTAAAAACTTCCGATATTCCTGAATAGTACTGCCCAGTAAACTTAGTCGTTCCGATTTTACTGAAATTTATTGGCAATGATTTCGCGCCACTTGTCAAGAAACCCTGTTGAAGGCTAAAAACTTACTGATACTTCTGTTACAGAAGTGGTCAGGTAGTTCCAGTATCCCGTCCCCAAATTGAAATAAGTTAAGTTATGTCAAGAGATGTGTTGGTCCTGGCTGCACGATTGTGCACTTTGACGCCGTTTTTCAACTAAGTGCGCACTATGGCACCATTTTCCTTATTTCCTCCAAAAAGTGCACCTTTTCTTTGAAATTGGCTACCAAATTTGAATTTCACAGATTACCATTCGAATACTCGAATGCGAAAATCGGAAGAATTCGAATGACCGATTATTTTTCATTCGAATGATCCCATTACTGAAATAACAAGTTTTGTGACTGGAAATTTCCTATTCCTAGTGAAAAATGTTTAGAGTTGTATTGGCAATTTATAAAGGTAAACAACAAACATATAAATGAGTAACATCTTTTTCAGGACTTTGTAAAATAAAGTTTCTTTGTTTAACTGCAGTACCTCTAGTGTAAAACTACCAGTCTAGTCATGAAGTATGATCCCGAAAACAAAAACGTCCTAAGCATAGAACATCTAAGCTGCTGAAATAAGTGTCTCAAAGTTTGAAGTGGATGAAATTTCTTTCTGAAATATTTTATACATTGGTTTTAAACTATTGATAGAATCTTTTTATTTTGTATAATACTTGAATATAATGTTTCTTCTGTTAATCTACCTAATTATTTGTATTAATTGAAAATGTGTTTTTGTATTATTATTATTTGTAATTGAACTGTTAACAAAAAGTGAACAGTTAAATTAAGTTAATTTAATGTGTGAATTAAATAATATATTCAATGATTAAAATTTCACTTCTCGGATTGTTTTTTTTTCTGTTTATGAGATAAAAAAATTATTTGTTGTACCTCCAGTTCATCAGTGCTTTGAATTTTATACTATGCTCTAATGATTCTTCAAGTGAGATTTAAACAAAAACTTCTAGCGCGAAATCATTGCCAGTAAATTTCAGTAAAATCGGAACGACTAAGTTTACTGGGCAGTACTGTTCAGGAATATCGGAAGTTTTTAGCCTCTAACAGGGTTTCTTGAAAAGGGCGCGAAATCATTGCCAGTGAATTTTAGTAAAATCGGAAGGACCAAGTTTACTGGGCAGTACTGTTCAGGAATTTCGGAACATGACGATAGCGTACGACGTTATACCTTAAAAATGGTTGTTTACTGTTGCGCACGCGTAACTGTCACTGTAGGGCATACCGTATACCCCAAATGATGTGCAATAACTCTCTATTAAATAAGTTTTGTATTGTTTTAGTTAATAATATATTGTATTTAAGCGTGTATGGTGTATTTATTTTCCGTGTGTCTATTTCTAATCCGATTTTGTCTGCACAGCTTATACAGTTAAAGGCCCACAATAGGAGCAGAATTCGCGACAAGTGACTTATGGCCTGAACCCTGCGAATGTTCAGTAAAGTTTTGGAAAATAAAAATCAAAAATATGTAACTTTTCCAAATATTTGACATTCTATCGCATTATTTTACATGAAACTCTATTTTTATTAACAAAAATTCTACATATTTGACCAATATAAAATATTTAACGACGAACAAATGTCACATATTTTTGAGGTTATGTTACCTTTTCCGATGAAAACGCATATCAACCCAACGTTTGTCACAAATAAAAACGGAAACTGAAAATATTTATTAATTTAATAATTTATTCATTTACACATTAATAATCAATTGTATTCTTGCTGCAGATTTTTCCATTTTTCAACCAATTTAGATACTCCTTTTTTCTTCATCACTAGACCTGGAGCTAATTTCACCTTAAATAAAAAAACAATTTTTTGAATTGGTTACTTGTCTTTAAAAGTACCAGTATATGAAAAAAGAAGAAGAAGAAAATAACCATTAAGGCTTGCCTACCTTTGTTTTCTTTTTTTTCTTCACTACGTCCGATTTAATCTCCATACTACTATGGTTTTCGGAAATGGGTTCTTCGTTTGGAGGAAGAGGTGATGGAGATGAACTAATTGCAGCAATATCAGAATAAAATGAATCTAATGCGAAATTTAAAGGATCTGACTCTTCAACATTATCCTGTAAATATGTTCATTATTACGTATTTAATACAGCAATAGAAAACATACCTTTGTTTTTACAAAAGCAGCCATTTCATGTCTATCTACACCAGGTGGAAGTGGTTCCGTATCTACTAATTTCGGAAGTCCTGATTCTTTGGGTAGAGGAACATCTAAAATGTAGACAAAATAGTTGCTATTAAAAATAATCAAGAGAACAGGTTCTAATCCTGTTTAGGATACATTTTTCCCGACAAACTTCAGGAAACACGTAATTTTAGTTCGCCAAATGCCAAATTATTATAACCTCAAATACGTACCATTAACATTTACATCCGGTTCGACGGTACTAATTATAGGTGGTGGTGGTGGAGTGGGACTCCGTATAGTTGGAGGTAGCGGCGGTGACATAGGGTTATTCGGTTCGGTTTCGACATGGGGAGGTGTTGTAGATATATCCATAGCATCATCGCAAGTACCGATGTCCGGTTGAGGATATTCCCATTGACTTTCGCCAGTAGCCGAATTTTGGTAAAAATACCTCTTGTGCGATCTAAAAATAAAAAAAACAACAACAAAAAGTACTTTCAAAACTATTCAAATATTCTATTTAAAAATACAGGGTGATTGATTAGTGCGATAAAGCTCAGTAGCTCTGTTGTCATAAGAGATACAAAAAAAATTGTAGGCAGCTTTAAGCTTCACATTTCAAAGGACCCCGTAGTTTTTAAAGGGAAATTGGGTTTCACTCATTCTTGCTCAAACCTGTTGAAAAGTATCAGTCATATCATTCTCATTAAATGTCTCCAAAAAATAATTTTCACCCTGTAGAGCGTTGTCGTTGGCCGTTTGGGAGATGTGGCCAAGTCGGTATACAGATGTAACATTACCATTGTACTCAGCATCCTCAAAAACTGCAGATGACGCGGTTTTTCTTGTTTATTAAAAAAAGCTCATCCTGTAGAAGGTGATTTTTGGCCGTTTGGGGGCTGGGAAAGTCGAAAATAATTTTAAATACCGCCGTCGTGTTCAGCATCCTCGAAAACGGGGGAAAGATACATTTTTCCGATGGAAGACGCGAAATCCACGATTCTCCCATTTTGGGGGTGGGTTTTTCGCCGTTTGAGGGGAGGGGTCAAGTCAAAAATAATTTTGAATAACGCCATCGTGTTCAGCATCCTCGAAAACGGGGGGGAGGAGAAATGTCATTATTTTTTATCGCGCCCACGGAGACATTTAATGAGAACGAAATGACTGATACTTTTCAACAGTTTAAATGTTTCCAAAAAGTCTTAATCTACACCTACTTGTCCCACTGCAACATCCAGCCCGACGGTGTTGCCTCTTTTTCTAACTTTATTAACTCCGAACACGTTTCCTTTAGCCATTTCTGAAGATAAGAGAGTTTTAGAGCTCCATCGTTCATGGCCAAAAACAAGGTCTGAAATAAAAATGTATATGAAGTAACTCATTATTTTCGGGGACACCGTGTATAAATCTGTATGTCTTATTAATAAGAACGCACCTTGTGAGTTTTATATTTGTTATTCTCCACATTTGAAAACGTTAAATAAATCGAGAAAAAATAAAAGCTAATATAAAAGATTTTTTTTTGTGTAAGGCAAGGGCGGCTCCAGTCCACAGATTTGGGGGGACAACGTCGTCGGCTGTTAGGGTTATATATATATATATATATATATATATATATATATATATATATATATATATATATATATAAAAGTTATATATTTTGGGTTTGATGACCTAGAATCTACAAAAAAAATTCCAAAAAATTGAAATTTGGTTTACGCAGAATGAATTTTGTATAAGAAACGATTGGCAATGCCAAAATTACCAAAAAAAATGTTTGGGCTATTTTTGAGAGGAAAAGTGAGTTTTTTAGGATATAAATGGACCTAGAATCTTTAAAAAAAATTCAAAAAAATTAAAATTTGGTTTACGCAGAATGAATTTTGAATAAAAAACGATTGGCAATGCCAAAATTACGGAAAAAAAATGTTTAGGCCGTTTTTTTGAGGGAAAAAGTGAGTTTTTCAGGATAGAAATTGACCTATAATCTACAAAAAAAAATTCAGAAAATTACAATTTGGTTTACGCAGAATGAATTTTGCATAAGAAACGATTGGCAATGTCAAAATTACTGAAAAAAAATATTTGGGCCATTGTTGAGGGAAAAAGTGAGTTTTTTATGATATAAATGGACCTAGAATCTACAAAAAAAATTCAAAAAAATTAAAATTTGGTTTACGCAGATATGAGAAATATCCTCTCATTGCCAGACTTTTTGTGGGGGAGAAATTGCCCCTACTGCCCCCCCCCCGTTGGTGTAAGGAACTTTTGTAGTTAAAAGTACAATTCTCAGAGACCAAAACCATTTGATAATTTTAAACTACATTTTATCCATTTTTAACTGCTCTAAATTTGGTTTAAACTCTTTATTTGTCAAGTTAGCTAATTCAGTCACAAATAATTTGTTTTGTCAAGGATTAAAATTTTATATGGACTAGAAAATAATATAGAGTTTGACTTACTTCTGCTTGAATAAGCATCGACTGCACCGGCGATATATCTGGTCGTCCTTCATTTAAAAATGTAAGCTTCTCGTGTAAAGTTAAATACAAATCGTTTACTACTTCCAAACTTCTCGACTTATCTTCGTTGTTACTTAACCTAAAGGTAGAATTTTCTTGTTCGTTAGTGACAATTACCGGATTTAAAGTTTCGGATTTTATAAACGCTATACCATCTTTTTTTATTCCTGGATAAATGTTCTCGTTACTTTTACTTGAATTATCAATTTTATCGAATCCTAAACCTTTCCTGACTTGTTCTTCGTTATCAATTTCGGAATTTCTTTTTCCTGTATTTACCAAAGCAATTCCTATTCGTCTTTTTCTTTGAAACGCTTTATTATCAAAATTTTCAGAACTATTTACAACTGTATTATTTTCTGGTACCTTAGGCGATTTAAAATCATTAATATCAATGGGCTTGGTAATGGGAAAAAGGGTACTATGAGAAATTTGAGGTTTTTTATCTTCTTTAGATTGTAACACTGTTTTAATTTCTTCATTTTCCTCATCACTATCACTATAACCGGCCACTAATGAAACTCCGGGTATGGATTTTCTACCTTTTAGAAGTTCCGTCGTTGAATTTTCCACAACATCCTTTACTTCTGCTGGAATATCTCCTCCAAGTGCTTGCAGCTCTTGTGCTCTTTTTTGAATTTTTGCCAATATGTCGATATCATCATCGTCATCTGAGTTTAAATTTTCGGACTTTGCTGGTGATAATTTTTCTTCCTGTAGTTATTTCAGATAGTAAAAAAATATGTAAGCGATAGTAATAGCAACATTAAATACCTCAGAGGCTGTGAAACCTCTACAAATTATTTGGAGGTCTCTAACAGCGAATCATCATAGGTTTTCATGATTTATAAATTCAGATTGAAAACTTTGAAATCATTTAATGCGGGAACGCAATATCTCTTATTTTTTATCATCATTATTTTAGAAATCATTTAAAAATTGTAATTTATGATCTGTTGATAAAACTTTGCTGATTTGAAGTTAAATTTTTAAATATATACTTTCTAGAGTGAAGTTAAATAAATTTAAGTTAAAAATAACTCACTATTTTAGATTTTCTTACTTCTTCATCTTCAGATTCTGAGTCGGTGCCATATGATGATATCAAAGTAATTTTTCTAAAAAAAATTGTTAATTTTTTAAAATAAATCTTTTAAAGCAAAAAAAAATATGTTATTAGTCCAAAAATATAAAAGAGAAAGATCCAAATCTGAAAAAAATATAGGAAGGAAACAAAACTTTTAGTAATAGTTTGATCAAACTTACTCATCTTCTGAATCACTGTCTTTCTTAAATGATCTTTTTGCCGGTTCTTTTCTTGGAGTTTTGGGTGGATGTGGTAACTTTTTAGAGTTTTCACCAATAGAATAAATTTTTATATCCTTTGGTATTATTTTAGAACTAATATCAACGCCTGGAAACATTGATTCCACTTTTGTTGGAATGTACTGATTTTTCTTTGGTTTTGATTTTATTTCGTTGAATGGCTCTGGGGGATTCCAAGTAACTTTATCAGTTTTTTTATTCCAATAATAAGCATAACCGGTAAGCTCATCGTAACATTGTTTCCATACTAAAAATATGCATTTAAAACGTAAATATCACTAGCTGCATAATTAGTAAATGAAAATAAACTAGAAGATTAAATTTGTTAACAAAAATTAGCAAAGGATACCTTCATCTTGTGATGGTTTTGAAGGTGGAGGTGCAATTTCGTTGATTTCGTTCAGAAAATCGTTAACCTTGTCATCCATGTTTTTGTTTAAAGAAACTTATAGTGTTTTTAAAATCTAAGCATACATACAGTGGTTAATGTACATTTTTAAATACTTTATTGTTTATGAAAAATAAGTTAGGTATTCTTCTTCGTTTATTTATTTCTTCTTTTAGCAGGTAACTACATGCGTGATTATTAACAAAGAAGAAAAATAGGAAGAGTCTAGAATGTCGACAGCCACTTGGAAAATATATATTTTACAAGGCCATAAGAATAATTTATTATGATTTATTAAATGTTTTATTTGTTTAGGAAAAATAAAAACAACTTACTCTTACAAAAATCACTTTCATGTCTTTGACGTTTCGACTTTCCTTTTGGAACATAGTAATTTTGAAGTTATTAGGGTGCAATATTGTTAGGTCGGGTTGGCAGCAATTTGTCAACGCAACCATAAAGGAGTAAACGTGACAGGTTTGTCATTTTGTTTAAGTGTTCTAGTTATATTAGCGTATTTTGAAATAAATAAAATATGGCTCAGATTACCACCGTAATTTCTAAATTTTATAATGAATACAAAAACAAAACGTCTAAGAAGTTAAAAGTAATTGACGCATATTTATTCTACATTCTTTTAACCGGCATCACACAATTTGTTTACTGTCTTCTAGTTGGAACATTCCCATTTAATTCTTTTCTAAGTGGATTCATCTCTTCTGTTAGTTGTTTTGTATTAGCTGGTAAGTTACTGCAAATATAAACTCAGTTGTTGGTTCAGATTTTATTTATTATCCATGGTACTTTTAATTTTTGAGAGCTTGGTATTTGGTACTCTACTTTTTTACATATTCTATTTGATAATACAAGTACATTATTAATTGGAAAGTTACTTGCTGGTTTAAAGTTCAGCTTAACTTATTGTTATTAGACCTTATGGACAATTATATTTTAATACTACATGCTTTTAATTTTTAGTGTGCCTGAGACTTCAAGTTAATCCAGAAAACAAAGCTCATTTCAGTGGAATCAGTCCAGAGAGAGGTTTTGCAGATTTTATATTTGCACACATTGTGCTTCACATAGTAGTAATGAACTTCATTGGTTAAATCTGCAATTTTTCAAATGTATTTTTTGATTTTTAATAAATAAAAAATTATGCTTTTTTGTTAATTTCATTTTGTAATTTAGTATTAAATAAAGCTACTATATTTCTTTTTCCTACTCCAAATTGCTTGGAATGTTAAAAACACGACGAAAATAGTATAAATCCCCAATCATCTTGAGATTTCTCACAAATTGGCAACGCTGGAAATACGCACATATGTCCATCTTTATTTAAAAGGAGAAAAAATTTATGTTGGCACCTCGTGTTTTGACTTTTGACAAACGAACGTCCATGTAATTACTCCATACGTAAATGGACACGACACTTTAAAATTCGAGAGTAATGATCCTGTAATAATAAACTATATATTCTTTTGAAATAGTGATAAATTTTTACTAATCTTGTTAAAACATAAAAATGTCTGATTTGGGCGATTGGTTTAGAAGTGTTCCTCAATTTACACGATACTGGTTTGCTGGTTCTATAATATTTACACTTTTGGGAAGATTTGGCTTTGTGAGTCCATACAATTTAATATTAATATACGAACCTTTAAAAAGATTCCAAATATGGAGGCTTTTGACCAGCGTTTTGTATTATCCCATTCAACAAGCAGGTTTTCACTATCTCATCAATCTTTATTTTCTTTATAATTATTCGAGACGACTCGAAGAAGGTAAGATTTATATTTATTAACCTTACTAGTTTTAAAATATAATTTAATTTTAGGTGTATATGCAGGCAAACCAGCAGATTATCTATTTTTATTAATTTTCAATTGGATCTGTTGTATTATTCTTGGATTACTAGCAGAGTTACCAGTAAGTATATATTTTGTCCTAGTAAATTGCTTACCTGCCCCTCCTAATGTGATAATTTAAATATTTGATATGATCCTTAACTTTTCAGATCTTAATGGACCCTATGATTCTGTCAGTACTCTACGTATGGTGTCAGTTAAACAAAGACACCATAGTGTCATTTTGGTTCGGTACCCGCTTTAAGGCGCTCTACTTACCTTGGGTACTTCTTGTGTTTAACTTGGTTCTAAGCGGAGGTGGCATCATGGAACTGTTCGGAATATTAATAGGCCATCTTTATTTCTTCTTAATGTTTAAATATCCTCAAGAACTAGCCGGTCCTGCTCTACTACAAACACCTTCCATTCTGAAGACATTCTTTCCAGAACATGTAGGAGGTGTGCACGGTTTTGGTACTGCACCTGAAAGGCCAGCAACGACCGCAGCACCAGGAGGTACGCAAAGAGGGGGTGGATTCTTCGGAGGACATAGTTGGGGACGGGGGTACACTTTAGGAGGAAATTAATGCCATATTAGGTGCATATATTGATGTAATAATCATAATCATAGAGTTAATTATACTATTAATGTTTATGCATTTGTTAATTTATACAAATAAATATTAAAAACGTTTTATTTATCATTAATTTTGTAGTAAAATAAATAAAATATGTCACAAATATAATATTGTTTGTGTTTGTACGTGTTGGTGTAAAATATGATAAATATAAGTTTGATTTTTTTTTAAATAGAGCAGGTCGAGATTTTTCATTTTCGTAAAATTGAAATAGTTGTAAACAAAAAATCGTACGAACTTGGAACCGTCATTTTTTGATTTCTTATGAAATTTTACGTCTAGTACGATATATTGGTTAAACCAGAAAACATTATTTTGGGCGGTAGAATTTTTTTAAAACAAAGTTTGCTAAAATCTGATGATATTTTTTGACATGTCTTTACAAAATCGTCCATAACTTCCTTTAACAAAATCGTACGAACTTGGAACCGTCATTTTTGGATTTTTTTATGAAATTTTACGTCTAGTACAATATATTGGTTAAACCAGAAAACATTATTTAGGACGGTAGAATTTTCTAAAAACAAAGTTTGCTAAAATCTGATGATATTTTTTGACATGTCTTCATAAAATCGTCCATAACTTCCTTAAAAAAAATCGTACGAACTTGGAACCGTCATTTTTTGATTTTTTATGAAATTTTACGTCTAGTACAATATATTGGTTAAACCAGAAAACATTATTTTGGGCGGTAGAATTTTTTTAAAACAAAGTTTGCTAAAATCTGATGATATTTTTTGACATGTCTCCACAAAATCGCCCATAACTTCCTTAAAAAAAATCGTACGAACTTGGAACCGTCATTTTTGGATTTTTTTATGAAATTTTACGTCTAGTACAATATATTGGTTAAACCAGAAAACATTATTTTGGACGGTAGAATTTTTTAAAAACAAAGTTTGCTAAAATCTGATATTTTTTGACATGTCTTCACAAAATCGTCCATAACTTCCTTAAAAAAAATCGTGCGAACTTGGAACCGTCATTTTTGGATTTCTTATGAAATTATACGTCTAGTACGATATATTGGTTAAACCAGAAAACATTATTTTGGGCGGTAGAATTTTTTTAAAACAAAGTTTGCTAAAATCTGATGATATTTTTTGACATGTCTTCACAAAATCGTCCATAACTTCCTTAAAAAAATCGTATAAACTTGGAACCGTCATTTTTGGATTTCTTATGAAATTTTACGTCTAGTACAATATATTGGTTAAACCAGAAAACATTATTTTGGACGGTAGAATTTTCTAAAAACAAAGTTTGCTAAAATCTGATGATATTTTTTGACATGTCTTCATAAAATCGTCCATAACTTCCTTAAAAAAATCGTATGAACTTGTACTAAATTCTTATTTCTATTTTGAATTTTTTTGTGTTCACAAATAATGTGAAATTAATGAATAATTAATTAAATAAACAAAACTAATGAAAGAGATACATTTTGACTAGATTCAGTCAAATAAAAGCTTTGCAACACACAATACAAATTGTGTATGCAAGCCCAATACACCGGGAATTTTTTTCTTTTAGTAATTGTCAATACTCTCTTCTAATCATAGATGGCAAAACTAATGACGTTATTTCGTTACCTGAATTTTTTCATAGATTACAAATCAATTAATTTGGAACTAAATGTGTAAATAATACTAATAAAATTGTATTCGGAAGTTTTTTTAAGCTTATCGATTATTCTTTATGCTCGTACCATAATCAACCAACCTTATCAGCGCTTATCTGTAAATTACGAATGTTTAGAATTGAAACTCAGTTATCTCTCAACTAATATGCAGATTGTATCGTACGACTGTTAAATATTTTGTACAGAAATGTTGACTTGTTGCATCAAACGAAAACTGAATGCTTCAAAAAGAAATTCTCTCGATAACCATCAGAGTAACGTGGAAAGTAATGAAAATGGTAAAAAACTAACTTAAATTATAATAAATATGTTAAAAAAAACCGTTTTTAGTTCCTTCCTTAATGAACGAAGAGAAGACTGCCACTCAAGCAATTCCATCAAACGAAAACTCTCAAACGAATGGTCATCAAAAACTTTCAAGAAGTATTTCAGTAAATAGTTTTTACAGCGTGAAATCATCGAGATCTGAAGGCGACGGTGATTATTACAGTGTGTGTAGTGGACAATCGTTTAAAAGTGTTTAGAAGACTCATTTATAAAATATATTTTTTTACCAAAAGTAGGAATTTATGTTTATCTTGAAAAGAAATGTTGAGGAAATTGCACATTAGAACTTTTACTGAAAATCTGTAGGTAAAAAAAAATATTTTACCATGTCGATTTATATTTTTTTTACTATATAAATAAATTAATTCTCTCGTTGTCCAAATGAATCAAAGTACTAGAAGGTATTTTTAAAAAAAGAATAATGAATGCGAAAAGAAAATCCCCAAATCCAATACGTTTTTTAATGGTAGACAACTAGTTTCGTGCTAAAGAGCTATCATCAGGTACGAAATGAATAAATAAGTATTAATACTTACTTCGAAATGTTTGTGACCTAATTAATTAGCCAAGTAGTATTTTTCCGATTTCAAAGTACATTTTATTTATTAATTACATCTCTTTTAGGAATTACATATTTAAAAAAAAAACAACAAAGCTGAAAACTAATCAAAATTCAATCTAATTAAAAAAAACAAATATTAGTTTCGATAAAAGAATATTTGTTCTTTGGTGCATCATCCTGTTAGTCGGTATTGGTATTGTCTTATTAAATTTTTTGCTAGATCTATATGACCTAAAATAAAATATACATTAGGAATTTATTTTATTCTCCTTTCGGCTTCGTCAGAATAAAACAAATTCCAAAAAAACACGTATAAGTCAGTAGCTATATTCGTTAAAAGATGTAATTCGCAAATGTGCTACCATCTATCGGTAAAACTGATAAATGAATCTCTTAGAGGTGCGTTTCGACAACTGTGCAACCTCCAATGCAATTTGTTGCTTTGCTTTTCATCCATTTTTTAATTTTATACAATTTTTATTGTAGGTTTTTTTATCTGTACTTTTTCCATCAATTTCACAATTTTTTTCGCATAATCTCATACTTTCTCTCCTTTCTTTAAACCCCAATTTTGCTTCAAAACTTTTTTGTAAATGTTCATACCTTTGCCGGAGGTTTGGGACACCTTGTATGTAATTTTGGGATGGTTACAGCAAATATCAAAGTACCAATGAATTTAAAAACTAGTTAAATTTCCAGTATCGCGGTTTTAGATCAGAGAAATTCCATCAGACATCAGGAGTTCCGCAGGGATCAAAATTGGGACGGCTTCTATTTACAATTTTCTTAAATTTGCGAATGTTATCTTATAGCGGATACAGCTGTTGATTTAAGGGTGTTTGGAATGTGATTTATTGCATTCGAAAGCCTAATTGATGAAGCCTTCAGATGTCGAATTTTTTTCATACCACAAAATAAATAATAAAATATTTCCTCACCTAGCTGCAATTCAATATAAATAAACAACATTATAATATGTGTAGGTACTTTACAGCTTCTTTTATTATGCCATATTTGTCTTAATAAAGCAGCGGCTTGATCTAATTGGCCTCTTATGGTTTTCGCAACGGCAATATTGTATTGTATAATCGAATAGGCACTTTGTAGATTATTTGGAAACCATTCTGGAAGTATTTTATTTTAAAAAGTTCCAACAATATTTGATATTTCATTTAACTTACTTAGTGGTGGTTTTGTTTTTAATTTTGTCTCTTCCGATTTTTCTTCGTTTGGAGGTAAGTGAAACGACAAATCTTTTATATTCTCAGGATTGAGGTGTTCCAAAGCCTCTGATATCTTATCTAATAGCACGAGAGATTCGGCGGCATAAAGATTAGCAAGTAACCTACGGTTTAATTAATTTTTAATTTCAAAATTGGTACTAGTACTCTAAAGTTTTTAATATTATTTCCAAACCTCAAATTTTATAACCCAATTTTCTATAAACTCATTCGTAAGACGTTTCTATACTCAATTTGTTATTTATTTTTTGGTGACATGAACAATTTGTGTTTGACTAATTTAATTTCATCAGACAACCGTAGTTTTTAGTAACGCCTTCGCCATTTTGAATACATTTGCAAAAGTATGGTTGTCTGTTGCAAATAAAATTAGTTTGCCTCGAATTTTCGATAAATTGCGTGTAGCAGCTCTTTTTTAGAATTAGATATAAAAAAATATTATGAGTTCGAAGAACTAAAAGTAGTAGTTAGTAGGCCTCGATATTTACAATAATTATGTAATGAAAAATTTGTGGTTGACTAATTTAATTTCATCAGACAACCGTAGTTTTTAGTAACGCCCTCGCCATAATTTTAAATACATAAAGTATGGTTGTCTGATGCAAATAAAATTAGTTTGTAAACTGTATTTATTTTTTTTATTTTCATATCAGATAAATTTGATGGAAAATGAACATATAAATGTGATGGTAAAATAAAAATGAAATATTATATAATCAAGTGTTTGTATTTCTTTTCCTCAAAGCTTTATAAAAATAAAAACGCAAATATTAAATTGAAGCTAATGAATTTCTTTTAGAAAAGATTTTTTGATGAGTTTTCAATACCTGTTGTTAATACTGCAGTCAGAAAAAATGTTTCGGGGGATTTGTGGACTAATATATAATTTGGAACACTGGGATTTTCTTATTTTTACAAATTCACATCTACTTTATTATGTTTTTTCTTCTAATTATATTCTTTTTGGGTTCAGTATTTTAATTTGTTGTTTGTCTATATTTTCTAATGCTACTATTGAGGTCGGTTTTGTAATCATTTTATTGATATAATGTAATAATACATTCGGTTATCCATGGTTATTGTTTTTTATCTTATCATGATTATTTAATCAATCAAAAATTTGAATTTTAAGATACTTTAAAACAAAAAACCTTATCATTATTAATCATCTAATAAATCAATAAATATACTCACTTATGTGTCTCAGATATCCTTGGTTGTTCTAACAGCTCCTTGGCGTATTCGAGAGCTAAAATATAGTCTCCGAGGCAAAGTGATACGTAAGCGCTCGCAATCAATATTCCATTTCTCAAAGTAGCTATACCTTCGGGGGAGAGAGTATTAGAGGGAGAAGTGCCGGGACTGGGAGGTGGGGCGGGAGGTGTTACTCCCGGAATGAGGAAAAGTGGCACGGGAGTCGCTGTATCGGAAGGTATAAGTAAATAGGCGTTTCGAAGGCACAGCGATGCGAATTCTAAAGATGGTACGGGTACAGCGTACGATTGACTCTCCGTACTGAAAAATAGTAAAGTCCTGCTAGAATGTTTTCATTTGAAATTTTCTATTTATTAAAAAAAGTAGTTTTTGACCACTTGGCCTTGTGTGTTCCTGGATCTGTCTAAATATTTAAAAGTAATTATTTAATTGCTCATTTCTCGATCTGCTGAATGGGGTAAATCTCAGAATGATTTATCACTTGCTTATACAAAAATAAAAAAATACTAATTTATTTTTATCCAATTTTGTATTGTTCAAATTACAAGGAACTTTTCATTGTGAATTTATCGGTTTTACAGACAATAGTTCAATTTTAAGGATTTTTTCTTAAATTAGGGTAATTTTTTGTAGATGGGAAAATAACTTACCTATATTTTTTGTCTTTTGAGAAATTCGAAACGAGCACGATTTTCTGTTTGTTCTTAGACCCAATTAAATCCACAACTAAATTTTTTTGTTCGTCAAAATCAACCTCGTTGGTCTAAAATAATAACGGTTTTATGTAATGATCCATTGGTAATGAGAATTTAAATTCCAAAATCGTTTTTTCGGACGAAAATATATAGAAAATTGAAAATGCACAATATGTGTTGACTGCCATCTATCAATTGATTGAAGCCTTTGAAAATGGTAAAAAGTGAAAAAAAAAAAAATAATAGTAGGATGAAAACATGGAATCTTACGTTTTTCGAGTAATTAAAGTATAAATTTTAATAAATAGCTCAAAATTATACATTATTTAAAAAAAAAAAATTCGGATTCGAGTTTTTTTCGTTTCTTTGCATTTTTGGAGAACATTTACCATAGTAATGTATATTTTTTTACACCATCAAAAAGTAGAGACTTCAACGAACAAAAAGCCCACCGAGTTTTTTAAAAAAGCAGATATTTTGACGTGAGAATTTTCGATTGAAAATTAGGGTGCTTTTTCGATATTAAGTCAAAATAAGGTGAAAATATAAATATTTTAAATCAAAAAAATTACAGTGCGTTTGGGACATAAAAAGGTAAGTTTTCACCAAATTTCGTGAAAAAAATTTTGTTTTTGTAAAAGATAAAAATAAAAAATCCAAAATTGGTTATTTGAATTTTTCACATAAATTTTGAGGTTATGTGAAAAAAGTGTAAATACAAAAGTTGTAGATCTTTTTATTACCTACAACTTTGCCATTTAACTTTTTTCCATAGGACTTGTAGTTTTGCCGGAAATCGAGATATACAGTTTTCTACCCTTAAAAACTCCCCCCTTTCCACTTCCCGACCCCAGAGCGCCTGTAAATTATTTTTTCTTTCATGTTTGTTATATTCTCTTCATTTTCCAATGGGTTTCATCCTACTATAATTTTTTTTGGTTTCAAAAATCATCGACCCTGGTCTATTAGGTCAGGTCAGATCTTTTTAATAAATAAAGAAAGTACGATACGTGTCACATTTTGACAGGGGTCACATAATAAACTAATAAACAGTGTTTAAAAAAGCTTATAAGAGATTTGACCACATTTTACAAATTATTAAGGTCTCATTGACTGAATTTTAACAGTCAAAGCGTCATTTTTCTCTATAGTACATATGCAAATCAAATTCAATATAAATTCATCTAATAAATATTTGCGTCTTCGGTAGCAAATAAATAAATGTTGTTTACCCAAAAAAAATATAAACCTTTATTTTGGATGGTTTAGTGTTACAGTTAAATTTTTATTTGTTCCGACTTCGCGATCTATTCAAATTATTGGTTTTTATTGATCTCACGGTCACTGCGAATTGGTTGTTTGCAAATGACCGTGAGCGCGCGTAATTATATTTTTATTTGGCTTTTCCAACGCTATTATATGGTGAAAAATACTTACTTACCTCCTTATGCACCATAATACAACATTCTGCCAGTCTCATCCATAATCTGGAATTTCTGTGGTACCTTCTTACTGCTATGATTAAACAATCAAAGGCTTGAGTAGGTTTTTTGGCGTGCAAGAGAGCAACGCCCAGATTATACATTAACTCGTGATATTTGGAACCTCCCAAAACGTGTAAAGGTTTTTCATCTGAATAAATATAAAAAAAAATCAAATGAAAATTCTTTTACAGAAAACATTCTTAAGAAAAACGGGGTTAATGGGTTAAATATCGGGTTTTTTTTTTTTTTTTTACTTACTATCTTCTTTTTTTTGCAAATTTTGAAATATTCTTATGTCTTCTTTCAATGCAGTTTGGAAGTAATGGCACGCTAAATTTGGTTTGCCCATTGCATAATGAATTACACCCATATTATTAAAAAACATTACAGTCGAAGATTCGCCGCAATCGCTAAAAAATAATTTACCTCAAACTTTCAAAAAACAAACATTGTTACTGTCTTACTTGTAAACCAGGCAATCGTTTGGTATAGAGGTTAAAATTTTGACTGAATTTTCATAATTTCCAATTAAATATTCAACATTGGCCGATAGAAACATTGCGTCTATGTTCTAAAACAGATAGTTGGTGGTTAATCGAATAGAAACACCGAACATACTCTTTAACTTCTTACCAATTTGTCTTTAAGCAATACTTGTACCTCTTTCATCGCCGTTTTTATAGAATGACTCATAATATAACATCTAACTTTATACTTTAATAATTTTTTTTCAAATTCTTCGGATAGAGGTTTCGGAGGAGGTAATTGTATCTAAAGAATGTAAACATTATCATTCGTTATAATTAAAAATGAAATATTTAATAAACATACTTTTCGTTCTTTGCCGTTTTTGTCCAAACCCTTTAACGGAATGCTGCCACCGTAAATTAAATTATTTTCTAAATAGTTGATTAAAGTTAGTGCTTTGTCAGATTGTCTCAGACTCAGTTGCAATTCTATAGCAAGAAGACTAACTTGTTTCGCTAACGATTCCTCTACAAAATATTAAAAATTGATGTTCAATTTAAATGTATCTTTTAATTTTAGTCATGGGGAAGGGCTACAAGTTATAGGCTCTCAGAAACTTACCCATTGGTTCAATAAACTTATAAACTCTGTCCATGATTCTTTGTGCAGCTGCATACTGCTTCTGATGGTAAAGTAACACTGCCTGATTATACTGAATAATGCAATGATCAATGTCGTCTAGTTTTTCTGCTTTGACATGAAACTAAAAGTTAAATGCATCAAAATAGTAATAATTCTATTGTTGGGTATGTACAGAGCACATTTTTTCAAATTTCTTAGAATTCAACCAACTCTTGGCCTAAAGCAAATACCAGACTTAAATATAACGTAGTAAATATGAAAACACTATTTATCAACAATGCATTTACTGGGTTACTTTAGCAGAAAGGACATAAAGAGATGGAAAAATAAACTCTTACCTGATTACATATTTGAGCTAAATTTTTCTGAAACAGTTCAGTTTTCTTGAAATCACTTTTGCAATACTCAACTATGGCTTTGTTTTGAACTACTTTCAGATCGGAATTTCTATCTTCTAATTTATTTATCAACTGTAAACAAGCAGCAAAGTTTTTCCTACAACAATTATTTTATGAATAAATAAAACAAAAATAGAAGGAAACCAATTACTTCTTGTATTCGGCTAGAGCGTTCTGAGCAATTTCCCTTTCTTGGTCCGAGACTATTTCAGGACCTTTTTCAGATTCTCTTTCAGACATTTTAATATTTCTTAATTAAAAAAATTAAATTCGTATTTTAGTAGGTAGTATACATATCACAGCATTGAATATGTCAAATAAAAGACATTTGACGTTAAAGAGGAAGAATCTACAACCCAAAGAAATGTGCTGGCAAATGCACTAGCATGCAAGCCATAAACGAAGAAAGAAGAAGAATCTACAACCAGCAACTAAATCCAATATGTCAAGCAGCGGCGTCTCCTAAGGCATTTTTAATCTCAATGAAAATCATCTCGAAAATTTTTGGGGCATTTTTAAAACGTGTATACTGCGTTTGAAGCCCCAAAATATACTCGTTTTGAATAATTTAGTAAAAACACGCCACCACTGGTAAAAATGGTTCGCTGACGTAATGACATTATGGAGCAATACACATGCGCACTTTTAATTTGATACTGGCCACTGCTCATCCAGTTATATTATAGGTCAGTGGCAGAAGGAATAAAACAAAATGCGAATTATATTCTAAAATTATTTATTAAATTCATACTTGTATGTATATATATGAGCAAGTGAAAGAACCATTACAATATCATTATTTCACCAAAATCTGACAATACATTGGATAAAAATTATCTAACCTAAACAAATTCTATCATTTTTCTTAATACTTAATCAGCCTCAACATATAAATCCTAATACATATCACGTACGTCTTAAATTTCTTCTATGGGTATGACTAAAAAGAATGCAGTGATGCTATATTTACAATAAATTTTTTTGATATGTTCAAAAATATTTCAATAAAAAACAGAATAGCAGGCTGGCGTTTTTTTTGTGACATGTCAAACAGACATAGCCGTTCTTGATTTTTTTGTCTCTATTTAAATAAAAAACAGAATAGCAGGCTGGTGTCTTTTGTGACATACAAAAATGTCTAAATTATATGTCAAACAGACATAGCCGTTCTTGATTTTTTTTGTATCTATTCTGCAGACATAATAAATTAAATAAAAATAATTAAATAGCCCCAATTTAGTAATTTATTTATGAACTTTTTAGTGGACTGTCAAATTCTGGCATCTAACGTTGACAATTGACAATTTTCTATTAGAGTTGTCAAACTTAAAACTTCATAAATATATTAGATACAAATAAATTATTTATATATCCTTGGGATGATTTTGCTGTTTATCGGAACCACAAAAAATCGATAGATTTATATGTTCAAGATGGCAAAAAGGCAAAAAACCCTCTTACAGAAAACAACATTACTTAAATGCCAAAGTTTCATCAAGTTATTTTAACACCTTCAGAGCACTTCATCTTACAGTGCCCTGAAGATGTCAAAATAAATTGACGAAACGTTGGCTTTTAAGAAATATTGTTTTCTTTAATCCAAGACCCAAAAAACAACACCACAGTCATCGTTCAAAAGGTCGTAAAAAAAGATTTCAAATTAAAATGAATATTTAAAACATGATAAAATAAATTTAAAAATTAATCAGTATAAATTTAGTTTACTGATATTTCTGTAAACTTTAGTTGCAAACATTTAAAAATAGATACTCAATACAAACAAAGTTTATTTGACAAATATCTTCCATTTCATCCACAGCTTCGAGTGGTTCTAAAGATTTGCCATCATCGTAATTATGCTGATAATAAACGTAAATCAGGTGACTAGCAATTACATCACAATTAATCAGGGTAATTATTATTGAAAAAAATTATTTATGTCATAAAAACACCCAATAAAAGGAATCCTGACAATACGAAACCGTAAATAATATTTGATCCTCGTAAATGTATTTCGAAATCAATATACGAGGATCAAATATTATTTAGGTCTACAAAATTAAATTTTAAATGATTCATTTGGATATTCAGGTTTATAAACCGCCAAATTTCTTTGACGCTTTTAAGTTTTTGGTTTGAAGCTAAAGACAAAAACTTTTTCAATTTTTTTGTGATAGATCTTTAGCTTCGCTATCAATTTTGACCTAAGTTGGAGTATAAATAATTTATTTGATTATTGCTTATAAAAAAAGGAATTTTGGCACGGAAGGACGGAAAACTTAACAAAAAATTATTGCGAGAAAAAAAATAATCACACGATACATTGGTCTATAAATTACCTTAACAGTATAAGTACGTAAAGTTAGGGGAAATGTTTTCTTCTATATTTGTTAACTTGATATGTTTAGCCCGATAAGCTATGCAAATAAATCAGTCTTGACGTCTGCCAAATAAAGAAAAATAAATTAATATAATTTTTTTGAAACGTTCTATGTGTTTTTTTCTTTATAAGGCATAAAACCTGGAAATCATTTAATACTCTTTCTAGTCAAACTTTGGTCGAGAAAAAAACATTTCCGAAACATTCTATATCGCATTATAGAAATAAATAATATCACTGAAGAAATTTTATAACATTTATAAATTCTAATTAAAAGGCGTCGCTCTTAAAATCGTCACTGTGAAAATTTTAACAGAAACAACCTTCATCTATCAATTACCATAATGTTAATGATATTTTTCATAAAATAGAAGTACATTACAATAATTTAATGTACACCGAGAAGAGCTGATTTTTCTTCACGAAATTAACTCTTTTAGGAAATAATTATAAGCAATAGAATTTCAAAAAACTAATAAATTCTATATGAAATAAAATTTATTAAAACTATAAAAATAAATATGAAATAAATTCACAAAGCTCTCAACAAAACAACATTAGAAAATGTCGACGAGTCCCAACAGGCGTTCAAACAAAAATCCAAAATATTCAACGCCTGTTGGGGCTCGTCGAGATTTGCTAATATTGTATTGTTGAGAGCTTTGTGAATTTATTTAATTAAATTAAAAATCCAATTGTTTTTAGCTTATTTAAAAATATTTTATAAGTTAATCAGCTCTATATATCTACATAACATAGCTACATAGCCTTTTCAATAATAATCAATATAAAAAAAATGCGCCTAATACATAAATACTAGTCTAGGTCTTTTTATCGCAAGTATTTGAGATATTAAAAATTGAAAATATATGTATAATATGATTGAGTAGGTGTTTTAACAATGTGGGTCACAAATATATATTTTTTTATTCACTTAACCCTCTCATTTAACTATTTACGTGATGTTGATATAGTAAATAATATTTGATCCTCGTATAAGTATTGCGAAAACAATATACGAGGCTCAAGCAATATTTAGTGCTTATAATAATTCAAAACGGAATTAAAGAGAATGTTTACTTAATTATTAAATTAAATAATACTTAATGTGTTTGTTTCACGGTATTCATAGGCCGTAAGAATTTTTTTCCAGAAAAAGTGTATTTACTTCAAACCCACACTGTAAATTGAGAAGAGAAAACAAACACTTTGTATTTGAAGAGTTCTTAGCAGTTTTGCTAGAGATCTGTGGGTCATCCTTTCTCTTCTGAAGGTAATACTATTGATACCGATTTCCTAGGTCCACTCCTGTGCACCGGTACTTGTTCGAAATGCGATTCTACTAGATTCTGTTCGTCTGGGACCTGGACTAGATTTGGACTACTAAAAGAAACGTTTAAATATTAATAACCATCAAAAGTACAAAATCATTAATTTACCGGTAAAAAGCTGAAGTTGGCTACAAATCTGACTTATTGAAATTGGCAACAACAAACAAAATTAAACAATTTTTAAAATTAAAACGACAAAAATTGCAAACTTCAAAACAGTTACGTAAGATTTTATTCAATATCGTTTAGTCAACTGTCAAAATGGCAAACTTGTCAATATGTAACAACTGCCAAAACGTGACACCTGTCAACACGTGGTCTGCCAAAATATAATAAACCATGACAGCCGTCGAAATATGACACCTGTCAAAATGTGACACATATCGTACTTTTCTTTATTTATTAATGAGAAAAACACAAAGAAAAAAGATCAAAATAAAAATTCTCAGATTGTTCCAAAGTACTACTTTTGACATTTTAAAGTTTCGTTTATATTTATATTTTCATTCAAATTTGCCGGTTTTTCCTTATGTTCGCGAGAAATTGCCAATTTCACCAAAAGTCTTGTAGCCAACTTCAGCTTTGTCCCTAAAATACAGTTTAGCCAATTTACCTGTCAAAACTATCATTCGGAGGCGGTGTCGGAGTCCTTGACATCGGAAAACTTGCAACTTCTCGACATCCCGTCAAAGATTTAATTGATCCAAACGGCTGATCTGGGGACATTTGAGCTACAGGGGCTACCAACCCTCTGAAACAAGGACAACATATTTGGTCAGATAATTGGCAATCCAGAAACCGATTTGTGAATGTAGAAATCAAATTAAACTATTTTGTTTAATAATAGCGTTGATTTCCTAAAGAAAATTCCAAAAATACTGTGATGCCATAAACGAAGAAAGAAGAATCTACAACCAGCAACTAAATCCAGTGTTGCCAACTAGTATATGACATTTTGGAGATGGCCACATGCGCATTGATGATATGTCAAGCAGAGGCGTCTCCAAAGGGTTAAGGGATATTTTTAATCTCGTTGAAAATGATCTCGAAAATTTTTTGAAACATGTATACTGCATTTGGAGTCCCAAAATATACTCGTTTTGAATAATTTATATGCCAATTTTGATGCATTTCAATTTTTGAATGTAGGAATCAAATAAAACTATTTTACTGGTTTACTCACTTTGTATTAATCTCTGAAAGGGATAAAAAAGAAGAGAGTGACATCTTGACTAGATTCAGTCAAAATTTAATGTCAATACTCTCTTCTTACCATAGATGGTAGCACATCTAAAACTATTTTGTTTCATAAGAAAATTACAAAAATACTGTGACCCATTAAACAAGTCAACTTTGTTTTTTTTCACTTGTAAATAACTACTATCGTTTGATCACATTTTGAATTTACATTTTAATATTACTAATGTCGTTGTTATTACACTTTTTAAATTAGAATTGGCTATAAAAAAATTTACATATTGTGTCATATTCAGAAAGGTCAATAAACCACACCTTTTACCTTTCAATTTTTAATCGATACAAGCTGTTAGAGAATATTTAAATAATTTTTTTTGTATGTATTCATTAATTTTATATTTTTTTACCACCCTGTAGTACATAAATATTTAAATAAGTGTGACTGTTCAAAAGTAATTTATGTAGATAAAATTAGTGGGAAGCAGTCAATAGTAAATAAATTAGTAAGATGTTTTAAATCGAGCTTTCGAAAATGTTTATTTTCTTTATCAAGACAAATAACATGAACTTTAGAAAAAATTACATACAAAAAGAAACATCAATGTTAAAATTTAAAATGACAAAAAAATTTTAACCTTGACGTTTCTTTTTGTATGTAAATTTTTCTGAATTTGTCTTGATAAAGAAAATAAACATTTTCGAAAGCTCAACTTAAATCGAAGAAATCGTACTAATTCATTTAAAAATATACATGTTACATATTGCTATTACATAAATATAGAAGTGACATCTCTCAGGAATTGTCCAAAAGTCAATTAGTAACTTAAATAATTGAATATTCCATACTTTACCAACGCAAGTATAACAAGTTTTCAGGTATGAGTTTATTTATAGAATTTTCTAATACAAACAAAACAATATCGAAATTACAAACTGTCCTCGTCCTTCACGTACACTCTTATCAACGTCAGTCATTCAATACCATCCCTATAATTTGACCCTATTCCGAAGAAATTACAGTGTTTGCGAAGACGAAAGAAAATTACATTGAACGAACTTTTCTAGTTACAAAACAGAATGTATCTGTTTAGGGGAAGTCCCCAACCCCCGATGCAAGTTTTAAACTTCATTTATACTGATAAATATGTTTGGAATTTGATTTATTGAATTCGAAAGCCCAAATGATGACGTATTTTTGTGACGCATATTTGTAAAAAAAAACCACTGATAGTTTGATATATTTAACATGTAACGATGTCGACTGAAAACAAAAACTGACGTGTCTAAAATAAAAATAACTACAATAGAAATTATTTAGGAAGGAAATCAGTTATTTTCTCTAAATTTGGAATATAAATGCCTGATAGAAATGCCTTTTTAATAGGGATATTTTTAAACTTAATAGGTCGAACACGAGTATATTCAGCGATATAAAAATAGTATTTTTTTTATAGATTTTTAACGGAGAATTCTAAATCAACTTCTTCCATGGAAATGTTGAAACCAAATTTCCGGCTACGTAAAAAAAAGTGTAACAGAATTCTAAGAATTCAAATTTATTTTCGTAGACGAGGCAAAAAAGTGGATAGAAAATGTATTTTTTAAATATTTTTTTTTTAATTTGAAATTTTTTTTGCTTATCTGAGTCCTAAAAAGGTATACTTCCACAAAATTTCATCAAAATTAAATTATTTTTGCGGAAATTAAAAATAAAAAACTAGAAATTTTTTTTTAATAATTTTTTGCATTTTCCCCGAAAATTGTGAGGTTATGGTAAAAAATGACTGATATAGAAGTTGTACATTTTTTCTATATCTACAACTTTGCTATTTAGCCCACTCGAGTTAGATCAAAAAAGGGGCTAACCCGGACAAAATTGAAAACGGCAATTTTTCTTCGGGAATCGTTAGGGGGGGTCACTGGCAGTCTAAATTTCGATTTGTGTATGTTCAAGTCCATTGCGTCAGCCGCCATATTGAATTTAAGGGTGCATATTTATTTATTCAATAACTCGTTCATTTGCAATTTTACATGAAAAATGGTAATGACCAAAGTTGTCTGGAATTAAATTTCCTACAATTTTGGTCGTTATCACTTTTTCGCAAGGATCGATATTTTTCGACTAAGAGCCGAAAGAGGGGGTGAAATTTGAGAAAGAGATAAATTAAGAGAGAAAGATAGAATAAATTGATGAAAATGAAGAAACAAAACCAAAAAATAAAAATTCAAAGATAGAAACCAAAAATGAAAAAACCAAAAATGAAAAATGAAAAACGAAAAACGAAAAAAAAAAAAAAAATAGAAAAATGAAAAGCGAAAAATGGAAAACGAACAATGAAAAATGAAAAATGAAAAATGAAAAACGAATAATGAAAAACCAAAAACGAAAAATGAAAAATGAAAAATGAAAAACGAAAAATGAAAAACCAAAAACCAAAAATGAAAAATGAAAAACCAAAAATGGTTTTTCATTTTTCGTTTTTCATTTTTCATTTTTCATTTTACGTTTTTCATTTTTGGTTTTTGGTTTTTCATTTTTCGTTTTTCATTTTTCATTTTTCATTTATCATTTTTCATTTTTCATTTTTGGTTTTTCATTTTTCGTTTTTCATTTTTCATTTTTCATTTTTCATTGTTCGTTTTCCATTCTTCGATTTTTTTTTTTTTTTTCGTTTTTCGTTTTTCATTTTTCATTTTTGGTTTTTTCATTTTTGGTTTCTATCTTTGAATTTTTATTTTTTGGTTTTGTTTCTTCATTTTCATCAATTTCTTCTATCTTTCTCTCTTAATTTATCTCTTTCTCAAATTTCACCCCCTCTTTCGGCTCTTAGTCGAAAAATATCGATCCTTGCGAAAAAGTGATAACGACCAAAATTGTAGGAAATTTAATTCCAGACAACTTTGGTCATTACCATTTTTCATGTAAAATTGCAAATGAACGAGTTATTGAATAAATAAATATGCACCCTTAAATTCAATATGGCGGCTGACGCAATGGACTTGAACATACACAAATCGAAATTTAGACTGCCAGTGACCCCCCCTAACAATTCCCGAAGAAAAATTGCCGTTTTCAATTTTGTCCGGGTCAAATTCTAACTCGATTGGGCTAATTGGATATTTTTTGATAAGACGTCAAGTTTCGCGGAAAATCACAAAATACCATTTTGCCCCCCTTCAACCGCCCTCAAATTAACCCTTTAGCACCCCTCTTGTTGGATGAATTTTTTTACGTTCACTGTAAGCTTCTTTATCACTTCCAATCATAAAAACCCTGCAGAAAATTATTTTACGTTTTTGAACACAACTATTAATTTAAAGCTAAAAGAAAATCTAATTTTTCACTGAGAAATTTAGATGTAGAATCATTGGTAATTTATTGAACACAACTATTAGTTTAAAGCTAAAAGAAAATCTAATTTTTCACTGAGAAATTTAGACGTAGTATAATTGGTAATTTTATTGAACCCAACTATTAATTTGAAGCTAAAAGAAAATCTAATTTTTCACTGAGAGACGTAGAATAATTGGTAATTAATTTAAAGCTAAAAGAAAATCTAATTTTTCATTGAGAAATTTAGACGTAGAATAATTGGTAATTTTATTGAACCCAACTATTAATTTAAAGCTAAAAGAAAATCTAATTTTTCACTGAGAAATTTAGACGTAGAATAATTGGTAATTTTATTGAACCCAACTATTAATTTAAAGCTAAAAGAAAATCTAATTTTTCACTGAGAGACGTAGAATAATTGGTAATTAATTTAAAGCTAAAAGAAAATCTAATTTTTCATTGAGAAATTTAGACGTAGAATAATTGGTAATTTTATTGAACCCAACTATTAATTTAAAGCTAAAAGAAAATCTAATTTTTCACTGAGAAATTTAGACGTAGAATAATTGGTAATTTTATTGAACCCAACTATTAATTTAAAGCTAAAAGAAAATCTAATTTTTCACTGAGAGACGTAGAATAATTGGTAATTAATTTAAAGCTAAAAGAAAATCTAATTTTTCATTGAGAAATTTAGACGTAGAATAATTGGTAATTTTATTGAACCCAACTATTAATTTAAAGCTAAAAGAAAATCTAATTTTTCACTGAGAAATTTAGACGTAGAATAATTGGTAATTTTATTGAAACCAACTATTAATTTAAAGCTAAAAGAAAATCTAATCTTTCACTGAGAAATGTAGACGTAGAATAATTGGTAATTTTATTGAAACCAACTATTAATTTAAAGCTAAAAGAAAATCTAATTTTTCACTGAGAGACGTAGAATAATTGGTAATTAATTTAAAGCTAAAAGAAAATCCAATTTTTCACTGAGAAATTTAGACGTAGAATAATTGGTAATTTTATTGAACCCAACTATTAATTTAAAGCTAAAAGAAAATCTAATTTTTCACTGAGAGACGTAGAATAATTGGTAATTAATTTAAAGCTAAAAGAAAATCTAATTTTTCACTGAGAAATTTAGACGTAGAATAATTAATAATTTTATTGAACCCAACTATTAATTTAAAGCTAAAAGAAAATCTAATTTTTCACTGAGAGACGTAGAATAATTGGTAATTAATTTAAAGCTAAAAGAACATCTCATTTTTCACTGAGAAATTTAGACGTAGAATAATTGGTAATTTTATTGAACCCAACTATTAATTTAAAGCTAAAAGAAAATCTAATTTTTCACTGAGAGACGTAGAATAATTGGTAATTAATTTAAAGCTAAAAGAAAATCTAATTTTTCACTGAGAAATTTAGACGTAGAATAATTAATAATTTTATTGAACCCAACTATTAATTTAAAGCTAAAAGAAAATCTAATTTTTCACTGAGAGACGTAGAATAATTGGTAATTAATTTAAAGCTAAAAGAACATCTCATTTTTCACTGAGAAATTTAGACGTAGAATAATTGGTAATTTTATTGAACCCAACCATTAATTTAAAGCTAAAAGAAAATCTAATCTTTCACTGAGAAATGTAGACGTAGAATAATTGGTAATTTTATTGAAACCAACTATTAATTTAAAGCTAAAAGAAAATCTAATTTTTCACTGAGAGACGTAGAATAATTGGTAATTTTATTGGACACAACTATTAATTTAAAGCTAAAAGAAAATCTAATTTTCCACTGAGAAATTTAGACATAGAATAATTGGTAATTTTCTAGAAAATTGACTTTTTTGTTAAATTATTTATAATAAAATAAAACAATACGTGTTATGAGTTAATCATACGATTATCAAATTTGGATGTGATAAACTTATTAGACGTAATTACGTGTTACATAACTTTGACTGTTGAGTTTCCTGTGATGGTGTGACGTACAAATTATTGTTATTAATAATTTGAGCACAAGCACAATCGGCGTCACAGTTTTGCTGATTTAAAGGTGAACGTTTTTGGTATATTAAAATGTTACATAATGCTATAATGTATAGGTAATTTGATTGTCTAAAAAACGGAGCTAAAATTATTTTAAATACAAATCGACATCTCACAGGATTTTTGCAAAAGTTAATCCTCGACTGAAATAATAGATTAACATTGAATTAATTATTATTTTGATGTAAAACGAGTCTGTGAGGTATTTCGCAAAAAAAAACCTGTAAAATTTTATAAATAAAACATTTTAAAATTAGTAAACAATATAATGTAAGTGTTCACATCTCAGGGTTTGAGATATGCTGTTGCATTTATTTCCCAAGACGGCCAATGTTTGAACAACACCGCTTTTTTAAATAAATGTCTGTAATTTGTTCAATGGATTGTATTTTATACTTTTTTCTATCTCACGATTTGCCAAACTTTTGTTTCTTTTCGTGTGTGTTCCTTGGGCGTACGTGCAAAAATTTAAAAACATAATGGTTGAAGCTAGTCGTCCGGCGTCTTGTCTTTATTTCCGTTTCACTCCCACGCGTAGGAAACACACAAATTGAATTTTATTTCATCGTAGTTAAATGTTTTTTAAAATATTTGGTCGCGCCGTGTTGCCGGTTTGATACGAATGAATATTTTGAATTTCATGTTTAATTTTTACGATTGAAAATTAAACAGTAAGGGAAATGCTAATACTTGATCTACTCTACACTAAGACTATCATGTTATAAAAGAGAAAAAAGGGGAAAGGAGAACAAGGAGAAAGATGAAGAAAGGTGTGGAAGAATAAGGAATAAGAGGAACGAAAAGAGAGCAGACAAATCTATCACACGAAAGAGTCTGACCAGTTGGTTTACACCAGTGCCATAAAAAAAATTGGCTAAAATTATATAAATAAATAAAAAATAAAAAATCGACTTACCCTATGGACCCAGAATTTACCAAAAACGGCAGTGGAGTGGGACATTGACTATGAGGAGAACTCGCAATGGAACTTCGCGTACTCGACATCTGGCTATGGGGGCACTGTGGGGGACCAACTGCTATCGCCCCAGGACCCCGCCTCCTTGGCCAACAAAGTGAGCAAGTTCTACCCTTTTCAACGCTGCCTGTAATAAAAAAAAAATTAAATTTAAAATAGTGATACCAAATTCCAATTTTGGAATTACGAGATGTTAGTGCCACTCTGTGTACCGGGCGTACAGGGTGTCCCGTTGGTAAACGGAGATATTTTAAAGGTAGGTAGAGGTCTGAAATATAGTTTTTCTAAGAGAATGAAGCATAAATATCGCGATAAAAATGAAAATCGATTTTTTTTTTATTATTATTCCCTAAATTGGGCACTTTAAATAAAGAAATAAAATGTTAAGATGAAAAATTTTTCTCTATTGTTTTTCCAAAAATGGCAGCCAATTCAATTTTTTTCGAAAAATGCATACATGTTTTCTCCAATTTTTAAGAAAATTCGAAGATTCTTTGGTTATTTATTGCCAATTCAGTAAAAAAAATGTACGCGAATTCGTTTTTGAGGTTAGGATGCATTTTTAAAAAAAACCCTACCATTGTATAAGGATAATAGAGAGTTCTCGACGACACGGTTGCCAACTAGCTTTTACCTATTTACTCTCAAAACTTTGGTGAATTACTCACAACTTTAAAATATCAATAGCAAGACAGTTTTTTCTGTCTAACCAGCATCAATGGAAATGGAAACATTAAAATTATGATATACAGGGTGTTGTTTTGATATCTTTATTATGCTTCAATTTTTCCTAAATCCGAACCTGGATTTTCATATCTCTCAATAATTCAGTACATTAGTCGTAAAAAGTGTGATCTGTATGCCAAAAATGGAAAAGATATACTAAGCGATTCAAAAGTTCTGGCCAAAAGAATAATTATGCATAATTGATAAAACACCCTGTAACTCCGTTATGGAAGCCTAGAGACCCGTTATATAAGGGTTATTTAGACCCACCCTGTATACCAATAGGCGACCCTTTTATAATCCCAGATCAAACGACCTGAAAACAGTGCTTCTGGGAATATTATATAATTACTAAATTTTATTTAAAATAATTTATATTTTTAGTTTTATAAATTATGAAATTAAACAAACCGATAATGACGAATCAACATAATCCACTTATTTTAATTATTATTATAATACCGTAACGTACTTTGATCACGCTTTGTTTACATAGTATAATGTCCAATTTTAACAGTAATATTCTCGTCAAGGTTACTAGAATAAATAATTACGAGGATCATACCGAAAAATTATACAAAATAATAGAGGAAAATTAACATTAACCCCTTAAAATGTGAGCTCGGATTCATTAGAACGCGCTAAACAGGCCTACATAACCTCAAAATGTATGTTTTGGTTATTTGAATTTTTCACATAAATTTTGAGGTTATGTGAAAAAAGTGTAAATACAAAAGTTGTAGATCTTTTTATTACCTACAACTTTGCCATTTAACTTTTTTCCATAGGACTTGTAGTTTTGCCGGAAATCGAGATAAACAGTTTTCTACCCTTAAAAACTCACCCCCTTCCACTTCCAGACCTCAGATCGCCCGTATATTATTTTTCCTTACTATTATTTTTTTTGTTTCAAAAATTATCGCCCCTGATCTATTGTATTTTTTAGGTTAAAATTTTCATTTATACATATTATAATTGGTAACTACATACGTACACTTGAAATTGGTTGATTGCATTTGTGAAATACGACAAAAAAACGTTTTATTTCAATGCCTGTGATGTTCTATTCGTATTTGTTAGAATTACGAGAATTGGCACAATTGGTATTTCCTCATTTATTTCAATGTTGAAAAATTTATTTCTGTTCTCTCTGTTTTATTACGTTTAAACTAAAAAAAATGCGACTTAATTACAAAATATATTTATTTTTATGTTTACTTCCCGTTTCTGGATATTTTTTTTGGTTAAGAAGGTTTTTCGGCGTTTACGCGGCGCTCCTATAACACTTTTACCACAATATATAACTTGGTCCTCTGTTGGAAATGGAAAAACATAATATAATCTGTAATACTCTCTGATTGCGGTAAAAAGGCGGCTGTTTAACGGAAAACCTGCATCGGCCTACCACGGAAACAGCTGCAAAAAGTATTCTTCTCATTGAAAATACAACAATATATTTACCACCAATTTTTTCGTACCTTTCAAACTGACAAAAAAAAAATCGCTAATAATGTTTAAACAATTCATACGTCAACACACATATAAACTTACCCAAAGTTCTCGAACTGGACAACGGGCTCAAAGGATAGAAATCTCCATGTAACGGGCAATGAAATCCGATGGTTTGTTCTCTCCTTCTCGCTCGGCGAGTAAGCACGCACAGCACGCATCCCGCGACGAGCATGAAGAAACCAACTACTATGCACGCCGGACCGAGAATTCGGGAATTTCCGGTAAAAGTTATTCGAGCTTCGTATCGGTCGGGATCTTCATCTTCCCCTGGACCTCTGTATGATGCAGCTGAAAGAAAATAAAATATTCAGTGTGCATCGTGCTCCCATCATGAGCGCATCACTCCGGGGTAATGAAACCTCGTCAAATATTTCTCTGACAAATTCTAGACGATTTCTATGGTGATACATCTCCCCGTTGGTACCATACTAGGTCCAAGGGGTTGTAATCGGGATATTAAATGCCCAATAATTAGTACGTTCCTCGCTGCGAACCAAGCAGGTCTGCTCCGTTGTACAAATGCAACGTAATTTAGAAATTCTCTGACAAAATCAAGTGCCCTCTGATGCGGCAAAAAATATGTTTTAAATTCAAGTGCTCCGACAGTGCAGCAAATTACAGGAGTGTGGGTATCTCCCTGAAGATACAACAAATAAATAAAATGGCGCACAATGACAACAAAGATTTATTTACGTCAAAATATGTTGTATGTGTATGGTTTACTTTTGAAAGTTAATAATAAATAAACTTGTTTTACCTTTTTCTATTATATTTTTATTCTGTGCAACTCGAGATATTTTTTATTGTGCTTTCAAAGGATTAAATGGTACTTACCAGTTAAAACACAGCCAACTAACAGAAAAAGGAATCCGAATATGGGTAGAATGATTTGACAATTGGCGGCTACTACGACGCCCGCCACCATGAGGCCGCCCTCGATTTTTTCAACTCTAAGGCGGGAAATGGGGGCGGGACAACGGAGTTTGCTGCTGCCGATTGCTGAACCGGTGCTACCTGAGATCTCGTTAGGCCTGAAACAAGGAAGAAATTGTTAGAACAAAAAAAATTCAGACAAATACATACATATGCTTATTTGTCTTATTCTTGTTTGATCCGCGACAAAACACAGACAAGAATGTGAAAGGACGAATCTCAAATATTAGCCACGAGTTCTACGTCCATATAAAAAAGAATCAATTTGTGTGACACTTGTTATAGAAACGCTGCTACTGTTTTAATAGTCCATCAGAATTATTAATGTAATAAGTACTCGATATTTATTGATTCTAACAAAAATTATTAAATATTTAATGTAGTTTTCTTAGTGTATATTTATTATACCCAATCTAAGTTATATTTTTTTTCTTTAAAATCTTTTTGACCCAGTCTACAAGCCCCCTTCCTAAATAGTGGAGTGAAATTAGAATTTTATATGGATCCATTTTCGTCTAATTTCACTCCACTAAAAGTAACAGAGATATAACTTACTGAGAAGAAAAAGTCATCGATTTATAATAATATATTTTCAAAATTTTACAATCCAAACATAAGTCGTTGTAAATTTTTAAACATGTTATTCACTACTATTGTTTTTTATGACGATCCATAGCACTTACTGTTATCAAGTTATTTTATAAACATACTTTGTTTATACATTGTCAGACAACGTTGATACAACAATTGCGAAAGATTCAAATTACAACAAATTAATAAAAATGTTTGGAAAAATACCTCACGAAATAAACATTTTACAACAAATCAATTAGAGGTTTGCTAATGATCACAAAAAATTTATTTTGTTAGTAAATAAACGGTCTGGTTTACAATCCGTAAACAATGTTGATTCAACCCTCTGTGTTGATTATACTGTATAGTAATCAACAATAAAGACAAACTTGTTCATTTGAGAGACTTTTTCAAGGGCTTAATTAACCAAATTACATTTCATATTTAGAATCGACCATACGAATGGGAAAAAATACTATAGGTAAAAAAAAATATCAAGAATCAAGGTAATCACATTCGTTGTTATCAGTCATGTGAATTAATCACATTGAAAAAAAAATACCTGGTTGATTTATTGACTCAATTCTGTGGTCATAAAACAAATTACGAAGCATTTCAAATATTTAAATAATTTCGTTATTGGCTTAAGGGGAGCGTCAAATAATTTCGTTATTGATTTAAGAGGAAACGAACCCCTTAAAAAATTTTAATAACCTTTTAAGCCTTTAGTTTTAGTTTGATTTTTGTGAAGTTTTCAGGAAATACTAATAATTACAAAACTTAGGGTGGAGAAACCTTGATTTTTTTGTAAACCTTCGAAAAGTATTTATTTTGTTAATTTTAAATGGAAAATCACAAAAAAAAATATCCGCGGCATTCTGCATTAAATCTATGAAAATTTGCACCTATTTGTTTTAATAAATATCAAGTAGTTTTTAAATAATATGGTTTCCCATTTTTTTTCTTAAATATCTTTGTAAAGTGCTGCCACATGGTTACATACATTTAAAGCTGTCGAGAAATATTCCATCGCCATGTGTTCCCAGTGGCGCGCATATAAATACAATTTTATATTAGAAAATCCTTATAAAATAAAAGTGAAATTTGCTTCTCACAAGAACTCCGGTTGTCACTTAAGAGGAGCGTGCAATTTATTAAAAAGTGTCGTATAAAATTGCATAATTATTTTAGCTTGATTAGCTTAGTTAGAAAAGCAAAAGAGAGAACTAAACGTCAATCCACAATCTGGCAATCCTGCATTTTTACAAAATGTTTTACAATGCATGTTTATCATCTTCAATTGGATATATTTTTAGGAAGAGGACAGAAAAACACCATAAACGCCTTTCGATTTACCATATAGGGACATTGTTTGTATGTTAACATACCCTTTGTTCCAGGCTAGCCAGTTCCTCTTAATAATAATTCAAAATATGACGGTAGATGTTCAGGAAAAATTTATGTCCTTAGCAAATTATACGATTTATTCAAACAATACCATCACGAATGTGGACCGTAAAATTAGCGAAAAGATTTATAGCTCATAATACAGTAAACAGCGCTTTAACACTTTTATCAAACCATAATTAAATTTGTATACGAAGGAAATTGTCATTTTAGAAATTAAGCACAAATGGAAGGCTTGAATGTAGTGAAACAGGAGTTCTCTGATAATGATTCAACTAATCCTCATAATCGTTTAACTCTAGTAAATGTGACAAACGCTATATCAGTAATTGCTTGACAAACGATGAAATCAGGAGTGAATCAAATTTGGAACTGGAACATCGCCAATTAACATATCATTCTATAATTATTTTAGGAATTCACTGTGAGAATCTCATGAGTCAATGGTAAATAAATAAATCAAGAACGTTCTGGAGATTATCGAGGAGGTAAACAAAAAAACAGGAACTCAAAACAACAATTAGACGAAAGGTACATACACTTTATTAAAAAAAAAAAAAGAAATTCCAACGTTTTTGAAAGTAAAGTTGGTGTTGCTTATTTTTGGACGTGTCACAGATATGCCCTGTATATTTATACGCCTTTGAGATTTCTATTATTCATACGACATAGTAAAAAATGGATCGATATCGAACAACCCACAACGAACGAACATGTGGCTGCAATTGCCACGTTTATTCTGTTTTACAGAATCACATTCAAATTGGAAACGTGCCAGATATCCACGTCACTGAAGGAAGCTAGAATTATGTGGATGATCGCAAAATTTAGTGTAACATAAGTAAATTAAGGGTAAAAACATAGTGAAGCATCGCATAAGGGCTAAATATACGTTATGAGGGTATTTTATGATTTGTGGCTGAAATATGCATCATATCGAAAAAAGTTTAAAGTAAGAATTGTAGATAATTAAAAAATCTAAAACTTTTTCATTGGCCATTTTTCAACATAACCTCAAAATTAACGAGATAACCGCTAAAAACAGTTTTTTTTTTCGCTTTTATTAATCGTACTTTGACCTAATTAAAAGTTATGTATCAGGAACTCTCATTAAATCAACTATATACACGTAGACGATTCCTTTTATTCATTGATTGACATAAAAACATACGAGCGTTGACTCGGATGAGTAATGACGTCAGCCCACGCTCGCTATCGCTGTTAATAATAAGAATAATTAAGGGATTGGGATCCCGGGATAAATAGAAACTGAACAGGCTATTTTTAGCTCCCCTCAATACATGTCGCTTTAATATTTTCATCAAAGGGCCGGCTGGGGAAGATATTTTTAGATCACGTAGGATTTGTAAAGAGAGAATTATTCCTGATGGAAGATCACCAGAAAAAATGTATCAACGTGTTAGTTTTGTTTTAGACCCACACTTAAAATCAGTTGGCCGTTAGATTTTGCTGTTTTTTATGTACAAGGTGTAAGTAGGTAAAAATCCAAATTCTAAGTAATATAAAAACAGATGTCGATATTGACCAGATTCCTTGTTCTGGACATAAAAAACGACCAGAACGTTATAACTCATATATGTGCGAAGGGTACAATTCTACAGTATAAATATAATCATATACTTAAATAACTACGTTGTACATAATCCCAGATGTATATTTGTTCAATTTAATAAAAAATAATAAACTTCAAAGTGATTTTAAACTAAATCATTTCATTTACCGAGAAATTAAAAAAGCTGGAAATTGATCATTAAAAAGTATTTAGTTTTCCTGGAAAACTATTCTTGAAATTGGATTAAAAAACGTTTTAAATTATCCAAAGTTCAGACTTTCTTTCTGGCAACGATTTTTAAAATGAAAAGGAAATAAAAAAGGTGAGTAATCCACGAGACAATTTCCCATACAAACTTTTAATAATGTTAAGATAATTTTAAGCATGACTATTAAAACGTTGATCACGTTTTGATATCACTAAATCGTGAATAATTTTAAATAAAATTTCATCGGAAAACATTGATTGTATTTTCTGTAATATCGTTATGGCGAGGTGCTATAAAAAGTTGGCAAAAATTTGAACACCTGTTTCCTCAGACAATAATACGTAAGCACTACTTATTTTGATCCTTTCAGAACCCTAACAAGCCCATATAGCCCAATAAACGAAGGGTACTCATGGGTACATTCACCCCCAAAAATCTCAGCTGTCTGAAATTTGTGGAAAATGGCCCATTGGTCCCAAAAATGTGTTTTTTTTCGCCTATTTTCGCCGATATTTCCGAAAATATGACACTTAGAGAATTTTTGTTTGGACGAAAATGAAGATCAGTTCATTACCTACAAAAATGATCCTCATCTTTTTTGTCAAAATTATAATACTTTTCGACATAACCGCTCCAAAACGCACCCCCATTTTTAGCTCCTGCCCTGCATTTAGAGAGCACGCTCTAAAGGAATGACACTCCCAAGCGGATTACAAGTTTTTCAATAAATCACGTAAAAATTAAGATTTTTTCATGATTCAAAGTTCAGATGAAAGAAGGAACCTGTAGCTATAATATCATGTTACTTTTTCATTTTATCTACTTCTCTGGATTATTGAAAAACCTGGCCAACGTTTGTTTTTGCTCGATATTTTGACCCTCCTATAAATTTATTCATACTTTTTTTATCAAGACTAATTTCACCGAATCCATTTGGATAATGGGGCTTTGCAAGGTGTTAAATATATTCAGAAAGATTCAATAATAAATTATTTTTGTGTAAATCTGATCTACTGTATTAAGAGGCTCGTCCTACCCTGATTTATACCTCCCTTGAACAGGGCTATATCAATTTCCGGTAGGGAGATTGAATTTTTTATTGAAAATGCCTACCAAAAATTTTAATTTTATCGAAAAAAAGCTTGCCAATTTGTCAAGTTCAAAGCCAATGCAAAATATCATTTTTTCTATTATTTTCCGCTAATAATAGGATAATTAGTTTTATAAATAAACGTATTTTTTAAGCGTTGATTGAAGTACCTCGTTTTAAGTCGAGCAAAAAAAAATCTCAACATAACTTTCACAAGGTTCCCTATAAGTAAGTATACCTAGAAGAAATATCAATAAAATCAAATGCTAAGATTCTTTTCTAAATAGTTTTAAAGAGAAATTTTAAGTAGATGATAAGAATTTAGACTTTCACTTTTCAATCTCTGAAACGCTTTCAGAGGAATATTTATAACAATAAACCTGTATTATACAGGGTGTCCCAAGATTTTTTTTAACAGGCTATAACTCAGGAACTAATGAATAGATTTTTTTGAAAATTGGGTAATCTTTTTGGGACCTACAGTAATTTCATCTGAGGAATACAGAGTATCTGTGACGCCATCACAGAAGCAGGGACGGCATCTCGATGAAAAAAATTAAATGGAAAGAGGGAATCAAACTTAGCTCAAATGAAAGGGTTTTTTATTTCAAATTCAACGGTGTATCACAATGAGGGTACCAAAGTAATAATTTTACCAAATTTTCAATTTAATGTTTATTTGCAACAATAACCAGTGATATTTAAAATTATCATGTCCAAATTTACTTCTGATTGGCCTATTTTTGCTTTTAACTAGTTTTTTGTAAGCTGAAGAAAACAGTTGAAAAATTGAAAAATTGGTAAAATTATTACTTTGGTACCCTCATTGTGATACACCGTTGAATTTGAAATAAAAAACCCTTTCATTTGAGCTAAGTTTGATTCCCCCTTTCTATTTAATTTTTTTCATTGCGATGACGTCCCTGCTTCTGTGATGACGTCACAGATACTCTGTATACCTCCGATGGAATTACTGTAGGTCCCAAAAAGATTACCCAATTTTCAAAAAAATCTATTCGTTAGTCCCTGAGTTATAGCTTGTAAAAAAATCTTGGGACACCCTGTATACAGTGCGACTAAAAAAGTCTGCACCATATGGAAAAAATTTTTATTATTCATTTGACAGAAAATTTTATTCTTTATAAAAGTTGGTGCATTGCGTAAAACTGCTATGGCAAGCGTCAAACTGTCAAATTTCTAAATGGTATACAGGGGCGAGCAAAAAATAGGAATTTTGACCAAGAGTAAAGTACCCTTATTTTTGACAATATCAAAAAAATTTATTTAGAAAAGTTGTTTGGAATTAAAAATTACACTGAGATTTAAAATCACAGCCTCCTACGCAAAAAAGCGTAATAATTAAAAACAATTACAAAAGAAAAATAATTACTACCTATTAAAAAAATAATTTAGGACTTTCCTAAATATTTTTTTTTGATATTGTCAAAAATAAGGGTACTTTACTCTTGGTCAAATTCCTATTTTTTGCCCGCCCCTGTATAACATTTAGAAATTTGAAAGTTTGATGCTTGAAATAGCAGGTTTACGCAATCCACCAACTTTTATCAAGAATAAAATTTTCTGTCGAATGAATAATAAAAATTTTTCCCATATGGTGCAGACTTTTTGAGTCGCACTGTATATTAACAAAATGTTCCTTGAAGGATTATAACACTTTGAAGCAAGCGGGATTTTTTTTGATAAATACTCTTATACGCAACAGCTGCCAACTGTCTGAGAACATAAAATATGTTATTGAATAAAGAATATTTCCTAGTTCGTAAATGGCATGGACATAAATAAACTGCATCACAAAAAAAATCTCTTTTCATTACTTCTACCTCCAAGACAATACTGTGTGGTGCTGCAATGATTGCAATCGCTTTATATATAACAATAGAGAATCGTTTCTCTTTCAATGACACACTTCGATGAAACATTTTACCATTATATCTTCCAGTCATAATAAGTAGACTCGTAGTAATTTTTCCAAAACATTTGCACATATATTTTGTCGACGTTTCAATTATTGTTATCATGGACGTAGCGAGTTAGGATTCCGTATCAATTATTTGCAACAGTCTGTTATTTGTCAAAGGCTTTTAAACGTGCAAATCAAAGAATTTTTTTGAATAAACTTAAAAGATATGAAGGTGAACACGTCATATTATAACTTGGCCAAGATAGCAGTGGGACCAAGAGTGTATATCAATTTTGAAGGTATAATAAATATTAAGCTTGATTTTTAGTATCGATTGTTTTATCCAGTATTGTTCTTGTTCTAGTAAAAAAATTATTTTTTAGATAGGACATTTTATCTGCTAACCATCGACATGGTTTTTGGGGGTACTGCTTGGTACTGCATTTTCCAAGCTGAAATCTAGAGGGATCATCATCATGTCAGCCTCTAAGATGGTTTGGGAGTGCCTAGAGAAACTAAACGTGGAACGCAAAAGCAACAAGAGCTCTGTGGACGTGCCGTAGTCTTTTTGGGAAAACGTGGGATCTGAAATCGAAAATGATCTACTGGTCATACTAACGGTGGTCAGACCAATCATCATCTATGCTGCGCTTGTTTGGTGGAACAAAACAACGCAGCAAAGGGCAATAACAGAGTTGCAAAAAGCCTCGCTTGCATAGGGATCACGGGCGCAATGAGATCCTGCCCTAGTGCAACCTTAGAGGTAATGCTGAACCTTCCTCCACAACATCTACATGTGAGGATGATCGCTCTGGAAAGTGCCTCTAGGCTAACACAGGCCAAATCTTTGAAACCCGGCGACTTAACGGAGCATCTTGAGATACTAAGGGTTGGAGGAACACAATCCATGAAGATGCCCACGGACTTTATGTCTACCAAACCAACTTTTCGAACTCACGTTAAACGTTGTCATCAACGAATGTGAGTTAAAACAATCCCTCAAGCAACTAGGATGTCAATAACCCTGGGAAATACTCCAACAAGCCTCAACTCAGCCAGAATATTTATTGCATCCGACAGTCAGGCTGATTTAAAGGCTTTAAAGGCACAATTTATGAGTCTAAAACAGTCTCGAACGGCAAACAATCCCTCAAGCAACTGGCTAGTCAAAAAGTGCTGTGAATATTAATGGAATTCCATCTTTCCTACCATTCTGTTGCAATAATAACAATAATAGTGAAAAAATAGTTTTCCAGAATGTAGCTCGATTACTCGCATAGAGGTCCTTTGATCCACTGCCAAATAATTTAGTTTTTTTAATGTATTTTACCTTGAGTACTGTACGTTTAACTACCTTTACTAATAACCCTCTCAACACAGAATAATTCAAAATAGACCAGGGCCAAAGCGATTTTAAATATCCGAATTCCTGAAAAATTCTTACCTATTTTTTTCGTTTAAAAAATTATTGGACTTGGTCTAAAACGAAATATCGTGAAACAGACTACGCACAGACCACAAAAAATTAATCGAAACTAAAATAGTTCGATAACATCCATACCAAATAAAAAAAGAATCAATTTAAATAAAAAAAAACGTTCTACAAATTTACTCGTTCATCGAACTCTTTTGTTATAATGTAATTTGGTTGCGAATACCTAAAGAAAGAAGCCATTAATCATAGCAAACGCGACCTTAATGCCGTTACTCGAGAATGACGAACAAACTAACAACAGTAGATTTGAGATTCGAGTGTTGAAAGAGGTCAACAATTCTTTTTTGTTCTTGAGATTCGATTTGCCGGAAAATTGACCGTATTTGACATATTTTGTTGTTTTATTTAGAATTTAATATATTAGCCCCGAGTTAATTCGAGCGCGCTAAACCGTAGGGGCAATTGCCCCCCCCCCTCCCCAATGAGAGGATATTTCTCAACAAACTGTTGGCTGAAAAACGCCAGATCACTTTGTATGTGTACGTTGTTTTTGTTTTTAGTTAGTTGTTGATTTGTATTTTTGACATATAAAAATTAAAATTATCTTTTTCACCAATCTTTAATTTATAAAAAGCTCCAATATAAAAACCACCAACAGGTTATGGGCCCAGAACGTTTCTAATTGCGAAATAACATAGAATATTGATATATTAATCAGATATAATGACATCACCACAATCTAAAAATATTAAACTTTTATATAACCCTAAAAGACGACGACGTTGCCCCCCTCCCCCAATATCTGGACTGGAGCTGCCCTTGTAAGAAACGATTGGCAACGTCAAAATTACCGAAAAAAAATGTTTGGGCCATTTTTAGGGTATAAATGGACCTAGAATCTACAAAAAAATTAAAATTTGGATTACGCAGAATGAATTTTGTATAAGACGGCGGCTCCAAGGGGGGGACAGTAGGGGCAATTGCAATGTTGGGCTGTGTGCTGCAAAAAGTATAAATAAATTGATTTCTTTGCCAGTTTTTTTCAACAAATATGTCCCTTAAGGGATTAATATGAAGTTCCTTATCGCCTTAATCAGTGGCGGCGATTAGGGGTGGCGTAGGGGGGCAACTGTCCCCCCACTTTTAGAAGGATATATCGATAAATAATTGTAATGTTTGTTCGGTTTTAAACATTTCAGACTAGGAGTTATGTAAAAATTATTTGTACAAAGTTTTTGCCCCCCTACTTCTAATGTCCAATTGCCGCCACTGGCCTTAATGACAAATAAACACGACAGTTTGAATTCCCAATGTAAATTTTGAAAATTCGGTATAAAATTTTCCAACCAAATGCCACAGGTACCTAAATCATTATTCAGAATTTTTTTTATACTATTCAAGTTTATTTGTAGCAAATTTGACTAAACAGTTCAAAACAAATGCATGAGAATCATGAGATGTTGTTAATAATATTCGTATTTTGTCAATTCTCTGATCCGGTTAGTACAAAAAGTCTCTCGGAGATCAGGTTAGATCAGAACAGATGCCTGATGTTGGTCGAGGAGAATTAGGATAAATACAATAAATTTAACTTTCACTTGGTGCACAAATCATATGGTAACTATTAACATTAAACATACCATGGTTTAATTCCTTTCTTCAGTACACTTTCTAAACCAGCAACATTCTGCATGTCCGCTGTAGATTTTTTGGCGCACTTCGATAGAAATGTCATTTTTCATGCTAGTCTCCAGCTGAGATATTCGAAAAAAAAAAAAACAACCAACTTAGATGCGGATGCACTGTCGACCCGACATAGCCAACTTTCTAGTTATTTAAAATTATTGGCCCGGCAATGACGCTCAGACGCGTGGATGGTAACTGACAAACGCGAACGACTAGCGTTTTGGCGTGTTCCTTCTGCGATGCGCAGCCTGCTAGATCTTGTTGGTGGTATTGTTTCGCGTTTTTTTTTTCTAATGCAGGGGGAGCAGGAGCTGCAGAGATGGTAACTGGCACCGGTGGGTGACTCAGGGCCCACTGCCATTTATATTTATTACTTAGGTAGACAAAGGAGATGGTGAGGTTCGAAGAGAATAACGCAATTTTAGTACGAGGTGTTCCAAAAATTAAATAATAAATTCAACAAATTAAGCAGGGGTTAGACTTAAGGGGGTTCTATACCCTCCGCCATATTGGAAATGCTAATGCTAAAATTGGGGGCTTAATACTCAAGAAAAAATCGGTATCGGGAGGTGCTGCCCCCCGACGGTCTTCTTTTAAAGCAATTAAAAATTAAAATTTTACCAGATTTATATTTTGAAAGGTTTATCTTGTGTGCAGCGGCTCCCGGGACCTCTCGCATTGCGCTCGTGCTCTGTCGGAGTTTTACAGAATCCTGGCCAATCAGAAAAGCCGAAACCCAAATTCGAGTTTCGTTAACGCAAACGAGGAAGTTAATTGAAGACGACAGTTATTCTGATTGCATTTATTTACATTGGATTGTTGTGTTGACTTGAATATAAGCCATTCCAGGATGACGTAGGTGACAGGTCGGCCATATTTGCTGGGAGGCACACAACTTTATGACACAACGTTAGTTTCATATGTAAACATCAGAAAGATTTTTTAAAAGTTCTTTATTCAGAAGAACCAAATAGAAAATGCTACATTTTTGTAGTGTTATTAAATGCTCAATGCGTTCTGAAAGAGATAATGTATTATTTTTCCGGTTTCCTGCTGTTTTGACAAACGGAGGGGATCATTTAAATGCGTTGTCTAGTGAATGAAGAAATGCTTGGATTTTCTGAAAGTCAAGTGAATAATAGACGTGTTTGTTGTAGGCATTTTATAACAGGTATATTTTTGGCGATCTTTTATATGTATTTTTTTATTATTACTTGTGTAAATTTTCGGTAAACCTGCTCTGTTAAAACACTATAGTGACAAATTTGTGACAGAAAATGATTTTTTAAATTTAATTTTACCAGGTGATTGTTTTAGTCGACAGAGGTTTTTTAATTCAAGATTCTCTACAAATATTAGGTACGAATTTAAACATTTTCACAATTTGGCTAAAACACTATGAACAGCCCTGGCCTCATACTGCTTATAGGCTTGCAAACTTTTGTAAGCCTTAAGCTGTTGTCCCGAATAAAAACTGTGAGTTAGTATGCAACATTTATAGAAAAGAGGTTTCTATACAAGTTACTCATATTAGTTTCGTTCGCGCTCAAATTCAAATGATCAAATGTCAAACTGCAGATAAACAAACGAACATTACGCGTTTCGGGCAGTTCAAATTAATACAGCTAGATCGCACAAATCTAATTTCCATCTCCACGACTCAAAATGCTACGTCTAGATGTCGTCCTTATCCGAGAATTGGTAACTATGCAACCGCAAATACACAGATGTATTTCATGCTGCCTAACAATTTCTTTAGAGGGGGGTTCAGCGTAGACGTAAGGGGCGAGGATTTCGAGGTTATGTATGAAACGATAGAGTTGATGGGTATAGAACACTCTTAAAAAAAATATTAAATTACTTACACTTTTTCTGTTACTGCCACTCAACACAATTATGCTGAACTATGCTAAATTATTTCACAAACTTTTCAAGCGTTTTAAATAAAAATTCCTATGAACAACCAGACGACTGTTGATTTGTATAAAAAAAAATGGGTAATCGATTTAACTCTATGTACTTTTAAATAATACCGAGATATCGCAAGTTGTCGCAAGATAAAAATGCGCGTTTGATAATAATTTAACATTTCATATCTAATTACAGTTTGTTTTAGTTCTCAGATAACGAGAGGTTAAAAGCAAAAACAAAAATTCTTTGATGTATGCATGATTATTTTATTCCCTTCCAATGAAAAAATCCATTTTCGCAAAAAAAATGTCTGAAATTCGCAAAGTTTAAATGATTGCTACCAGAGCTCTCGAAAGGAAAGGCTATTTTCGAAAATACAGGGTGTTTCATAGTAGGTGATTCCAAATTACCTTGGTTACTTGGTCTAACGCCTTTAATAACCGAGATACGGGGTGTTTCATCCATTTTGGGGCAATATTTTGAGAAGACGTGACTTTAGAACCACCCTGTAGATTTATCTCATACAGGTATATTGTGTTAACAGCCCAATCCTGTAGTGTAAGAACTACAATTAAAATCCAGATCAGGATTAAGAAGAATTTGTAAAATTTGCCAATCCCCAAAACAACACCCTGTATATCAGATTTTTTTCAAATTGGGATGGATATTTGAGAAGAACGGAAAAAAATGAGTTAAAGTGAATTTTTTTTAAAGTGCACATCCCATTCTACTATTGTTTTTTTAACGTCAAATTACATAAAATCCATTATTTTCATTTTCAGAAGCAGTAACTTTCGAAATACCTGGTAGATTTCTTTCATATTTAGTGCAGGTAAAAGAAAAAGTGAAAATAAATAGGTCAGGACCAAAATTTCGTTAGGTTAGATGATTTTTTTAAGAGAATAAGTAAAACTAATTTGTTCATCACCCAAATTACGTTGAATTAGATGATTTTTTTAAGAGAAAAAGTGAAAATAAATAGGTCAGGACCACAATTTCGTTGAGTTAGATGATTTTTTTGTGCAGATCTTCCAAATTATTTAACGTTATTTTCCCCTCAAATTACACAAAACAAAAAAATACCCCTGGATATTTCCAAAAACACTTATTTTTAATCTACACCCATGATAAAGCATCAGCTGATCATACCGTGTCCTCGCAAAATTAAAAAATACTGGCAACTACCCAAAAAATTTTATGTAACAGTGCATTTAAGATTATGACCATCATCTAGTTAAACTTCAGTATTGGTTCATTCGTATTCAAAATACATCTACAAAATTATATATACATACTTTTAAATTCGACCCACTGAAAATATGTTTTTTAAATGTGTGTGTACCGCAAAAACCCTCATTTTAAAAAGGACTGTTACCATCAACAGCATGAATGATATTTTTGATATGAATAGAGTTTTATGTGTACTCATAATAGCAAAGTCTCTGCATAAAGCACTGCAGGACTTTTGATGCTATTTTTAGACTTTAGGAATTGTAAAAAGGTACGTAACATTTTTTTTTTAATTTAAGAAGACATTCTCATTTAATTAATTTTTAAAAAATTCGATTTTTTTATTGCCCCTTAAATATTTGGCAATTATTTCACGCTTCTCGAGATCTTTCTAATCGACGCACCCTGTATACTATTAGACAAAGTAACGTTAACAAATTTTATCGTTTATTTCAGATGTAAAATTCCAAAATGAACCGTATACTCACTGGTCGATGATTCTTTTACAAAAATAAAAAGAACGATATACAAAATAATAAAAATATTTATATTTCTCAACCAAATCTCATGAACTCATGGTGCCCTTTTAAAAAAAAATGTAATGTTAATGGTGGATCTCACAAATACAACTTAGAGGTCAAAAATAGCCCCTATTAGCATAAACGATATGGGTCTGAAGGAGCTAATTCCAGGATAAAACTTGTATTTCAAAATTTTGGAAATTATATTTTATTTCATAATGTCAATGTGAAAATTTCGATAATAAACCTTTACCAACGTATATTTGTTTTAATTAATCCCGCATAGCGTGTTACTAATAGGAATATAATCGATTATAATACACATACGCTTATAATACGATCACGCATAGAAATTTATATTCAATTCGAAATAGCTGAGCTGCGATGTGGCTATTTTTTAAAAGCAAATTTCGTCTCTATTTATGGGCAACAATTAAACATTTAAAAATATACGCGACAGAAAAAATACAAATCGTATTTATACTATATGTACAGAAGACTAGCCTGCATGACAGGTGACAGGTGCAATGAGAACGTGCCCAACGGCCGCCATGGGGGTAATCCTAAGCCTTACACCTCTCCACGTAGGGGCCCAAAGGCGGCATAAAATAGCTGAAGGGATTTTTTTGGTGTCACGCCCAAAAATGTTTTTAGGCTTTCAAAACCTTAAATTACTTAAAAATCTACAGAAAAAGTTCTTATATTAAATTATTTAATTAATATTATTAATGTTAACATGGAAAAAAATGTCTACAGAAAATGTACAATAAAAAGAAACATTCCTACATATTCTTCATGGCACAAGGAATCCAAAAATCACTAATAAAAATTCTAAAAAATAAGTAAATAAGTTCATATTTACAATAGCACTGACAACACTCCCAGCACCCCAATTTGCTCCACTGTCCCATAAGATTGTTGCTATATTACTCATTTGAGCAAGTTTTTATTGGTCAAACGTCATTTCTAAGACTGTTTTCTTACTATAATTGTAATTTTTTTGTAAAAGTAGCAAAAGTAATCAAAGTAAAAAATTACCGCAATATACAGTGTAAAATTAGCAAACAAACAAAAACAAATAACGTAAAAATCCATATGAAAAACAAATAATTATCGTTAAATAAAAAAAATAATAATAGATGAATAATTCACAGTTTTTGCCGATGAAATCCACTAATATATCTACCGAAGAAAGCCGCTGGTTCATTTTTGATCATTTACGAATTCGTATGGGTGCTTGCGCACCCATAGCACCCATGAAGTAGGCGCCTATGCCCCTCAATATAGTGGAGTATAGTATAGCGATAAGGACAACCGACAGAATATCCAGAGAAAGATCCACCAAACGCAAGTTTCGAGTCCTTCCTGGAAATCACCAAACCTGGGACATGCCCCAAGAAGAGATGACAAAGAAGTTTAGCATTGTGAAAGAATTCAACACACTGAGTAACAAAAGTGAATGGGACCAAGACCATCCCAAAACTGAAGAGAAGTGCCATTAAATGGTACACAGATGGTTCCAGAATAACAGAAGGAACAGGAATAAGAGTGTATGGGCCTGGAACCAAATATTCCTTTTATCAAAACAATCTCGTAAATGACAGAATTAAAAAGTAATCGCTATTTTTTAAAAAAAAAAATAAGTCGCATTGTAGTTTTTTATTTGTTAATACACCATGAAGATGACCTGGTATAGAACAATGACTTTTTGAATTTCCAACTGGACTGTATTGAAATTGAGATCGGATAGTTTCAAATGTGGTATATTATGGTTCTAACTGTACATTCGCATGTATAAAATAATTTCGTCAAAATGAAAACTTTAAGTTATAGCATCAGAAAATGAAAAATAGTCATTGTAAATTTTGAATATGCAATTCGATTTTTTTTTAAATTTGGTGTAGAAATATTAGTCAAAATTATGTCAAATGAAAGATGGGAAATTACTCAAAATTTCAATTTCTAAACGGGCCATATTGTACAGCCTTTTTGTCTATTTTTAATCGAATACTAGAAGGCTAGAAATCTAGAATTAGAATATAATTCCACAACCATCAGCTGCTTAAGAATTAAAAAATGTTTAGGTGATTATTTTATGAAAAATAAATATTTTGTTACAAAAAATAGGAGCATTGTTTGTTTTTTAAAATGATTTGATTTAGAATTACACGAACCAGATGTACTTTACAGCATTCCGTACATTCTACAATGACATCTTGCATATCAGAACCAAAAATAATCTAAAACTTGCCTAAAGTAAATAATCTAGCGTAAGAGTCCGTCAATCTAATAATAAACACCAGTCATTGAACCCATATTTCAGTCATTTTATTCGTTTTAATACAATTTAACAGAGTAGAAAATTTATACAAAACGAGGACGTTTAGATACTGTTGGGCCCTATCAAACTTAAATGCATCATTTATAAGACATCTTTTGTCCTCATTTTATTTTTACCACTTGGTAATAGTATTAAATTTAAAATTGTCAATAAATTTATATCAGCCCTAAACGAAGCATGAATGTCTAAAGTTATCCAAGGGCAAAGTGATTTTATACGTCCTATGCAGATATTCCCCTTGTAATTTCATGCTACATTCTATTTTTAAACATAAAATGTTTATAAGTCTTGCTTACGCGCAGTTATACTATTAAGGACATTTTAGTTAACTGCATTCAAAATAAAAAGAGGAAGTTGGTAATAAAAATGTATTGGGAGAAAATTTTTGCTGGTAGAAATGTTATAATTAAAAAAAATAATTTTTTGTTGCACTTACGCGTTTTTATTTAATGTCTGAAGCCACAAGATTCATAAATCACCCTGTATATTAATAAATATAAAGAGGTGCAGAGACTTTCAATGGTATTTCCTATATACCACACAAGTACGAGCTCAATTTATAGATATATTAATCATAAATATTATTTAACATATTACAGAGAAATTTTTTAATAAAAATTATAAAACTATTGTTTAAAACTAATTTTGTTTAACCCGAGGGATATGTTTACTCAATAGAATCTTCCTATTAAATTTTAAAATTATTTAAATAACTGACAACTACACTAGGAACGACGTAATAATAAATTTTCAAAATAATAAAGATGAGAAAACTACCAATTTCAACTCTTACAGAAGCACGATCGTTGTAAGGAACAACTACACTAGGAACGACGTAATAATAAATTTTAAAATAATTTAAATCGAGCAAGTAGAGACAGTTTTAATAATTTTTTAAATTTGTAACTTTCTCAAAATTGTCCAATACTCCCACTATTATTATGATATTGATGTTTTATTCATTAGGCGTGTATTTAGACCCTGTTAATTTTGAGTTGCAGTATATTTGCAATATATTTAGCACAATTTAAACCATTAAATGTGATAAGTTGTGCAGCTGGTTTATTTCTAAAAAAATATTACCTACTAAACGAGTGAAATATTTTGAATTTACTTACATGTCACTTTTATGTTTCGTTTTTCCAATAATTCCAAACTCTTGTCCGAATATTTCTTCTTCAATTTTCATTCAAGAAGGTCAGCAAATTTGCAAAAATCACATTCATATCGGAAAAGTCTCTAAAAGGTCAATGTACTTTCGCCTACATCGGAGGAAATGAGTGCATTTTTAATAATCATTGCACATATTTTACATTAAACCATTAAAGCTAAATGCACTGGTGCAATTTAAATTAAAACTATTCGTTATTGCGTTATAATCAATCACCGTTTTAATATCAACCCCTAAATTGTTCACAACCAGCTGTTTTTAATAGATTTACCATTCACGTCTTCTTTGGGTCACAAAGAAATGGGTGAGTTTCAACTTTGATTGCCGATCGATCGTAATTTTACCGACACCATCGCGTAAATTAAGACCGAAGTATCATGTTTGGAGAGATGTTAATTTGATCTTCTGTTATGAAAATAACTTATCTTCAAGTACATGTTTATATAAATAAACTCGACCGTATGTACAAACACGGCAAACACGGTTGTTAGCCGATCGTAGATCGGCCTTTATTTGACATGTCAAGCCGCCCTCTTACCGTCGTGCCAGAAGAGCGAACTAAAGAGGTGACGTCACAACACTACGGTAAATAAAGAGTTGGCCATGGATTTGTAGGGATGAAGACAGGACCGTATTGATCTCAGTTCTAGCCTTAAAATTCAGCATAATTTAAATTTTTCTTCCTCTTTTGGTTTTGTAATAACAAAATTTGCATAAAGTTGTTTTAAACGGTGAAGAATAGTGTCCTGTTGACATTTTTTTGTTCAATTTTATTAATATAAAAGTTTTTTGAAGTAATTATATCATTATCCAAGGGATATTAATGTATTTTTAATTCATTTATTAGTGCCTCGAACATCTCGGTCATTAGCATTATAAATTAATGAGTTAATTTAACCCTTTTAATATTAGATTGTATTATTTCATTAGCCACGTTGTTACTCTGTTATATTCAAACGTTTTTATTTCATTGTTGAAATAAACTACATATATGAATGATTTTATATAAAAATTAAAAAAATATTTGATATTCATTTTGAGACGCGAGATAAAATATCAAAGATGGTTTTTTTCACAATAATATACCAAGAAAATTATAAAATAAATCCATATTATTCTAACATTTATAAGTTCTAATTGCCATCAAATATTTAGGTAATATCGACATTTTCTGACGTGGATCTACTTTAATATAACTTTCCTGAATCGCTCACCCCATTGTTTCTTTCCGAGTTGAATACGCAACAAGAAACGTATTTTTTTTGCATTTCACTTAATTTTCTATAGTATACGAGGTGCATTAGTGACAATCGGATAACAATTTAAAAACATATTTTACGCCACCAAAAATCTGGAAGAGTTGTGATACAACAAAATAGAAAAGGTAATTTTTTATTGTTGAGATAAATGTATTTAAATATTTTGGCACAATATTTATTGTAACAAATGACGAACGTTTTAAAAAAACATATCATTCTGTAAATAAAATTTCGAAAACTTATTTTGAATTGTCCGAGCAATTAAATGATACTAAATATAATTAGTTGTAAGAAAAAGCTTTCAATTTTTTAATTAGGTCATTTATTAAACATTTAATTGGCTAAAATTGCTATTTATTTCAAATTTATTCCTAGGATAGCAGAGCATAAGATAAGAAAAGAGATTTCTAATTAGGGCATTTAATTAATCTTATTAAACATATAAATGGATAAAATTGCTAGTTATTCCATATTTATTCCTAAGATATCAGAGCATTAGATGAAAAAAAAGAAGATTTCTAATTAGGACATTTAATTAATTTTATTAAACATTTGATTGGCTAAAATTGCAACTTATCATATTTTTTCCTAAGATAGCAGAGCATAAGATGCAAACAAGAAGATTTCTATTTAGGGCATTTAATTGATTTTATTAAATATTTAATTGGCTAGAATAAAAGATAAAAACATAAGATTTCTAATTAGGAAATTTAATTAATTTTATTATACATTTAATTGACTAAAATTGCAATTTATTTCATATTTTTTCTAAGATAGCAGAACATAAGATAAAAAAAAATAATTCTAATTAGGGCATTTAATTAATTTTATTAAACATTTAATTGGCTAAAATTGCTATTTATTTCATTTTTTTAAGATAGCAGAGCATAAGATAAAAAAAGAGAGGATTTCTAATTAGGACATTTAATTAATTTTATTAAACATTTAATTGGCTAAAATTGCTATTTATTTCATATTTTTTTCTAAGATAGCAGAGCAATTTTGTATGGTTTTTTAAAATGGTAATTAATCATTTTTGTAGGATTGGAAACTGAAGTAATATAACTGAATAACTATTGCAAGGAGTATTAGAGATATACGATAAATCGTTTTTATCGATAACCTTTAGAAAACCACCAAAAAAATTTATTAAAACATGGTGAATAGTGACCAAGATGGTATACTGAACGTGGGATTTAGTGTTTGGCTGTTCGTTTGTATTTTTGTATGTTTTTGGTTATGGAACAATTATACTCAAGGTAGAAGAAAGTTCCAAAATAATCTTCACGTTATTGAAGAAGGATTAAGAAAGATGCAAGCTGATATTGATATGAGACAGAGAGAAAAAAGTATTGGATGTATGGAAGATGTCGAAGATATTAGTGAATTTTTGAAAAAGTTTTATGAAGAGGCAAATAAAAAAGAAGAGGTACGTTCAAAGTGTTTTTGTTTAAATTATGGTATCTAGCGTCATCTTCAAAATAAAATTATCCATTAAATCGTCTTCGTAGATGTCAAAAATGGCTTTAATCCATCTATCTCCTATCGCTGATGGATTTAAAAGACATGATATAGACCTACAAGTTATAATAATGTCTACAGATTATTTTTTAAATCTGTTTGTGTCAAAGAAATATTGAACAGTCCTTGTTTCAAAATATTGATTTTAAGCGCCGATCAAATTATCATCTTTTGTGTCAATCAACATGTTTCTATAGTTATGACACACAGGCGGGTATAATCACAAGTTTTGAGGGATAAAGTACGTAAATCGACTATCCCACATTATTTTCTCATACGATTAGAAATAGTGAAAATTCGGAATTTTACGACAGTCCTTTTATTGTTTGTTTAATGGAGTTGATAATAATCCTTCTTCCCTTTTTCTATAGCTTCACATTACACAACTATTCTAATTTTTAAAACTTTTAAGAGTAGAAATAGTTTCAGATAAGAAAGTCAGTCATCAGAAAGTAACACACGATTTTATTCAAGTTTAATTTAGAAATTTTATAACCTTCTTCATCCCCGCCTATGCTTGAATTCTATTGCACCTAAAAGAGGGCCAGAGTGTATCACCTTTTTTTAATTTCACGTATATTTTGTTAAAATGCGCACCCAGAAAGTTGGAGTAGACGTTTGGAAAATGGCATTTTCTTCCTGTGAATATTTGGCACTAGCTTTCGTAGCTTTTGTTTTATTAAAACTTGTTCATGCCTGTTTTTGGTTTCCGGGATATCTGCAGAACGCTGAAGGAACCCAAACTGCAGAAGTCAAAGTTGATGAAAAGGAGAGTGAAATGGTGAAAGAGGTGGATGACAAGAAAACTGTTTAAACAACATATTTTAAAAAAGAAAAAAGTATGTATTTAATTATAAAATTTAATCTTGTAATTTTTTATAAAGAATTATGTTATTAATTGTCGTTTTTTAAGAAATATTGTTAAGTAGTTAATGTATGTATTTAAAATAAAGTACACGTAATTTTTTAATGATTTAATTCAACGATAAATTCAATAATTTGACGTAAGAAAGATTTGCTGCAAGTATACAGGGTGGGATTTCGGAAACCGTTATAGATACAAAGTTGGTAAAGTGGGAAAAAAGATGCGTATTTTCAAGACAAATTGATTGGTTTTTCAAAATTAAAATACCAGGTCCGGTTTCTAAGATATTTGAGGAAAACCAAAATTTCCTTTTATTTAATTAACACCATAATTTTGAAAGATAGAAAAAAAAGTTATAAAGCTTTTTTATTGAAGGACAAATACAACTTAACATAGCGTATTCGATTTTTTAAGACAACGTTTCGTCTATGAAGGGCTACCCTCAACTATTTTTTTTAAATACGGACCTGTACGTTTTATTTCATTTTTGAAATCCCTATTTTTTTCTCTATACATCCATGTAGAACACTTAATATTTTTATTAGGTTTTGACAATGAACTGTACTTTAGGAATTTTGTTAAATACGGTCCTGTTCCATTTTCACTGAAAATAAAATTTATTTAAACTTCAACTATTTAATTATAACAGATAATTAGAAATTAGAATGTATTAAACAGTCATTGTGAATTATTACATCCAAAATAAGCTCAAAAGCTAAGTTGTTTAAAAAACATTCAGGATAAAACTGAACAGGACCGTACTTAGAAAAATTCCTAAACTGCAGTTCGTTGTAAGAACCTAATAAAAAAATTAAGTATGCTACATGGTTGGATAGAGGAAAAACAGAGATTTTAAAATGAAATAAAAATACAGATCCGTATTTAAAAAAAATAGTTGAGGGTGGCCCTTCAAAGACGAAACGTTGTTTTAAAAAAGTGGATACGCTATGTTAAGCGTTATTTGGCCTTCAATAAAAAAGCTTTATAAACTTTTTTCTATCTTAAAAAATAGGGTGTTAATTAAATAAATAAATAATTAAAAATAAACAAACACAAGTAAAATTAATTTGTTTAAAAAGTTTAAAATTGTAATAAGTAATAACATAAAGAAATTTTAAATAAAATACTTGTATCTACCTTGTACAATGACAGAATTACTGGAAATACTTGAGATCAATTATATTATTTAAAATACATCTATTTTGATTTGAGATCCTTATGCTAATTTTATAAGTTCGAAATCCCAATAGTGTTTAATTAAATTTGCGCCACCCTGTATATAAACATTCTGGTATAAAAATTACTTTTAATGAACAATATACCTACTGGCCTATTTAAAATGTACGTCATAATCCATGCCTCCCTAGCTAGGGGGTCACATCGGCTATTTTTTCGTTTTATTTTTTTCTCGGCACCTGGTAGATGAAAAATTCTAAAAAAATTCATGAAGACAGGGTTTTTGAAGATACTTCATCACAAATTTTTTCAGTCCCACAAACCCGAGTCAATTCAAAAATTTTGGATAATAATTTATCGTCAAATTTTAAAATTTAGTGCCGAAGATTTCAAAGGGGGTAAACCATGTAGTTGAAAATAGTTTTTCTGACTAAAGTCTTGGCAAAAGGACCTAAAATTTCATTAAAAACCTTTTCTAAAAGAAATTCGATTACTTCAATTTAATATTTTCGTTTTAGGTATATTTATAAAGCTTTGTGGAAAAAGAAATACAAACACTTGATTATTTAATTTTTATTTTTACCATATTATAATAAAATTTACATTTAAATGTCTATTTTCCATCAAATTTATCTAAGGGATAATGCTGTTTGTAATGTTTAATATGTTCTATCATTGAGGATTTTTGTCTCCTGAAAATAAAAAAAAATAAATACAGCTTACTATTCATGAGAATTTTATGAAATATTCTATTAACTAAATATCCATTTTTGAAAGCATGGTCAGAAACATCGTCTTACGAGTTTATAGAAAATACGGTAACAAAATTCGAGGTTTGGAAATAATATTAAAAACTTTAGGTACTAGTAATATTTAGCAAGTTTAAAAATATTGGCCAGAGCTAAGAAAAAGTTTGTAAAAAATTCAAAAACAAAAGCTGACATTGCAGTCGATTGCAGACTATTGCTTTGCCTTTTCGAATTTATTTTTGTTGTGTAATTGTGTAATTTTGTGCCCGAAAACTACATTGGGATGTACCACTGCTACTAGTCATTACCAGAAACACGATTAAACAGCAGGTAAGCGTTTTGAGACACGTTATCTTGGAATTTTCTTTTAATTGTTGAACCAACCCCTTTTAAGGTAATATAACATTCATTCTATTACATTTTTTTGGTTCAAAATACTAAACTTACGCTATATGTGCCGGTAAATATTTATATACGTCATCAAACATAACCTCCCACTTATGTTTGTGTTTTTCCTCGCCTGCTTTTATAGCTGTCATAACATCTTTTCTAGTTTTATCTTGCCATTCTTTTTCTTTACTGTCATCCCATAGACCTCTGTTGGTCAAATAACATTTTAGTCTATCGATTGGAGAGTCATTTTTAGTCCAGTGCTCCACTTCATCTGCTGCTCTATAAACCCTGTTATCATCTATAGTCGTCGTATGAAGTCCAACCCTTAAAAATGTCAAAATAAAACAAACAAATAAAAGTGTATATAATCAATTTGCTTCTATAGACACGTTTTTCTATTTTGTTTGTCAATAATTATTGAATTTTTATGTGTTTTCTGCTCTGATCTCACCTGTACGTCATAGCTTCTATTAAAACAGGTTTGTTTTCTTTTAAAGCGAATTCTTTGGCCATTTTAGTGGCATTGTAAACCGCCAAAATGTCGTTTCCATCCACTCTAATCGTATTTATACCATAACCTGGACCCCTAGCTGCAATTCCGTTACCTCTGTACTGTTCATGAATAGGGGTAGAACACGCATAACCATTATTTCTACAAATGAACAACACTGGACAGTCTAGGGTGGCTGCAAAGTTGAGACCCGCATGAGCATCACCTTCTGATGCTCCACCATCGCCAAAATAACAGAGTGCTATTCTGTTTTTGCCTTTTAAAGCGTAAGCAGATCCTACAAATTAGATTTAGAAATAATTACAATCCCCTGTAAACCCAAACTTTGTAGAAGACACCCTGCAGATGTACCTATTTCCGATTAATTGGATTTAAACGAGCTATGTTTGCTGTGGACTGTAGATCTCTTGTTGATGCGAGGTAGTTTAAAAAACACTCAACGCTTGACTAAACTTTGTATTAAATTTTAACAGAAAAATTACTAAATTTAACTAAGTACCACGGTCGATGTAAAAGACTGACTTAAAAAAGATCTGATGACGTAATCAATCATTCAATTGTTTTTTGATCAGTGATGCTAATTTCTATAATTTTGATGGTGAACACTGTACTTCTAATCGTCTGAAGACTTTTGCGTGTTTGCGGATATTGGACTTTACTGCTTCCGAGCATAAGATGCGAAATGTTGTGCTTGCGAGTGCGAATATATGTTTACATATTTAATAATAGGAGCTTAATAAAACCGTTTTTGATTGAAGACCTGACCTGACAAGGGACACTGTCAATTTCTAACATGGATCATTAAACGTTCCAAAAATATCTACTTACCTACAGCTTGTGGGATTTGAGTACTTATAGGACTAGATATGGTTATAAAATTTAAATTTTTGCTTCCATAGTGAACGGGCAGCAGTTTTCCATCACAAGGATCATCTATATTTCCAAAACATTGATCTATAAATTGTTGAATAGTGAATCCCCTCCACACAAGGACGCCTACTTCCCTATATTGTCCGTAAACTACGTCGCTGAGGTCTAAAGCAGCAGCGATGCCAACTTGAGTGGCCTCTTCACCATGATTTGTTAGGTAGAAAGTAATTTTTCCTAAAAGTTTCTTTTGATATAAATAAGAGAAGACATAAACACCTACCTTGTCTTTGTGCTTCATATAAAACTGTATCCATTACATCGAGCGATGTCATATCGTTGTACATTTTGACCAACGTTTCGTCAGATAAATTCGGATCTTCTTCAGACTCGATAACTTTTCCTTGACGATCCATGACCCTGTAACAAGGGATCGGTGCATAAGAATGGTTTCCTGTGAACTGTAATTTTTCTGTCCATGTTGTTTTAGCGCCTGGAAATAAGGGGACATCACTCGAAAAACGTTTCTAAAAAAAATTATTTTTGTTTATACTAAAAGTTAATATTGCTAACCTCATACCATTCAGAATTCGTAGGTATAATAACCTACATTTTATCGACATACTAATTCGTTTATTTTTATTTTATAAATGAATAACACAGGTCAACATTTTATCTAGGCTTGTACACGGACATCGGAGATGGTATCCTAGGGTTTTCAGGTCAGGTTCAAGGTCATTTGAAGGTCAAATCCAGGAATAACCTCAAAAAAATTTGAAAAAATTCATACATATGTTTTTTTGTTCGCTGAATTCGAATCCGTTGTTTGTTTATCCCTTGCTAGAATCCCAGAGGTCACTGAAGGTTATTTCAAGGTCATCTTGAGGGTATTTTAGATAAAACAGTCAAGGGCATGTTGAAAAATCTGAAAAAATTCAGACGTTCGTTTTCGAGGACCCTGAATCTGAATCTGAGGTCAATCAACCTTATTTCAAGATCATTTGAAGGTCAAACGGTTAAAGAACCCTTCAAAAATCTGAATCTCTTCTGTGGCTCAAATTGTCGAATTGACCACGACTAACTAACCATATGTATGCATTTTTTCAGATATTTTTGAGGTTATTCCTGGATTTGACCTTCAAATGATCTTGAACCTGACCTGATGGAGCCTAACCGACGCGCTCATCGTAATCAGCGATCTCTAAAACCCTAGGATACCATCTCAGATGCCTGTGTACAAGCTTAGATAAAATACTGACCTGTGTAATTTAAGCTAAATTTACTTACCTCAAAAAAACCAAATAAATTCTTGACATTTTTGTAACTGGCTATTCCAAGCATTAAAATAGGTCTGTTAAGAACCATTTTTCCACATTCACGCTAGCAAAGTTTCCACTTTATTGTACTGGCGACTTGATGTTTACACAGCGAAAGGTTAATTTGTTAATTTACTCTATTAGAATATACGCATTATGAGAATTAAAATTTGGTTTACAGGGTGTTTCAAATTTATCATTTGGATTTCAGAAACGGTAAGAGATAAAGGGATATTTTCCATTTGGCTAAGTTTCCCATTGTTCCCCTGGTAAAATGCCGTAAACATATTTTATAAATTTATCTTTGACTTTTTGTAATCGGTCGATATAACAGTTATAATAGGGTTTTCAAATAGAAGAACCAAAGCTTAAAACACTATTGACATATGCAGACAATGTAGATTTCTAACAGATTGTAGATTTCTAACAGACTCTACCTCTTTGAAGTCGTGACAAACGCCCATTAGGAATCCTAGTGCTTTACTAGCTTCTTTTGTTGGTCAAAAAAGAGTTTGGAATCGATATAAATACCGAGGTCTTTGACCACCGAAACTTTTGTTAAAAGTTCATTATTGAGGAAATATTCGTTTTCGATAGTGTCTTTATTCCTTGAGAATGTTATACATTGACATTTTTTTGCGTTCAGATAAAGATGGTTTTGCTGGCAATACAGTGTTAGACAATTTAAATCTTCTTGGATCAGGAGTTTATCGGAAGAATTAGATATTTTTCGAAAAAATTTCATGTCGTCAGCAAACTCCAAGAAGAAACAAGAGGAGATATCGTTAATGTATATGTTAAACAGAAGGGGGCCCAGGTGTGACCCTTGAGGAACTCCTGAGGTTATTCTAGAAATAGGAGAACATATTCTTTCATTGTAGTTTTCTCTCTTGTTTAAGATGGCTTCGTTAGAATTTTAATCTGACGTTTCTTCCGTAGAGGTCCATCATCAACTTTCTTAAATCAAATTCGGGACTGAATCTTTTTTACAGATTTTTTCGTTAAAGCATATTTTGAGTATAGGATAGTGGAAGCTTTATTTTTGCTGATTAAAAATTGTTTAAAGCTTTTTTATTACAAAAAAATAAAATAAATTTGACAAATTATATCCATTTCCAGACCGAATAATAATAAAAATCGCACAAATAATATATAGTGTTATGATTATTAAATTATAAGATTTCAATAAACTTTTTAATTTTAGGTTTACCTATTTATTTCCAATTTTAATTTTAAATTTTTGCCACTCTATTTCAATAATATTTCAATACGCATGACCTAGATATTTTCCACATTATTGTATTTAAATTTCCACATCGTCAAACAAATTTTTGGCTTTTACATTTCATTTTAGTTGTCAGTTAATGAAATATTTAAGCAACAAAAATCCATTATCATTATTTACGTTTATTTATTTTTTGAAAAATAAAAACGGCGTTTTGGGTTGTTTAAGGATAAAAATAAATTATTGATACTTAAACCTTATTTTATCACATCTAAGTTCCTGGAAAGCCAGTAAAGTGTGTCACAAGGGCAGAAAATGAGCTTTTCTTTTTCTAAAAAAAAGTACTGTTTTAAGAAAAACTAATGAACTAATGAGCCTTTGTTGGCGCTTCTTATGGATCGATAATATACAGGGTGTTCCATTTGAAATAAGGAAGATTCTGCAAATTGTCATTGACAACGTGTGGAAAGCTGTTTTTCATACCCTGTATATCACAGGTCGATTTCAGATACATTGTTTGAGAGAGTCACCAATGTAGAATATTTGACCAAAAATAAAATTTAATCTGATTTGGCATAACTTCATAATTGAATATTGGAAAAAAAAACTTGGTATGCTAAAAAAAGTGAAAAAATACAGGTTGCAATTTAAAAAAACAAAGTAGGGACCTGTCCAGAAAAAATTGAACAACCTGTGTGACTGAAATTATTATGGAAAATTGTATTCCTATCTCTTTCCTAAATCAGAACGTGTTTAATTTTCAACAATAAAATTAAACATAATCTCAATCCGACAACATCGCACCAAATACGTTCAAACATTCGACATGATATAGATCACGTAGGCCCACTTTCAAACAATCCGACAACACCGCGAGACACACAGAAGTCTTAACGGATGTTTTATTATTATGCGAGGTTTGTCACGTCCACAAAAATCTCATAACTTCGCAACCAAATTAATTCTTGTTTTCTCCAGCGTGAGAGAAAGAGACAGACATAAAAAATCCACCCATTTAAACAAAATCGATTCGCCCACGCGATAACAATTAGCTTCTAGAATACTCGGACGGGTGGGGAAAAAAGTCGAAAAGTCCAGACTTCACGAACTTTTAAATTACTGTTGCACATCCACTCATAGACAAAACATCTAAAACGCGCATTATAAATATTTTCTGAATGATGTGATTACTTTAATTTTTTACTAATATGGTTTAGTGATTGTTAACACATACTTTTACTGATAATTTGTGCGTTGTTCGTTCATTACTTACTAATATGGGTTAGTAAAGGACCCAAGTACTTTTATTGTTAATTTGTGAGTTATTTCTTCAACATTTTAATAAACCGTTAAATACAAGGTGTTTGTTTTTGTTATTGGAGTTGGGAAGACATAAAAACCAAATTACAGTCCACTTAGAAGCTTCGATATAGTTTAAAAAGGCAATGATTAATACATCGGTTGACCTGGTAAACTGATACACCATAGGGATAGTTCCAGAACCCTCAACAGAACGTATTATTATTTTACAGTTTTGTTCTCTTGATTTCAGACTTTGATATACACTGACGTTTAATGAAAATGTACGCGAAACGTCAAAGTCAAAGGCGTGGAGATAGTGAAAAACTACTAAATCGTTTTCTTTATGATTTTTGCGGCCCAAGGCCAGAAAATATTACTTTCGGTCTAATTTTTAATGTTGATATCTTAAAGTTAGCTCGTCATAAAGTTCCTTAGCAACTAGAAGTATCTGTTTTGATACATTTAAAAACTTAAAAAGCCGGTAAACGTCAAATTCATTCCAAAAAAATTGTTTGAAATTTACGTTAAATTCTAAAATTGCAGCCACCGTCTTTTTTTACGAAAATACATCGGCAATTGTGAATTTGAAAAAACAAGAAATTCAGAAATATTTATTAGTTCAAATCCCTCGGAATATTTTTTCTGACTGCAGTCTTAACAACAGGCATTGAAATTCGTTAGCTTCAATTTAATATTTGCATTTTTATTTTTATAAAGCTTTGTGGAAAAGAAATACAAACACTTGATTATTTAATCTTTTTTTATATACAATATTTCATATTTTTACCATGTTATAATCAAATTCACATTTATATGTTCATTTTCCATCGAATTTATCTACAGGATAATGCTGTTTGTAATTTTTGATATGTTCTATCATTGAAGATTTTTGCTTCCTGAAAATATATTCTATAAAATAGATGCTATACGAAAATTCCAGGGCAAACTAATTTTAATTGCATCAGACAGCCGTATTTCTGCAAACGTATTTGAAATTATGGCGAAGGCGGTACTAAAACCTACGGTTGTATGATGAAATTAAATTAGTCAACCACGAATTTTTCATGTCATCAAAAAATAAATAAATACAATGAGAATTTTATGAAATATTTTTAACTAAGATCTTAATTTTGAGGTTTGGAAATAATGTTAAAAACTTTAGGTACTAGTAATACTTAACAAGTTTAAAAATATTGTTCAGAGTAAAGAGAACGTTTGTAAAAAAGCCTACACATAACACGAGGCTAATGACCATTGGAGTTGATGAAAATATGTAGTCTAGAAGATTAAACTTACGCTATATGTGCCGGTAAATATTTATATACATCATCAAACATAACCTCCCACTTATGTTTGTGTTTTTCTTCTCCTGCTTTAAAAGCTGTCATAACATCTTTTCTAGCTTTATCTAACCATTCTTTTTCTTTACTCTCATCCCATAGACCTCTGTTGGTCAAATAAAATTTTAGTTTATCGGTTGGAGAGTTATTTTTAGTCCAGTGCTCCACTTCATCAGCTGCTCTATAAGCCGTGCTATCATCCGAAGTCGTATGATGACCAACCCTAAAAATTTGATTTGTATAATGTCCCTTATCCATGGTTTTTTTATGGGATAGTGATCTATAGTTCCGAGGTACTTGTACAGATATACATTTGTTTCAATGTGTTACAAAAGGTTTCCATAAAATTGAAATGAATAGATTTTCAAGTAATAAAACGCCTAGGAATAATAAGTTGAACTGGAGAGAACACAGCCAAAAAAAGAAAACAGATTCATTTGAAAACCAAAGAGATGAACTGGCTAATAGGGCGTAAGTAAATTATCAATAGACAACAAGCTACTTATATATAAGGCTATTATAAAACAGATCTGGTCATATGGAGTGGAACTCTGGGGCTGCGCAAGTAAATCCCATCTGGACAGTATACAAAGAGCTCAGTCTAAAACTCTACGAGTATGTTAGTATGTTAGAGAAGTTATCCAAGAAAGATGTACTAAAACACCGTCAGAAGTTAGAACCTCATCAAAATCCGCTCATTGACTCACTGCTACAGCCTATCCCTTATCGAAGACTAAAGAGATCTTGGTCATTACATGCACCCTAGATATCTTATACAAATTAGCAAATTAACTGATAGATTGTAAATCTGATTGTTAATTAAATAAAGACAAAAAAAAAGGAATGTAAAAAATTGTTGTACAAATCTCCTTTTACCAGAAATAATACTGTGCTCAATTTAAACTGTTCCTGCTGTTAATAATTATCGAATATTCATGTGAGAATCTTAACTCAAGTGTTGTCTGATCTGCTAACGATACTATAGATTAATTAATCTCACCTGTACGTCATAGCTTCTATTAAAACTGGCTTGCTTTCTTTCAAAGCGTATTCTTTGGCCATTTTAGTGGCATTGTAAACTGCCAACACGTCGTTTCCATCTACTCTAATCGTATTTATACCATAACCTGGTCCTCTAGCTGCAATTCCATCTCCTCTGTACTGCTCATCGACAGGGGTAGAGATTGCATAACCATTATTTCTACAAACCAGTAACACTGGACAGTCTAGGGTGGCTGCAAAGTTGAAAGCTGCGTGAGCATCACCTTCTGATGCTCCACCGTCGCCGAAATAACAGATTACGATTCTGTTTTTTCCTCTTAAAGCGTAAGCAGATCCTGAAAATTAGATTTAGAAATAAATATTGTTTATTTAGACATATTTCAATTTCACTTTCTAAGGAATGAGTGATTTCCATGAAGGTTACAGTAGAATGGGAATTAATGTGAATAGAAAATAAATGGAAGACTACGAAAATTGTTTGGAATGGGAATAATTTGAGAGGACCTTTCAAACAAATAACCTAGGTACCGTATCTAGCATAGCATATATAATCTAAGACTTACCTACAGCTTGAGGGATTTGAGTACTTAGAGGACTAGATATGGTTATAAAATTTAAATTTTTGCTTCCATAGTGAACGGGCATCTGTTTTCCTTCACCAGGATCATCTATATTGCCATAACATTGATCAATGAATTGTTGAAGGGTAAATCCCCTCCACATAAGAACGCCTACTTCCCTATATTGCCCGTAAACTACGTCACTGAGGTCTAAAGCAGCAGCGCTACCCACTTGAGTGGCCTCCTCACCGTGATTTGTGAGGTAGAAAGAAATTCTTCCTAAAAAGTAAATTTTTACATTGATAAATAAAAGTAAGTAAGTGAAGACAATACGCACCTACCTTGTCTTTGTGCTTCATATAAAACTTTATCCATTATACCGAGCGATGTCATGTCTTTGTACATTTTGACCAACGTTTCGTCAGATAAATTCGGATCTTCTTCAGTATCGATAACTTTTCCTTGACTATCCATGACTCTGTAAACGGGGATCGGTGTGTAGGAATGTTTCCCGGTGAATTGTAATTTTTCTGTCCATGTCGTTTTAGCTCCTGGAAATAAGGGGGCATGGCTGGATAGCTGTTTCTAAAACAAAATATTTTTTTTACTTTCTTCTTTATGGAGGACACATCTTAACGGTATAAGCTCTTATTTGTTTGTCTTCATCTGTTTTCAGAATTTATCTGACATACAGTGCATGTGGCATCAATAAAAAGCGAGGTAAAGCTCTCCATAACTTTAATATATAGGGTGTCCTATTAAAAAGCTTAATTTATATGACTATGAGAATCGCTAATTGTACTAGCATGTTTTAAACACCCTGTATACTGAAAGTACATTTTTCTAACCGCATACCGTTTAGAATTCTTAGGAATGATAACCTACATTTTATTGACATGATTCGAAAAACACAAAAATGTTAATTTGTTTATTTTTAATTTAATTCACTTACCTCAAAAACACTAAATAAATTCTTGACATTCTTGCAACTGGCTATTCCAAGCATTAAAATATTTCTGTTAAGAACCATTTTTCCACATTCACGTTAGGAAAGTTTTCACTTTATTGCCACTATGTTTAGATAAGATTTCAATACGCATGACCTTGATATTTTCCACATTATTGAAATTACTACATTTTCCAAATCGTCTTATCAAGAATTTATTTTAAACAAACTATGGCTCTTTATATATGAATTGTCAGCTAATCCAGTCTTTGTTTACATTTTTTTTAGATAAAAACAGCATTTAAATTTGTTTTAACGATAAAAATTATTTTTATGGTACCTTTTTAAATCTTATTTTATCATATCTAAGTTCATAGAAGGTCAATAAAGTGAACAACGAATATTAACATCAGTTAATAATTTTTTATTTGATACTATAAACCATTTTTCTTTAGAAACACTTTTGTTTTTTTTCATTTGAACTATTTTATTGAAAAATATTTAGGTAGGAACAACATTTTATCAATTAAAATAAAAATTAAAACAAAAAGTTAATAAGTACATCAATTCTTTATTTTCCATCGCACATTTGTATGGGGTAATGTTCTTTAAACTTCTTTACATGTTCCTGCATCACCAATTTTTGTTTCCTGAAATAAAAAAATAAATATTACAAAAAAAATCTTCGCTGATATTTTCGTTAGAAGAAAACGTATTTTGAATGAGCCTCCATCTATCATTTACCCTAATTTTTCCGATCAGAGTTAATGGCGAAGCTTCAGACACTTTACCCGTAGTTTGGAGTTCCACAAGGCAGCGTTCTCAGCCCCCAATATTTTTTATACTTTATACGACAGACAAAACAGTAACCGGGAAATTTGCTGATATATAATTTTATCCAGACACCACCTAAAGCTTTTAGAAATCTAATTAGTGTCCAGACTCATCATCAGTGCCTTATCTTAGAATACATTTAGATCTAAAGCGCAGCTGGAGGCTGTAAAAAATCCATATGAACCCATGGCACAGAGCTTTAGGGATGTGGCGGCAATTCAAGCATTGTCCATAAATTACTTGGCATAGATTTTAAATAAAGGTTCCTCGTCTAGCAATTTGAGAAACTTGCAGCTCCGATTTCTTGGCTATCAGCTTAGCTTTTGATTAAATAAATAGTCAATACTTACTCTAAGTGAGAGGGCATATATTTATATACTCCTTCAAATAAATTTTCCCAATTTGGCTTATGTTTTTTTTCGCCAGCTTTGAAGGCTTTCATAACATCTTTTTTGGCTATATCTAACCATTCTTTTTCTTTATCATCGTCCCAAATACCTTTGTTCGTCATATAAAATCTTAATTTATCTACAGGGTAGTCATTTTCGCTCCAGTGTTGTATTTCTTGACTGGATCTGTACGCTGTACTATCATCTGAAGTCGAATGATCACCAACTCTGGAACAATAAATAGCTTGAAAAACATTTTAAAGTCTAGCTTTGAAAACTACCTGTAAGTCATAGCTTCTATTAAAACTGGCTTGCTTTCTTTTAGGGCATACTCTTTAGCCATTTTAGTAGCTTTATAAACTGCTAAAACATCATTTCCATCTACTCTGATCGTATTTATACCATATCCAGGACCTCTGGCTGCAATTCCATCTCCCCTGTACTGCTCATTAACAGGCGTGGAAATTGCGTAACCATTATTTCTGCAGAACATTAGAACTGGGCAATCTAAAGTAGCAGCAAAATTTAGAGCTGCATGGGCATCACCTTCTGAAGCTGCGCCGTCTCCAAAATAACACATTACGACCCTATTTTTTCGTTTCAACGCATATGCGGATCCTGTAATACAATCCCTATGGCCTTAAAAGCATTTGGATATTTATTTTTATATACTCACCTACAGCTTGAGGCAATTGGGTGCCCAATGGACTAGATATGGTAATAAAGTTTAGTTTATTACTTCCGTAGTGCACTGGCATGGATTTTCCTATTTCATTATCGTCTTTATTGCCATAACACTGATCTATCAACTCTTGGAGAGTGAATCCTCGCCAAATTAGTACTCCAGTTTCTCGATATTGACTGTAGACAACGTCTTGTAGATCGAGAGCTGCGGCGCTGCCTACGTGCGAGGCTTCTTCACCAGTGTTGGTCATGTAGAAGGAAATTCTTCCTAAAATTTATTGTAAACAATGGAAACAGTTGCTTTCATTCAACATTTAAATATTTTTTACCTTGTCTTTGCGCTTCATATAAAATTTTATCCAGAATACCAAGGATTGTCATGTCCTTATACATTTTGACCAACGTTTCGGCAGGTAAATTCGGATCTTCTTCAGGAAGTATTACATTTCCTTGGCGATCCAATACCCTGTATACCGGAATTGGAGTATACGAATGTTTTCCTGTGAATTCGAGATTTTCTGTCCATGTCGTTCGAGCGCCAGGAAAAAGAGGTGTTTTAGAAGAAAAATTCTATGAAAAATAAAATAATTTGTCAAAGAATGTCATGCAAAATGTTGGTAAAACATTTTTTATTGAAAATGTGGGACACATTTATTTACACTTTTCATTTATCAACATTTTTATCTAAAAGTTTATTGTTTAAATAATAAATGTAATGTTTACTTACCTTAATTAAATAATTTGATTTACTAGAATGTTTTGAGATTATTCCCTTCAAAATATGAACACTTTTATTCGACATTTTATCACTCGGTTCTTTATTTTTAGTCTAATATCTAATAGATAGTTATTTGTTTTCTGTAATATTAAATTGTAACCTTTGACGCAAACAATCAAACAATCCAAAACAAGATTTAAATCTTTTATTTCTTAAAATGACTGTAACAACATTCTATTAGCAAATAAGCAGGTTATAATGATGTATTTTTAGGTATGAAATTAACAAAAGCATGAATATTAATGAGGATTTATTGTCTTAAAATATGAATTTTCTAATTAAGAACGGAGGTATATAACCAGAACTCGTTTAAGCCTAGTTCACACTTGCCGAGTAATCGGCTTTGGCTTGCATGTGTTTGTCGAACTAATATTATCGCAGAGCATTCATTACCTTAGTAGACCAGTGCAGATAATTTTTGAAACAAAATAAAATAATAGTAGGATGAAGCTCATTGGAAAAGGAAGAGAATATGACAAAAATGATAGGAAAAATAATTTACAGGCGCTCTGGGGTCGGGAAGTGGAAGGGGGGAGTTTTTAAGGGTAGAAAATTGTTTATCTCGATTTCCGGCAAAACTACCAGTCCTATGGAAAAAAGTTAAATGGCAAAGTTGTAGGTAATAAAAAGATCTTTTGTATTTACACTTTTTTCACATAACCTCAAAATTTATGTGAAAAATTCAAATAACCAAGTTTTTGGTTTTTTATTTTTATCTTTTACAAAAAAAATTTTTTTTTTTTTTGGTGTAAACTTACCTTTTTATGTCCCAAACACTCTGTAATTTTTTTGTTTTAAAATATTTATTTTTTTAACTTTATTATGACTTAATATCGAAAAAGCAGTCTAATTTTCAATCGAAAATTCTCACGTCAAAATATCTGCTTTTTTAAAAAACTCGGTGGGCTTTTTGTTCGTTGAAATCTCTACTTTTTGATGGTGTAAAAAAAATATGGTAAATGTTCTCAAAAAATGCAAATAAGAAACGAAGAAAACTCCGATTTTTTTTTTTAAATCATCATGTACAATTTTGAGCTATTTATTTAAATTTATAGGCACGCTCAGATCAAGGGGAAATATCGTATGATGTTATGACGTGTTAATGAAACCCCTTAAAGATAGGATGCGAACTGCGGTATGGATATTTTCGACAAAAAAAAACGAATTTAGGATTTGGATTAATTTTCGTCACCTTTTCCTTATCTTTTCCACATATTTGTCCATTGTGTAGGTTAGTTTGTTATATAATTAGTGTTTAAGTAGACAACCCTCAAAGAGTATAAAAATTTGACCTCCAACATTTACAATATATCTATCTAGGCCAAGTCTTTTGCTACCATACTAACTCCAATTGATACTACAGCCTAAAAAGTTGGTAGATTTTAAATTTATTTCATAAATGCAAAGTAAAAATGCTGTTTAGGTGAAACATTCACAAATATTTGAAGCCAGCCCTGCGTGATCCGTCTTGAATGCGTAATAAAACGTCTGCTTCGTCCCTTACCGCTGTCCTAGAGGAGAAACTATGAAGGATACAGAGCGTGGCCTTAAAATGTATAAAATTCTAAGAAAAATGTCCCGTCACAGTACCAGATTTACATTAAAATGCGTTTGAGAACTACCAATGAAAGCATTAGAAAAAGTAACACCCAAAAATTGTAAAAAACGTATTCAACATGTCAAAAAAGAAGAACAGAAAATGTGGGAACTGAATAACTTCATAAAATAAAACAATTTCAATTCTAAAAAATATATAATTAAAAGACAAACAAAATTAAATGAACAATTTAATAATACACCCAAAAGAGGTTAAAGCTAATACAAACACTGTTTTTTTTTTAAATTGAAACATGATATATAAAATAAAATACTGGATTAATTATTTGGTCATTTTCTCTATTAGCAATTTGAATTCCTGCAAGGGTTTCTCGTTGGCTTCTACATATCCTGGTGCAGTGGCCTTGACTTTGTTATACCATCTTACGACGTTTTTGTGGCCAGTAATATCAATTCCTGATATTTCAATAGTTGAAATGCTTGATACCAAGGACAAATCAGCAAGAGTAAGAGTGTTTCCAGTAGCGTAATCGTTGCTTCCTATGAAACCGTCCAAAAATTTCAAAGCAGTTTGGATTTTTTCGAGTTTTACTGGGTCGGCAGGCGCTTTGGCGAAAACTTGGGGATACTGGAATACGAAAAAAAACTATTTCAAATTTTGAAGTCTCATTAAAATACCTGCCAAAAGTAGGCCACACCTCAAAATTTTCTCGACTATGTATTTTAATATACTTTACATTTGTCCCGAATATTTTAACAGATAAAAATACTCACAAAGTATTCAGCGTAGCTTTGATAAACGGTTCCCATGTCGAAATATAATCTCTGATCCACGACAGCCCTCTTTTTGGGATCCTTGGGGTAGAGTGAGTCATCTTTTCCATATTGGTTAACCAAATAGGTTATAATTGCGCGGCTTTCCCACAAAGTAAAACCATTATCGTCGATGGTTGGGACAGTGTGCTGTGGATTAAGCTGTAACAATAAACAAACTTGAGTTAACTTTAATTTTTCTAGAAATGATTGTTGAAAAAAAAAGATTTCAGTGAATTCACTAAACGTTAAAACTTACAAACATTTCCTGCAAGTTTATTTCCGACTTAAACTTATTTTGTAAGCGTGTAGAAAATTTGTAATAATCTTACAACTTTTAGTTTATAATCGAGATTTTTTAGCAAGCTTTTCTATAAAATTCAAATTTTTTAACTTGAAGTATTCTTATTTCTGTGAAATTTCAAAATCAAATCAGCAGAAAATTGTACTCGTAAGTTTAATGGATGTTTATAAATATAACATTGTCAATCAAGTGCAATTTCGAAAGTTTGCAGTTAATTTGTGATTGAAAGTACTTAACTAAGTTTTATAGTGAAAGTTTCAATAAGTTTTAAATTGTTTGTTAACAGTAAGTTCATTTTATTAAGTTGCCATAAAGTTCAGCGTTTTTAAGTTTACTTTTTTAAGTTGTGAGTGAGGCAGATTCAAACTTACTGAAAGCTATTAATAAGTATATATTGGTAAGCTTGCAAACAATTTGCAAGCTTTTCTGATAAAATTCAAATTTTTAAACTTGAAGTATTCTTATTTCTGTGAAATTTCAAAATCAAATCAGCAGAAAATTGTACTCGTAAGTTTAATGGATGTTTATAAATATAACATTGTCAATCAAGTGCAATTTCGAAAGTTTGCAGTTAATTTGTGATTGAAAGTACTTAACTAAGTTGTATAGTGAAAGTTTCAATAAGTTTTAAATTGTTTGTTAACAGTAAGTTCATTTTTTTAAGTTGCCATAAAGTTAAGCGTTTTTAAGTTTACTTTTTTAAGTTCTGAGTGAGGCAGATTCAAACTTGCTGAAAGCTATTATTAAGTATATATTGGTAAGCTTGCAAACAATTTGCAGTAAGTGTATTTTGTTTAGTGGGTACTACTACAAAACTAAAAGCAATATTAAAAATGTATTGACGTATTTTGAGCATGCCCTGAACAAGGGACATACGGTATAACGTATATCCATTACTTTTTGAGGTTTATCTAGCTTTCTCACGCATTACTGATTACAGTTTAGAATATAGTGTCTTCCGCTTACATAACACGATGTGGATCAATAGTATACAATGTTTTTCTTTAAAATAGTTAGTAACCAGAGTGTAACGACCTTTTCTATGCGTGGCTTTTGGGTACCTTCAGCAGCGTACCAGAAACTTTTTCTCTATGTACAGTGTAATTTTACATGTTCCCCATCTAAATGCAAAGTATTATTCATTGTTAAATTGATAAAAAAGGTTATCAATAAGTTATCTAACAATTTCTGAAGTGTTATCTACAATTGTGCATAATTTTTTGCTACTTATAGTCCAATAAACGAAGGTACCAACCCAAAAATGTGTTTTGTTGCGCCTATTTTCGCCGATATTTCCGAAAATATGACACTTAGAGACGAAAAATTGATACTTCTCGAAATAACCGGCTCCAAAACGCACCCCCATTTTTAGCTCCTGCCCTGCATTTACAGAGCACGCTCTAAAGGAGTGACACTCCCAAGCGGATTACAAATTTTTCAATAAATCACGTAAGAATTAATATTTTTTCATGATTCAAAGTTCAGATGAAAGAAGGAATCTGTAGCTATAATATCATGTTACTTTTTCCTTTTATCCATTTCTCTGGATTATTGAAAAATCGGGCCAAAGTTTGTTTTTGCTCGATATTTTGATCCTCCTATAAATTTATTCATATTTGTTTTATCAAGCCTAATTTCACCGAATCCTTTTGGATAATGGGGCTTTGCAAGGTGTTAAATAGATTCAGAAAGATTCAATAAATTATTTTTTTATTAATTTTATTAATAGATAATCAAGGACCATATCGGTATTCATCGCACATCATTAGAAAGCTTAGCTTGTCCCCTTGTCGATGGCATTTTTCTCTTTTTTTTTTAATTTTTTGGCTTTTTTTGGAACACACTGTATAGCTATAGAAATATTTATTATCTATACAGGAAGTTATACATAAATTTTAAAAATCATAATTGCATTTTTTTTAACAGACAGAATTAAATTTTTTATACGAAGTTAAATTTTTTTCGACGAAATGTTTTGATCAATGCCACGACAAAAAAATACGATCTCATGCATTTGAATGAATCACCGTTGTTGTTAACAGTTAATTGTTTTTCTAGTAGGTACAACTAATTCATTACAAATAATGACATTGATATAAATTACATAGTTGGTTAACTACCTTTGCATGACCACGCAAAATTACTTTGAGGTATCTCTATGGGTATAAAAATTGTTTTATTCATGAAGATTCCTTGGAACTCCAATTAATTCAAGGTCAAAACTTTATATTTCATATTTCGAATTTATTATTATTATAGTTCTACTTACTTTAATATATTCAGGTGTCAAGTGCTCCCCGTTCATTAAATTTGTCAGTTTAAGATTCAGTTTGATATCCAGTGCTTTAGCAGTCAGCAACACGCTCCTGCAGGGAGCGCTGCCAGGAACGTAGTAAAAATCAATTGGAGCCATTTTAACTGGAATAGAAAAAAATATTTATAGTGAAGATAAATAAAAATGACTCTGTATAAAGTATAGACTAGATTTTTACGTAAATGTAAAATATTAAATTTTTTAAAAGTTCTCTTATTGTGTATATAAAATGAAAAAATATAATCTCTGTAAACCTGAAATTTTTAAGTCACAAAATCGACATTTTTCTTAAAGGTTTTTTATAAGGATCTTATTGAAAGAAGACGTGAAAGTTGTTATTTGGAATGTTAAGCGTTACTAAGTTTTTTATGTGGGTTGAAATAAAGGAGCTGCAAAAACGATCTACATTAATACAGTGACCTCTACCTACCTTTAAAATATCTCCGTTTACCAACGGGACACCCTGTATAATTTCATATTAAATTATTTAAAAATAATAATTAATATAGTCAAACTCTAATAATGGTTAAATCTAAGCAGGTGTATATACTTAAAGTTGTAATCAGCGGTAAATATTTTCGTACGAGTGATGTTTCCATAATAATATTAATTTTTTTATCTTTAATTCTAGTAATAGTGAAACATCAAAACATCTCGTGGTTTTTGAAGTTTCATATATTTGAAGTAAACAACATATTATATTCTAAAATTTCAATATTACCCAAATTTCCAACAAATAATTGTTAAACCAAAAAATTTTCTGATAGTCCCAAATTCCTGCAGTAATAGTCTGGTTCACAAGTGCCCTCGAAACCTGATCGCCACCACCGAAAATTATGATTTTGGGCTCATTCGATTCGGAATGGCATCTAGAACGATCTATCAAAGTTCCAAAAGGGGCTGAAAAAAAATGCAAAAGTTATAAACAATTAAGTAAAATAAAAAATAAGGGTTTGGTTTTTTTGAAATATTTCAAAAACTATTTCAGATAATCGAAATTTGAAAAAAGATCCTTAAAGAGCAGGAAATTTCCTAAAAAAAAGTCCTGCCTCCCGGAACTGTACCAACAACCCTTATAATTTTAATTAAGCGGCGAAAATAACGGTAAAAACGCGTAGTTCGGCTGCAGCGTGCATCGTCCCAATCTGAGACGTGAACTAAAAAAATTATTTTAACTGATTAAATATTAATATTAAGGAATAAAAAAATTTGGGTACTAAGTAGACATATCAATAAACAATAATCCGTCAACAAAAAATTTTTATCACAATTTTTTTATTAGTTATGCTTTTGTTAATTAGTTAATTTTCACCATTTTAATGTTAACATAAAAACGCTGATTATTTCAAAACAAGAAATTTAGAATTTTTTTTGATTTTTTTGGGCTAATCTTAAAAGAGTTTAGAAGAGATATCCGTAGGAAAAATTCAAAAATTTTGATTTTTCGTTTTTTTATTAACAATCAAAGGCATGAGTGCAAAAGTACAATATTTTTAAAAGTTAAATAAAAAATAATACAAAATTTTTTCAATAAAAAAATATATAGGTTGTTTTTATAATATTTTTTAGTATTTAAAAAAAATATTGCGTAAAATTGCATTTGTTTATAACAAATTGTTTTTTTAATAAACAAATGAAAAGTTAATAAAAAAATTATTTTTTTCATAATACGAAAGGATATAATAAATAATGATTTAAAAAAAAAATGGTTCCTTAATATTAATATTTAGTAACAAAAAAAATTGTTAATTAACAAATGCGATTTTTGTTAATAAAAAAATTTTTTTAAGGAACGATTTTTTTTTAAATCATTATTTTCATCAAGGATGAAATTCCAAAGAAAAAGTTTTCAAAAATATTATAAACAATGCATTTGTTTATAACAATTATTTAAATAATGCTAGTTAAAAATAAAAAAAAATTATTGTTATATGGCTTTTATCGATAAGAAAACAAAATATTAACAATGATTGGAAAAAAAAATTTCCTAATGGCTTTATTTACATAAATAATTTTTTAATGCCTTTGATTGTTAATAAAAAAACGAAAAATCAAAATTTTTGAATTTTTCCAACGGGGATCTCTTCTAAACTCTTTTAAGATTAGCACAAAAAAATCAAAAAAATTCTAGATTTCTTGTTTTTATGTTAACATTAAAATGGTGAAAATTAACTAATTAACAAAAGCATAACTAATAAAAAAATTGTGATAAAAATTTTTTGTTGACGGATTATTATTTATTGATATGTCTACTTAGTACCCAAATTTTTTTATTCCTTAATATTAATATTTAATCAGTTAAAATAATTTTTTTAGTTCACGTGTCAGATTGGGGCAATGCACGCGGCACCCGAACTACGCGTTTTTACCGTTATTTTCGCCGCTTAATTAAAATTATAAGGGTTGTTGGTACAGTTCCGGGAGGCAAGACTTTTTTTTAGGAAATTTCCTGCTCTTTAAGGATCTTTTTTCAAATTTCAATTATCTCAAATAGTTTTTGAAATATTTCAAAAAAACCAAACCCTTATTTTTTATTTTACTTAATTGTTTATAACTTTTGCATTTTTTTTTCAGCCCCTATCGGAATTTTGATAGAACGTTCTAGATGCCATTCCGAATCGAATGAGCCCAAAATCATAATTTTCGGTGGTGGCGATCAGGTTTCGAGGGAAATGGCACTTGTGAACCAGACTATAAATCGAATATCATTTCTTCTTATTTTAGACCGAGGCATTCATAAATTATTAAATTATTTTACTTTTAATAAATTTTTATTGATAAATAAGAAATAATTTTTTAATTTTTACATTACTCAAGTGATTTAAAAATAATTTTAGTTGCATATTTCCATTAAATTTTTTTTTAAACACATTTACATTTATTTGCTTATCAGTAGTTTGTATATTCTTATCAGTCAAAAAAGTCGTTCATTGAGATTATAGCGCAGAAATATGAATACTTGCCATTATTCTAAGAAAAGAGCTGTTAAGAAAAACTAGTCATAGGGAATATTTGATGAAATTTGTAGAGTTTTTGTTGGCGCTTCTTATGGATCGATAATATACAGGGTGGTCCATTTGAAATAAGGAAGATTCTGCAAATTTTTATTGACAATGTGTGGCAAGCTGTTTTTCTAACCCTGTATATCACAGATCGATTTCAGATACATCGTTTGAGAGAGTCACCAATGTAGAATATTTGACCAAAAATAAATTTTAATTGGATTTGGTATAACTTCACAATTTCAAATATTCTGAGTGATGAATAGTGAAAAAAAACTTGAAAACCGTCAATATTTTTTTTGAAATAAACATACATAAAGTATCTTTCATTTTTCATGTAGAAACCGAAAAAGTAATAAAAAATACAGGTTGCCATTTAAAAAAACAAAGTTGGGACCCGCCCAGGAAAAATTAAACATCCTGTGTGACTGAATTTTTTTTTATTTTCTCAAGCTCGATCAATAAGGTATAGAAAATTATATTCCTATCTGTTTCTTAAATAGAGATGTGGAACAAATACCACGCCACTTTTGCAGGACACCGTATATCTTTTAAATGGAAAGGGAGACGCCCGTTAAACATTTGTATTTTATTATTTTTATTAGGTAATAAATTTATCAAAATTTGTCTTTTTAAAATGAAGAACTGGGTATAAAGATATCGATTATTAAACCAAAAAATATTTAAGAAAATCTTACCAATTTAAAAAAGTAGTATTAATACACAACGTTCCACCTCACAATATGAAAGTATACAAAGTATATTTCACTGCAACATTCACATAATTTTAACTTGTACACTTGCCGGCCGGTTTTAGAAATCAAGTATTATCAACACTGTTGTCAGATCAACACAAATCCAAAGTCTAAATACTTTTATATATACGGGTTGACCCTAAAATTGTGGAAAATATTTCTGAAGCTTGATGTGTAAATAATATGTATAATAATAAAACAAAAATCACTTATAAAGCGCCAATTAGAAACATTTTACTATTCATTGAAAATACGATTTTTTATCTATACATCAGGAATGTCTAATGCAATGGATGAGATATTCCAGAAAAGAATATTGTGAGCTACAGATTTTCATTCACTCCAGTCAGAGATTTAGCCTGCTGATTTATTTCTTAAATATTGGTTTCATTATACTTCAGCATGGTTGGGAATTGTACCTCTAACAGTCATGTAGAATATACAGGTATTTGATATTTTTGAGTATATTATTTTACATATGTATTACAATTCATTTTTTTACAGAGCTTTACCATTTAAAATGCTTTCAACTGAAAATTTAGACTCATACATATTCCAAGATTGTTACCTACACTTTATTTGCTTTTGCGGGTGGACCATGTAGCACAGGAAGAACCACCAGGTGTGTTAGAAAATATTCCTAAAGAGTTGCCAGATGAGGTTGAGGAGAGTGGTCAACAAGATGCAGCTCAATCAATCCAGAGCAACACGAAGAAGGATGTTAATGTTGGCGAAGATAATCATTGGATCACAATGGAATGGGACCGAGCAGCTGAGGAAATCACCTGAGAACGTCTTTTAGGCTTAGATGGTTCTTTGATGATTTTAGAACATGTATTTTGGGTTATTTCTCTAAATACCCTCTTTATCTTGATATTTGCCTATGTTCCATATCATATATGTGCCTTTTAACTCTATCTATTTTCAATATGAGAGATGCGGCTGCTGCTAGCCACTTTGAAGGACTTTTAACTACTCTGGTGGGTTACTGGTGCTGTAGGAATTCGGTTTGTTATACTGTACAGAATGGGTGCTTGGATAGGTTTCAACAAATCCAAGAGAATTCTCGTTGTAGTCAAAGTATCAATGCTTAGTGTCGTGGAGATTGGTGGCTGGATATTTGTTCTCTAGCTATGTTTGATGCTACATTAGGAGATAGAGAAAATACTTCCAGATCAGCACCAGGAACTTTCATTTTCATACATTGGCTGATAGGAATGGTTTATGTATATAAGATACTTTATCTTAATTTTATAAAAATTTTCCCAAAACTAGAAAAGTATAGTCTGTCCACGTAATAAGTTAGAAAGAAAGGAACACACTGTCAAAGATCAAAGGTACTGCTGAGACCGAAGCGCTCGGCTTTCCTTTGAAGAAAGGGGGTTTATGGGGATTTATGACTGTATTTCTCTTTAAGGTCACCGGCGCTATGGAGTCACACTCAAATAGGGCGGCATCTCCTTTCTTGTTGTATTAAAATTTGAATAGACTATACCTCTTTTGGATTTGATAAAAAAATGTATTGGTTGCATATGTAAAAAGTTATTTTTAGTCTGTTATAGGGTATATATTATCATCTGATTTATTTTAAATACCAGACTAACTATTTATTTCACAATGGATGTTCTAGCTAGAGGAATCAAAACCGTAAAAACAACTAAACGTGGCAACTCTGTGTGAGCTATTTATTTACTTCAGTGGGAGCGTTTTTCAAGGCCTACAACAATTCATTTATTTGATTATTAAATCCGACATTTGATGTTAGAAGTAGAAGTCAAGGAATGGCTCCAAGAGAGGGCTTCAAGGTGGGGCAGTAGGGACAATTGCCCCACCCAAAAAAAGTCCAGAAATGAGGATATTTCTCAACAAACCCAAAATATTAAACTTTTATATACAGGGTGTTTCCAAATGACACTTACAACGTCTGGCTGTAGATACCTCTTGTAAAATTGGACAAAATGATATAAGGAATGAGGGGTCCAACTCGATTACTTTTCGAAATACAGGGCGTTAAAGTTAAAAAAAAAATGTTTTTATTTAAAAACTTTAAAACGGATTAATATATTCATTTGAAATTTAGCAGGTCGTTTTTAAATGTAAAAATACATATTTTAGTAAAAAATCCTGTTTCATATCTAGATCCAGTGGCGTGCAGTTAGAAGAGTATATCCCCTTTTCCCAACCATTCTCTACGCCCATGGTATTTGAAGCTATTTTTATTTTTTTTTGAATTGCTTAACAGTTTTCAAGTAAAAAACGAATAACCTTTACATACCGAAAATCTTGTGGTTTTTAAGATATTTAATGTTTTTATGAATTCTGTAAGATCTTTTATTAATGAAATAACCAACAATATTTTTCTTGGATTTCTTTAATAATTTTTTATAACCACTAGACTTTTGTATAGTGTCTAGTATCTAGTGGTTATTAAAAAATAAGACAAAAATTATTAAAGAAATATAAGAAAAATATTGTTGGTTATTTCATTAATAAAAGATCTTACAGAATTCATAAAAACATTAAATATCTTAAAAACCACAAGATTTTCGGTATGTAAAGGTTATTCGTTTTTTACTTGAAAACTGTTAAGCAATAAAAAAAATAAAAATAGCTTCAAATACCATGGGCGTAGAGAATGGTTGGGAAAAGGGGATATACTCTTCTAACTGCACGCCACTGGATCTAGATATGAAACATGATTTTTTACTAAAATATGTATTTTTACATTTAACAACGACCTGCTAAATTTCAAATTAATATATTATTCCGTTTTAAAGTTTTTAAATAAAAACATTTATTTTTTTTTTAACTTTAACGCCCTGTATTTCGAAAAGTAATCGACTTATATCATTTTGTCCAATTTTACGAGATGTATCTACAGCCAGACGTTGTAAGTGTCATTTGGAAACACCCTGTATATAACCCTAACAGCCGACGACGATGCCCCCCCCCAATCTCTGGGATGGAGCTGCCCTTGTAAGAAACGATTGGGCCATTATTGAGACAAAAAGTTAGTTTTTTAGAGTATAAATGGACCTAGAATCTACAAAAAAGTTCAAAAAAATTAAAATTTGGTTTACGCTGAATGTATTTTGTATAAGAAACGATTGGCAATGTCAAAATTACCGAAAAAAAAATGTTTGGGCCATTTTTGAGACAAAAAGTTAGTTTTTTAGGGTATAAATGGACCTAGAATCTAAGAAAAAGTTCAAAAAAATTAAAATTTGGTTTACGCAGAATGAATTTTGTATAAGAAACGATTGGCAATGTCAAAATTACCGAAAAAAAATGTTTGGGCCATTTTTGAGACAAAAAGTTAGTTTTTTAGGGTATAAATGGACCTAGAATCTACAAAAAAAGTTCAAAAAAATTAAAATCTCTGGGCTGGAGCCGCCCTTGGGCTAAATTGCACATAAATCTTACATAAATGAGCTTGTTGCAACAAAATGCAACAAGCTCATTTATGTAAGTTTATCAGTAAAGTCGAAATTTAGATTTCTGGTATAAAATTACTCTAAACAAACTTATGCGGTTTTAAAATCTGAACGCCCTTACGTGATTTCGTGTGTCTGATTTTCTCATAAAATTTTCATTCTGACCTTTTCGTTGGCTTTACTCGTAACGAACTAGAAAAATAGATAATTTCTTAACCCTAAATTCTACATTACATGCGGCAGCTATACAAATGTAGAAATTAATATTTAGAGATAATTATTGTGTTATAGGTTTTTGTGAAAATATGAGAACATTGTTCCGGATTATTCAGTCGAGAAATAATGTTTTTGAAAGTGATTGTTTCCGTTGTCTTTTCACTGTATGGTTTTGTAAAAAGCGAAACTTTTCCTTCATTATTGACTACTAACGCATCTATAGGTAAATATTACATATTCTTTATGAATTTCTTTAATGAACTTACTTTTACGTTTATATCCCGTGTTTATTTAAAAAGATCATTCCTGAATATTTAAAAAATAGCGTAGGATACCGAGTGATACCTCAGTTGAAAGGTCTTTCAAAGTTCTGTTTTAATGTGTGGGTATTTAACGTGTAACTTATGAATTGTCAATCTGATCACGTTTAATTTTATTTAATACCCGAAATATCTATTTTATTTTTTAGCTATCGTTATTGACAGAGAATTTCTTAATGACGAATATGAAGAAGTTAAAAATCAAGTAGATGAATATCTCGTATATGCAAAGAGAGAGATTCTCAAGCATGGCGGGGTGAACGTTCACCCTTATTCCTGGACATCCATTAACGTCAGGAAAGGTAGATTAAATTATCTTACCACTAAAAACATAATTTTTTATTTTACGTTTATAATAGTTATTTGTTTAACTAGATTTCCTCACTTTTAGACTTGATGGCAATTTTTAGTATAACAAATTGTTATGAAACTTGGAAACTGTACAAACTGACACAGGGAGAAGATTTAATCCACATGGCCATTTCAGGTAAAAAAATAATTTAATTTTAAAGTTTATAGTGTTGAGAGTTGATGTTATTCTCAAAGGAAAAAAAAATCCTTTCGTGGAACCATGGGCGGATCCAGCCGATTGTCAAGGGGAGGGGGCTGTCTTCCACATCAGTAGGAGTTGAGGGTCGGGAGGCTATGGAATATATTAAGCCCCCACAGCCCTCCCCCTGGATCCGCCTATGCGTGGAACCTGAAGTTCTGGAGTTAGCCTGCTCGATGAGTAAATAAGTGAACTGTATATTTTTTTTTGTATTTTAAAACTTTTCCATCTAATGGAAACTATAACAGAATGACAATTTGTTTATTATTTTTATTTTTATATTATTCTATTCTTATATCAACACGAAAAAATATAAGATTATTTAGAAATATCTGTAACATACAGTTTTACTTAGTCGTAATCTTTTCCATGTTTTCTTTTAATTGATAATCAGTTTGTGTTAATAATAATAAAAATATTTCGCCTTATTCAGATTCAGATTGTCCAAGATTGCCTTCAGATACAGCAATAACTATCCCTATGGTACCTAGAGGACAAGAACTTCCTCAATTACTTTTAGACTTGCGAGGTGCCGGTATCTACAATTGGAAAACTTTGGTAATAATATACGATACCACAGTCGGTAAGAAACGTCATACAATTTAAAAAATTTACCTCTAATGTAATCAACTAATATATTTTTAGATAGGGACATGATCACCAGGGTCATAAAATCTGTCACGCAGCACAGATCCGGCGATGTAAAAGCAACTGGAATTTCTTTAATGCAACTTCAACCTAACGTATCAAGATCAGATCTCCAAGCGGTGATGTCTACAATCAATCCAAAAGTATTGGGCAATAATTATCTCGTAATTGCTAGGTACGCTTTAGGTGAGTGTTATATAAAATCTTCTTCAATTTTTTTTGAGGGCATACGCCAAACAAACTGTAGTCGTCTCATCCCAGCAAACAATGAATGTCTGGCCGACTTCTGGCCCAATGCTGGCCATGCAAAGCTACATCGGCAAAATGATGCCCCAGTCGTTATATTATTCCTTCTAGTTGGACATCTTCTGCAAATGGAATTTGCTTGACATGGCTAGCGAAGATTATAATTAACTTTTTCATTAAATCCTCCTTCTATGTCTCTATTGCAATTTTTTTCTAGAGCAGAGATTGCCTCGTTTGTCATACTAGAGTAATGAAGTGTTAAGAGGGGCCTTGCCACTGACGACCTCGTTTTCAGTTGGCAATACTGAATATGCATAAAAATTTGACGATTTTTTGGAGAGTTAATCTCGAGAACGGAATTTTTGTTTGTGGAAATATTTATACCCGTTATAGCTTATACCTTGGAATAGGACATCTCCTTTTTTGAGTCAATTTTAAGGATTAATAAAAAAGATATCAGCCATTTAGTGGAGGTGTGTTTTTGACAGTTTTGACAATTTGTGATCACCAATTTTAACGTGAAAAGGAGATGTCCTATAGTCTATTTTTATGTATGAGAGAGTATTAAAATAATAAAGCGTTCGTAATCCATAGGCGTACCACTTCTTTTAGTAGACAGTTAAAATATTTTGTGAAGTTATACCTCGACTATTTTCGTATGAAATAACCTTTGTATAAATATAATAAATATATCGGGTGTACACTTATATTTTCACCTAATTAACCTGCTTATAACTTCTAAGCAGCTGAAGGTAAAAAAGTGCAATTTTTTCTAAAATATTTTATTTTTCCACAAGGTATGTTAAGAACATTGTGTCAAACGGGTTATGTAGGTATAAGGGTTTAAACTTTGACTTTTAAACAACGTTACGTTCATAAATAATAATTTTAATATAAAAACTACTTCTTACCTACAAATCCAAATCAGAATCGAAATCAGAAGATGAACTGTCGCAACCAATATTTACAATGAGTGGCTCGATTATTTCATCAGTAATATTGTCCAACTTCCACATTTTCTCTTCTTCTTTAATCGTATGATTTACTGCCTTTTCCCAGTTTTCAGGCTTCACATTATTTACAGCCTCCAAAAACAACTGTTTAACATCACTCATTTTAAAAGAATTATTTTTTCTTGAAACTTCTCCCTTTATCTGTGCCCATATCAGTTCAATCGGGTTTACTTCGCAATGATATGGTGGTGATCTAACCACCGTCATCAAAATTTCATATTTTTTTAATTTCTCTTTATGAAGGGAACACAAATGATACAGTTCTCTTCTCACAGAACCGGGATGGAACTTAATATTCTTTGAATTTAGCCAATTCTGTAAATCTTTTTTTAACCACTTGGTTGTGGGCATTTTTTCTGTAAGTCTCGAGTGATAACTTGCATTATCCATTACTATTACAGTTCTGAGGAAGAAGATCTATCATTTTTTTCGAACCACTCTTTAAAGACATCAGCATTCATGTCCTCATGGTAGTCACCGGTACGAGTAGATTCAAAAGTCAATATACCACCTTTAACAAAACCGTTTGAACTACCGATGTGTACTATTATCAGTCTGCGCCCCTTTCCTGATGGTGGATTTAAACCAGTAAATATATTTCTTCTTTGGTTTCTCATTTCTTTTATAGTCCTTAGGTAATTTCTTCTCCATATTACAATATCGCTTCTTTCTATTAAAATAGACTTTCTGGAATGCTTTTTCCATAGAAAACCTATTTCTTTTAAAAGTTTCCATAGTGTGCTTCGACTCATTTCAGAGTAATCCTTATCATCTCGAACCGTGGCAAGAACTTTGTCTACTGTCGGAAATTCTTTTCTAAAGAAGAACGCATGCACTTTCCTTCGAAGTCTTTCTTTCAAATGATTTTCTATTTGAAATTTTGGTTTTCCTGGAGCTTTACGTGCTGTTTGAAACTCGCCACATTTCTCTTCTTTAACAACTCTGTAAATCGTAGATCCCAACACCAAGCGTACTACTAACTAATTCCACTGTGTCATCAACACTTTTACATAAATGTTTGTCTGTAAATGATTTAAAACAATTAAATATTAATGTTTTTTCATTAACTGTTAAAGGACCGATTTTTCGTCGTTTACGCGGTACTTCCAAATTTTCCATGATCACACTAGAATTCACAATAGACTGCACACTGCACCTTGCATGTTGCAACTAAACGACATTTAGTAAGCTGTCAAGAATACACAACTGGACCTCCTTACTAAATGGAAAACCTACAATCGCATTTTCGGTGAAATTTGTTGGTAAGGGATTTATCTACTTATAATTCGATTACTGTAAGAAATTCTTGGAATTAAAATAAAACAAAATTGGCAAATAGGTACTTATTGAAAATAATCTTAAGATACGGCTATGTTATCTTTAATACACAGGGCTTTTGGCCTGTCCAAACCTTTTTCTATTGTTCTGTACAGCTTATGGTTATAAAAGACCAATAAAATACCCAAAACTTGTATTAGCTCAGGTACATTTATGACAATTTTAGGAAATATTTAGATTATTCCGTAAAAATATTTAAAATGACCGTACTAAGTTTTGCATTAGAAATGCTGTTTTATTACTCTCTCATACATAAAAATAGACCATAAATGAAGGATACAGAATTAATTTCCGAGAATACCAATTCTCAAAATTTTATAATTTTTGAGATTAACTCTCCAGAAAAAAAAAATTTATGTAAGTTGCCTATATCCCAGTAAGATTTTCTCTTTCCATAGTTCAGGCGTTTTCCGCCTGACACTATGAGGCAGTGGCACCTGAAAGGATCTTCAAATGCCGACTTGTAGTAATCCTTTGAAAATAACGATAATTTACACAAGGACGATTTTAATTTTTTTATTCATTATAAAAGAAGCATGAATTTTGATAATTTTTTAGCTAGCATTATCATGGAATTTGCGAAAGCTTTAAATCTTGCAAGTACCATTAATCAGTGGATGTATATAGTTTCGGATACTAATAGTAATTTTAAGGATTTGGGTATTTATGAAAATCTGTTGAAAGAAGGAGACAATATCGCTTTTCTATATAATGCAACCCTCAATTCTAAAGAATGCGTGGTAAGTTAAATCCCCATAACTTAATATAAAACAAGTGGTTTTAAAAGCATTTATGTTTAGGGCGGAAGAAAATGTCACATTGAAGAGCTGTTGAAAGCATTTTCAAGAGCACTAGAACAAGCCATTCAAGATGAGTTTGAAACCGCCAATCAAGTTTCTGAAGAAGAATGGGAAGCCATTAGACCGTCTAAATCGGAAAGACGGGATTATTTTTTAAAAAACATGAAAGTAAATCTTTATTTTTTAATTGCAAAACTAACTCTCTGCCATAATTATTTTTTTTATCAAAAGCTTTATTGAAATATTTACTATTTAAGTAATCAAAATGTGGGAACTCATTTTTAAGCAATAACAACTGTGGTGACAACAATTAATCATATGTAACAGCTTGCAAATTATCTATACGCCTGCCCATTTCGATTTCGCTTGACACGAGCGACGCTCTAACGCAATTTTAGATAAACAAACATAACTGTTAACTTACGAGCTGCGCCGCATGATGTCGCTTTGAAAAATCGCGCGCGTTTTAAAGATATTAATCTTCACTTATACTTTAATATTACTATTTTAGAATTATCTGTTTAAAACTGGAGTATGTGACAACTGTTCAACTTGGGAAATGAAATCTGGAGAAACTTGGGGTGTGGAATATGATACGTCAGAACAAAAAGCTGAACCAAAAATTGTTCCAGTTGGATCATGGCGTCCTAGCGATGGAGCAGAAATGACAGACGAATTATTTTTGCACATTGCGCATGGATTTAGGGGTAAAATGTTGCCGATGATTACTTTTCATGTAAGCATATTATCGATTGTGGTATGTATCGATATGAATGTGCTGCCATCTATGAATGGAGGTTAGAAGAGAGTTTGAACACTTTACAAAGCAACGATTCCCTGTATTGGGTGTTGCATATCATACAATTTGCATTGAGTGTTGCAAACTTTTTTTATTTGACCGATTATAGCCAAGATGTCACTCTCTTCTTTGTATCCCTTTGCTAACCATGAAAAAAATACATTTTAAACTTTTTAGCGTGTTAATAATGATATGAGCTGCTTGCCTATTGTTTATAAAAGACCCTAATTGATTTTTTTAAATATTTTTAGAATCCGCCATGGCAAATAGTTAAGGTTAACGCATCAGGTGAAGTTACCGAGTTTGGAGGTTTAATTTACGATGTAGTAAATGAATTATCGAAAAATTTAAATTTTACTTTTCGACTGGAGGTTGCAAATAAAACAACTTATAGTTTAGGTAAACTCTACAGTTGATTTTAAAATAATATTTATTATTAGATGACTCTAGAGTCGACTGGTGAGTAGTAACTTCCAGAAGTGTAGCTGTTTTTCGAAAAATATGGTTTTTCTATATAAATTATTTAATGTTTTAATACAGGGACCTCAAGTAACAACACTTCATATGACGTAGACAGTGATCTTACCAACGAAGTTCCCAAGGTACTTTTGGATCTGATAAAAAATAAAACTGTTGCTATGGGAGCATGCGCAGTCACGGTTACAGAAGAATTAGAAAGAATTGTAAATTTTACTAGACCTATAACTGTTTTGAGTTACACTTTTTTGGTGGCTAGACCTAAAGAACTTAGCAGAGCATTGTTGTTTATATCTCCTTTTACTATGGACGTAAGTATTTTACACACCCACTAGACGATTAGCGAATTATTATTTTTTATTTATCTAGACTTGGTTATGTCTGGCTGCAGCCATTGTCGGTATGGGGCCTTTGTTATATTTTATACATCGAAACAGCCCTGTATACCAATACAAAGGCTATCCCATGAAAGGGGGTTTAGCTTCTATCCAGAATTGTATTTGGTACATGTATGGAGCTCTACTTCAACAAGGTAAATTAATTTTATAAATTTGTTTTGTAAGAATTAAAAAATATGCATGTTGGTAAAATAAATATACAGTATGTGAGTTTTTTTTACATATTTTTCTACATATTAATTCAATTTGAAAACATTTAAATTTTATAAATTTCAATACTGAACATTTATCTGTTAAAAAGATGATAACCTTAATATTTGCTGACAATTTCGCAATTTAAAAACATAACAAATGCATAACAATTATTTATTTTACAAATAGGAAAATCCATACAAATAATGAGTTGCAAAAATATAGAAATAAACAGTTTAGGCATCAATATTTATTATTTCGTTCAATGTATAGTGAAAAAAGTTGTAAGTTATTGGTTATATACATTAGAAGATGAAAGTAACGTCATTGGACACAAGACAAAACAATAAGTAGACAGGCTGTGAATAACAGCCTGAAAAGGAAAGCTATAGATGATTTTTTTGCCATCGAAATTTTTGAAATAATGCCAAATGATGAACGCGAAATTTTCTCCAAGCTTGCATGACAAACAGCATGTGTACAGCAAATGCATGCGGGTCATTCCACTCCCAATTTCACTGAAATTTTTATACGGCACATCTCGATGTTTTTAACTTTATTTAACATTTTAAACAATATGCAAATTCAGACATATATACAAATTAAGACAGTGAATACATCTAAAATTAACAAACTCAAAGGGTATACGAAAAAATGAAAGATTTTATTAATGATATACTGACCTATAGGATTAAGTTGGCGGTTTTTCAGTAACTGATTATAGCAGGTAACTTTTCCCAACTGAATGGTCTTCAATTTATTAATATATTGCTCAAATCTTCAATATACCATCAATAATATTGTACAATATCTTAGTATTTTGTCGATTAAAAAAAACATTTGACCTTTTAGGAGGTATGCACCTTCCTTACGCTGACAGTGCAAGAATACTAGTAGGTGGTTGGTGGCTAGTGGTGCTAGTGATGTCTACAACATACTGTGGCAATTTAGTAGCATTTTTAACATTTCCAAAAATCGATATACCAATAACGACCTTAGATGATCTAATTGCTCACAAGGACACCGTCAGCTGGAGTTTTAGGGAGGGCAGTTTTTTGGAGAAAGAATTAACAGTAAATTACTTTTTATATTTCGCAAATATGATACGATCTGTCGGTTTGGTCTGTCACCTTTTATATGTTTTGGTAGCGTCAGATTATTTTCTCAATCATTAGGAATTCAGACTGCATCTTTAACCGGGTTTTCCCTATTCTTTAGATTTGTATAATTTTTAATTTTCCAAGATTTATTCTGCTTTTGTTTGTTTTACTTTCTCCCAACTTTCTAATCTGCATTTGTTGCTTCTTTCCCTCTTAGAGTTTTGGCTGTCTCTCATTGGATTTTTTTTCATTTAGTACATTTTATATATTTTAAATGTTGTTTTGGCAGATCTCGAATGAACCGCGCTTCAAAACGATTTATGATGGAAGATTACGACACATTTCGACTGACAACGATGGTTTGTTAAAAAGCATGGAAGAAGGAAAACACGTTTATATCGATTGGAAACAAAAATTGCAATTTATGATGAAGAAACAATTTTTAAAAACTGGCCGATGCGATTTCGTTTTAGGTAATAATAGATAGTAATATCAGAATTAGTTTATATATTTATATTTTTTTTGTAGGTTCGGAGGAATTTTTTGATGAAAAATTGGCTTTACTAGTGTCCCCCGATTCTCCATACTTACCAAAAATAAACGATGAGTAAGTAATGTTGGGGTAACATTTTTTTTTATTTTATCACGAAATATTGGTATTTATTTTAATTCGAACTTTAATAAAATTCATGCAAGTTTTAGCCCAGTTGTCAGAGAGTTTGAAATAAAAATTTCAGTTAAATTGGGAGTGGAATTACTCGCATGTGATATCGATGAAAGTTGGCACTTAAGTACTTGAAAGGGTGTAGAAAACGATAAAAAAATCTTTGCTGTTCTAAAGTGTATGCTAACTTCACAATTTCGAAAATAAAATCGAAAAATTGGTTTTTCCATTATATCTCGAAAAAAATACAAATTTCTAAAAACTAATAGCACCACGTGAAAGAGCGGAAAATTTTACTAAAAATTATATTATAAGTTATTTTAAAAATTTTTTTGTATTAGTATAAAAAAATTATTAAAAATAAGAAAGCACATTCGAAAACAGAGATAAAATAGAGATAAAAAAGAGATAAAAGAGAGATAAGACAGAGTTAAAACAGATATAAAAAAGAGATAAAACAGATATAAAACAGATATAAAACAGAGATAAAACAGAGATAAAATAGAGATAAAATAGAGATAAAAAAGAGATAAAAGAGAGATAAAACAGATTTAAAACACAGATAAAACAGATATAAAAAAGAGATAAAACAGAGATAAAACAAATATAAAACAGATATAAAACACAGATAAAACAAAGATAAAACAGAGATAAAACAGAGATAAAACAGAGATAAAACAGATTAAACAGATAGATATAAAGCAGATAAAATAAAGATAAAACAGACATAAAACAGAGATAAAACAGATATTCTATCAGTAACCAAAAAGAAGGAAAGAGAAGAAAATTAAATGTTCATTGCTATCACATATCTCCTTAAGGCTCTTCCCCAGAAGTACTAACAGAAACTGACACGTGAATAAATTTCAAATTACATCTAAGAAAAATGTTTTAAAAACTTATTCTAATATAAAATTGGCTGTAAGCCTATTTTTAATTCGAATCTCGATCAGTACTCTGGCATTTTAAAGAGGAGACTCTAAGCTTTCTCAGGAAGTTATAATTTCTAAATTTCTCTCTAATTTTTATAAAACTGAAGATATCTATTAATAGAGGCATAACAAAAAAATCCTTGCAGACTTATCAGCATTAGACTTTTTACTTTTGATTTAAATATAATTAAAATGATGATCATTATCTCTGTTTAATAAACCTTATGTTTTAAAATTATCATTTTTCTTACAACATTCATTCGACGCAATTTTTATTTTCAAAATAGTGTTTATATAAGAAATTTTTTTTTTAAAATAAAGTTAAAAATAATTTAGAAAATGATTTATATAAATAAATAAACACTTTTTTGAAAATAAAAATTGCTTCGAATGAATGATGTAAAAAAAATGATCATGTTAAAACATAAGTTTTATTAAAAAGAGATAATGTTCATCATTTTAATTATATTTAAATCAAAAGTAAAACTATAATGATGGTAAATGTACAAGGATTTATTTTTGTTATGACTCTATTAATAGATATCTTCAGTTTTATAAAAATTAGTGAACATTTTAGAAATTATAACTTCCGGTCAAATTTTTTATGAGAAAACAAAAAAAAATAAAAACTAATGGCTTCATGAGACAGCTTAGAGTCTCCTCTTCAAAATGCTTTCTTTTTTTTTCTTTGCGTACATTTTAGGCAAAGATACTTTAGTTTTTCCGAACACCTCACCTGAATATTTGCTTTCTTATTTTTAATAATTTTTTATACTAATACAATTTTTAGTAAAATTTTCCGCTCTTTCACGTGGCGCTATTAGTTTTTAGAAATTTTTTTTCGAAATTGTGAAGTTGGTATACACTTTAAAGCAGCAAAGATTTTTTTATTGTTTCCTACATTCTTTCAAGTACTTAAGTGCCAAATTTCATCGATATCACATTTTGTACGAGCTTTTGGTCAATATCTCTGGCAACTGGACTATTTCTGAATTGTTTTTTTTAGAATAAAGAAATTACACCAAGTTGGGTTGATTCAGAAATGGCTGCAAGATTATTTGCCAAAGAGAGACAGATGTTGGAAAAATAGACATTTGATAGAAGTGAATAATCATACAGTAAATTTAGATGACATGCAGGGAAGCTTCTTTGTTTTGTTCTTGGGTATGCCTACTTGTTTTTCTTCTAATTATTAATACCTCAAAAAATTCGAACATTTTCTATAAACAAAAAAATTTTTTTTAGGTTTCGTGTCTTCTTTATTCTTACTGTTAATCGAGAAGTTGTGGCATAGACAATTTTCGAAACAAAAGAAAAAGATCATTCAACCGTTTATGACGTAATTCTTTCACTCATTGTACTCGTTTTTAAAATAATAGAATACGTATTGAGAATGTCTGTTTTAGTCATATTGATACAAATTCAATGTTACGTATTAGTTTTATGAAATAAATTAATTCAAGAAATTTATTAAAATTCAGTATTTCTTCTTTTATTAAATCTTCAAATAGTCCCTACTATAACAAATACCTTTATACCTTTATATCTTTACACCTTTATATCTTTATACCTTTATACCTTTATACCTTTATACCTTTACACCTTTATACCTTTATATCTTTACACCTTTATATCTTTATACCTTTATACCTTTATACCTTTATACCTTTACTCCTTTGTACCTTTATACCTTTATACCTTTATGCAAGTACTTTTGTACATGCTGGTTTTACTATGGTGATTCAATAAGGAGTGGGGCCTGTAGGAACGACGGGACTTTTGTAATCCTACATTGGATGATCGGAAAAATATAGGACCGTGTGTAGGACTGTGAATGGCTCTCTTTAGGCTCTATTGAGGTAGTAAAACAAACAAAAATATCAGTTAAAATATAAACAAAGGTATAAACTAAAACAAACTTGCTAAAAAAGTTAATAAAAATATATTTGGTGCTTTCCTCCAGCTTAATTAATTATTTGTATGCGTCAGTAAAAAAAATCAACCATGAATATTCGATTAACAATGATGAATACTTGCAAAATGATTTTTATCTTTGAAGGTTGAACCCCATGCTCCATAGGAGTTATCCTTTTTTTGGGGTTTTTCTTCTTTGTTTACTTGCCATGTGTTTTCTTTTTTCTCGTTGGATTTACTAAAAAATATATTTTTAGTTAAAAATATATAATTAACTGGTTTTAAAACTTACTTTGGAGTAATACGCCAACTATTGTTATCAGCTATTTTGGAACAAGGTGATGCTATAATGGTTACTACCATCTTGACTACGAGTATTTGGACTTTTTTAAATGAACCACTCTAAGGCACGTGATGTAATCTCGTAAGAACTTGAAGTTCCTTGTAGTTACCGGAGTTTCCTGTTCTACTTCCTTTTCTTGTACATAAGTTTTTCTCCAAACTGAAAAAGAAACGTCAGCGTGTTTATTGTTCAAATTATTTAAAAAAATATTTGCTTGACACTTTTATCTAACAGGCCAAGGGTACTACACGCAACATTATTTGGAAAACAAATAATATTTTTTGATTCATTTGTTTCCAAAATATTCAAGACTGGTACAAAAGAAAAACTGAAGAATGAAAGTTCAAAGATTTTGGCTTTACATTCACAGACAGAATAAAGGAGAGAACAAAAAAAATGTGGAACGAGGAGGTAAAAATAAGAAAAAGGAGCAAAAAAAGAAAAGATTGAGTATTTTGGACGGAAAATAATTTAGAAGGACCTAAAGGAAAACGAGTAAAATGTGAAACTACAAAGCAATATGCTTATCATCTACTGGTTTTAAGATTTACACAAAAATAATTGAAAATAACAAAATCATAGTGAGTAAACCAGTAAGGAATTTTAATTTATTAGATTCGACATCCTAAGACCGGTTTCTGTCTTTCGACTTCATCAGTTAGGCTTTTCGAATCCAATAAATAAAATTCCAAACTCGTACAAGTCAATAGCTATATCCGCTATAAGATAACATTTTTAGATGTGCTACCATCTATGGTAAGAAGAGAGTATTGACATTAAATTTTGACTAAATCTAGTCAAGATGTCACTCTCTTCTTTTTTATCTCTTTCAGAGATTAATACAAAGTGAGTAAACCAGTAAGGAATTTTAATTTATTAGATTCGACATCCTAAGACCGGTTTCTGTCTTTCGACTTCATCAGTTAGGCTTTTCGAATTTTATTTATTGAATTCGAAAAGCCTAACTGATGAAGTCGAAAGACAGAAACCGGTCTTAGGATGTCGAATCTAATAAATTAAAATTCCTTACTGGTTTACTCACTTTGTATTAATCTCTGAAAGGGATAAAAAAGAAGAGAGTGACATCTTGACTAGATTCAGTCAAAATTTAATGTCAATACTCTCTTCTTACCATAGATGGTAGCACATCTAAAAATGTTATCTTATAGCGGATATAGATATTGACTTGTACGAGTTTGGAATTTTATTTATTGGATTCGAAAAGCCTAACTGATGAAGTCGAAAGACAGAAACCGGTCTTAGGATGTCGAATCTAATAAATTAAAATTCCTTACTGGTTTACTCACTTTGTATTAATCTCTGAAAGGGATAAAAAAGAAGAGAGTGACATCTTGACTAGATTCAGTCAAAATTTAATGTCAATACTCTCTTCTTACCATAGATGGTAGCACATAACAAAATCATCTTGTATCTCGACAACCAAAGTCAAAGATGATGGAAGTATTTTATTTCGCCTGGATGTCCTTTACATCTAGTTACAATTTTGTACCAATCGTCCTGTATATATGTTGTTATTTCGTTTACGAGGCAAGTTTTGAAACATTATTTTAAAGGAATACTTTTAACCTATTTTAAAATTGAAAAGGTTATCAATTTGACCGCTGTTTTTATGTTCAAATAAATAATTCGTCAAGTTTGAATAAATCTAATTAGAAATTTTTTTTTTTCATTGTTCTCGGTAAAAAGTCTGGCAAGAACAAACCAAAATGTGTTGAAGTGTATACCTAGAAAGTTCTACTTCTTTACTTATTTCTTTTTTTTTAAGTGATACATATTTGTTTCAAATATCTTGAATCTTATAATACATATTAGTTACCTTATTATTTGTTGTTGGTTTCTGCAGTTTAGCAAATGGTCTAAAATTCTCATTGACACATACAATACGAATCAACTTCAATCAAATTAATTAAACAAGCTAATGTTTTAGAATTCATACATATAAACTGACTAAATATTGAAGTAAATACTATTTATAATGAAATTTAATCAGTAAAAATGACGTATTTTAATTTGATACACAATTTTAGGCCGTGTTTTTATTATGATACGGGATTTACTTAAAGATAACCCTATGGTGAACTGTTGGATAAGCTTTACATATTTTTCAAAAAGCGTTACAGCGTGATCAAGAGAGAATGAGCTGATTTAGACGATTTTGTAGATCAATACAGAAAAGATATAAAAATATACTATATATGGTAAAAACGCGGATTTGTTAACAAAAAGGAAATACGTGTATTTCGACCTCTAGGGACACTATTGTTTTGCTTAAGTACATTTTAAAGAATACACAGAATTTAGAGAATGGTGGCACTTTAAAGCAACGCCTCAGAGCGTGACGACCTTTATTGTTGTCTTTTTTTGGGTCACAGAAATATTGATCATTATGTTATCATATAACATATTTGGAATTGCTGTTTACGTATTTTTACATTGAAAAATTTCTACTTTTGTTTGAAATTACCACAAGAACGAGAATTGTTTGTAAAAGAGCCTATAATATATTGATAACTATCTGTTTTTCTAAAAGTAAAAGCGTATGCCCTCATGCTGAACGGCGGCTCCAAGGGGCAGGGGGCAGTACAGGCAATTGCCCCTCCCAAAAAAAGTCCGGCAATGAGAGGATATTTCTCATATCTGCGTAAACCAAATTTTAATTTTTTTGTATTTTTTTTTTGTAGATTCTAGGTCCATTTATGTCCTAAAAAACTCAATGTTTCCCTCAAAAATGGCCCCAAACATTTTTTTCGGTAATTTTGGCATTGCCAATCGTTTTTTAGATAAAATTCATTCTGCGTAAACCAAATTTTAAATTTTTTGTAGATTCTAGGACCATTTATATCCTAAAAAACTCACTTTTTCCCCCAAAAATGGCCCCAAACATTTTTTTCGGTAATTTTGACATTGCCAATCGTTTCTTGTACAAAATTCATTCTGCGTAAACCAAATTTTAATTTTTTTTCTAGATTCTAGGTCCATTTATATCCTAAAAAACTCACTTTTTCCCCCAAAAATGGCCCAAACATTTTTTTTCGGAAATTTTTGCATTGCCAATCGTTTCTTATACAAAATTCATTCTGCGTAAACCAAATTTTAATTTTTTTGAATTTTTTTTGTAGATTCTAGGTCAATTTATATACCCAAAATATTAAACTTTTATAGATATCATCCTAACAGTCGATGACGTTGCCCCCCTCCCCCAAATTTCTGGGCTGGAGCCGCCCTTGCTCATGTTCCTAAATAATGATTTGATTTTAGTTGATTGAACAAAAACAAATGATCTGTTTTTATTATACCAAATTGTTATCAATTGTGTTAGATATCAATTAATTATATTTTTAAACATGTAAATGATTTATTATACCCCCTCAGTAGAAATTAAATAGCTTATTTGGTGTTTTTAACCAAGTTGCAAATTTTACATTTATTATATATTTTTTTCAAATTATAATTAATTAATTTTGAGGTTTTTTGTCCTAAAAGGAATTCTCTTCCTTTTCGGTGCTTGAAATAAAAATTTGTGTTAGTGGTTACAAGTTTACAACAAATGTTCCTGCTAGCTGGTGGGGTTGGGAGAAGGATTTGGCCCACTTGATCCCGTTAAGAGTTACCGCAATTATGGTGTGCAATGGCCTAGGGAAACCACAGAAAAATTTACGTGTTCAATATGTAATTAATATTTAATGGACTATTTATGCTATTTATCATAAAACCAACTTGTTTTAGTAACGTACTTTTATTTTCTGCCTGGCTGGCCGCAGGACCCCACCTCGTCGTTCCTGCTGGTAACACATGTGTACCAGTTCCTTAATATGCAACATACATTACACACACGTATAATGTGTGTTGCCTATCTACATCTACATTAAATAGTTTATCTTACTAGGGGCGCATTTTCAAGGAGTTCTTTAAGGTCTGCTGGGAGATCATCGGTTTCTTTGATGATCCGTAAGTTAGGTTGTGGGAGTTTCTTCTTTGGTTACCTGAATCATTGTATAAGGACATTAATTATCCTTGTACAATGCATGAATCCTTGCTTGCATGGCATCTTAAGGGTGTTCTGGGCGGCTCTGTTGCTTCCTTGTATGGTCCTGTTGGTGTATCTTGATCTATAAAGCAATAATTTTTTGTCGACGCCTCATTCAAAGGCTTATTTAACTTTAATAAAACATTGGATTGAAAATGAATCGAAGAACTTTGAATAGAACAGCGGCATCTATACTCTAGCGAAAGCCGGAACCTGTACTGGAGTCTTTGCTTTATATTTGATTCTGTTATTAGAGTAGAGATGGCGCTGTTCTATCTTTTATATGTTTTCATTAAAATTAAAGATACATACAGTCAACAATCGTAATTATTCAAGTGCGTTTTAAAGACGTCAAGACGATCAAAATTTTAAATCATGAAACGAAAAAGAATTTGCTTACGTTCAGATTTCTATGGCCAAATCACGGAACAAAATTAAATGACTGCGTTAAAAACTACATTCCATGTCAATGTCAATTGTCATTGCTCATTTATGTCACAGTCACAGCCGTCAGAAATAAATAGTTGTCAACGTGATTGCAAAAATGGCTACGAATAATTATTTTGGTTTTACTCACGGTGGAACACAATATACGTAAGTAAAATTGAATGCTTTTATTCTTAAAAAAAACTGATATCAAAACACAGTTCGGTCAGTTAACATTTGCTTGATTCGAGTTAAGATCCTTAATTGTCGCCAGCGACAACCGGCGTCCTTGGTTGCAGATTCCGGCATTTTAGTTTTTGTTGTCCGATCAATAACAGCGAGGCCATCCATTATCCCTCGCCACGCTTTTCCAAAATTTTAGTGTAGTTTAAGCAAGATTAGGGAATTCACTAAGTGATTTTGTTAAATCCTTAGCTGTTAATTCGTGTATACGCCTTATTCGCGTCGACAGGGGTATTGAACAGAGAAAATCGGTGTTTTTTTCAGGGCTGCAGCTACCGGTGCGGCGTACCAGGCAGGGCAGGCGGGATATGCTGTAGCAACCCCAGTTAGTGCTGCCGCCACATACGGTACTCCTAGAGCCACCGGGTACGAGACGGCCTACCAAACACCCCAGGCATACGGCACTGCTTCAGCCCCTTCCTATGATTATGGTTATGGTAATTTTTTTGTTCCTTTTTCTAGCTTAATTCTCTTTTGCTTTTTATACCTTAAGTTCTGAAAACAATACTTGCAGCATTTATCATTAACCCTTTATTGTATTTAGGATATATACAACTGATAGGAGTTACCTCTTTTGTAAAAATTTCGGTTGTACAAACAGGTATCTAAAATAGATATTGCAAGAGTTGCCTACAAATAATAAATATAATTTTGTGACGGCAAAAACTAAACTGTAATCTTTTTTATTCAATTATCTAAAGTCCAAAATTTAGTAAATAGTGGATATTTATTTCTTTTTTGAGTTATAATATAGTTAAATTTTAATAAATTATTAACCAGCTAATTAAAATTGAAAATATATATTTTTTTGTTTACTTAAAGGTTCTAAAATTAATACTTAGGTTAAAATTATCTGCATTATTTCAAATAGAAGTGCAATAAACGAGGCAAATTTACTATATATCTATTAAACCCCTGCTAATTTTTATTTTTGTTATTAAATATTTACTTATTTTTGTTTGGTTGTGAGTACAATATAATGTTAAGTAAAGTTTATTTAATGTTACATTTTTGTGGGTACCGTATTTAGTTGATAACAAATTTTAATCAGGTCAAACAGCAGCTACAGGTTATACAGCGGGATACGATCAGTCAGGAGCTGTAGCTGTAGCTGCAGTAGCTAAACCCACTGCATATTCAACGACTTATCCACAAAGGACCACGCAGCAACAGCAGCAGCAAGTGCAAACACCGGTAAGTCTCTTCAAATATTTTCAAGAAAAACAGATTTACCGTTTGCTTTGTTTATCGAAGAAATCAATTTTAATATTTTGAAAATTAATGAAAATGATATTGCATTTTGAATGAAATTTATTGAAAATAATGGTCGAGAAAAATAGTCATTTTATAACTTACATTTATTGTATTTCATGCTGATATACTTTTCAGACTCGAATATAATCGAGAATTCAATTTGAGTTGCAGAATAACTTTGTTTGCTTTAATATATCGTGTTATTTATTAAATAAGTTAATAAAGAAAAAAACTTTTTGGCTTTATACTAAATTATTGTACTGGTTATCAGGCTACTACATACGTACAACCAGTAACTCAGACTACCGCCGTGGCTCAACCTACTTCACAAGCAAAAGGTAAGATTTAAAAAAACTAACAACAAATGTAGGACAAATTAATAAGTGTATACATGTAATTAGCTTTGTTTAATTGTTAATGCTTAAAGTTTTTTTGTTTTGTTTCAAATTTTCAGTTAATTGTAATTTTTCAAGAAAGATTCAAAATAGCTGAAAAATGAAATTAATCCATAGTGTAGAATGAAACAACATTAAAAAGTTATTGACATGCATGCTGAAATATTGTAAATATTTTTATTTTAGCAATTTAATTAAAATTTAAAAAATACCTATATTTTTGAATAGTTTTTTCTTTTAATTTTCAACTGATGTTAGGGCCTATTGATAAAATTTTATCCTACAAAAAGCACACAATTGAAAATATTTCCAACGCGTTTCTTCACAATTACTTCCGAAGCGTAGTTAATGTAGAATAACACTTGCCTATCACAATTTTAAGCTTTTCTTATGAGTCTATAAGAAAGCGCAAAAATGACTTCAATTTCTAGTTCGTTATGTATCATTTTGGTGTCAAATCCTGTAAAAAAATGTACAATTTATAACATTAAATGCTGTTTAAACAAATTATTCCAATGTATTGATTTGATATTGAAAATTCTAAATTTTTTCTACTTTTTAATAATCCTTTCATTTCACATATGACATTTCTAAAAACTCCATTTGAGCCCCACGTTGGGCGCCATTTGATTTGATATTGAAAATTCTAAGTTTTTTTTTTAATTTTTGAAAATGTCAGATTCATTTGAAATAAAGTTTATAAAAAAGTATAGAAAAATCACAGAATTTCTATTTTATTTCAGTATATTTGTTAAGGTGACATTTGAGCTAAAAGTGTAGTAGGTAGTAAATAATTTTATAATTTTTTTATGTATAAATAAAAATTAGCAGGGTTGCAATTTGCACTAGATATATACTTGACTTAAAACATAATACGTGAGCTTTTCGCTTTGCATGATAAATGTTAAGGTGTTGGCACTTTTTACGAGAAAAAAAAATCAATAAAAAGCATGATTTGGATTTTTTATTTCTTTGAAATTTTAATGCGCTTAGTATGTGATTTCTAATAGTTTTCTGCAAAAGTAGATTTTAAATTATTCGAATGGGAAGAAGTAGAAACTGCGGGTTGATACAAATTTTAATTTACAGCCACTATGTATGTAGCACAACAACACCAAGGGGGACAGCACAAGCCTGGGGGATGGCAAAATTTCAGAAAAGCCGGTGTAGGCTCGAAAATCATTAGGACTAAGGCACCTCCAAAGCCTCAACAGTTGCACTATTGCGAAGTATGCAAAATCAGGTAAAAATTTTTATATTATACTGAAGTAAAACAGCGTTATCATATCTAATTCCTATTTTACAAATTTTCAAAACGTCCGATTCACTGATAAGTAGATTTTAACGAGCGAGTAAGTAGTAATCCGTTTCCTACCTGTTAATACCACGAACGTAACATCGTAGGGTTAACTTAGAATAACAATTATTTAATGGCTAATAAATTCCTCTGTATTTGACGATTCTGAGGTGGAAGATTAGACGAAAGGTATGATGGTTTGTATAAAGATACAAAAAAAATATCTATACGACCCTATTTTTTGTTTTCGAGTTGGAATTTTGTCAAATTGTGTGACAGGTCGATTGAACTAATAGTGGGGATTTTATGCGAGTCTATTTTTTAATATTATTTTAGTTGCGCCGGCCCACAAACATATCAAGAACATTTGGAAGGACAGAAACACAAAAAACGCGAAGCGGCTTCGAAGATGGCAGCCTCCGTCGCCGTCACCAGCCAAAACCGAGCTGGAAACTCTCTTAGATGTCAGTTGTGCGACGTAACTTGTACAGGTAACGACGCTTATGCCGCCCACATACGCGGAGCCAAACATCAGAAAGTCGTTCTTCTCCATACGAAACTAGGCAAACCGATCCCACCCCAAGAACCGGAAGTCGTAGGCGCTGCGAAGAAAATCGTTGCTGGCGATCCGAAAATAAACTTCATTCAAGGAGCCGGACTTGGAGCGGTGTCTGGAAATGGGGATATTTCAAAAGAAGACGATGACGAAACTCCAGAAGCCGACGTGGTACCGGTTGGTCAAGATTATATTGAAGAGATTAAGAGCGAAGATGGGAAGGTTGTTAGCTTCAACTGCAAACTGTGCGAATGTAGATTTAGCGATCCTAACGCAAAAGAAATGCACATGAAAGGCAGACGACACAGGCTACAGTACAAAAAGAAAGTGGATCCCAACTTAGTTGTCGACGTTAAACCGTCTCTTAGACAGCGAAAAATACAAGAAGAAAAAATGAGAAGAGCTGTAAGTACTCGATTTTTTTTAACAAAACGTATTTGTCTTTATTTTTTTGAACTATTTATAGGCCATGAGAGAAGAATTTTGGGCTAGACGTCAAAGCGAAGAAGGTTATTGGGATGGAAGAAGTTTTGGAGAAGAATATATGGGAATGGGACCATACTCCAGAGGAAGACCTTTCCCTGGTCCCGCACATGTAAGTCTAAATTAATAATAATAATAATAATTCCAAGTTCTAAGTAACTAATTGTAGATTAACTCCTTAATGTATGCGCTCGAGTAAATTCGAGCACGCTAAACAGGTCAAACTGTAATTTTGGAAATATTTTTGAATTTTTAAAGTATCGTTTATGATGGAAAAAAATCAATTGGACGAATTAAAAGTTCCGGAAGGGGGTGGGGGAAGCTAAATATACAATTTGAGGGTTGGATATTGGTTTTTTACTATTTGTGGCTGAAATATGCATACTATCGAAAAAAGTTTAATGTAAACGTTGTAGATAATTAAAAAATATAAAACTTTTGTATTAATCATTTTTCAACATAACCTCAAAATTATTGAAAAAATCGTTAAAAACCGTATATTTCGTTTTTAATTTTTATCTCCCGCAAAAATAATAATTTTTTTATGAAACTTGGTGAAAACGTTCTTCTTTGTGTTTTAAATAAGCTGTAATTTTTTCAAAGCAAAATATTTATTTTTCGATTTTATACGAATTTATATTAAAAAAATCTAATTTTAAATGGAAAAGGTTGGTTTACAAATATTTTGCTTTGAAAAAATTTCAGACAAACTGGGTGTTCGAAAAATTTAGGGTATATTAGAAGTAAATTAATAAAAATCAAGATAGCTGAGTAAAAGTTTCGGAAGAGGGGTGGGGGTAGGCAAATATACGTTTTGAGGGTTGGATATTGGTTTTTTTACGATTTGTGGCTGAAATATGCATCCTATCGAAAAAAGTTTGACGCAAAAGTGGTAGATAATTAAAAAATCTAAAACTTTTGTATTGATCAATTTTCAACATAACCTCACAACTATCCAGAAAATCGCCAAAAACTGTTCGTTAAATCGGTTTTTTACGATTTGAGGCTGAAATGTATATGCTATTAAAAAAAGTTTAATGTAAAAGTTGTAGATAATTGAAAAATCTAAAACTTTTAGATTGATCATTTTTCAAACATAACCTCAAAATTATTGAGAAAATCGTTAAAAACAGTATTTTTAATTTTTATCTCCCGCAAAAATAATATTTTTTTTATGAAACTTGGTGAAAACCTTCTTCTTTGTGTTTTAAATAAGCTGTAATTTTTTCAATGCAAAATATTTATTTTTCGGTTTTATACGAATATAAATTAAAAAAAAAAGCCTAATTTTCAATCGAAAAAGTTCCCATATAAATTTCCAATTTTTTAACGATATCAGTGCTTATTTTCTTCATTGAAACCTCGACTTTAAGATGGTATGAAAAAAATATATTGTTCGTATTGAAAGATATCGTTAAAAACGCAGAAAACCAAAAAACTACTTTTTCATAATCGGTTTTTCAGTTAATAATTTTTATTTCTTTTTCAAGTAATATAATGTCATTTATTCTCAATTAATTGTTAATGGTTTTGAAATTACCGAAAACATTGTTTAAACAATAATCAAATTCCACAAAAATTCGCAATTCTTAAATTTGATTTCAAAATTTTACTAGTAGAATGAAATTTGCAGTCTCAAAAACTTTGTATTCCCATTAAACTTTTTCAGTTTTTTCGAATATGCAACCCAATTTTTGAAATTTTTATGTTTAACCTTTTCGCTGCGGCTAGTGTTTTCAACAATCTTGTCTCCGGTACGGCTGTTTGATTTGCCGCTATTTTCAAAAAAGATAAAAAATAACTAAAACCAATAGAAATTATACAAAAAATGTTTTTATTTGACAAAAATAATAATAAAAATTGCAAAATAACTAAAAACGCGAAACAAAATATAAATACATACATACAAATAATAATTTCAGCAAACCGAACATACGTCGATGCGGGAATCACTTATTATACCACCGGGAATCCCCGAGAGTTTAGATAACCCACAATCAGTAACAGTTTAGAAGTGCCTAAACAACAACAAAAAATTCGCATCTGAAAAAAATTATCAAGTGTCCTTTATCCACAGTTAGCGTATGTTCAGTTACCTATGAAACACCCTGTATAATTAGAGCGAAGTTTTATTAAGCTTCAAAGTATTCGATTATTGTTTAAACAATGTTTTTGGTAATTTTAAAACCATTTAACACTTAATTGAATGTAAATGACATTATATTACATGAAAATTGATCATTTTCAATGCTTATTTACAATTAGAAAATTACAATTTTGAAAAAATGCCGAAACAGGTTAATTTTAACAAACATCTACGCCACTGATAAAAAAGGGGAATAAAAATATTCAAATAAAATAAATATAGCCTTGAATCAAAAGGCTGCTAGCCAAACTCTAAAAAGTTCGTTATTATATTATATTACCCCATACAAGAAGATAATTTCGCTTATATAAAAAACATTTTAACCTCTATGCAATCATGCAATACGGTTCATCCCACGATATGCGGAAGTCAACAAGTCTACAGTTGGCACCAAGAAAATCGTATAAACAATATTGTACTAAATCTAAGCTGTTACGTTTGTACCATTTTCTTGTTAAAATTTAATACACAGTTCAGTAAAGTATTGAGTGTTTTTTAAACCACCTTCGTCAGTACCAGGGTGTCTTTTTCAAAGAAATATACAGTCCACTGAACAAATTGCTCGTTTATGTCCAATTAAACGGGAACAGGGACATCTATAGGGTGTCTTCTTCAAAATCAAGTCTGGATTGACAATGTACATGCAGAACAGGGGGCTCAATATGTATCGTAGTTTCGAACTTCTTTTTTCATCCCTCTAGCGCCCAGAACCACCCCTTCAAAAATCTTAATGGCAAGGGGGTGTTAAGTTACATCATTTTGAAGCTGTTTTCATTACCTAATGCAACCCCGTTCTTTTTTTTTATGAATGACTGACTCTTTTGAGAAAACAAAAATGATTGGCCCTGATCTAATTTGTTAATAAGCAAATTACTGATTCTTTTCAGTAAGGATATATTGTGTTGTTTCTACAATTTGTGTTATTTACAATGATGTGAACAAAAATCGCTAGGGGGTGATTCCATAGTTGAAGGGGATGCCTGATACGAGCTTTTTTAGACCGTATTTTTCAATTATGGAGTCGTATGGCCCTGTGTGCATATGATTATGAGAGCTGAGAAAATATTCTATAAAATTATCTGCACGATAAATATTAAACGAACATATCCTACTTACTACCGTTTTTCTAGTACTTCCAGGGCAGTATGCCGCGCAGAACCGAATCTAGCGACGACAAACACGTAATGGCACGTCACGCCGAAATATATCCCAAGGACGAAGAACTCCAAGCCATTCAAAATATCGTTTCCAATACAGAGAGAGCACTCAAAATCGTATCCGATCAAATAGCGGAGATTAAAACGCCGGGGAAAAAAGGAGTCGAAGTCACACCCGCTGCCGCCGCGCCCTCAATCAAACTAGAAGATCCCAAATCACAAGACATGCCGCAGAAGGAAGACGGACGCGACAACCAACTGTGAGTTTCTAACTTTATTTTGACAGGCGTCACGGTTTGACAGTTGTTACGTTTTGACATGTGTCACTTTTGACAGATGTTAAATTTTCACAGGTGTCGCGCTATGACAGGTATCACATTTTGACGGGCGTTACGTTTTGACATGCGTCATTTTTTTAGAGATGTTACATTTTCACAGTTGTTACATATTGACCAGTTTCACATTTTGACAGGGGTCGCATTGACAAGTGTCACAGTTTGACATGTGTCACAGTTTGACATGTGTCACGTGTTACGTATTGACAAGTGTCACAGTTTGACATCTGTCACTTGTCACTAATTGACAAGTTTCACATTTTGAGAGGTGTTAACATTTCGACAAGTTTTACATTCATTTCTATAACTCATAGTGGCTTTGTACTTCAAATACTCTTCTTAGTGGATAGTAAAACCATTTATTTAAAAAAAAAATTTAATAAAATAAGTGATTTTACTATCCGTTAAGAAGAGTATTTGAAGTTTTACATTTTGACAGTCGTCACATATTGACCAGTTTCACATTTTGACGGGGGCCACATTGACATCTGTCACTTGTCACAGTTTGACATGTGTCACTTGTCACGTATTGACAGCTTTGTCCTGATTCTACAGTTTTACCAATTTTTTTTTTTAGATTTACCTTCCACCACGGCGACAACGCGAGACTCCTGAAAGGCGTAATGCGAGTCGGACACCTCTCCAAAGGACTCATCCTCAGAGCCGAGACTAACGTTCAATTGGTCGTTCTTTGCGCCGACAAACCCACTCTTACTCTATTGAAGAAGGTGGTGGAGCTTCTTCCTTCGGCTCTCAAACAAATCGCTCCCGAAGAGGCGTACAGGGTATCCATAAATGCCCCTGAAGCCGGTTTGAACGTAGCCGGAAAGGACGGTAACGTTTTGGTGCAGTTCACCAGTCCCGTCATCAGAGAACAGCAAGGTAAACAGTTGAGAAGAAAAGGTGTAGGGTGAGATATATACGTGAGGCAGAGGTGGTGTACAGTGCTGCACAGGGTTTAAGCTGGTTCACATGTTGTAGGGTGTTTTTTTTTATTATGAGAAATTTAAAATTAAAAATAAATCGAGAGATTTTTTTGTAATCTTTTCTAAGAAAAAAACGACGCACACGAGGGTGTTTTCGTTTTTTAATGCAGTCAATACAGTTTCGCTTATATTTTTGAGGAAATCACTTTGGGGTTCTCTTAAAATTTTTATAGATTAATTATCATTCCTTTTTTTTGTTGCTGTTGTTGCTGCTGCTGCTGTTGGTCTATTTTAAAAAATGGTTAATCTAAAAATCAAAAAAATACAAAATTAATCAAAATTTTTATTTTAATTTTGGTCCACATTGGAGAAAACAACCGAATATTGCAATTTTGTTTCGAAAAAAACATATTTTTATCAGTAAAAATATTTATTTATACTTTTTCAATAGAGATAACAAAAAAATTATTCAAAATTTTCTTGAAGTTTTACATTTTGACACTTGTCACATATTGACAGTTGTCACATTTTGACAGAGGCCACATTGACAAGTGTCACAGTTTGACATGTGTCACTTGTCACGCATTGAAATGTGTCACTTGTCGCGCATTGACATGTGTCACTTGTCAAGCATTGCCATGTGTCACTTGTCACGTATTTACAAGTGTCACATTTTGACATGTGTCAGTTTGTTAGGTTAGATATGCACAGTGTCATCCCCAAAGTACGCATATGGGAAACTTTTTTATTAAGAGTTTTTCGACAAAAAGTTATTCTTGAATGAATTTTCTTCATTATTATCCAAGGAAATTTAAGTGAAATTGTATTTAAAAAATGAAATGTATCTAATTTTACACTTTCAATTTCTAGATATCAAAGAAAAGATTATAAAAATGATCTTTAACAGAAATTGGATAGAAAATAGTAATAATTTTGAGTTTTTAGAAAAAAATTTAGTTTTATTGCGATTTTACTGTATTTTTTTAAATTTTTATAGCATATTTGTTTGCTACCGATTCTCAACTGTCTATCCAGTTTCTGATTATATATTTTTACTTCAATTCTTCTAAATAAGGTAATATGAATGAATGAGGAAGTTTAGGTTACCAAAAATATCACTTAATTAACTAAAAAATAGTATAAACATAAATTTGTTAGGAATTTTGATTTATTCGGTTTCTGCCTTTCGGCTTCGTCAGTTGGGCTTTCAAATCCGATAAATCAAATTCCAACCACGTCCAAGTCAATAGCTGTATCAGCTATAAATAAAGTGTATAAAAGAAATTATATAAACCTAAACTTGTATCTTATTCATATTTACCTCGTTACAAATAAGCGTTGATTAACATTTTTTGAGATTTTTATACATTTTAATATATTCGAAGTATATTTTTTTTGCCAAAAAAAAATGTTGATTAAACTTTTTAATACTTTTTCAAATGCAGCTTAAACCTTGAAGGTAAAAAGTGATAATTATTGGACAAATAATTTTTAACAAATCATTTTCTTATTTTTGTTTTAATAGATTAGAAAAAATTCTACTTCCAGATTCTTACACTAGAGCATATTTTCTTATTTCCGCTATGAAATTATAAACAATTTGCATTTCCATTTTGCATAATTCAAATATTACAGATTGGGGTTACATTATGCTGGAACTGAAATTTGTATACAGGGTGTTTCGTAGAGGGTTATCCAATCGAAAATGGTAGGTACAAATATTTTCTTTGAAATTTGGTATTTTTCGATCTCTGATTTCTTCAGCGTACACTCGACAGGTAGTTTCAGGTAGAAATAGGTCAGAAGTTAATGAAAATTTGGGATGTTGTTCAGGAATGATTAACGAACATTTTCTCAAATTTTGGACCTCGAAAACTGCAAAATTTTTGACCTTCCTCCGATTTTTTCGCAATAGAGCGTAGAGCTTCTTTTTTGTATAGCGTTAAATGTCCTACAATTTTATCTGTTCAAACATGTTTGTGTGTTAATTCGTTACCGAGATATGGCGCTTCGAATAAATGGTCATTTTTAAAATTTCTCTAAAAATTGCCAAAAAAATGCAGAAAATTCCACCTTATTTCTTCTGTCATACCCGAAATGTTGTTGTAATTATGGTTCCTGGTTAAAATCACTTAACTTTTGTGACACCTAGCAAATTCGACGTTGATAAACAGAAAGCCACTACTTCCACACAGTCACTGTCACTTTCATTAATCAGCGTACACATAGTCCAGTCGTCAGGTAGTTTCAGATGGAAAAAGGTTGGAAGGTAATGAAACTTTTGGATGTTGTTCAGGGATGGTAAATTAACATTTTCTCAAGTCCTGGACCTCGAGGACCCTGTGTGAAAGCATTTTTTTGCAATAGAGCTTCTTTCCTAAGGCAAAATCATTCCTATACTTTTTTGTAGAGCGTTAAATGTCCTACAATTTTATATATTCAAACATGTTTGTATGTTAATTCGTTACCGAGATGTGGCGCTTCAAAGAAATGGTCATTTTTAAGATTTCGCTAAAAATTGTCAAAAAAATGCAGAATTCCACCTTATTTCTTCTGTTATACCCGAAATGTTGTTGTAATTATGGTTCCTGGTTAAAATCACTAACTTTTTACACCTTGCAAACAGAAAGCCACTAATTCCACACAGCCACTGCCACTTTCGTTAATTTTAACCAAATGTCTAGCGTATAAAATGCGTTAAGCTTGTTTAAAATGTAGTTTTCTAGGGTCTGTTGTAGCCCGTTCGCAAATTTTGTCAATCGAAAGACTCATTTTTTATATTTAATGAGCGAGCAACACTCATGTCAAATTTAAATCTTCACCCTAATTGACGCCATCTTGTATAGGCCAGATCCCAATTCACGTACCATTTTCGTTTTTGGCTAACCATCTAATAAACATCCTGTATAAAATATGACATTTAAATTTTGAATCCTATTTCTTGTCTTTAAGTGCAGACTAAAATTGTACTAACATGGGCCAGTTTTGGGTGATTTTTTAAGGCTTTTACTGTTATTCATGAAGAAGAATGATATGATCAATAAAAACGCCAACGAATTCTAGCAAGAATAATTAGAAAATTAGGTTTTCCACTGAAAGCAATAAAGTAATCCCAAATTTTTGGAATGTCGTCAATGAACACGTAAAATAATTTCATAGCAGCAGTAAGATATAAAAAGTGATTTTTAAAGAACGAATATAATCTAATAATTCCCTAGATGTTATTAAAACGATTGTAATCTTGGGGTAGAAAATCTGAATTAATATTGCTTATATATTCCAGTCCAATACTTATGTAACATAAAAACTGTACTGTGTCGCATACCAAGAAGCAATTTTAGGTGGTGTGGGACTAAGGATTTTTGACCAACCAGTTCACCACCATTCCTCGTGTGGGCCCCATTTAGTTTTATTGGGTCCCACTCTAGTGGTGAGCTCGCGATGGTCAAACACCCTTTTCTTGATGTCTAGAAGCTGCGAGCGGCGGGTTCGACCGGGATGTTCTCTCACGCGGCAAGTGTCTCCAGGCGCTGGCAGCCCTCAGACATACCAAATGGTTCCAGGTTTGTGTCTTCTCTCACACCGTTCTCTCCATTATTTGATTGTTAACAGCAAAAAAAGTTCATCGCACTCTAAAAACGTGCTCTCCCTTTATTTTAGTTCTGTTTGGACGTCGATGTATTTGTATCTACGGTTTTTTAACGAAATTCAAAATAAACCACGTCCAGATAGTCGTTTTTATAATAAAATATAATTATTAAGCACAGCCGATATTTAACTACAGCAGAAATATAAAGTCCTTCACTACTTTTTATTATTCATGTAGATAAAATTAGTGGGAAGCAGTCAAGAGGTTTAAGTCGAGCTTTCGAAAATGTTTATTGTCTTTATCCAGACAAATAACATGAAATTCAGAAAAAATTACATACAAAAAGAAACATAGGTGTTAAAATTGAAAATGACAATTTCTAAAAAATCAGTATACAATTGAAACATACAAAGTGAGATTATAAAATGTATTTTCTCATGGGGTTCTGGGTTTTACAGACCCAAATTACTTTTGCATTGTTTTACGAAACACGAAAAGTGTAAAAGAAATTATTTTTACCTCGGCTTGTGCCGATGGAGCTTAATCGAAGACTAACTTAAGACTGACTCTAAAACTATGCGTGTTGCTATGCAGAAAAATGCATGTGTTTCGTTATGACGTAGTATCATTCGATTGTTTTCAGCCAATGATATTCTTTCTGAGATTCTTTTGATGCTAACTGTACATTTCTCAAACGTGTATGTAGTGCGGATGAACCTTATTGTCTAACTGTATAGAGGCTAAATGTTTTTTATGAGAGCGAAATTATGTTTTTGTACAGGGTAGTATATAACAACGAAGTTTTTAGTGTGGCTGATTGACAGCGCTTTGATACAAGGCCAAGAACACATGGGCGTGCTATACTTATTTTATTTGAATATTATTACAATTGTGGGGCTCGAAATTGAGTGAACCCAAAAAGATGAAAGAAGATAATGGAATGGAAAATAGAGATGAAGAGTTGATAAGATTCATGGAAGCATTGTTGCAGAGGACGAATAATAAAATAGAACAAAATCATAATATGGAAAAGAAAAAAGCAGACACGAGAAAAATACAATAATCCATAAATGAGCAAAATAATAAAATTGACAATTTAAATATCACTGTGAACAGGAAAATAGAAGCGCAGGAACAGAGTTTACAAGAACTAAGAAATACACAAGAAGAAATGGAAATGGCTTTAATTACACAAGAAGAAAGAATCATAAATTTGCAAGCAAATATTCACGAAGTACAAAGAAATATAGAAATAAATATAAGAGAAACTAAAGAAGAAATTGAAAAAGAAACAAAATAAGAGATTTGATTATAAAATGAAGAGAAATTAAAAAGTTAGAAGAAGAAATGAAGAGAGAACTACAAGAAAATAGATATGAAACGGAGAGAGAATTTAATATAAACAGAAGAAAAATAGAAGAAGAAATCAAGAAGATAAAAGAATTGTGTGAAATGTACAACACAGGAATAATGGAAAATGAAGGAAGAACAAGTCATGGAGAAGACCAAGAAGAAGTAAACGGGAAAATAAAATTGCTTGAGAAAGAAATTAATACCTTACGAATGGATAGAAGAAGAAATGAAGATGAAGAAAGAAGTGATACTATGTTTAGACAAAAATTAGATGACATTTTTTTAACTATCTCAATCTAATCTCCATAAACGAACATCCCATAACAACCCTGACAATTTTAAAGCCCCTTTTACATAATTCCCCCCAAAATTTTAACATCATAACAATATGTATACATACTTGCTCGTTTAAGTCCAATGTCACTTAAACGGGAACATCTATAGGGTGTCTTCTTTAAAGAGATATACAGTCCACTGAACAAATTGCTCAAGTCCAATGTCACTTAAACAGGAACAGGGACATCTACAGGGCGTCTTCTTCAACGTCTGGGTTGACAATATACAGAGTGTCTGTAAAACCCAGAACACCATGAGAAAATACTTATACATTTTATAATCTCACTCTGTATGTTTCAATTGTATACTAATTTTTTAGAAATTGTCATTTTGTCATTTTAAATTTTAACGTTATGTTTCTTTTTGTATGTAATTTTTTCTGAATTTCATGTTATTTGTCTTGATAAAGAAAATAAACATTTTCGAAAGCTCCTCCTAAAACGAAGAAATCGTACTAATTCATTTACTATTGACTGCTTCCCACTAATTTTATGTGCATAAATTAGTATTGAACAGTCAAATATCCACTTATTTATTATAAATATATTGCAAAATTCATAACAAAAATAAAATCAGTCAATCGAATGTATGTATTTATCGGGAATTTTATATTTTGAAGATATTAAACCATAAGAGACATTACAAAAATAGAATTTTCGCTAAAAAAAGTTGGTATGATTTTCTAGAAAAAAAAATTCATTATCCCATTTAATAGAGCAATGAATCTGGTTATTTTTAAATCTTCCCTACTCCACCACGATTAGAGTGAAACTAAACCTCTTTGAAATTTTTTTCTCTTCATAAACTCATTATTTTAAGATGTTAGTTATTTTTACTAGAAACTAAAAAAAAATTACTAGAAATAACGACTCATGTATAGTTCTTCCAAACTCAATCGAATAAGCTGAAAAAACCGATAAAAACATTAACGGATTTGAATGAAATAAATAACTCCAGACGACGGAATAGCACTAAAAATAATGTACGGTGATTTATGGTAATTTATGCAACGTGCGGTCAGTGCAATTACTGATTGGTTTCCACGGTTCGATTCGATCTGGTCTACTGTTTAGTTTTCCGTTTTCATCCTTATTATATTATTTAACTGTCGCTTTTTGCTCTAATTTGGTTGCAAGGTTAAAAATAAATAAAAGTCGCCTTTCTTATTCGTTTCTCAAGTTTGCAATCTTTTATTTTTTTTTAATTTCCGGAATTTGGAGTTTGGGGCTTCTCAGAGTAGAATAATTTAAAGCTCATATTGTTTTTTCAATTTTTTATTATGTAAACGCATATGGCAATAATGAAAATACAAAACTTTAGGAATAAATTATTAATTGATCATATAGGTGCCACTTTTTCCAGACGAAATCGTTTTTGCTAATGTCCTAATCTGCATATAAAAATAAATAAAGATTTCTTGCTTTTTCGCGTATGTTGGTATCTAGTGGGTGTTATAGGTTTAACGAAACGACTACTTTTTAGAAATTGCCAAGGTTACTGACTTATTTAGGGCGAAATAAGATACCACTCCTCTAGTTTTGCCCTGAAGAAGTCAGAAACGTCGAAAATCGTCGTTTCATTAAACCTGGTCCCACAAAATAATCTGTGGAAGAAATTAAAAATTGCACAATTTTTTTTATACTTTTCTTAATTGCGTGAAACTTATTTCTCGATCTCGAGTATTTAGCTGATGTCAGTTTGTTCCTTTTAAGTTAAACTCATTTTTTATTTAATCTTTTTTACATAAATATCTTAAATTCCCTGTGTTTTTTCAAGAATTCAAGCTCAAACATCGGCATATATAAAAAATAATAGTAAAATTTGTAGTGTGAGTCATAAAGTGTTTTTAAATTTGTAAAATTTTTTCTTGTATTAAATTACATTATAGGGGAATACCAGAGTTTTTCGCGATTTTTTTTTCATAGCTTAAACTAATTAATAATTTTGATGTAGGGAGTACTTAATAAATATAAAAAGACAGAAAATATATGGTGATTCATTTAAAAAATAACGTATTTCAGGTTTGTCTCTCCATTTTCAGAGCATTTACACTATTGACAAAATGACACTTTGTTATAAAACGATCAGAATCAAATATCTGTGCCGGTTAAAAAATAATTTCCGGTTGATTTATTCGGAGAATACAGGATGTTGAAATCACTATGATTTTCGTACAAAATTGTATTTTCTTTAATATTAAATTCCTACCTACTGATTCTCAAAGCAATAATTTTTTTAGTAGACCTTTATGACTCATACTTCGTTTTTTAAAAAAGCATTATATTTTACAAACTCGATTTTTTAGGCTAGGGCCCTAGGTCTTCATTCCTGTGTGGTCATAATTCGTATCTTAAGAGACTTATGTGAAAGAGTTCCTACTTGGGCGCCACTTTCTTCCTGGGTAAGTTAAAAAAAAATTGCTTACGAAGCTTTATATCAAAATCTGTGATTATATTTTTAAAAATAATCGTTTTTTTCAGGCAATGGAACTATTGGCGGAAAAAGTAATCTCATCGGTTCCCGGCCAGAGTCATTTATCGCCTGGAGATGCATTAAGACGTGTCATGGAAGCCGTCGGTAGTGGTTTGTTGTTACCCGGAGGCACTGGACTTGCTGATCCTTGTGAAAAGGATTCTCCCGACGCGTGCGTTACTTTGACAGCACAACAACGCGAAGATCTCACATGCTATGCTCAGCACGCCCTTAGATTAATATCTTTTAGACAAATTTACAAGGTAAGTGGTCAAATGTCAATGTCAAACTTGGTGCTACTTATTTACAATTTCAATGAACTTTTTGTTTTCCCTATATTCCATGCAATGTTTTAAAAATTTTGTACCTAATTATGTATCAACAAGTCATGCAGTGATTTTTATCAAGAATACCTTTTTTTGTGAAATGTAAGATAAAATTTGTATGAAACTTTTTGGGACACACTGTATATTATAAAAAATAATTCGAGATATTTTGCTTTTTGTGATTCATTTTTACAAGAAGCGTTTGTAATCCCGAGAAATGAGTGAATGGATTACTTAAAATTTTATCAAAGCCCAACCCTCAAACCCTGAACAAAAATTAAATTAACTTGAATGAAATGTTTGATTCGGAATTTACTGAGGACTTTGCTTAGTAAAGGAAGCGAACATTTAACAGAGCTCCGAATTGCAAAAGTGTCACATGCCATATTAATCATTGTTTTGCTCGTCTAAAAAGAATTTTTTTTGCTTATAGGTATTAGGAATGGAACCTTTGCCAGCACCCAAAAATTCATTCAGAGATAGGTTTGGACGTAAACGTCGCGCTGAGGAAACTTCAGAGAGTAAGTTATAGTTTTTGAAAATTTCCTTTTTATATTAATTTGCGATATTTCACGGGGAGATTCTTGTGACATTTTTAAGATAAAATTGGCATATGAACAATGAAAACGTTGTTACAAGTTTGGACGCACCCTGTAATATATTACATGATTAATTGCAATTTTACAGAAAATTTAGAAAACAAACTATTGTTTCAGGTGATGGTGGAAAACAAATTAAGACAGAGGCAATAGACAATGCTGTGAACGCGATAAAGTAATGGATGAATAATTTCGATTTTTCTTTTTTTTACATTTGGAAGTATTTTAATGTAAACTATAGATATAATGTGTATAACAATTTTCATATTAGATATGCTACAAAAAGATAGTTCCAAACAAAAAAAATTTAGGACGTATTGTAAGGATACAAAAAAAGTTACTAGCTATTCTTATTTCGAGTCTTTTACTAAAAGAAAATATGTTTACTTCTCACCCAATTTTTTTATTTAAGATATTGTCAAATAATTAATCTGCCGTTTACTTGTATTTTTGGTCAGGTCAAGCATTTGTCTAATAAAGATTTAATATTTCTTTTATGTGTTTTCATTATAATTAAACGAATTTACTTTCCATTTGGAAAGAATGAATAGTTTTTACATTTTTCCAATACGCATTGTTTTAAAATTCATGTCTGTCGGTGATTAGACGGGACATTGTGCTTTTCCAGCCCTAATCGCCTTAATAATTGACTATTAACTAGGCAAGACAAAAATGGATTGTCTAATTAGGTTACCTTGTATTTGCTGCCTGCTGCTAGTTATAGTAGACTTTGAAGTGTTGAAATATAATTCAGACACTCCAATTAAAGCAGAGGCGGATCCAGACTTCCATTTGGGGGGTCACGAAGGTATTTTTACAGATTTTGGGGGTGCCACGAAGGTATTTTTACTGATTTCAAATGTATCAAATATGTAATCTATTTTCGTAGTTGATTTTGCTATGCCTTAAATGGTTTAATTACAAAAAAAATTATGTTCGTGCTTTGGCCCCACTGACCCCCCTGGATTTTACAAAAGCGGCTGGAATATGTTGTGCAAAAGAGCTCAGAGATTTGGGAGGTATATATAAAAGTTTAATATTTTGGGTTTGTTGATATAAATGGACCTAGAATCTACAAAAAAAATTCAAAAGAATTAAAATTTGGTTTACGCAGAATGAATTTTGTATAAGAAATGATTGGCAATGTCAAAATTACCGAAAAAAGATATTTGTGCCATTTTTGAGTGAAAAAGTGAGTTTTTTAGGATATAAATGGACCTAGAATCTACAAAAAAAATTAAAATTTGGTTTACGCAGAATAAATTTTGTATAAGAAACGATTGGCAATATCAAAATTACCGAAAAAAAATATTTGGGCCATTTTTGAGGGAAAAAGTGAGTTTTTTAGAATATAAATGGACCTAGAATCTACAAAAAATTAAAATTTGGTTTACGCCGAATGAATTTTGTATAAGAAACGATTGGCAATGTCAAAATTACCGAAAAAAAATGTTTGGGCCATTTTTGAGGGAAAAGTGAGTTTTTTAGGACCTAGAACCTACAAAAAAATTAAAATTTGGTTTTTGTATAAGAAACGATTGGCGATGTCAGAATTTGCACGTTTGTAGTAAACAATCCAAATATCTTTTCTGATTTTAAAAATAAATGAATTTAGATTGTTATTAGGGAGTTCTAATTTAATGTTAGTAAATAGTATGGTTTTGAAAAATTATTAACACACACAGAGAACATTAACGGATTTATCAAAAAGTTGATTTATGGCAACTTCAATTACAGAAAACAAGTTGGGTTTCATGAGAAAATTAATATCAGCAAATGCTGCTTGGTTAACACAAAATTCATTTCAACTCTGTAAAAATCAATGTTTTTGTATCAAACTCAAAGCGAATATTATTAGCTAGCAGATTTCTAACCTCATAGTCACTATGAACCATTCATTTCATCCGGAGCGAAATATCCATTATCCAATAAGCTTATATTTTCACAAGTAAAACTAATGATTTAATTTGAATAATTATGCAATATTTAAAATAAATAACCATACATGGAGTTCTTGAACAACATCAAAATCTACAAATAAATAACTAACCAACAAATTTTAAATCTGACATTATATCTAACATAAATTTTTTGGCCTTTTCCTTCGCCTGACCGCAGCAAGTCGATTTTTATTGGTTTTACAGAGTCGGCCATTATGTTTTGAACCTCAAATGTTTCAAATATTATGAATGGAGTAGTAAATATAGTACTATATTAATTAATGAGATTAAGTTATTTCATTGTTAATTATTGTGGTGAAAAATGAATGAATGAAGAACACACAGTGCCGGCCTAAGAACAAAATGTGTGTGCAAGAATGAGTTTTGACGCCCCTTACAATGAAAATGGGTATAGATTTAAAATCAGTTAGCGAAATAAAAAGCATCGCGTATTTTATACAGTGTGTCCCATTTGAGATGAAGACACCCCCATATTTTCGAGAATAAGAAAATCGCAGAAAGAACAATAATTTATTTTATAAATAAAATTATTTTTACAATAGGAATTTATTAATTTAACAGTATGGAATGTATTTAATAAGTTAAAAAGTTATATACAGGATGTTAAAAAATATCAAAAATTTTTTTTTTTCATATTTTTCTTGCTATTTTTTACACCTTGTATATTTAAACTATTATTAAAAAATGTAACAAATTTAATACTAATTAATTAAAACTATTTTTATCCATTAAATGGAAGCTTGTTTTATTATTTAATAATTTTTTTGTTTAAAGAAAAAATCAATTCGAATATATTTGAATATAATCAATATTTTATTTGAAATTTTTTAAAAATGGACCAATTTTTTGTTTATAGATAAATAACATTTTTAATTAACAATTTCGTAGGTAATATATAATAATAAATATTATTTAGTGTTTTTAATTCATTTGTTTATTGTGAACGAATTATTCTATAATATATTTCAAATACTAGTGCAAACTTCTTTCGATAAGATGTTACAGGGCGTCCAATAAAAAGCAACTTCGTATATTAAATTTGAGTTTTTTTTTGGCTACCCTGTAATTATATGTGGTGTGGTCTTAAAATTGTATTTTAAACATGCACAAATTTAAATTTTTTTGCTTTAAAATGTATATATCACATATAGGTACTTCAGTTTAAAAAAAAGTCAAATGTAGAATAAAGCATCGTTCAGACGCTGCATTGAATGCAGCCATTTAAATGTAAATTTAATGGTAAAAAATGATTAAAAAAAATAAAAACTTAAAAAAAATAGCTACAATACAAAACAGCACAATATAGGTTACCAAAAATGACAGTTCTGTGACACAATATGAAAAAGTTTTGATGTATGACACTAGATGTCGTCTGAACGAGACTTTTAAGAGAAATCGTGACATTTGACAAGTCAATTTTAATGATTCATTTTTAGAATTATATGTACCTAGTCTGAGATCATTCATAGTTATTGGGACATCCTGTATAATTTTTTAAAAATCACTAAAAATGACTTGCCAGAATCTGCCTGAATTTAAATAAATTTTAACTTTATATCGCACACAATCGAGTACGTTGTACCCAAAAAAAAAATAAGCATAAGAGATTAGTAAAAGAAAAATTGGAAAGTTGATCAAGTCTTTACAAAAAAGTCCAAATGGAGGCTATATTAATTGACCATAATATGTTGTAAACGATCCTGTCAACTTACATTTTAAAAAATCGCATTACATTTTAATATACTTTTACAATTTTTTTAGTGATTGTATCAAAAAGTTTATATTCCCTTCCCTTCACCCCGATAAAAAAATTTATCTAAACTATCGGTACCCCTATTACAACCTTTCATTATAAATATTTGTATTTTTCGAAATACTGCTCTATGATTGTCTACTAATATTACCAATATTTAGGAATAATAATTTTTGACGTTATATATTGTCTTATCTAGCATAATAAAAACATTTGGTGGAATAATTTTAAATTGAGGTGTTTTGCTAGCACTCATGTCACATTCAAATCTTCACCCAAGTTGACGCCATCTTGGATAGGCCCCGCCATTGCTTATGCGGGCGATAAACTTTCCTAGACCCACTAGAATGATTGGTAAACAAAACACCTCTAATTTGATTGAAATTATTAGAAAAACAAAATGTACCTATATTTTTAGTTAGGTGCTAATTTTTGTTAAAAATTTCGCCTGAGTAAAAATTGGATATTTCGAAGGAAGTATAGATAAAAGTTATTTACAATTCTATAAAAAACATCTTTTTGTTACATAATCAGATTCGAGTATTTAAAGTCTGAGTATAAATGTAAAAATAAAATTTTTATATAAAAATGTTCAGTAACGTACTGGGCTCAATTAAGAAGGGGCTATAAAGTCATTAAACTTTATATCCCCCTTCGTATTGTACGTCACTGAAACTTTTTAAGTTTATCATAAGATTATTTTTAGTTTTATAATAAACCTAAATTACTATATTAAAAACAATTCGTAGGATCCTGATAATGCTTAGGTACTGTATTTTTTTTTCAATCAATTCACATGGAATCTATAAAAAGTGTTTAGTTGTTTGCTTTAACTACACACATTTTTATTTTTTATATATTTCACAGTCGTGTATTTCCAAATGCTGTGATCTATTAGGACCACATAATAAGGCCATAGGTTATATAAATCTAAAAATTTTAGAATTCATTTTCTATTAGTCAGGTGGCTTAATGATAATAATCTGCGTTGGGTGTTTGAACTAATTTTCCTGCCAATTTCGTAATTATAGATTCCATGTACTTGACGAAAAACTATTTGACAATTCTAGATGTCATATAATCGGATTCTTGGACCCATAGTTAAATCCAAAACGGACGTGGTAGGTATAGATTGCGAACATGGAAAACTAATTATTTATAGATTATAATACGATCGAGTAATATGATGTTTGCTTAAATTTTCTGTGCATATAAATATATGGAGGTTTCAATAATTTCTTTGGTACAAAAATATTGCTTCAGTCATTTCATAAAATAAAGATTCAGTTCAACTTTTAATTTTTAAAGTAAAAGTGTATTTAATAATTTTTGTTAAATAGTAAGTTGAGCTGTATTATGAAACAAATGAGGCATATATGCCTTAAGATTAGAGTTTTTAATAGATTTATCACAATTTTTTTTAAATATAGTTTAGGTAAAAAATACATGATGTCACACTTATGATCTAAGAATAAAATGGACATTTTTTTCTAAATATTTACACTGAGCCATGCCAAAAATGTCTTGAATTTGGTTTGAACTCATCAAAGATAATTCAGAGAGAACAGTATATTTTTTACTACCACTGCTAGAGAAGTGAGCATATATTATACAGGGTGGCGCTAATTTAATTGGGATTTCGTAAACCGTTCTAGATACAAAGTTAATTAAATGGAGAAAAAGATGTGTATTTTCAAGACGAATTTATTGGTTTTTTCAAAATTAAAATATCAGATCAGGTTTCTGAGATATTTGGGGAAAACCAAAATTGACGATTTCTGTTTTATTTAATTAACACCTTAATTTTGAAAGATAGAAAAAAAAGTTATAGAGCTTTTTTATTGAAGGACAAATACAACATAACATAGCGTATCCAATTTTTTAAAATAACGTTTCGTCTTTGAAGGGCCACCCTCAACTATTTTTTTTAAATACGGTACAGTTCATTGTCAAAACCTAATAAAAATATTAAGTGTTCTACATGGTTGGATAGAGAAAAAAAAATGAGGATTTCAAAAATGAAATTAAACGTACAGGTCAGTATTTAAAAAAAATAGTTGAGGGTAGCCCTTCAAAGACGAAACGTTGTTTTAAAAAATTGGACACGCTATGTTAAGTTGTATTTTTCCTTCAATGAAAAAGCTTTATAACTTTTTTTTATATCTTTCAAAATTAAGGTGTTAATTAAATAAATCGTCAATTTTGGTTTTCCTCAAATATCAGAAACCGTACCTGATATTTTAATTTTGAAAAAACCAATCAATTTGTCTTGAAAATACGCATCTTTTTTTCCACTTAACCAACTTTGTATCAATAACGGTTTCCGAAATCCCAATAGTTTTTAATTAAATTTTCGCCACCATCCTTTATATCATCAGTATGGATTCTAAAAGTAAAACTCCCTACAGATTCATGCACTGTTGTAAAGAAAATATTTAAATTAAAGAAAAATATACTGTTTTCTCCTAAAATAGTTAAGGCATTTTAGGAAAAAGTAATTTGCTTTGATGCCTGTCTGGCCATAAGAAATGTTACAATTTTTTATATATTAGACAACAGTACCGAGGTCGGAAGAAACTAGATGAAACTGCTCTTGACCTAAAAATAAGCAAAATATTAATATCACTCTAATTTTCATAATTTTGGACATTTTAATGAACCTATTTTTCTGAACCAGTTAATTATTATTGCATTACACTTTCTTGTACAACTGTATCACCCTGTATTGGCATTTTTCTATGACAGTAAACTATTATTTGACAACCCCATCAATCACATCATTATTAAAGCACAGAAGGCACTTGGTTTTAGTTAAACGAACGTCTAAAGACTTAAAAAAAATAAAAACAGCCCCCACCCTCCTTATGTCTTACGTTAACAGCGTGTTAAGTTTTGGATATGTTATTTGGAATCCTCAGTATAACATTTACATAACTAGACTTGAAAATGGCCAAGAGAAATTTAGATACAAACAAAAACAACTCGGCATATTTTGCAAAAAGTTTGGGACACAAGTACACTTACTTTCTAAATAAGCTGCCAGTTCGTGATCGTTATTTTGTAAAGCCAAAATTCTAGGAGTAACTCCACGATGATCTTTGATATCCAGCAATGCCCCTCCAGCTACCAAAATGCAGCAAATGCTATGCCATTTGTATGCTACAGCCTTATGAAGAGCTGTTTGAGATCTACAACAAAACATATACGAGCTAAATAAAAAAAAATGAATCAGCCAGCAAAAATTTAGAAGTTAAGAGTGTTCTATACCCATCAACTCTGTCAATTTCATACATAACCTCGAAATCCTCGCCCCTTACGTCTTCGCTAAACGAACCCCTCTCTAAAGAAATTGTTAGGCAGCATGAAATACATCTGTGTATTTGCGGTTGCATAGTTACCAATTCTCGGATAAGGACGACACCTAGACGTAGCATTTTGAGTCGTTCTATTGACATGAATACAATTTTATGCGATCTAGCGGTATTAATTTGAACTGCCCGAAACGCGTAATGTTTGTTTGTGATGACATTTGAGCATTTGAATTTGAGCGCGAACGAAACTAATATCAGTAACTTGTATAGAAACCTCTTTTCTATTCGGGACAACAGCTTAAGGCTTACAAAAGTTTGGAAGCAGTATGAGGCCAGGGCTGTTCATAGTATATTTACATTCGCACCTAATATTTGTAGAGAATCTTGAATTAAAAAACCTCTGTCGGCTAAAACAATATCACCTGGTAAAATTAAATTTAAAAAACCACAGTTTTCTGTCAAAAATTTGTCACTATAGTGTTTTAACAGAGCAGGTTTACCGAAAATTCACACAAGTAATAATAAAAAAATACAATCGCCAAAAATACCTCTTATAAAATGCCAATATGGCGGAGGGTATAGAACCGCCTTAATAGAAGTACTTTATTATTGATATTAGTCCTATTTGTACTTACAGATTTGAGTCTTTTTCGTTGATTATCGATGGCGCAAACCTAATCAAATATTTAACGATATCCTTATGACCATATCGGGCAGCGTGGTGGAGCATCGTTTGACCTGCTTCGTCCTTGGTCATCAAAGAGTATCCATGGTTATGCAACTCTTTTACCTGAAAAATAATTAACCAATGAATCGTTAATCAACGAAAATAATAAACGATCGAAGGAAATCAGAAACTGTCTAATAAAATCGCATCTGAACCTAAAACAACTACTCCCTGGGCTACTTGCCCCCACTGACATTGAATTACATCAACATGGATCAGAGATTCAATGTTGAGCTGTTTACTTTCTACTGATGAGGCACAACGATGCCGAAACCTGCCTAGAAATGACAAGCTCCTTTATTAATAGATTCAAAGGGTTGTAATTCAATGCCTATGGGGGTAAGTAGCCCAAGGAGTAGTTGTTTTTTTGCGTACATTTTAGGCAAATATACTTTATTTGTATTCAGTGTTTTGGAAATCGCTTTCTTATTTACAACAATTTTTTGTAGTAATACAATTTTTTTTAAATAACTTACAACATAATTTTTAGTAAAATTAGTTTTTCGATTTTTTTTTATTTTTCGAGATATAATGAAAAAACCAAACTCAGTATACACTTCACAGCAGCAAAGTGCCTAAGAGCCTAGTTTCAGCGATATCACATATTATGAGAGGCCAAAGTCTCTGCCAACAGGGCTAGAAATAGAAAATGCACCCAAGGCGTAGAATTAATTGTATAGAATACAAATGATTCTAACAACAAATTCTTTGAACGAATTAAATTTGGACAACACCGATGTTAAAACGCCCTGTAGATAGTTGCAAAAAATAATAAATTATTTACCGTTCTCAGGTCACCTTTCTTGGCAGCTTTCAGCAGACTCTCATTCGGTTTCTTGCCTAAATAGCTGAAAAAATTTAAAAATAAAATGGAGATTTTCTTATTGCATAGTAATCAAAATATTTTTGAAAGTAAATATTTTTTTTATAGGAAAGAATCTTACCTATAAGCATTGTACGATTCTTGATTCAAACCAAACAATCTCTCTGTGATGCTGCATGCACAGTCCTTATTAGTGTGAGAATATTATAGAAAAATGGAGATTTTTTTCAGTGAAGATGATGCTTGATTATTTAAAAAGGAGTTTTTCAGAAAGATATTCTAGCCATCCAAGAAAAGTGTTGGTAATCTTCTGTATTTGATATAATCCTTTTATAGATATAGAGCATATAATTCATCACAAAAACACTTTTCTTGGATATACTACAAGTAGGTTGTGAACAATAGATTAAGTGATAGAAAAAAAATTGTAGCATCTAGATGAAAACACGTTGTATATGAATCTTCCACCATGAAATATTTACGTGGTACAGCCTTTGAATTAGTCATACTTGAATTTATACAGAGCGTAATTGAAATGCGTGTACATATTAAAACAGGTCCAAAAAGTAAGCACACTAATGAGTCAACTTGGCATTCTTTTCCGCTACCCATTACATAAGTTCTAGAAAGAAAAGAGGGTGGAATATTGTCAGTAGCTACTTCAAAAGTGTACTGATTCCACAGAATGAGTGGGGAATATATGGAAGTGTTGAAAATTTGACTGAAGCCTTGTATAATTTCTCGAGTTTAATTTTTTTATTACACAGCAAAAATCTGTATTGCCAATCAAGAATGACGTTTTGAAAAGTTGTTTTAGTGTGAATTACGGTAATTAAAACTATTTTCTAAATCATGGGCCTACGAAAAAAGGCCCATATTTAAACTATGGAATTTATAGACATCTTCGAAGTTTTACTATGTGCTATGCATTTCAATAGCACCCTAGATATATTTTTAACGACATGGGTGCTTTTTGTTTTGGGTTGTGGTACACCAGATCAAGTAGTAGCATAGAATATGTTCAACTGTTAGAACAAGTAATTTCATTCTTTAAAATTGGAGGTTCTGTCAGAGGAATAGAAAAATAAAACAAATGGTGCAAACCATACTTTATTGATAATACATGCCAACAAGATTCTGCCTGTTTGAAAAATATCGAATGGTGATAAAAAATTCAATCTTTATATATATATCGATATGTTCATGCAGACAACAGCCAAAAATAATTTTATTTAATTTCACAAAAAGTCAAGAATAAATTTCCTTCAGGTGTTCACTATACCTAAATAAATTTCTAAAAGTGCATGATCCCTTAAAGTGAAAAAGAAAAGCAAAAGATGATTAAGCCCCCGATTCAGTCTCCAAAAATATCGTTTTCCTTCAGTAGGAATCGCCTCGATTGGCCGTGGGAAAATTTCCTATCCCAATAGCATTGCCGGCCACGCTCATTTTTCAAAATGCCCGCGAGTCACGCTGCTCGCCATTTTTTATCCAAATTGCAATCAATACAGGTTTGCCAACTCAACTTGGGGGAAATGGGGGAATCAGCGCCACCTGTTAATGGATGTCGGAACCTGTTTAGGAATCTAATCTGCGGTCATCTGTCATTCATCGGAACCGCCTGTCAATGAGTGTCGGAACCTGTAATCTACGTAGGAACCTGTAATAGATTTCTACGTAGATTACGGGTTCCGACACTCATTAACAGATGGTGCTGCAATTTGGATAAAAAATGGCGACTAGCGGGACGCGCGGTCATCTTGAAAAAGAGGCGTGGTCAGCAATGCTATTGAGATAGGAAATTTTCCCACGCCCAAACGAGGTAATTCCTACTTCCTTCCTACGTTTTCATAGCGAAAATACCAAAATATTATTCAAATGAAATGTTAATAACACTTTAACTTTATCAAAAAATTATTAAATGTTCCATTTAATTTCCACAATTTCGATGATAAAATATTTAAAATCTGATGCATTTTTTTCGTTTGTAAGGAACATGAAACATGGTCGTTTGTGCTTTTAAAAATATTTATAAAATATTTTACGGTATTTTGGTACGTCACTATAAATTCTGAAGTGTCATCTATAAATTTTAATTGTACCCATCACCCAACCTCAATCAAGGGCTTAGTGTACAAATGCGTGAGAGCTAAAACTATGTTTATATACCTTCTAATTTTCATACTGGCATCGGATGATACTTTGGCCAGCTGCTGATTGTCTATAGGGTGATTTTCTTCCGTGGTAGGAAAATCTTCAGTAGAATCTACGTTTTTCGGCGAGAGAGGGGGATGGTCGCTCGGGGAATCTAAATCGTCTTCTTTGCTATAAAAATATAAAAAAATAATTTGTGGATTAAAAAATTTTCTCACAAAAGCCCCCACAGGCGTTGAATTACACGATTCAGACGCGAGTTGGAAGGTTGTTTAACCAAACCATTACTTTGATTTCGTTATTTGAGGAGACCGTCATTCCCAGACCGGTTTCGGCATTTTGGTGCCTCATCAGTGAGAATAATAACGAAATCAAAGTTGCAGGAAGTGGGAAGCCCAACACACTCAGATAATAATGGCCAGGTTGGTAGTTTATATTAAAAAAAACATTACGAAATGAATTTCTTTCTTACCTGACGCGCATTTGTGGAATGTTATACGAAGTCTGATAGTTAGATGTCGGAGAAGGATTAGCGGTCTCATCTTCAGGTGTCGGAGGTACAGTCTCGTCTCCACATTCGAGTATGTACAAATTTTCGGAGCAAATATCAAAAACGTAGTGGAGACTCTCTTGGGCTTTGTCGATTCGAAAAAATCTTTCAGCTGTACATGCTGAAAGTTTAAAAATTGTAAACATACGCAGAATTCAGTTCTAAAATATATTTAAATGATTATAAATTTTTAAATGTACTTACAATCGATAAAGCACCAATCCGACGACATCATTTGCTTGTCCTTGTTTTCCTCTAACATTTTATTTACCATGGCTCGAACTTGTTCTAAATCTGAGATAGGATTAACTTCTATTCTACCTATATTTATTGCTAAAAATAAAAAGTTTCATATCAATCGAACGTCCATAGTTTAAATTTAAAATCACCCTCTTGTGACATGTAAATGTAAAACTTAGACAGTTCACTCGCCGTTCATAGACGCCCGACCTTGCCGTACATGCCGGTTTGTTATACGCAACCTTATCTAAACAATAACATTAATACGATATACTGTCTTCCTCAAATTACTATGTCTAGCTCAAGCGGTTTGGGCTTGAGTGTGTGGATGAATGTGTAAATGAAAAAAGGAGTTAGATAGATGGATGCTTAGTCATAACATCTAAATTCCTGGACCGATTTGGACAAATGAGGTTTCCAGTGATTTGCCTGGATGATGCGGATGTCATAACATTAAGATTTATTTAATATAGATTACGATAAATTCAAATTATTGACGACCGTAAAATAGTTTTTGAAATGATTATGCGAGATCAAACGCAAGGGATTGGCATGAATAATTTGAATTCAATAAACTGACTTGTAAGTATACATCCGGTTCAAGTAGGCACTAAAGAAAGTTGGTGGATATTTCAAGAAAGCAATTTGGTGTGCAAACTTCAAACTTTGCCAGAAAACACACAGAATCTATAAAGTTTCAGGGCTTGCAAAATGCAAGAGGGATAAGAAAAAAAATATTACAAGTTTGAATTTTTAATAAAGTTAATGACGTAGGAGTGTTGAATATTTAATATAACGGAAGTATAGTTATTCTGAAATCACTTATAATAACAGAAAAGAAACATTCTCGCTCTTGTGATTGAAAGAAAATTGTCTCTTATCTATTTTATACGTATTTCATTCTTATTCTAGTGTCAGTCTAGTGTCCATTCTGTAAAACCTAGCTGTAAATGTCACGTCCGCATCCTAGATAGCCATGAATTTCATATTTGACAGTTCTACGCGACGCACAGTGGGCTAGATGCCAAAAAAAACCGGCAAAACCCAAAAAATTTTTTTTCGACTTTTATGAATTCTATTGCACACAATAGATGTCCCTGCATCCCATGCCATACTAACACCACCAGGTTGTACACTTCAGGTATTCAGCTGACGACAGTATGAACCCATCCTTTTTAGAGGGAGGTTCGAAGTGATTTCGTGCTCCAAAATATTCAACTCGCGTCCATTTCCGAACGGTTTAATGGATGATAATGATGAAAATACTATTCTAAAGTAATAATAGTATATTCTGTAACAAGTTTGGAATGAGAACTCGATCCGAGTGGAGGAACCACGAGTGACTTAATGGACATTTACCTGCTTGAGCTAGGAGATCTTTATCGTAATGATGCTGTTCGTAGTCGTACATCGTTAGTTTGTAGACTCCGAGATTAAGATTGTCTAACGCAGTTTGTATGGGATTAGACGTGCCGTGCTTTCTTTTAGCTAACATCGGTGCTTTGTTTAGATGACTAAGAGTAATTACGGAAGGAGCTAATTTGCACGCTTCGCCGTCCACTTGCATGGGGATGGTTTTCGAGGTTACTATTTTCGCAGAACGACACTGAGTGATACAGGTGCCGTGACCGCCAGCTTGTAGAAGAGGCTGTAAGAGAAAACAACTGTTAATGCTACTCGCAATATAAACATTTACAAGTCTCAGTTAATGAGTTTATAGGATGACACGTAGATGGTGCCACTATTGGCAAATCCATATGATTTTTAAGACGTAGACACGGACATCGGTTGGAATAGACAAAATGAGTGACCCATGAATAAAAATTCAGTTCAAGGGAAATCAAATCGAAACATTATCTTGTGATTAACTGTAATCATTTGAACATAATGTTATTAAATCGCATATGTAATGAAATATAAGCTGTGCTTGGCTCTTCACAAGTGAAGTTGTAAGGGTAATGATGTAACAAAGTGAGCAAAGTTTTCGCAATTATATCATTTCAAGTGAATTCGTGCGAAATGCAGATTAATCAAAACAATGGCCATGCATTAATTGATGGAATTATTAATTAGTTATAAATTAGAATGGTGTTCAGCCCGCAAGAGAAAAGAACAAAAGATTTCGCTTGACGTTAGATACATTTTAAAAAACGTATAAAACCATAAAAATACCAAAATCTACTCATTGAAATTGCCATTAACTGCCTTCCAAGACGTGTGGGAGTAAAACTAATATGTTTTTCTAAGAAACAGTTTTATCGTAGGTGGATGTAGTTTTACGTCTACTCTTTCACTGAAGAATGTATATATCCAAAACGTTTTATTATTAATGGATTTTTTAGACAATTTTCCATTGAGCTTACTTGTGTGAATGAATATTATTGATTCTTCTAGAATTAGCATTGAGAGTTACTGTGTAAACGTATAATTGGGTTTATATATTAACTTTTAATACAGGATCTATACATCAAAGGTTTGGATTTAAATAATCCTACCGGTTTTTTCATTAATAGGAATTTGGAATGGTTGAAATCGATAATCAATGTAGGCTATTATTGTCTAGGTAATTACAAAGCGTTTAGTTTTGCAATTTGCGTTAAATGAATAATGTGAAAGTTGCTAGTCGTTTATGGGCAATTGATTTATTAATATTCCAATGGCCCGAAATGATATACGGTGTATTTCAGTTGGTATAATTTCAATTTCACTCAAAATTTTTACCTTTACCAAGAAATATAGAAGAAATTTTAGTAGAGAAACCTTAAACAAACACACCCTGTACTATAATCTCGAGGCAACTTGCTATGCATATTTAAAAACTGTTCATACGAGAATACATACCTGAGGTTTACACACATTAAGCAAATAGAAACTGTAAATTGGGGTAGTACAATGGCCTTTCCAATTTATGCTTTCATCCATAGTTTCTGAATTTCTATTTCAATTATGAAATATAATTCAGTACGTGAATTGATTTATTATAAGAAGAGGAACAAAGATGATGAGTTTCCCAGTAAAATATTGGAACTATAACATCAGTATAATCATATCCAGCGATCTTGGCGGCTATTTCATTGTACCATGCCAACCAATCGATGTTTAGAAACAACTAATCCAGATTATCTTGAATATAAACTTAAAGGCTAAATATCCCCATCACTTTTTTGAGTTATTTTTGATTTCATGTGACAAAAATGTAGGTACTCTTAACTGCCACACATCTGAATTGGTTCAGAATACAGCGGAAGCAACAAGAATACAGCGGAAGCAACAAGAATACAGCTTAAGTAACAGGAATACAGTGGAAGCAACAAGAATACAGCGGAAGCAAGAAGAATACAGCGGGAGCAAGAAGAATACAGCGGAAGCATCAAGAATACAGCGGAAGCAAGAAGAATACAGCGGAAGCAACAATAATACAGCGGAAGTAAGAATAATACATCGGAAGCAAGAAGAATACAGCGGAAGCAAGAAGAATAAAGCGGAAGCAACAATAATACAGCGGAAGAAAGAAATAACTAATCCAGATATCTTGAATGTAAACTTAAAGAATAAATATTTCCATCACTTTTTTTGATTACAGCGGAAGCAAGGAGAATACAGCGGAAGCATCAAAAATACAGCGGAAGCGAGAAGAATATAGCGGAAGCAACAATAATACAACGGACGTAAAAAGAATACAGCGGAAGCAAGAAGAATACAGGGGAAGCAACAAGAATACAGCGGAAGCAACAAGAATACAGTGGAAGCAATAAGAATACAGCGGAAGCAACAAGAATACAGCGGAAGCCACAAGAATACAGCGGAAGCAACAATAATACAGCGGAAGCAACAAGAATACAGCTTAAGTAACAAGAATACAGTGGAAGCAACAAGAATATAGCGAAAGCAAGAATAATACAGCGGGAGCAATAAGAATACAGCGGAAGGCATCAAGAATACAGCGGAAGCAAGAAGAATATAGCGGAAGCAACAATAATACAGCGGAAGTAAGAATAATACAGCGGAAGTAAGAAGAATACAGCGGAAGCAAGAAGAATACAGCGGAAGCAAGAAGAATACAGCGGAAGCAAGAAGAATAAAGCGGAAGCAACAATAATACATCGGAAGAAAGAAATAACTAATCCAGATATCTTGAATGTAAACTTAAAGAATAAATATTTCCATCACTTTTTTTGAGTACAGCGGAAGCAAGAAGAATACAGCGGAAGCATCAAGAATACAGCGAAAGCGAGAAGAATACAGCGGAAGCAACAATAATACAACGGAAGTAAAAAGAATACAGCGGAAGCAAGAAGAATACAGGGAAACAAGAAAAATACAGCGGAAGCAAGAATAATACAGCGGAAGCAACAAGAATACAGCGGAAGTAATAAGAATACAGCGGAAGCATCAAGAATACAGCGGAAGCATCAAGAATACAGCGGAAACGAGAAGAATACAGCGGAAGCAACAATAATACAACGGAAGTAAAACGAATACAGCGGAAGCAAGAAGAATACAGGGGAAATAAGAAAAATACAGCGGAAGCAAGAATAATACAGCGGAAGCAACAAGAATACAGCGGAAGCAACAAGAATACAGCGGAAGCAACAAGAATAAAGCGGAAGCAATAAGAATACAGCGGAAGCAACAATAATACAGCGGAAGCAATAAGAATACAGCGGATGCAACAAGAATTTAGCGAAAGCAACAAGAATACAGCGGAAGCAAGAAGAATACAGCGAACATTACATTGTTTTATAACTAACACTCAAAATTGACTTACAAGTTGATATGTCGTTAATCCTACAACTTCTATGAGACCGTCATCAGTACTTGGTTCATAGCTACCCATCGATCGATTCCAGGGATGCGTTCCACCTCCGTAACTAGAAAAAAGTATGAACGAATAATATAAATATGTTTCACTCTTTCTCATAAAGTCCAATAGCAATTTTAGTTTCAGTTTCTTACCTCGAAATATTGAGAAAAACAATAGCATGTACTCGCAACTCTTTTAACTTTTGCGTAATGTTTTGTCCGTCGCATTCCAGGGTCACGAAATCTGCCAGATCTTTCCATTTTCTTTTTAAAAGGTCCTTACCGCCCATTTGGCCGTAAAACATTTTATTTCGCAATCTAGAGTTGAACTTTTCTGGATGAGCCTCTGCAAATGAAACAAACAGATCTTTACTTGAAAATTTCAATGCTAAAATATGCTCTACGTGAGACTATTTTGCCTACGTCATACGCGCAGGTGTTCATTAGAGTCATTAAGCTGAAATTTGCCTATTTGTTTGTTAAATGTAATGAAAATGAATTATGTTTAATTTTGTAATTGAAAATTAAACAAAAACATTAGACGTAAAAAACTTTTTGACCAAAAATACCCTTAACGTATTACTTTTCAGTCCCTTAGTTACCACTAAACAGAAACAAGAGTTTTAAATCCAGTCAATTTTCACGCTATTTTAACCTAGATGTTATCCCTAACAAATTATTTAATGAAAAACTCTCTGGCAGTTAAGAGTTCGAAGTTCGAAAAGTTTTGATTGAAAATAGGGTAGGACACAGCTCATTTAGAGAGCAAACTTTCGGATGATGATGATGAAATTGTTAAACTTTTTTCAGAAAAAAATAAACCCGGATAAGTACAATTAGGTAAACGAGTTTGGGAAAGCGCAGGGTGAGTTTTTGTTTAAGTTTATCGGTGGTATGAAGTTTATTTAAAGCATTTAATTGAATGTTTTAGGTGTAATACAGGAACATGTTAACGGTTACTTTTTGTATTGGTTATTGCACAGCAAAATTAATGTTAATTACTTTGGAATTTTAACAATATAAGTCAACAATATAAAATTAACTAAGCTATATAGAGTTTTATTTTTGCACAAAACATTTCATAATTTAATAAAACAATTGTAAAAAAATTAAATGAACTACTCAGAACTCTAAAGTCTATAGCAACAAGGAATTGCGCAATTTCTTCAATTTTTTAGAGATTGTGGCCATTTGGTCTTCATTAAGAAGATTACTTACTACGTAATAAGTAAAAACAATACATTTGGTAACACTAAAACAACTGTGACATTGTTTGTGTTAGCTACCCAGAAATCACTTGTAATTTTATAACATTTTGTGCAAATAAAATAAATTTACGTTAAATGGTTTTCACGGAGCATCAGTCAATTTGAACAATCAAACTTATACTATGAACTGATTTGTGAAACGAGATATTTTTACGTTGTATTGGACAACGGAGAGGTCAGCTTGGTTTGGCAGCTGACAAAACACTGAATAAAAATTAGTCTCGCCCTCTTGCTTACGCTTAGGAATGCGGATATATGAAGGAATGCGTGCTTACGTGAGAGTATGCGTCTATGTCACACGCTTGCAGGTGTTCAGACCCGGATGTCCGCGATGATTAAACTGGAGTTCTTCCGTCTCAAGATTGACGATTTCGTCTCACTCCTACCCGTATCGAGTGAAAGATATTGTTTGTTGTCAGTGACGCGGTTGGCGCGGTTGCCAATTTATAAAAGATTGGTTTTAAGAAAAACTTAGCCATAGGGAATACTTGATAAAATTACATATTATTTACCTCTAGCTTCATGAAATTCCAAGGCAATATGAGCATCGACTCCTAGTGAGTAGTAGTTATTAACAACATTTAAGGGTAGATTTTCTTTGCCACCTTCTGCTGGCTGAGCATTTGTATTCTTTTCGACGTCTAAAGACCATCTGTCTAGATTCACTATATCACTATGAGTTATATTCGATAAAATTTTAGAGATTGGTTCGTCAGTGTATCCCTGAAATCAATAAAAAATAATATTAACTAATATTCCATAAAATAACTTCATATTTTGCAAAACATCTCTGTAGGGTGATCATCATGGCAACCACTAAGTGGGAGAACAACGCGTCAGGCTCCGATTAGGCCGCCCACGTCTGCGTTACAAATTGAAATTATTGTTTCGCGGTTATTGTCCACTCAACTCACTGTTGATTTGACTCTGTTATTTGTTGTTATTTCAAATTTCTTTGTTGGTAAAAGGAAAATGAATCGTCAAAATAATAATCTAACCTGATGTTATACTAATTGATTCAAAAAGAGCTTGTTTTTGACAACATCCAGTACATTTTCAGTTAGGAAGGCGCAAAGAGAGAAAAATAATCTTAGAGCTTTAACACGTGTAGCAAATAATCGATTTTGGAATTTGCTGCTTAAATTCTTTCAATAAAAATGTTCTCTAAAAGATATACGTTTGGTTGAGGGTAATTTTTCAAAGGCGTTTGTGAGGTGGCAAGCATAAAAAAAAATCAATACCGTGTTAGAAGCTTGTACATGAAAAATGCAAAGGCCTAATTGAGTTATGATTTAAAAATACATAGCGCTAAAATTACCCGTTTTATATAGATGATAGATGACGCGGCTTTACATTTCCTAAACTGAGATTGATTGAAAAATTATGTATGAAGCTCGACTTGTATTAAGTAATAAATAAAATACCAATCAACTTCACTGCTAATCCCAGCGGGAATGATTTATAAATATATCCTAGAACGAAAACTATGCAAGGATTTGAAGGACAATTAAATGAAACGCACTGTTTATACGTTGTTCAAGATAAAAGTTTCAAATTCTATGATGTCATGTGGCGTCCTACCAGCATTTTTAGGTATACAGGGCGACGCATTAGTATGTCAAAGGTTGATGTAAATACTCACCCCTCCCCATCCAAGAGCTCTGGCTAAGTCGTTTCCAGTACCCAATGGCAGTACCCCTACAGCGGGAGGAGGTATAATTCCTATTTGATCTATCACACTCAATACCCATCCCACTGTACCATCACCCCCGCACGCTAACACCCTCAAATTAGGCACTTTCTTAAACAATTCCAATCCCATTCTGGGTCCACCCTGAGTTAGATCGAACACCTGTCGGGGATTTAACAGCCATTGGAATTTCTGAAGAAGTTTTTGCCCCTGATTCCCACCAGATTTCGGATTAATGAAAACTATAAGCGGGGAAACATTCGTAGAAGGAATTGGTTTGATAGCGAAAAATCGATGTTCTTTATCCTGAAACAAAAGAAAAACCCTTGAAAAAACTCAAAGCTGGTCAGGCGTAAGTGGGGATTAAACCCACGACCTTCCGAGGCTGAAGCTCCGATTAGTCCGCCCACCAACGAATTGCAGATTGAAATTATCGTTTCGCGGTTGCTGTCTACAGTTTATCGCTGGTCAGGCATAATTTGACCACCATTATCTTTCATTTAAATTGTAATTTAAATAAATAACCATTATAATGAAGGTATGACTTCTTCGCTTTGACGCAATTCCAAGTTACAAATGTTACAGTACAAACAATGGGCAATTAAACTCTCAACTTGACTGATCTATTTCGCAGGTAGCAGATGCAGCGCTGCTTAAGGGAAATGGGAAATGAGTTAAACAAGTGAAGCTGGAAGGAAGGAATCTAAATAATTCCAACAGGAGCGGTTAAGCCCTGAGAGATCTTTAAAACATTGTTATTATTAAAAACGCTGCAGTAATATTTTGATAGCGGAACGTTTGAGTTTATCACATCAAGTTCGACTATAGATGCTGCATCTGATAAATAATCTCTCTTGTTTTCGATCTACGGAAAACAAAAATGAAACTGAGTCTATATAAAACTACAGGGTGTTGAGATATTCGACTGGAAACGTTCTACACTTCAGATCTCTTCTTTGATATAGAAACACGGATTCTTTAATTGTGGAAATTTAAAAATAACACAATAAAAATTTCAAATTTGTATATCAAAAAGTGTCACGAAAATGATAGTTTCCAAAAATATATAGAATATGCAAAAACAATGGCAATTTTACGCGGTAACATAAAGTCTGTGAAGTTGGCTGCGACTGCAGCGCTGTGGTGGAATGACGTTTCACATTATGCGCCATATTAGAATCAGAGTCGCAAAAAATGATACAATTGTTGTTCCTTTTGTCATAAAAATATAAAATATTTAAAGTATTTGGTGAACAATTGTGTCTTAAATCCCGAAGAAGAAGATCTGAGCAATATTCTTCGTCAAATTATACCATATTTCACCCATAAATCCAGTGTTGAGAAGAATAAAATCATATCGAAGTATAACTTTTATTTCAGGAAAATACCTCCGCAAAGTTTTGTGGTTGCTACAGTAACGAGCTGAATCAAAAGCTTCTTATTGGTTAAAAAAAGTCGGTGTGAAATTTTCAGAGTAAAAAGAATAATCTCTGAACATTTCCGATGTATACTAGAAAGCCTGATCTGTATAGTATTCATTGTTATTGTTTACTTTTAGATATTCGTAACATAGACAAAGTATAAACAATGCATTAGGGAAAACCTTCGTTCGAGTATCGTGTTTTGAAGGTAAACAATCTTCATGTACTCCAACTAAAATGTAAAAGTAACACTTTACATGTAGATAGAAATGCTCTTGTTGACTTTAGTTTTAAGAAACAATCGATTCAATACATCAGTCGTCTTTTCATTTGTAACTTGCGCGGGCGAGCAAGATACTGACATGGCAAAATAATAAAATTAATAAATGGTTAGAAAATTTTCTCGTCTTTCCTTTGAGCTCTTGTCAATACATCATCAAGATAAATAACTTAAAATGTGTATATAATTAGATATTTTTCGAAAAAATTTCATGTCGTTAGCAAACTCCAAGAATTTTGTATTAATGAAACAAGAGGCGATATCGTTAATGTATATGTTGAACCGAGGGGGGCCCAGGTGTGATCCTTGAGGAAACACTGAGGTTATTCTAGAAATAGGAGAAAGAAACTTTCCGATGGATATAGTTTGGGGTCTGTTGCTGATGTAGGAACCAAACCACCTAAGCAGATTGCCACGTATTATTATACTTTAATTTTTATACTTTATTTCGTGTATGCCAAGTTTTGTTAAGGTTTAAGCCAAATTGTCCAAGTTAATTATCAAAACTGAATAAATAATTAAGTGAAAATGAGGAACTTCCTGATAACTTTTACGAAACAATAATCTACTAACAATGGATACATAATTTCGGGACGTCCACGCCAGAGGAAATCTACTTATTCCCTAACACGAATAACTGTCTCTTTCTATATTTTTGATTTACCATCGCCGCCGGGTGGGCGTGTGAATGGAAAGAAAATTAAATTTTCAAAACGTTCAGAGTGGTTTTAGAACTTTCAGTAAATAATTAAATGATAAGACAAAGTTCTTCTTAGACCGCCCATTTTTGATAAGCAGAGTCGTACAACAAGCCGAATAGTTGTTTTCGTGCCTTCTATTTGACTTTTAAATAATTTATTCTTATTCTTAGAAGGAAGGAGTGTCAGTCCATTATCATGACGCGAGTTTCGCAGGACTTCGTAAACTTTTGTTTGAGTACTTACGAAATTCGTGAAACTATTCACGCTAATCAAATTTAGTATTCAGTGGATTTTTTTTTCTTTTCTTAAAGTTCTAGTAAGATCGCATCGTTTATTTTTATTTTATAATCTTTAAAGAAGTTTAAATGCGGCTTTTAATACTTTATAATCCTTCCGAGAGAGATAACTGCAATTTGCAGAACTTTTGTAATTATTTCAATGCTTGTATGTAAAGAAAATAAAGACTTTGCAAAGCCCTGTATGTTGCTGAATTCTGTCCTGTTTTCAAGCCAGTGGAAGAATTATAAATGCTACGTTCGTTCCAGATGACATTATATATAATTTTCCCTGTTTATACAACTTACTTGTTTGTATCTTCTGCTTAGTCTTTTGTTTTTCATGCCTGATTTCATATAGTTTTCAGGTAAATTACTTTATATTAATAAAACGATATCCGGGTAGAAATATTTACACAAACAAGGGTGTACTAATGTTAGATCTGGCTATCCTATATTTGATTTTCATGTATACAAAATAATATCAGTTTATAAAAAGAAAACAAGAAAAAAATAATACGACAATGTTACTTGAGAGGTATAGAATGAAATGATTTTTTAATTGTTCAGCTCTAAGCAAGCCATGATATGTCAAATAAATATAAAAACTGCTTTGGTAACACCGTTTTTAAAAGACTGTCTGTAAATTTAATAATCTGATGGCTGCAAAGATGTAGATATTTGAATCTTTGGACGTTAAGACGCCTCTCTCGCCTCTCTGTTAGCTTTCTAGGATTGATTGTATGGACAAACAGGACAAAAATTAAATTTTAAAGTGCGATTAAAAGCATAAAATTAACGAGCAAAATTATAATACAAATGTTCCTGAAAAGTAGTAAAGAATATTAATAAAAGATCTCGTAAAATTATATTTCTAATATCTGGATGAATGGAATAATTTCGAGCAACAAAGTTTTAAAAATGAGTTACCTTTGTTACTTTCTTTTTTACTCGAAATTAGAGCTCTCACAACTTGTTGAAAACTTTCATATTCAGATATATTACAACTCTTGTGATGTTAGAATATCTGAGATATCTAGAAGTTGTATAAATCGATTATTGAATTACGAAATGGGGATATAACTTGGGATATTTTTTTAAATTATTTGTCTAACTATTCCACAAAAACAGTAGTACATGAAAAGCTACCACATACCCTATTTAACTATTTAATTATTCCACAAAAACAATGGTACACGAAAAGATATCACATATCCTGGAAAACATAGCTCTGGAACTGCAAAATTTAATTTAGCGAACGATAATAAAAAACCCATATAAAATTGCTTCTTTATATCTTTTACAAGCTTCGCATTGCACAGCGGATGAAACAATTTACACAAAATGGAGATACAAAGTTTAAAAAAGAAGTCACTGTCGACGTTTCGGGTGAATTCTTCGAAGGTTAATTGTTTTTAGAAGCGTGAAGAAATTCTAAAGTCTCTTGCTTTATTCTACCCGCGAATTAATTCGAAAAAAATACTGAAATAAAACACTCCAAAGGTTCGGGAACGTGTTGTGGTTTTTAATTAATAAAAGGCAATTAAAAGAGTTTTGTACGATCGCTCGAACGAAGATGTATCCCAGTATCTATTCCAAGTATTTACATTTCTTATTTATAATTTTAGTTAAATGAAAAAAAAGTGCAAAATTATAAAAATCGTGTAAATATACCGCGAAACATTATAATTGGTTTAAAAACATGAAAATCCTTGGCCTTGTGTAAACAATTCAATGAAAATACGGAATATTAGAAAATTTATACAGGGTGTTTCCTAATTGAATGCCGATATTTGATTTTAAGATAAAATTGTACACCACCCAACAGAAATCCATTTACAGGGTGGGAAATCACAGGTAGAAATATGATTTAAAAATCAGTAAATATAAATAAAGTGGAGATATGAGATATGAATACAAAAATATCAAAATCTGATTTTTTTTAATGAAGCAATGCTGCAAGAGAAGATGTCACACCTATCATTGTTAGCATTCTAGTTGTTGCAAATTCTGTACATTTGTTCTGTCTTGAATTTTATTCTTAGAACATGAAAATTGAGCATATAAAGAAAAATCAAATCAGCTGTGTTCCTCCTACTTGCAAGAGAAGTAAAGTTATGTCTCTCTAATAAAGCTGTATTGAATATTCCTATAGCAGGGTAGGCATAATCTTTCTTGAGGGAGAGATATTTCATAAAGCGCCTATGGATTCGTTCAAGACTATTTGAATGAACATTATAGCGCATATAAGCATATTCTGTTTTAGATCTGACATACGGATTATATAGCAGGAGCGGTGTCTTATATTATGACTTATTAATTTAATCATTTAAACAAATATTCATGGATCTTTTCAAATAATTTATTATTGGGACCAAAACTGTGTAAATGATGTAAATTTAAAAACAAAATTTACTATTTATATGAATAATTTAGTATTTTTGAATGTCGCTGAAATATTAATATGAATATTTTAATATTTATGATCGTAAGTTGATTAATAAATACATTCATTATCATTGGAATGAAATAAAGCTGAATAAATATATTAATTTATCAGATTGTTTAATCAAATGTGCTTTTGTCCACTCATATTTGTCAGATATTCAAAAATGTTGAAATCTGTTTTTATTAATTATTAAAATAATTTTACTATATATAAAATCTTTTAAAGTAATTTATTTCTCTTACCTTATGCTTATTTTTCTTGACACTAGTTCGTTTTTTTGGCGATTTTCTTAAGCTAGACTTGAAACTTCCCTTTTTAGGCAACTTAACTATCCATGAAGGAGGGACTATGCTATTGCAATGTACACCTGCAACAAAAAAAAACATTTTAATTTCCCATTTTTCAATATCTATTCGATTGATGCATATCCTTTGATTTAGTCAAAATATGACGTTTTAGAAGAGTTTTTCGAATAAAAATACTATTAAACGCTATTTTGCTTATCAAAAACTATTTTTTACTCAGATCACAACATTTACAGCCATTTAGAGTAATCGATTTAATAATTTTGGTGAGATCGCTGTTTCAAAATTTGGTGAAGTATTTTTAAATTTTGGTGGAGGATTTTCTATACATTATACGAAATTAACATTTCCTGAGCATTCTTTAACAATATATTTTATTTTAACGATTTACAAATAACCATTTACTTTAGCCGTTTAATATACGCCCTTGATGTGGTTGGAAAATACCTAGAAATAAGGATAAACACCTATCGGCAATCGACTTTACTGGAAAAATGGAAATTGCTAGCGAAAATGGAGTAAGCTCCTTGCTAGAAAATAATTATAATTATCCGCTAAAATGAATTTTGTAATATAGCAAAGTAAGTCAGACTTCCTACAGATTTTTAGAATCTACACTGATAGTTTTTTCCTGTCAGTTTGTATTTTCACTTTGTTTGCAATCTTTAATATGATAAAGGAATTGATAGATGTTTATATATATTATAATGGTATGTTTTTTTATTTAATTTACCTTCTTCCGTAAATTTAGACAGAACGTGTTTTATAACTATTGTTATTGTAGTTGGGCGCCATCTGTCTTATTACATAGGAAAGTATAGCCAATATCTATCTCAGGTTATAGGGTTCTCTAAGAGGTTAGATTTTTATAAAATCAATCACAATGAACGCAATGAAAAATTATAAACATTTATTAAAGGAAAAAAATTAACGATAAACTTTATCTGTACAGGAACAATTGTTTGGTGTAATACGGTAAGTGTAGTTTTTATAAAAATAATATTTGCAAGTGTGATACGAAATTTTCTTAAACTTCTAACCTAACATAATTAAACTTTTATAAGGTTAGATTGTTTTCAATCTAACTTTATTATTATGGCCTTTTATAGTTTAAACTTTTTAAATATCGATATTTAGTAATTAAAATGATACCTTTTATTCAATTTAAGCTTTTCGTTCTTATTTTAGTTGTTCAAAATAAATGGGATTCTATAAAACCGTTTTTCCAAATAACACCAAAATCAGGAAACAGGATGGATATTTTTATGCCGAATATAGTTGGATCTGGATACTTTTATGCAGGAATACAGCTGGGACTGGAGATGTCCAAACAGGAACACAGGATAGGATGGATAATTTTGGATAAAGCCACCTTTTAAGATTGTTGTTCTTCTTGAATTATTTTTATCTTTTATTAACCTCACTTTTTCTCTGACAGGTAACAATTTTTTCTTTTAAATCGCGTTGCTTTGGGTTTTTCTTTTGTTTTTATGATACGGAGCGACGTGAACTCTTCAAAAGATTTTGGTAAAAAGCCTCACTTTGACACACGAAATGATTTTTATAAAGTACAATGTCACAGCTTCCTAGATGAAAATTTGACATTTTTTAACCTAAATTTTTACAAAATTAAAAAAAATTATTGATTTTATTGCAAATTTTGACTAATAACATCTTATTCTATAGATTAAAAGAAAATTTTTGATATACTTTTATATCATTTCGAATTATATTAACTTTGTACAAAGACACTTTTTGTTCGTCTTCATTGATTTTCTAAATATCATTAAACTTCATTATTGTTGTACTTTTTTGCTATATTTCTGTAATTTTATAAATCCTAAACTCTTTTTCGTTTAATTTACCATCGTTTCGTTTAACTTAAACTAATTATGTTGAATTATTATTAGATTAAATTTTAAGGTTAACTTTTATAAGTAATATTTTATACGTTAAAAAAGGCTTTATATTCAATACCATTACAATATATATCCTTTTTATTTAGCAAAGCTAATAGCACATTACATTAATAAAATAAAATTACAAAATATATAAATCTATATCTAGAATATAAAATATAACATCACAGATGCTGGCTCACTAAAATATAATCTCTTAATTTAAATTTAAAGGTATTAAATGAGGCGACATTTCTGAGATCTAATGGTAACTCATTAAATGCTTGAAGTCCCTTAAAAAATACAGAATTTTGAGAGTGTGTACTTGTAACTTGTGGAATATGAAAATTAGATCTATTTCTTGTGTTATAGTTATGATAGTTAAAGTTGTAATTAATTTTATCAAGCAAATAAGAAGGAACCAATCCATGTTTAATTTTATAAATAAATATTAAAGTTGAGTAGAGAAAATAGTTTTTAACAGAAAGCCATTGTAAATTTTGTAACATCCGCAATATATTGGTCCTTCTATCACATGTCAATAATATTCTCATTGCCCTATTTTGCAATTTGTGAAGTCTGTTGGTTTCATTCTGATTGAGCAAATACATAATGGTGGCACAATAAGTGAAATGGGGCAAAATTATACTGTTATATAAAAGAATCAATGACCATTTATTAAGATATTTTGAGCACCGGTACAAGTAGCTACTGTTTGAATGAAAGACTAAAATAATTTGAAGAACGATATGAAATAATTATTTTGGGAGTTTTTTAAATGGATCCTTTCAATATTAGAGTATCAGATTCAAATATTTTATTAATGGAAAATTACACGAGAGCTTTTTTTTGTCGAAGTAAACTTGACATTTATCAATAAGAATTTTGTTGCCTGGCAATTTAACGAAAAAACTGCCTCTGAAAAAATTACGAGTCCGTAGGACGAGTAATTTTTTCTGGCAGTTTTTTGATTTTCAGAACTTTAGTGTCTTTTGTTAATATTTTGCTGCATGCTAGTATTTTGAGCGGTGGTAGTAACTGTTTCCTGTACGATAGTACGAATGGAACCAATGATTTCTCTATGATGTCCTTCATCTAACTGAAGGTACGGTTTTAATGACGATGTGTTGCTATGTCCAGTAATTTTCACAAGTTTTTGTTCACCTATACCACTCCTGGACAATTCAGTTACGGCGGCAGCTCGATTAGAATGTTTCGTAATTTTCACCCGCTTAATATCGAGTCCAATATTTTTCGCCGAAGATAGGAGAATTCTTATACCATCCTTTCGAATTTGTTTTTTGCCAGAAAGGATTTGGAGTTAAAAAAAACCTTTTCACATGTGATATGGTTTCCCCGTCTTCCCATAATTTGTTTAAACAATCTTACTGGACAAACACAATCTTCTGCAGTGTCTGCTACCAACCATTTACTGTCGGCCAACTTCTGATTTCCCCCTTGTGCTGTCTTCGAAAACACTGGGTTATATTCAACTCTTCCGGTCTCTCTTCCACGGTTGTCTGTCTAGATTTTAAAATAGAATACCTTACAATTTGCTGCTTCTCCACCTCTTCAAGCCAATTCATACGCAGTAATGTGATAAAATTTTCTTTGGAGGCCTATACAGGTTCTTCTTCACTCCAGGACAGTGCCATTTCAAAAAATTCTCGTTTTGTGAGAGCATTAGAACTCACGTTCCTTTTTTCTGGGATTGCTTGTAAAATTTTGCGTTTTGTGTCGCGTGCATTTCTCGCTTTCTTAAACTGTATGTCCGTGAACGGATTAAAAATTCTTTTATAATCTTTAAAGTACTTCTCTTGTAACATTTTTGCTGAAGTGTTCCAAATCGTCTTGACTGCACTCTCTTTATAATATTCTCCATTGTTCTTCGTGATATTGAATGCCCAGTCACATAAAATAGAAGCTAACTCTTCAGTGGAAGTTTCTGCAATGAGTTCATATTTGTTTTCCAAACAAAACATCGCAAATTGTCGCCAAATTGATATAGTTGATGGCTTTTTCAATTTTTCCTCTCGAAGACTCTCCAAATCGCGACATTTCCACAAATGAAATCTAGCATGCGGACACTGTCACTACTGACAGTTCTCATTTCTCATTAAAATAAAGTCAAATTTATTGCAAAATTCCAAAAAAGCAGTGTTACACGATGATAGAAGATGAATTTAACTGTACTCCTCCAGAAATACTTGAAAGGGCCTCCCGAATCACGCAAAATCTTTTACCATTAATTTCCAAAGAGAGGTTTCAGGCTCGTGCCACAAATTGTCACATGCGTTGCACAATATAATATTACAATGCTGGTTGTCATGCTTTCAAAAGTTAGGTTACGTTATTGTCGCTGGAAAAGTTAGGGCAAACTTTTTTCGCTGTCATAATGACAAAATCATGCGGCTTATGGGATTTTTTATACATGAATTAAATTGTCAGTAGAAGAAAGTATAGCGTAGTGTTAATCAAGAAAAGGACGCGAATATTTTTGGCAGGACATTCACTGAGGTGCCAAATTTTTTTTAACGTAGATTTCCTAACTCAAACTTTTTGAATAATAGTAATGGTATACAGTAAACAAGAAGTCAACATTATTTATTGATATCGACTACTACGGCGAATTAGTTTTTAAAGTCTTTTTTTTTTTAATTTTGTAAAACATACTTTTTCATTTTAATTGGAGACACTCTACGCGACATATCAATTCGATTGGTTTATTATTCCGTATGGTAGTTTTTGAATTAAACCAATCTCGTTTATCCTTATCGCAGACAATAAATCCAATTTAAAAGGCTTCGCGATACCCGAGCGAGGTAATTTTGTTAATTACTTTGACATTTCCGAGTTGCGCTTATTCAGATCCACTATTGTAAACTGTACCAATGTGGGATATTGGATTATATGAAATTGTTGTCTATAAATAATTGAAATTTGAAGCCATCTAGTGAATAGTGCCGAAAACCAACAGGGAGGCTTACCAAACTTACCAAACATGTACAGAGTAAAAAATTAACACTTATTTTTCATTATTTAAGGTTGATGTAGTCCATAAATAAATAAGTAACAATTTTTTATCAGATAACAATTTACTGAAGAACATTTTGACCCATTATTAACGATCTACCCTCAATAGAAACTATTATTTATGCAGACAACTTTTTTACACGGCTGAAGGTAAAAATTATATCAAATATCACTCTAACAGCTTAAAATTAGGTATCGAGGTTTACGTATTAACGAAAATAACTGCGTCTGACAGCTCTCTTTGATATGTGCCCACGCAATTTTGGCTATTTGTAATATTTCGTGCTTTTTGATGTCCCCAACAGCAGGTAAACATACCACAATGCTTCGCATCACGCCTATTTTGAATAGAAAATTGTTGTATCACAAAATTCATTACGGCCTACACGGTTTTTAAAACTGCTTATACGGTGTGTTTATAATCGGTAAATGCACATTTAATCGGGGTCTGAATAATCAGTAGTAATTGGCGTAATATTTTTTTAAACTAAAATACAACTTGTTTTATTGATTTCAATGTTTTATATCAATTATTTTAGAGGTACAGTATGGAAAATATTTTTTTTAAGTTTACTAGATAGCAATATGTATTGTGCAAGCAATTTTTTTTCCATTTATGTAGGATTTCTTTAAGTTTTCGTTTATTATACGGCGTGTAGGTTCTAAATAACTCAAAAATACCCAAATTTCAGCCAATTGGAAGTCGTGTCACATCAGAATTGTTACCATTTGAATGTAAATACGTAAATAATAATTCAGTGACACTAAAAGATGTAGCAGACGATATTAAAAATAATATAAAATAAAAAAGCTTCTGACTACAACAATATATCATTTCATTGACTGACCTGCCTACTAGATACAGAATTTTGCTTAAAAATGTATGTAAAATGGCTGAGGTAACCCTCCGAATGAAGCCTCATTGTATATTCCGATTTTCTTATTACCAACTCGGTCTAAACTATTCTAGAAATTAAAGTAGGAAATAATATTAAAGAAGCTGCAGCAAAACTTTAATAGACGTGTCAGATGCAACTGAATGAATTGATGAACAAGAATAAATGAGAGAAATGATCGTTACCATGATATAGTAAAATACTTAATATACAGGGTGCGCCAATTATTTCCACTCGATCTCTAGCACCGAAACTAAAAGAGATATCAACAAGATTTTTTGTAGGGGTAGACAGTGTCACTCGGACTACAATTTTGAAATATTTTGATGTAATGAAAATTAATTTGGTTTTTTTAAATTGAACACCCTGTATACGATTATGTTTTCTGATTCTACTTAATATTAGATTTACGGTAGTTTTTTGTATTTGTAAATCCGACGCGGTGTTGACAAGTTATTCCTATTTTAAGCAGATTTAATGAAAAAACAGCACTTCAGAAATATTAACACAAAAACCACCTTTTTTAAAAAATTCCTCAAAAAAGCTACTACGATGTAAATGAAACATGCACCTATCACAATAATCACATAACATCTTCACCTGTTGCACAGGGTGTTTGCCGATGGCGTGCCAATAGTCTAGTTTTCAAATGGCAATAACTTAATTTTTCAAATGGGACACCCTGTATATTTTTCTTCAGTTAGAAGCTATCCCTAATACGCATTAAAAAAATATAGGGTTCTGCACATCTAACTTTACTATTTACTTTAATAATTGACGTTAAGTGACAAACAACATATTTTACACAATCTTTAATAAGTACAAAATTTTACAAGTTTAATCGTAAGAAAACTACAATAGTGAAAGTTAAAATTTATAGTAGGTGTTCAAAATGTCTTCTATTTTCATTTATACATTTTCTTGCCCTTTTTTCATTGATTTACGCACATCTCTTAGCATTGCAGGGGTCACCTGTCTAAATGCTGCAGTAATTCTTTCTTTCTTTTGTGGTAACCTCTTCTTTGTAAACAATATTTTTAATAAAACCCCACAAGAAAAAATCGCAAGGTGTAAGGCAAGGCGATCTAGTAGGGCAATTTATAGGTCCTCCCCTTCCTATCCAACGATCCTGAAATTCCCTATTTAACCAATTGCGAACTTCTAATAGGTAATGTGATGTGGCACCATCTAATTGAAACCACATTCCGTTGCGATAATTTTGAGGCACATTTTGCAATAAGTTGCGAAAATCATGTTCTAAAAAATCTAAAAATATAGCTCCATTTACAGTCCCATCAAAGAAATAGGGACCAATTACATAATCACCTATTATTCCCGCCCACACATTCAAAGACCATCCATACTGTGATGTGGTTCTAAATAAATGTTCATTGTGGTCCGAATAATAATGGAAGTTGTGTCTATTTAGACAACCGTTCTTATGAAACGTGGCTTCGTCGGAGAATAAAATTTGTTTAAAAAGTTACGCTCTGTATTTATCTTGTTTATTAACCATGTACAGTATTCCACTCTACGCGCGAAATCACGTGGTAACAATTCTTGGTGAAGCTGGATATGATAGGGGTGATATTTATTCTTTTTTATTATGCGTCTAATTGTGGTATTGGAAATATCTAACTGATTGCTTAATTGCCTTGTGTGCTTATATTGGGATCTTCAACTATACTGATCATTACCTTATATTCGTTGTCAATAGTAACAGCTGTAGTTTCACGTGAATGTTTTTCATACTTGACGGTTGCTGTTCTATCAAATCTATTCTTTAAATTCTCAAAAGTATCCTTTTGTGGATGACATCTTTCTATCATATCATATCATATCATATCAATATTTTCTTGAACACTATAATTCTTATTAAAATCCATTTTTTATACACAATACCGATTAAATATAGTAGACGTGATACAATACAAAATTTTATGTTGACAATTAATGCCATAACAAAATATACCTACCTACTGTCATTTTCATAGGTAACTTGATTGTGTAAAATATGTTCTTTGTCACTTAACGTCAATTATTAAAGTAAATAGTAAAGTTAGATGTGCAAAACCCTATATTTTTTTAATGCGTATTAGAGAGAGCTTCTAACTGAAGAAAAATATACAGGGTGTCCCATTTGAAAAAATTAAGTTATTGCCATTTGAAAACTAGACTATTGGCAAGCCATCGGCAAACACCCTGTGCAACAGGTGAAGATGTTGTGTGATTATTGTGATAGGTGCATATTTCATTTATATCATAGTAGCTTTTTTGAGGAATTTTTCAAAACATGTGGTTTTTGTGTAAATATTTCTGAAGTGCTGTTTTTTCATTAAATCTGCTTAAAATAGGAATAACTTGTCAACGCCGTGTCGGATTTACAAATACAAAAAACTACCGTAAATCTAATATTAAGTAGAATCAGAAGAGAACTACCGTAAATCTAATATTAAGTAGAATCAGAAGAGATAATCGTATACAGGGTGTTCAATTTAAAAAACCAAATTAATTTTCATTCCACAAAAATTAGCCACCCTGTATACATCAAAATATTTTAAAATAGTAGTCCGAGTGACACTGTCTTCCCCTACAAAAAATCTTGTTATATCTCTTTTAGTTTCGGTGCTAGAGATCGAGTGGAAATAATTGGCGCACCCTGTATATATCTGTGCATAATAAATTAATATAGCTTTTTGCAAGTTAACTTAGATGTGCAGCAAACAGTCATACATAAAAAATGTTTTTCAAATAAACATATCAGCTTTAGCTCAGTTTTAATCAATGAACATTTGCCTCTATATGCAAAACCAATCTCACAAATGTGCTAATATATTCAAGCGTGGTTAATTAGGTAAACAATTGTAAATGGGCAGTTCGCCAAAACAAACAGATGCAACGTAATTAATTGAAAATTTCTGCTTCATTTATATAAAAAGGCCAGACGGAGTTCAGCCTCGTGGTGTGAAAAGAAAAATTCAATAATTAGATTTCCATTTATTGCATATCTGTTAAAAATTTTACCCGAAGAGTTTATATAAAATTTTGTTTAGGTAACTAGTGAATGCTGCTATTCTGATTAATTTGAATTTATAACATTAAAAAAATGTATAAGAAATATCACAAATTATATACAGGTTTTTTCTTTCACGCTGGAATGTGGAATTACTCAGTTCAGAAATCGGTATCGTCGTTGGAACACCGTAAGTGATTTAAAATGTATTCAGTGCTTCTATTATAAGAAGCAAGACGCATTTATGAACTACGTCTTTCGGAAAGACGATTATCAGCTCGTGAAACTTTTGTAGGTCTCCCAAAGACTACTTGACACCGATAGTGTTATTCCAAAGTGCGAAGTCTTCACTGAAAAAATTTCTGGGATGTGAGAAAGCACATCCAGTTTCACCAAGGTAGCGAATGCTCTTAAAACTACATACAACTTGAACCTGATAGAGAATATTAAAGTTAACCGACATCCCTTTAAGCTATTAAATATAACGTAAGTGAAAGATAATATACGAGTTAAACTTTTAGATACAAAATAATTCAAAGTTTGTAATAACATTGACGGAAAACCCAAAATCAGAGTCTGTAGGTCAAAACTTGACCGCAAGGGAAATAAATACAAACTTGCCTTAATCTAACGCCCTCAAATTGCCTCTTGCTATTATAAATCGAGGGTGTGTCCTATGGATAAGTATTTAGGTATTTAGTCAATAAACTTCACGATAGGAAAAAAAAAGAAACTGCTAGGGTTTTGTAGACATTTATAAAAAAGTAACAACCTTCAGTTTAATATGTATTTATGTAATAAGTTTGTTTGATTAGATTCATTATTGTATCTTTATTCAACAAATGGCATGTAAAATAATATAATAAATCCTTTAGCCGATGTAATATCGATTTGTTTACAAAACGCAGCCATAAAATGGGGTTTTATGGTTTACCCAACGCGAGGCTTTCCAATGGACGTAAAATATTATGTGAAAATAAAATAGGCCAAACAGGGTTCGTAAAGGCTAATAAAGGCGTCTTTGTTGAAATTTCGTACAGGTAGACACTTACATACAGCCCGTATCTTTATATAGAGAAGACACTATGTATGCTAAATATTGTTTTTATGGGTGGACGTTCGTAAAATGGGTTGTAACTAACGTGTTTCTCTTCATATTTACCCGAATTCGTGGAAAATGTACTTTCAGATTTGTCTCAAATGTTTACATCAGTTTTTCATACTTTTTTTTTGTAATTTAACCACCATATAATATGTCCAATGCTCCAAAACTATATCAGAAGCGCAACCTCTCAGATTATTTTATTTATTTTCGAATCACATTAATTCCTATTTTACTGTAACCTACATGGAAGTCACTCGTTCCTTAGAAAATGAAATTGAAATATGTGTTGTATAAATAAGACAATATATTACACTGTACCAAAATATTCCAAATGGTACGCCACTGTATCATAGTACGCAATTGCCCCCTCACCCCCTCTCATCATTACCCCTCTAATACCAAACAAACACTACAGTATGCCGTATCTAGCGAAGCATATAAATAATCTAACAAATATAAATTTGAAATAAATGACGTTGCTAGACGTCAAAGTCACCATGATTCCCTTCTCTAATTCGCTGGCCTCTATCCTCTTCAACAAAGCAGCCAATGTTTGTTAAGATAGCACAAGTGTTGGTTAGATGAACATACGTGAAAAAAATGACAAGTATTGATTGAACTAATTAATTTTATGAATGGAATATTTGAATATAGTACACACGATTGGAATGTTGTGAATGGAGGTGTAAAAAGTGAAGGCATGAATGAAAATGAAATTGAAATATGTGTTGTATAAATATGACAATATATTACACTGTACCAAAATATTCCAAATGGTACGCCACTGTATTATAGTACGCAATTACCCCCTCACCCCCTCTCATCATTACCCCTCTAATACCAAACAAACTCTACAGGATGCCGTATCTAGCGAAGCATATAAATAATCTAACAAATATAAATTTGAAATAAATGACGTTGCTAGACGTCAAAGTCACCATGATTCCCTTCTCTAATTCGCTGGCCTCTATCCTCTTCAACAAAACAGCCAGTGTTTGTTAAGGTAGCACAAGTGTTGGTTAGATGAACATACGTGAAAAAAATGACAAGTATTGATTGAACTAATTAATTTTATGAATGGAATATTTGAATATAGTACACACGATTGGAATGTTGTGAATGGAGGTGTAAAAAGTGAAGGCATGAATGAAAAAGTCGTTAATGGATCATAATATGGTTGCAATTTTGGAATCAACAAATCGATTGGTAATATTGAATTTCTGGATAAAATATCTTATTCTAGATAATTTCTATGGTACCATACTAGGTCCAAGGGGTTGTAATGGAATATTAAATGCCCAATAAATTCTTAAGTGCGGCAAAATACAGTGTGGTTTTAACACTGAATCTCTGTCAAGTGCGACGTACCGCAAATTTCCTTCTCATAAGGGCTTGCTTCTGGGATATTAAATGCCCAATATATCTCTGACAAATTCAAATTAAAATAGTGTGGCTTTGATTGTTCAACTGACTACATCTACACACTGACTACATAATAATCATTTCCTTATCTTTTCAAAGCATGGGATCTAAATAAATCTCAATATTATACACAAACAAATGTATATAGAAGGAGAATACTTCTCTAATCACACAAAAGCGTCGTTATTATATGTATTAGATATTTGGAGAGATACATGTATACTAAAACTAATGTTCATTGTTTTACGTATTAACTAGATTATTCGATAGCTCCAACGTATAGAACTGTGTTCTCAAGTTTCCACCATTATTTTCTTCCAACTCGAAAATCCTCGAGTTTCTCACTTGCCCTTTGTAGGCAACAAACCAAGGCGAAGAGATGGAAATGGAAAAGGGAGCTTTAGTCCATGGGATTGAATTGATACGTTAGAAAGATGCAGTGGCACCTAGATTAAGTCTTTTGGGACCACTACCGGGGGTTGCTTGTCGAGAATTTAGTGAAAAAAGAAAAAATACTACACTAAACATGTTTCGAAGATCATGAGGTGCTATAATTGATTTGTTTGAGCCGTGTTTTGCAAGATAACGTTCGGCCTCATGTATTATTACTAGATGGTAAGGCCCTTCTACTATAAAGAGTCAAAGAGAGTAAAGTAAAAGGCCGCTAGTGGCTTAGCGTTCATTAACGTCCCATTCAGCCCAAAATGACGATCGCTTTCTTCCACTGGCTCTGCTGGATATTTTCTTAATTCCTCTCCCTCACTAATACACTTAATAATCTAATAAAAACAACATAAAAAGAAACTCCGCCAAAAAAACTGCCAAATAAATTTTATTAAACTGATTAAAGTTGTTTCGAGTCGAAGAAGGTTTCTTTTACAAAGATTACAAGGGAAAAAAAATGTTCGAATCATCGATTACTTGATTCGACGATAGGGGATAGAGATTTAAATTTGTTACTTTCAGTTTTCACAACAGAAATGGTAATTTGTTGATTATACTATAATGGATAAATATCGGAAAAATTTGCGTAATGTAATAACACTCTATATACTGTTACGTACTGTTATTTAGTTGTGTTACTTAATTTACTCACTTTATTAACTAACTTTTCTTTTTAAATAAATTTAAAATTTGTGGGAAATATTTTTATTCTTACCTCCTTCGTAAGCTCAAACAGAATGTAAATTCTTACGTTTGACAGAGTGCATTGGGCGCCATCTACTATACAGAGTAGAGATTCTTAACCTCATTTATGTTTCTAATTGGCTCGTAATTTTAAAAATCAATAATAACGACTACTGCAAAGAAAAATTAACAGTGAAATTTATTGTTATTTTCTTACCTAATACTCTAACTTAAGTTATTTATAGGTTAAGTAATTTTTAACCTTAGAAAAATTAGTTATGGCCTTTAATTGTTTAAATGCATTAAAAGTTGCCTAGTTTCTGGAGATTTATGAGATGTTTCATCTCTGAGTGTTGATAGAGCACTAATTAAAAATTTGATCAAGTCTAGTCGCTTCGCCCCCGTCCGAATGTTCTAGAAGAAGTTATTAACGTGTGGACGAGTCTATTTTTTGAATAGGCCGGGTCGTTTTGATATGTCCGTCTTCGTCTCTCGCGTTGGAGAAATAAAATTGAATTTCATTTTAAAGCTTTTAAATTGTGGCCTACGTGTCAAAATGATCGTAGTCGCAATATTCGTTAAGACGCTCTACATGTCTTACGATGTTGCCAGTTTGTTGTCGAAAAATTCCTTTGTGGCCTACGTGACAAAATAAATGTATGTTTCAAAATATTCGGTGTAATGTTGTCGGTTTGAGTAATATGTTTAATTTTGTCGTTGAAAATTAAACAAATTGTTTAAAGTATTTTTTCCCAAACATGTCCTGTCCTATTGATGTACCATTTTAACCATGAGTGTGGTGAACTAATCGAAACTTATAAAAGCGAGACGGAAGCCAAACTGAAAACGTTTAGTGAGGCAAATGACGTTCTTCACAGAATTTTATTATCCCTAAAACTTGAATACACACTACCCCTCAAGACCGCTTCACGGTTAATGTTTCTTCCAGAAAATTAAAAGGTGGCATAAGTTCATTTTATTTTAACAAGTTTCCTAGGGGATGTTAGAAGTTTTAGGGAGAATTTTTCGAGTTCGATCGAACCCATTTGAAGTTTGGCCTTCGCTCGTATTTTTGCACTTTTGGGAAAATAAATATTTAAAGAGTTGGTAAAACGTTTTAAAATGAAATGTGTATCTAATATTCTACTACTTGTGCGTTTCAGTAGCACATTTTAAAATAAACGGAGGAATAAAATTTTGTGTGAGCTGGCAACATAAACTTACATATCGTCAGCTGTGCTCAGTATTAATTACTTTTTTTATACAGGGTGAAACAGAAGGCAAATCAAGCAATATCTGAAAATTTTTAAATGAATCACCCTATAAAAAGCGCTAATAACGGTGCTCCTAAAGTGTAACCTTGTGGCACACCGCTAGACATTGACGATTGAACAATAAAACGCTCTTTATAGAACAGTTTTGCGTCAATAAAGTAATTGTATATAAATTCTAGACTCTAATTTTTAATAATTTTTTTTTATTAAATTTTGTTAGATTATTTTTTTATTTTGTTTCGTTCCGACGTAACCTTAGTCAGAACGTAATCAATTTTCGCACGGCGCCATCTCTATCCCAGTAGAGAGAATGAGTCTCCTAATTCCAGTCGTGCTTCTAAAATTGGCCGCAAAATTGTAAGATCGATAATAATGATTCAGGACTTTAAAAATGTTTATTAACAAGAAAAATGGTTGACTATGCAGTTATTGTGGAAAGATTGTTTATTAGAAAAAGGTAAGCGTAATTTCCTTTTTTTATTGTGAAATTAGCAATTACTATTGACTTGATAAATTATTCTCTTACCTTATCCTAATTTAACTTATATATACTAATATCTAACCTAACCTAATTAATTATTACTTTTGGCCTTTTACTTGTTATTATGGTTTCAAATATCGATATTTAAAATAGGTACCTTTTAATGTTTAATCTATTAGATATCTTTGTTTATCTACTTTCTCAAAATTCACGATGCAACAAATTAGATCTTTCAAGATTCAAATCAGGAATACTGGATAAAATTCTTCGGAATATAGTTGGAACAGGATGTAGGATATTCTTCAGGTGCAAATGATGAAATGTTGTTTGTAATTCGTTTAGTTATTTACTTATACGAATTTCCACTAGAATATCAATTCTAACCTCACTTGTGAATTTTGACAGGTAGAACTTTTACAATTATTATTTTCTTAATCAAGGTGGCTTTGACTTGATTCTTTTTTGTTTTTACAACAGACACTGATGTGAACTCGATGAAGGATTTTAAGCAAAAACTTCGCTTGATAGCGAAAACTGGTTTTATAAACCACCATTTCAAAGTTACCTAGATCGTGATTTGAGATAAATTTCAATAAAATTCATTTTAAATTCAAAAATTTTTAATTTTTATTTGCAATTTAACTATTACCAAATCATTCCTTAGATAAAAAGAATGATTTTGGTATAATTTATTTCTTAATTAAACTTATATTAACTGTATATTAAGTCTTTTTATTTTCACTATTATCGATTATCTAATTTGCATTAAACTTAATTATTAATGCCTTTTTTACAATACAACTTTGATTTTAGATATCTCCCTTTATTCTCTTGATTTCTTATAATTCCCATGAATTTCCATCGATTACATTGTTGAATTTTGATATTATATTTTGAGGTTAAGTTGAAAATTTATTTCTTTTCTAATACTTAAAATAACTCTGTTTTCGTTATTGTGATGATTGCAGACTTATCTACAACTAATTTGTCTTGACTTACATTGTTTAATTGTTCGCTAAATTGTTTATAACTATTGTATAATCGTCGATGTAAATTCTTTATGGGATTACCATGTTAAAGTTTATTATTAGAAATTTTTATTATACGATTGTTGTTCTAAAATTAGTTCCAACTTTATTCTATTGATTACGTTCTGCCTAATGATTATTTGGACTGAAATAAATAGTTATTTATGATATCTAATTAATTAATTTTGTTTAATAATTTCTTTGTCATCGAATAAAATTTTAGTATTCCCTTTGTTTGGCTATTCACATTTGTTAACCGTTACAATAAATAGCTATTATGTACGATTGACCAATAAAACGCTGTTTATAGAACAGTTTTGCGTCAACAAAGTAGCACTTTATTTTACTGTAAAATAAAATGCACTTTATTTTACTAGTAAAATAAAGTAATTGTCAACGTCACTGACAAGTTGCAAGACTACTAATTTGACAAAAATAAACATCTACTTGTCATCGCAAATGCTGTCAGCCAAAATCGTATCAAATTTTTATTTTTTCAATTTATTATTATTTTTTAATTGCAATCGAACATAAAATCATGTATATAACGCGTACATAAACAGGCTTTATGGACTCATAATTTTATAGCCTCTCTCGCAAGCTCGCTCGGCGATAAAATTATTCTTCAATAAAGCCCTTGTTTATGTATTTGTAATATAAATAGCTATTAACACCTATTTAGAAAAATGTTAATGTATTTATATAGTTATAAAAATGATGTGAAATCTTTTGTATTCATAGTTAACTGTAATGTTAAACATTATACATATTTTACAGGCAAGATCTGTTTTATGAAACACTAATGGGTTTGGAAATACCACGTAATACTCTCAAAGGATCTCTAGTTTCCTGAATAGGTTATCACCTATCAGATAAGCTTTAGCTGCAGGCTCCTTCCGCCATTATACGTCCCTGAATTTTATATAAGATTCTAATCTCGATTCTGTATCCTTTGACTTGGTCATTACCATAATGTTTAATTTCCTTGCAAAGTTTCTAGTCCGTCGGGATGAAACTAGTTTGGAAACGGTCCTGCTTTAGAAAAATTTTCTACAGGATGAGGGAAGATACATTTAAGATAAAATATTCTTGCGTTTACATTTTTTACAATATTTAACACTAGTATAACCGGACACGGTGGTCTAGTTGGTAAGGCGTCTGCCGATTCAGCTTGGTCAGCGTTCGGGGAGTAGGTTCGAATCCTGCCGTATTCAAGTGGAATTAAACTCAGATAAGACTTTGGGGAAGTGCAAAAAGGTATTTGTGTCATACGCAGTTTCATTCACGCCGGTAAACAGGCCGGATAAGATCGGATATCTCGTGGAACTGATAGGGGTTGGTGACACAATTACAGACTTGTTAGTCAGTAGATCACCTGCATGACAAAGGCATAGTCCTGGGTTTAAGGTGATTGAGGACCAATGGTCGGAGCCCACGATAAGCTGTAGGTCCCATCCAGTTGAGGCCATTAGGTCAGAAAAGAGACGTTAAAATTAACAAACAACAAAACACTAGTAGGCTTCTTCGGGATAAATAAGTAAGAGCTCAGTAACAGCATGTTAACCATATTAGAGGCGAAACTCCAACTGCTGGGATTTAAGTTTTAACACGTTCCCTGACATTTCAGTCTATAGAAGGAAGTCTATGCCAACTCGAATAGGGTCATAGAATCCTCTATTATTCTTAATGATTGTTACTACGTCTAAAAGCTTTGCTGAAGAGATTAAAACGTTTATTTATTCTTTAAACAATTTTTCTAGAGGTAATTTCGTTTGATAATCTTTAACGAATTCAAAAATTCCGACTTAATCGTAATTTTAAAACATTTTTCTTTCATCTCTTCAACTTCACGTTTATTATTGAATTTGGTTAAAAAGTACAAAGCAAAATTTATCCCCAGAGATATTTTCTCGGAATTTTTAAGAAGATAAATTAGTCCGTCGGTCACAACTGAAACATAATTGGATCTTTTGATAAATCTCTAAAACGCCAGTTTACATAGAATTATAAGGCCCGTTAATTAGTACACTCCGCTTAAAAGAAATGAATGATTTGGTTAATAAAACCAGTTTTTAAAGGTATAAAACATTGGTTGACATATAGCAACGGCTGACGCGACGCGAGCGCCGCTCTACCGGCCAGAAAAAAAACAAAGTTTAATTGAAAAACTCGCTTATTTATTGTTATTAATCGTCCACAATGTCGGTTTTGCTAAGAGGTGGGTTCTAGCCGGTAAATTTAACAATTATTCGAAAGAAAATCCTCACTAAAGGCAAGAAACTCGTCGAAAGTCATTATGTTTCCGGCGTCTACGAGTTAAAAACTGATGGGTCATCTGAGATTATAGGAACTGTTTTGCGATAAGCCCTAAACGACAAAACGAAAACAAACCTTTACAAGCCGACAATCGAGCTATGTATATAATTATTGTATAAGTTCTAATAACAGATAATGACAAGTTAAAGAATCGTAAACGTCACTGAACTTGCAAGTATGCAGGGTCGCATTAAGGGTGTTATAAAATACGATTTCATAAAAAAATATAATTTTTGATTTTTTGACTATTTGCTCATTGACAAGTCTTGCATAAAAATTAATTAGAAAGGCTGAAACTGTCAGAATTTACGCGAGAACCTGGATACTTACTGTGGTAAATAGGGACTTATTACCCAGCAAGTGAAGTATTTAGGTGTAAATTTGAATGTCAAAATTACCTAGAACTCATATCGACCGTGATAAATTTCCACTAATTTGCATTTAGAGAATATTACAAAGCACCAAAAGACAGCCGTGTTGGATTGGGACCACGAAGCTTTATTAAACAAAAAATATTGTTGAGGGTTCTGGAATAAACCCTATGGTGTGCCAGTTTCCCAGGACGACCGATGTGTTATCATCGCCTTTTTAAACTGCATCGTGGTATTCTTAAAATGGACTGTATATCTTTATCTTCCCAACTCCATTGGACAAAAACAACTAACACTGTTATTTAACGGTTTATTTTAAGTTAAATAAATAAACAACAACGTAACAAAGGATTACATTAACTGGTAATCAATGAACAAAGTATTATAAGTACCTTATGTGCTTAACAAACACTAGCACATAGGTAAAGAATTAAAAAGACTGCATCAGTCAGAAAATATTTTGCGTGTGTTCTGAGTGAGTGATAGATAGACACTGTTTTTGCTGTACTACGAAGCACTGAGTTTAGATTTGAATATAAAATGAACAATAAAGTGGACAGCCTGATACGCAGCTAATGTACCACTGTGAAAACGAAATATTTTTAAAATAAAATGGACCGCTTGATTGCAGCTAAGTCCCACTGATTTGGCGAGGCCTTGTTGCCCCGGAGCGTCGATGTACACTGATTTAAGAATCTGCGAAATTTTGTCGCTTCAAATTTTTATCCCTTCCCGGCTCGCGATTGTTCTAGAAAGATTGTTAGATATGTAAGTTTTTTATGTCTGTCTCTCTCTCCCGCTTGAGAAGACAAGAATTTCAGGGCGGACGTGACTCCTGTAGCATAAGCCTAGATAGTTCGTTATAGATTCTGCGCGGTAAATATTGGCCTACGTGTCAGCCGTAGCGTAATGGGAAAAAAAACTAGAAAAAAACTATTTGGTCTGAGCGCTGTTTCCAAATGTAAATGTTTGGTGCGATGTTGCCGGTTGAATGGGTTATTATGTTTAATTTGTTTGAAAATTAAACAAATATAATAAAAATACATTCGCCTTATGTCTTAGTCACTGTCACTTCCAATATTTATGATTACCAATTGATTCTGAAGACTTCTTATATTGTTTTTTTCATTATACGAACCACTCAACTTTTTCAATATTTTTCCACTTCAAATTTACTTTCCTATATTAATTAAATAACTGACTCACTAAAGTTTGGATTTGTATTCGTGTCGTACATAAGTTTTGATTAAACTCTAAATCTTTTTAATTGAATTATACTTTCAATAGTATGGAGGTAACTGTAAAACATTTTGCCCGTATAGGGAGATTGAAATTTCCTCTTAACCAAAATTTGTGTGAGGTAAGAGAGATTAAATTATGTATTTAAACCTCCCAGTCTCTTCGAACTGACTGATATATCTCTCTCACTCGCGCACACGACAAACTACCTTCAACGGGAACGTTGTGCGAGATAGAGATAACGGGGCCTTGTGTTTTAACGTACGATTTCTATTCATCGTCAAAATGAGAACCCTGTCTGTATGCTAGTGGTTATAAATTCACGATATCACAAATCTGTTCTTTAAAATTACGTCATGTAGGTCTAAATTTTTGAATACGTATTACAATAATTAGTTTCCTACTTTGTTAATCTCTCTCTTTAAAAAGTCTAAAAGTCTAAAACTTATTCTCTTTTGCGGAAATATTACTCGACTGGCTAAATGAAGCACCACGGTATTTTAAAGTTTCTACGAATTCAGAATTTTAATTTAGGATTAGTTTTAAAACTACAAATTTACATTTTTAATTAAAGTTTTAAAAGTTCGAATTAACATTAATGTACAAGGCGGTTCTTGCAAGAATACTATATCGCAATAATATCAGACACAGAAATAAAAAATAAAGTAAGTTTTGGGACCTAAAATAGTTTCTGTATAGGCAATAATAATGATAAAACATGATTGTTGACCAAAAGACATCAACCTATTTAAAATTGTTAGACAAACTACTGAAAGGGAGATAAATAAAAAGTTGATTGGCGATTGGCTTGAAAGTAGGCGAGAAAATTAAAAAAGCTGTCAGTGTTAATTTTCAATTGGCTTACTTATTTGAATACCTATCTCGCAGTGTTGCCACATCGTCAAAATAATAGTTTTGTAATTTACATTACAGGAAGCTGAATGAAAAATTTCATTCGCAAGAGATACAAAATGGTTCACTACGAAACATCAAGGATTTTTCCAATTTTTTTACAAAAAAAATCTAAATGAAGATGAAAAAACTATTTAATAAGCATCGTATTTGATGGGAAACCCTGTAAAACCTCAAATATTATTCTATTTCCATACTCTTTTCACTAATTTTGTGGGAGACTGAATATTTCAAAATAAATATTTGCTGACCTAATAACTCGTTATTCCAGCTTTGTTTCCTAATCAAACACAATTAATCCAGAGTCTTCCAGGATCTCTATAATCCAAGTTGGTCCTTTTTAGAAAAAGTTTACATCAGCATTATATTTTCGTTATACGATGCGATGTCTAGGTCTCTTTTATCGACTCGTCTTAAAAAAAACATCTGGAGTCTAACATAAAATGAACGTTTTCAATCTTGGTAAAAAGCAACAAAAAATCCGGAAGTCAAGCCGAGCCCTCTTACGTGAAATTTTCAAGATAAGAACATAAATTGCCTCTAATATGTACATGCATTATCGTTAGGGGATAATTCAAAAGGAATGCGTGTTATTTTAAGTTTCCTGAATGTATATTGTACAGAAACATGAACTATCTATATTAGTTAGGAGAAAAATGAAAGAAGGAGAGAATTTCAAGGCAGGATTTATATTCCTTTTAACTGAAATTATGAAAAGAACGGTTTTAAAATAGTTGTGGCGAAATAAAATATTGTTGGTACATATTTTCGGTAGAGAGCATCAAATCATTCAAGAAAGATGGTTATCTTCTGGCAATACAGAGTCAAACGATTTAAATCTTCTTGGATCAGGAGTTTATCGGAAGAAATAGATATTTTTCGAAAAAATTTCATGTCGTCAGCAAACTCCAAGAATTTTGTATTAATGAAACAATAGGAGATATCGTTAATGTATAAGTTGAACAGAAGGGGGCCCAAGTGTGACCCTTAAGGAACCCCTGAGGTTATTCTAGAAATAGGAGAACGAAACTTACTAAAATAGATGATAGATCGATTTTATTGATCTCATAAAAAATTTAACAATAAATTAGGAGACAAGTCATTTTTAAAAAGTAATGCACTAGTAAATATAACACAAATATTTCAAATACATTCATAAAATAAAAATTCAGTATTGAAATACACTTACAGTATTAAAATCAGATTAATTAAAAGCATAATTTTTTTTTGTCGGTGATGATGCAATTTGGCACCTGATGGTTAGGAATTTAAGTACTCCTGCGTGTTGTATGGACATATGTCTATTAAAAAGTTCTTAACTTTGACTCTGAATTTTGAATATGTTTTAATGTCTTTAAAATGAGTCGGCAGTTTGTTGTATAACTGAATTCCAAGAACAGTTGAAGATTTTGATGTAATATCAAGACGTCTAAAGGGTACAGACAAATTGTCTTTTTGATGTGTATTATAAATATATACGCTATTGCAGACATAATTAGTTTTATTCTTATGTGTTGACGTAAGCAACTCCAATATAAAAAGGCCAGCCATAGTCAAAATTCTTAAATAAATGTCTTGCAGGACAATTATAAGGTGCCTTGGAGATGCACCTAATAATTCTTTTCTGGCAAAGAAAAACGTCATTAGCATGAGACGAAGAGCCCCAGACGCTGATTCCATAATTAATTCTGGATTGAATTTGACCAAAATAAAACATTCTTATATGTTGTAAATTTAAAGTTTGTGTTAGATTTATAAGCTGGAAACATTTGGAATTTAAAGTATTACAAAGATTTAGGCAGTGTGTTTTAAAAGATAAATGTGCATCAAAAGTCACTCCCAAAAACTTCACATTTTCACTTTCAGCAATATCACAATTATTAATAGATATATTAAGGACAGGCAATAATGTTTTTTGACGAGTATGAAAAGTTACGAAGTTAGTTTTTGAAATGTTAAACAATAAAGATTGATCCCTGGACCACGCAGAGAATTTCAACAAAGCATTTCTTATTTTGGCTTGCAATATATTTATGATTTTCTCACTAAATAACAATGTTGAGTCATCAGCATAAAGTATAATGTCAGAGCCAATTCATTGATATATAGAATAAATAAAATCGGGCCTATGATTGACCCTTGAGGCACGCCATTAGTGTTAATTCTTTGCTTGGAAAACATATTAGAGCCATCTTTAATAAGTTTAACATTTTGCACTCGATTTGATAAGTAGGAGGAATACCAGTCAAGAGCTTTATCCCTCACCCAATATTTATATAATTTATCACCTAATATATTGTGTTGAACACAGTCGAAAGCCCGGCTGAGATCACAAAATATCCCTACCGGAGTTTCACTGCGCTCAATTCTCTCTAAAACTTCTGTGTAAAAAGATTCCAGAGTAGTCGATGTTGAATAATTGCATCTAAAACCGTGTTAATGATTGGTGATAACTTTGTTTTTTTCTAAAAAATTAATCAATTGCCTATGCATTGCATATTCAATTATCTTCGAAAAAACTGACTGAGATATATAATCTATGTAAAATATAAATAAGTTGGATTCGATGGAACGTCTCTTCATAAAGCCATTATTTTTGACATTAAAGATAATTTGGAGATTGGTTTATAATTTTCAACCAGATATTTCTTGCCAGATTTAAAAATAGGAACAACGGAGTTGTTTTCCAAACTGTGAAGTGATTTGTTAAATAAAATGTGTAGTATTACTGACAGCTCGTTTGCACAGGACTTTAAGGCTGCGACATTCCCGCCAATGGACTAAAAATGGCGGCCGTTTTGGTGGTTTTACTACATCATGCGTTTCAGAATAGTAAAGCACAATTATGAGTAAATTGAGCTATAAATATAAGCAGCAATGTTGTAAGAATGAATTGAATATAAACATACTCTTTAATAACTAAACATAATTTCACATTATCATAAAAAACTTTAAAATTTTAATTGCAAGGATTGATGAAAAAATTATATTCAATCAATTCTCTATCATTTTTTAAAAACTTTCACAAAATATAATGACTGCGCGTGGGATAAGTAACTCAAAACGCATGATGTCGTTTTGCAAATTTTGACACAATTTTTAAAATTGACGCGTTAATTACCTTGTCATTTTAGTACAGGGTGTTCACCACTGATGCGACATGCAAAGATGCGTTGGCATATGTCTTGGAATCTCGATAGAAGCTAAGTCTATGCATAAATTATTAATGGTTGACCAATCAGAAATGCCAACGGCATGTGTCAAAATATTTCAACGCGCAATACGAAACGATGTTTACAAATAATTGTATTTTATGATACGACGTTGCCGTTATCTATATTTTTACACAGGTTACAAAGATATTAGTATAGTGTGACAAAATAAGATTTTTAGGCAATTGTAATTTTGTTTCTAAGTTGGAAACTGTGCTGCAGGGAAGGCTAATTAGAAGATTGACAACATATTAAATTCATTACAAAAATGACTGAATGCATACCATCTTAACTAATATTAAGTAGTGATGCCTGTGCACTCACGTTCAAGTTGATTTTTCTGTGCAAAGGTTAATTTTAAGTTTGATTCTTTATAATTACCAATAAATGCGACATCTCTCTTGTCTACAATAATGAGGCTTATCAGATTAATACAATAAGCTCTTCAATTGTAATTATTGATATTAAGGACACGTTAGGAAGGGGAAGGTAATAAATAGGTATAAAATATTTAAAAGTATTTTATTAAAAAATGAGATACATGGATACAATATTACAAAAAAAAACTTCAAACATAATTTCACAAATCTCAATTTTTTGTAACACATGGTTATGCTACTTAAGGGTTAAACCTTTTGGAATGTTCCTGTAAATTATTTCAGGAAGGACAAAATCATTATAAAACGACACTAATTTTGGTAGCATCTTGTCCTTCCAGAAAGCTTCATCTCGTGCTTCAACAAATTGACATTTGGTTTGTCTGCTTGCTTATTTTGAATGCGCATTAGAATCGATTATTAAATTTCGCAGTCTAATATATCAAAACAGTACTTGTCAGAGTGTATTTTTATAACAATATGCATTTAAAAGAGATAATAATATACCGATATACCTACTACCTATTACTCAATTAAGCATACATTTCAAATAATTATTATCAAAATAAATCGAGAAATTATTCAAATTATAAAATAATCGATTTCGCTCGGTTTTATATAAAAGTAAAAATTTTCACCCCATTCAAAGGAGTGACCTTTGAACTCATTCCAAAAACCAAAAATAGATTATTGATTATTTCTAATACTTGGAGAAAGCAAATGTTTAGCAGAATAGTTCAATTGCCCCTGGTTCTTTAAGATTAAAATTTTTATTACGACCATAAAATCTGGAATGAAACATTCTTTTATAACCATTTGCAAACGACTAAATAAAACACACCCAAAATGAATTAAAAATTTACTTATATTCCAGAACCAAATATAACACAATCTCTCTCGTTCAATATCAAAATCACTATTAAATCTCGATATTATTCATCGGGTGTTTACATTACATTTACCGTTGTCGGCTAGGAAGCAGGTCTATGGCCTTAAACGTTCTCTAGGATGTCGCTCTTATAGCACAATTTGTTATTTGTTTTTTGTTTTATTTTTTTCAAATTAACCTATTTAACACTTACCAACTAGGTACAATTTTTTACAGATTAAGTTTTCATATTACAGTGCAATTATTCAATATAAAATGCATATCGCAAAATACACATTATTCTTTAAAAATAATTAAATAAGTCTGCGTCGATTTGGCAACATCGGTTGCTCCTGGAAGGTCTAATTATAAATCGCGCTAATGGTACACCTCTCGCCATCTATGTACAATGTATTGAAGTTTTAGTTTGCTATATGAAAACTGGCGGAATTGTCGCAGCCTTAAGAAAGAGGTCAGAAGAAGTGGTCAGAAAATAAATGGCAAATATGTTCGATATCCGTTACCATATGATTACAAACCTTCACAGCATTAATAGCAGAAGAACTACCCTTTTTAGTTTTGACGAAGCTCCAAAGATGCTTAGGATCATCCCAAATACGCGTTTCTGTTTGTTGAATGTAGTTTTTATAATCGATGTCAATCAGATATTTCGATCTCCCTCGGAGTAATTTAAAAGTTAGATAGTCTAAGTAATTTTTGTATTTTTTCCACTTTGTGTGAAATTTCCTCTTTTCTTTGATAACTTTTATGGTAACGATGTTGAACCACTGAGGGTATTTAGATTTATTTTTATGGTGCTTAGGAACACGTTTGGTTATACTACTACGTAAGATATTGTAAAACTTCTGAAAACTTTCATCTGTATTTAGGTTTGAAAACTCCTTTGTCCAGTCGAATGACTGTAACTCAGTTTTCATAGAATTATAATCAGCTCGATTGTAATTAAAGGTATAATGTCTATTGTTTCTGCATCACTTTACATAATAATAAAAAAAATTGCGAGCTAATTTCATGAAATGGAGGAATTAAATGTATAGATGAGACTCCCTCATAATTTTAGGTAAATTCTAAAGTACTTATACTATAATATATAAAACCGTAGGTCGCTCTAAACGTTTCTTCTGCTAATTGCTTTAATTAAACTAATTACAGACTTAATGGAGGCACCTATCTCTCTTCCGATATAAAACGTCAGGATGAAATTAGCAGGGAATACAGAATCATAACCGTAGTTTCACAATATTTTACTCATAGTCTTAGATTTATTCATATTTTTATGAATCGCATTTAAAAAAAAATACCTCGACTTACGTGTTGTACATTTAATAATCCTTTGTCGGGATTGAACAAGTCCTATGATACCCTTATTTTCAGATTTAAATGGGAACCAAAATTACTGTAAATCCCAGTTCTCTGTTAACTCGATTTTAAACAGCGAGCGAAACGTCATTAAAAAAGTCAACGAACTGTTGTAGGTTTAACGTTTAAATGTCCTAGTTGAAAAAATAAATAAATAAACACGAGTTTTTTAATCGAAATCCCTTTCAGCATAAGTCGATTAGTATACAGGCTGATCCAATCTTCTCAACAGTAATGAATAAGTTTTTTTTTTGTCTTTTATAAAAGGCTTGATCAGGCTTTTAAGTTGTGCAGCAGGGATTTGAAGAAGAGAGTCACACTTTGCCATATTTATAGCCAATTTTGAAATTTTTCAGATTTTTATTGTCAATTATTGAATTTTCCAAGTTAACCCCGTATTTTCCCCAATTTTAAAATTTTCATTTTTCCCAAACATTTTACAGCCCATTTTTAAAATTTTCCAGATTTTTTATTGTCAATTATTAAATTTTCCAACTTTTATAGCCAGTTTTAAAATTCTCATACTTTTCCCCAACATTTTATAGGCAATTTTAACATTCTTATAGTTTCGCACAATATTTTATAGCCAATTTGAGAATTCTCATGGTTTTCCCCAACATTGTATAGGCAATTTTAAAATTTTCCGGGTTTTTTATTGGCATTTATTAAATTATCCAACTTTTATAACCAATTTTAAAATTCTCATACTTTTCCCCAACATTTTATAGCCAGTTTTAAAATTCTCATAGTTTTCCCAAACATTTTACAGCAAATTTTTAAAATTTTCCAGATTTTTCATTGTCAATTATTAAATTTTCCAACTTTTATAGCCAGTTTTAAAATTCTCATATTTTTACCCAACATTTTGGTTTTCCCAACATTGTATAGCCAATTTTAATATTTTCCGGATTTTTTATTGGCAATTATTAAATTGTCCAACTTTTATAGCCAAATTTAAAATTCTCATAGTTTCCCCCAGCATTTTATAGCCAATTTTAAAAATTACCATAGTGTTCCCAAACATTTTACAGCCAATTTTAAAAATTTTCCATATTTTTTATTGTTAATTATTAAATTTTCCAATTTTTATAGCCCGTTTTAAAATTGTCATAGTTTTCCTCGACATTTTATAGCCAATTTTAAAAGTCTCTTAGTCTTCCCTGACATTTTATAGTCAATTTTAAAAGTTCTCATAGTTTTCCCAAACATTTTACAGCCAATTTTTAAAATTTTACAGATTTTTTATTGTCAATGATTAAATTTTCCAACTTTTATAGTCAGTTTTAAAATTCTCATACATTTTCCCCAACATTTTAGAGCCAATTTTAACATTCTCATAGTTTTCCCAAACAGATTTTTATTATCAATTATTAAATTTTCCCACTTTTATAGCAAGTTTTAAAATTCACATAGTTTTAGCCAATTTTACCATTTTCATGGGTTTTCCCAGCATTGTATAGCCAATTTTTAAATTTTCCGGAGTTTTTATTGGCAATTATTAAATTGTCCAACTTTTACAGCCAATTTTAAAATTCTCATGGTTTCCCCCAACATTTTATAGCCAATTTTAAAATTCTCATGGGTTTCCCCAGCAATGTATAGCCAATATTTAAATTTTCCGGTTTTTTTATTGTCAATTATTAAATTGTCTAACTTTTATAGCTAATTTTAAAATTCTCATAGTTTCCCCCAACATTTTATAGCCAATTTTAAAATTCTCATAGTTGCCCCCAGCATTTTATAGCCAATTTTAAAATTTTCATAGTTTCCCCCAGCCTTTTATAGCCAATTTTAAAATTCTCTATCCCCAACATTTTGTAGGCAATTTTAAAATTTTCTTACTAAAGCCCGTATTTTTTCCCAATTTTAAAAAACGTTTCCATATCTGATAATTTTTGTTTTCATATGATTTTTTTTACTACACTGCAACCTACATCTATGGTTTAGAACAAAAGATCTAGGCTTCTGAGAAAGCCAATTATCCGTTTTGGAGGTAGGTTTGGAACCTGATCAGGTTCTAGGAAGGCCTGTACCAGATATTGGCGAACATTTACCCTGCAATTGCAGATAATGTGTTCATCTGTATCATCGCTGAATCTGTATGTTCCACTTGTTCACGTTGGCTATCTTACATATCACTCTACAAAGGCTCACGACCTGAGCTCACCTTTAACATTTAAATAAAAGTTGGTAACCAGATTCTCACGCTCGAATTAAATTTTATATAATTAATTTGAAGGTACATTCGAGCTCCGTTTGTGGTATAACCTAAACGAAATAGTAAACCATTTGTTAGCGTCGTATTTTGGCAATAAACGGATTATCTAAACTCCATGATATGTGTCAAATAACAAACCAAAGAGCATCGACTTTCAACGTTTGGAATTTCCTAAAAGCTATCGCTTGAGTTTCTATATAGCGTTGTAAAAGGGTGCCCTTAAAGGGAACAGGGATGAGAAACCATTCGTCCTGTGCGCTATTCGGTGACGTTCTAATTCCAATCTTAGACATTCCAAAGCCGACTATGACGAATTTCCCCTCTAATCGCATTTCTAGCTCATACAGGTCCGGATTACAGCGATATTTACTCGTACTTTGACATATGAATATTAGAATAGAAAATAGAAGAAGGGAATTCAAAAGGGGAGGAATGGGGGAATTGATTATTTATAAAGGTAATGATTAGCATCAAAAATAACAAATAAAAACATTAAAAAATTAGTAGTAGGGACAAGATGATCTAGTATTTGTAGGCAATAGCCCAAAGGAGTTGATGGGTAAGGTTATGGAAATAAATCAAAGTAAAATAAAATTTATGATAATTTTGAGAGAAAAATAACAGGTAAAGTTAAGCGGGACTTAGATCAAAATTAAAGAGGACATTTTAATTTCAGAAAGAGACAAAAATGAAGATATTTTGGTACCATATATGGAAGAGAAGAATAGGTAGTTATGTATTTTGACTACATATATCCGCTAGAAACTTTTAAAAATATTTTGCAGGGACTTTTTGGTACACATTTTAAAATTTCGGGATCCCTACCTTTAACGCACTGTATATCGAAATCTAGCCATAGGATAGGATTGCGCCCATTGACACTATTGATCAGGACATCAAGTACTACAACATACCAAAAATTCAGACAATTTGACGGTGCTCCCGTTTCCATAAGAATGGTGCGGGGTCCTTTTATCGTATTTTAAGTTTGTCCATGATATTTACAGAACAAAATATAATTTGGAGCAATTATCCATAACTCTAAGCGGTTTAATCTAACTATAACAAGAGCCATTAAAAATAATGATACGAGATGTTTAAAAGTAAAACTTTTCGAAGTTTTGCTGAACTAGTACAACCCTGGGGTTTTGGAAGCCACAACTCTGCGTACTATGTATTCATCGACCCTTAACATTTAAAAGAAAGCGAAGTAAATCGTTGCAAACTAAACGGTTTTATTTTTTTAAATATTTACTGCAGGCACTGTTTTTGTTTTTTTTTAAAAAGAGCTTAATTTTCAATCGAAAAAGTTGGTTTACAAATTTTCTATTTTTTAACTTTATTTTCGTTGAAACCTCGACTTTAAAATGGTATAGAAAAACAGGCTTTTTTTTTAATTTAAATTCGTATAAAATCGAAAAAATTGCTTTGAATTAATTACAGTTTATTTAAAACATAAAAAGAACGTTTTTTGCGGAAAGTAAAAATTAAAAACGCGTTTTTTTCCTATAATTTTGAGGTTATATTAAAAAATAATTAATACGCATTTAAAATATCAAAGATACCATTTAAAAAGTATAATGGTGTATCGAGCTTGAATCAAAATCGATTGTGACTGTGACTAAAAGGCATTTTTATTTAATAGCAACGAATTTACCGCATTTCTTCTCTCGTCTTTAGAAAAACACACAAAGTGAATGTCTCCTTTATAGAAGACTTTTTCAATAAATTTTAGAAAAGCTTTCGATAACGATGTAAAATTATTTCTTATTCTTATCCGATTGAAGATCATTTTATACAAGTATTTGCATATACTAGTGGTAGATGTTGTTAAATTATACGCAAACATCGTTAGTCGTTTGGCTTGTTAGTAGCTTGAATTGAATTTGAATAGTATTTATGCTATTATTGCACACGAGTTTTCAAAGTCAATATACAAAAAAATACATCCTACAACATATAAATATTCTTTAAATTTCCATAAATAAATATTTAGATGAGCGTAATCCTAGAGCTAAAGAACTGCAAAGGTTTAAATTCAGTCCCTTTCTTAATTTCACAAATTACCAGACTCATAAATTCAGTTTAAAAAGGTGAAGGGTCTATGTTCAAATTAAATTTTTAGCATCCCGGTTTAAGAATAATAAGAATTTATCAAGAATGCTCGTTTTAATATTAAGTTCTGAAAATTAGGAATTAAAGCAGTCTATTAATTTAAATCTTTACCAGATTGTTACAAAATACAGGGTGACCTAGGGGTACGTGCATGCTCCATAACTTTTTTTCTATTCAAGCTATCGGTTTGATTTTTTTAAACCGACAATGGGGCACATTCTAAAAATATTTCTATTTATATACAGGATGTCCCAAATAAGATACACAACTAAGTTCTGATTTTTTAAATGGCAACCCCCCATTTTTGTTACATTTTTAGATTCGCCATTAAATTGTCGATATAACGCACCCGGGTTCCTTAGACTTATCTGCAATAGTTTTTGACTTATGTCAATTTATGTGTCAAAATAGCGTCGTGCAGAGATCCACAAAAATGTTCAGAACTTCAGAACTGTTCAAGATACCTTAATTAACTTTTTTCCAGTCGATTCCTTAAGCTTCAGCGCATCTTCTGAGTTGTAGGCGAATTCGGAGTCGACGTTCTACCGCCTACTACGATTTTTTGAAAATTACAAATTACAAATAGCAATAACTCGACTTTTTCAAATGCATCACCCTATATTTTATTACATCGTTGCATGTCATTTTTTAAGAGCTTTTTGCTGATATAGGGTTTGTTGGGTCTATTTTGTAAAATTTGCGAGATTTATTGCAAAATAAGAAATGTTGACGGTTTATTCGAGAAAAAAAAGGAATCGAGTAGGCCGCTGTCTTAAAATTTGACACATCCATATACTTTCAATAATTGTACGCATCTAATTATTAATCATGAGTTTTACTCGCGAGGAATTAGTGAATATGGTCTACTGTATTGGCGAAGCTGACAGAAATCCTTTATTAGCAAGCAGAATCTACCTGAAAAAATATCCAGAAGCAAGAACTCCACGGGTGTCTTCATTCCTAAAGTTGAGAGATCGGTTTGAACTCACTGGTATTGTATCTTATACCAAAAAGGAAATTGTTTTTTGACAATGTGCTGCATGGTGAAAGGTATTTACAGTTTCTTCGCGAACATCTTCCCAATATTTAAGAAGAAGTGGATTTGAATACCAGAGGGACAATGTGGTTTCAACACGATGGTGCTTCAGTGCACAACCATAGGATGGTGCGAGAATTTTTAGATAATTCCTACCCTAATCGTTGGATAGGGAGAGGTACTATTCCTTGGCCCGCGCGATCTCCAGACCTTACTCCTAGAGATTTTTTTCTTTGGGATACGTGAAGGAAACTGTTTTCAGAGATCGTCCAACAACTGCAGATGATATGAAAAACAGGATTACGGTAGCCTTCCGTTCAGTTGATGGAGCAATGCTTGCTAGAGTTCGGGACTCATTTACTAGAAGACTAGCAGTTTGCGTGGAACATGATGGTGACCTATTCGAGCATTTGTTATAAATCAAAAATATTCATATTGTATCCTATTAATCATTCTTTCATGTTCTTGTAAATATTATAAAAATTGTTTACTTTGTAATGTATTTCTCTTTCTATTACAATTTCCTTTTGTTGAAACATATTCTTTTCAAAATTATATGAATGTGTCAAACAGTGGCCTACTCGATTCTTTTTTTCTTTTAATTAGACGCGTACAATTATTGAAAGTATATGGATGTGCCAAATTTTAAGACAGCGGCCTACTAGATTCCTTTTTTTTTTCTCGAAAAAACCGTCAACATTTCTTATTTTGCAATAAATCTCGCAAATTTTACAAAATAGACCCAACAAACCCTAAATCAGCAAAAAGCTCTTAAAAAATGCCATGCAATGATTAATAAAATATAGGGTGATGCATTTGAAAAAGTCGAGTTATTGTTATTTGTAATTTGTAATTATCAAAAAATCGTAGTAGGCGGTAGAACGTCGACTCCGAATTCGCCTACAACTCAGAAGATGCGCTGAAGCTTAAGGAATCGACTGGAAAAAAGTTGATTAAGTTATCTTGAACAGTTCTGAAGTTCTGAATTTTTTTGTGGATCTCTGCATGACACTATTTTGACACATAAATTGACATAAGTCAAAAACTATTGCAGGTAAGTCTAAGAAACTCGGGTGCGTTATATCGACAATTTAATGGCGAATCTAAAAATGTAACAAAAATGCGGGGTTGCCATTTAAAAAAACCAGAACTTAGTTGTGTATCTTATTTGGGACATCCTGTATATAAATAGAAATATTTTTAGAATGTGCCCCATTGTCGGTCTTATCGTTTAAAAAAAATCAAACCGATAGCTTGGATAGAAAAAGAGTTATGGAGCATGCACGTACCCCTGGATCACCCTGTATCTGCATATAAGCTCCTAAAGCATAAAAATATGTCTACTAATGAAGAAAAAAACTTTATTCACGTACTGAAATAAGTGTCACCCTATACAATTCATGTTTTCGACCTCGTTTGCCTCTATTTTATTAAAGGTTCGCTAGTTCCTCGAGTGTTAGTGGTAAGACTAGAAATTATGTTTGTTTTCGTAAGAGAGCTATTCGCATAGTCGTACGGTCCCAGGGGTGCTACAAGGGATTCGTTGAATTGTCGTTTGGTTGAATGAATTGATGAATAATTTGGCACTATGATCGAGAACTGTGGTTTTCTTATATTGCCGTAGGATGGTTTTTTTATGGGGATTTAAACTTCTATCTGCTTACACGAATACGCCATTAAATAAAGTCAGATACGGAAATTAAATTCTTCCAAATCACCAATGAGAAATTGTCGTAAGTAATGTCATAAGAGCAGCTAATTTTTCCGAAAAAATCGAAAAAACACGTTGCTAAGTAATATTTTAACAAGAAGGTATAGGTACTTAGCATATAAAAAGTATTAAAATAATAATACATTTTTAATGTCTTTTAAAACGTATCTATACTTAAGATAGGGTTAGTTCAAAACCGTACATGGTATAATAACGAATATAGGATGAAAATGGAAAGTTAGCTCTAGCTATTAAAACGCTCTATTGTTCTCTAGTCAGGACATACCTCGAATACTGTTCTCCTGTTTGGTCCTCACACTGTTGCCATTTTTAAGAACCACATAACGAATTTAAATATCTAACAATCGTTAAATACATTGGTTTTTTATTTTCTCTCTTTTGTTTTCTTTACTGGATTAAAACCACTTATTTGTTAAAAAGTTTTTAATTGACGTTTCGGCTTTCTCTATCGAAAGCCGTTATCAAAATGACATAACAAAATAAATAAATTTACTATAGAAACAGAACACTTGATAATCTTGCAAAAATATGACATCAACATAGTATACTTAGAATATGATTTTGAGATTGAAGATGTCATTCAATCATATTTTTGTGACGTTTCTGGGAACGAATTTTGAAAGGATAGCGCATTTGTATATTACAAGAGAATTTATACTTCGTCACAAATTAAGTTTTCTTATTAATATTATCATAAGAAAAAACCAGATAAATACTTATCCCGATATATAGTGTATCCTTTTAGCAATTACCTCTTTTTGTAAAATTTTTGAAATATCGACCGAACAATTAGAAACACATTCGTTATTATTTAAGCATATCAATGCTGCTTCTTTAACTTTGCGGTTATAATTATTCGGTTATTTTAATAATCTAGTTGAAGAATTCCATTGTATTTTATGATCAAAATCCCATGCATGTTCACATATTTTGGATTTTTCGAATTGTTTATTTTTCATGTATGATTGGTGTTCATTAAGTCTAATATGAAAAGGTCTAGATGTTTCTCCTATATAAAATTTATTACATTCGCATGGAATTTTGTAAATACAATTTTTTGTGTTTTGAATTTCATTAAAAGGTTTTGTATTTACTATTAAAGATTTTAATGTATTATTAGTTTGAAAAACTGTTTTTAAATTAAATTTATTGCCAATCCTTCTAATTTTTTCCGATAATTTTGGAATATAAGGGATTTTTACTATATTTGAAAGAATTATTGGGGGGTTTAAATTTTGATCTTTAGTTTTGATGTCTCGGTAAAGTTCACGATTTATAAATTTACTTGGGTAGTTGTTCTTAATCAAGACAGATTTAACAAGTGATAATTCATTATTTAAGATATTGTCATTTGAACAAATTGTTTTTGCTCTATCGGAAAGAGATTTGACAATACCTCGTTTAACACAAATTGAGTGGTTTGAATTAAAATTTAGATATCTATTTGTATGTGTTTCTTTTCTAAAAACTGATGTTTCAAAACAATTGTTGTTATTGTGTATTAGTACATCAAGAAACGGTAATTTTTTATTATTTTCAATTTCAATTGTATCATTTACATATCTAAACCAGACAGAAGGTCTTAAATTTTGTTTGTTTACAATTTCCATTTCAAAATCCTCCATGAAAATATCACACAATTTTGGTGATAAAGGAGAACCCATTGCCATGCCAAAATTTTGCTGATAAATATCACTATTTAATTGAAAATATGTAGTTTTAATACATGTTTCAATAATTCTAGAATTGCCGAGGCGCTTAATTTATGTATTATCACTTGTCAACTTTTTTCTCACAAGATTAAGAGTTTTATCGACAGGAACATTTGGAAATAAACTGACTACATCAAAACTAACCATTATATCTGAATTTGTAATTTTGATTTATGATAATTTTTCTAAAAAATGTTTTGAATTTTTGATAAAGGAATTAGTATTTTCTGATAACGGATCTATTATTTTAAGTAGAAGTCTTGCTAAATTTTGACAAGGTGGATTTATAGAACTTATTATTGGTCTTAATGGTATTTGTTGTTTATGAATTTTGGGTAAACCATAAAAATGTGGAAGGTTTACTATAAAGAGAAGTACGAGATCTTCGATCTTTATCACTTAGGAATTTTTTATTTTTATATAAAGTTTTGTAAATTTTGTTTTCAATACTAGTAGTTGGATCTTTATTTAATTTTGAATACCGTTTTCAATAATTTCGTTAATTTTGTTATCATAATCTGCCGGTAAAATCTTAAATATATTGTTATTTTTTAAATTTTTAATTGTTTGTACTTATTGTTTTGTAATTAATTCTGTTTTTTTTCTTTTTATATATGTTTATTGTACACTCTTATTTTATACATATTTATTGTCAATAACTTATTTATGTATTCTGAATTTGGTTTGCCTGTATAAATAAATAAATAAATAAATAAATAAATAAATAAATAAATAAATAAATAAATAAATAAATAAATAAATAAATAAATAAATAAATAAATAAATAAATAAATAAATAAATAAATAAATAAATAAATAAATAAATAAATAAATAAATAAATAAATAAATAAATAAATAAATAAATAAATAAATAAATAAATAAATAAATAAATAAATAAATAAATAAATAAATAAATAGATATAAAGTAAACAGTAGACCAGATTGAGTGGAACCGTTTGCCACGTGTAAACCTCAAAATTATTAGGAAAAATAGGACGGAATATAATAAAATGAAGAAATCCTAATATTTTGGATTTTGACAAGGAGTTTTGAAAATTTTAATGCCGTTTTTGAGGCACTTCCGACAAAGCAAATCGGTTTGGCCCTGGTATATATTATAACGGAAGAAATTTAATCACTTCGTTTAACACTAATTTAAAAGGAATTTTTCCCAAATATAAAATTTAAATGTTTATTTTGGGTCCAAAAAAAAACAGCTTGTACAGTTTTGAAAATAATAAATTTAAAATAATACAAAATTATCTTTTTTTGAGTTCGGGTGCTCTTTATCACCCTATAATACGTAGTACGCAGTGGTAATGTATCAAATATGTATTTTATAAAATAAATTGATAAAATTATTTTATACCTCTTTTTTATTGTTTTTATAATGTTACAATATGAGCGTGTTTAGAAAACACAACAAAATAAAATGTTTCCTGATCCGTTCAATTTACTACAACAATATTTTATGTTGCGTAACGAAATTCAAATATAAAATATTAAAGTAATGTTTTAGAAAAATGGTTGGAAAATAAATCCTCAATATCCTCAGACGTTGAACACTATTTGCCATCATTTTTCCTTTTGTATAGATTTTCCCATCATCGACAGGATACTATTGTAACATCTGTCACTGCTTGAAAACTCATAAGTTTTGATCATTGTTACGAATTTTCCTATTTTTCTTTAACATTCGAGTAGAAAATATACCAGAGATGTACTAGTTTAGATATTTTTTTATTTTCAACTTATGTCACAACCAAATAATAATTTTAAATAATAATCTAAACGGATTTTTAGTTTATTATAAAAGATTTAGTCTGCCTGATCCTTTGTACGAAAAAAAATTAGTCTCCTTCTTCCTTTATGTATCATTTCAAACACCAAATATAGAAACTACGCCACTGTGAATTAGTGAACGAACTGAAATTGAAAATTGCAGTTTAACAGTTTGCTGGTTATTTCTAAAGCGATTTGAAGATTAGCATAAATCCTTTAGATCCTTAAAGGGTACATTTTGAGACCGATAGAGAAATAGATTGAATTCTAACTATCGAAATTGATTTGAGCAACGGAACTTTTAAACCCTAAATTAAATTGTATTTAGTTCGGGCTAAAACTTTAACGAGAAAGTCATAACGCAGGTAGCTTTACAGTAGACCCCCCGAAGGTCTTATCTGAATTTAAAAAAAGTTAATTTCTTTGATATTTGTGAGTTTAAAATCTATGCTTTACGAGTACATAGTTATCCAGTGGAAAAAAGTAAGCCTTCGTTAAATAATATAATGTACAGTTAATTAGTACAGTATTTCACGTAGCACAAACAAAACTGATTGCGTATTGTTCTGGGCTACTGGGAAATATATCATTTTTATTACCAAACGACAGTTGCTCCATTCAATGGTGTGTAACTACGAAGCATCCATATTAACAGCTCCTCCCCTTCTGTCACGTGTCACCTGTCACTTGTCATATGTCATCTGCCATTTGTCAACTGTCACGGCACAAATGACATAACATTTTTATTACCCAAACGACGACAGTGGCTCCAGTCAATGGTGTGTAAGTAAGAAGCATCCTTATTAACAGCAATAGTAGTAACTGCGTTACTTTAAACAACTCCCATTCCTCCACGCCCCTTCTGTCATTTGTCAACTGTCACGTCATATGTCATCTGCCATTTGTCAACTGTCATGGCACAAATGACAGAGAGGACGTGGCTTAGACGTGGAGGAGAGCAGGATTGATTTTGGATAACCACGTCAGTTATATACTTCTCGTCTGTCAATATTGTCATGGAAATGTTCATCTTCTCGAGTTTTAACTAGCAAGCGAACGAAAAATTCAACTTTTCGGGGTAAATCGGTCTCTTTCAAATGCTGAATACAATAAAATTTATAGGGATGCCATTTGTGTGCTTTTTTTAGAATACGGTAAATTGTTACGTATATACCCCAATTCCGTTTCAGCCTTATATAAGGACGCGATCTCGAGTAGGAAATGGTAAAAGATAAGATCGTAATTTTCTTATCGATGTTATCCACTTTTGGCTTTTCACGTTCAATTTTTATTGTATGGAATTTAATATCGATAAAAAATTATATATCTACAAAATGAGAGAATTTTTGTAAACATAAGTTTGATTTAGAATTAATCGTAGAATCCAAATATGTAAAAATAGTCAGGGTGTTCTATTTGAAATAATAAAGTTATTGGTATTCAAAATTAGTTTCTTTTTCCACATATTAGTGGGCCTTTAGTAGGTATAACGTCTACTTTTAAGCTGCACCCCTTCTGTCAACTTCCATCTGTCAACTGTCATATGTCATCTATCAACTGTCTTATGCCGTATGTGATCTAGAAACCCTAACGTAACTTTTCTGCGCTTTAATAACCAACCACTCTATGCGGTCGACAGCAGTTAGTAACCCGGCAAATGGAGGGGTTGGTGAACAACAATTAATTAAAATTACTGGCCACAGTATAACTAACTCAATTAAGCTTTATCTGCAAACGGATAATGAGCATTATTCCAACATCATACGCCTCAGAACCTCCAGCTAAAAAACATAACACAGAAGATCCTGCAGCCACTCCTCGAGCTTCTCACTCTACAGCTGGACCCATCAACAACATTAATGATTTACTTACACCAACCGTTTAAAATTTTTAAAATTTCGCTCTACCCTGTATGTTTAATAAACCCATTATTTTAATAAAACTGTAGCCATTTCAATTATTGTCTCTAAAAAATCAATAAATTCTACTATTCCAATAATAACAAATACATTTTTTCTTTCTCTTCATACAGGAAAATACAAATAATATTTTTTTTGGAAGTAGGACTCCAAAAACTGACACGTTTTCCACCTAAATGATCGAACAGAACTAATTTTTACTTACCCAAGTTACACTCTTCTCCTATCCGTTTGATATTAAAACAGGATTCTTTATTGTGATAGGCGGCTTTGCACCAGGAACAACTGATTGCCACAATTTCTTTGGAACTGAAGGATAACTTCGATTGAAAAGACTGAAACAAAATGAATTCCTTTCGTAAGTGATCATGGCGAAACAGTGATGGATAGTCGACAATTGCTATCCGTTAGATCAGATCAACTTGATTTATACGTTTTTTGGTGATATTAGAAAATTTGGAGAGTGTCAGGTTTGAATTTAATATAAATAAAGGGGATTACTTAGGCTTTAGTTTATCCATCCCTAATTTTCTAAGCCACAGCGTAAAAAAATTCAGGATTTTATATGCTCAACATCCTGTGTAACGCTAGAGATTGCCGAAGTCTCTCTCTATTGTTATTTAAAAAGTTCTACAACGTATGCAAACAATGGGTGTATTTTTATACGTTAATAACAGAATAAGTGTAGGAGCTATTTCTGAATTTCCATTTTCCCTTCCTGATGAAATATTGTACGCGATAGTGGTATTAGTTCCAGATATTTAGTAATTCTCTAAATATTCTACGTCCGTTTTGATTTACCTCGGTTTTACCACAGCAATTCCGACGTTTTATATTGTACAGGCTATAAACCAATTTATGGGAGACTTATAAAATCGATATTCAATCTGTGGTGTAAGCGTATATAAGTTCGGTACGAAGAAATTACAGTTTTTAGCGATGTAGGTTGGCTTTTTAAAATTTAGATCGACATCCTAGAATCATTCCTCATTATCCTTACGACATAAAAAGATTATTTTTTGCTGTGAATAATTTACAATGCAGTCTTCAGTCATCGTTTAGAGATACTGATGAGGCACAATAATGCCGAAACCGGTCAATACCTGCTGGGGCATATAGTCCAGACGTTGGTGCATTGTGTGACGACATTTTCTAATGACGTATTTCTTGGTAGCTGTGATTTTATTTCACATCATTTGTATAAGTGTTCATGTTAATAATAGAGTAGTTATTATTATTATCATCACAGTTAATTGTTTGGCTTTGAAAAAACTGATTGCTATTCGTGTTTGTGACACCGCAACGAATCAATCTTCATCAATCAATCCGGAGACTTCGGTTTTTGTTACTATATCATTTTTCAATATTCCGTACAATATACGAAGCTTCGCATTGATTAAAAAGTACATTTCTGATGTGATTCACTAGTGAACTGCAATTATGTCGATTCTAAATAATTTATAGTCAATTGGGGCTTTTCATAACTGAGGTACAAGATGTTTCTATCGATTTTGTTCACATTCAGCTTTAAATTTTAATTTTGTTTATTGATTCGGAGTAAATCAAGAGCAATTAGTCTCACATCGTTCATTCTGAAAACGGTGGAGAAAGCAACTGATAACTATATCAGAACAGAAATCCTGGAACGGGTGCCTCTGCACCCCCATCAGCATGCGTACCAAACGGGCAAATCCACGGAGACCGCATTGGTGCAATTGACAGATGAAATCCAGGATGCTCTAGAGAACAACGAATCTGTAGTGTGTGCCTTTCTTGACATACAAGGAGGAGTGGCCTCCCCTCTTATGTGGAGCTTAACAGTGGTTCGACCCCTCTGCGATTTGACCGAGATTGGTATATCGTGTCAAGGCTATGCAGATGACATAGTCATAACGCAAGAGGCAAATTCGAGAATACCCTCTGCGATATAGTTCAAAGAGGGCTGGACTATACTAAAGAATGGTGTCAACCCCATCAAGACTACCTTAGTTGCCTTTACACGGAAAAGAAACATTAACCTCAAAACCATCGAATTGGACGGGAATAAGCACGAAAAAGAAGTAACCAGCAAAGCCACGAAAGCTCTAATGGTGTGCAGAAATTGTGCGGGAAAAAACTGGGGATGTAACCCAAAGATCCTGCAGTGGATGTACTGGGGCAGCAGAACTAAGCTGGCCAGTACAAAGGCAAATCCAAAGACTAGCCTGCGTATGCATAACAAGTTCAATGAGAACGTGCCCAACGGCCGCCATGGAGGTAATCCTAAGCCTTACACCCCCCCATATAGTAGTGGAGAGTATTGCGATAAGGACAACCTACAGAATTACCAAAGAAGGATCAACCAAACGCAAGTTTCGACTCCTTCCTGGAAATCACCAAACCCCAAGATGAGATAACAAAGAAGTTTAGCTTTGTGAAAGAATTCAACACAAAGCTAAGTAATAAAAGCGAATGGGACAAAGATACCATCCCAAAACTAAAGAGAAGTGTCATGAAATGGTACACAGATGGTTCTAGAACAACAGAAGGAACAGGAATAGGAATATATGGGCCTGGAACCAAATATTCCGAAAGTTTAGGCAAATCTCCGAGCATTTTCCAAGCTGAAATATACGCCATCGGAAAATGTGTCCAGTTCAACATAGAAAGAAATTTTCGCAGACAAGAGATCATCATCATGTCAGACCGATAAGCAGCCATTAATGCCTTGAACTTCCACGTAATCAACTCCAAGATAGTTTGGGAGTGCCTACAGAATCTAAATGAACTAGGCAACAACACTGTTACCCTACTATGGGTTCCTGGACATACTGGAGTAAGGGTAATGAAATAGCAGACGTACTCGCAAATAAAGGGGCTGAAACACCATTTCTGGGACCTGAACCCTTCTGCGGCATAAGCACCAGTACAATACTTGAAGAACTTGGAAAAGAAGTAACAAGGAATTAGGCAGGCCAAGACACTAGTGGGGAACTATAACCAGAAGAGATCTGACGGAAACGCTGAATCATGTACAAAAAATAATTCAAGGTGTGAAGTCGATTACCGTAACAACAGACTGTTGGACATCTATTAACACAGAGAGTTTTATGGCAGTAACCATTCATTATATTGATAAAAGCTTCTGTCTATTGTTAGAATGTTCATCGTTTTCCAATTCGCATACAAGTGTGAATTTGGCTAAGGAACTTAGTAGAATATTGAAAGCTTGGGGTTTCGAAAATAAAATTATGCTGTGTGTCACGGATAATGCTGCTAACATCTCGAAAGCCATCAAAGACGAGCTGCAATGGAGACATTTTGGATGTTATGCCCACACAATTAATTTAATTGCTCAAGATTCAATAAGTGAAGTAGAATATTTGATTCAAAAAGTTCGCAACCTCGTATCCCATTTTAAAAGAAGCTCCACTGCTACTGCCAAACTAATCGATATACAAAAACAATACGGAAAGCTTCCCAAAAAACTAATTCAAGATGTTAGAACTCTACTTATTATATGGTAGAGCGGCTTCTTGAATTGGAAAAGCCTGTTCGTAGCACAATGGCTCTCTTAAATAATGATAAACTTCCAGTTATTAGTGTAGAAGAATGGCAGCTATTAGGCTTTGAGACCGTCACGAAAGAGATGAGCGGCGAAAAATATGTCACTTTATCCTCTGTCATCGTTATAACAAAAGGTTTGAAAAGTATGCTGGATGACGACTGCGACAGTAAAAGTAAAAATAAGAATACAGAATACTAACGGGTGTCCTAACAGGGCACTGCCATCTGAGAGGCCACCTAAAGAAACTCGGATTAGTAGACAAAGAAGAATGCAGATTCTGCGAGGAAGAGGAGGAAACCTCTATCCACATTCTCTCAGAATGCATTACTCTGCAAAATCCAAGGGTACGATACCTTGGAGAATATCAAATAGAAGAGGAAGATCTACCTAACCTGAACTTTTTGAAAGCAATAGGACTGGAGACACCCCCATCATAGATAGATAGATAAAAATCAAGAGCAGCAAATTATCTTACGTTAAATTTACAATTTCGTACTTTCTAACACTTAAAAAACCAGACAATAATTATCGTTTACATGTTTTCAAAGCCGCTTTTATTACATTTATTTTTAGAAGTTTTCTTTTTCACTCGTGTTATAAAATCAAGAACAGAAAACTCGTAAGACTAAAAAATTCCATTTAAAAAAAAACTTTAATTTTATACGAAACTTCTTTCCATCATCAATCATACGTGGGAGCGCTGTTTTCATAATTTATCCTCGCTGAAAATATATTTATTTAGGACCTTTGTTGAGACTTATATTAAAATGGCTTAATTAGTTCTGTTCTAAACTGCCAAGGGTAATAGTGCAGAGGCGCTGGGTTGAGCAACCCTCAGATCAATATTAACTTTAGAAAAACTGCTAGACAGGTGTGTCTGGGGTAGCGCTTTGGTACAAAATCCTCTACAGAAACTATTACGCCTGTAAGACAGGGACTTTAGAAGAAGGAGCTCCACCAACTTGTTAAAAAGGTGGAAAATACGCAGAAAAAATGCATAGAGGATTAACTCTATGCTGAGAAGAATGGAAATCCACACAACCGCTATGGCAGAGACGTTAGAGGTTGTCTACAGCAGGAAAGTTATTCCCTCTGTTAAAGATAATGGAAACTTGGGCTTAGTCACAGACTTTCCTAAAACCCAAACCAGGCGCACGAGCCTTGATAATCTAGGTGTTTACTGTGGTGGTTAAAACAGTCATCATGTATGCAGCTGAGGTCTGGTAGTCAAAAGCATCAATAACAAGGTGAAGCAGGGCGTAAAGACTTGCATGTCTGTAAAAAACAGGGACACGTTAGCCTTAGAACCAAACCTAGACCTGCCATCACTTTTCTAGCATGATCAAGGAATCGTGGGAAGATATGTGACGGATATAAAACCAGATCACATAAAAAAGCGAGACGCCATTCGAGGTATCAATACTAGATTCAATGGGAAATACAAAGGAGTCAGTGCATGTCGTACAGTGCAGGTTTAGTATACAGACTGTGAATGACAGTTGAAAGGTAAAATCAGCCAAAAAGTGACGTATAGATTTGTAGGAGATATTCTATATGCTGAGCAAATATGATAGCACCTTAACTCAGTTTTTTTTTAGCACTGCCCTTAGAGATACTTTCTTTTTCTTGTTTAACTTCAATAAATACGTATAGAATATTTAATTGTGTGACAAGAACGAAGCTTTTTTTGCCGTAACCACATACGAAAACTCTTACCTTGCTACATTTTCTGCATTTTCCTTTTTCACTTCTTCGGTGAACCCAATGATGTTGAACGGACGTCTGTTCTCTATATTGTCTCACGCCCACGTCCCTAAAGGTAGGTTTACAAATAAACTTAACCTTGTCGACCAACACCCTGATGCAACTTTGATGAGCTATTATGTTGCAGGCCGAACACTTCATTCGAGAGCCGTGTTTCTATAACAAAAAAATAAAGTTACAAATTAAAACTTTAGTAACTGGAAACGGTTTATTTTAAAAAGAAAAGGTAAAATAGCGTGGAGCGGTTAATGGCAGTGGCAGAATTGAAAGATTATACAGGGTGGAATAATGAGTCATAGTGCGAGGATATTTTTTATAGTATTCCCCGAAGTCGATGGAAACCTTTTAATCTGAAAACCGTAATTTTATTTTAATTTTAAAACCACAAGGTCAATCATTGTAAGTGTGTGGAATAAATCTTGAATTGCCGTGATTTTCGCATGGGCAGTCCGGAAGGAAATACTAAGAAAATGCAGTGTTACGTTTGTGAACATAGAGTTCGTCCTAGAGGATTTCGGCGAAGTACTAATTCATGACATATTGAGAGATATTGCATTTTAAAGTTTATAGCTGATTTAGACGTATCCAGTAGCTGTCGACAGTCTCACTGTCCGTCAGCGCTGTCGAGTAGTTGGCTCCATGTAAACACTTTTTTGTGACAGTACAGCGCTGTCCGTCAGCGCTGTCTCGAATAGAAAGTCCGTCTATTTTTGACGACAGTGGTCCTCACCCGCGTCCCCCCAAATACCCGAATCAGTCCATGGCGCATCTTTATAGAGTGAACAGTGGCGGCGTTTAAAAAATAACCCGAAAATGAAGAGAATTAGAAACGTTGAACTTGGTTCAACTTTATAGAGAACACGAATGTTTATGGAATCTGCGTTGTGATGGGTATAAAAACAAACAGCAAATTTTCTGACGTAAGTCGTAACGCCAACCTGCACTCAGAGGGAACTTCTAGTTTTAGTTGTTGCTGCAATGCAAAACCTCCCGTTATAATTCTATCGTTGATCCATTTTCTGACCCTTAACCTTTTTTTATTTAATATTTCTTCCTCAAACATATCTGTAAGCTCCTGTAATAAGAGCGCGGACATTATCTTAATAGATTTCCTTTTAAAGAGCCCCACATTCATTTTCGTACGCACCTGATCAGAAGCACACATTCGCGACAAACTGGACTCATGAAAACTACCCGGTCCAGCGGTGGGCGTGTCCTAGCAAGAGTGACAGTGAGGCTCAGTGTTGCCAGACGGAAAAAAAAATAAATCACCATCACTAGTTGAAAAAGTTGCCAGATCTCAAATATTTTTCACCAGATTTTAAATACTACTTATATTTAGAATAAAAAAAGGTTTCTGAAAAGAAACTTTATTAAAAATGTAATAATAATAGTAACAACAACAAAAAACATTATTCATTTTTTAAATACATATTTTTATTATGCTTTTTTAACATCTCTTTAGCAAAATTAGAATTATAATTTAATTAAATTGGAAGATTTCTGACGTTACTATTATCGATAGTTAACACTAACTTAGATGTACTGTTACATGAAACTTCTGTAGAAAGTAGTAAAAATCACCATTTATTAGGTATTTTGTTAAAGTATTCACCAAATCATCAGATTGATATTAAAATCACCAAATCTGGTGAAATTTCACCAGGTTTGGCAACGCTGGTGAGGCTGTCGACAGCTACTGGATACGTCTAAATCAGCTTTATGCAAATGCGTATTTAAAATTTTCAAAAAAAAAACTACCAAAACGCAAAATTTTAAGAATTTCATCTTGTAGTGCTCGACGAGTACATTAAAAATCACCCATCAATATTAATTTTTACGTTACCGGTTGTCCACATATCGCGGTTTGAAATTGACGAATTTTTCCAAAACTGACACACTGAAAATAGCTTTTTCGTTAATAATTATTTCACCGAAATTTCCCTTGGCCAAAATGTAATAAATAGAAGTACTTATTCATTATATATCTCGAAATTTAAATTCTGCCGATTTTGGGAGAGTTATATCGATTTTTGAGTGATTTTCTAAAAAATCCATGTGTCATATCTCCTTTATTATTAAGGATATCGAATGGTACTAAAGGGCATTTTGTAGATTTGGACGAGCAGATTCCGAATCTTTTTTAATTTTTGAGATATCTCTTCGGATAGTCGAGAAATAGGCGTTCAAAAAATGACCTAAATCGTAACCTGTAAAATTGAAAAATTTGAAAAAATTTCAATGTCTGTTTTTGATGTTAAATTATAGATTTTGGTCCGTAGATTTCAAAAATGTCCAGTTTTTTGGTCTAGCTCTAACGGAAGTGCCTCAAAAAGGCTTTTAAATTTGGAAAATTTTTATGTTTGTTTTTTTATGCCATCTTGAAGCGTAGATTCCAAAAAAGTAAAAATTTTTTGATCTAGCTCGATCGGAAGTGCCTTAAATGCATACAACAGAGAAATTTTTTCGCCACTTTGATGAAATTTAATTGAAAAATTACGGTAGAAACGAAAAACAAGAGTTGGTACTAAAAAAACAGAATCCTTGTCTAAAAAGGCAACGTTTTAAAATTTCCTATTTCTTGTTGGGCAAACATTACTTTCTATTTTACCTTTCGATTCTATTTATTTCTTTTTTTTATCACTGGCACTGTTTGAAATAGAGTAGTGGGCCGGGGGTGTTAAGTGGATCCTGGTGAGTTATATGGAAAAGCATTGGGGGTTAAAACACTTCGTGTTGCCGCGGTCGACGTTAGCATTAGAAAACAGTGAAATATACTTGATGCAGAAAAAAACTACTATGTTTGTTCTTTATTTATGACATTCCTTTTTATCGATATACAAGGCGTTGTTTTGGGGGTAATACAAATTTGTCTATTATGTACTAAGCTGTACCTGGACAACCCATTCTATTTATGCAATATTGACCGAAAATTATATTTTAAAAAAAATACAATTTGGTTCGAATGCAATTATATCCATTTGCCTGCCAGATCTCCTGACTTAACCCCTCTTGATTATTTTTCATGATTGGAATCTTTAAACCAAACAAGCAGATGATCGGAGCCTAAACTACACAAACATAAGAGTTATTTATGTGAACGCCTAAGAATTTTGTGGACTGTACTTGATGAATAGATTTTCCATCTATTCTCAATAGATGACTCTCAAGTATACCATTCACCCTAGGAGTAAAATGAATAAACACAGTTTTTTCTTTATTAACAATAAGTTTATTTTCGTCAAACCTTTCTACTAGCTTATTTATTCTAATTTGAAATTCAACAGTTAATTGGGTGATATCATTATTAAAAAATAGATAGGAAGTATCATCGGCAAATAGTACAATACTGCCATCATTAACCTTCAGAGCTAAGTCATTGATAAAGATTAAAAATAAAAGAGGCCCAAGGACAGAGCCCTGAGGTACGCCATAATTAACTAAACGTGTTTCTGATAGACACTATTCAAAGCTTCAAAAGCACAAGTTTATAGGAACTTTTCTCTCTATTTTCGCATGTTCTACATGCCCTAAAAATCTGTAACACGTATTCATTAACACGCTGTATATGTATCGAAGAGAACATTTTATGTAAAAAAAAATTAAATCTGCGTCATTGTACGAAAACTTATTGTGAAATCTCGCTTAATTCCTTAGTGACAACATTGCAGCTGTTTCTTTTAAAGTACGTCATAAAAAATCGATGTGTCAAAAAATAAATAAAGGAAAGAAAATCCGGCAAATAAATTCCAATTAAAAAGCGTCTCGCGAAAGCTGTAAAAGTAAAATATTAATAAAAAACGGAAATTATTAAAACTTTACAGCGAGATATTCATTAAAGCCATGAAAGGCTCGTTTATCGAAAAATATTATTAAGACACCCTTGAATAAATTATAGAGCCGGGATATTCCTTGCTAGGTAGGATAGGATCGTAGGACCCTGGGGCGTAATTAATGGTGCAATTCACCTCCCTCTAGGTTCAGAGCAGTCTCGAGGATCGGCATTTTCCAACGGTGATTTTAAGTATTATACAAGTTGTCGTAATAGACTGTGTTCATTCCTTTATAGATCCAACCAAGTCAATCGATTGTGTTTCGCATAATATCTTGTCGTAACGTACATGAAACTATATAAATACAATTTTCACTTATGATACCACTAGAGCTTTAATTGTTACTGGGAATTTTCTGTTTTTAATTGAAGCTAAAGTGGTATTCGGTAAGCAAAATTTCACGCCGAAACATTATTAAAAAAATACCAGGATAATGATGGTTTTTTGTTAGGTTTTGCCGAGGGGAAACTCGAAAAAACTACTGACAGGAGCTGTCATATAGTTTTTCATCTAGAAACCATTTGTAATTCAAAATTGGGCGTTTGTGATTGATGGAAATTAAGACGAGGGAAATAGTCACTTACAATACCACTAGAGCTTCAATTATTACTGGAAATTTTTTCTAGAACACGGATATTTTCTAAAACGTATTGCAAGTTTACTGTCAAAATTTGACATTTACTTTGAAGCACTAGTGCTTTAAAGTAATATTTTTAATGCTACAAGGGGGTGTCAAAAATTGCATTTTTAACATATTTGTAGAAAAAAGTAATTTGTAAATTTTATGTCCTCTCATAGCTAGTAAACCCATTTAGAAATGAAATTACGCCACTTTTATGATCTATAAATGACACGAATTGCAAAACATAATAAAAAATTAGTGACACTATTTTAATAAAACGAATATTTTATTGCATAAAAATTTTATTGCATGAAAATTTTATTTCCAAGTTTAATCTAAATGGCGATACGCAATGCAGATTCAGTTCGAAATGTGTAGGGTCGATGAGGGTAAAATCTAAATAATTTTCACGTTTAATACAAACCTGGGTTGTGTAAAATGTAACAAGTTATTTAAATAAGGCAATTATACCCTTCGAAATTGATTCTCTTGTTATAGCTGAGCCCAGAGGCTGCGGAACTCTCGGCCGTGTTTTACGTTAACTTGAACTGCCAAAAAAAATAAAATTAAATGAACAATTTGTTACTCTTCTTTCAATCAGGATTTCTTTAATAAACGAACTTTTTCAATTCAATTCCACAAACGTGCTAATAAGTTAGGTTAAACTGTCAAACAATGAAGACATAAGGCGACTCGATGGGTAAGTCAATGTGTTTACACTCGAATGCGATAGATGGAGACTCCTTGACGATGTAAATTAAGGATGTGGCTATTTATACATACAGTATGTATATGCAATTGGCTATTTATACATACAGTATGTATACGCAATTGGCTATTTATACATACAATATGTATAAGAAATTGGCTATTTATACATACAGTATGTATATGCAATTGGCTATTTATACATACAGTATGTATAAGAAATTGGCTATTTATTGTTACGTATAACGTACTAACTAACCAAAAAGTTTATTGATATCAATATTTTAATAAAAACTACATAATTATAGAAAAATATTGTTTTATTTATTGTTTATTGTTACAATATACTTGGGTATTTATTTTATTTTTTATTTAGTGTTTTAGTTTGCTTCTTGTAAAACTGAATCTGTTTAGTTTTTCTCTTCGGACGTCCTTTAGACTTAATTTTTGTTTTAAATTTTATGTTTTCATTTGATTGATGATTTGTATCGGATTCGTTCTGACTTTCAGTACCAACTAAGCTATCCTGGCAACTTCCAGCTTCAACTAAGTTACTTGTCTCAAATTCTATTGAACTAATTTTAGGATCACTATACTCATTCTCAAACAGAGAAACCCCATTTCTAGCATTTTTTTCAATTAATTTTAGTTCGTTCATATATTTGTTAAAGGTTGTAGTTCCATAATTTGATAAAATATCTGCGATATTTTTTGTTACTGTCAGTGCTGTATTGAATTTTTCTCGATCCGATAATACTTTTTGACGACCACCGAATTCATCCTTGTCTATATCATCAATGTCTACGTCATTCGTGTCTTCATCATCGATATCCATATACATAATACTTTCTGTATTTTCAACTGAAGTAATGTATCTTGGATGGAAACATGTTTTTGAAAAAATATTTAAGTTATTGTATTTTCTTAACATAAAAATATGCCTACATGGTGCACTAAAAGAGTTCCAAAATGTACATGAACATGCTTCCAGCGACGTATTATAAATCTTCGATATTCCAGTCTCAAGATTTTCCTCAATGCCATTTGCCATTACTTTTATTTTAGATTCTAAAGTTTTAAACAATTTTAATTGTTTATGAAATAATTTCATTCCAGTCTCTGTGAGAACTTCGGAACATACTTCCAGCAATTTTCTTATTTCATTATCGTTATCCATAATTTTAAAAACTTTTTGTTTATTTTTGGCTAATTTATTCTTTATTCTTGAATCAATAAAGTCTATAAGCTCTTTAATACATAAATAAATTGTCGGCAAACTATGATATTTAGTTAGGTTAGAATATTAAAAATATAATTAATTTAAAAAAATCAGCTAATACCTTGCAACACTTTTATAGAATAAGTCATTCACAATTTAGCACTTCGATTATCTATTCAATGTACATATGTATAAAATGGTAATTATCTTGACTTGAATCACTTGAATAGTTTCAATTATTAGTACCGGTGCACACGGACTTTAAAAGTAAACTAACCGCGCGCTCGATTTGCAGCAGATAGCTAGAGAGACATTGGCGCTTATGATGTGATGCACACGGTAAGCTGCTTACTTTTGACGCGCCGATAGGTATCGACACATATTGTATGTATAAATAGCCAATTGCGTATACATACTGTATGTATAAATAGCCAATTGCGTATACATACTGTATGTATAAATAGCCAATTGCGTATACATACTGTATGTATAAATAGCCAATTGCATATACATACTGTATGTATAAATAGCCAATTGCATATACATACTGTATGTATAAATAGCCACATCCGTAAATTAAATGGACGTTCATTATTGTACATGGAGTATAAAATTGAGAAATTTTTAGGCCTGATATAATAGATTTCTTCTCAATAAATATAGAATTTTGATACAGAAAGACATACTTTCGTTAATTTTCATCAAAAGTACATTATTTTCTCGGAAATAAAAAGAAAAAATACGATTATTCGCATTTCTCTCGAGAGTTTTGAGGTTATGGTAAAAAATGACTAACATAGAAGTTGTACATTTTATCCAGATCTACAACTTTGCCATTGAATGTTTTTTGATAAGATTTTACATTTTACATCCCCTTTCGCCCTCTCAAATTAACCCTTTAATCATAAAAACCCTGCTGAAATATATATGATATATAATATTCTTTAAAAGTGCATTTTCTCGCTACTTAACCATCATTCTTAGAGGTCGTAAACCTTTGATTGTCTAATGAAATTTCGCTTAAGACGTCGATTGAAATTTCCCTTAATTAACTTGTACTTCCGCCTTCCGAACAAATTAATACCACCGAGAATAATGACTAGCACGGTAATGAGGCTTCATATAAACAAAAGTTTATATAGTGCGGAACATCAAAAGGTGCCCTACGGGATCGGTGGTTTTTAAATAAATATCTTACAGCCATATTGAAACCGATCTATACAGGGTGCGCCAATTATTTCCACTCGTTCTCTAGCACCGAAACTAAAAGAGATATCAACAAGATTTTTTGTAGGGGTAGACAGTGTCACTCGGACTACAATTTTAAAATATCAGGGAGGCTAATTTTTGTGGAATGAAAATTAATTTGGTTTTTTTAAATTGAACACCCTGTATACGATTATGTCTTCTGATTCTACTTAATATTAGATTTACGGTAGTTTTTTGTATTTGTAAAGAATTACTGCAGCATTTAGACAGGTGACCCCTGCAATGCTAAGAGATGTGCGTAAATCAATGAAAAAAAGGGCAAGAAAATGTATAAATGAAAATGGAAGACATTTTGAACACCTACTATAAATTTTAACTTTCACTATTGTAGTTTTCTTACGATTAAACTTTGTAAAATTTTGTACTTATTACAAATTGTGTAAAATATGTTGTTTGTCACTTAACGTCAATTATTAAAGTAAATAGTAAAGTTAGATGTGCAAAACTCTATATTTTTTTAATGCGTATTAGGGAGAGCTTCTAACTGAAGAAAAATATACAGGGTGTCCCATTTGAAAAAATTAAGTTATTGCCATTTGAAAACTAGACTATTGGCACGCCATCGGCAAACACCCTGTGCAACAGGTGAAGATGTTGTGTGATTATTGTGATAGGTGCATGTTTCATTTACATCATAGTAGCTTTTTTGAGGATTTTTTTAAAAAATGTGGTTTTTGTGCTAATATTTCTGAAGTGCTGTTTTTTCATTAAATCTGCTTAAAATAGGAATAACTTGTCAACGCCGCGTCGGATTTACAAATACAAAAAACTACCGTAAATCTAATATTAAGTAGAATCAGAAGACATAATCGTATAAAAAAATCAAATTAATTTTCATTCCACAAAAATTAGCCACCCTGTATACATCAAAATATTTTAAAATTGTAGTCCGAGTGACACTGTCTACCCCTACAAAAAATCTTGTTGATATCTCTTTTAGTTTCGGTGCTAGAGATCGAGTGGAAATAATTGGCGCACCCTGTATATAGAGATGAGAGAGAAGGAAAATAATATCGTGAGTCAATAATTTTTGGAGTTACTTAACCGTTAGTTTACTTTAGACTTCATCGAAAAAAAATTTAATTCTGGTGTTCCCTCAAGTTTCGTCAAGTTCCTTTGGGTTTGGAAAGAAGAATTCATTTAATACAGACACTCAGTATATTAGAAATTTAAAATAATACACCAAACAAAAGTACTTACAAATTAACTAATTCTAATTTTAATTATTAAAGCTAAATCACTTTAATTTCCAATTAAAATTATATGAATGTAATATGTGCCTGAAAATAGATTATTATATGCATTTTCTGCCATGACAAAATATTAATAATATACATTATAAAGTTGTACTAATCTTTGACAATTTCTGCAAAGAAATTTAGACTACATTTTCCTTACTTCTCGATGTTGACACATTTCATCATTAAATTAGGACTCAAAGTTTTTCTAAATTCTTTCACGAAATTGAAACTTTCTCTCTGTTCCATTTTTTCTTCTTTTTCAATGAATACTTCTCATTTTTTTCTTCTTTTACCGGGCTGCTAATAAATGTTTATCTTCAGAATACAAACCTGCTGTTAAAATACGTTTTTTTTTGTTTTAGATCATCCAATGTTGAGTTACCAACCCCCAATGAATCTACCAATTTCATCCACATTTTTAAAAAAAAATTATATACTTCTCGTTTAAAGGACGTAAGGATAAGGAAGACTGGAATGAACCAGAACATGAAGATTCAGTCGTTAGACCTACTTCTCCAAAAGAAGTTTATGTGGAAATCGAAACAAATATAAATCCTAAAAAAGCCCCTGGATTTGATTTCATTACCGTGGAAATCTTGAAACAACACGTAAAGCTGTTGTCAAACTGACCAACCTTATCAATGCATCATTTAGAATGAGATACGTACCTCAGCTATGGAAAGTAGCAGATGTTATAATGATACCTAAGCCAGGTAAGCCTCCCCAAGAAGTAACATCATACCGACCTATCTCTTTGTTGTCTGTTATTTCGAAACTCTACGAAAAATTGCTTCTTAATAGAAGAAAAAGACCTAATTCACTTCCATCAATTTGTTTTTAGAGAAAAACACTCAACGATCGACCAGGTGCATAGAATCACAGACATAATTGAAAAGTCTTTAGAGGAAAAGAAAGTCTGCTCCACCGTCTTCCTAGATGTGGCCCAGGTTTTGACAAAGTTTGGCATGAGGGCCTTAATTAACCACAAGTTTTTGTTACTACTACGTCAATATTCAGAACTCTTAAAATCCTATTTATCAAACAGATATTTCAGAATAAAGCAGGAAGATGTATATTCTGATCTAAGAGAAATTAAGGCAGGAGTACCCCAAGGTCCAGTACTCTACCAGTGATATTCCTAACCTTGAGCACGATACTATTGCAACATTTGCTGATGATACTGCCATTCTGGCTGTTGGAAAAGACCATGAAGAAGCTAACCGAAAATTACAAACATCTGTAGACCAGATTAACACCTTGACTAAAAAATGGCGTATTAAGTTAAATGAAAATAAATCTGTTCATGTTAACTTTACTAATAAACGAAACCAACACATTCCCATAAGAATAAATAACGCTGAGATTCCCTATGCTAATACAGCAAAATATCTTGGAATGCCACTCGACGCTAGACTTCGCTGGAAAGTCCACATTAAAAAGAAACGTGAAGTGCTTGGTAAAAAATATAAAAAGATGTATTGGTTATTAGGACGAAACTCCAAGTTGTCTACACATAACAAACTGTTCCTCTACAAGCAGATATTGAAACCCGTTTGGACGTACGGTAGCCAGCTTTGGGGCTGCGCCAATAAAAGTAACATTCAAGTTATCCAACGTTTTCAAAATAAAGTATTAAGGAACATCGTCGATGCACCTTGGTACTGTCACAACAGTGATCTTCATAGGGACCTGGATGTAGAAACTGTTGACGAGACTATATCTAAATCTTCCAGCAGCCATGAACAAGGGCTGCTCCAACATGGGAACGTTGAGGTCATCCAGCTCCTCGATAATACCAATTTAGTAAGAGGACCAAACCTTTTGAACTAGTTCAGTGACAGTGCTAGTTACAAACAGAGCATTGTGCGGATTTTGTGTTACACGTTACTAGTAGTGTTACTAAAATTATCAGACCCTAAGGTACACTAGTGAGTAGGACCTTAGTATTTGAGAATTCTAGTTAGTCAGATTGTAATTATAGAAAACATTCCTACAGAGTGTTTTGCTACGAAAAAAAAGGATAAGGAACTTGAATCCTTTAAAACAAAAATCTCTATAGAGTAGCATTTTGCTTTGTCAATTCGCGAAACTGGCTGTATACATGCGTAGCTTTCCGTAATAATAGATGTACTACTAGATATTTAATCAATTTATAATGTTGGAGTTTGAGTTTTCGGCGCCTCTCTCATGACCTTAATTATTTACCTATCCTACGGAATTACCTCGCAATTTGCATATACTTTAAGATTAATCTCCGATTTACAAGGGATCCGCTGAAGGGATAATATGCTATTTTATAAGCTAAAACCATAAAGATGAATGTCCAAAATACATTCAACAGACTTTTTAGTTGGAGAAGATGGGCTTCGTCTTTTTTTTTCTTAAAGCATTGAGGAAATTTAACGCTATAATGGCGTTTCTTCGTATTAGGTTGTGAAAATGAGTGCCCGAACATGATTATATTATACGTAAAAAGTAAAATGACCCGTATAAATAAATAACGTATTTTCTTTTCATTTGAAATTCGTAATTCTGGAACCGCAGAAAACCCTTCTCGCCCTACGCCATTCTCAATGAAAGCTCTTTTCGCCTGAAGGGATTAGCTCTCAGTTTTCAGTACTGAAAACTGACTGAAAAATTTACAGGTCTCTTTAGCAATTATTATGAAAACCAAAAATAGAATATCGCCCTTATCTTATCGGCTTATATTTATTTTAGATTTTTTTATGAAAATTTTATGGAAAAATACGGAATGAATTTTAAGCTATTGTTTTTCTTTCGATTTAATTTTTATTCATTCAGTCTTCGTCCTTTATATATAATATTATAAAAACATTTATAAATATATTGTAGTGTGTAATTTAGGATTTAGTTGTTTATAGTGTAATAGGGAGTTTTTTGTTTGACAGTAGATTAAGGTTGGTTGTCAATGAGTTTTTTTTGAATGTCAAGTTGAAAGTTTGAAAAATAAAACATTATAAAAGTAAAACGATAATTTCATTAAAACTCTACAAATATGGCGCCCAACTAAAGAGGCACGGAAAAGGGCACAAATAGGATAGCAAATAAATAAAACGTGTATGGAATTAAGGTCTGGGAGAAAATATAGATATGCAGCAAATATTGGAGGCGTTAGGGAAAATTAAAAATGATATTACCACGCAGATAGGAGATATTACCACGCAGATTGGTGATGTTACTACGCAGATAGGAGATGTAAGAAATGAGGTGACCACACAGACAGGGGGTATTACAATAAAAATAGAGGAAGTTAGGGATACTGTGGCCAAAATAAGAGAAGAAATGAAAAAAGAAATCGAGAAACAAGAACAAAGAGTATTACGAAGAATAGAAAATACTTATGATGAAATAGTCCTAGCCATGGTTAAAACGACAACGAAAATATACGAGAAAATAGAGGAAATAGATACAAAACATGATGAAGAAGAAAGACGTCAGAAAGAAAACGTGAAGAGACTGTGAAACCACTCGAAGAGAGAATACGATTGGTATGATGTAGTTTTCTATGGAGATGCGAGAAACAATCCAATTAAATTTTTCAATGACTTGGAAGAAAGAATGACCGAAAGTGGGGACTTAAGACATTGGAGGAAATGGGTCAGAAAATCTATGCAAGGAAATGCAAGAACGTGGTGGAATCTGGTAGAAGAAAGGTGTGATGATTTTGAGGATTTTAAGCAACGAGTTCGAGATTATTATTGGGGAGAAGAGATACAAAGCCGAGTACGGGAAAATTTATACATGGGAAAATTTGAATATGGCATGGGAATGTCGATGGAGATGTATGCCATGAAAAAAATAATTTTAGAATGTGCAACAATAACCAGCGATTTTGGATCTAAAAAAATATATATTTAAGTATAGAGACAAAATATTAAAGAATAATGGAGCAAGAATGAAAAGAACAATTACAAGAAAATTTATATTATTATTAAATTTAAAAGAACTAAAAAAAAAAGAGTAATTAAACTGAAAAAATAATAGGAAAAAGAAAATAAATAAAGAAACAAATATAATAAATAATGTTTTAAAACATTTAAAATATTTTTATTGTTTAAAAATTTTTTGAAATGTTGGGGGGGGGTTATGTAGTGTGTAAGTTAGGTTATAGTTTTTTATTGTGTAATAGGGAGTTTTTGTTTGACAGTAGAGATAGGAAGGTGGTGTCAATGAGTTTTTTTTGAAATGTTAAGTTGAAAGTTTGAAAAATAAAACATTATAAAAGTAAAACGATAATTTTATTAATTCATTACAAAATATATGTTGATATGTATGTGATTACCACAGAAAATTTTAAAATAGGAACCACGATATAGAAAAAAATGGAAGAGCATCGAGGACTTGGACTGATATTTCCAAATCCATGCAAAAGAAGCGGAAGAAGAAAAAGAAGAAGAAGAAGAAGAAGAAGAAGAAGAAGAAGAAGAAGAAGAAGAAGAAGAAGAAGGACCAGAAGGAGAAGAAGAAGAAGAAAAGGAAGAACGGGGAAAACACCTTCAAATGATTTCTTAACGTTTGGTGGGAAATTTGCTTTTAAAGGAACCTACAGTTTTTTACAAAAACTAAATTAAAATTTATTAATTTCTTTGGTTAATCTTTGTTTATTTTCAATTAAAAAACGAATAATATTTTATATGAATAACATTGTTTAGAGATTTGGAAAAATTATTTTGCGAAATTTTTTAATCTTTAATCAAATTTTATCGATCCAAGAGGGCGCTGAGGTGTAGAGCATTGTCGGTCGAATGTGTTTTTGGCCTCGATCAATTTTCACAGTATATTCCGTGCTGATTGAATACTTTGTTTCACCGAGAATTTTGTAATGCCAATTGCAGGTCCTTGGATGAGATCCTTCCGCTTTTTCATTGTCCTTTATGTCTGGGTAAGTACCTATTTCAGAGTTTCCTTGTTGCTGTTATCCTTCATAGAGATCCCAGGAATGGTATAAAAATTGTCAATTAAGAAAAACAAATAGTGTTTACATTTTTAAAATCGGGCAAAAGGATTTTGTTGACTTTTTGCATTTTTTCCAATATATTTAATACGCATTTGGATGTAAAAGTAATTACCTATGTGCCATGTGTTCCAGATAGGAAATAAAAATTAAAAAAATTGCTTTGATTGCGAATTGCAAAGTTGGGGAAATTTACTCGCCCCTGCTGCAAGCTATACATGGAGCCAATCGTGTATAAAAAAAGTTAGAGAACTAGTTAGCAAACAAGCAAACCGACCTATAATTGATTGATAACAGACACGGTTTACAGCGGGATTAAAAAAAGCCTGCTATAATGTAATAAATTGAGACACCCACACAATATAACCTCAACCAATTTGTATAGCTTTTCACTTAATTTTAAAGTTTGTAATTAAATTTCTAAGATTATAGTAAACGCCATTATATGCACTATAATCGATCGAGTTTCGTAGATTTTCGTTCAAAATTGTATAATAGTATTTTCGATGTTTCATACTCGCTGATAAAACTTTCTTAATGGATGTCTTACAAGAAAATTTTAGAAGTTTCAACGGAACGATTAGGAAGTTCAAAACTAGGAAAGTTTTCTTGCAAATAGACAAATTGCAGATAGAAAGATTTTATCAAAGAAGTTTCAAGACTATTCATGACGAGGTATATATACAAAGCGCTCGTGAATGCTTGTCTTATTATGTTTACATAATATGGGTTAATAAGGTAGGCTGCTTGCAGTGGCGTAGCCAAGGGGAAGCCCCCCCCCCGGAACTTCTATAAGTTTATAAGAAAATGTGGTAACTATATAAATCATAATTATTTTACGTTTTTGAGCCAGCGATTAAATTATATTTAGATGATTTACAAAGAATATACACGGTTATTCTACGCAGTGAATGGGATATTTGGACAGTGAAATGCCAAAAAGTAGATTCCTGTCTTCCTCAAAGTGCAGTCGATACTTTAAATGTAGCAGATCCTTGTTTGTTTCCGAACATTTTTACGCTATTCCAAATTTTAGCCGTTTTACCCGTTACCACTGCCTCTCTAGAACGAAGTGAACGAAGTTTCTTAACGATGAAAAGACTGAAATCATATTTTCGGAATAATACATCTACCAATTGATTAACAGGCCTAGCTTTGATGTCAGATAAACTCGCAGAATTGCCTTTGAATAATGCTCATTCAAAGTTCAATCTTATATTAATAATTAGTTGTCTTTTAATCTTATCTTAATAATTAACAAATTGTTATTAAATAAAATAATGTATTTAAATAGCCTACATTATATACAGGGTGACCCAGAGTTAAACGTTAAACGTTCAGGATCGGGTTTTCAGGAAAAAAATAAGATTTTAATTTTTTTCTCAAAAACTTAGCGAGATACGAATAAAATTGAAGAAGCAAAAAATTTGTGTGTTCAACTGTTTAATCCAAGAAAAGTAACGAACATACAAAAAAACAGTGGCGTACAATGATTTGTCCCAATATCAATTAAATTACCTTGTGGAACGTCACTGGAATTAATAATTTAATTCTAATATAAAGTTAGGACCCAGGATTATGGGAATAAAAAATCTTATTTTTTCCTGAAAACCGATCCTGAACGTTTGACGGTTTAACCCTGGGTCATCCTGTATATTTACCCAATCCGTGCTGAAAAAAGTATTTATAGTAAGTATTATCTACGAGAAATAGTGGACCTCCTCCGAAAAAAAATCCTGGCTACGCCACTGGCTGCTTCATTTTCATTTGATAGTAATTGAAGCTCATCTTCCATGCAACTAATAGTGGCAAATGATAAAAATGTCTAGAAGTTTTACCATTACGAATCTCAGAAGTTTTATGGAAGAAATTGCGAAAAAAGGACCCCAAATAATCAAGAAAAAAGTGTTCTTTCATCATGTATCACAAGTCGATCGTAATAATCTCAAAATTGGCCGAATTGCACTTCCAGTTTGCAGTGACGTTTTCACGTCTCTACATTTTATGACACGTGCCAACCGAATATTATATTGGTGACCCCGACGTGATGTCTTCAGTTGATCATCCACTAAATGGTTTGGTGGACATCATCCTTGGAGATACTGATGCGTCAAAGTCCAGATCCAGGCAGATTATCACGAACGTTTTGCTTGCTGGAAATTTAGTAAGTAGAAGTGACAGATAAAATAATTTCTTTCTAACTGTCATTATATTTATAGATACATATTTTAAATCATTCACTGACATTCCCCCCTTTTATATTTCAAACGAATCATATATATCATTTAACTAATTTTTAGCACACATTTATTATAAATTTCGTACTATTGCTAAGCTCTTATTTTATTAATCAACTTTATTCAAAAATAGTATATTATATTACTAGGAGTAGAAGGTGTTGAGCTCAGAAGTTTAATGCCGAGGCGCCAGCCGAGGCAGTGTAATCTGAGCGAAACACATAATAATGAAGTAATATATACTATTTTTTCTTCAAGCGTAAAGATAATTCAAGTTATACGTAGCAAAAAATAGAATGCATTGTTTATGTCTCAACTATTTATTAACATAATTAAAAAAAATTAAAAAAAAACATATGTCTTATCTATTCGTATTTATTAATAGTAATATTAAAGGTGCAGTTTTGTATACTTTGGGATCGAGCTATCTCGGCAGAAATTTATTAAATTGGTCTTTTGTCAATGTTTTTGATTTTTTCGGTATATAATTTCCACTTGTCGCCTCAAAAATGCCGTTAATTTGTTAGTCTAAGAGTTAATTCTCTGAGTTTTTTAAAACAAAATTATAAACAAATTCTACTACAGCGTCAGTAATTTTGTTCATTTTATGATATTTGTGAAGTCATTTTGATCATTTTTTTATATTTGTGATGTAAAATTTTAGTGAATATTTTAAATGTGTAATGTCTGAGTTTTACTAATTTTGTATTTTATTACCATCTGTGTAAACTTGAGGTTAAGTAGAGTAGCTCTAGCTAGACTTCGCCTCTTGTACCTACTCATTGTTTGTAATTTTACAGGCAAATAAAGGCAATTTATTATTATTATTATTATTATTATAATTATTCATATTCACACTATGTTTGATATTTAATTCAGTCTTAACCATTGAATATTGTGCCCATAGTGTTGAACTTTTGTATTTTTTTGACAAATGTGTGAAGTAAGCAAACATTTTCCGTATACTTTTGAACATTATTTTCTTTGGTCCATTTTAAAAATTTTTCATATGCAAAATCATATACTTTGCGCGACTTCGTTGGAATTAGTGTTTCAATACTGGAATTAGCTATTTTTACTAATTTCGGAGGCGTACATTGCAATTCTTGAGACATTTTTCAACAAAGTTTTCAAAACAGACAAACGTCAAATTAAATAAGTTTAAAAATGACAGTTCCTACCTACTTGATGACAACGCCCCATGCAAGCGTTTCTCATTATTATTTTACTAGTATAATAATGAAAATTCATTTCTGTACTAGTAAAATAATAGTATATTTCTACGATTTGTTTTGCAAAAAGTAATATAGTTATTATTATACGCTTGAAGAAAAATTATTTTTTTTCAAGATTGACCTAAAATGAGTGAACCTAATTTTTTTGAAACGAAAGAATCGTTTATTAAAACTACATTTTTAGGTCATTCTATAAAAAGGCACGCGCTGGTCAGAAACTGACACGTGCCAAACGCACGCTTAATCAGAAACTGACACGTGCCAAATGCACGCATTGGTCAGAAACTGACACGTGCCAAACAGCCATTGGTGCGGTCCTAGGACAACTAGTCGACGGATCAAGACAACCAATGGCATTTCTTTCTAAAATGTACTCTCAAACACTCTTATTTTAACTTTCATATTGACAAAAAATGTACTTACATTCAATAAACTTTTAGAAACATACCTAAGTGCATTTGATAATGATTTTTGCCAATTTTTCATACAATTATTGTATAATTTTCTCGTTGGAAAATATTCCTATTTTTCATTTCAACTTGTTTTGCACTCTGTCCTTCATTTTATAGTAAGGCACTAGAGGAAAAATTTTACTATTGGGGCTCAGCCCCCATTTTGATGGGATATTTTTTTTAGACTAATTTTGGGTCGCTGATCACGAATCTGCAATCAGTTTCCTGCGGTCTCATCAAACAACAAAGTTATGAATTTTTTTTAAGTAAAATGGTCACCTGAATAGCGGTCAGAACGTAAACTCTCGTCATATTTTTCGCTGTGGCGAGGGAGGGTCCCGTCCCTCGGAACTCCAATTTTTTCCCGTCTAATAAACGCATGCGCATTGCGTAACATAATAAATATATTTACTTGAAATATTACTTTGTACCTCATTAATATGAACTTATCTTTTACCTGACCTCATTATTTTGCACATCATTAATCTGAGCACATCCTGAACTTATCTTTTACCTGACCTCATAGTATTTTGTACATCATTAATATGAGCACACCTGACCTTATCTCTTACCTGACCTCATTATTTTGTACCTCATTAATATGAGCACACCTGTACTTATCTCTTACCTGACCTCATATTATTTTGTACCTCATTAATATGAGCACACCTGAACTTATCTTTTACCTGACCTCATATTATTTTGTACCTCATTAATATGAGCACACCTGAACTTATCTTTTACCTGACTTCATATTATTTTGTACATCATTAATATGAGCACACTTGAACTTATCTCTTACCTGACCTCATATTATTTTGTACCTCATTAATATAACTTATCTTTTACCTGACCTCATGTTATTTTGTACATCATTAATATGAGAACACTTAAACTTATCGCTTAATTGACCTCATATTATTTTGTACCTCATTAATATGAGCACACCTGAACTTATCTCTTACCTGACCTTATATTATTTTGTATATCATTAATATGAGCACACCTGACCTTATCTCTTATCTGACATTATTATTTTGTATATCGTTAATCTGATCACACCTGACCTTATCTTATCTGATCTCACCTGATCTGTTAAATTCTGGTTTATTCAGACGTCCATTGGATATTGGTTATTTTTCAATAACCAATAATCATGGCGGTTTCCTATTCAGGTGCACATTGAAAGTTGAAACACAACTGGCATTAGTTCTTCAATAGCCCTATTCAGAAGAGCATTTTTAAGCAAGAACAGATAATTGAATATTGGATTTTAAAAATAGTGCTCAGGCTACTATTTTGAGTATTGATTATTTGAATTTTGTCTGTTACACATTTGTTTTGTTGTGTCAGAAGAATAATAATTGATATTTGTGAGTAAAATTTTTACTTTTCCGCCCACCGCTATACCATAGAGGAAAAGTAATGTAATCGTGCAAAAAAAAAGTCATTGAGGAATCCTGATAACCAATGTTTATTGAGAAATAACTAATTGTCGTCTGAATAAGCCAGATTCTATTAATTTCAAGTAATACACAATACAGATGCATTCATCACAGACGAGAAAAAAAATTGAGTCCCGGAAGGACGGGACGCTAGCAACAACGAGAGTTTACGCTAATCGCAACTCAAATGACCGTAGTATTGCCAAATGTCAGTACGTCAAATTGCTGTATGAATTTTTAGGTTATCTTTTATAATTTAGTATATTTAGCTGAAATATTACTGTGTACATCATTAATCTAACCAGACCTGACATATCTTGTACCTTGAGTCTTTTGGTTTTAATATATATTTATATAAACCTACTTATATACATATTTATCTGGTAAGTATTAAAGAAAAGTTGACAATTTATTTTACTTAAAAAATTCATAACTTAGTCTAAAAAAAATATGCCATCAATATCGGGGCTGAGCCCCGATAGTAAAATTTTACCGCACTAGACAAGTTGTGATGCAATTTCACTTTTTATTTTCATGCACAATATTATTTTCTTTTAAAAGAGGGGAAGTAGATGTAGTGACGTTTTCACGTCTCTACATTTTATGACACATAATGACAGTTGACAATCAGCACCAAGGCATCGTTCCAAAGTTCATCTCTCCGTTTCCCTCGTCCCAAGATCGAAGTTTATCACCCAGCGACGAGGGAACAAATGAATTGTTTACGATAATTCATTATTATATTTTTATTTTTATATACACATGTTCAGCTTTCAATATATATTTATACATCTTAAAATTTATTCATCTGCAACGGATCGTTAAAAGATCTTGTAGGATCAATCTACTCGTAGTATTCGGTCATGGACGCTCAACCGAATATTATACAGTTGCTTCTCCATCCACGGATCTGTTTTTTAAATGTCATAACCACATCGAATGAAATAAGAAACGATTGGCATTCACACGATACACATTTCTATACCTTTTAAACAGCAAATATTACCAAAATACCAGAATTTTCTGTACGTAAAAGAGAAACAAAAATTTAATCCGTTCTGATTCGTTTAATTTAAATCTGAAAAGGGATTATAATATACGCCTACTCTCTTTGTCACCGGTATGTGAAAACCCACATTCTCCTACCTTTGGATAAGTTAGAAAAGATTATTTTTAATAACCTTTTTTTTACAGACTAAGCTATACAAATGTTTGATTTATTTAATATTTAACACACTGTTTTAAATCTGTACATATGGTTGGTTAATTTATAAATATGTAAAATATCCTGCAGGAATGTTTGTATATCGTTATCAAAAGGAGTTAATAACTGGTAAATATGATATTGTGAATATATTGGCATTAAGGATGTATGAGAGTGAGTGGCCACTTCCTAATTGGTCCTTAATGAGTTTTGAATAGTAATAATAACAATTTATTTCTGCATTAATGTAGGTATTCATATATATTTTTACTTACCGTACAGTCTGAATCTCCCACATAGCAAAAGTCGCCAGAAACCGACGTCTGTACCCATATGTGATCTCCGTTAATTGCAGACTCTTCCCAGTCTGGAGTACTCCTTAAAACGCGTTCTCCAACCTCGGTCGATTTTCTGGAACAAAAAAAGAATGTCACAAATCTTAAATGATAGAACGACTTCATATAATTTACAATTTCATGCTTGCAGACAATAAGTTCTCTACATAATGATAAAATGAAGAAAAGTTAAACAAATATAAAACAAAAATGTTATCAAAGTACATCTAGACATCCTCCATTCTGTTTTCGCAAGTCCAGATAAGATTTTTTCGTAAGAACACATTTTTGGAACATTAATAATGTACAGAATGAATTTGATAGCCTCACATTCTGGAGATATTTGAAAGTAACCTTCCTATTCCATCATCTCTCTTATCTCATATCCGAATCTTAACTTCCTTGCTGGATTACAGACAATTCTTCACACTCCCAAATTAACCATCGAGGACATCAATTTAACTCATAATTATTTCAATAGAAGGAGTATAATGATTCGAGAAAGGTACAAACATGTTTAAATTCCAGCTGTATCAATGTTAAACAAAAGTGCCTAAAAATAAAGACACTTTACTTTTACTTTTACCCTATAGTTTTCCTTATTTTTAGGCACTTTTGTTTAACACTGATGATGACCACAGTTGGGGGTCGAAACATGTTTGTACTAAATATATAATTAAAAATAACCTTTATGTGTGGAGAAGTCTTTGAGTTAACTTTCTTCCTTTTTCAAATCATAATTATTTATAAAAAATAAATTCAACTTTTTAAATAAATATATGCGCTGAAACGTCTGCCTAAAAAAACGTAAAACAAAACAGAACATCAACGTCTATACACGTTTTTTGTTTGTTGTGAAACAAACGAGCGTTATTTTTGCCTTCTATCGTGATTGAAACACATTTAATGATTATTGATGTGTTTTTTGCATGTAATTCGTTATCAAATCGAAAGTGCCTCTTTTTCCTCATTTTCTTTAACGTGCGTACGTTTTTCTTTGATCGATCACGAATGAAATCATTTAGGTAAGCTAGACTCGCGTGACGTCATCCAATATGGGACGGTTTTAAGATTTTTTCAGGAGGGCGATAATAGTGTCGACCGAATACAATGGGTAGGATTATTCTAGAAGCCCTTTTAATATATGCTTACTCGATATTGGGTTTATAAGTGCGTAAATTAAATAAAAAACAAGAGGGTTTTTTAAAATAGATACTAGAAATCTACTTAAGATCATAATTTAATAATTAGAAATTTATTTTTGCTTCTATTGGAAAAAGAAGCGTGAAAACTGACGTTTCCAAATATTTCAGCTCATTTATCACCTGAATTATACTCAAATGTTTTTTATTACTAATAGAGAGTTGAGTAGGGATGGGGTCGGTTGAGAGTACCCCCACTCCTTCACATTTTTACTGCCTAAAACAGCTTTTGAACAGGTTAGATCAACTTTTTAACTCATATAGATCAACATATAAATAGATCCTTATGGGATTCCCCCCTAGAGCCATTTACCACCTGAATTTAGCTCAAATGTTTTTTGTTACTAATAGAGAGTTGAGTAGGGATGAGGTCGGTTGAGAATACCCCCACTCCTCCACATTTTTACTGCTTAAAACAGCTTTTGAACAGGTTAGATCAACTTTTTAACTCATATAGATCAACATCTAAATCGATCCTTATGGGATTCCCCCCTAGAGCCGATTCTGCAACGAAAACGAGAGACTTCTGTATTTGGCACCTTGAAAGGACCCTTTTCTCCTTCTTCGAAACGACCCAGCATCAAAAAGAAATGGAGAGAGCCAGTTTTTTGACCGACTAGACTTATTTGTACATATTGAGAAAAGTCTGGAATTATCGTTATTGTATATACAGGGTGTTAAACGAAATTTGATATCTAAAATGTCCCTTTTAATATATAAAATGATTTTTAATAATGTGTTTGGTTACGAATACATTTATATACAGCGTGTTCCAATAGTGCTCAGCTATTTTTCTTGCTGACAATTTATGTACATACAACGTTTTTTATCGCCTTGATTTTTATAAATATGACATTTTTCAGTAATTAGTAAGCTCTCTTCTTTTTTTAGCTTGTTTTACCATTTATATCATTATACCAAAATATTAGGTACATTAAACTAAGACAACAAGTAAATAAAAGGACTAGAACTTCTACAAGACATTCATCATGCCAACTATATTACTAAATCATAACGTACAATCCAACTTACATATAATATTTCACACTCAATCCTCCATTGTGTTCAGAACATGATTTGTACGTACAATGAAAATGTGGGGTATATACATTATAACAGCAGATCTGAAAATTTTGAAGCTTCAAGCTTTAGTTAATCTGCAATCTATGTCACGTTTTGTAAATGTAACTGTAGGAATTAATGCTCAACGACTAGCCATATTATGACTTGTTGGGATTCGGTATCAATGTGAGAGACAGAATCAATAGCGAAAATATGTTTTAAAGCACATATTTTCTGTATAATCCGAGAAAGGTAGTAAATTTTTTGTTATATCGAGCAGAAACTAACTGATCAGATCGACTTGAAATTTTTTGCAAATTCATTAAAAAAGGATAAATTATGGATTGCGCAAGTTTTCTTTCTTATTTTTCTTTTTTTTTCTTTTTTTCCTCACTTGTTGTGAAGAAAATGCTTTTGGTAACATTTGAAATGGTGGCTAAAAGATAAAACAATCAGAAATTATACAGCCAACTTGAAGAAATAAAAAATAGATTGGAAAATAATGATTATTATTTATTGACAGAGCCAATTTACATTCATTGCTTAAAAGCGTGTGTAATTAATTGCTTCAAATATATTTTTTAAGTTGCATTAATTTTCACTGAATATTGTTTACCCAAAAATAACAAGTTAATAAGTTTTTGAAGTTTCAACTTTTCATCTGGATGTCCTTTTCAAAAAATTGACAATTTCTCAAAACATGAGGCTTCCTAAAGTGGCGATGGGAACCAATGACAAAGCCAACACAGAACACGAGGCTGCGGTATTTTTTCACAGATCTCGTTAAATTTCCAATGAAAGTAAATACGAGATCTGAGCTATGGATTTGAAAAAAATAGAAAAATCCACTATGGATTTGAAAACAATAGAAAAATCCACTATGGATTTGAAAAAAATAGAAAAATCCAGTATGCATTTGAAAAAAATAGAAAAATCCACTATCGATTTGAAAAAAATAGAAAAATCCACTATGGATTTGAAAAAAATAGAAAAATCCACTATGGATTTGAAAAAAATAGAAAAATCCACTATGGATTTGAAAAAAATAGAAAAATCCACTATGGATTTGAAAAAAATAGAAAAATCCACCATGGATTTAAAAAAATAGAAAAATCCACTATGGATTTGAAAAAAATAGAAAAATCCACTATGGATTTGAAAAAAATAGAAAAATCCACTATGGATTTGAAAAAAATAGAAAAATCCACTGTGGATTTGAAAAAAATAGAAAAATCCACTATGGATTTGAAAAAAATAGAAAAATCCACTGTAGATTTGAAAAAAATAGAAAAATCCACTATGGATTTAACAAAAATAGAAAAATCTACTATGGATTTGAAAAAATAGAAAAATCCACTATGGATTTGAAAAAATAGAAAAATTAACTGTGGATTTGAAGAAAATAGAAAAATCCACTATGGATTAGAAAAAAATAGAAAAATCCATTATGGATTTGAAAAAAATAGAAAAATCCACTATGGATTTAAAAAAAAAAGAAAAATCCACTATGGATTTGAAAGAAATAGAAAAATTAACTATGGATTAGAAAAAAATAGAAAATCCACTAAGGATTTGAAAAAAATAGAAAAATTCACTATGGATTTGAATAAAATAGAAAAATCCACTATGGATTTGAAAAAAATAGAAAAATCCACTATGGATTTAAAAAAAATAGAAAAATCCACTATGGATTTGAAAAATATAGAAAAACTCCACTACGGATTTGAAAAAAATAGAAAAACCCACTATGGATTTGAAAAAATAGAAAAATCCACTATGGATTTGAAAAAAAATAGAAAAATACACTATGGATTTGAAAAAAATAGAAAAATCAACTATGGATTTGAAAAAAATAGAAAAATCCACTATGGATTTGAAAAAAATAGAAAAATCCACTATGCATTTGAAAACAATAAATACGAGACCTGAGCACGAGCTGGTAGTTGGTAAGACGATTCCATGAATTTAAACACATAAATAAATAACAAAAACACATCGTTAACCGGCCAACGTGGTATTATTTTTTATCCAGTTATATTTTCTCTTCCTTCCTCATAGGCAAAATATCCGATAGCAAACTCCGATTTTTGAATTTGTATTGGCATTTTCGTACGTACGAATGGAATTGTCAGGATATATTATCAAATTTTTGTTGGAATATCTGGTTTTTCCACCATTTCTACAATTAGACACACGCTACTGAATATGCGAAGGTAATTTTTGCGCATTGAACGCCGTGAAGCGAATATCTTTTGTATTTGATTTCATTTAAATTATTTCCCTTGAGTAAACAGCTTCCCTTAGAGAAATTCTACACCCCTACACCAATGATCCGAATATAATTCGCAATGAAAATGTTGAGTTGAGCTCGGAGTGAGAGAGGATCATGTGATTAGGTTCTCGATATAGCAAAATTTTCAGATTTTCACGTTTAATAATCATACTACCTAGATTAGTATGTATAATAATTCACTCCCTTACGAGTGAACCCCAGAAGCTCTGCAGCTTGTGCAGCTGGGGCGACTTACTGATGCTTGATGGCGCATTTGCTTTACAGTTGTGGGAAAACCCAGAAAAACCACACAACACCATTATCGACAACGATGGACTCCTCCAGGATTTTTAAATCTTTGCCATCGGAAAATGTGTCCAGTTCAACACAGAAAGAAATTTTCGCAGACAAGAGATCATGTCAGAAAGCCAAGCAGCCGTTAATGCCTTGAACTCCCACGTAATCAACTCCAAGATAGTTTGGGAGTGCCTAAAGAATAAAAATAACAAACCACTCTATGCGGTCGACAGCAGTCAGTAACCTGGCTAAAGGAGGGGTTGGTTAACAACAATTAATTAAAACTACTGGCCACAGTTCAGCCAACTCAATTAAGCATTATCTGCAAATGGATAATTATTCCAACATTATAGACACCCTTAGAAGTGACGCCTCAGAACCTCCAGCTAAAAAGCATAAAACAGAAGATCCTGCAGCCACTCCTCGAGCTTCTCACTCTACAGCTGGACCCATCAACAACATTAACAATTTACATACACCCAACGTTATCAATGAGTTAACAAAGATTTCAAACAATACACATACTGTGTACCAAAATTGCAATTTATATTTTAATTGTACCATAAATAATTAAGTTTGTAGTATTTTGTGATTAAATAAATTAACTCTTTTTCAGTTTTCAAATTAATACCTACATATTTATTATGTACGCATATATCATAGGTAGTATGTTTTGTAAGCTATGTGTATGCATGAAATAGTCTTGTCAAATACCATTCGGGCATCTAATTTTTCCTGTGAAAAAAATTAGATGCCTTTATGATATTTTTTTCTCTCAAAACAGTCAGATTTTGTAGTTTCAGCCAATAAAAGCTCACGATCCTAACCAATCATCGAGTTTTATAATGATAAAACCGCTTCTTCGTATTTATTTCTTGATTAAACTTTGTTTACCTTTTTTGAAATGTCAAATATAAACATTTAACAACTTTTATTTAGTATTATCAATTATTATTACACTAAAATGTATTGCAAATCTATGTTAATACCCAAATTTAAAAATGGTTTTGTAAACTAACCTGTTTTTATTCGTTTATTTCAAATCGCTTTAACACACATGCCTAACTCAGTTAACACTAAACTAAACATCGGTTTTTGAATACCAAAACACTTCAAATTAGCGAAATGAAGAAAGACTTTCCATATCAGTCTATAAATATTACAAATGTACATATTATAGACATTAAAACTAATACTAAACACGGAACTCTCCATGGCATAAATCAGTTCTTCTTCTTCTTCGCTTCGTTTATGGCTTGCATACAAGTGCATTCAGCCATAAATCCGTTTAAAATTTACAAGTAATCAATTGGGCCTTGTACTTATATATTTGCCGGTTAAATTTAAAAAATGATAAATGATAATAAATAATCCAAGAAATGCTAAATTATTTAGTATTAACTAGGCAAGAACGACACTGTTACCCTCCTATGGGTTCCGGGACATACTGGAGTGGAGGGTAATGAAATAGCAGACGTACTCGCAAAAAAAGGGGCTGAAACATCATTTCTGGGACCTGAACCCTTCTGCGGAATAAGCATCAGTACAATACTTGATGAACTTGGAAAAGAAGTAAATAAGAAAAGGTCCCAATACCGGATAGGACTACAAGGAATGAGGCAGACCAAGACACTACTGGGGAACTATAACCAGGAGAGATCTGACGGCTGCCGTCTGAGAGCCCACCTAAAGAAAATCGGATTAGTAGACAAAGAAAAATGCAGATTCTGCGAGGAAGAGGAGGAAACTTCTATCCACATTCTCTCAGAATGCATTACCTTGCAAAATCCAAGGGTACGATACCTTGGAGAATATCAAATAGAAGAGGAAGATCTACCTAACCAGAAGCTTACCGACATCCTGAACTTTTTGAAAGCAATAGGACTGGAGAAACTGCTCTAAGACATCTTTGACGACTGGGCAGCAGTAGGGGGCACAATAGATCTTATAGGTCGCAGTGTATCACACATGTTTATTGACAAGTAGATTTCGTATTACATGCCAGTTTTACAAGAAATATTCCACATAAATGACAAATGCGCGGTGAGTGGAATTAATAAAGACTTAAAATAAAAAGTGCTTGTGAAAATCGACCATGGTAAAGGCCGAAACGATCAAGAAAATAATAAGAACTAAAATTTAAATAAAACTTTATTAACATCAACATATACAACGAAAATATACATGCTAATTCATGCTTTACAACATACATAACGTACCTATATTCTTGGTTAGAAGGCGCTGCCATAGCTAAAGCTTTATACCTAGCCTGCTTGTCAGTAGGTAGGACAATATCGACAGATCTAGATCTAAGAGCTACATTTGGTCCAACGGGAACCTCTAAACTAACACCGGAATGTTCCAATTCTTCAGTCTTAACTTGTGATACTTTGGAAAAACAAGAATCTACGGAAGCAGCTCTGTCTCTCTTCAAATCCGGCACCTGGAGGTAAATATCCTTAACTACGAGACTCGCTGGAGTTTTATCTGAGACCGCACCATCCGAAGAGCAGGTTTCGGATGGTCCATCGGAGATGCTTTCCAGAGAATCTCCCGACGGTTCCCCGAAGAAAGCTTCCTGACGATGGATAGATTTCCTCCTGGATTGTGTAGGAGTCATTGGCACTGGAGGAGGCGATTGTATTGTCTCCGGAGGTATCTCCGGTGATAAAGTCACTCTTATACCGCAGTTTGACATTATTTCTTCCTCACATTCACTAGATGATTCGCTCATGCTAAAAGAAGGTTGAGGATTATCTTCCTTATCCTTATCTTCTTGGCTACTACTATCCTGACTATGCATCCTGTTGTACTCCTCTAAACATATACAATGTACGCAAATTGGACTTTTGCTTCCCGAAGACCTCCTTCGATGAAATTTTCTCGAAGGAACCTCCAGGTAATTCCCCGATTCCTCGCTGCCACCAGAATCAACACTCCTGGACCTTTGTCCAGGAAACTGAGGTATACTAAGCAAAGCATTCTGATCTGGCGTTTTGTCGGCTTGTAGCCTTTTAGCTTCCAATTGGATCTCATCGAACGAAGCTGATCTTACTTGCTTGGGAACTTCGAGACTGCTTTGTGTCTTCATTTCATAAGCTGTTGGGGTCCGAGACCTTTTAAATGTCGTCCGGATACGTTGCATGGTTCAACGGGGCGAAATGTTACCCCGATAAAGTGGGGTTTTCATTCTAGAACAATAAGAAATAGATTGTTAATATAAAAATAATTTAAATTTCAAAATATGTTTTTATTTTTTTATAAAACCCTGTTAGATCAGGGCCAATCACGGAAAGGAAAGGGGGTGGGGGTAGCTAAATATGCAGTTTGAGGATTGATTTTGTTTTTTACGATTTGTGGCTGAAATATGCGTCATATCGAAAAAAGTTTAATGAAAAAGTTGTAGATAATTAAAAAATGTATATGACATGAAAATTAATCTTTTTCATGAAATTCAATGCTTACTTGCAATAAAAAATTGTCTAGATTAACTGAAAAATCGATTATGAAAAAGTCATTTTTTGTTTTTCTGCATTTTTAACGTTATTTTTCCATACGAACAATATATTTTTTTCATACCATCTTAAATTCAAGGTTTCAACGAAGAAAATGAGCACTGATACAGTTAAAAAATTGAAAATTTATAAACCAACCTTTTCGATTGAAAATTCCCAACTAGCAAAATAGAACTCTAGACGAAATAAATTATCCTATAGTTATCGCTTAGTGCCATTTAAAGAATTGTTTTATTTCTTAGTGTGTTTGATTACGACAATTGTGTTTTGTAAGAAAATGTTTCTATAATATTGTTGTATAAATGTTCTTACAACTTATAGAATAAAATCTTTTTTAAACTTAAACATTTTATAATAAGTCTATAAAGCTATATACAATCTTTATAAAAATATTTTAAAAGAAATGTATAAAGATCATATTACAGTTGTAAACCTAATCCTATAACCTTTAATATCTGCGTTATGCAACATTCCTATAAAGATTATATAACAAGTTGTATTAAAGTTTATATGATAAGTATAATAGTATCATTCTGTTCGGCAGCATTATACAACAAGTATAAAAACCTTTTTTATTTATCTGTAACTACATCCGTTGACCCTATTATAAATTGTTTATAGAACAAAAATATAGTTTACAAAATTATTTAATTATATAAGGCCATCTTTATTTACAGGTATAGCCCTTTAACAAACGCCGCCATTATACAAAATTCCTTTAAACTTGAAAATATCACTTAAAAAGTAAGTTTTTCAGAAATGTAGAAACAATGATACAATTTTATATATAAAACAATAATTTTTTGTTTAATTTAATTATCTAACTATGTCAATAAAAACGATATTTTTTTTAATTTTTAATAAACCATACGTGTAATTTAAACTGAGGCCCATCAATTTTTTAGGTAGAAATACATATATATTTATCGAGTATCGGAGATTTTTTATAATTTCTTTGTACGCTGCAATCTTTAATGAATCTTGAACGCCATTATTTTGTTCTACATTTCATCACTGTATAACATAATGATTGTATTTTTGTCGTATTGCAATACAGGCTGCATAATAATACACTTATAAAAATATTTTTTTTCGAAGTTCTATTATTGTGCGAGGCTGCCGTATACAATCACTATACAATGATTGTATAGCAATTCCGAAGTGCACATGTAAATTTGTTGTATAAGGATTGTATACGAAAGTTTTATAAGTATCACTTAATGTAGTTATAGTAATATTATAAGGGTTGTATAACCAGCTAATAGATCATCTATAGTAGCAATTTGTTTTATAAAAGTGGGCCCTTTTTGGTTGAATAGACATTGTATAATAGTTTTAAACTGCGTTATACGATTTTCATGTTTCTATAATATCAGTTGCAGGGCCGGTTTAACGCGCCCGCGCCTCGGCCAGGGGGCGCCGCAGATTGAAATTTTTTTATATCAGCGCCTTCGGGGGTGAGTTTTGACCTGTGGAGGGGTTGGTGAGGGTCAGAAGTAATCTTCAACAACACCACCGTGCTCAGCATCCTCGAAAACGGGGGGAAAGACGTTTTTTACAGTGAAATGATGTGCTGCCCGTTTAACCTCATTAGGGGGTGGTTTTTGGCCGTTTTAGGGGTTCTGCTGGCGAAAAGAGAAATTCTCATGGGGTTTTCCGACTCACACACGCTACTAATTCATTTTTTTCGAGTTTTACATTCGAAAGGAATAATAAAAACAACTTTTCGGGTGCATTAGTAGATGAATTTAAACACTTTGGCACACTATACGATTTTCTAGTGTCTGAATTCGACATTTTTTCAATTTTCGACGCAAACTTCAGGTCGGGAACAGAGCACGCATTGACCGACAGTTGGAAAGTGACGTCACAGCAGCCGATGACTCCGCGTCGTCGCACGCCTAGCTAAAAAATTAAATATCTCGGAAACTATCAGACGTATCGAAAAAATTTTTTTACAGTATTTTTGTATTTTTAATAGAGTCTATTTTAGGATAAAAATCAAAAGTTCGTGATATTCTTCATTGTTCGCATCTACTAGAAAAATGTCTAGGACCGGCACTGATCAGTTGTATAGCGGTTCTCACAACCATTATAAAAGTTAAATTGCTAGCTGGGTTAGGCTTTGTTTTAATTTAAATTCGTATAAAATCGAAAAATAAATATTTTGCTTTGAAAGAATAAAACACAAAGAAGAATATTTTCACCAAGTTTCATAAAAAAAACTATTTTTGCGGGAGATTATTTTTTTCATCTGTCAATACAGTCAGATTTTGTGGTTTCAGCCAATAACAACTCAGGATCCTAACCAGTCATTGTGTTTTATACTGATAAAACCGCTTCGTCGTTTTTGTTTTTTGATTAAACTGTGTTTACCTATTTGAGATGTCAAATGTAAACATTTATCAATTATTATTATACTAAAATGTATTGCAAATCTATGTTAATAACCAAATTTTAAAATGTATTTGTAAACTAACCTGTTTTTGCCATCTATGATTAGAAGAGAGTATTGACAATTATTCAAAGCAAAAAAAAAAAATTCCCGGTGTATTGGGGTTGCATACACAATTTGCATTGTGTGTTGCAAAGCTTTTATTTGACTGATTCTAGTCAAAATGTCACTCTCTTCCTTCGTATCCCTTTCAGAGATTAATACAAAGTTAGAAAACGAGTAAGGAATTTAATTTATCAGATTCGACATCCTAAGACCGGTTTCTGCCTTTCGGCTTCGTCAGTTAGGCTTTTCGAATCCAATAAATAAATTTCCAAACTCGTACAAGTCAGTAGCTATATCCGCTATAAGATCAAATTGGCAGCACATCTAAAAATTTGATCTTATAGCGGATATAGCTACTGACTTGTACGAGTTTGGAATTTTATTTATTGGATTCGAAAAGCCTAACTGACGAAGCCGAAAGGCAGAAACCGGTCTTAGGATGTCGAATCTGATAAATTAAATTCCTAACCTGTTTTTATTAGTTTATTTCAACATTCATTTAACATTTTTAGATACCTCACTTTAACACTAAACTTAAAATTAATTAAATTAAGAAAGACTTCATTTCATTCTTCTTCTTCGCTTTTATTTACGGCGGCGTTTCACGGGGTAGCCAGTCAAAAAATCCCTTGGTGGCCCTGTATGTAAAACTATAACAGCTCAGGTTTCAATTTAAATTGGTAAAGAAAATTTTCAATATTTGTGTGTAAGGTGTCTTTTGCATAAATGACTATGTTCTCTGTTTTTAATACAAAATGATTCAAAAAATAATCCTTTCAAATACGACTCGTCCTCTGAAATTTTATAGATTAAATTTTTGATCTTCATACTCAAACGCCTTTATTTTAGGCAAAACCACTCAAACAAACTGATTTAAGATAAAATCACTCGTCCTGCGGACTCGTGATTTTATCAATCAGTTTGTTTTCGTGGTTTTTCCAAATAAAGCCGTTTTCGTGAAAACCAAAAATTTAATCGATAAAATTTGGAGGACTCGTGGTATTACCTTTGATAAAAATTAAAAACGAAAAAAACGGTTTTTATCGTTTTTCTCGATAATTTTGAGGTTATGTTGAAAAATAATTAATACAAAAGTTATACATTTTTTAATTATCTACAACTTTCTTTCTAAACTTTTTTCGATAGGATGCGTATTTCAACCACAAATGGTAAAAAAAACAATATCTAACCCTCAAATTGTATATTTAGCTACTCCCACCCCCCATCCAGAACTTTTCATTTGTCCAATTGATTTTTTTTAATTTACTTATAATTTTCCGACCATCGCGCATTTTAAAACTATTATAAAATATGGATGAGGTAAGTTCATGTATCAACTACCTTCAGCCAAAGTTTCTCTTTCCAATTAGTATAAAAGAAAATTATTTTTGATTTTTTTTTTATCGAATAAATTATTCCTCATAAAACTTTTTCAAAGCGTTCAATATCCCGCAATTTCTCATCCAAGTACTTCTCGTAGCATTAAACATCATCCCCCTACACCGATGGTTTGGTATTCACCTGAATATTTTCCACACCACTAAGCCGGGCTGTTAAAACTTCGTTTTCGTTCATACGTAGCCATTTATCAAAAAGTTTTCCCGAACTTTCCCTGACAGCGTTAAAACCACTTCAGAGCGAAGTTTTCCTACAAGAATTAGTTTTTAGTTAGTTGTTGACAGTTGTTATGTACCATGTATTATTAGATATTAACCTTTTTTTTTTAATTTTGTTTAATAATACATGAAAGAAGGAAAGTTTTTCGTATTTGATCAAAATACGTTCGTATGAAAAACTTTTTAGTAGATTAAAAATATTTGAAAATAATTATTTTTTGACGCACTTTTTTGCTGACTTATAAATATGACAAACTTTTTTATCTTTGTTGAATTTACATTATACTTATATAGCACAGTTTTGTACCGACCGTTTATGATGTATGATTTTCTATTAATCAACGATTTTGTTATATGCAACCCAACGTACCTTGTTCTTATTATACATTTATATTGACAGTTACCTATGGTGTAGACAACCAAACATACATATACATTTGAAATCAAGAAGGTGTGTTAATAATATCTGTCATTGTATGTCATTATTTAATTTCTTAAAAATTGAAAGTAAGATATCTTTATTTTTGAAAAGTAATACACTTATTCGTTAAATAACCATTTTGTAACTATTTATCTATTATATACCGTTTTTTGTCGCCTATCATTGATTAAATCTTCAATTATTACAAACCAATCTTGTTCTACGTTTCCCCAAAGTGCCGCTCATAACACTAACCTAAATCCAGAGTGCAATTAGCACTTAAAAGAGCTCTATTAAACCAGGCGCTCTAGACGAATCAAAATTTAATTCTGGGTGACAAGCTAGACACATATCAGTCCGGAAAGGGGTCGCCATTACCAACGCTATGGCACGCTATGATAAGATTGATAGTGCCCTATCGATTCGGGTTTACATTTTACCCACAACCCTATTATGTTATAGTGAAGTTCAATGAACATATAACGGAGTCAGAATAATTTTCTGTCGTTCGTTTCTATCGGAATTTTAGCGGAAACTAAATGCGGCATTTGAAATACATTTATATATTGAGACATCAACTGCTGGCCTTTCATTTTTTTCCCTTCTTTTGCCTCTACCTCTTTTAAATCCTTGATTTGCTCTAAACCTTTTTTTTTCTTCCCATCTTCTGCTTCATACTAATACCTCAACATCTAACCATTTTCCTCTTCTTAAACTTTTCCGACCATCCACATATTGCTAAGACCTTTTTTGTTTGAAAAATGATTGGCCGTGGTCTATATTATTATTATTATTTCAACTTGACACTGGTCTATTAGGTAAAGACCAAATTAAACCAGTAGCGTATATCTTATTATTAAGGATTAACCTAAACCCTTATTCGCAGTGTCAAGTTCGTGTAATCTACTAATGCTGAGATTATTGACCCTTATACGAGAATTCGAATGAAAGAAATTCGATTTTCATTCTGGAATTACAAAATGTTTAACTGATGAATTTAATGAATGTGGAAACGATAATACACTGTCAATGATTAATAAATTCATTCCACATTAGTTCGTTTTCTGAGTTGTAACTTTCTTACTCTTGAGCTGTTCAGAGATAACCTTGTTAAATTTTTAGATGTGCTGCCAATTTTATCTTATAGCGGATATAGCTATTGACTTGTACGAGTTTGGAATTTTATTTATTGGATTCGAAAAGCCTAACTGACGAAGCCGAAAGGCAGGAACCGGTCTTAGGATGTCGAATCTGATAAATTAAATTCCTTACTCGTTTTCTAACCTTGTTAAATGTCGCATTTTATTCCAAATGCACGAAACCTAATTATACAGTCCACTTTTATTAGCCCACTATTAAGGCGATTAGGGTTGGAACAGCACAATTCCCGTCTAATCACCGACACTTAGTTTATTTGATAATTTCATTATTGAGTACATCGTCACTCGTTGTTACTGCTAATTCATCGATTTTATCAGTAATAATCTTCAGTCCATATTTGTTAGACGTTTCATTCTACTGGTTGATGTTGTTTTGTAGTTTTTTTCCTATTAGAATTAAATCATCTGTATATATTACTTTTCTTACACCAACTTTATCTATAAAACAGATTGATTTAAGATATTTTTAATTACAAAAATCTGCGTCAAAACATTGGCACAATTCCTTGGCAGTGTCTTCTAATCAATATGTTGGAATTTTGGAATCCATGTTGCAGATAATTTTTCCTGTGCCTAAAATAATTCACGATGCGAAAGAAACTTTGATAAAAATTGGTCAAAGTTTCTGCTATCTATAAATTCGAATCCAATTTGTCAATTGCCAAAATCAAGTCATGTATAATATCAATGGTTTTTTCTTTGATATCCGTTATTTTCGATATTATTCACTGAGAAATTCCCAATATACAAAAATGGTTAAACAAAACAGTTACAAGTAAAAAACAAGATTTCCCTTGGACCCTTCAAATTATCCAAATTTTATTTTGAAATGCTACAATTTTACTAATGTCCCATCATCGTTCAGCAGGTGATATGTTTATGGGGACGCCGAAGCTTTTCCCAATCAATACGCAAAAAGATTAATTGGAACTGAATAGGTATATATTAATTTAAATTGCGCAATTTATCGGCAATAAAAATTGTTCGGTCGGCACCCAACTAATGACATTTTTGGTTAGAAATATTTTGCGTTTTATTGAATTTGCAAATTAAATTTCTTTGCTAGACAATCTGTGAATCTAAATCAGTTGAAGTACACGTTTTTTATCACTCCGCTTAATATACGGTTTGTATAGAAACAAATGGGGATAATGTACAAGGTGTTCGAAGACGATATCTGTTATTGATGATGTTTCTTTTACTGTCGCAGTTTGGAGAGATCAACGGGGGCAATCTCTTTTGTTTGTGCTATGTGGAAACAATTTTATATGCTGATCAATCATTGTGTTATATTCCACAAAGATTTGTACATTTTCAACTGACTTTAATAGCTTGTTCAAACCATGATTAGAAGGATTAAATTTTTGTTTTAATTTCGGGATATTCCTTTGGATATAAAGTGACTACGAAAGTTCTGTGTGCAAAATTCCACTCTAATACTGTAATTCCAGATAAAACTTTAGTCATTGTCTAAAACAAAACATTAAAATGTACACACAGTGCAAAGACTCGCACCATTAGCTGAACATTAGTGGAACACAAATTTTACAGTTTTAATGGAAACATCTCTCTCACCTGTCTTAAGTTAAGGTAATAATCCTTCTTTTGGAGAAGGTCTAGGCTTAAAACTCAAATTAACATGTTCGCCACGGCGCTACTTTTGATAAACCCTCATAACAGCCTGGTGCCATATTTTAATTAGTTGTATAATATCTTTACCTACGTGTTAGTTGCCTCAAAAACCTTGACCTCGCCTTAAAGCAGGGGGGCTTTTGTAACAAAATTGAAATAATAATAATATATAATAGAATAGATGTTTATTTAGCTCGATAGCTATTACATTATTTTTATTATTAGATATTATTTTAAGAACATAAACAATTTTATTAAATATTACAGTACATTTTCCTTAATCTGGTTTTGAATACTACAGTATTTGGTGATGTTTATAAAGGGTGTTTTCTCCATAGCACTAGTAGCCCAGATTTTTTTTGTTATTAGCTAAATATACAACTTAAGGGTTGGATATTGGTTTTTTACGATAGGATTTCGATAGGATACTTGATTATTGTAAACTAAATTTTTATATTACACAATTCCACTTTTATCATACAACCATTTTAAATATACAGTAAAAATAAAATCCAATCTTTAGTACGCATAGTTTCAACTTTAATCGTCAATTTTGAATTTTTAACCTGCATTTATTTCACTGTAATAAAAGTTGACCTTTAAAACAAATCCTACTTCTCATAGCGTAATGCCTTTCATATTTTTCTATTCCAAAATGACAGCGCTGCCATCTTTTATATTCATTATGGATCATATTTGCACCAAAACGATGTTTTATTTTCCCATAGGATACGTTTCGCTTTCAGGATTTTCCCAGATTTCGAGACCTAAGTGAAAAATACGCCTTGATCTGAACAGCAGAAGTTTGTTTTACGCTTGTAGTGTCAAGTGTTAGAACGTACATGGCAAAGGAGGTTCAAAATGTATACATTTACAGAGTGTATTTTAATATTTAAAACAAAAAATGTTAGTTCTACTAGCTCTACTATACTTCTACATCTAGTTGCCTCTGTTTTATGGTCTATCCACAACTACAAATATAGTAGAACCCACTTGTTTTTTATGAGAATGAAAAAAAGGTATAAAAACACAAAGGATACCGCTAATAGAAGGAATGCTGATGAATCTGGATACTTTTGAGCAGTTTAATGTCGAAAACACCATACACTGTCCATATACATAGAAATAAAATAATATTTTGGCTATTAGGACCACTGTGTAAAGATTCAATAACCAACTTAGCTGGATATCGTTATAGGGGAGAATGGCGTATAATTATTTAATATGAATTTACATTTTAATTTCTATAACGCATATTAGATTTGAATAGAGGTTGATATCTTCATTTTTTGATCTCTTGTGAGATTAACAAACATTACTAATTAAAATTTTGTCTTAAATTAATTTAACTAAACTGTGGGGTGTGAGGTTACACTCATAAGAGGCGACAATGGAAGTGTGGTTCTAGTTTTTACATTTTCAATTGCAGAAACAAAATTCTCAGATGTGCAGACAGGTTGCATTGACGGCTTGTAGATGTGACGACAAGTGGCTTTGTCGGTATTAGCGGCATGTAGATGTGCCGACAAGTGGCTTTGTCGGTATTAGCGGCATGTAGATGTGCCGACAAGTGGATTTGTCGATATTAGCGACTTGTATAAAGCGGGATCATTTTGTTCTGCAATTAAAGTAGGAAGTAGAAGTTAGACAAATATTGTCTTCAGTAGTGGGGGCTAGGAAAATATTCATACAGTGATACACTGTGCTTGTGTTCGCACTTGATTTGTGATTTAGTCAATAGTAGGTGGTAGGTGATTGGTGGCGTTAGTTTATTTCAGTTAATATTATTCTTGGCTTCCGTGTATATACATACTTTTTTTATTTTGAAACATTGTTACAGTGTACTTCTTATTTATTTATTCGGTGTCAATTTCAATATGTTTCGTCCTTGGGAAAATACAGTTTCTTTAAGTGGATCTAAAGAATCGGAACAATCATTAAGTGATATTCCAATGGATTATGTGGTATCAGGTGTAGATTCCTGTTGCTCCGATGAGGAAGAGAACATTTTTGGTGAAAGAACTTCAGAGTATCAAGAAATATCCACCTCGAAAAAACAATATCTTTGTAAAGATGCCCAAACCATATGTATAAATGTTTATAAGAATATTGTAACTTCCGAAGGTGAAAGGAGTGCCATTGAAAAAACATCTTTTTTAACAAATGTTCAGCACTCTTTATAGAATTATAAAGAATGGTCCAAAATTCGGATATATGGACAGTGTATGGTGTTTTCGACATTAAACTGCTCAAAAATGTCCAGATTCATCAGCATTCCTTCTATTAGCGGTATCCTTTGTGTTTTTATAACGTTTTTTCATTCTCCTAAACAAGTGGGTTCTACTATACAGATTACACTTTATAGACTGATTTTAAAGGTACGCTACTGTTGTCGTTTAATAATTTCAATACTGTTGAGTTATTCAACGACCAGTTGGATAACAAAACATGTTTTCGAATAGCAGATTCCGTCTGACATCTCTTCTCTCTTTGATCCTTACCAAATACAATGATTAACGTTTGAGTGATACTATAAATTACAAATCTTATCACAGTGCAGTAGATAAATAATGAGTGGTAATTTTGTTCAAGTTCATTTCTTATTTGTAAAAAACTTTCATTGCAGTTGTGTAAAAAAACTATTTCTATTCTTATAACCAAATAATATAAGTAGAATTTTAAAAAGTAAGTTTTTTCAGAACAAAAATGTACCCTTAAAGGGCACACTCAACGCATATATTTTCACGTAAAAATATCGCTGACAAAAAACATACTACAGTGAAATGGTTTCGCTGGCTTTTCGCAATAAACTTTACTATTGAAGTCAATCAATATTCCGGATTCAAGATCTAGAAGTTAAGATTTCAAGTGAGTCTCGAGAGGTCAGTGTTCGAAAAGGGTTACGACTGGCGGTATATCCGAGCGAAATGGGTCTCGTAATCGGAGTGCGTAAAGAATATTTTTATTTTTCTACCTCCCACATACTGCTAAAAATTTAAAATCGGCGTGGGTCAAATCTATGATAGGAATCAAAAGATTACCCAGCTGTAGAGACTTCTAGTAATTCGATTTTGAAGTAGAATCAATACTTCAGTGCCTTAATTTTATTGAAGAGGTTCAATGGCTAAATGAAGCCTTTTTTTTATAAATAATAATGTATTTTGATCTTATTTGATACAATAAAACAGTTTCTTTCAAAAAGCTAATAAAAAAGGTAAGATACTGGCAGATGAATCTGGATATTGCTATAAATTTTAGATATATAAAAAAAGGTGCAAAAAAAGATGTAGGAGGCCGTGCTGTTCTAGAGTTATCGATGAATTTAGAAAATAAATACCATAGGACAATTATTTTCTTGCGGAATTAGAGGAGGATAGACAAAGTTGCTGTGAAGAACCCAATCAAATATTTTTAAATTGCCGTATCCAAGCGTCGGTATAAACCCGAATTTGTCCCAGTTTATTGGGTTTCCCTTAGGGATTTTGTAGATTCGACTTACGGTATTTGCTGTCGATTGTATAAGGCAATAAGTGACTAAGTGATAACGAACCACACGATCGCAGACGACAATCGAACTTTTATTCCATCACATGCCACATGTGCACACACATACAAGAATATGATATTTGAAATATTTAGGGAGGTTTTGCGGTTTGTATTGATATTATAAGTATATACAGAACACAAATCAAAGTATTCAAATTTCTGTGGCTAATGGACTTTGTCTGATGCCATCCCCCCCTCCCCCCCACACACACAAGTATATACAGGGTAATAATTTACCTGTAATATTCCAGAATATTCCACAATTACTAATTTAGTAGGATATTTAAATAAAAATACACTATTTTATTAAAATTATAACGTAAAAATACGTTAAAAATGATTTTTTTTAGGCAAGTTTAATGTAATTTTCACCCTATTTTTTACAGAGTATACAGGGTGACACAGCAACCATGTAACAGGCTGCAGTATCTGTGTTTCTCAAGATAAAATTATAAAATTTTAGGGCATTAAATGGGACCTTAGTGGCCTCATTTTAGTCAGTTTGTCTCACTTTTACTACTTCCGGTTTTACCGGAAGTGATACCAACTTTTGAATTTTAAACGGGACACCCTGTAGATTATTGCATTTTTGGAATCTACATGACAACCTGATTTCATCGACGTATCATACTTGGTATCTCAAGTGAATAGTTAAGGAGCTACACACAAAAATACAAAAAATCAAAATTGGCTCAAATAACATACCAAAGAAATAAACAACGGGAAAAAACGGCACTAACTTAAATATTACATTAAATTATTTAATGTAACTCAAAAAATATATAAATTTAATACAACATAACTGAATTGTACGATTTTTTATTTTTTTTTAATTTAACCCATTTTCCCCCCTGTTTTCATACCTTATTTAAATTGCAACCCTTGTTTTTTTTCTTCCTATCATACTTTAAAGCATTACATTAAATAATTTTTTAATATTATCAAGGCGGCGGTGACTATGACATTATTTTGACTTATTTAGGTGACGGTGAATTTGACAGTTAGCTATCATAGAGCTGGTGATTTAAACTGCAAAATAAAGTAAATGATCTAAAATCGTTTTTGATAAAAATGTATACTCGTAATGAACAAATAGACATATGTTACTAATATTTGGTGAATGTCGAAAAAATTCAAGGGTTGCAGGTCCCATTTAATGCCCTAAAATTTTATAATTTTATCTTGAGAAACACAGATACTGTAGCCTGTTACATGGTTGCTGTGTCACCCGGTATACAGAGTAGTGGTATATTCAATCGATGTAATAATTTACCTGTAATATTCCACAATATTCCACAATTACTAATTTAGTAGGATATTTAAATAAAAATACAATATTTTATTAAAATTATAACGTAAAAACACGTTAAAAATGATGTTTTTTTTTTTAGATAAGTTTAATGTGATTTTCACCTTATTTTTTACAGTGTCTAGCAGAAAAGTAGTTTGTTTCTGAGACAACTTAATATTATATAAAATTTTGAAGTTTAAAATATCAAATAACTACTTTGAAGGTTTGAATAATTAAATCTTTAGTTGGTTTACAAGTATTACAAGTATCAATAAGAACACCCTGTATATTTCTACAGTTATGCTATTTATAAATAACTCAAGCTGCAAGTACGAGTATTTTATTCTTACTTACATTTGCATAAGTCATTTTAGTATGCTTGACCTGGTAAATGTACCAAAAGTAATCAAAATATGAGTAACATTTCGTTCTAAAATAATTCCTGCAATTTAGAAAGCACGTTCGCTTATCGTATGTAAGTATAACATTTCCTTTAAGTCCTACATTAAAGCTTGAAAGCCTTGACGAGGTGAACTCGGAAAAGAGTCATGAAGTCGGGAGATGTCAAGAAATCGTTAAAACCCTCATGAAAGTTAATCAGAAAATTACTCGAAGTTGGTAAATATTTTCGTTTCAAGAGCTTATCTATATATAGAAAGTTTGAAATTGAATTACTTGAAAAGACATAAAAATAAACTTAATGTAGGTTGTATAATTTTCTACTTTGATTTTCATTGGCATCTTTAATTCGTAAAATAACAATTTGTATATGTAGCAGCATTTAAAATGTACAAATCAATACCTACTAACACTCCTAAGTGCACTATGGGGCTTTAAAACCAATTAATCATTTCACAGGCATTTCTCCAAATGACTTTTAGATGCAGAAATAATAAATTATACGAGTTTTTGTTGTGGGGAAGTGAAAAAACCCTTTATGGGGAGGTTATGAGTCTTAAATCTCAAGGTCTATTATGAGAGTCTCCTTTCCAGGCATAATCACTAAAAACTTCACCCCTTGGTGATCCCGTCATCTTCATTTCATTCGTTTCACCCTACTACAGGAATGGAAAAGGGGTATTGAAAAAATACAAATAATAATTTCATAAAATTAAGCCCGCCGACCGCCGGCACTGCACCATAAATTTAAACGCAAACACCAAAGAGAGAAACATTCATAAAACAAAGAGCGATTTACTAGATGAGAGCTTGCCCAAAAATTAACTGTTTTTTTCAGTCCATTGCCTCGCATCTGTAAAATTTATGGGTCACTGTTTCCGGTTCCTTACCATATGTCAGATCGCCATCTTGTTGAGATCGACCGACTTGCAAATAAAGCAACAAACGCACAAAGCGCGTGGTTTTAAAATAATGTTCTTCGAAAATAATTTAATTAAAATGGAAAACAGCACCTCAAGAAATTAATCTTATATTGTTATGTAAATATTGACTACGTCACTTTGGGGGTGGGCTTTGGGGGTGGTGTTTTAATCCACAAAAATCCAATTCTGCAAATATTTCCCATTAAAATTCAGCAACCGCGGTTTGTCTTACCGTCATTCTTTTTCATTTAAAAGCTCTAGATGTAATTTCTAGAATTTTCCAGAGCTTTATTTTATTTCGCATTTTCGTTAGTATGCATGAAGATGCCAGTGGCGTAAACACAATATATGCAAATTAGTAAAAATTTATATGTGTGTGGGTGGACGGAAATCGACTTAGGGCAACTGTTTGTGTATCAATTCTTCACATCCTTTTAGAGTTCTATGTCAAGTATTTTTTGAAACTTATATTTCCATTTTAACACCTCGCTTCTTAAAAACCATTCAAGATAACAACTTCCGGATTTCAAAAACATATTTATACATCTTTATATTTTGTCCAAATTTGAAAGTTTTATTCGAGGTAGATTTTGATTGATAGCATTTTAAAAAGAACCATGTCAAATACCCAAAAACTCAAATTACAATTTTGACACCTCGTTTCCTAAAAACCACTCGAGATAACAACTTCTGGTTTTCAAAATCCCATTTATACATCTACTCTTTATATCCTCTCCAAATCTGAAAGATCAATTTCAAGTAGTTTTTGATTGATAGCATTTTAAAAACAACCATGTCAAATCCCCGAAAAGTCAAATTTCCATTTGGACACCTCGTTTCTTAAAAACCACTCAAGATAACAACTTCCGGTTTTCAAAAACCTATTTATACATCTACTCTTTATAACTTCTCCAAATTTGAAAATTCGATTTCAAGTAGTTTTTGATTGATAGCATTTTAAAAACAACTTTGTCAAATCCCCAAAAACTCAAATTTCAATTTTGACACCTCGTTTCCTAAAAACCACTCGAGATAACAACTACTGGTTTTCAAAATCCCATTTATACATCTACTCTTTATATCCTCTCCAAATTATAAAGATTTATTTTAAGTAGTTTTTGATTGATAGCAATTTAAAAACAACCATTTCAATTCCCAAAAAACTCAAATTTCCATTTTGACATCTCATTTCTTAAAAACCACTCAAGATAACAACTTCCGGTTTTCAAAAACCCATTTACACATCAACTGTTTTATATCCTGTCCAAATTTGAATGATCTATTTTAAGTAGTTTTTGATTGATAGCATTTTAAAAATAACTTTGTCAAATCCCCAAAAACTCACATTTCAATTTTGACACCTTGTTTCTTAAAAACCACTCAAGATAACAACTTCTGGTTTTCAGAATCCCATTTATACATCTACTCTTTATATCCTCTTCAAATTTGAACGATCTATTTCAAGTAGTTTTTGATTGATAGCATTTTAAAAACAACCATGTCAAATCCCCAAAAACTTAAATTACAATTTTGGCACCTCGTTTCTTAAAAACAACTTCCGGTTTTCAAAAACCTATTTACACATCTACTCTTTATACTCTCTCCAAATTTGAAAGTTCGATTTCAAGTAGTTTTTGATTGATAGCATTTTAAAAACAACTTTGTCAAATCGCCAAAAACTCAAATTTCAATTTTGACACCTTGTTTCTTAAAAACCACTCAAGATAGCAACTCCTGGTTTTCAGAATCCCATTTATACATCTATTCTTTATATCCTCTTCAAATTTGAAAGGTCTATTTCAAGTAGTTTTTTATTGACAGCATTTTAAAAACAACCATGTCAAATCCCCAAAAAGTCAAATTTCCATTTTGACAACTAGTTTCTTAAAAACCACTCAAGAGAACAACTTCCGGATTTCGAAAATCCATTTATACATTTACTCTTTATATCTTCGTCAACTTTGAAAGTTCTATTTCAAGTAGTTTTTGATTGATAGCATTTTAAAAACAACCATGTCAAATCCCCAAAATCTCAAATTTCCATTTTGACACCTCATTTCTTAAAAACCACTTAAGGTAGCAACTTCCGGTTACAAAAAAACCATTTATAAATCTACTCTTTACATCTTATCTAAATTGGAAAGCTCTATTTCAAGTAGTTTTTGATTGATAGCATTTTAAAAACAACCATGTCAAATCCCCAAAAACTCAAATTTCAATTTTGACGTCTCGTTTATTAAAAACCACTTAAGATAACAACTTCCGGTGTTTAAAGAACCATTTACACATCTATTTTCTGCAAAATACTTCATTTTCTAATTAGATGATACGTATAACGCCACAATTTTATTTGAACATTTTATTTCGCGCGACGTCTTCTACTTCACTGAGTTTAGGTTACATTAAAATAATCAAGTTCCATATTTCATCCGGATATACTCTGTCATTGTTCAAAATATGCAAAACCTACGGCATGAGTAACATGAGAGATTCAAGGGACATTTTAATGAAACCATTTTTTACAGGATATACTTTCACAGATTATTTCAATTAAGTTGAGTGAAGAATTTTTTCCCTAGTTACTATTGTCGCGTTAACGAGGGTCGTATTATCGCCATACGCATAAAAATTTCATCGTGGAAATGGCGACTGAAGTTTTTTTTGTATGTACATAATTTACCATTGAATTTTTACTATAGAAACAGATTGTATTCCATTGTACTTTCACATATTTTTGAATTTTCGAATTGTTTATTAAGCCCTATATGAAAAGGTCTAGACGTTTCTCCTATATAAAAAGACCATTTAAAATAATAAACCACTATGAACAAAACAAAATTATTTTCGTTTTGTAGGTACTAAAAGTTTTTTCCATTATTTTGAAGATTGAAACTAAAAATAATTTTATTAGTTTAGTTTTTCATAAAACGCTTTATGTTCTGGTTTAAAATCAATTCGTTTTTCACCTTAAACCATTAAAAATATTTATTCTTTACTTAATGTCAAGTTGCAGCCAAAGTTATTAATTCCCTATATAGAAATCGCGAATGAAATGAAATGTCTGGGGGCGGTGAATATAACACATCTCGTGTATATTTTGAGAAACAAAGGTTAATACAAAAGCAGCTGTCTTTTCTCAATAGAAAATTCTGTCTCGTCTTTAAGCTTCCTTTTCATGTCATCTGCAAGGCAAACATTCCAGATTCCTTTGATATTCTCTTACACATTGAAATTTTCTTGAATATTACTGACGTAATTTTTAAATTAATTTTTATAGAGAGAAAACTGACTCCATCTATAATTTATATAAATAAAAATCAATTGACGAATGAAAGCAGATATTCACATGCCTAGCTTGGCTTGAATTCAAGCTTGAATTCCAGCCAAGCTCTGGAATAATCAAGCCAAAAGCCAAGCCTTTGAAAAAACAAGCCAAGCTTTCAATCTTTTACAAGCTTTCAAACTACTTGGCTTGATGAATCCCTATTCATAACAAAAATCCTCTGAAGCATTGAATCGCATGATATTATTAAATGGTAATTGGTAGGTAAAAAACTCATAAGTATGTATTTAAATGTCTAAGTACATATTTAGAATTTACTGACAAATAATATATGGGATAAGATGTTACTTGCAAGAAATTATTGGGATATTGTCATTAAAACCTGTAAAAAAATTTTAAATTAACATCATAGTAAATGTGTTTGAATTATATATAACCATAAAAAATCTGTGCTGTCGCTTCGACGTAAATTAACCTCCGGTTCAGTACTTTCAAATCGATAATTATTGTCATAAAAAGCCCAATACGACAAGTAATTTATCGTCACATCAATCGCTGAAACGTTATTCTCGATCTAAGTCCTGAAAAATCGTTAAATATATATATACACACGTAACTGTTTATGTAACTGTCTCTCTAAATCGAACATTTGATATATTACTTGTAGTATAAGAAACGTTTTAAGTTGGATGATCCTATCAATTTACATAGTGCTTTCTAATCTTTTAACTGAAGATACTCTAGTTTAGGTGTATAAAAAGTTATTTGTAGATAAAACAGGACTTTTAATGTACGTTTGAATTGTTTTATCGTTACTTTCTTCCAAGATTTTAATGGATAATTTTCCTGAGCAAGTTTTTTAAATAAACCTATTTGATCTTTTTTAGCCAACGATAACTCTACAAAAAATATACGAAATTTCCTTCGGAGTGTCGCCTTCCTTATTCCTCGGAGTACGAAAATAAGAAAAAGAAATAAACTACAGGACTTACGCGCAGAGAGCACAGCAAATTACACCTTTTTCGGGTCCTTCTTGAATTTTTTAGGAACAACCCCTAATAGGAAATACTGTACGAACTCGAGCACAAAAGTATGTATGCGTACGTGACTTTTATTGTTTGTTATTTTTTGTTTCTTTCGTGTGTTATTTGTGGTCTGGAACGTACATAATAAATGATATCGACGGTCTTTACCAACCGAGAATCTTAAATAAAGCATATTGACCTTAACCGGGCTGTGGAGAATACTTAGTGTGTATATATCATTTATTTAGCATTATTTTTATGTGTAGGTTGGTTTTTGTATTTTAAAAGTTCGCTTACTTTATCAGGGGTAGTATCTAACATTATCTAATTCAATGAACTTTTATTAATTTTTACGCGTAGTACATAAGATTCCTCAATATAGTAGAACCCACCGCTTTATGAGAAAGAAAAAACGCTATAAAAACAGCAAATCGTTAGGGGTAGAAAATTAAATTTCATAATTTAGTTTAGATTAAGTGGTAATTATCTCATACAGACAGGTACTTAAGAAAGGCGGGCGCCCAATTGACATGTTATCATCACAGACCCTTTTAGAAATACTGATAAAGGGATTATTTTTTCGCCCAATTGACTACCGTCCTATCCAGAAATAAAGTATTTATTCTATAACTCTAATTGTGTAAAACTTACATATTTATTTGAAAGCTATCTATTAATGGTTGTTAAAATGAAATATTTTAAAATTATTTTCATGTATACAGGGTAATGCATTAGTAACCTAGGCAAATTAATTAATTTTTTTCAAATAGACTGCCATACATTTTTTTTACATTTTTAGAATCAACATAGTTGGTACTAACACCCAAATTTTTTTTGTAAACCTCCCAGTCATCTCGAAGAAAATAACCTTTTCCCCAAAATTCAGTTTTTTCAAATGGGACACCTTGTATGAGTATTCATCAATGGATATTCAGAAGAGAGAAAATGAGCATATATAAGAATTCTCATACCATCGCCTTGATTTAAACCATTATTCGTCTATCTAATATACAGGGTGGCACACCTATCCTCGCTCGGACCATAGCTGCTAGGCTGATGAAGATCGAGAAAAAAATTTATTTTATGTTATTGTAGGCTCGATGTGCTACTTACTTCGTAAAAACTATATTTTCAATAACTGATGTAAAAAATTGGGTATGCACATACCAAAAGCATATGCAAAAACGTACGCATCATTTGGATTAATTAAAAAAATACAGGGCGTTTCGAAACAAGGACCAAATTTCGCCAACTTCAAATTGCCGAAACTAATTTTTTTCAAATGGATCACCCTGTATATCATTTCATAATTTAAAGGTCCATTCAATGACCTTTCCAATGGTACCATATGGACCATATCCAATGATACTTTTGGATCCATTTGAAAAAAATGAGTTTCGGCAATTTGAAGTTGGGGAAATTTGGTCCTTGTTTCGAAACGCCTTGTATTTTTTGAATGAACCCAAATGATGTGTATGTTTCTGCACATACTTTTGTTACTTGCATACCCAGTTTTCTCCATCAATTTTTGAAAAGTTAGTTTTTATGAAGATTTTTCTTCGTTCATGTTTTTTCATAAAATTTTAATAAAATGTAAATAACTAACAAAAGGGGTATGTAAAACCCACATGACAGGTATTCCAAAAATGAAAAAATATATAGGGTGATCCATTAAAAAAAAGATCGAATGTTTTGTCCCGGATTCATGTTTCACCCTGTATACTCGAAAATAATTTTAAGAAGTATCACATCGAGCCTCCAATAACGTACAATAAGATTTTTTCTATGGTCCGAGCGAGGATAGGTGGGCCACCCTGTATAAATATGTAATATACAGAAAATATTCATACGTATCATCTATACATATAAGTAAATCGGCACCATATGGAAAACTTTTTTATTATTTGTTTTATGTAAAAGGTTATTCTTGATAAAAAGTTCTGTATGGCCTTAGACCCAAAATGAAGTAATCAGATATCAATTTTTTGAGTAAAATGTCTTTATTTTTGATTATATCGAAAACTGTTATAAAGAAAATGTTTTGGTTTAAAAAATAACGTTCTACTATGAATAATAAATAAATTAATAATAAATTGTTATCTCAGAGAAAAGTTCGAAACAGATAAAATCATTTTTTATTTGTTTGTGCTGAGGGGCAGCGGTAAGTTGCGAAGTAGACAATTTATGACAAGCTCGAGCCACAATACGCAGGGCCGCCTTAAAATATTTGTGAATCAGGGGTAGTATCTAACATTATCTAATTCAATGAACTTTTATTAATTTTTACGCGTAGTACATAAGATTCCTCAATATAGTAGAACCCACCGCTTTATGAGAAAGAAAAAACGCTATATAAACAGCAAAGGATACCGCCAATAGAAGAAATGCTAATTGATCTGGACATTTTTGAGTTCTTTAATGTCGAAAACGCCGTACACTGTCCATATCCATAAAAATAAAATGATATTTTGGCTATTAGGACCACTGTGCAAAGATTCAATAACCAACTTACTGGAGATCGTTAGGGGTAATTTGCGTAAAATTTCTATAATGATTAACTTTCTTTAATATGAATTTACATTTTAATTTCTGTAACGCATATTAGATTTCAATAGAGGTTGACCACTCCACCTCACTGGCGGATCTAGGGAGTTTTTTAGGGGGGGGGCATAAGCCTCAGCGAAGAAAAACTTCTTTCCGATGAGGCAACACTGATCGGAAGTGTAATGAAAATTTTTAAAAATGATGTTATCAAAGGAAACATTACTTTATCACAGTGAGCAAGGGCTCCTAAAGCCTCGTCAGGAATAGGAAGTTTTTCTTCGGTGGCTTTTACCCATTTCGCCTTCCACAACCTAAGTTCGCTTTTGAATTCTGTGAACAAAACCTAATTACCCTAATTACCGTTGGTATTATAATGTTCAAATTGAACAAACTGATTGTTTCAGCAGTGAATCGGGTCTCCAAATCTGTAATTATACAGTCGAGCAAGTGTACATATACGTTTTCTCGTATATATAGGTTTTCTCGAGATGAAGATGACGGTTCTGCCTCGCTTTGGATGCTTTGAGATGGTTTTTCAATATTTTCATTTTTTATATTTTCCTCCGATATGAAACTGTTTTCTCGAAATGAATACTTTGAGTTGGTTGTTCAATTTTCTGATTTTTTTGAACTGGCAAAAAATAAGAATCAATCTTCTTTTTATTCATCTGAAAAATTAAACAGGCCAACTCAGTGCATGGCCCCCCCCTCAGATCCGCCAATGATCCACCTCGCTGGAATAAAAGTTGTAAATAAGCTAATTGTGGGTGGATTACTAAAAATCAGAGAAAAAATGTCAAGTTGAAATTTTGATACAAAATAACCTCACAATTAGAACCCTCCGTGGGTGGTTCACACTAGCGTCAGCGTCTAAACCCCAACTGCTTTTAGAGTGCCCACGGTGTTGCCAAATGCCAATACAATATATTTACTTGAAATATTACTTTGTACATCATTTTTTTGAGCTAAGCTGGCCAGGCGTACCCTAATCTTACCTGACCTCACCCTGTAAATTATTGATCTGTTACATTTTATAATTTTTTGATATAATGTTTCGTGCATTAGGTTATGCGATAAGTTTAGAAACAGCGTGGGCACTCAAAAAACGGCTGGGCCGTAGACGTAAATGTGGTTGACTAATTTGCCGCAGTGAAGAGCCACTTTCACTACTTCCAGTGACTTCAAGTGCACTTGAATATCAGTTCACACTATTCAACTGTGATTCAAGTCCCCAACTTGAAAGCAAAAGTTAACTTGATCTCTACTTTTACTTGAAACTTGAAAGCACCTTTCAAGTTACTTGAATTCAAGTGTTCACACCTTTCAATTTATTTCAAGTTGCACCAATTATTGCACTTGAATTTAAGTAACTTGTAAAGTCTAAAAAACAAATTGTGAGGTATTTTTTTTGTAAAATAAAGTGTCGAATTTTTTCTCTGATTTTTAGGAATCCATCCACAATTAGCGGATTTACAACTTTTATTCCAGCAGGAATCACATCATTTGACGCAATTTTTGTAACTTGAAACAGGAATCATTTAAATAAAAATGTCAACTTGAAATGACTTGAATCAAATATTGAAATAGTATGAACGTTCACTTGAATTCAGGTTACTCCTTTCAAGTTACTTGAATTCAAGTAACTTGTAAAGTCTGAACGCCGCTTTATAGAAATTAAAATGTAAATTCATATTAAAGAAAGTTAATCAATATAGAAATTTTACGCAAATTACCCCTAACGATCTCCAGCTAAGTTGATTATTGAATCTTTGCACAGTGGTCCTAATAGCCAAAATATCATTTTATTTTTATGTATATGGATAGTGTACGGTGCTTTCGACAGTAAAGTACTCAAAAATGTCCAGATCAATTAGCATTTCTTCTATTGGCGGTATCCTTTGCTGTTTTTTCTTTCTCATAAAGCGGTGGGTTTTACTATACATGTATATGATATTAATAGGCTAAAAATGAGGTTAGTTTCCTGCAATTTTGATTTTGCTATTAAAGTATAGATGGCGTTGTTCTTTTTCTTTTCTAATTTAATGCCTATTGGGGCCGGTAGGCCGAGAAGTAGTTTGTCGTCTTCCTGCTAATTTATTTTTGTCATTCGTATAATTTCCTCCAATACACAGGGTGTAATTCTTCTTTTTTTGACACATCCCGAGGTCGTTTAGTTAAAATTGAAGAAGACAAAACGAAAAACACAATAAATTTCCTGGAAACCGGGCTGCTAATGCTCGAAAAAACTCTGGCTTCTCTCTGAGCTTGTTAGCGTCTCAAATGTGATTGAGTTAAATAATGAAACAGTAAGAAAAAATAATGAAAAAAAAGTGAAAAACCACTACACAATTAAATGTGAAGGAGTATTATTTTTCTTTTCTGTGACATTTATAATGCTTTTGGGCTTTTGTTGACGTTTATTTTACGAAGTAAAATTAATAAAAGTTTCAGGTCCATACAAGGTGTACAATACTTTCTGTCCTTCATTTAATCGGAATTCATCTGGATCCAAATAATGGCGTATATGGAGAAATATTAGCTAACACCTTGTAAAGAGAAATTAAAATTCTACATCTAATTCAGGGGATTCTATTTAAAAATATATATAATTTAGATCCATCACAACGTTCTGGAACGCCCTGTATGTTAATTTTAAAATATACAACTGTATTAGGCACGTTACCTGAAACGTATTTTTCGTACGGGAGTTAATTGATATTAATTGCTAAAACGACAAAACCATTGATCATCAATTATGTACACATGAAAAGGAATAAATTTGTTTTTTTTTCCGTTAAAAATCCGCGTTGAGGTTGACCGCAACACGCAGGGTTTTTCACCCATTTGATGTTGAACCAATATTTTCATCCAATTCTAACAACACTTATCTCAGAAAATGTTTACAGGACGGCTTAAGTCGTAAAGAAAATGCTTCGTTTCTAGATTCGTCGCTAGAGGGCCTAATTTGCAACGGTAACATTTAACGAGCACTAGATGGCGTTGTCAAATTAAAAGTGTGCATGTGCATCACATAGTATAGTAGAACCCACCGCTTTATGAGAAAGAAAAAACGCTATAAAAACAGCAAAGGATACCGCCAATAGAAGAAATACTGATTGATCTGGACATTTTTGGGTATTTTATTGTCGAAAACACCGTACACTGTCCATATACATAAAAATAAAATGATATTTTGTCTATTAGGACCACTGTGCAAAGATTCAATAACCAAGTTACTGGAGATCGTTAGGGGTAATTTGCGTAAATTTTCTATATTGATTAACTTTCTTTAATATGTATTTACATTTTCTGATCTCTTGTGAGATTCAGAAACGTTGCTAATTAAAATTTTGTCTCAAATTTTAATTCTAAAATTAAAAACAGGGTGAATAAAGTCATAAATATTATAAATTAATTAAGCTTACCTACCCTATCTCAACCCTCACCATCGGAATCACTGTCATCAACATTGATAATAAATTTGGTCGGACTCGTTATATCAGAATTTTCTTCATCAGCTGAAATTTTGTTAATTTCTTCTTTTACCAAATTTGCTATCAACCCATCAAATTTGGGAAACACGTTATGACGCGTTATTTTTTTTTTAAGTTGTCCCCAAATTAATTCTATGGGGTTAAATACACAAAAATAGGGTGGAAGGCGCAATACCTCGTGGCCCCTTTTTGATGCCAGGAATCTTTGGGACTACAACCTGATACCACATAATCCATTGGAATATCAGTTAGTGATTGTTCCGATTATTTAGATCCACTTAAAAAAAACTGTATTTTCCCAAGGACGAAACATATTGAAATTGACACCGAATAAATAAATAAGAAGTACGCTGTAACACTGTTTCAAAATAAAAAAAAGTATGTATATACACGGAAGCCAAGAATAATATTAATTGAAATAAACTAACGCCACGAATCACCTACCACCTACTATTCACTAAATCAAAAATCAAGTGCGAACACAAGCACAGTGTATCACTGTATGAATATTTTCCTAGCCCTCACTACTGAAGACAATATTTGTCTAACAAAGACACTTGTCGGCACATCTACAAGCCGCCAAAGTAACCTGTCTGCACATCTGAGAATTTTGTTTCTGCAATTGAAAATGTAAAAACTATAACCACACTTCCATTGTCGCCTCTTATGAGTGTAACCTAGTAATTCAAATCTAATATGCGTTATAGAAATTAAAATGTAAATTCATATTAATTATCATAATTAATAATTATACGCCATTCTCCCCTATAACGATATCCAGCTAAGTTGGTTATTGAATCTTTGCACAGTGGTCCTAATAGCCAAAATATTATTTTATTTTTATGTATATGGACAGTGTACCTTGTTTGCCGTGTTTGCTGTTTTTTCATTCTCATAAAGGATTGAGTTCGACTATACACCATCTAACAAGAGGCGAAAGAAAGCTGTTTATTTTTTACAGTGTACTTGCTAATAATGGATGTTCCTCAGCAGAAACATAGGAAAATTGTTCAAAACTTTACGGACAGGTATATAAACGAACGATAAATTAAACCCAAAGACCAACTATTCAAAATGTGCACTTCACGTGATATATTCATCAGGCGAACTTCCAAAATTTTAATGGTGTTGTGATGTATTTCCATTCTAGCCAATTAGACATTTTGAAGAATTAGTTCGAATTGAGAGTGACAGTTTTGGGATCGTCCTTTCGATAGGAGACGATTTATAGTTAGGTCACTTCAGAATATACCCTTCAAAATTGATTGTGGTGCAAATTCAGCTAATTTTTTAGCGTTCTACCATCCCTAGCGAGACTCAAGTTTTTCTAAAACACCATGTATAGAGAAGGAGAGGTACTATGTGTCATCAAGAAGCATTTAAAGATCTATCTTACTAATGGTAACATTTTCTGGTCATTTAATGATACGTATATCGCCTATACAATTCTTTATAAACATGTATTCTTAATAAAAAATAATAAAGAATGTAGACAAACAAAATTACAAACTTTCACATCGAATATTCAATTTAAATAGAAGCTTCAATAAACGGGTAGACTTCAACTGAGCACCGTCCCTTCAAGGCAATAAGAGTAGATACTTCAACTGGGCACTTTTACCTGGTTTAATAAATCTTCTTAATCCTTTAATCCTAATAATGATACGTTAGTTAAAATTGATTTTATTTGTAAGAGTGCATTTGCAACTAATGTTTTTTTATAAATATTTTGAAGGAAATTAAATAAAATAATATTTTGATTTACATAACATCAAAATATCAATATAAAAATATAAACTTAAAATAGATTGATTATAATTTGTATCTATTTGTGATTAATTTCACATATTTAAATTCTGTAATTTCTCCATTATTTAATTCTAAAAATTTTTTATTTTGTATCTATTTGCGATTAATTTCACATATTCAAATTCTGTAATTTCTCCATTATTTAATTCTAAAATTTTTCTGCCTCTCTAACTGACAGGCGTATTAATAATTGTTTGTATTTTAATATATACTAAATTAAAGGGATAATTTTTTACTAACTATTGTAACCAATCAAATTACTTAATTTAGAGTCATGTGTCAAATTTCATCCAATCAGCTATGGATTACAGCGATAACACCCTACATGTGGTGTTTTCAGTTTGGTGTTTTCAGCAAGTCAAGTTTTTGATTAAAAATTAATTAAACGTCAAACTGACAACTAGTTTAAAAATGTTTAAATCTACAAAGTAAAAAATTATCTTATCGAATACCCCTCGGGCCTTGATAAATCCTCAAAATTTTGTCATAGAGAATCCTTCAAGCGTGTTGCTTAAGGATAATAGCCCTCGGCCTTCGGCCTCGGGCCATTATCAAGCAACACGCTTTCAGCATTCTCTATGACAAAATTATCTCGGTATTATCAAGGCCCTAGGGGTATTACTACTGATAAGTATTAAGTCATTAAGTGCTGAATTGATGCATCTACAAGGGGTGCAATAGTTTACCTGAGGGTAATAAAGTGCTGAGTTGATGCCTGTCCCAATAAACGCACAAAGTAAGAATGTCTTAGCGTTAAAAATGTCACAGAACAAAGGTGCAAAAATAACGAAATCGTGGCTTATTTGAATTTAAAGAATGGCCCAATTTTCCTACTTTGTATGAAATTTATAAAGAACGTCAACACAATAAAGGCACGCTCATTTTTCATGCTTTTGTGAGGAGGTGAAAAAAACACACTGAAAAAAGGAAGATGTGACGCACGTTTTCAAAATTACATTTTTCGACAAAGCGTTTTTAATTAAGTAAAGAATGTTAAGTTGGTAGTTACAGTGTGTATAATAGAGTAGGCACAAAATCATTACCCCATAAAATAAATGTGTTTTAAACAGCTTTATAGTGAATAGTGAATAAAATTATCGGAAACTCTTTGGGCACTCTAATTTTGATTAAGGGCGCGGTCTTCCTGTGTATAAAATCCTATGCTGCAGACCAAAAGTTAAATCGACTGATTTCCGAATGTAATGGGATTTAAAATATAATTTTCAGACAAATTAAAGATAAAGGTCTAACTTAGGTAGTCTTACTATTCTAAATCGATAAATTTATTATTTTCTATGAAAACGACAGCTTCAAAATCTCCAATTTTTTTAACCTTAAAAGTGGCATTTAACAATCTATATATCCTCGATTCTGAAAAAATAAGAAAAATAAACATTAACTTGACCTAAGTTAGACCTTTATCTACAATTTGGTTTAATCAGAATACATCAAAATACTTTAATTTATGAAATCAGTCGATTTGAAATTTTGAAGTCATTTCAAATTAATTTGAAAGTTTGGTCAAACAATGGCGTCTAAAAATTCTTTACCCATAGGTATTCAGTATATATATATAATTATATATAGATCATATAGGTTTTAACACTGTAAGAAAGATGGTGCCCGAAGCAAATCAAATTTGCAATGGATGCCAACCCATCAGCTGAGATATTTAGCGGGGTGATACCATATTTAGCCCAGTTGTGAGAGACTTTGACCTCTCATAAAATGTGATATCGCTTTAAAAGGTGTAGAAAACGATAAAAAAATCTTTGCGGCTCTAAAGTGTATGCTAAATTCGAAAAACTAATAGCACAACCACGTGAAACAGCAAAAAATTTTACTATTATTTATATTTCAGATAACATTTGTTCACTTTAAATTTTATTTTAATGTAATATACTTAAATGTTTCTTTTCAAATTATATTGCTAATTTTATATTTTGTTTGTTAACTGTTTCATTTTATTCATTGAATTGTTTTCATTATTCTACAATAAATTATTGATATTTTGTAAACTATAAACGTCACTTATAGCAAACTCTGTAGATTTTCTTTATCTCTAATTTTTTCCAAAAATTCAATTTTTTTCCCATTTCATCGTATTCCTATCTGTTATGGTTTAGAATATAGCAATGTGGGCACATAATAAAAGAAACATGCACTCAAAACACAAAAAGAACGCTGCAATTGTATTTATTGTCTTTGTAAATAAAGTAAAGTAAAGTTTTTGCTCTCCAAACATTTAAAAAACTTTAATCAGAAAGGAACATTCTAAGTACGCCGAATATAATAATATATCATGAATTTAAATTTTCGCGGGAACTCACAGCTGTTGGTTGAAACTGTTCATTTGGCAACGTGGGTTAGCTAACGTTTCGTCTGAAAGTTGACGAGATTTTAGAGCATTTATATTTGCATGTATATTTTTTATTACTCTGAACACGAAATGCTTGTTGCGCATGTCGTTTAACTGTCATAACGCGGGAATTTTTAAAAATAATTCAAAATTATTTGTGTCGATATGTTATCTATCCATTAGAATAAAAATATATAAAGTATTTTAGAAAAGAATTAGAGGTAATATTATAAAGTAAACGATAAGAATATATATTGAGATGAATTCCGTAAATTATACGATTTTACTTTTTTTTTAAAATTTATTTTCCATTTGTCCACTTTGACATCTTTCAAACATCTCCTCTTCCCAAACCAAAAAAAAAATCAACATCCCATAGCAACCCTGTCAAATTTTAAATACCCCTACACATAATTTTAAAATAACTAAATTCCTAAATAACAATTGACAACATTTACATCATTACAATATATTCAAAATAAATGATATTTTGTATGACTTTCATAATAAATTAATTTTTACTTTTTAATAGTTAGTATGTGTAGGAATCATGATTTTTCTTAATCAGTTATAATCACTACTAAATTGTCAATGTTTCAAATTATTACTTTCCATGGAACACTTATTTATCAAATTAAAAAAATGTAATAAGTTTGTGTATAGACCAATATAATGAAAAAATTAAATATGCGAATTTTGTCATGAAAATCGGTATATGGGGTTAAAATAATATTCTGAACAACTTTTTCTAATGTTTTTCGATATCTCTAACGCGAAGCAAAATATCGAGAGTTTGAAGTTCTGATTTTATCTGATTATCTTAAAAAATATGACCCGTCACTTTGTCCAATTGTGCAAAAATTTAAAAGAAAACCTAAGTTTCAATCGAAAAAGTTGGTTTACAAATTTTTAATTGTTTAACTTTATCAGAGTGCTCGATTTCTTCGTAAAACCTCGGCTTTAAGATGATATGAAAAAAATATTGTTCGTATAGAATTTCAATTCGTATAAAATCTAAAAATAAATATTTTGCTTTGAAAAAATTACAGCTGCTTATTTAAAACACAAAAAAGAACGTTTTCACAAAAAAAATATTTTTCGGTCTTCCGTGCAGAAGCAATAATATTGTAGACCAAAAGTTAAATCGACTGATTTCCGAATGTAATAGGATTTAAAATTTAATTTCGAGACAATTTTTTTTAATCTTTAATAGTACTTTTATCAACGCTGCTTTGTACACTCTATGGAATATTTTTTTCAAGAAATACAGCAGTAAGATTTTTTTAGGCTTCAAAGAACACTAAACGACAAAAGAATTTAACAGTGTAAACTGTAAACACACTGAAATCAAAACAAATCCCAAGTTCACACACGCATGCGCAGGCAGCGGGACTCTTGTGCAATTCCGGACCTTTGCCATTTATCACTTCGTGAATATTTTGGATTAGTAAAAAGGTAAAAAGTTAATATCTATAATACGGTAAGCGTATTGTATTATTTGCCTCAGTAACCTGAGTTAAATAACGCCGGCGCCGTCCGATTGCTCACGAAATCTTTTCCGACCTTACACCGGCTTGGCGGATAATTTGAAATTTGAGATTGTATAGGTACTGTGATTCTTCCATGATTGAGATGTTCACAAAACCATAGCATAACGAGTGTTGTCTGTATATACCTTTATAGAGACAACGGCATAACCTATTACAGTGGGATGCGAGATTTTGCATTTTTTAATTCTATTTAGGTCTTAGTTAAGGATTAACAAATTAAACATTGAGCTATAGTCAATATTCATTTTCAAAGGTGTAGAAAATAATAAGCATAGATGATAAAGCTTACTTTTTATCAGATAAAATCAAGGATCTCGGGTTTAAATAGTCTTCAAAAAAAATTCGGGAGAAAATTTGAACCAATAAAACCGAGGAAACAATATTGCTAAAGCGGCTTACTCCTTTGATACAATTATCTAGGAGTCTAGGGCCACCGTGAGCTGAACCAAAGTTCAAAGGAAGCCTGCCGCCTTGACTTAAAGAGTGGCTCTTTGATCTACAAAGAAGCGCCGATGCAACTTGACACGTGTCGATAGTTATCATAGCTATATACTAACTTTGAAATGAGCAATAACATCACTCTGTATCTATATATTTGAAAAGGGCATTTTATTTCGAATTGTTTCCGACTTGTAAATATCTTTGACATGTTCACCTAAATCGTAATTATTCATCGTTCGCGTGGTTAATTTTTCTTTCGTTTCTCACATAAGTAGGTACTTCATAACGAGGAACAAATAACTGAAAAGAAAATGTTATTTTGATATTATCAATGCCGCAGTAACAAATTATTTTAATTTTAAGAATTAAAAGAAAGATCTTATGGAAGTATCGTTTTCATTGAAAGGCTCTGTATAAATAAAATATACCTACAAAGAAAATAAATGAAAAATAAAAAGTTAAGATTATACATTTTGATGATACTAAATATTGTTCTCCCCTTGTATTAAACATAATAAACAGTGAATTTCTAGAATGATTTCTGTAACAAGAAAATTTCAAAGGAAGGTTTCTGTAACTATTTTGTTTAATTTAAGCATTTATCACGAGATACCAGCACCTCCCGGGCATCATCTTATTTGACATAATTTGGCTGATATTTGACGTACAAGACCGCGCCCTTAATATTGAATAATAATGAATCGGCCCGAGCATTGAGCTCATGTAACGGTCACTGTGAAGTTCGTTTTCCAACAATTTAAATTTGACAACCTTCGTTTTCTATTTTTGCTCTGTACGTCCAATATAGCCTAACAAAGACCTCATAATTCAATAGCGCATTTACACTTAGCACGTTTCCACTGCCAATTAATAACTAAGTTATTTCATTGCGTGGCATATATTTGTTTGTATTTGGTCTTTTATTGATCCGCCTTTTTGTAATTTAGGGAATCAAAGAAAATCTAGTGAAAAATGAATGGAAAAACATCCATCAATTACTTTGAAATAAAGTTCACCTACGAAAGCGTTTTTTTACCTGGGCTATAAAGGATTTAATTCTAATTTGAATGATAGGGCACACTTTTCGAAAATGATGAATATTCACCGCGATAATAATAATAATGATTGACACGCAAGCCACTAGCAATTTAGTTTGCGATTTCTATCGTGAAATAATGGAAAATAACAGTCATTTTCAATGGATTTTCTAACAAAAGCTTAGCTTTCAATTGTTTACTTTAACGCAAACCAAAATTGGATGTTAATGTATGTTAAAAAATGCTTAAACCTTAACTTAAAATTTATAGTGGGTACAATGTTATGAAATTATATAATTTCAACGATTCTGTAATTCTGTTAGTACCTTTACTCTAGTGTACATATCCTGAACCATTTACATACCTCTCTCTAGAGTATAGAGGACCCTTCCACTTAACATGACCAAGATACATCAGGGAATCCCCGTCGTATACCTTATCCTTTACAACAAACACTATATGCAAATAGCTTTGTTTCTATGTAAATTTCTCTATAACCTGACATGAATCAGAACTGTTATTATTGCCTTCATATTTTTAACTTAATTTATTATTATTTCCCATAGAAATCGAACTGAGCATTAAAGTTATTTATGGAATATCTTTTGACTCTCTAACGCGATACAATCTCATTTCAAATAGAGTATAAAAATCTTTTGGCTATAGGGATCCAAATATTATTGTTCTGGGTTTGTACAGACACTCTGTTTATTATCAACCCAGACTTTGAAGAAGACACCCTATAGATGCCCCTGTTCCTGTTTAGGTGACATTGGACTTGAACGAGCAATAATTTGTTCAGTGGACTGTATATCTCTTTGAAGAAGACACCCTATAGATGAAAAACTTTTAAAAGAGATCACGTATGCATGTGTTTCGTTATGACGTAGTATCATTCGATTGTTTTCAGCCAATGATATTGTTTCTGAGATTCTTTTGATGCTGACTGTACATTTCTCTAACGTGTTTGTTTTCGTGTACGTGCAGATGAACCTTATTGTCTAACTGTATAGATGCTAAATGTTTTTTTATGCAAGCGAAATTATGTTTTCGTACTATGATATGATAACGAAGTTTTTAGTGTGGCTGATTGACAGCGCTTTGATACAAGGCCAAGAACACATGGGCGTGCCATATTTATTTTCGATGTAACGTAAATATTTTGAACCCTTTTAACACAATCTCAACCTTTTTTGTTGGGCATTTCGGATTTTGGGGCAATTTCTATCCCAGAAATTGATAGTTACGTTTTATGACAGTTCAAGAGTCAGATATCAATTTGAGTGAAAGTTGTGATGCTGATGACTTAGATTACATAAAAAAAGTTATACAAGATAACACTGTTTGAATCCTTTGTGACGAATTTGGAAATTAAAGTGAATATAATTTAAATATAGGTTCAAACAGTGTTTTAATATCCATAAACGTTAATAAAATTGTTCGAATTAATATACATAATTTGTGGTGAAATTAACTCATCCAACTTTATTGATTAACCATTGGACTGCATAATAATAATATAAAATTATATGCAAATGACCCAATTTTAATCAAAGGCAATTTTTATTGAGCATTATTTTGTGGAGCAGAGAATTCATTACGTTTTTTATAGGTTAGCGTTAATAAAAAACTTTGTTTATTAAAGATAATTATGTTTTACGAAATAGAAGTAGATTTAAAATGAGAAATATCAACAAACGCAGTATTTCTTTAATCATTACGCTTTTAACCTAATTACCTAATTAAGGACGTTCCATTTACGTTACTGCTATTTTACCGGCGCCATCTAGATATGTTTACTTGTATCATATAACTGTAAACAGGTTGCACGAAGACAATGTAAAAAGTTAGGTTAGGATTCCGAAGCCTAGCGTTATCTTAGGCAACTGTTGACAGCTGCCATCTGTCAAGAAATGGGCGTGTCCTAAGGTGGCAACCATCTTGACAGATGTCATCTGTCACTTGTCATCTGTCAAACTTTTCCTAATTGAACGCCTATATTTCACGGGGAGATTCTTGGGACATTTTTAAGATAGAATGGCATAATATTCATACAACTGGCAACACGGCGTCTATATAACACGCCAAGTTCTACATTTTTCGATATAACATATTGGAATTATAGGACGTTATCTGGTATCCTGATGGAGCCTTTTATTTTTTCATTTCCTGTTACACCGGACCATTTTCCGGTCGATTAGGAATTTTTTGCTTAGTGGTCGACATGGGCGACATTTTTCCTTGTTTTTCTTATCGCCGAATAAACACTTTTGAGCAAAATTGAAAGGGAACAATAAAATAATTCGGGCATATAACGGTTTATTGAATTCTGGTACTGTTATTGTGAGAGAGAAAAAAATGCGAGGCATTCGTAAAAAAATATCATAATACGTTTTGAAAGCACTTAAAATTCAATGGTTTTCTCTGTACTTATAGGTATGATGAAACAGAGACAATGTTCATAATTTTAATTATTTTTACATCAAAAGTAAAAGTATAGTGATAATAAATGTACAAGGATTTTTTTTTCATGCCTTAGTTTTATAAAAATCAGTGAGAATTTTAGAAATTATAACTTCCGGTGAATGTTTAAATGAGAAAACAAAAAAAAAATTAAAAACTAATAACTTCCTGAGAAAACTTAGAGCCTCCTCTTTAAAATGCTTTCTTTTTTTTCTTTGCGTACATTTTAGAGAACTTAGCATACATTTTAGAGCAGCAAAGGTTTTTTGATCTTTTTCTATACCCTTTCAAGTGCCAAGTTTCATCGATATCACATTTTTTCAGAGGTCAAATTCTCTGGGCTATTGGACCTGGTTTAAGAGCTACTTAAATCAAAGAATCCACTATGTATCTATAAATGAAACTAAATCCAAACAACTATTAAGTGATGTAGGGGTTCCTCAAGGCTCGATTTTGGGGACACTACTGTACATAATACATGTAAATGTATGCAGATGACACCTCCTTTTTGATAAGCGCCAGTAATCTGATATTTTTGACTGAGAATGCAAGTAATACAATACTAGAGGCGCAAAATTGGTTTACAAATGACAACCTGATATGTAACAAAGATAAATTAGTTTTTATAAAATTTAGCCAGATTCTAGTCTCCTAATCCAGCAATTTTCTGGAACAATGAAGCAGGCTAAGAAGGTAAAATTTATAGGTTTGCAAATTGCTGAAAACTATAAGTTGGTCAATATATTATGTAAGAAAGCTGCGTCCCTATGCTACAGTATTTACCAGCTAAACAAAATTCTTGACAGAAATAATACCCTAGTTATGTATTACTTTGCTCATTTTTACTCTATCGTGTCATTATGGTATTATGACTTGGGGAATGTCACCTCATGCACAAAGAGTGTTTGTTTTACAAAAAAGGACTTCGAGGACCATAGAAAGAGCTGAAAGAAGAACAAGTTGTACCTTGCATTTATATATTTCAAGTTCTAATGTATGTATCATAATTGTACCAAATTTCAATTTTACATTTGTACTGTTTCTTGTTAAAATTTAATACACAGTTCAGGAGAGTGTTGAGTGTTTTTCAAATCACCTTCGTCAATACCAGGGACATCTACAGGGTGTCTTCTTCAAAAAAATATACAGTCCACTGAACAAGTTGCTCGTTTATGTCCAATTAAACGGGAACAGGGACATCTACAGGGTGTCTTCTTCAATATACAGGCATTCTGTGCAATTCAGAACAACGTATATGATCAAAAAGAACTAATAAGGATTTATTTATTTATTTAATTGTAGGTTCAAAGTATCAATATCATGGGATTGGAGTCTATTTGTAGATTTTACCAAAAATAAAAAAAAGAACGGCACTATTTCACTGCGAAGGTATATCGTGACTCAGATTGCAACTAAATGGCGATAAAGGTGTTTTAGAATTCTAAAACTTGTTTGAATGTTTTTTATTACTTTGCGGGAATTATTACCATTTTATCCTTAAAGGAACAAAACACATAAATTATTTTAATTGGAAAAAATTATTCCTAAAAAATATACAACGAAAAAAAGTTACAGATTGAAGGTTATTTTAATATCTCAAATCAAAATCGCATTAAAATGGAAATGAATCCCTTGTTTCGTTTGAATATCAGAATAAATTTCCCATGTGTTCCTATATTTTATGCCTTTTTTGTTTGTAAAGGATAAAAGAATGTAAAGGAATGTTTTATTTAAATGTTTGGATATAGATATGAGCGAGACTGGGAAGTTGAGGAGGCGTACCTTTGAGTATAATATATTCTCCTTGTCATATTATTTTACAACAAGTGAATTATAGTCATTACAACACTTCCAGATTGTCGACTTTATATTCCTTTTTCGTTATGCACTCTAGAGATTCAATTAAATCATTAAATTTTTCTGCTTTCATTTTGGTTGAAAAATGTCTTGGGCGCTACAAAATTTCATTTAACCCCCTTAAAATAAAAGAGGTATATCAATATGAGTTTTCGCAGTACCTCTTGTAGTTTTAGATTCATATCTGTGCTAGAATTGAACCTTGTACTTTGCACTGATTGCAATATTAATAATTCGAATGAAAGATGCGAATACATATCCGAATTTAGAAAAAAAAATTGATGGGGACTCAAAGAGATGAAACGTTGTATCCAAAATTTGACATCTCAGGATTAAATGCTTAAATTTACATTTGACAGCCTATGTATTTTACTCACGAAATCCAAATATGTAAAATTAACATTTAGGATCAATTCCTAGTTCCTCGAATTTTTGTTTAATATTTTTAGCCTAAAGGACCCCGCACCATTCTTATGGAAACGGGAGCAGCGTCAAATTGTCTGAATTTTTGATATGTGATAGTACTTGATGTCCTGATCAATGGTGTCCATGGGCCCAATCCTATCCTATGGCTAGATTTCGATATACAGGACGCACTGTATATCGAAATCTAGTCATAGGGTACGATTGGGGCCATGGACACTATTGATCAGGATTGACGGTGCTCCCGTTTCCATAAGAATGGTGCGGGGTCCTTTAAAAAAACCATTCAAATCTTAGAAGACCGTTCATATGGATTGGACCACCCGTTATTCAGATGGCTTTCTTTCTACCAGCTATAATTAATACCTACTTCGAGATTTCAACTGGTTGTAGTTTTGCGATTTCAGATTATATTTTCTAGTTATTTTGTCGATGAATAGCTTCGAGTTTTGTTCGAAATTTATAATTAAAAACATACATAATCCTTAAAGGATAAGTTTTAATAAATAAAAAAACTTACAATTCAACGTCTGTATACCAAGAATGAAGTTTTTTCGCTCTAGCATGTTTTTTCAAAACACTCAATTATCCCTTTTGTTGTCCCGAACTTTTAGGGTTAATCAAATTCAGAGTTCTTGTGAAAACGAATTTATACATTCTAATCTTATTATAAATGACGTATTTTTACTATTTGTGACATTGGACAACGAATTTAGAAAAGAATATGAAGAGTTTATTTGCCAATTTTTTTTGTTTTATAGGTTAGTGATATTCTCAGTTCATGGGAGCACATTTCTAATTTTTTTATGTTACAATTATACAGTGGCGGATCTAAGGGGGGGAGGGGCATGGGGGCATCAATAGAATGTAATGTTCTATTATAATTTTTAACAAGTATATTGATTATCTTACCTTTAGAATGGTCTATTGATGAATTTTCTAAGCGGCGATATTAACCCGCGTGATACCCTCCATTTTGACCATTCCAGTGGCGTCGTCACATATTTTCTAGATAATCGAGGCATTGCTTAAACTGTTTAGTTCACATATTTTCGCACCAAATTTTTATTGCATAAGGAATTCGATAAATACGTCAGTCTTAGGACACATTGCTTGTGAAAGTCTTTGAAATTAAAACTAGTTTTAGACCAAACCTGAAACATAAAGAACGGGTGAAAAATATTGTAAAAATTGGTAAGCAAACTATAACGCTGTATACAGGGCGTTTCATCGTTAAACCGACATACGTTAACTGTAAATAGTGTTTTAGAACTTTAGAACCACCCTGTAGATTTTTCTCATACTTGGTACAGGTATAGTGTGTTAATAGCCCAATCCTATAGTGTAAGAACTACAATTAAAATCCAGATCCGGATTAAGAAGAATTTGTAAAATTTGAAAATCCCCAAAACAACACCCTGTATATCAGATTTTTTAAAATTGGAATGGAAGAGAACGGAAAAAATGAGTTAAAGTGAAATTTTTTTTTAAGTGTACATCCATTTCTACTACTGGAGTTTTAACGTCAAATTACATCAACTCCGGATTAAGATTAACTATGAAACACCCTGTATATAGGAAGACCCATCATATTTTATAATCCCATACCACACGAGTATTCTTTTTGAAAGCGTTTCATAAACATGAAAAAATTACTTTTTTAATTAACTAGAATATTTGTCTGGAAGTTTGAAATCATAGACGTGCAATTTTAATGTTTTTTTCAATGCAATATTTACAGGTTTAATAAAAGGAAGTAAAACTTCACTGCGGAACATAAAGGGAAACAAACTTTATAAAATTACAACGAGAAATAACCATTTCTACACTTTTATCTTTTGTAGTAAAATGTAGAATGACAAACTTTATCGTAGCTTTTGTGTTTCTTTTATTGATATAAAACTCAAACAATAAAGCAAGCGGTACATTTTTAAACAACTAAATATAAATGAAACCATAATCGTAATAATTGTTTATATAAAACGTTAAAGAAGTTTCGACCACAATCTGTGTGTATGTGTATGTGTAGCTGTTTGTGTTTATGAATTTTAAAATTCTGACTTCAGATTTTGATAGAGCATCAAAAAGAAAGCTTAGGGTTTGATTTGCCCCTCCGTACCTCTTCGGGAACACCTTCAAAATTGTGTCCAAAATATGAAAATTTTGAAGTTTAAAGAGACATTGAAATTAAAGTAGTCGACTGTGGCTGTGTAGATTAGAATAAGAACTGTCAATCTAAAATATGACTAGTTATTCAAGAAATGGGACAAGTCAAAAGACAGTTTATACACCATACTATATGGTAGAAGGGTTTTGATTATATATTGATACGAAATGTCAAAAGTTATAAATTTTATTTAAACAATTTCAGATGATAACATTGAACATTGCCGAAAATTGCAAATATAATTATTAACAAAACATTCACACTCACTCACTCTCTATAATATAATATTGAACAATAAAAATAACAAAAATAGTCTAATACTAAACACTGAAAGTTTCAAGTACCTTTGACCTGTATGTGAAAGTCTTTCTAAGCCAAATCAAACTAGTCTTCTCATCTAGATGTCCTCGTACATTAACAGAACTCTTCTAGGTAGTTACAAACTTCCATATATCATACAACTTAATATTAACATATGTTATTGTTGTTAATCAATTGCAACTTTCTGTTGGTGGTAGATTTAAATTTTTCTTTCTAATCTTTATCAATTTTCCAAAAAAAAACCTTTTGACATCCCCTTTCTTTCAGTAACTCTCGAAATCCCCTGTCACTATCTTTTTTTTTCTTGTTACCTGGTTACCTTCTACATACAAGGTGATTATTTCATTGCAATATATATATATATATATATATCAAAACAGTGTCAATGTTTACACATTTTTTAAATTTCTAAGTAAGAATATTTGTGAACTTAGTTTGTTTGCTAACTTATCTATATGGACATCCCACTTTAAACCACTGTCAAGAGTTATTCCCAGAAGATTGGCATAATTTGCGTTACTATGTTTCAAGTTAGAACTAAATAATAAAGATTTTGTTTCATCGTTGTTAAGATTTAATTTACTTGTAGTAAACCATACCTCAGCACTGTCGACTAACCGTTTACTGACATCTTCAAGGGTGTCAATATTTTTGTGAGAATTTAGAAGTGTAGTATCGTCGGCAAAGAGGAAGCAGGCGTTAGGATCAAGAAAATGAAAGATGTCGTTCAGGTAAGTAATAAAAAGTAGTGGTCCTAACACTGATCCTTGCGGAACTCCATGCTGGACAGTAAGGTAGTTTGACAAATTATCGTTATAATAAACAGCCTGTTTTCTTAAAAAGATTGAGTGATGTTCCTCTCACACCGTAGAAATTAAGCTTGGATATGCAGATCGTGGGAAACACAGTCAAATGCCTTCGAGAGGTCGCACATTGTGATAAGAGTAGTTATAGTGAAGACAGTGACTTTTAAAGATAGTTCTTGAACTTTTTATTTTTTTATCTTTGGGTTTAGGTACTGAAGTGTTTTACTGCGTGTTATTTATTGGTTTATTTTTATTTTGCAAAGTACGCCTATGGAATGTGACGTAATATCCCCACTTTTACTGCACTCCTCTTTTATTTAGAGTATAGTAAGCGTAACTTTCGAACACCCACATTCCCTTGTCGCTAGGCGGATGTATCAATGGCGTAGATAGTAAAAACCAACGATCTAGAAACGCACTCAATTCACGCAGCAGAAAATAATGAAATTTAGAAAGTTCTGATCACCTGAAGGGTAAAAATGTTTCCTCCAATAATGCAGTTAAGTATTATCAGCTAGTCAATTTGTTTGCCTTTCTTAATTGGTGGGAATAATGGACGCTTCAAATAAATCTTAATTCGGCAAAGAAAATAAACGAAAATCCTCTTTCTCCACACCGTTAACGTCCATTAACAATTTTTGGGCGACCTAGTGGACGAAAAGCTGAAGTAACTTCTAAAATAAAACTTTCAAATTGAGCCATTTCTTTTGTCAGAAAACGGATGAGGATAAGGGATGGGGAACTTAAAAGAATTACGGGCCATTGACTGACTACCCAGAACAAATGTTTTTTGGGGTCGATCGGTCAAAATAAATTGAACGTTACGAGAGAAAAGTCCAGGATTTAAAGGATAATATAGATTTTACATTTACTTTGTAGTATCTTTTAAATATCCCAGTGAAATGAAAAAAAATTGGTATTGGATTTTTAGTATTTTTATTTTTCGGAACGCGTATAAGAAAGAGGAATTGTAAAGCCTCCATTTATCTCTACTGTAAATATACAGGGCGTTAGATTTCATTTTAAAATTATACAAAAGCTTGAATAATCACATTTTTATATAAAAAAATTAGTTTGATTTGATGGATCTCTAGTAGCCCGGCAGGTTTCTGATTTCATCTGCCTAATTCGTATAAGCAATAAATAAAGTTGAAAAGAAAATAAAATTTTCCACCCGGAAGATACGCGTCATTTAATAAACCCGAAAGACAAGAAAGCACTGGCACCAATAATGTTTTTTTATGATTTAAAGGTTCGTTGTCGAGCCAATTTTTTTATTAAATCTCCTGTCGTTTCGCTAAGCCCCTTTCCGCCTGATATTTTTTTGTCGCGCCTACATGATAAATGTTTACAGACTCTTATATTTTATAAAAAGATCGATTTATTTTTGTTTTTTGCTCATCAAAGAGCTATAAAGATCTATTTATTGGTTTCGTCATGTGGAATCAAAGAAATTGCCGCAAACATTTATCTAGAAAGTTTATTAAGAGTGTTCTATACCCATCAAGTCTGTCAATTTCATACATAACCTCGAAATCCTCGCCCCTTACGTCTTCGCTGAACCCCCCTATAAAGAAACTGTTAGGCAGCATGAAATACATCTGTGTATTTGCGGTTGCATAGCTACCAATTCTCGGATAAGGACGACATCTAGAGGTATTATTTTGAACTGCCCGAAACGCGTAATGTTTGTTTGTTTATCTGCAGTTTGACATTTGAGCATTTGAATTTGAGCGCGAACGAAACTAATATGAGTAGCTTGTATAGAAATCTCTCTTCTATAAATTTTGCATACTAACTCACAGTTTTTATTCGGGACAACAGCTTAAGGCTTACAAAAGTTTGCAAGCCTATAAGCAGTATGAGGCCAGTGCTGTTCATAGTGTTTTAGCCAAATTGTGAAAATTGTGTTTAATATACAGAAATAATACAAATAAAACAAATTGTAAATCTTAGATGTTTATATATTCATAAAATAAAATAAATTATGAAAAAAAAATTAATTCAATTGTAAAGGCTGTAAAATTTTGAATTAAAAACCTCTGTCGGCTAAACAATATCACCTGGTAAAATTAAATTTAAAAAAACCACAGTTTTCTGTCAAAAATTTGTCACTAGTGCTTTAACAGAGCAGGTTTACAGAAAATTTACACAAGTAATAATAAAAAAATACATATAAAAGATCGCCAAAATTACCTGTTATAAAATGCCTAGAACAAACACGTCTATTATTCACTTGGCTTTCAGAAAATGTACCTCGTTTCAAAGCTTTAATCCAAGCATTTCTTCATTCACTAGGCAACGTATTTAAATGATCCCTCCGTTTGTCAAAACAGCAGGAAACCGGAAAAATGATACATTATCTCTTTCAGAACGCATTGAGCATTTAATAACACCACAAAAATGTGGCATTTTCTATTTATTTATTCTGAATAAAGAACTTTAAAAAAACCTTTCTGATGTTTACATATGAAACTAACGTTGGGTCATAAAGTTGTGTGCCTCCCAGCAAATATGGCCGACCTGTCACCTACACATCCTGGAATGGTCTATATTCAAGTCAACACAACAATCCAATGTAAATAAATGCAATCAGAATAACTGGTGTCTTCAATTAACTTCCTCGTTTGCGTTAACGAAACTCGAATCCGGGTTTCGCCATACAATGACCTTTTCTGATTGGCCAGGATTCTGTAAATCTCCGACAGAGCACGAGCGCAATGCGAGAGGTCCCGGCAGCCCCTACACACAAGACAAACCTTTCGAAATATAAATCTTCTGGTAAAATTTTAATTTTTAATTGCTTTAAAACATGACCGTCGGGGGGCAGCACCTCCCGCTACCCTCTGAGATTTTGAAGCAATGTTACTTATATAAGTATGTGACTTTTTTTTATATTTTTTCATGTTATTTCTTTTATGTATATAAAAAAAAGTGATCATCCGCCATTCTACGATGTTGTTGAGTATTATGCCCGCAATTTTAACGTTAGCATTTCCAATATGGCGGAGGGCATAGAACCCCCTTAAATATGAATTTGGAATCTAAACGTTCTTTCCTCAAATTACTTTAAAACTATAAGTAGTCTCAGGCCGAAAAGTCAGCGCATATCTTAAATGGACGATGCAACGTTAACATTGTCACATTGTAAAAGTTTTAGGCAGAATTTACCAAAAAAAAGTGCATAATATAAGCCAGTTGGTATAAAAGAAAGTGTAATAAAAGGTTTCTCATTCAAAAAGGCAAAAAAATTATTCCCTGGATCTAATAAGCATGAAAATAGATTAAAAAATTAGAGTTGGAAATTATTTGTCATGCCACTGAAAGCACATTCTGAAAATATCTCTTGTTTGTATCGGTAGTAGTAATCAGAACACTTTTAATTAGAACAGGGTATAATGAGGAAACTCGAGAACTAAGAAAAATGAAGGTTTTGTTGAAATACCGTGTAGTCCGGAAGCAACGCTATTGTTTGTTTTTTTTTTCTGACGTGAATCATTTTTAAGAAAATTACGTAGCCCAGAGCGGATTATATGGAATTTTCTGAAATTAACTTGATAAATGAAAAATTTCAAACATTATTCATTTTTATTTAAGATGGTACTAATTGAGAATGTCCGTTTCATTCAAAACAGAGCTGAAAGGCTGCATCATTTTACTTAAATCGGGAAAACTCGTAGAAAAATTGAACCTTTTTCATTGCAAAATGAGAAAAGCCGAATACATTTTTATTTAAAAAAAAAGTACTTTATTCTTTGTATAAGATAGTTCGACTTTTAGAAGTAGTGATGCAAAGACACTAGCAGCTCAATGCTACTTAATGGTGTGTCATTTTCAACTCACTGGTATTGTGTGCCATTTTCAGCCCCCTGGAAAGTTATGCCATTTTCAACTCACTCAGTGGTATTTAAAGGTGTGTCATTTTCAGCTCACTGTTATTGTATGCTATTTTCAGCTCCCTGGAAATGTGTGCCATTTTCTGCCGACAGGTATTTTAAAGGCATGCTAGTTTCAACTCACTCAGTGGTATTTAAAGGTGTGCCATTTTCAGCTCACTGTTATTGTGTCACTTTCAGCTCACTGGAAAGGTACGCCATTTTCAGCTCACAGGTATGTTAAAGGTGTGCCATTTTCAACTCACTCATTGCTATTTAAAGGTGTGTAATTTTCAGCTCACTGGTATTGTGTGCCATTTTCAGCTCACTGGAAAGGTACGCCATTTTCAGCTCACAGGTATGTTAAAGGTGTGCCATTTTCAACTCACTCAGTGCTATTTAAAGGTGTGTAATTTTCAGCTCACTGTTATTGTATGCCATTTTTAGCTCCCTGGAAAGGTGTGCAATTTCCAGCCCACAGGTATTTTAAAGGTATGCCAGTTTCAACTCACTCAGTGGTATCAAAGATGTGCCATTTTCATCTCTCTGTTACTGTGTGTCACTTTCAACTCACTGGAATGGTGTGCCATTTTCAGCCCACAGGTATTTTAAAGGTATGTCATTTTCTACTCACTCAATGGTATTTAAAGGTGTGCCATTTTCAGCTCACTATTATTGTGTGCAATTTTCAGCTCCCTGGAACGGTATGCCAATTTCAGCCCACAGGTATTTTAAAGGTATGCCATTTTCAACTCACTCAGTGGTATTTAAAGGTGTGCCATTTTCAGCTCACCGTTATTGTGTGTCACTTTCAGCTCACTGGAAAGGTATGCCACTTTCAGCTCACAGGTATTTTAAAGGTGTGTCATTTTCAACCCACTCTGTGCTATTTAAAGGTGTGTAATTTTGAGCTAACTGGTATTGTGTGCCATTTTCAGCTCACAGGTATTTTAAAGATATGCCATTTTCACCTCACTCAATGGTATGCCATTTTCAGCTCACTGCTATTTAACTTAGTAAGATTATTAAGTATTCAGAAAACGCCAAGTTACAATCTCATTAACGAATTTATTGGTATTTTTAAATCCTCAATTTCAAATTAATTTCTCTTCAATATACCCCAAAAACACGAAGTTTGTTTTATCCCTATATTCTCCTTAATTTGTTTTCGCCGGTAAATTAGTGCGTCTGACAGAATTATTGTCGGTGTGTGTAATTCAAAAAATGTTTCGAATCGGTTTTCATTTTCGGGAGTAAAAGTGTTATTCTGACGTCAATAGCAACCCCATAAAACAGGTTAACATCCAATTAAAGGACGCAAATTAACATCCTTAGACAAATTAAGTACTAATTAGTAAAACAGTGTTCTCTATCCCTCCGAATCTCCTCCTGCCACCGCGATCCCTAACTTAGCTCCATTAAATTAATTCCTATGTAATTGTCTATGTACCTGAGACCTCATTATTATCTAAAACAGCTGCAGGCGAATTGTAAATCGTGGCAAAATTATTAGCCCGGTCGTTGAAGACAAATCTATCATCAGTAAGCAACGACAATGTAGATAAGGGCCAAACCGATTTTAAGGGGTAAGTAGGCGTGACTAAATATAACAAAGTTTGGCAACACAGCATAATACATTTACCAAAAGATATTGCCACCGAATAAATAAATCATTTATTAATTCTTAGTAGCCAGTGAGACTTTTTTTGTGATAAACGGTTTTCACTGAAAAAAATTCTGGGACATGAGAAAGCACAGCCAGTTTCACCAAGGTAGTGACTCTTAAATAACCAAATTCATCGAAAATTTGGTCGGGAAATGTAGGGTAAATTAAGAAAAATCAAGACGACTCAAAAAAAGTTTGATATAAAAGTTGTAGACAATTCAATAACTTTTGTATTAATCATTTTTCAACATAACCTTAAATTTATAGAGAAAAACAGTTTTCTAATTTTAAAATAAGCTGTAATTTTGTCAAAGCAAGTTTATAAATTAAATAAAAGCCTGTCAAATGTCTAGGGTAAGTAATTGGATTTTTTTTAACTTCTACCGCAAACCTTTTAATTCTCCAGAAAACTGACATTTACATACAGGAATAGTTCAAGGTAAATTCATCGTGATTTGGAATTATTTTATTCGAACAGATCGTTCGTATTTTTAAATTCTAATTGGACCTTTATTCCTAGCAGACATAAAAATATTCTCGACAGGCAATCAGGAACTTTTCATCGAGATTTCTTTTAAAATATTCTTTTCATCTATCACAGATCATTAAATAAAGGGATGTACGCGAAAAACTTTGACAGTTTCCGTTTTATCTACGTTAAAGAAAAATTGTTTATATTATTTTTTATTTGTATGGGATAGATTGCGAACTTTATATGCTGCCACATTCTACATATAATTTTCAAATAAAAAATTGGAAAATTGCGATTTTAAAAGAAATAATTGAGCTCTACGTAAAAGCAAATTTAATTGGTAAATAAGGGGAAATAATTTTCATAAAATTTAAAAAAACATGAAAGAAAACTTTGAGTATTTAAAGCAAGCTTTAGTACATTTAATGAATGCTTTACTAGTTACATAAATTAATTTGATAATGATTCAAAACGTCTACCATTTAGCTCAATGCGAATAGTTTGAGAAAACATAAATTTTCTTCTTGAATTATTAGGGCCCAGTCTCGTCCGATTGGAAAACTGTGATTTGATTTTGTAATTTAATAACCAATTTGGATTCAAGCCAAAACAGTAAACAATTAATTTAGTTATACTGAGAGAAAGGTTATGGATATTACTAAAACAAAAAAATAATGAACTGAAGGTTCAAACTTCAGCCCTTTCTTGTTATCTTTAGTCTAAAATGGGATTATTAGAGACATGTGGAAAGATACAACATGGAAACTAATTAAAGATGAAGTTTAATGAATAAATTAAAGGGGTAATTCCAAGCTATGTAGATAAGGATTTTAAAAATTAGTACAGACAATATTTAGACTTTACATCTTTCAAGTATGTCTTAGCATAACCCTATGGGGTCATTGCTTTTAAGGGAGCATTCTTATTTAAAATGAAGGAATAAGTGGCACTTTCAACAGTTAATGTACAAATAATTCGAACCACCTCATAACTCGTGGTTTAGCCTTTCTCCGTTTCCCTTATCAACATGAAATTAACTAATAATTTCAAATCATTCTACTGAGTAGGTACTTCGCAATCCCATTTAGCCCGTTATATCGATCTAATCAACATGTATAAAACTAATTATGATAAAATGGTTTGATAAGTCCCTAACAATGCAGCAACTGATGTTGCCGCATAGATAATTATTTTGATTTCGTTATTTTAATAGGGACGTAGGGGATTTAATAACGTGTCTCTAGAAATGGAATGGGATATGATTTAAATTTAGGAGGGAAGAAAACACGCTATCGTGACAAATGGCTGCTATTCTGAAATAGTAATACGATGTCATTTTTTAAACTTAAATGGACTACAACAAATAAATTAAATATTTGGATTTGAGAGGACGCTCTATACTGTTAAATCCGAAAAAAATTGGGTAGATACTGAAACCTGATACTCTCCTATCATAATTTTATCGAATCTCATCTGGTATTGTACCTGTTGTGATTATATACGTTCCGCAAATATTAAATTACAAATAATCGATTAAGTACATTTATAATACCTGGAACCGGTCTACCTCGAGCCTAATCAGGCTACAAATCTAGCTCCAAAACGGATAATAGGCTTTCACAGAATCCTAGATCTTTTGGACTAAAACATGGATGTACAAAAGATCTTATAGGTCATAGTGTGGTAAGTACATCTATTCTAATAACTTCTCTATCAAATACTATTAAACGAGCAAGGTTCGTATGTATGTATGTATGTATGTCCGGAGGATCTCAAAATCAACTAGTCAGAATTCAACGAAACTTTCAGGGTAAACTAATTCCTATCTACATCGGCAAAAAATGCAGGTCTCATATCTGTGAAAATTCGATCTTCCGAGATATTTACAAGAAAAGTTTATTTCCTAGCAACGACAGATATAATATAACTTGTTTCTATAGTAATATATACTATAAAGGAGAGAGGAGTACAGTAAAAGTGGGGATAAAACGTCACATTCCAAAGGCGTACTTTGCAAAATAAGTTTCTATAATATAAATAAAATATAAAATATATATACGCACTTCGTAGATTAAATTTTGAAGTTATATTATTTACAAAAAATAAAAATAAACCTCATGCATCTGACACTTTAACATTGAACGAATTAAATTTAACCAATAAATAACAAGGAGGATTATATGTTGGGATTAAATTTTTTTTATTCTCTTGGCATTAAAAGTAACGCTTCAGTATTTACCTAAACTCAAAGATTAAAAAAAAAGGTAGTTCAAGAACTATCTTTAAAAGTCACTGTCTTCACTAAAACTACTGGTGTCACAATAATTGACTTTTCTGAGGTTTATTATTATAGGTTATAGGTTATAGGTTATTATGATCAATGCATTTTCCCCAATGTTCTCTATTTACATCTGAAACTGCCTTCAAAAACAAATTACGCACATTAGGAAATTTAAATGTTATATTGTTTTGAGAAACATAACCTTTTAATAATTGTGACCAGATCAGTTCAATGGGATTTAACTCTGCGTGGTAAGGAGGCAATCTGAGAATTTTAATTCCTTTTTTTCGGGCTCTCTCATCTATAATATATTTTTTTAATTTGTTTTTATGTTGCCTTGCTATTACTAATAATTCTGCCTTCAAGGATTTAGAAGGACTGATAATATTTTTAGAATGAAGCCATTTTGAAATATATGTTAATACAAAATTCCGAATCAATTAAAATACATACGATACGGCTATGAATAAATAAAGTCTGACTTATCTGTCAAAAGAACAGGTTTTATTACAGTAAAAACCATGGAAACAAGATTAAATCTAGACAAAAACTATATTAGGCCGATCAGATGTATTAAAATTTAAATTTTAACTACAAATAAGCATTGAAGGATGAGGTAAAAATAAAATTTCTACCTCTTGAACCTGTACTACGTTCTGCAAATTAAATACTGCACTCCTTTCTTCTGTATAGTATAGTAGTAAAAAGTTTTGACTTTATTTAATTTCTGGCGTTTCAATCTGAAAGAATTCAATTTTAAATTTGCCGCTTTTTATCCATAATGATCTACAAATTTTGACAACTACTGACACGCACATCTCTGGGTCTGAGTAAACGTTAAGAAAATGGGGCCGACTGGGATTTTCATGAAATTTTCACAGATGCTATAAAACATGATAAATCAATATAGCAATAGAAATTTTTGCGCGGAAAAATATTTTTCACATTTTTTTATGAAAGAATATGTTGGGATACTCACTCCCAAGACAAACAAATTCAGTGCGTTAAAACGGTTATTTAACATTTTTCCAGTACAAACGCATACATAACTTTTCAACAAATGCCCAAGTACCAATTTATAACCAGAATAAACCTGAAAAGTATAAAAAAGGAAAGGTTCATTTGACGGACATAAATAATTTGCTTGTCAAATGACAGCCATCTCATAAATTCAAAGTTGAAAATACAACGTTGCCAATTCAATTTCAGAAATCATGGGTTTAGGTAAATATTTATAGGAACGTTGAGTAACAGTTAAAATGGACACTTGTCAAAATGTGACACCTGTCAAAACGTGACAACTGTTCATAGTACATTTTAAGGTTGATTGTGACTTTGTATTTTCCAAGAACAAATTGTAATGTAATGTACGAATGAACTATTTTTGTAACTGAAAAACTTAAAAAAAATATGATATCAATATCTGCCACACGTCGAGAGTCTGGTCACAGGTGAAATCCCCAGAAACTAGGCAACTTGTAATGCATTTAACTAACCTCTGTGACAAGCAGTTGATAAACGTCAACAACAGCTGCAGCCAATTGAACATTAACACTGACAGCTTTTTTAATTTTCCCGCCTACTTTCAAGCCAATCGCCAATCAACTTTTTATTTATCTCCCTTTCAGTAGTTCAAGTAGATGTCGCCCACTCCGTGATTTTCGCGAATTAATTAATAATTTGTCATGTTATAAATATACTTAAATTATATACTCATTGGGCTGCTTAAAAATGTAGATTTGAATATTAAGAGCGAAGCTCAGTGACCAGATATTTTTTTTTTAAATACGCAAATCCCCGTGACTTAATTGCCGATTTGGCTCTCGAACCGAAAGTAGACGATTCCTGGGTATATTCTATTTAAAATACCGTGACGGGTGGAAGTTAATTGTGCCTGAGGACGTGCTTGGCGGATTTTGATTGATATCCCATTAAGGAAATCGATCAATCTTTTAATTTGTCTTTGCACATCCTCCGACACAAACGACACATCAATTCGAAGAAGTTCAGCAAATTTGGAAAGTTTCGTTCAAGTTTTACTTTCCCGCTACCTTTTATCATATACATGGTGATTAAATAAATTCTATTATTAGAAATAGTCAGTATTAGAAGGCTATATAGAAAATTCTTTGTATAATAGAGAAAAGGTAGCAAATAAATTAATTTCCTCTTTAACTGGATCTAATTCAACCGTAAAAGTACCCTCAACATCCAATTCTTCCTGCTACTATTTGTTTAAAATGCGAGAATATAGAAAAGTTTAAAATATTTTGCAGGATACTAAGGATACAGTTAAGCGTTTTTGGTTTTTGACAGGATGTAATCTAGAGGAAATTAGTATCACTTTTTTCTTTTATAAAAAAGAGATTCTAAGTTACTTCTTAAGACGTTCTCCTGACTAGAGTGTAACCTCGCACCTCGTTTTGTATTACCGACATAAATTTTAGCTGTATAAACCAATCGATAACCAGATTTACTTCTTGATTCTATTAATACCCAACCCAACAATGAAATACAAATTTTACGAATTCTAGACGGTGTGATTTATAATCAAAAAACTTTCGTTGTTATATACCAGTTTGTGGTTATACCGCATATTGATTTTCTTTTCAAAATAAAACTGTCGGACGTTGGAACCGCCCCTAAAATGCTTTTGTTTTCTCCCTTTACCACGAAAAGTAACTGTCAAAAGTTGAAACAAATAAATGAAAAGGACCCTACGGAACTCTATATGTAGTTCTTCTAAATTTTTCTTTTTATTACAGTTCTGTCATGCGATATGGAGTTGGGAACGTAACGAATTAGAATATGTGAAACAAAAATAACTTTTCTTGTACTGTTAATATTGTCGTAAGTAATATCATAAAGGCATTAATCACAAAATACTACAAACTTAATTATTTATGGTACAATTAATTTACAGGGTGCGCCAATTATTTCCACTCGATCTCTAGCACCGAAACTAAAAGAGATATCAACAAGATTTTTTGTAGGGGTAGACAGTGTCACTCGGACTACAATTTTAAAATATTTTGATGTATACAGGGTGGCTAATTTTTGTGGAATGAAAATTAATTTGGTTTTTTTAAATTGAATACACTGTATACGATTATGTCTTCTGATTCTACTTAATATTAGATTTACGGTAGTTTTTTGTATTTGTAAATCCGCCGTGGCGTTGACAAGCTATTTTAAGCAGATTTAATGAAAAAAAAAATCCTCAAAAAAGCTACTATAATGTAAATGAAACATGCACCTATCACAATAATCACACAACATCTTCACCTGTTGCACAGGGTGTTTGCCGATGGCATGCCAATAGTCTAGTTTTCAAATGGCAATAACTTAATTTTTTCAAATGGGACACCCTGTATATTTTTCTTCAGTTAGAAGCTCTCTCTAATACGCATTAAAAAAATATAGGGTTTTGCACATCTAACTTTACTATTTACTTTAATAATTGAGGTTAAGTGACAAACAACATATTTTACATAATTTTTAATAAGAAATCAAGTTACCTATGAAAATGACAGTAGGTATATTTTGTTATGGCATTAATTGTCAACATAAAATTTTGTATTGTATCACGTCTACTATATTTAATCGGTATTGTGTATAAAAAATGGATTTTAATAAGAATTATAGCGTTCAAGAAAATATTGATATGATATGGATACTGGGTGAATGTCAAAAAAATGCGTTTCTTGCTATACTGTATTTGAAAATCAAGAGAGAGTAAATTCCCAGAAATGTTTTGCAGTTATCAGTGTTAAAGGCAGTAAACCATAGACGTGCGTTTTCAAAATTAAATTAATATGGAAATAGAAATATTTAATTTGTTTTAGTTATTTATACCTAGATTACCAATTTTAGATAGATAAACATAATTCGTAAGTAGTAATTTAATTTGGGTAAAATGAAGAAAAAGTCAATATTATTTTAGGCATTTTGTTTTAGGCATATGTTTATTTACAAAATATGTATATAATATGTACAGATAATTACAATTATTTATAAATTAATATGAGGAGCTAAAAAAACAATTAAGTAAGGTATATGAGAAAAAAAAAACCAACCGCAAGGATAAAATTTGACGAGCAACATGCAAAAAATACGACAATATTAAATCTTAAAAAATAACTCTGTGTCAGAAGATTCACCATCTGATTCTAGAGAAATTACAATGGGCTCTATAGTAATATCAATTATGTTATCTAGCTCCCACATTTTTTTTTCTATTTCTGTAACGTGTCTAATACATTTTTGCCAATTTTCACTTGTTACTTCAGATATTGCCTTATTGAAGAGATTTTTAACATCTGATAATTTAAAAGTAGTGTTATTTCTGGCAACATAACCTTTAACTTGAGCCCATATTAATTCTATCGGATTCAGCTCACAATGGTAGGGTGGTAAACGAAGGATTTCAATTTCTCGTTTTTTGGCTATCTCCTCAATATTATATTTTTTATAATTTTGCTTATGTTTTTTAGCAATAGTTAACAATTCTGCCCTCAGCATTGTATTGTCAAAGGCTAAATTTTTAGAAGATAACCATTTTGCAATTTCACCCTTTTTCCATTTAGTGGTTGGTAAAGGTTCAAGTAATCTGGAGTGGTAACTTGCATTGTCCATTACAATAACCGATCCTTTTGGTATGAATTGAATCATCTGTTCAAAATATTCCTCAAACACGTCTCCATTCATTTCTTCGTGATAATCAACGGTTTTTTTTGATTCAGATAAGAGTAAACCATTCTCAAAAAAACCGTTTGTACTGCCTATATGACAAATAATTAATCTTTTACCTTTTCCTATAGGTTCCTTAAAACCAGTAGTATATCCTTCTAGAAAAGCTTGATGGGATGATTTTATATTTTTGTCTTTCCAAACCCTTCCTACACAATGTCCTTCATTAACCCATGTTTCATCTAAATAATAAATGTTTTTATTTTGAGCTTTAACTTGTTGTATTCTTCTGAGGTACTGTCTTCTCCAACATACAATTTCTTCAGAATCAATTAGCATTGAGTGTCTGCCCATTTTTTCAAATTTAAAGTTTAACTCATGTAACACTTTCCATAGTTTATCCCGGCTTATTGTGGGTAAATCAACATCATTCGTAATGGCTTGCAAAACTTTATCTAAAGTTGGTATTTGCTTGTTTATAAAAAATGAGTGAACAAGCTTACGAATAGCATTTTTAAAAAACTCGTCCACGTTGACTTTTAATAGTTTTGGTCTACCTGGTTTCGGCTTTGGTGAGGTTACTCCACCTGATTTTTCCTCCTTTAGAACTCTATATATTGTAGATTTTCCATATCCCATTGCCTTAGATGTTGTTTCAACTACACTGTCAATAGTGTTTGAGGGATTTTGATGTTTAAAATAGTGGTACACATTCACTACAGCACTCTTTTCATTGAGCGATAAATGGTCTAGTTTTAATTTTTTCACTGGCGTATACTCACAAACAGCTTCCATTTTTAGTCACTACTATTTGTCACGTTTATCGAAAATCAAATAACTGCATTTCTAGAAACTATTTAAGTCAAAATATCTGTCATTAGAAGCTGTTGCCATTCGGAGGTCGTTAAATAACAATTATCCCTTTCTATTCTGGTTACGCCTATGACGCACGTTAATCCTCTTAGGCCTACTGTATAACAATGAAAGATCATAAAATAATGTGATAGTCCAAGAAATTTAATAAATTTTGTATTGAAATTAACAAAAACAATTTAGAATGCATTACAAATATTGAAGTTTTACCGCACGTACTGTACTATAGTTTTGCATACCGAATTACTTTTTATTCTGGGAATTTACTCTCTCTTGATTTTCAAATATAGTATAGTAGGGTCTATCGTCAAAGATACCCAGAAAGACGTCATCCACAAAAGGATACTTTTGAGAATTTAAAGAATAGATTTGATAGAACAGGAACCGTCAATGAAAAACATTCACGTGAAACTACAGCTGTTACTATTGACAACGAATATAAGGTAATGATCAGTATAGTTGAAGATCCCAATATAATCACAAGGCAATTAAGCAATCAGTTAGATATTTCCAATACCACAATTAGACGCATAATAAAAAAGAATAAATATCACCCCTATCATATCCAGCTTCAGCTAAAATTTTGTACTTATTAAAAATTGTGTAAAATATGTTGTTTGTCACTTAACATCAATTATTAAAGTAAATAGTAAAGTTAGATGTGCAAAACCATATATTTTGTTAATGCGTATTAGGGAGAAAAATATACAGGGTGTCCCATTTGAAAAAATTAAGTTATTGCCATTTGAAAACTAGACTATTGGCACGCCATCGGCAAACACCCTGTGCAACACCTCCACCCTGGGCCGTTTTATTGAAAGAGAAAAAGAGGATTTTTGAAAATCAGTTATTTAAAAAAATATGTAACTATGTTATCTACCTGTTTTAATCTCAGAATTATTCACTTCCTCTTAACGGTATTGTACGGTACACTTTTCTCAATCGCCAGATCAATATTAGTCATAGAATCACTTCCAATGCGACTCATTTTCACTACAAAATTTATTGACAATAAAATCAGAAAAATTGTTTAGCGTCGTTTTCTGTTGTCCTAGGAGACCATAATTACTTGTTATCAAAGGTATTGTAATTTTTGGTGACAACAGCTGTCAAGTTTTGGTAAACTCGAAAAAACTACTGTCAGGGGCTGTCATACAGTTTTTTCATCTAGAAACCATTTGTAATTCATAATTGCGCGTTTGTGATTTGTGGAAATTAAGTCAATGTAATTACATCTTTTTCGCGTGGAGATGGTAAAATGTGTGAGCAATACTTTGAATAACATATTTCGTATAAAACAATTCCTGTTTAATATTTACAGAGCTTGTGTAACGGCCTGCTCTGACTATAACTATAGCAATAACTTGACGAACTTTCATAATATTTCAGCTCTTGGCGCTATATTAAACAAAAAGCGTAACATTTTCTATCCTCCTATTCGCAACTATAAAAATTTATTATAAAAAACACTGGAGGAATTTTTTAACATTGAAATGAACGATAAAACTTTTTTATACGAAATATCGACTGATTTCTGTTTAGATCCTCACACAATTTGACAGGTAACCTCAGGCATAATATTGCAGATGAGTTACGTAAATTTGAACTACACTTTACATACGAAAACAAGTTACTAATTCAGCATTAATTTGGAAATTATCAAGGCAGTATTAAAGTTTCATTTGTTTCAAGCTGATTAAACGTAGAGATGGTAACCATGGTATTTAAGCTTCCATTAAGTTGTAATTACCAATTGGTTTCTACGTAAAGCCGCTTATTAAATATGTAAGAACTAACTCGATTTCAGTGCGGATGAGACCTGAAAATATGAATTTCCTGTTATAGGATGAGTTTAAGGAAATGGAAAATGAGGAGTGTCTTTAAAATATTTTAATGTTATTGTCCACAAATATGTCCACAGTCAAAATGACTGGTGCATAAAATGAAATATGTAATGAAATGACATTGGGGCAGTTGATTTTCCTCCATATCCTCTCAGCTTTTTTCTATTTAATTTTATAGAAATTTATTATTTGTACCTCATTTCTGGCTTTAATTTTTGTTTATTAATTAATATATTTCATGTAGATCGGTTTATCCTGCTTCTCTAGCATCAAATGTACCTTTCGAGCTGCGATTCTAGTTTCTCAACTCTCCCAGGCCCGTATTATTGAAAATTCAATTATTTTGTTTGTCTCTCATTGCAATTAAATCCTCTAATTATCAATTTCCGGTCCAGTGTGCTGTTCCTCGTACCCAATTAGAGTTGTTTACCGATAGAATACACCGCACGCCATGCGTCAGTCGCTTCTGAGTTTGCAAATTTTATTACATGATTTTCCAACGAACGCTCCGGTCTGGTCATAAGAAAATTTACTTAAAAGTTAATGTTATATATTTACAGAGAAAAAAACATCTTCTGGTAAGCTCTAAGATTAATAATAAAGTAACTATGAACTTTGAGCTACTTATAGTCTGGTTCACAAGTGCCATTTCCTTCGAAACCTGATCGCCACCACCGAAAATTATGATTTTGGGCTTATTCGATTCGGAATGGCATCTAGAACGTTCTACAAAAATTCCAAAAGGGGCTGAAAAAAAATGCAAAAGTTATGAACAATTAAGTAAAATAAAAAATAAGGGTTTGGTTTTTTTAAAATATTTCAAAAACTATTTGAGATAATCAAAATTTGAAAAAAGATCCTTAAAGAGCAGGAAATTTCCTAAAAAAAAGTCCTACCTCCCGGAACTGTACCAATAACCCTTATAATTTTAATTAAACGGCGAAAATAACGGTAAAAACGCGTAGTTCGGCTGCCGCGTGCATAGCCCCATTCTGACACGTGAACTAAAAAAATTATTTTAACCGATTAAATATTAATATTAAGGAATAAAAAAATTTGGGTACTAGACATATCAATAAACAATAATCCGCCAACAAAAATTTTTTATCTCAATTTTTTTATTATAATAAATAATAATAATATATGCCCTGCAATTCACTCCCTTACGAGTGAACCCCAGAAGCTCTGCAGCTTGTGCGGGGGAGGGACGGCTATTATTATTATTTGCCGTGGCGCTCTGGGGCGACTTACTGTTTCTTGATGGCGCATTTGCTTTACAGTTGTGAGAAAACCCAGAAAAACCACACAACACCATCATACTAACACTATTATTAGATGTGCTGCCATCTATGATTAGAAGAGAGTATTGACAATTATTAAAAGCAAAAAATTCCCGGTGTATTGGGGTTGCATACACAATTTGCATTGTGTGTTGCAAAGCTTTTATTTGACTGATTCTAGTCAAAATGTCACTCTCTTCTTTCGTATCCCTTTCAGAGATTAATACAAAGTTAGAAAACGAGTAAGGAATTTAATTTATCAGATTCGACATCCTAAGACCGGTTTCTGCCTTTCGGCTTCGTCAGTTAGGCTTTTCGAATCCAATAAATAAAATTCCAAACTCGTACAATTTTTTGCTTTTAATAATTGTCAATACTCTCTTCTAATCATAGATGGCAGCACATCTAAAAAATTTATCTTATAGCGGATATAGCTACTGACTTGTACGAGTTTGGAATTTTATTTATTGGATTCGAAAAGCCTAACTGACGAAGCCGAAAGGCAGAAACCGGTCTTAGGATGTCGAATCTGATAAATTAAATTCCTTACTCGTTTTCTAACTAACACTATTAGTTATGCTTTTCTTAATTAGTTAATTTTCACCATTTTAATGTTAACATAAAAACGCTGATTATTTCAAAACAAGAAATCTAGAATTTTTTTTGATTTTTTTGAGCTAATCTTAAAAGAGTTTAGAAGAGATCCCTGTTGGAAAAATTCAAAAATTTTAATTTTTCGTTTTTTTATTAACAATCAAATGCATTAAAAAATTATTTATGTAAATAAAGCCATTAGGAAATTTTTTTATATAACAATAATTCTTTTTTATTTTTAACTAACATTATTTAAATAATTGTTATAAACAAATGCATTGTTTATAATATTTTTGAAAACTTTTTCTTTTGAATTTCATCCTTGATGAAAATAATGATTTAAAAAAAAATCGTTCCTTAAAAAAATTTTTTCATTAACAAAAATCGCACTTGTTAATTAACAATTTTTTTTGTTACTAAATATTCATATTAAGGAACCATTTTTTTTTAAAAATCATTATTTATTATGTTCTTTCGTATTATAAAAAAAATAATTTTTTTATTAACTTTTCATTTGTTTATTAAAAAACAATTTGTTATAAACAAATGCAATTTTACGCAATATTTTTTTTTAAATACTAAAAAATATTACAAAAACAACCATATATATTTTTTTATTGAAAAAATTTTTTATTTTTTTTTATTTAACTTTTAAAAATATTGTACTTTTGCACTTGTAGTTTTCTTTCTGTTTTTACTCATGCCTTTGATTGTTAATAAAAAAACGAAAAATCAAAATTTTTGAATTTTTCCAACAGGGATCTCTTCTAAACTCTTTTAAGATTAGCTCAAAAACATCAAAAAAAATTCAAGATTTCTTGTTTTGAAATAATCAGCGTTTTTATGTTAACATTAAAATGGTGAATATTAACTAATTAACAAAAGCATAACTAATAAAAAAATTGTGATAAAAATTTTTTGTTGACGGATTATTGTTTATTGATATGTCTACTTAGTACCCAAATTTTTTTATTCCTTAATATTAATATTTAATCAGTTAAAATAATTTTTTTAGGTCACGTGTCAGATTGGGGCGATGCACGCGGCAGCCAAACTACGCGTTTTTACCGTTATTTTCGCCGCTTAATTAAAATTATAAGGGTTGTTGGTACAGTTCCGGGAGGTAGGACTTTTTTTAGGAAATTTCCTGCTCTTTAAGGATCTTTTTTCAAATTTCGATTATCTCAAATAGTTTTTGAAATATTTCAAAAAACCAAACCCTTATTTTTTATTTTACTTAATTGTTTATAACTTTTGCATTTTTTTTCAGCCCCTTTTGGAATTTTGATGGAACGTTCTAGATGCCATTCCGAATCGAATGAGCCCAAAATCATAATTTTCGGTGGTGGCGATCAGGTTTCGAGGGAAATGGCACTTGTGAACCAGACTATTAGATATAAAAATAGTTGCCTTCAATGTTTTATCATTTTGAAACGCCCTGTAAATAATCAATCCTTCGCTAAAATCTGTTAAATTTATCACTGAATGGAAAATTGATTCAGTATATCTACGAATTCGCTCTGGTGTATGCCAATGTTCATTCCCGAGTTTCTGGTCGATGTTGTAAAAGGACCTTTAAGATATCAGGGCTGATTATACATTCACTGAGCTGTAACAGTGTTAAAGTGTGAGGTTAGATCTACGACAAAATGGCGACACTACAAGAAATTATGAACTTTCAGGGAGAGAGTCCTATTATGCCCATATTCGATTTTTCATCATTGATTTAGTTCAATTATTATTATTTAATTTTTGGTCTGTTAAAGTTGAGCAAAATTATTGTTTTTTTTTCAATTTTTGGTCAATAGCGTGAAAAACATTGATTTTTGAAAAAAAATTAAAGAGACAAGACTTTGAGCAAATGTTCTTCCGAATAATTTCCATTTTTTTTGTTTTTTTATCTTTTGTCTGTAACGAGATATGGCCGTTTGAAATTGCATACAATTGCATTTATAACAGTAATGTCATTTTTTCGGGTCAAATGCTGAAAAAACGGTCATTCCAATGAAAAAGTTTGTCATAACGTGATATTTCGGCGATATCCTAAGCTTTAAAATGGTTTATTGTACATCTCGATATTATCTCCCAAAAAAAAGTTACAGGCAAAAAAGTTTTCTACGCCCTATAACTCAGGATGGGTTTATTTTCATGAAAAATTGTATTTAACATTAATTCATTAAAAAATTATAATTTATCGATTGCGCAAGTTTTTTTTTCTATTTTTTCCCTCACTTTTCGATGATTTTTTTATCCAAAAAATTAGAATGCTATTTTTAAATCTTAACAATTTTTTATACATCCCTTAAATGAGTTGAGCTAAATGTTGAGGTAAATATTATGATTTCGCAAATGCTTTTACGGACCCTTCTTTGTATTTTCAACGAAATTTGAGATACGAAACGTTTTAGGTAACCTATTTTCATTTTTATGTAAACTGAAACTTATTGGATTTTCTTTTTAGAAAAGTGTGTATATATATTAAACTATATCAAAATCGATACATTCCCAACATCCTTTGTTCTCAAACCTTTATAGATATTTCGTTTCTTATAGACTCAAAAGAATATAAATCACTTCAGAAAAAAGCTAAACCTAGAAAACCCTTTTGAATACTTCATAAATTCGTAAATTTTTAAACAATCTCAAGATATACAGATATATAGTTAAGTCCACACTGGGTAGTCGAACTTCTTCAATTTATTCATCCTAGCTTCAAGGCATTCATGTCAATCAATCAATTATACGTCAGACTACACAATAGAAAGTTCTATAACCACTAACTATCATGAGAATGGAGCCAAACATATAAAGGATAATTTATGTCCATGAAGCTGGCAGAGCAATAAATTTTTCATTAGTGCATTAAATTAGCAGTTAATTAGCATTAAATTAGCATTAAATTGGCATTAAATTAGCTGAGTTCATCTAAAGCTAGCAGAACATGCGTTTTTATTAAAAAGGCGCAGTTTCTGACTTTTGGCATCTTTAGTTGGTCCCTCTAATGAAATAAATTTTCAATTTTCAATCAGAAATGGATGAGACTTTTTAAGTAACAACAGAACTCCTTCAGAATGTTCATTACTCCATGTACTCATCTATTCTTCGAGTTTTGTATTGTTTGGTTAAGCAATTTGAAAAATGTATGCCCTGTAGAACGAACTGAATAGCCAAAAAAGCAGCAGCTACAGATTTGTGTAGGTAATATTAATAATTTTGAAAGAGGACGTACGCGTAACTGAGAATTGATGAAAAACGTACACGTGCTTAGATTTCCCAGGAGGAAATGTACGTATATATGTATACTAAGCCGCAATGAAAAATTTCCCACAAAAAAAATATTTTTAACTTAGTATTTGTCACAGGCGCGGAATCACGCATTCTAAGAGGAAGAACACAAAATTTAAATATTAGAACTTGATGGGAATCAAGGATATAATAACATACCATCTATATGTGAAAAAATGACTTAATTACATAATGAACTTTGTAATATATTTACAGCTAAATGTTTATATTCCAGATATTCAATATCGAAAGCAAAAAATACTAGCAAGCCTTGCAAACAGCTTCGTTGTATGAACTGTCAAATAATATTGCTTGTAACACTTCTCTTTACTAGTTAGTACAAAATTTTTCGAAGAAGTTTAAGTTAAAATTAATGTATGGGCTGGAAATCTTAATAACCAAATAATTAGTTCAATTTTCTACTAGAAAAATTTAAGTGGATCTAGATAATAGTAAGGAAATATTTGGATACCGTTATTCCAGAACATTGGATGGGTCGTAGGGATGCTACTGAATGGCCAGCTCGCTCCCCAGACTTGACCACACTGGATTTCTTCTTGTGGGGACATTTGAAGTCTGTTGTTTACAGAACATCCGACACTATCCATTGATGATTTACGTAATAGAATCATAGAAGAATATATAGAAATTGAATACCATAAGTCTTTGAAAATGTTAGGAACGCTTTAAATTTAATTATTTCAAAATGCATTAAATATCAATTTTATATAACGATACTGTAATACAGATAAAAAACTTCCTTATAAATCCATAAAATATATTAGATTATGTAAAAAAAGGTTCAATACTCTTAATGTTTTAGTATTCGCAGGGGGTTTAAGGTTCAGAGGGTTGAGACTATAATGGCTTCACATTCGATTTTTGTCCGGGGTTGTTATGATTGGGTAAAAGGGTAAAAGCGGAAACTTTAATGGTCACTAATAAAAATGAAAAAATATATACTTAGCTGTAAAAAATTACTGTCCTTTTTCGGAGGTAAAAAAACGATGAAATTGAATAGTTTGTCAAACTATTATCTAGCAGATATTGATCAGAATATTTTTTGCTTAAGCTTTAAGCTTGCAGCTTACAAAGACAAACTAAACATAACAAATAAGTTAAAGGGAGGCAATTGAGGATGCAGATGAAGATGCAGATGAGAATGCAGCAAAAAACTTTAATCAAGAAAAATGACATGAGTGTAACATAACTTTTAGAACGAATAAATAAATAATTAAAGCTCTGTGTAGACAATCATCCGGTATGCAGTTTCATTTACAGTAATTCAATTTAGTGAAAAACCAATTTATATATGCTGCAGTTCCTCCGCTATTATTAAAAGCAAAGTTATGTTTACAACTTTTGAAAATGATTTCAAGAAAGCTGCAAGAGTTGCTTCGCGTTGGTTGGATTTCCATTTAATTAAGTAGATTGAATTGGTTGATATTTAAACATAAAAGACCTTGAGGCCACTACCTGAGTCGACAACACTGATTAAAATGAGTAAGTACACACGAAAAATATATTTCTAGAACGAGAATTAAATAAATGCTGATTATACTTTTTAATAAATTAAAAAATAGTCAAATTTGGTTCATTTCTCTTTTCTCTTAGTAATGTAATGTACAGGGTGGGTCAGGAATATGCTAAAACTTTATTTCGGCATTTAAGTATGCCAAATTTAACAGAGAATTCAAGCTTTTAAAGCTTGAATTTTCAAGCCAAGCTTTCAGGCTTTTACAAGCTTTTAATGTGAAATCCTAAAATTGAATTAGTTGGGGATGGGATTTTACCAAGCTACTGTATAAACTCTTGCTTAAGAGTCAACGTAAATTTAATATGAACTTGCAACATCTGACTGCTTCTCTCTTTCATAATAAAATGGATATTAACAAAGCGCTAAAGGCAAAACTGTCATTTTGAAATAAAGGGAAAATCCGTCAAGTGAATAAGGAAAAGGGAAAACCAGTCAGTCAATTGTGTTTTGTTTTATGACATCTGACATAAAGCATAGGAATCCTAAAGGATCTTCGTTTGAAATGTAGGTATGTTAACATCAAACGAACTAACAAAAAAAAGAAAACATATCTGCTGTCTTTATTTTATATTTCATATTCCGTAGCTGTTACGAGTATCCGAATTATTCTGAAGTTTATCCCATCCATCAAAAACAAACGCGCAATTTTTAATTACATGGTTTCTAGATGAAAAAACTGTGTGACAGCTCCTGTCAGTAGTTTTTTGGAGTTTACCCGCGGCAAAACTTGACAGCTGTTGTCACCAAAAATTACAATACCTTCGATAACAAGTAATTATGGTCTCCTAGGACACCAGAAAACAATTTTTCTGATTTTATTGTCAAATTGAAATCTAAAGTGTTTTCCGGGCTTTGAAGCCGTGGTCCAATGGAATTTCTTCCTGACGTTTTGTCTACAGCTGCGGTAGACATTATCAAAGGCGATGAGGCAGTGGGCGAAGTGATCTCCCGTGCTTCCCGACGTTGACTGATTCGACAGTGGTCCGCTCGGTCGTATTTATACCCCCGCCGTCGCGCTTTCTTCTTACGGAGGTTCTCCAGTTGTCGAATCAGTCTTGACATATCCTCCCCGTAGAGGCGTTTTATCAGACTGTGAAGCTTCAGTAGAACTCGCCTGTAGAGGTGGAGAAGCAGTCAATTGCAGAGTTCATTATTTTAAAGAGGAAGTGGATAATTCTGGGATTGAAACAGATAGAGAAGGCAGGATTAAATACAAAAGAAATAAAAATTACAAACCACGCTATGCGGCCGACAGCAGTCAGTAACCTGGCTAAAGAAGGGGAGTGTGAACAAAAATTAATTAAAATTACTGGTCACAGTTAAGCCAACTCAATTAAGCCTTATCTGCAAATCGATAAACACCCTTAGAAGTGACGCCTCAGAAACTCCAGCTAAAAAACAGAAAACAGAAGATCCTGCAGCCACTCCTCGAGCTTCTCACTCTACAGCTGGACCCATCAACAACATTAATGATTTACCTACACCCAACGTTGTCAATGAGTTAACAAGGATTTCAAACAATACTCCTACTGTATGTATATATAATAGGTAGTATGTTTTGTAAGCTATGTGTTTGCAGAATAATCTGTTACTCATGAAATATTCTTGTCAAAAAAAATTAGATGCCCTTATGACATTACTTACGATTAAAATTAAGACGTATCTTTGCTTGATTCCAGACTCTGATTAGGCTTTTTCACTGGACAAAAGTGACAAATTGGAATCTATCTAGCATAGAAATAACTCATCCTTTATAAAAAATTCCAACATCGTAAACCTTGACTGATGAGACAGTATTTTATTAGATATTCCCCTAAGGTACGTGAAAAAGTCCTATATTTGTTTAGTAACCATGTACATGTCTAATTTTAACAAGAAAAGTTACAACCATTTCTTTGGCAGTGGCGTATAAGGTAAATCTCTTTTCAACCCCTATTCTCCATCTGCTCTACCCCCCAAGTTCATTAGCGACTCCCATACGATTATGCTGCGTATTCTTTAATGTATATGAACCCTACAGTTTAACGCTGAATCCGAACACCAACGCAGAGGAGTTTGCTAAGCAAATTGCCCTCGGTGGTTTGTTACTGTCTTATGAGAGATCGTCTGAGCTATTAGGTGATCATTCAATGATCTTAAAATGTATATATTTTTTACTTGCCCCTTTTAGAGAGACACAGGGGGCTTGATGACCCAAAAAACATCAATTATCAATGAAATTTCGAGCACAGAGACATTTTGTGATGTTTGGAACATATGATAATTTGATTTATAATTCTCTAACATCGTTTTTGATGTCGGTATGTAACCCTCTAATAATTTGATTTTTTACTCTTCCTTTCAAAAAAAGGGATTTTTTTTTAATATTATTACTGCCTGTTAGATACGCTACTGCACCCAGAGTAGTAGCCGCAAACTGGAGACAATCTAATTTCAGGAATCTAGAATTTGTCCTGTTCGTGAATTGGGACTTGCGGGAATATTTCCATCTCCCGAGTCTGTTTCTCCAGTGAATACTAAGCGTTCAAATTGTCTAGTAGATTTTTTTGTGGAACCAACCAAAACTTTATTTCAGTAAAAACATTTGTTTCGTTGAGTTGGCTACTTATATTATATTATCACGAAATAAATTGTTTATTTTGATAGCATTAATTTGGTAGGTAACTTCGAACTTTAACTATGTTCTTTTTACTTGTCATATAGGGTGCACTTAAAGTTCTGGGGAAGAAGAAAGGGTCAGCGTAGGTGGGGACTTGAATAGATATATACTTAAACATGGAGAAGGAATTCAGAGCGACAGGTCAAAGAACCGAATAAGGAAACAGAGTAGTAGACATTGCAATGGTATTTAATCTTAGAAACTGGACTACAGCGGGTTTTTGTCGACCTAGAAAAAGCATACGACACAGTTCCACAATTCCACAACAAAAAGTATGGAGAAAAACCCAAAAATATGACTGATTTTTAATGAAAATATCCCTAAGTTACGCCAACGTCTAAACAAATCCCAGCAATGGATTTGGATAAATAATTCCGAGAAAATTGATTCTCGAAAATTCGCGAGATAAACCCCAAGGAATGACGTTTCTTCCGTTTCCTGTTTTTCTCTGTAAATTTTCCATTCAAGACCAAAATGTCTGGCACAAGCACAAGCCGAGACAGATCAAACGAATATATAAGTAGGTACTTACTTATTTTACAGGAAATAGAGTTTATTCTAGGGCTCAAATGCCACCGAATAATAGAATAGAACAGTATAGATTATGTAACGTGATGGAAGTTCCAATTACATGTTTCGAGAATCTAAATCAAGATCGGGGATTCCTCAAGGATCGATTCTTGGTCCTCGTATATACTAATTTTCATATATCCCCAATGCAGAATTGTAATTTAGATGATATACAATTGCGCTACATATTTCATCCTTAAAAAAGACCATTTGTAAATCCTTGAGTATATTTTAATACCCTTTTCGCAAGTCAACAACTTTATGAGCTTTACTGGTATAGAAGAAGGTTCGCCGTAAAGTTTCGAATGCAATATGTTCTAGAGGACTTTTGTTTTGGACTAGGGGAGGAAATAAAACTAAAAAATACATTTAAAAACTAGTCTACAAGCAGTAACGTCGGTATCACAAACATTATTGGACGTAAAAACATTTTTCTTGTTTACACTAACCGGGATTTATGCGGTGAGGCGTAATAATATTTTATGTGATGCGAATTATACATAAATGATTTTATTTCGAATATTTTACAGTTCCCAGATATAATATTTATTATTTTAATGGTTAAACGAAGCTTGGAAATAACCCTAATGTGAGTTTTATCGAAAAATCATCAACTTCAAAACAAACTAAAAATATAATGAATAAATAAGAAAAAATTAACCGATATTTATAGTCCTTTTCTATAATGTTTACAACAGAACTTATCATTAGAGACCTAATAAATATTTATCAATTCCTAAGATATAATAAATGTCAGTTTTTTCAAGTGATATTTATACAGGGTGACCCAAAAGGTATCTAAATGATTATATCTGTAAAATGATAACTAAGGACTAAGTTATTCACGAAAAACTTGTTCCGTTTGGATCATTTGTCTGGAATATTACTTGTAATACTTGTGAAATGCGTTTATGTATTTTATAATCACGTGATATAATCCCTGGCTGAGATGAAGAGACCATTTTTAATAAATAGGCTTCTAAAAATAGAGGTATTATCAACACAGAAAAATCAAGCTCTGCTTTGATCGAATATAACATAAAATATTTATCGAACTTGACAGGCCTACAATAATTTATTACTATTACTATTTTTCTTATTGAAATTTGGAAAAAATGCGTTAATATCTTGTTTTATTTTTAATAAACTTGTATATCTATTTTTAGAAGAGTCTTTATTTTGACAATTCATTTTGATTAGTCTACTAATAATTTTTTCGCCTACCATGTCTGAAAATGAATCATATCAACCCTAAAAATCAGACAGAAAGTAATATTTCCGGGCCTTGGGCCGCAAAAATCAAAAAGAACACGATTTTCACTATCAACGCACCTTTGACTTTGACATTTCACATACATTTTCATTAAACGTCAGTGCAGAATCAAGAGAATTAAACTTTAAAATAAAAATACGTTCTGATTCTGAATAATTGTGATTATGTGAATTAGTGAAAATGAATAGTAATTCAGGCAGTGATGAACAATTTACGAATACTCCACCAGACTTGCAAGAAGAAGGTAGTAATGTTTCTGTAAATTTGTCCTATGAATTGTTTAACTTAAGTTGCTCATTAAATTCTGTCTGTATTTGAAAAATTAAAGATTTTTGTTATATTTTCCTATTTTTTGTTTTTTTTGGTAGGCGAAAAACAGTTGTGTGTCACTCATGCAGAAAACGCTTTAGCAGCCCTTAGCTATTAGCTGCCCTCGCTTCGCTTCGCTCGTTCATGCATCTAATAGCCTCGGGCTGCTAAAGCTCATTTTCTGCCCTTGTGACACAATATACTAATTGATATTGATTTTATTTTAGATTAATCGTATATTGATGGTTGGCTGATATACAGACTAGTCCGTTTGAATCTTTCCTATTTTATACAATTTTCTGGTTGTGGAAAGTGGTCACGCATCAGTAAGAGAGTTAGTAAACAAAATAGGACTATACCCTGGGGACCTTACTTGCTGGCATGTAACAAGGAACTAGGGACAGTGGGTCAAAATATGTACGATATATAAGAAAAAAAAACAGGCTGTTCAGAGATGACACTGACAAAACTTATGGGGTTATAGGGACTGCCAATAAGGTTAAAAAATGCCACATACAAAAAAATAAATCCGCCATTTTAAATACAGGGAATAGCCGATTTGGTTTAAATTTGGTACATGCATTAAAATATAAGTCCTTAACAAGTAGCCCTTTGAACGAACGCAATATCAGGACCGGAATATTCTTTTTCTTCAACGTTAAGTTTTTATAAGAGGAACTCACCCTGTATAATAATTATCACAAATCTGAGCTCAAATTCGAAATCTACGGAAAAAATCCTACAGGAACTTGTTAAAAAAGTTTCTGGCACCATTTCAGTTATTCCGTAATAAATTATTATTAGCTGATCGAATACAGGGTGTTATATTTATTAATAGATTTAGGCATAATAAACCTTTATAATTTTTAAAAGGTAATGGAATTTGCTACATAATAGGATTATAAAATACAGGGTGTCCTATTTAAAATAAGAACGATATTGTCGTTTGAATATGTCATTAGAGAATGGCCCCATTTTGGACGCCCAGTATAATTTTAAACAACTCTAAATACATTATTGCTTTCAATTATTAGTCTAATTTTTTCAGATAAACTTGGATATGGCTGATTCCATAGGTTTCCAAGTTATCGGTTTTGTTGTAAGTGCTTCCATTTTTAGAAATATCAAAATATCTCGAAACCTAAAAAGCTTAGGTATAGGGATACTTATTTTTAACGTATAATCTATAAATGCAACAAAGTATAGGGTCTTCCATAAGAAATAATATAACTTTGATACGCCACACTATTTTGGGACAATTTGTATAATTCAAAATAATTTTAAAATGTAGCCTTTATCTACCCACATATCCATGAGTAACCAAAATTTTGAAAATATTAACCGTTTAGCCACAATAGACCCTGTATAAACGTTTTAAGAGAATATTAGTTGCATCATGCTTAATTTTTATTTTTCTCTTTAAAATATATTTTCATAATAATTCCCTGATAATCCATTAACATTGGAATAATATCGCAAGTGTGGGTTGTCCCCGACATAAATGAAATTAAAGTCGGAATATATCCCACACACATTTTAAAAGTTCAATTATTTACTGAATTTAAATTAAATTGTTCGGGATTGATTTTGCATATAAATCAATTCATATGTAATTATTGTTTATTACTTTCCAAATTACAGGTAATAACTCTATACGGAATAATGTCCATTCTTTTGTTAGTGACAGTTATGTCGATATTATTAATTTGAGATTCGCGAATGTGCTTTGTAAATTTGTCAAAACTTATGTCAAGTTTCTCTACCAAACCAGTGTTTGGTCTATAACAACTTTTCCACACCCTGTATTTCATTTTCATTTATTTATAAATATTACTCTAAATGTAAATTACGACATTTTGTTTTCTGGGCTAAAACATTCGAAAAGTTAAAAACACATTGGAATTTTTTATGCGACTTTCTCTGGCTAAATAACAACTCATTATTTTTTATGTCACAGGGTCCCTGAATTAATCAATAAATGAAAAAGGAACAAAAATAAAATTCCACCGGGAATTTCTGGATGTAGGCTAGCAAATATGACCAAAGATAACGAAACGTATTATTAAAAAAAAGAGTGAATAAACCGAAAAGGTTGTTTTTTATCAGAGGGCTGCATATTTGAGGGTAATATTAATAATAAATAATAATAAAGCTTTACTTTCCAACAGTATATACTAGCTTAACGAAGGAGATTAACTCATAGAAGAGGAAAATTCTATTCTAGAAGAAAGGGACATCATGATTACCTCACTAAAAGAAATAATTACAGAAATAAAAGAAAACATAAACCCTAAGAAAGCTGTAGTAAAACTTACCTACCTATTTCATGCATCATTTAGAATGAGATATATGTTCCACAGATGTGGAAAGTATAAGAAGTTATCATGATACCAAAACTAGGGAAACCACCACATGAAATTACGTCTTACAGGCCTATATCCCTACTTCCTGTAATCTCGAAACTGTATGAAAAAATATTACTAAAAAGACTAAAACCTATTATAGAAGAAAAGAAACTAATTCCATCGCACCAGTTTGTATTTAGAGAAGACCATTCAACTATTTAGATTACATAGATTCTGTTGAAACATCTGTTAAAAGCAACGTAAAAACCTTTTGGAATTTTGTAAGTACTAAGAGATCCTATAATACCATTCCTGACAATATGATTCTTGATAACTCTTCTGCTTCTTCGGGCGGTGAAGTATCAAATCTATTTGCCAAGCATTTTTCATCAGTTTACACTTCTCAAAATCTAAATTTAAACTTAAACAATATTGAAATCGAGTCAAAACTTAATGTCTCCTCTTACCACATTCCTATTTCAAAGATTTATGAGAAATTATCTAATCTTGATGTTAAGAAAGGTCCAGGTCCAGACATTATCCCTCCCATCCTACTTAGAAATTGCAGCTTTGTATTGTCTCGCCCTCTCTTCTACATTTTTAATAAATCTATCGACACAGGAGAGTTTCCTGATTATTGGAAACTTTCTTATGTCACCCCAATATACAAATCGGGTAGCAAGTCAGACATCAAAAATTACCGACCCATATCTATTCTCAGTACTATACCTAAGGTATTTGAGAACATTATAACAGATTTCCTTACCTATGACTGCTCTGGCATTATAACTGAACAACAATACGGTTTTTGTGCTGGGAAATCGACTGAATTAAATTTAATTACCTATGTCGACTTCCTGTCAGAAGCTTTGGAGAGGGGTTGCCAGATTGATTCTGTGTATACTGATTTTTCTAAGGCTTTTGACAGAGTGTAAGTGGGGTTTTACTGCAATGGATTAGTAGCTATCTAACGAACAGGACTCAAATGGTTAGAGTAAATCATCACTATTCTAATTTAATTCAGGTAACATCAGGTGTTCCTCAAGGGTCACACCTCGGTCCCTTACTTTTTAACTTATTTATTAATGACATCATTCATTGTTTCCGGCATGGCAAAGCACTATTATTTGCTGATGATCTAAAAGTTTTCCAAACTGTTAAAACCATTTAAGATGCCCTCTGCCTTCAGTCTGACCTTGACAACCTGTCCAACTGGTGTTCTCTAAATGGCATGGACTTGAATGCTGTAAAGTGCCACGCCATGCGTTTTTATCGATCACAAGTACCTACTACTTTTAATTATAACTTAAATGGTCAGATCTTGGAGTCTGTTAATCAAATCAAAGACCTTGGAGTTATTCTAGATCCCACTTTAAGCTTTAACCAACACATACCTACGGCTATCCATAAATCAATGAAAATGTTAGGTTTTATCAAAAGGCTAACCCACGATTTCACTGACACTACTGCAATTAAAGTCCTATATTGTTCACTAGTCAGACCCCACCTAGATTATTGTTCCTCTGTCTGGTCTCCACATTATATCACATATAGCAGGAACATCGAGAAAGTACAACATAATTTTCTGAGATACATAGCTTATAAACTGGGTACCCCTAGTGATTATGAATCGATCGAGCTTTTTCTTAGCATCCCCTCCTTAGAAACTAGGAGAAAACAGAGAGACCTCACATTGCTTTTTAATATTATCAATGGCAGATGCAGCTGTAGTGAACTTCTATGAAAAATAAATCTTCTTGTTCCAACCCGCACAACTCGACATCAACAAACTTTTCATGTACCTTTGTATCGTTTGAACCAAGCGTTTAATAGCTGCATCCCAAGAATGTTAAGATTAGCCAATACTCGCAGTAATCTTGAGCTGTTTAACACCTCCCTTTATCATTTTAAAACTCAATTACTGAATACAGAGCTTTAACGTTTAATGTTTTAATGAATCTTTTTTGTCGTGTCCTTTATATTACCTGCTTATTTGTATTTTTACTATGTATGACAAGTGATTATGCCACTTTTATATGTTCTTTGTTCTTATACTTTTTAAATTGTAATCTTTATCTTAAATTGGCTTGCCCGTAAATAAATAAATAAATAAACTATAGACCAAGCCCATAGAATAACTAATATCATCGAAAAAACCTTAGAAGAAAAAAAAGTTAGTTCTACTGTCTTCCTTGATGTAGCGCAAGCTTTCGATAGAGTTTCGCATGAAGCACTCAAACACAAAATGAATCGATTATTGCCAAAACAGTATTCAGAATTATTAGCATCATATATATCAAAAGGATACTTTAGGATTAAACAGGAAAAAACATACTTTAAAATTAAAGAAATTAAGGCAGGAGTACCACAAGGAAGTGTATTAGGGCCAGTCCTATACAAATTATACACTAGTGATATTCCTGAATTAGAGCAATATACAAAAAAGGGGTATTTTAATATATAAAAAAATATTCTAGCCATAGGATAATGTTAGCAGAAGCTAAATTTTATTTATTTATTTATTTATTTAGAAGAAATACGCACAGGGCTATAAGGACCTAATTAGATGATTTATCTTTCCTAAAACTAACTAGAATCTAATTAAATAAATTCATACATACCACATACCAATTTTCACGGTAGCGCGATACTTAATTTTTTTTATATTTATTAAAATGTTTTAATTTAGCCCTAATATTTCTGAACTATGCCTCATTCAGGATATACTGGTTTATGTGAGTTGAACAGTGGGAGTTGAGCTTCGAAAAATTGAAAATTCCAATATAATGTTCACCAAAAAGTACATAATTATAGCTTTCGTATTGATTAAGCTATTAATATATCATGTTTTTACTTCAAGATCAACAAAAAAACCAGTCAGTCGCCTGAGTCAACAACCCAAAAAAAGTGGGATCTAAGAGTTTGTCGAACTTTTACGGAAATCGCTATAAATCATTTGGTTTAGTATATCGGAAGAGATATCCAAACAAAACAGAAACTGAACAACAATTCACTCTGGCTTTACAGTTAATTCTATCCAGTGACGAACGAAGGTTTTTAAGGTTTCTGAGAAAGAGTAACATAAAAAATTAATATCAAATATTTGATGTTATATTCGAAAATTAGTTTACTAGAAAATTCAGCATAATTTCTAAACACGTTTACAAAAATATTATTATTATATTATTAATTAATTGACGAAAACATGTATGTTCCTTCGCCAGAATTTTAAAAGCATTCACCAGAATTTTAAAATCCTCCACCAAAATTTTAAAATCCTTCGCCAGTATTTTAAAATCCTTCACCAAAATTTTAAAACTTTTTCACCAAAAACGTTTATTCTCTAGTAAAATTTCATTTACTTTACGCTTCCCTGAATAATTGCTGATATGTTCTACTTGAAAGAAATGCATTTTTTGGACACTTAATATCCGTATAATTTGTTTAATTTTAAAATATCTTTTCACAAACCGTTTTTCGATAAGAAAACCATGAAAAATATCATCCAAGTCACTGTTTAAACGACATGTACAGTATTTTACAGCACAAACTATTTCACATTTCGATTTTGTATATAATACAAACTTCTAAATAGTTCGTAATGTTTAAAACGAAAAATAAAATGTAAAAAATGTAAAAATAAAAGACGCGTTATCGTATTATATGTATTTTGACGGCACCATTTCAAAAAAAGTCAGAAATAGAGAGTGTAAAACGCTACTCTTATGAGAGAATATATAAAGCCAGAACTTGAAGACGAAAAAACGTTACTCTTAATGGTAAAATAACTTGAAACCTGCATAGATAACAAGTAGAATATCAGTGGCGCGTACGAACATAGATATGTAAAAAGGGCGCGACCAGATCTATTGTGGTTCCCTTGATAGATGACTTGCGCTAGTTTCGTCCTTTTAAGTATGTTTAGGATTCCTGACAATGGCTCTTCAACCTAGCCTTCTACCTCTTCTGAGTATTCAGTTCTCCTCTAAGGACCTTATCCTTGCTATTTCTTCGCATTGGCATAGGATATGGTGTAGGTGATGGTTTCTTGAGAATCCTTTTTGCCTGTCTCTATCCTGGGGATTGTTCCCAACAGGTTTGAGCCAGTTTTCCACCCATTTGCAGATTGCTTGACGCGTATGTAACTTAGGAATTATAATTTCTGGCGTTGGTACCTCATTGATTATTTGTTGTAACAAAATAGTGATAAAATCAGGTCAATCTCGTCCTCTCTATGTTTAGATCCCTGACAATGGCTCTTCAACGTAGCCTTCTACCTCTGATTATTCAGTTCTCTTCTGAGGACCGTATCCTTGCTATTCCTTCGTATTGGCATAGGATATGGTGTAGGTGATGGTTTCTTGAGAATCCTTTTTGCTTGTCTTTGTCCTGGGGATTGTTCCTAACAGGTCCGAGCCAGTTTTCCACCCATATGCAGATTGCTTGGTTCGTATGTAAGTTAGGAATTATATTTACTGGCTCATTGATTATTTGATGTAACAAAATAGTGATAAAATCAAGTGAATCTCATTTAGAAAATCAGAAACGCCTAAATCTACTTATAATTTGGTTACTTTTTATTGCATTGTAGAAGTTTTATTAGTAGAGATATCAGGATTGGCATCGATGATATTGTCAAGTTAAAAACCCTTCTTTCTAAATAGATACGTCCATGCTAGCAAGTTTATATTTTCGATGGGACTTAAAGAAGGGAAAGAACAAGGAAGTGAATCTCACTTTTTCCACTCCTTCGAGAAATCCGGAAAAACAGCGTGGGCGTCGCTTTTTTATTTCCATTAACGTAAACAAGTCCGGCGATATCTTTTTATGTCTCTCGTTTCTTATTTATTACAGTGTTAAACGAAATATTTAATAAAACGAACGAGGTACGAGGGCGTAATAATAAGGTTTTGGATAATCTTATAATTTGTATTTTGAAATAATTTTTTATTTAATCACCTATTTTTGCTTCGTTTAATTTTTGCCCATAGCAAACAAATTTTCAAGCCTGTATGGCCTTTCGCGTCCAGCTATGGGATTGTCTAATGGAAAAATAGAAATAATTCAGTTACTCCAAAAGGCATAAGAGGCATTGGTAATGCCTGTGAGTATTAAAGAAACAGTTATTTAAAAATGGACAAGTAACAAAGTGCGAATTCAAGCTAAAAACTAAGTTTCCTTAGTGTTAAAAATCATGTAGCTCTTATAGAAAATTTGGATTAAATACGTATATTTTAAATATATTCTCTGGGTGCTATAAAAAACTGAATTATGACGCCTCTGGTATTTCCCTTTTGCTTTTCAATCTGCTAAAAACACACACGAACCTTTTCATCAAAGTGATTTTTTTTACTCAGGAGGCTCAAACGTTTAAAAAAATATAATTAATTAATGAAATTGTTTATTCAATTCTGCCACTATAATTTGACACTATTTATCAGTGGTTCCAGTACGTTATTAACAAATGTAAACTTTGGATTTTGTAGCCACAAAACGAGATTATTGATCATTAGCGCGGCTCTCTAAAGGTAAATGTTAGGTGTGGACTTTTTGTTTTCGACAAAAGGATCATCAACGGGTGACATGCTGAAACTCTGTCAGCAGATGGGTAACAGTGAAGCATGAAAGGGATACATATTGAGGTAAAGTTAGTGAGTAATTAACTGTGGTACTGTTTATCTAACTAATGAAGCGTTTATTTAGTGAATAATATATTTATTTACATATTTAATCTTTTTTTATTGAATTATCCCTCAAAAATATCGTTATTGCAACCACCAAATAAATAAATCATCCAACTTAATATTAATAAAAAATATAAATAAGAATATCTCAACGCTGCAATGTTTTTTTTGATTTCGAACATTTAAGAAAACCATAAAATACAGTTCTATATTTAAGAAATAAGAATTAAAACTTTCAAAGTCAACCTACCTATGAGCGAATCATCCATCTGGGAAAAATTCTTGTCTGTAGTTCTTGCAAGAATTGTTGATTATATACGAAAACAAAATACGCGCTTACGGCCCGCTGCTGTGTAGTTTATCCAGCCCGCGTCACAAGATCTTATACACTAAATATCTGGCATGTGTCGAGAGCGGAGTAGAACTTGTACGGTCCTGCGCGATGGGCGCCAGCAGGATTTCAGCAGGATGGCTGAATGGAGGAGGAAAGACAGGTGAGACAGGAAGGTAATGTTCGGCGAGCCACGCGAGCTGATTTATAGGGTATAAATTGGAGGTGTTTGCTCCATTTTCGCTTCAAGAAAGAATGTGTCTTTGGTCTATTAGCAGCAAAACGATATTTCAAAAGTTACCTGCGAAGCGGTTGCGTTTTAACGTATATTTTCTTATACAAAACGCTGGTCGTGTTATAATATATTAGCGAGAGCTTTCTCGCTTATTTTAAAACGAAATTATTTTTGTTTATGCTCGTCTGCAGCTTGATTTACTAATTACTACTGATAAGGCGCAATATCATCAAAGGGTTAAAAGCTACTTACACAATCCATGGTATTGTCCACAATCCCAACAAATCTGATTTCCCAATGCAACGTTAATAATATCAATTTTATGGCCAGTGGTTGTATAGCACATTGACCGTAGACACGACACATTAAAGGCCACTAATCCAACCGCCCGTTGCGAAAATGGAAGCAACATTCAACAAACTCAGTAGGTATGTCATTATACAGGGTGTCTGCCGCTACCTTTAAATATAAGTGCGTGTTAGAGAGCTTTGATGCTATTTTGAGTGTTGGTGAGATTACAGCTATCACATGCAAACTCGAGTTTAGATTATAGAGAATTAGAAGGAGGGTAACTCTCACTCTAATGTAATTAGAAGCTAGTGACACTTATCTATATATTGTAACGGTTAACTAATTCCAAAAGCTCGAAAAGAGAATAAAAAATATAATATCTAGCACAAAGAATTAAAAAGAAACGGATAAGTTTATTGATATGAATAAAATCATTACTTATTGTATTTTGAGTAATCACAGGACAGAATGTAATTTAAAAACGATGTTTTAAAATAGTTCTAGCATGGTAATTGTAAAAGAATCTATAAAATTTGACATATCAAAATTTAACTACTACTACTAACAGTTATTTACGTAAAATTTAACAAAGAACTGAATTTATGAATTCAAAGTAATGTAGTCTCAGGAGAAAAAGAAAATTGCAAGATAACCTCAAAATTCAATATCATGGTATATCAAAGTAATTAGTTAAAATTTAAGGGAAATAATAAAAATCGGAGAAATTGAGTTCCGGATTTTTAAAATTAAAGAAATACAGTAAAAAAGGGGAATAATAATAAAGTTTCATGGAATTTAAGGAATCGATAACAACGAACATTAAAAGTCTGTGTATAAATTTAATATAAGTAAAAATAGTGAGAAAATTATATCAAAATTATTCTTTTTGTCTCTAGAATAATTTGGTGTTAATTAAAAGTAGTAAAAAAATTAATAATTTTTGAATTTTACAAAAATTTACATTAAAAAACTGTCAAATTCCAATCAAGTAAGCCGTGATTTGATGGTTTATAAAAACTATTTCGCGCTGTCGAGCGAGGCTTTTTCGCCAAAATCTTTTGAAGCGTTCACATCGATCATCGTGATAAAAACAAAAGAAAATCAAATCAAAGCAATACTGATTGAAGATAAAAGAATTCAAAGAAATTTACCTGTCAAATAAGTTAGGTTATATTTTTGTAAAACAAGAAAACTTAAAGAAAAATCAAGAGGAGAAGTCCAATTATTTATCCTATCTGCTATCCAGATCCAGTTGTATCCTGTATTAATTTATCTTATTCCTGTTTTTGGTTTCCTAGAAGATATTGTACTAAATCCCATCTTGAATTGACTAGGAAAATAATCAGAATAAAAAGTATAAGTCGCATTAGAGGTACCAATTTACTATATTAAATATCGATATTTAAAAACGTTTAAAAATAAAAAAAGGTCACAAGTTTTACAATTAATTAAGTTAGATTTTTTTTTAACTATAACTAAATTACTTATATTAGAATATAACATTGAAGTAAGGTAAGAGAGTAATCATAAGATTTGTGCGAATTGTTGATTTTGTAAATAAGAAAAATATTACGCTTACCTTATTCTGGCAAACAACTCTTTCACATAAAATAAAAATGTTAACCGTTATTTATTTTGAATATTAATAAATGTTTACATATTTTTACTGAGTCGTTATTATCTATTTCTACAATCACGCGATCAATGGAAACACTTCCTGAGTTTAAGATTCTCAACTTGATAGTAGATGGCGCTCAACAAAATTATCCACAACAAATAATTACATACTGTCTGAGTTTATGGCAGAAGGGAATAAAAACAAAAATTTAAAATTTGTTATAAATATTATTATATTAAATTAACAACAAACCAAATTAAAGAGCTAAAGACGAGGTTGGTTAATCTACTAATAAAATCAATAATAACATTGTAGGTTATGTACTAAAACTCAAAATTTTTCTTTTACACACCGATAGTACGTAACAATATATTTTTTTGAAATAGATCTCTTTTATTTATAGTTTTTATTAGTATTTAAAAAAATAATTCACTTTCTAAAAAGCCTTCGATTTTTGTCCAACTTTCAGCTTCAACAAGCTCCAAAAATTCTTAAGTTCGTTATAATATAATATAACGAAGGTCTGTTTTCAAATTTACAGTAGTTGTATTGCATTTAACGATGTAGGCCATCTTTAAAATTAGCCTTTCATCTCATTCTCTTTGCCTGTCATAAACACTTTATTAAAATTAAGATTTTCTCCTTATCTAAAGTGGCGTGTGCTTAGAGCACTCGCGTTTTAACAAAGTGCTGCATATTACATAATAATATTGTAAAATTTAAGTTAATTTTCTACCAAAAGACGTAATTACGAATTAATTTTGCGTAAAACTAAAATTATACCGTGAAAATCGTTCGTTCTTTGTCAAACATACTTTACTGAAACCACTTTTAACTATAGACATAATTCCACTAAATACATCGAGACATCCTGTATAAGATTATCGCTCTTTAGCCATGATATAGTGAAAACCCAACCACACAATACGATTGCACCGCCATAGCATTAGATATAAATTGCGGCTACTAAAATAATCTTTTTTGTAAGTAGACACGTATAAAAAATGCTTCTGAGTGGGAGAGATAAAATATGTATGAACTGTTACCGTTATAATATAGTTTTTGAATTGAACAAAGTTTCAACGAACTTTTAAAAACTGAATCACATCAATACCGATGATGGATCATCGTCAAATTGGGGTAAATTACCGTAAAATACAGGGCGTTACAATAAAAATAAAAATTTGTTAAAGTATTTTTTTAATCTGTTTATTTTTAGTTGACAGACGACAGCAGTACTGATTATTCACTCTGGAAAGCTACTAAGAGATTGAAAAGACCCATAATGCGAATACCACCTGTCAGATTGGAAGATGGTAATAGAAATAACGAGCAAAAAGTAACCAGATTTGCAAATCATCTAGAAAAAATCTTTCAACCTCATGAAGATCAAGATGAACAATCCACTCTGGAAGAACATCCACAGATTGATCAAGAAATAGAATTTACCTCTCCCAAAGTAGTAATTACCGAAATAAAAAAAAATATCAATCCGAAAAAAGGTCCAGGTTTTGACTTAATTACTGGAGAAATTTTAAAACAATTACACAAAAAAGCAATAATTAAACTAACTAACTTCTGGAAAATTGCGGAAGTCATAATGATTCCCAAGCCAGGGAAACCACCACAAGAGCCATCGTCATACAGGGCGATTTCATTACTGCCTGTTATGTCGAAGCTATTTGAGACACTCCTACTCAAAAGACTAAAACCACTTATCGAAGAAAGAGAAATTATCCAATTTGGATTTAGAAATAAGCACTCGACGATCGATCAAGTTCATAGAATAACCAACATTATAGAGAAATCATTAGAAGAGAAAAACATTTGTGCTACTATCTTCCTTGATATAGCACAAGCATTTGATAAGGTTTGGCTTGAAGGCTTAATACATAAGCTCAAGCTTTTCCTTCCAAAACAATATACAGATATCCTCCATTCATATATAGCGGAAAGATACTTTAGAATTAGACAAGAAGAAGCCTATTCCGATCTTAAAGAAATTAAGGCTGGAGTACCACAAGGAAGTGTCCTAGGACCTGTCCTATACTTACTGTACGCATGTGATATTCCAGAGTTAGAAAACACTACCATAGCCACCTTCGCCGACGATACTGCCATTCTAGCAGTAGGAAAGAGCAATGAAGAAGCAACCCACAAGCTGCAAACAGCTCTCCACCTTATCTATGACTGGACGAAGAGATGGAAAATTAAACTTAATGAAACTAAATCACTCCACATTAACTTTACAAACAAAAGGATAGATTCCATATTCAAACACAGCAAAATACTTAGGTGCCTTAGATGCCAAACTCCGATGGAAAGTGCATGTTAAAAAGAAAAGAGAAGAACTTGGATTGAAATACAGAAAAATCTACTGGCTAATTGGAAGAAACTCCATTCTGTCTCTACATAATAAGCTTAAGCTTTATAAGCAGATACTTAAGCCTGTATGGATCTATGGTATCCAACTATGGGGATGCACCAAATGAAGCAACTTAGCAATCATCCAAAGATTTCAAAACAAAGCACTTAAGAACATAGTTGATGCCCCTTGGTACATTCGCAATAGTGATCGCCATAGGGATCTGGAAATTAGCCAGAATCATGAAGAAAGACTTCATCAATCTCGAGGCTATCCAGCTCCTTGACAATACTGGGTTAGAAAGAAGACTTAAGAAGATCAAGCCCTTTGAGTTAGACCAATTTAGATTTTTAAACTATTTAAAATTCAGCCTATTTATTAGACTTATTAGTAGTTTTAAAAAATTTTGCTCGATTGACACAACTATATGCCGCCTGCGGCCTCCCTTTTTTTGTCCACCTGCGTCTGTTACACCCTCTGCACATCTGACAGGACCTGCCCTGAGCCAGCGATCTTTCAAAACTTAGTTACAACCACCGCAAAATAATTACAGCTCATCACAGACATTTTTTTTACGGTGTAATATAGCTCTGAATGAATCAGACGTAGAGTTCAACAGGGTCACACAAACTCAAGCGTGAGGGCGAAAGGGCTGAGAATGAAAACATCTGACGGTGGAAATTGAAACGCAGCATAGCAGCCACCACCGACCGCTCAAGTTTATTTTAGTAGAAAACAATCAAGTTCGTTTTTGTTGATCGAATCAGTATACAGATAATGACGTCGGGAGATAGAGAGAGAGAACAACCTTTTGCTTGATCTATGCGTGTTTTTTGTTTGCCCCTTTTTTAGAATAGGTGTTATTTTTCAAAAAAATAATACCCGTGGTCTTATTTTGAACGAGGTTCTTACTAAATGAAATAAACAGTGGGGTAACGTGGTAATTGATAGTTGATATTTAAAAAGATATAGCAGGATTGCGAAACAAAATGCTATGAAGATCCTACATTGCAGGAAGTACAAGAAAAAATCACTGCTGCGTTCCTTAGGCTCTGTAGAATAGATTGCACTAAACTTTAACGTACACACACAAGCTCTGCTTTTGCATAACAACACTAAACTAACTCAAAGGGCTTGATACTCATAAGTCTTCTTTCTAACCCAGTATTGTCAAGGAGTTGGATAGCCTCGATATTGACATGACTCTGGCTAATTTCTGGATGGTCTGGTCAACAGTGTCCATTTCCAGATCCCTATGGAGATCACTATTGCGAATGTACCAAGGGGCATCTACTATGTTCCTCAGTGCTTTGTTTTGAAATCTTTGGATGATTGCTAAGTTGTTTGCTTTGGTGCATCCCCATAGTTGGATACCATAGGTCCATACAGGCTTAAGTATCTGCTTATGAAGCATAAACTTATTATGTAGAGACAGAGTTTCTCCCAATTAGCCATTACATTTTTGTGTATTTCAATCCAAGTTCTTCTCTTTTCTTTTTAACATGCACTTTCCATCGGAGTCTGGCATCTAAGGCACCTAAGTATTTTGCTGTGTTTGAATATGGAATCAGGTTATTGTTTATTCTGACTGGAATATGAGCTATCCTTTCTGTTCCATCTCTTCGTCCAGTCATAGATAAGGTGGACAGCTGTTTGCAGCTTCTGGGTTGCTTCTTCATTGCCCTTTCCTACTGCTAGAATGGCAGTGTCGTCAGCGAGGGTGGCGATGATATTGTTTTCTAACTCTGGCATATCACATGTGTACAGTAAGTATAGGACAGGTTCTAGGACACTTCCTTGTGGTACTCCAGCCTTAATTTCTTTACGATCGGAATAGGCTTCTTCTTGCCTAATTCTAAAGTATCTTTCCGATATATATGAATGGAGGATATCTGTATATTGTTTTGGAAGGAAAGCTTGAGCTTATGTATTAAGTCTCCATGCCAAACCTTATCAAACGCTTGTGCTACATCAAGAAAGATAGTAGCACAAATGCTTTTCTCTTCTAATGATTTCTCTATAATGCACGTTATTCTATGAACTTGGTCGATGGTAGAGTGCTTATTTCTAAATCCAAATTGGTGATTAGGGATGATCTCTCTTGGAGTAAATAAATTAACAAGCATAAAAAGTTGTTAGAAGATCGTATGACAGACCGTATTTTCCATTTTGTTACTTTGTAAGGACCTTATACAAATTTTAACTAAAAAGTTAATCTTTTTTCAGTTTCCTATATAAGCGTAGGGGTAGAGAAATTAACCACTAAAAGCATTCTTGTATGTTTTTTAGTGAAATTTTCCATTAACATATTCATAAAACCTTTGGTTTTATAGTTCTTCGATTACATTCGTCTCTTTGAAGTTTATTTTATAAAGAGCAAAAGAGTAGGAAAACTGGGATTATTTATGATGAAGGCACTATATATTGCAGACGCTTCATCACTTATAATATAAATTAATAAGATTTCAAAGGTAGTAGGAAAAATGAAAGCTTAAAAGCTCTCAAATACTTAAAATAAGCGGACTGACGATCCTTTACAGGGTGTTTTTAAATCGAATGCCGATATTTCATATTTTTATAACGTTTTTTTATTATCTCAAAATCGCATTCGAATATTTGACCGAATTTTGCTGAAAGTTAGAGTGGCATAATTGTGCATTTGTTAGCTAAGCCAAATGTTGCCACTTACACCAGTGGCGTTCGTGTAACCAAGTGATGACAAATTTTGAAAAGAAAACGTGGTACGCCACTGGGTTTTTTCGAAATATAATTTTTTTCTTTATAAGTAGGCATTTCTAAGTAAAAAAGGACCCTTGTGTTTCTTTCGTTTGATGCATTATTTTCGAGTAAAAAAATAAAATGATATTTTTGCATGCTCCAGCTCTTCCCTCATATCTTAGTTATTTATAATCGGTATTATTTAATAATTTTCTGAGGTATTCAAAACCCAACCAACCTGTAGGCTTTTAATTTTTTTGGTAGATCCTAGTTTTTTTAAATAAAAATTAAAAATTACTATTAAATATTATCGATTTCCAGATATCAATTTTTTTTTGACAACTACACTTTGTATCCCAAGTGTTTTTTTGTAACTATCAGAATGTATCTTCCTTTCTTTGTCGATCTCCAGTCCAGAATTAACTAATTTGGCACAATAATTATTATTTTACTGTCCACAAAACACAAACTGTATCGGAACACCTAACCTCTGCATGTGGTTGCACTTATATGGGCTATGGGCGCGGCGCGAAGAGTTAAACATCTTCGCTAGTTGTTCGTAATATTAATGTTCGTAGAGATTGATTTACTATTAGGTAGCACTATTTTGGCGCGTTTTTAAGCAGTCAATGGTGGCATTCATAGATTTAACGTTTAGTGTTCATCAAAACAATGAAAACCGTTCATTAATTTTCAAAGTTCTTAAGCTCTTAAGTAAAATTTTATGCAGTTGGATATGGTTCTTTTCGATGAAAAATGCGCAGTTATGCCATTCTAAAATTCAGCAAAATTCGGTCACATATTTGAACGCGTTTTTGAGATAATTAAAAAATCATTATAAAAAATTGTTTTCAACGTTCTGTATCTTCAAGAGGAAACCGTCTAATAGAACGAAATTTCGTAAGAGCAAAACACGGCACAATCAAAATACAATTAGAGCAGAAATCGGTAAAAAATATTCCTTAATTAAATCTTTTATTTCTACTGAAAATATACGAAATCTGATCAATTTTATTTTTCAACAACAATTGCTACAGTTCATAACGAACTATTTTGTAGGCATAAAAGGAGCGTTTGATATGGAAATAGCGTAAAAGCTAATAATACAATAGCCTGAAAATGTCGTTTAGTTGATTTATTGACAAAATAAAATTTTGTGTCCATAAAATAACGAAGGTCAATATCAAACGATACATATAAAAGGTACATATACGTGCATGACTGCAATGCATACGAATAAAACGATAGGAATACAGATTTTTTTTTATTTTACTTTAACCGAAATGTAGATATTCGTTTGTATATATCACTGACCACGAAGAATTGAACTACGAGCTTTATCGGTGAATTCGCAAAGCAGAAACGAAACTGCAGTGGGTAACACAATAGTTACTGACTTGTATGACATATTTTTTGCCCTCACACAATTCTTTGTGTGTTTTGTAACATATAAACATACTAAGAAGGGATTTTTTGAAATTCTAATAAAATTAGAGGCACAACAATGACAAACTCCTTCAAAAACACTCATCTGTACCGATGTAACTCAATACCTGTGGGGGCAAGTAGTCCCAGGAGTAGTTGTTTCAGGTACACATGATGTGCAAACATTCTCGATATATTTTAATATGGGAGAAGCAAAGATCTGCAATTTTTTCAGTCTAATAAACACTCTCAATTGGTTTTTTTGGATTTTATAATAATAATTAACCAAACAAATTTGATATGCAAAACTTACAGACTCAATAGGGTGCCAGTGATTCAGATGGAATTAAGGAAGTTGTTGATAAATAATTCTCTGCTCAACTTCCTGGTGTCCATTTTTACTGTTTCATGAAAAAAAAGGTTCAATTTCCAATTTATAACCTGCAAATATTTTCTATACTTTAAAAAAAGTGAGTAGATTGCCGTTGATGAGTTTAGCGTTTGCTCGTTTAGCGGACCTATTACGTTTAGCCATTTAATCGTAAATATTACCATTACCAGATACCAGAATTCAAACTAATGAGGCAACAACAATTATTGGGTACCTCAGAGGAGGTATTGAAGAAAAATATAAAATGTAACGACTAGGATAGCGATAGAAAATAGAAAAACATGTATTAGAAGATGTAGCAGGAGCAAGATAAAGTTTCCAGAGAAATCATAGTGATATAATGGCAAAAATAAGCTAATCATAGATGGCAGCACATCTAAAAATTTTATCTTATAGCGGATATAGCTATTGACTTGTACGAGTTTGGGATTTTATTTATTGGATTCAAAAAGCCTAACTGACGAAGCCGAAAGGCAGAAATCGGTCTTAGGATGTCGAATCTGATAAATTAAATTCCTTACTCGTTTTCTAACTTTGTATTAATCTCTGAAAGGGATACGAAAGAAGAGAGTGACATTTTGACTAGAATCAGTCAAATAAAAGCTTTGCAACACACAATGCAAATTGTGTATGCAACCCCAATACACCGGGAAATATTTGCTTTTAGTAATTGTCAATACTCTCTTCTAATCATAGATGGCAGCACATCTAAAAAGGAAGATTGGTTAGACAGCTTTAAAATCACAAGAGGCTAAACAAAACAAATATAAGACAAACTCCTTTTTTGAAATAGAAGAAGCCCATGAACGCGAATAAGTTAAATAAACGTGAATGTTTCGCATTGACTCATGAATTTCAAATTAACCTACTCGGTTGGGGCTTCATTAAATGTAAATAAAAATATAACCCACTTGAGCATTTAAAACCAACGGCTCTCTAGGGCCATTAGAACTTTTAATTCATTTTGTTGCCACAGAAAAGTGGACATATAACGTAACTAACAAGTTTTATATTTAAAAAAAGTTAAAAATGTGTAGAACAGCTTTGAAATTATTACATTTCCCTGTGCCAAAATGTAGTAGATATTAAAATTCGAGAAATTTTGGGTGGAATTATGCGGTTTTATGGAAAATAACTTTTATCTGTTTCGAATTTACGAATTCTTACCAAACTGACACCCTGAAATACTATGACACTAAAACAAAAACGTCTACATACTTTAAAAGAACAAACCAGATCGAAACATTTTAACTTGTTGCTAAAATAATTAAAAAGGCTCGAGCAACAAGCTCTATGACAAACTGAACAATCTGAGTAAACTATTAACTGTGTGGGACTGTGCCTGTTCTCTGAATGAACTAGCTAACCGCAAGAAAGTGACCCTGGTATAGGTTCCAGGACACAAAGGGCATCGAGGAAATGAAAAAGCCGACGAATTGGCCAGACAAGGCTCGTCAATGGCATTTTATGGTCCAGAACCCTTTTGCGGTATAGCAAAAGCAACAGTTAAAAAAGCAATCAGCAAATGGGTGGAAAAACAAGACCAAAGCTGGTGGGAACAATCCCCAGGACAGAGGCAGGCAAAAAGGTTTCTCAAGAAACCATCGCCTACACTTACGGCAGACCTACTAAGCAAGGACAGAAGGTCCGTAAAAGCAATAGTAGGCATGCTTACAGGACACTGTAAACTCAACAAGCATATGAAAAACATCGGTCTGGCAGAAGAAACCACATGCAGGTTTTGCCAGACAGAGGAAGAAACCTCAATCCATATTCTATGCGAACGCGATGGAATAGCAAGGACAAGGTTTTTACAAAAGGGAACGGAATAGGCCGTAGGGCCACCCTCTTTTACATCTATCTATCTATCCAGTTACTTTCCCAAAAATAGGTGAGCCTGTACGTAAAAGTTTATACCATGGAATGGGCTTTGATCTTCATATTGCGGGGAAGGGGAAACTATACAAGAAACAGTAGCTGAAATGGAAGCATAAAATATCGATGGATCGTTTTACGTTTATTTAATTACACTAAATAGGTATCGCAAACGAGAAACTAAAAAACCTTAAACACTTAGGCGACAATCTATCCCTAAAAATATTTAATTTACCTTCACTCCTTGGGTTTTCGTCCCTGAAATCCTTCTCCTTTAAAATTGAAAGTATACATCACTAATTAATTAATTCTGAAATATTTTTCCCTAAAAATTATAAAAATATTGACATACCTGAAACAAAAGAGAAACATATCAGGAATAATAATTTTGCAACAAAAAGGAAAGATCAGATATTCAATGTTCTCAGCAAATTTTGGTCATAATATAAGGTGTACAAATAAAGTGGATAATTGAATTTTATATTAGGGATGAATTACTGAAAGGTCCTTGTGTTTTAAAAGACCCTTCCTGGCCATTTTAGATCCTAATTATTATTTATTTAAAAACTTCCATAGAGAGAGAGAGAGAGAGAGAGAGAGAGAGAGAGAGAGAGAGAGAATATGCTTTATTGTCATAGAAAAATTACAAAAATTTTATAAACAAAGCGAAACTAATCATAATAAAAATAAAAATAAATTACTAGACAAAACAAAACACAAACAAAATATCAATAACAATTGCATTGGATATGCAATATCCGTCACTATAAATTATTGTTCAAATTAAAATTTTCAAATTAACTTAATTTAATTATTGCTCCTATATGCTGCAACCCAAAAGTCTAAGGCACGTTATAAAATTCTGCCACTGTGTAAAATGGTCTCTCTTGAAGAAAAGCCCTAGTCGATCTTCTGAACTTATAGATTTTAGCTGTATCGGGAGGTTATTATACAATTTTTTTGCATTGTAGGTAATAGAATTTTTTATTAGGTCAGAGGTGGGAATAGTTAAGTAAACATCAGTATCTAAATTTCTTGTAGGATAACTTTTGAATGTGCTTGCGAACTAAGCAGACGGATTCAAAGATAAATAGAGCAGGAAGGGTTAGAATTATGAAATTTTTAAAGTAATTTTCACAGCGTGTCCTACTACTTAAACCAAATACATAACGAATTGCTCTTTTTTGTAATTTGAAAATAGATTCGAAGTGGTATAAGCTACAAGAACCCCAGAACGGTAAACCATAGCGAAGGTGAGATTCGAATAAGGAAAAGTAGGTTATTAATGCAGTAGTAGGGGTCAGCTCTTTAGAAACAGTTTTAATGGCAAAACATGCAGAAGATAATTTTTTTGCCAAGGTATCAATATGGGTGGACCATTTGTCTATATAAAGACCTAAAAACTTAATTGAGTTCACCGTTAGAATCGGATTATTGCTTAGAGTTATAGGCTGTAAAGTACCTCTGCTACGGTTTCACTGGTGTTGAAACAAAGCCCATTCGAGTCAGACCAAGACTTGATAGTTACTAGATCTTTGTTTATGCTAGATTGTAATGTCTGTATATCAGAACTACTCCAAGTTACACTCGTGTCATCGGCAAATAAAGTAATTCTTCCACTTATTTTTAAGTCTGTGATATCGTTGATGAATAATAAAAATAAAATTGGACCTAACACTGAACCTTGAGGTACGCCACTGCTAATTGGCAGATTTCAAGAATCAGCACCATTAGCACGTACCTGCTGATTTCTATTTTCTAAGTAAGTTTTAAACCATTGCAAAGGAGAACCCCGTACGCCATAAATTTGTAGTTTCTTAATTAAGATTTCATGATTAACACAACCAAAGGCCTTTGCGAAGTCACAAAATACTGAAGCTGTGAAAAGTTTATCATTAAGTGATGTATATATTTCATTAAGAACGGAAAACATTGCGTCACTATTGCATTTTTTAGGAAGGAAACCATATTGATGAAGTGTTATGATGTTTTGTTTGGAAAGAAAGGGCAGTAGGCGATTTTTCATTAGCCTTTCTATTATCTTCGATAAGGTAGGTAATAAAGCAATAGTTACAGGTTTCCGTTTTGTTGCCACCTTTATGAAGTGGGAATATTATAGCTGTTTTTAGACAGCTCGGAAAGATACCAGATTCAAAGGATTATTTAATCAGCGAAGTTAACATGTTAATTACTACATCAGGTATATTTGAAAATATTTTAGTGGACAAGCCATCATTTCCACAGGAAGATTTATTTTGAACGCTGTTTATAGTTTGCACAAGTTCGTGCTTATCTACTGGCACTAGGAAGAAACTATTAGTGACCCTTTTAGTAGGTAGGAGGAAGGAGAGAGCATCCTGGCCCGGAGCTATGTTTGAGCTGATATTCTTACTTAGTGCTTACATAGTCCTTGCAATGTGGAAGACGTCAAAGGACTGCCCCAGATATAAAAATGGCGATAGGAATTCAATAAATAATTATTGTGTGTATATATACGTAATAATGTATAATAAAACAAGGGAAGCCTTTTATAGATGTAGTCCAGTAAATTAACGCCAGAAAAACCCCAAACCTGGGCATCAAGTCTGTCCGTCAATTTTTTTTTTAATTTGCAGGTATATTTTTTATCTCCAAAAATCTCAGCTACGTGGAATTTGTGGAAGGGTGAGAAAATGGCTCTAGAGTTCCCGAAAATCCGTTTCTCGACGATATCTGCCGAAATATGACCCTTAAAGCATTTTTGTTTAGACAAAAAATGAAGAGCAGTTCATTACCTACAAAAGTTGTTCCTATGATTTTTTTCGCTACACTAATATTTTTTGCAAAAACGGCGTTTCAAAAATTCGCAATTTTGAGATCTTTTATTTAGAACAATTCCTAACCCCAAAAAATTTTAGCACGAAAAGAAAATAATACTCAAAAAAAATGTCGATTTTTCATAGGGGTGAGAATTTTCTTAATTTTCCGAAAAAACCAAAAATATGACAAAAAAGAAAAATGCCATCGACAAGGGGACAATGATGATAATGATGTGCTTTGAAAACCGATTATCCAAAAGGATTCGGTGAAATTAGTCTTGATAAAAAAAATATTAATAAATTTATAGGAGGGTCAAAATATCGAGCAAGAACAAACTTTGGCCCGGTTTTTCAATAATCCAGAGAAATAGATAAAAGGAAAAAGTAACATGATATTATAGCTACAGGTTCCTTCTTTCATCTGAACTTTGAATCATGAAAAAATATTAATTTTTACGTGATTTATTGAAAAATCTGTAATCCGCTTGGGAGTGTCATTCCTTTAGAGCGTGCTCTCTAAATGCAGGGCAGCAGCTGAAATGGGGGTGCGTTTTGGAGCCGGTTATATCGAAAAGTATCATACTTTTGAGAAAAATGATGAGAATCATTTTTGTAGGTAATGAACTGATCTTCATTTTCGTCCAAACAAAAATTCTCTAAGTGTCATATTTTCGGAAATATAGGCCAAAGTAGGCGAAAAAAAAAACACATTTTTGAGATCTTGGGCCTTCACCACATATTTCAGACAGCTGATATTTTCGGCGGAGATTTTGGCACCTTCGTTTACTGGACTAATGTTAAATATCAAAATTTGGAGAATGTTTCTAACCTTTCATCGTCTTCGGATTCTTCATCAGACGTACCATCTGCGATGTCTTCGGGAACTTTTAAGGTGTCGTTTGTCATAATGAGAATGCGAAAATGACACCAACAGGTTTGATAAAGTCAATAATATACACTTAGAATATAAATAAGTACTAATTAAAAAATATTTGGGAAAGTAAGCATTTGTTAGATCTACAAAATTTCTATTCTTGCAAATTCAATAAAAATAAATATACCGTTTGAGATAGAAAAAAATTCTGCTTGATTCAAAACACATGGTAAATTAACTATTGGAAAACCAAAACTCGGAGACACGCCATATACAATGGAAACTAGATACGCCGTCGGAAAACTCAAACAGTGATGGAAAACTGACGATCTGCTGATAAAAGGCCTCTTCCACATATAATCATGGCCTTGGGTAATGAGATTAACTTCGTAATTCTACTAAATCTTGTTATAAAATTCTCAGTGACGGTCAGGCAATTCCGATCAAAGGAAAATAACCCTAAAGTCGCTTTTGCAACTTTGTTTAACTAAATATCAACGTCGTAGAGTTTCAACTCATAAAATGTGTTACATAACTCATTGAATTTCTGATATGATGGTTATTCCGACTAAATAGTGTAGCTAGAGTGGCTAATGCATCAAGAAAAACAACGTAAATATGAATACAAAACCATATTGGCAACGACGTCTTGAGATTTCCATCAATAACAGTAAAAAACAACAAAAATCACGTGTATGATTGGTGTTCATTAAGTCTTACATGAAAAGGCCTAAATATTTATCCTATATAAAATTTATTACATTCGCATGGAATACAAAATCAAATTTATTTATTAAATTGATAGATTTCTATTTTATGAATCCATACAACTGTAACCTTGCAAACGTATTGTTGTTTCAACTTGTTATCTAACTTTTAAAATTTCCCTTATACATATAAACATTGTTGGAACATTATTATGACATTTTGTTGTAACAATAGAAGTACATTTGGTTTGTTTTTATTACAATGCAAATATTCTACAGGATGTCCCATATATAAAAGGTCTCTTGGCTTCCATAACGGAGTTACAGGGTGTTTTATCAATTATGGATAATTATTCATTTGGCCAGAACTTCTGAATCACTTAGTATATCTTTTCCATTTTTGGCATACAGATTACAAGTCTCTGAATTATTGAGAGATATGAAAATCCAGGTTCGGCTTTAGGAAAAATTGAAACATTTTTGTTTCGGTAATTTTGGCATTGCCAATCGTTTCTTAGACAAAATTCATTCTACGTAAACCAAATTGTAATTTTTTTGAATTTTTTTTTGTAGATTCTAGATCGATTTATATCCTTAAAAACTCATTTTTTTCCCTCAAAAATGTCCCAAACATTTTTTGTCGGTAATTTTAAAATTGCCAATCGTTTCTTACACAAAATTCATTCTGCGTAAACCAAATTTTAATTTTTTTCATTTTTTTTTTGTAGATTCTAGGTCCATTTACATCAACAACAATTGATAAAACACCCTGTAATTCCGTTATGGAAGTCAAGAGACCCATTACATATGGGTTATTTAGAATCCTCTTTGTGATATCTGCGTACCCTTAAAATATCTCCGTTTTCCAACGGGACACCCTGTATACATCCCATTATAGGAGGATTAAAAAATTTTGGACGTTACTCGATATCTCCGTTCTATTTAGTGTTAGTTTTCACTTGTAATATGTTTTTATTGATTTTTTATATTAATTCAGTACGATTTTATTTACTTAAATTGGAATTCTCTTTAATGTTTGAATTTTTTTCAGTGTTTACTCACCTTGTTCCTCCCCATCGATGCCTTACAAGTCTCACAGGTGGATGCGCGGGTTCCAAGGCACAAAAAATCCCACTTGGATTCGTAATTTCATTAAGACTGAAAATCATAACAGAAAAAAAATTATTTCCTTTTATCAGTCCAACACTATCGAGTTAACAAAAAATATTTTCACATCATTTTATAAATAAACTGCAGGAATATGTTTATTATTAGGCACCAAAATAAAAATTTTACTCTTAGTAAATGAGATTATACGTTATTAGACTTATAGCGGTTTGGAATAATTATTATATAAATCAGGAAACCAAAATGATAACGTCAAAGTAAGTAGGTACAGGATGTCTCTATACCATATACAATTATTTTTATTATTGCTTTCATTTTGCAAATACGAAATAGATAATCGTAGAAAAAGTGTAGTGTACAACTCGCCTCTGTATAAGAACCAACCAGACACTGATCTGAATCAGCTGACGGCCGTGAGATTTGGATATAAATATAACCTCATTTATTTCTAATATTACCGTTTCTGCATAAATTCATTTAGAATTTCCGACCTAGAGGTCTTATTAAGCCAATTTTAGTAAAAAAACTAATTAAATCTACAACAATAAAACAAACATCATTCAATATTGTACTGTAGTTGTAAAAAAACTGATTGAACGTTATAAATCTGTATATAATTACAGATATTCTGCTACAAGTACGTATGTACTGATTAAGAGGTAAATACATACATTTCCATTAGGTATATCTCATATACAGCAATGAAAAAGTAATTAAGTATGATGTTACGAGGTTTTCTACTAATGGTACAAAACTAATGTGCGTATTTTCAAGATTATTAAACAAGGTGATTTCGTACAGATTGGCAATTAAAATAAACAGAATCTTTTGTCTCTATATATTTGATGTAGGGGTCTATCCTTAAATGTACCTTAAAAACTCAATATTGGTTAGAATATAGGCGTCGAAATTTCCAAAATGGCGTTAAAGTCGACTCCAAAACTTTTATGATAAAGAAGATACTGTTTCAGAGCTCTCTACTAAACAACCTGACGATGACAGTTGGTCGAAACTTGTTTGGAGACATCATTTAAAGATTAGTGCTATTCCAAATATTCTACGTTTTTAAAATTGTTGCCGGTAGCTCATTTTGTACTTTGTTTTATCTAATTATAAACAATAATAACCACACGAAACCAATATTTTTTTTAACAAATGGCTAATGACGAATATAACGAAACTGTAATTATATATTCTAGATGTCTCGCATTCAACCGAACGTGTTATTAAAAAAGTTTGCCTGTAAACATTAATGATATAATTTTTTTCATGATTTATTTACGTTTAATTACCAACAAATTTCGAGCGCGCAGTATTTGGGATATGAAGGTTTAACAGTTATCCTGAATATTCTTTTGTTTTCTAATTCCACCCTTCAATTAAACAAACATATATAATACCAAGAAATAATGTGTTCTAAATGTGCGCAGTGAGTAATTTGACAGTGGCCAAAACACTTGTATAGATTTCTCTTTAAAATGAATCATCGATAATTGCTTGGTTCAATTCTCCAAGACTTTACGGTGGAACAAGGAGAGATGGAGAAGAAAAACAAACCAGGAATTGAAAGAACTGTGTAAAAATCCTAAGGCAATTCCTGTCAAGGTTCAACGAATAAGGTGGCTGTGGGACATGTAGAAAGATTAAATACAGAAAGTGCTGAAAAGAAAACCAATAAGCAGAAAAAGACAGAGATGGATCAACAATACAGAAGAAGATCTAAAGACAGTAAAAGGTGGAAATTGGAAAAAAATAGGACACAGGAGGGAATGGCGTGGAATAGTGCAAGAGATACTCGCAAATAGATTAATTATAAAGGTATTAAATTAAATTGTATAAAAATTGTAAGGCCTAGGCCTCCAAGGCCTGTAGAGCAAATAATTAATAGCAAAAACTTCCTTTTATGGTTTGTCCTTAAGTGTTGAATATGAATGAGAAATTATATGGACTGCTAATATTTATTATGACTCATTCTACCCACTCCTAATTTCTTGTGGTCAAATTTATGTATATGAATATTTATATTTCGTTTTTATGAAAAATGGTTGAACAAGTCAGCAACTAGATGCACTTGTTTCACCATATTGCTAAAAATAAATACGTAGATTTTAAATTTTTAATTTTCACCTAATAAATAATTACGAATCCTCTTAATATTTGTCAAATATAAAAACTAATTAAAATAAAAAATAACAATGTCATCAAGGTAACTAATGACGAAGTTTTAAACAGTTATTATATTTATTTTTAGATTTTGCAATTATATAACGATTAAAATATCGGTATACACAAATTAGTTTTGTATATAAAAATAATGTACCGATTTAAATAGTTTTTTTTTAATATTGTTTGCTTGTTGTATTATTATGTATTGCTAAATTTACACATACAGGGACATATCGGAGGATTACGTCGTTGTGGTAAGAGATAAAACTTTAAAATTTTGTGTACAATTACTGGGTGCACATTTTGAAAATAGTTTCAATTATACATGGTGTTCCAAACACTCGTGGCAGCACAACCTTACATTTTTTTTTAAACAGAACATACTATATTTTGAGTAAACCAGTAAGGAATTTTAATTTATTAGATTCGACATCCTAAGACCGGTTTCTGTCTTTCGACTTCATCAGTTAGGCTTTTCGAATCCAATAAATAAAATCCCAAACTCGTACAAGTCAATAGCTATATCCGCTATAAGATAACATTTTTAGATGTGCTACCATCTATGGTAAGAAGAGAGTATTGACATTAAATTTTGACTGAATCTAGTCAAGATGTCACTCTCTTCTTTTTTATCCCTTTCAGAGATTAATACAAAGTGAGTAAACCAGTAAGGAATTTTAATTTATTAGATTCGACATCCTAAGACCGGTTTCTGTCTTTCGACTTCATCAGTTAGGCTTTTCGAATCCAATAAATAAAATCCCAAACTCGTACAAGTCAATAGCTATATCCGCTATAAGATAACATTTTTAGATGTGCTACCATCTATGGTAAGAAGAGAGTATTGACATTAAATTTTGACTTACTAGTTTACTCACTTTGTATTAATCTCTGAAAGGGATAAAAAAGAAGAGAGTGGCATCTTGACTAGATTCAGTCAAAAAATGTCAATACTCTCTTCTTACCATAGATGGTAGCACATCTAAAAATGTTATCTTATAGCGGATATAGCTATTGACTGGTACGAGTTTGGAATTTTATTTATTGGATTCGAAAAGCCTAACTGATGAAGTCGAATGACAGAAACCGGTCTTAGGATGTCGAATCTAATAAATTAAAATTCCTTACTGGTTTACTCACTTTGTATTAATCTCTGAAAGGGATAAAAAAGAAGAGAGTGACATCTTGACTAGATTCAGTCAAAATTTAATGTCAATACTCTCTTCTTACCATAGATGGTAGCACATCTAAAAATACTATATTTTATTCAAGAATCGAAAAGATCTCACCAAGAGCGTTAAAAAAAGATAGCATATTATATGGCATATTAAGAGGGAACAGTCGCGCTTTTGGGGTCTATTATGTAATTTATATTTTAACATCTGTTAGAATATTTCCTATCCAATAACATTAACAGAACTGGGATACTTCCGATACGCTTCTGGCTGGCCAAATTTTCCAGGATTGACAACGAGGCACTTGAAGAAGGAGAAATAAACTGTGCCCAGGTTCATATTTTGCTTTATTATCATTTTGTTAGCCCCAATTGTCATTACTTCACTGAATTAAATATATATGTAATGCGAATTAGTTTTATTTATCAGACCTCGCTAAATTAGGTATACTGGTAATTACTTTATCAAAAATATTAAAACAATACGATATTTCTAAAAAAAATTAAAACACCTACCTACTAATCATTGTCGCGTTTTCCCAAAACCTATATTTTCGAATTTCCCATATGAACAATCAAGATTCAACCAACTGGAATAGGATTATACAAAAAAATGTATTAGGTAGTTATTTTTTATTGTTCTAATGTTATTGATTCACAAATCATGTGTACCCTAAGGCTTTCAAAGGGAACAGCATGTTTATAAAAACGCTTTTCCACAAAGTTCCAAAACATTTTGCTCTCTTGTGGAAAATTTAAATTGAACAAGTAAATAATTGGAAAACATATCAACTGCCTTAAGTATATAAAAATTTAAAACGAATTTCGTCAAAGTAGACGATTTTAGTAAACCAGTAAGGAATTTTAATTTATTAGATTCGACATCCTAAGACCGGTTTCTGTCTTTCGACTTCATCAGTTAGGCTTTTCGAATCCAATAAATAAAAATTCCAAACTCGTACAAGTCAATGGCTATATCCGCTATAAGATAACATTTTTAGATGTGCTACCATCTTGACTAGATTCAGTCAAAATTTAATGTCAATACTCTCTTCTTACCATAGATGGTAGCACATCTAAAAATGTTATCTTATAGCGGATATAGCTATTGACTTGTAGAGTTTGGAATTTTTATTTATTGGATTCGAAAAGCCTAACTGATGAAGTCGAAAGACAGAAACCGGTCTTAGGATGTCGAATCTAATAAATTAAAATTCCTTACTGGTTTACTCACTTTGTATTAATCTCTGAAAGGGATAAAAAAGAAGAGAGTGACATCTTGACTAGATTCAGTCAAAATTTAATGTCAATACTCTCTTCTTACCATAGATGGTAGCACATCTAAAAATGTTATCTTATAGCGGATATAGCTATTGACTGGTACGAGTTTGGAATTTTATTTATTGGATTCGAAAAGCCTAACTGATGAAGTCGAATGACAGAAACCGGTCTTAGGATGTCGAATCTAATAAATTAAAATTCCTTACTGGTTTACTCACTTTGTATTAATCTCTGAAAGGGATAAAAAAGAAGAGAGTGACATCTTGACTAGATTCAGTCAAAATTTAATGTCAATACTCTCTTCTTACCATAGATGGTAGCACATCTAAAAATACTATATTTTATTCAAGAATCGAAAAGATCTCACCAAGAGCGTTAAAAAAAGATAGCATATTATATGGGTGTTTCAAAAAGATATGTCCAATTATTAGCAAAAATGACCCAATCTTAAATACTCTGTAAAACAGTAAATCAAAATAAATCAACAGATCTTTGTATTCAAATGTCATTCTTATATCGTTGGTTGTGCTCACTATTAATTACTTTTTTTATCTGTGGCTTCTTTAATACAGGGTGAAACAGAACTCAAATCAAGCAATATCACAAAATTTTCAAATAGATCTCCCTATAAGTTTTTTTATTTTATTTGATTTTCGTCATTTATTACTGAAACTGTTTCAGTAGATCTCTTAAAGTCATACACTTTGATCTTCTTAAGAAATTCACATATGTAGGTAATTGAAGCTCGATCGAAAGTGCCTTAAAAACGCATTTAAAATTTTCCAAAAAAAAACTATCAAAACGCAACATTTTAAGAATTCGCCATTTTCGTTTATTCTCGACGAGTACATTAAAAATCACCTCAATATCAATTTTTACGTTAACGGTTGTCCACATATCGCGGTTTGAAATTGACGAATTTTTCCAAAACTGACACACTGAAAATATCTTTTTCGTTAATAATTATTTCACCAAAATTTCCCTCGGCCAAAATGTAATAAATAGAAGTACTAATTCATTATATATCTCGAAATTTAAATTCTGCCGATTTTGGGGGAGTTATATGGATTTTTGAGCGATTTTCTAAAAAATCCATGTGTCGTATCTCCCTTAGCATTAACGATATCGAACGGTGCTAAAGGGCATTTTGTAGATTTGGACTAGCAGATTCCGAATCTTTTTTAATTTTTAAGCTATCTCTTCGGATAGTCGAGAAATAGGCGTTCAAAAAATGACCTAAATCGTCCTCGGCACCACCCTGTAAAATTGAAAAATTTTTGATGTAGCTTATAGATTTTGGTCCGTAGATTTAAAAAATGTCCAGTTTTTTGGTCTAGCTCTAACGGAAGTGCCTCAAAAAGGCTTTCAAAGTTGGAAAATTTTTATACCATCTTATAGTACCTATACGTTTCTCTCTTATCTGCTTTTTCTTCTACGTCAGTAAATCCTAAGAAATAGACTGTAAGATTTATACTCGGTAAGAACACAATGCAATGCGCGATTCATAAAGAAAAAAACATATTCATATTCTCTCTTTGAAGTAAAGTTTTTATCAAAGAAAATATTCGAAAAGTTACTTTCTGAAAGTTTCTTTGATAAAATTTGTTTTCTACGCTTTTCCGTTCTTATTTCGCGAAAAGGTGGGTGGATTTTTAGACAAAATATGATAACAACATAGAACAGAGAAATAGGTTTTGCAATTTTCCAATGAAATGAAACATCCTGTATTTGACACTACGTTCTACTTTTTCATTTTCGCCATCCAGGCGACTAGATGGACATGCAGGCTTAGAACAAACAAATCAGAAACATGAAAAACAACTTAATACTCCAAAAGAAAGTCCTTCAAGAATCCTGCGAGAGGAAAATTAATTGAAAACGCTTATATCCAATACGAGACATTGTTAGGGGTAAGTGGAAGAATATTTTTGAGTCTGACTATGACATAATCAAAAACAAAGTTGCGTTTATGGTGGTGAAATCTTTTTTTTTTTCAGATATTTTCATGTTGATAGTTTTTATATCATAACTGGAGGGCTGAATCGTATCTTGAATGCCAAAATACATCTCGTTTCAATCAACAAAGACCTTTTTTATTTATCTGTCTTATAGTATTGACAAATTTAAATTATTAATAAGTTTTTATTAAATAAAACATCAAAAAACTTACGTATAATTTTTCTTATTTTTAAAATACTTCATGTCACTAATAACAAATATCACAATTTCCGAAAAAAAAACCAATAATCGAAAAAACGTAACTGACCTTCACCGGACGGATATCGATGTACCAGGTTTTTGGAAAGCGCGTTAAAGACTGACATTTGATCGAAACCAAAATATTACCTATACCTACACGCTCGTCCTATTCGAAACATGATTTAATTGTCTGTTTATGGCATTAAACAAACGTAGTTGACCTTGGCTGGGTCTCATTTTTTTTATTTACTAGAAATTGCATTACAGGTGTCATATACCTTTGCATAATATTTGTTACACCTACTCGCCTTCTGCCGTCTTTGATACTCGGGATATATCTGTTTATGTAAGGTTAATGCCGATGAATTATTGTATAAGTATAATAATAAATAATAATAAGATCAAGATCGCAAATATAATTTGAGATTTCGCAATCGGTATTAATTTAATGTATTTTTTTATTCATTGCTACTTAGCATGCTAATTTTTTTTTTATTTTTTGTTGATTTATTGTATTTTGTTTTTGGCAATGACAAAATTACCGAAAAAAAAATGTTTGGGCCATTTTTGAGGTAAAGAAGAGTTTTTTGGGATGTAAATGGACCTTGAATCTACAGAAAAAAATTCAAAAAAATTAAAATTTGGATTACGCTGAATGAATTTTGTTTAAGAAATGATTGGCTAGGTCAAAATTACCGAAAAAAATGTTTTGGTCATTTTTGAGGTAAAAAAGTGTTTTTTGGGATATAAATGGACCTGGAATTTACAAAAAATTCAAATAATTAACATTTGGTTTAGGCAGACTGAATTTTGTCTAAAAAACGATTGGCGATCACAAAAATACCGAAAAAAAATGTTTGGGCCATTTTTGAGAAAAAAAGTGATTTTTTAGGATATAAATGGACCTAGAATCTACAAAAAAAATTCAAAAAAATTAAAATTTGGTTTACGCAGAATGAATTTTGTCTAAGAAACGATTGACAAGCTCAAAATTACCGGAAAAAAATGTTTCGGCCATTTTTGAGGGAAAAAGTGAGCATTTTTGGATATAAATGGACCTAGAATCTACAAAAAAATTCAAAAAAATTAAAATTTGGATTACGCTGAATGAATTTTGTCTAAAAAACGATTGGCGATCACAAAAATACCGAAAAAAAATGTTTGGGCCATTTTTGAGAAAAAAAGTGATTTTTTAGGATATAAATGGACCTAGAATCTACAAAAAAAATTCAAAAAAATTAAAATTTGGTTTACGCAGAATGAATTTTGTCTAAGAAACGATTTACAAGGTCAAAATTACCGGAAAAAAATGTTTCGGCCATTTTTGAGGGAAAAAGTGAGCATTTTTGGATATAAATGGACCTAGAATCCACAAAAAAATTCAAAAAAATTAAAATTTGGTTTACGCAGAATGAATTTTGTCGAAGAAACGATTGACAAGGTCAAAATTACCGAAAAAAAAATGTTTGGGCCATTTTTGAGGAAAAAAGTGAGCATTTTTGGATATAAATGGACATAGAATCTACAAAAAAATTCAAAAATAATTAAAATTTGGATTACGCTGAATGAATTTTGTCTAAGAAACGATTGACAAGGTCAAAATTACCGCAAAAAAATGTTTGGGCCATTTTTGAGGTAAAGAAGAGTTTTTTGGGATATAAATGGACCTAGAATCTACAGAAAAAAATTCAAAAAAATTAAAATTTGGATTACGCTGAATGAATTTTGTCTAAGAAACGATTGACAAGCTCAAAATTACCGGAAAAAAATGTTTCGGCCATTTTTGAGGGAAAAAGTGAGCATTTTTGGATATAAATGGACATAGAATCTACAAAAAAATTCAAAAATAATTAAAATTTGGATTACGCTGAATGAATTTTGTCTAAGAAACGATTGACAAGGTCAAAATTACCGCAAAAAAATGTTTGGGCCATTTTTGAGGTAAAGAAGAGTTTTTTGGGATATAAATGGACCTAGAATCTACAGAAAAAAATTCAAAAAAATTAAAATTTGGATTACGCTGAATGAATTTTGTCTAAGAAACGATTGGCAAGGTCAAAATTACCGCAAAAAAATGTTTGGGCCATTTTTGAGGTAAAGAAGAGTTTTTTGGGATATAAATGGACCTAGAATCTACAAAAAAAATTCAAAAAAAATTAGAATTTGGTTTACGCAGAATAAATTTTGTCTAAAAAACGATTCGCAATGCCAAAATTACCGAAAAAAAATGTTTGGGCCATTTTTGAGGTAAAAAAGAGTTTTTTGGGATATAAGTGGACCTAGAATCTACAAAAAAAATTAAAATTTGGATTACGCACGATGAATTTTATCTAAAAAAAGATTGGCGATGACAAAATTACCGAAAAAAATGTTTGGGCCATTTTTAAGGAAAAAATGAGTTTTTTATGATGTAAATGGACCTAGAATCAACAAAAAAATCAACAAAATTAAAATTTGGTTTACGCAGAATGAATTTTGTCGAAGAAACGATTGACAAGGTCAAAATTACCGAAAAAAAAATGTTTGGGCCATTTTTGAGGAAAAAAGTGAGCATTTTTGGATATAAATGGACATAGAATCTACAAAAAAATTCAAAAATAATTAAAATTTGGATTACGCTGAATGAATTTTGTCTAAGAAACGATTGACAAGGTCAAAATTACCGCAAAAAAATGTTTGGGCCATTTTTGAGGTAAAGAAGAGTTTTTTGGGATATAAATGGACCTAGAATCTACAGAAAAAAATTCAAAAAAATTAAAATTTGGATTACGCTGAATGAATTTTGTCTAAGAAATTATTGGCAAAGTCAAAAGTACCGAAAAAAAAATGTTTAATTATCCCTATTGCCCCCCCCCCCTTTGAGTCTCCGTTGTATTCAACAAACAATATCAAGTATTTTAGTTTTTTCTAGTGTAAAATATTATTTTTTAAATGGTGTCCATCTGCAGTTAAACCAAAATACCAACCATAAAAAATAGTCAATGGGGGTTAAGTCAGGAGATCTGGCAGTCCAACGCAAATAGATGTCTGATTGTAACTTTTAATTTTGATCAACTTTTCTTATGGCCAAAAATAAAGGTACTATACCCTTTCGCAAAATTTATATTTTTTTACGAACCTCGTATACGATTGAAAAAATTTTATATCTTTATTTTATATTTTAGGTTTTAGATCATGCGGAACTTTTTATGTAGAATAACTTTTTTACTCATTTACTCATTTACTCATTCTTATGCTTGGTTATAAAAATTTAAATTATTTATCTTTATTTAAAACAGTATATTATTTAAAACTCGAAAACACGCAGTTTAAAAATACATTTCCAATGAGAAAACGCTAATAATTTAAAGTGCATTGTTGTGTAAACTGTTTTTTAGTCATCGTTTAATTATTTATAATTCGAGTGGATTAAAAATTTAAATAATTTATTGTTATATTGCTTGAATGTGGTTGATCAGATCGCTGCATTCGATGTATTGATTTTATAATGGTTTAACAATGTCGTAAACTGGTTCGAGAAATTCCAAAATTGGCCATGAAATAAACATGCTAATCTACAAAAATTCGAAATTTTATTGGTATTAAATCCTAGGATTTGGGGTTATACGCCACAGTGAAGCGCGAAATCCCAAAAGGAACTTACTACAGGTTTATACAGATTGTCCGATAAGTGTACGGGCAAATACCCTCAAACATTTGAGGTTTAAAAGGTGCAAAAAATTCCAAGAGAAAGCCAAAATATTTGTGGATCCCCTAGAAAATTTCTACCTAATCCCTGTAAAGCAGGACTGTACTATAAATGGTTTCTGAGATGTGCCCGAAAGCCATTCTAATTGGGCCAACCGGTATATTGTCGGAAAAATTATACTACCAGTTATGCAACCAACATTACAGTAATCCACGCTGTATTAATAACAGGATATATATCATAAATATCCTAAATATTTATGGAATCTCAACAATTACATCACAACTAGAAGTGCGTATATATCGCACTGTAAAATTTTATGAAGCGAAATAACCAACTAACGCTGAAACAGTTTATTTACACCCCAATTTTTATTAAAAACCACACAAACTTTCTTCAATTATTCCTTAAAGATTTTGTTTTTCAACTGAGGGTAAGTCGCTAAACACAGACAGGGTGCTTTCAATTTTAATTTTTAGTACGTTGATTTTAAAATTAAACTCACATTTTATTCATTTTTACTGTAACTACAAAACACATTGTTATTTATTCACTTTACCGGATATTTCATAATTTTTTCACGGCCAAAATCATCCGTAAAGTTATTTCTTTATTACTGGCAGTCAGTTTATTTTCGTCCCAACATACCGTTAAAATTTTTGCCATGACCTACGATCACGCGGCATGTTTCTATTTTCAACAGATTATTGTTTTTCAATTTATAATGTTTTCTTTACTCTATAGACAACAGTTGCATATACTAAACCTAGATGCTGCTGAGCGAATACTGTTTTAGCAGTCTACTGAAAGATGGCGAGTTTATATCTTTAAAGGTCACTGTTAATATAAAGATCCAGAAATAAATAAAATGGTTTGTCCAAAAGGATATGTACAGATGGCGCTTCATGTATCAAATTTTTGTCGTCCTGATAGAAGTGCTGCAATCTATTGTACACGGAGAAATTCAAAAGGAACTCAAAGATAATCAGAAAAACTGCAAGGAAGTTTGTGACATTCCTGGGAACTCAAATGGAAATCCAAGGAACTCTTTATACAGTTATAACTTTTGTAACTAGATGGCGCTAACGCTCATATCAGGATTAGAACTAAATTCATAATTTGAAGGTATTGCCTCTTACAATTAGATGGCGTTTTAGAAATTTTGATATGGGGTTGTTCCCCGTGTGTGTAAATTAATTAGGGGGGGTTGGTTCTATACCCTCCGCCATTTTGGAAATGCTAATGTTAAAATTGCGGGTTTCGTTAACGCAAACGAGGAAGTTATCAGTTATTCTGATTGCATTTATTTACATTGGATTGTTGTGTTGACTTGAATATAGACCATTCCAGGATGACGTAGGTGACAGGTCGGCCATATTTGCTGGGAGGCATACAAGATTTTTTTAAAGTTCTTTATTCAGAAGAAATAAATAGAAAAAGCCACATTTTTGTAGTGTTATTAAATGATCAATGCTGTTTTGACAAACGGAGGGGATCATTTAAATGCGTTGTCTAGTAAATGAAGAAATGCTTGGATTAAAGCTTTAAAACTAGGTACATTTTCTGAAAGCCAAGTGAATAATAGACGTGTTTGTTGTAGGCATTTTATAACAGGTATTTTTGGAGATCTTTTATATGTATTTTTTTATTATTACTTGTGTAAATTTTCGGTAATCCTGCTCTGTTAAAATACTAATTTTTGACAGAAAATTGGTTTTTTAAATTTAATTTTACCAGGTGATATTGTTTTAGCCGTTAGAGGTTTTTTAATTCAAGATTCTCTACAAATACTAGGTGCGAAGATTTACAATTTGTTTATTTGCATTATTTCTGTATATTAAACACAATTTAGGCTTATAGGCTTGCAAACTTTTGTAAGCCTTAAGCTGTTGTGCCGAATAAAAACTCTGAGTTAGTTTGCAAAATTTATAGAAAAGAGGTTTCTATACAAGTTACTCCTATTAGTTTCGTTCGCGCTCAAATTCAAATGCTCAAATGTCAAACTGCAGATAAACAAACAAACATTACGCGTTTCGGGCAGTTCAAATTAATACCGCTAGATCGCATAAAGTTGTGTTCATGCCAATAGAAATCTAATTTCCATCTACGACTCAAAATGCTACGTCTAGATGTCGTCCTTATCCGAGATTTGGTAACTATGCAACCGCAAATACACAGACGTATTTCATGCTGCCTAACAATTTCTTTAGAGTGGGGTTCAGCGAAGACGTAAGGGGCGAGGATTTTGAGGTTATGTATGAAATTGACAGAGTTGATGGGTATAGAACACTCTTAAGAATCTAGAATTATCTTAATCTTTAAAAATTTGCTAAAAATTTTGAGGTTTTTATACTTTTATACTTCCGACTCAGGTTTAGTTTGGACCAAAAATGGCGGAATTTCGTTTTCAAAGGTATAGTTAGAATTTTCAAAAATTGGTCGAAAATTTTAGTTTTTCTATATTTAAAAAAATGAGATAACATTTTATTTTCACGCTTACGCTTTTTGGGACTTTCGAGATTTAATAAAACAGTTTACTTATCATATACAGTTTATTTTTATTTACATAATGAAACATAAGTACAATTCGAGAACATTTTACATTATATCTAATTTTATTTACATAAAAATACAACGAGTAGGTACAAATATTAATTACGTCAAATATATCAAACTTACAAAAAATTTTATGCAAACTCGCATTTCAATAAATAATGATAAATAACTTAAGGAACAATTTTATAAATATAAACAATGAAATTTGTGCGGCCAATAAAAATTTTTGGATGCAAAAAATTGTACAGAGTGTTATCAATATTTTTCATCGAAAACTGGCCTATTAAAAACTTTGGTAATATAATAATTGTTATCAAAAATCATTGTTTTAATTTTTTTCAGAGCTAGTAGACTAGAAAAAGCAGTCGTACAAATACATAGGCCTAAAATCTCTTATTTTAGAACCAGATTATCATACAATTTTCAACCTATTTCCAAAATGCAGTGTCGGACTGGCGCCAAAGCCCAATCAATTTCGAGAGGCAATGTTTTTTAAATAAATCAGACTATTTTAAGTATCTCAGAAAATAGTAATTTTTAAATATTACGGAACCAAAACTCCAGGGTCACAATGACTTAGTCCGGCACTGTTAAAATGTTAAGATCTATCACTCCGGTGGTACAAATCGATAATTTTATATTTATTAACATAGAAGTCACTGTTTTCAATTTCAATTTATTTTTCTGGACTTTTTATAAATTCTCTTGATTAAAAAATAGGTTTTGAACAAAGAAAATTATGATTTGTACCACTTGACGGGTGTAGGAGAAATAGATATTGAAAAAACTAAAGGATAATCTGAATTATCAATGAGTTTATTTACATTTTATTCAATTTTGATACACATCACACATCTAGCCACAAAAAAAGAATATATTCCCAGGCATCACGGGATATTCCTAGAATATTCTCTAAATATTCGAAAAGAGAGAAGAATATTCCAATATCCACGGAATATTCCTAGAATATACACATGCCTATAGCATATTCCAGGAATATTCATATTGGAATATTCCTGCGAAATATTCTCGGGAGAATATACTATGGATCTTCTTGTTAGAATATTCCTGTAGGAATATTCCTGTGTGAACATTCATGGAATAATCATGTATGAATATCCATGGAATATTCCTAGAATATTCTCCCTTATTTCTATGAAATCAATTACCATTATCAAAATAAAGGAAACGTATGAAATAAGTGAAACAGGAAGTACAATTAGATCATATTCCTGAATTGCTTTTAATATTCTTGGACTATACAAGGAATATTCTGGGTATATTCTGAATATTCCGGGAATATGAGAAATATTCTTGAATCACTTTGGATATTCTTGGAATATACAAGGAATATTCTCAGAAGATATTATAGGAATATTCTTTTTAGAATATTCCTGGAACATTCTGGGTATATTCTGGATATTCCGGGAATATTCCTCATAGAATATTCTGGGAATATCTAAAATTTTCGCCAGCAGCACATTCTAGGAATAATCCAACATACCAAAGAGAATATTCATGGAATATCCGGTGCTGCCTGGGTTCTAATAGAATAAATAATTTCTTATTTTTTGTGCAGTTCAGGCCTAGGGAAAGCAATTGTTTTTATTTTCCGATTATTTTGGAATAAAAATAAGAGATTTAATGAAAATTGTCTGTTAAACAGCGATAGATTTCCATGAAAAATAAAAAATATATTTTCCACTTTAAAAACCAAAACATTATCTGTTTATATATACTCAAAAACATCGAAACTGACCTTGAAAATTACACTGTTATAGAAACCGTGACCGTGAAAATCTTTTAGAATCAATTAGCAAATAATTTCTTCGTTTTATAATCTAATATACAACTAAGTAGTGGAATGTAAACAGAAATTGTGCTAGTATAAATCCGTATTGACCTAGGTCGTTGTTTTCATATATATAAAGTAAATAAAACAGTATACAGGGTGTTGCGCCAATAAACTTACAAATCGATAAAATTTTATATAAGAACATGGAACCTTTAAGGGCTTAAATTCTGAGTTATTGGGTCAAAAACCGCCATAAGTGAGGCTTCTAAATTTTCATTTTAAACTATTAACGCAAATTTAAGCAAATTTTTGGTTTGTTTTCCTAATTATTAAACCAAAAATCAAATAAACTGCAAATTAACATTTGAAAATAATTACTTGCAGACTTTAGCTTGGAAATAATTATCTATAACACAAAAAAATAAATTAAAATAAAAATAAACACTTTAATAAAATATTCCCACCTGTAACGTAAAAATAGGAGGGTAAAAATTGCCTCCAACCCTAACAGCGCGACATTGTAACATTTACAATTTAATTTCTTAAAGAGAAAATTTAAAAAAATGATTTAAAGTCATTTTTGATTCATGTCAAACTATTTTATATTTTAATGTTTTTTAAAACACCCTGAGTCTCAAAAGTTACGCCCTTAAAAGGGTTCAATTCATAAGTGCTCTCTGGTGTTAAATTTCGAATCACCCTATATAAATTATCAAATAAATAGAAGAGATAAAAGGAAAACGTTTCATCGTTATTTAAACATTATGTTATTAGTTAAAGTAAAAGTACGATAAGAAATGTAAGGCGTGACATATAAAAACCTGGCTAGATGTGTAGATAAAAAAAAAATTAAAAAGACATTCACACATTTATACAAATTTCAAAAATATAAATTTTACAATACCCACAGGGTGGGCCAAAGTTCTTACATCGGAGGATTACGTCGTTGTGATAAGAGATAAAACTTTCAAATTTCGTGTGAGCTAGCCTAGTTACTAGTTGCACATTTTCGATTATACAGGGTGTTCCAAAAACTCGTGGCAGCACAAATTTACAGTGACTGTCCTAGTTCACACAAAATTTGAAAGCTTTATCTCTTACCACAACGACGTAATCCTCCGATGCCAGCAGTTTGGCCCACCCTGTATAAAAATATAATAAATAGTTAAATATACATTTCACTGGCCAATAAAAATCTAATAATTTAGTTGCTCAAATGCGTCGGAATTAAGTATTGAGCCGTGGAATACAATATTTTTGCATACCAATGCACTCCTGTATCACTTTGTCTCGTAACCTCAATGGATTGTTCTGACCAGGCAGTAAAAGGCCGGCTTACAACGTACCACGCTCTATTTACTCCTTTCTTGAAATTCCATGCCCACCTTAAAGGCAAAAATACCCAGTGCGCAAGCGCCTGGCTGTCAACTGTCGCGTAGCACGAGACAACTACGTCGTTCACAACTACGGTGCCTGCTCGCGTTAATGGAGCGTACACCCCCGTCCTTACGGTGGCACTTACTTCTGTTACACTGTCTTTAATTATTTTATTTGATATACTAACTAATAGTTCATCTCCTACTTGGATACTCTGCGCGAAAACTGTTCGGTACCCTTCTAAGGTACCTTTTTGCACTAGGTGATTAGAGGTTATCACTAAAGTTCTATTAGAAGCTAGCGTAATTCGTAAGAACTCGCGTTTTTGCGCGGGATCGTAGTCTAAGAAAAGGATGACTTCGCTAAAAATAAGTTCGTTCGTCGAAGGATCCCTGGAAAGGATTTTTTCGCCTATTTGAAGATCTGAAAGTTTTCTTCTGATTCCCATAGAGGTCAGCACTGTACTTTCGCCTGGGAAGCAGCCTCCGTATTTTGCTCCTTGAGCGGACTCTGTAAAATAAAGAGACGTTTGTAAGAAATTTTATTATAACAAAGCCCGAATGGACGGATTGTAAACTGGGCTTAACTTCGAGAAGAAAAGAAAATATCGGTGGCCGGGACAACCGGTTTTAGGCATAAACAACAAACTAAACCTTTTATCTTTAGCAGAGAGATATAGTTAAGGTTAAAACTTAAAACGGCACCCAATCCTACCAAAGTTGCACCGCATTATCATCAAATGCCAACTAGCCGGTCATTTGTTATTTGTTACCGTAGAGCGTTCGGTTTCGAGCGGGCCACTTGAAAAACGATACGGCCCCATGCATAGTCGCCCCGAAAGGTAAGCCAGAAAGATTTGTCCAACGACAAAAAAAAATTATTAATAAATATGTTATACGGATTGGATCGGAGCTTGGAATTATATTTACCGCAAATGTATCTCTTGTAATATTAGCAGTGGATAAAAGGGTAGAAAATGGCACCAAAACGCTGCAACAAGACAGCAATGAGGTTAAATTTGGAAAATCCAACTTAACCAATTAAAATATACCAAATATCAATATTCACATCCCTCATATGAAGATACAACCCAGTAACTACTCGGTTAACTGATAAAATCACTGAAAAAATATTTGTACGTAAAATCAATACAGTTCCCTCTGTCATCCGTCAGTTCCCTCTGCCATCTGTCAGTTCCCTCTGTTACCTGTCAGTTCTAGGGATGCGTGGAACAGCCGTAATTGAATAACAGGCACAACCTGTTCCAGTTCTAAAATATACCTGTTCCAGTTCTAGCGTATTGCAAGTTGTATACCCTTAACTCCTGACTTTTCATAACCTAACATTTTCTTCTATTTTCGCCGATATAAGAAATGTAAAAGGCATCTTCTACGAGTAGGGATGTGACACTGGAACAGGACCTGTACCCGCTCCGTTTGGAACAGGGTGTCGCTCTGTCATAGTGACGTCAGTGACTGTTCCAACGTACCTGTTCCATGTCTCTAATAATACCTGTTCCAAGAAATATTTGTAAAAACCTGTTCCAAAAGGAACAGGTACTGTTCCAGTTACACATCCCTAGTCAGTTCCCTCTGCCATAAGTATCGTCGTCAATTTTTTTGACATTAATGCTATCATTCGGCGATTGGGAGAATAATTTCACGTCATAAAACAATTAACTAGTGCATTAAAACAATAACCGAACGCAAAACATCAAAAACTAATTAACTGTATCCTTAATATAATACAAATATTAATCAAATCAATGTTTTGCGATTATAAACCTATGTACTTTACCATTAACCATAAACACTTTTTATAATTTTGATGAACACTAAACGTTAAATCTATGAATGCCACCATTGACTGCTTAAAAAGGCGCCAAAATAGTGCTACCTAATAGTAAATCAATCTCTACGAACATTAATATTACGAACAACTAGCGTAGATGTTTTTAACTCTTCGCGCCGCGCCCATAGCCCATATAAGTGCAACCACATAGCAGAGGTTAGGTGTTCCGATACAGTTTGTGTTTTGTGGACAGTAAAATAATAATTATTGTGCCAAATTAGTTAATTCTGGACTGGAGATCGACAAAGAAAGGAAGGTACATTCTGATAGTTACAAAAAAACACTGGGGATATCGCTTGGTAAATATTATTTTGGCACACATTATACCTATACTAAAATTCTATGTCTAATATGTTAAAACTTAACTTAAATATTTACTTTATATATGGATTATAATGTCGCGTTTGAAAGTGGGGAATTCTTTTTAAAAAATTGGAAAAAATGTTTTCTGCAAATACTGGCATTTTTCCGAAAGGATAAAGCTGCTAGAGCCCTATTAGATAACGCCTTCAAGGAAACGTGCGACGAAAGTAAGTTCAAATTATAATATGCCAAAAAGTAGCATATTAATTTTGTATTTTTTTAGATGGAAAATATGCTTCACTTTTATATTTGGTGCCATCGACCAAATTTTGTTCCAAAAATTCATCTGGAAAGACGACCCATATAAAATTTACAATAAAGGACTCCCAGGAATCATTTTTGTTTTGTGCTAAAACCCAACAAGAGCTGGAAATTGAGAAAATCAGCAATTCAAACCTTTATTTTATGCCTAGGAGACGACATCTCTAAAATTTCAAATATTTTAGATTTACGTTTTATTGATCGTTGTTTATAAACAAGCGTGTTGTTCAAAAGGCATTTAAAAAAAACATTGAATAGAACGAAAAACAAATTAATTCTGGAAGGAATACCATCAAAATCATCTGATATTAAAGGAGATTTAGGGGGAACGATCCCATTTAATTTGTTTTTGGAATCTGGAAGGTAAAGGTACATTGACTACAACGGATATCGCGTATCGAGACGATATTGTTAGTCATTCAAAGTAAAGGTGAATTAGAGAAATTAAAAAGAAATCAAAGAAATTTGGGCTCGAAAATAATATTGATGTAAATGGACTTCGAATCGCTATTATAAAAATGAAAGTCAACGATGAAAAAAGAAATGAAAATTTGAATTGATAAAATAATTTGATTATATTTAATGATACAACCAAAATCTAAAAAAAAGCTAAACGAAATAGATCAGTGGAAAGTTTAATACGATTTGTAGCTGAAATATGCATCCTGTCGAAAAAAGTTTTATGTTAAAAGTTGTAGACAATTAAAAAATCTAAAACTTTTGTATTAATCATTTTTCAACATAACCTCAAAATTATCGAGGAAAACGCTAAAAACCGTTTTTTTTTGTTTTTAATTTTTACCCTTGGCAAAAATAATTTTTAAAACATATATTTAACCACTCCCACCTCCCTTCCTGAACTTTTAATCAGTCTTCTTGTTTTTTTTAATTTACTTATAATTTACCCTAAATTTTCCGACCTACTATGAATTTTTCACGAATTCGGGTATTTAAAATCGGGGCTATAATTCCAAAAGGAAAAATAAGGGTGCTTATGATGACATATGCGTTTTATTTTTAATGAGAGAGAAGATCAAAATAATAAATGATGAAAAAAAAGATATTTCTCAAAGTAATAAAATACACACATGTTAGAAACGGGAAAACCAGTAACTAAAATCGTCTACTTTGACGAAATTCGTTTTAAATTTTTATATACTTAAGGCAGTTGATATGTTTTCCAAACTATTTACTTGTTCAATTTAGATTTTCCACAAGAGAGCAAAATGTTTTGGAACTTTGTGGAAAAGCGTTTTTATAAACATGCTGTTCCCTTTGAAAGCCTTAGGGTACACATGATTTGTGAATCAATAACATTAGAACAATAAAAAATAACTACCTAATACATTTTTTTGTATAATCCTATTCCAGTTGGTTGGTGGTGTTTTAAATTTTTTTAGAAATATCGTATTGTTTTAATATTTTTGATAAAGTAATTACCAGTATACCTAATTTAGCGAGGTCTGATAAATAAAACTAATTCGCAGAAACAAAGAAAATACTATATACTAACTAAAAAATATTAATAAATCAAAAATAAATGCAAAATCAAAAACCCACGCTTCAACAAAAATCAAAAAATGACATTATTGACAATGATATTTAACAATTTTAACTTTGATGTCGAGTGGATTCGTTAAACTTTCGATTCGGCTTATATCTAACTTCAGTTACGCAACCAGTGACGTAATTTCAATAATTGCGCAATATTCAAAAGGCACATTATAAAAATTAACAAATTGCTGGTAAAAATTATGTATGCAACTAAAATTAAAAAAACATATTGTGTTGTTATTTATTCATATAGTACTTGTTATTTATAAGGTTTTAAATAGAATCTGAAAATTAGTTAAACACCCAATTGGGGCTAACAAAATGATAATAAAGCAAAATATGAACCTGGGCACAGTTTATTTCTCCTTCTTCAAGTGCCTCGTTGTCAATCCTGGAAAATTTGGCCAGCCAGAAGCGTATCGGAAGTATCCCAGTTCTGTTAATGTTATTGGATAGGAAATATTCTAACAGATGTTAAAATATAAATTATCGTTAAATAATAGACCCCAAAAGCGCGACTGTTCCCTCTTAGATTTATTATAACGGCCGCCTATGAATGCGGTCTGTGATTCTACTGTCTTGTTGTTCTTCTTTTTGATCTTATCTCAGTGACATTTGCTGCTAGTTTAATAGCCTCAAATTAACTTCACTAGTTCAGTTTATCTAGTTTCTTTGTATAAATAACCACAAAGGCAAAGGTGCGTCAGTTTTTGAGGGACACAGTTCGAGTAGAACGATTTTCTCAAGGATCGGAAAAATTGGAAATTTTTTAGCGTAGTAGGATTATGATTTACTCGATCCTTTTTCCTCGGAACACGCTCCTTTAGTTATATCCTTTCGATGTACCCCACCCTAATTGTTTAGTCTATTTTCTTTTTATATATTATTATTGCTTTCCTTTTTAGTCTTGTAGATTTCGGCAAATACCTAAGACAAATTTTTTCTTAACCGTCTGACTGTCGGCTAAAATAGTAGGCCAATGCCTATGTGCCGGCAACGCGGCTAGCGCGTGCTTTGCATGAATCATTTTATGGCTGTACTATTCATCAATATTGACTGTCTACTGTGTGCTTTCACACAAACTGTCTTTGTTATTGTTGCCAGATGAATATTACAACCATAAAATGAATCATGAGCACGCGGGAGCCGCGTTGCTGGCACATGGATGAAACCTAACACGACGTGCTAGCCGCGTTGCTAACAGTGAGAGGGTTAATCTGTAGTTATTTTGCCCATTGCTTGCGACACACCGTGTAAATGAACAAAAATATTTTAAGGTTAATTTGGAAGAGCATTTATTTGAAAGTAAAAACCAGGAAATAAGTGCGTTATTTAAAACAGCGGACGCTGAAAAAAAAATAAAAAAGACACGCCTCTTATCCGTACCTGTGAACGCGGCTGGGTCTACAGACATGAAGGTGAGGTTGTTTGTTACCTACAGAGTAGACCCTATCAATTTTATCTGTGTTGACAAAATATGCTGTAATTAATTCTCTTCCACTCTTTTGAGTTTTTGGGGCCGATGCGGGTCCAAGTCCGAGACTAGCAGAAAACCAACGGTAGGTAAATTTTAAAAGGTATTTTTCGGGTTTTTGATTGAAAACAAGAGTGTTGCGGTGAGAAATAGTATTTAATCTTGTCAAAACAGTAACTTCCAGGTATTTATCGTACTCGAGGAATTGGGATTTGGGTTAAATGTCAGTTTGTGGGATATTCGTTTTATTTAATTTCGTTTTTTTCTTGTATCTAGATTTCTTGATGTGTGAATGTAGAATGAATGATTCTTCAATAATAAATGACAACTCTTAAGGCTCGTTCAGACTTTACAAGTTACTTGAATTCAAGTGCCATAATTGGTGCAAATTGAAAGGTGTGAACATCATTTCACTTGAATTCAAGTAAGCTGAAAGGTGCTTTCAAGTTTCAAGTAAAAGTAGAGACCAAGTTAACTTTTGCTTTCAAGTTGGGGACTTGAATCACAGTTGAATAATGTTAACTGATATTCAAGTGCACTTGAAGTCACTGGAAGTAGTGAAAGTGGCTCTGCACTGCGGCAAATTAGTCAACCACATTTAACGTCTATGGCCCAGCCGTTTCACCTTTCAATTGGTTTCAAGTTGTCCCAATTATTGCACTTGAATTCAAGTAACTTGTAAAGTCTGAACGAGCCTTTTTAACACCTACCTAATACATCAAATTAAAAAAACAAATACAATTTCAGTCAATCATAGTTCTCTCGCCTCAAGAATAACATATTTCTTATCAAATGTGTTCTGATGACGAAAGCACGTACACATGACTCCCTCGACCAATAAGCAGAATTAGGTATTAGCGCTTGCGCCGAAGATGCGTATACATTTGGATATGAAACAACGCCATAGCCGCCATACTGAATAGTGAACAAATGCGTTTGCGTTTTTGATGGTGCATAGGTCCGCGCTCTGTTCTGTTTGAAATTATTTGAAACGACTCAGCATGGAAGTTAAAAGTTTTTTGGAACACCTGTTGACGACTTTTGTAGGCATGTGGGCTCTTTTCAATCAACTGTATACATGGCGTCGTGTCACTCAATGATTTTCATTGAGTATCATATGCAATGATCTTAAAACTTTGTTCAATCATAACTATTTGTATGTTAAGAACGCTTTGTTCTGTGTTGTCAGGTTAAGTTTACGTTCGTGAAATAATAGAGAGTTTTAGCAAATTTACGTTAGATCTCCGCTAACGTTAACGCTAGCATTAAAGTAACGTTGCGTAGATTCTACCGGCATGTGCAAAATATAGTTTTAGCAAAGTTCAGGAACTTTAACTTCTACCTCGTTCTGTCAAGACGACAGTGACGACAAGACAAGTCCTTATTTTTTTACTTCAAAATGTCAAATGCAAATGTCAGGAAGGTTGTCCAATAGGAAGTCCCTATTTCGTCTAATGTTTCACTTTAAAACACCCGCTATTTTCTCCAATCTAACGTGTTCCGCTAGATTTGAGACACGTAACTTTACACTTAGGCATGCGCAGATTGATAATCGACAGCTTAACAGTTAACGGTAGCGGTAGCGGAAAAGTGCTAAAACTCTCTAATGATTCATTGCTGAGAGATCATCTTCATCCAAGAAAATTGTTTCTCAACAAAATTGAAATATTCTTGCCTCAACCAAACCACAATATTTAACAGGAAAGTGTACATTTGACGCAAAACTTTCTGTTACCAGGTAGCCAAGAATATTTTGTCAAAAAAAAACAAACTAATATTTGGTTGGACCTATTCAAGAATACCATTCTCTTGAATTAATGCGGTTACAATTTGATTTAAGAGATTCTTTTTTTCTGTGTAAGCTCTACATTTTTTACGATAACATGCAATGACATATTAAAACAAAACATGCTACGTTGAAAACATGGCCTACTAATAATACTTTTTGGCCTACTAATACGGAGGGGAGGGCTAATATTCCTACATGTTGAGTTACAGGGTGTTAAAATTTAAACCAATTTCGGTTATTTTTTAGTAAAGCTAAGGCCTTTTAATTTGTTATACAGCTAGAAACCTTAACGACTGTTGTAGGGCTAAAAACTATAAATTTTTGTACTAAAATTATCTGCGGGAAAACAAAAAATACGTCGACGAATTCAGTTTTTCGTGCTCTTTCCAAATATGCAAATCAATTTTTAAAAATCCTTTATAGACCAGTGCAGATAATTTTTGATACCAAATAAAATAATAGTAGAATGGAACTCATTGGAAAAGGGAGAGAATATGACAAAAATGATAGGAAAAAAAATTTACCGGCGCTCTGGGGTCGGGAAGTGGAAGGGGGGAGTTTTTAAGGGTAGAAAACTGTTTATCTCGATTTCCGGCAAAACTACAAGTCCTATGGAAAAAAGTTAAATGGCAAAGTTGTAGGTAATAAAAAGATCTACAACTTTTGTATTTATATTTTTTTCACATAACCTCAAAATTTATGTGAAAAATTCGAATATCCAAGTTTTTGGTTTTTTATTTTTATCTTTTACAAAACAAAATTTTTTTTCACGAAATTTGGTGTAAACTTACCTTTTTATGTTAAAGTATAAATTTAAATAAATAGCTCAAAATTGTACATGATGATTAAAAAAAAAAGAAATTCGGAGTTTTCTTCGTTTCTTATTTGCATTTTTTGAGAACATTTACCATAGTAATGTATATTTTTTTTACACCATCAAAAAGTAGAGATTTCAACGAACAAAAAGCTCACCGAGTTTTTTAAAAAAGCAGATATTTTGACGTGAGAATTTTCGATTGAAAATTAGACTGCTTTTTCGATATTAAGTCAAAATAAGGTTAGAAAAATAAATATTTTAAAACAAAAAAAAATTACAGGGTGTTTGGGACATAAAAAGGTAAGTTTACACCAAATTTCGTGAAAAAAAAACCAAAAACTTGGTTATTTGAATTTTTCACATAAATTTTGAGGTTATGTGAAAAAAGTGTAAATACAAAAGTTGTAGATCTTTTTATTACCTACAACTTTGCCATTTAACTTTTTTCCATAGGACTTGTAGGTTTTCCGGAAATCGAGATAAACAGTTTTCTACCCTTAAAAACTCCCCCTTCCACTTCCCGACCCCAGAGCGCCTTCATTTTCATTTTCCAATGGGTTTCATCCTGCTATTATGTTATTTCACTTTTTACCATTTTCAAAGCTATCCGCACTGGTCTATTATACAGTGTGTTGTTTTGAACCTTGAAAAATTTGTCAATTTTTCTTGTGAAATTGTTCAGTGACTTAGAGATGATTCCCATTTTATTGTATTCAATATTTTTTTGTGGAAATACGAAAATATTGAAAAAAAAAAAATTTGTAAAGATCTTACCTAATTTAACGGAGCAGTGTATGTGAGACCGACTTTCGTAATAGACCCAGTCGAAGCCGGCTTCAACGGCGAGCCTGGCTAACATTCCGTACTTGGAACGGTCCCTATCGGAGGTTGTGATGTCCACAGCCCTGCCCTCGTAGTGCAACGAGTCGGGAGTGTGGTATCTCTCTTCGTCCCACCCCTCGGTAACGAGGAGTTTCACGCCGGGCCACATGTTCATCACCGATATCGCTAGGGTGTTGAGTTTTTCCTTGCATCTCTGCAACAAAAATTAAAAAAATTGTCATTTTTGTCAAAAAATTTTGTTTTATTTGTAAATATATAAGGGCATCGTCAGCAAACAGATGAATGACACATTGACCCTTGAAATCAACAATATCATTGATGTAAACTAGGAACAACAGAGGACCTAATACGCTTCCCTGTGGAACACCTCTGTGAAAACCATTATTATACAAAATCATCTCAATGTAAATGTTGGATGTGTGCAAAAGGTACGAAACAGGATAATTGTGCTCCTTTGAGTTATTCGAGCTTGGTCTTGTTTCACGCTGAATAACTATAACAATTTTTTGGAAATTCCGTTCATTTTTATTTCCAATTTTTATTCCGCAAGTAAATATTTCGTGTATTTTTCCATTAATTCCAAAAATTGACAAACTTGACGCCCCACAGTGTCTACAATAATAAAACATAAACAAACCCGAAAATATACTTTTACCAAAACGTACATATAATGGACCGTGCATAACTCCAATTGAACGTTTATTTTACTGTTTACTTTTATTTAAGTAAACATTGAAATTCTGAGTGACATACGTGAAATCAATTTCCTCTTCTAGAATGGATCCTTACAAGGACCCGAACCGTAGGGAGGAGGTACCGATAATCAGATTCGTCATACTCTAAGGTACTTTTACTTACTCACCGGTGCCAGTGGCGTCTCCTAAATGAGGCATAAATAATAATGAATAACGAGAATATTCCCTTGTTTGTCCAAGGTACAGAAATGTGAGTTATGTAATATGTAAAGAGAAAGTCTAAGTCAATCCCTCATTATATTATTTTTTTAAATAAAGTAGACAACTAGTTTCGGCTATATAGCCATCATCAGGTCTTAAGTAGTATGTAAAAAATGGTTCTATAGTAGAAATTGTCAGAGTATATACAAGAAAGTGGTGAGTTAGAATCAGAGTCCTTATTTTATCGGAAAGGTGAAAATAGGAGAAATAAGAGGCTCGCACGTGAGAAAACGGACAGTTGAATCATAAAATATGACATTTGACTGATCAGTTGAGATATGTCAAATGTCATCCGCCGTTTTATAATTCAAATTTAAATTAGCTTAGTTTTTACAGTACTGTTAGAAATTGTTGAAATTACTTTGATATTTCGTTTTATTTTTCACACAGGTTGATATTTTTGTCAGTAGGACGCCACTGGGTACACTTACTTAACAGTGAACCATATCTAAACTACTTTACATGCAGACTATGGGTTTGTTGAATAGAAAACTGTCAATAAACAACTGTCTTTCACTTACAATATGTTTTTTTCACAAATACTGAGAAAAATGAATTTAGGAAGTCAAAAATTCCATTCATTGTGCGAGAAACTTTTGAAATTGGTTGTAAAAAGGTCGGCCGACGTTAAAGGGATTAAATAAATAAAATATTGATTTAACTTTTTTTTTGGATAATGAAAGCAATATATTTATAAAAAAATTATTAACCTTTCGATTTAATCCAATTGTTTTTGCTCTGTCTGATACGAGATTTGAATATATCACATTTGACTCTCAATAAAAATGTTTGAACAATTGTGGTAAAAGTGTCACTTTCTTCTTCGTATCCCGACATGCAAAAATCGGTTTTAGGATGTCAAATCGTTTAATTTCTCTTCTCATGGAAATAAAACCACGTATTTTAAAAAGAAAAACGGGCTAAAATATATAATAAAAAATTTATTATAGAAACAGAACATTTGATAATCTTACAAAAATGTGACAGCAACATACGACACTGAGAAAGATTTTGAAATTGAAGATGTCAAAATCTGTTTCCATCATATTTTTGTGACGTTTCTGGGAACGAATTTTAAAAAAGGATAGCCCATTTGCATATTATAAGAGAATTTATACTTCGTCATAAATGAAGTTTTCTTATTAACATTATCATAAGAAAAAACCAGATAAAAACTTAGGATACTATAGAGGGTATCCTTTTTGCAATTAACACTTTGTGTAAAATAGGCATCCAAATTTTTGAAATATCAACCGAACAATTAGAAACACATTATTATTTAAGCATATCAATGCTGCTTCTTTAACTTTGCGGTTATAATTATTAGGTTCTTTCAATAATCTAGTTGAAGAATTCCATTGTATTTTATGACCAAAATCCCATGCATGTTCACATATTTTTGATTTTTCGAATTGTTTATTTTTAATGTATGATTGGTGTTCATTAAGTCTAATATGAAAAGGTCTATATGTTTCTCCTATATATAAAATTTATTACATTCGCATGGAATTTTATAAATACAATTTTTTGTATTTTGAATTTCATTAAAAGGTTTTGTATTTACTATTAAAGATTTTAATGTATTATTAGTTTTAAAAACTGTTTTTAAATTAAATTTATTGCCAATCCTTCTAATTTTTTCTATATTTTAATGAAGTCTTGGGGGATTTAAATTTTGTTCTTTATTTATAAATTTACTTGGGTAGTTGTTCTTAATCAAGACAGATTTAACAAGTGATAATTCATTATTTAAAATATTGTCATGACTTTATTTCTCATTCTTTCAAATTTTGTTTAGTCCTTAATTTTCCTTAAATAAAAAAACTGTGCCTGTCTTAAAAAAGAAAGCAAACGTTTTGCCATAGAGTTAGGGAGCTTTTCCAACATTAAAGAAAACAAAATTTCTAGTTTTTACAAAGTATCAGCATCTTATTTGGTGCACGTGAATGTGACATTGTTTTAATAGTAAAGAAATACTAAGAACGCATGTAAGTATTTTTAATAATAATATTTGGTTGGTGATTTTTACCAGGAACCATAATTACAACAACATTTCATCATAATTCTGGTATAACAGAAGAAATAAGGTGGAATTATGCATTTTTTGGCATTTTTTAGCAAAATTTTAAGAATGAGCTTTTTTCGAAGCGCCATATCTCGGTAACGAATTAATATACAAATATGTTTGAATAGTCAAAATTGTAGGAAATTTAACGCTCTATAAAAAAGTATAGAAGTGCTTTTGCCGCAGGAAAGAAGCTTTACGCTCTATTGCGAAAAAACCGGAGGAAGGTCACAATTTTTGCAGTTCCCCCCCTCCACTTCTAGCACAAGGTCCTCGAGGTCCAATACTTGAGAAAATGTGAATTAACAATCCCTGAACAACATCCCAAAGTTTCATTAATTTCCGACCTTTTTCTATCTGAAACTACCTGTAGACTGGACTATTACTTTATGATTATATTTATTATTTAATTTATTAAATATTACGAAACGTTTTGGAGAGCGACGTACATGCAAATGAGCAAAGAAACGTAAACAAAGGAGAGTTCAAACAAAAACGACTCGTGCATTAGCGTAAAACATTGGAAAGAGTTTGTAGAAAAAAAACGGACGAAGTCACTGTTTAAACATTGTTAAATTATTTATTCCTGATTCTCCTAATTAGTAAAATATTTGATTTAAGATTTGTTTTGATCTTTTGTACGATAGATAAAACTTTCTATTGTACCTATATCTAATTAAATAACTCGATTTGTTTTTATTTGCATTTCATTTACACCTGTGATATTTCAATGTTAAAAATCTTGAATACAGATAGGAATGTTTTTAATCTCAATATTCAATAACAGTGGTTTAGATTTTTCTTCTTCTTTTTAAAGATCAATTAATAGTCCTTGTAAGGTTTACTAAGGACTTAACTTCCATCTTTTTGGTGGTTTTTGACATATTAAACATTTTTGAAGGCTTATCGATCTAATATATGTTCTATATGTTTTGATTTAGTTGTCCGTATGCGTAAGCGTATCATTCAAACGAGAAATATTGATTTATTGATCGTTTTGATCGGAATTTTTGTTGTAGAAATAGACGAATCACTGAATCACCATCACCGATTTCTCATTAATCTCAGAGATATTTGTATTTATAAATAATAGAGTCAGATGTTTATATCGATGTTTAATTTCGAATACGAATACTTCCAAATGCTTATCTTACCGTAAAATTATTGAAATAACATCAAATTAATCAGTGACTAAGAAATGTCGAGTTAGTCAAAACATATTGAATGCACGATTTAAATATGTTAGTACAAGAGATAAATCTACGAAATTTACTAAAAATCTGAAACCTGAACCTGTAAGACATTCAGAACTAAATCTTATAAAAGTGCAGGAGAAACTATAACTATAAAAGAAAAGTCCAGAGGTTATCTAGGTAGATATTCCAGACTGCTTAGAAAATGAATATCTGGTCACCGAGCTTCGTTCTTAATATTCAAATCTACATTTTTAAGCAGCCCAATGAGTATATAATTTAAGTATATTTATAACATGACAAATTATTAATTAATTCGCGAAAATCACGGAGTGGGCGATATCTACTTGGACTACTGAAAGGGAGATAAATAAAAAGTTGTTTGGCGATTGGCTTGAAAGTAGGCGGGAAAATTAAAAAAGCTGTCAGTGTTAATTTTCAATTGGCTGCAGCTGTTGTTGACGTTTATCAACTGCTTGTCACAGAGGTTAGTTAAATACATTAAAAGTTGCCTAGTTTCTGGGGATTTCACCCTTTTAGAGCAACATCTACTGAGGCTTGATCTTCGCGAATAGTCACGGCTGACAGGCCCCGTTTCCGGGAGGGGCAACAGCAGCGTGTAGGGCACAGGTCCCGTCAACAGAAGATCGCTCAGCTTACTTTATTTATCACTATATAAGAAAAACTCTATGTTCAATTGATTTTATTATTTATTGATCTGCAGTGAAGGAAAATTATAGGTCTGATATTAATACTTGGGTAAAAACCTCCACAAAAACCTGTGACCAGACTCTCGACATGTGGCAGATATTGATATCATATTTTTTCAAAGTTTTTCAGTTACAAAAATAGTTCATTCGTACATTACATTACAATTTGTTCTTGGAAAATACAAAGTCACAATCAACCTTAAAATCTACTATGAACAGTTGTCACGTTTTGACAGGTGTCACATTTTGACAAGTGTCCATTTTAACTGTTACTCAACGTTCCTATAAATATTTACCTAAACCCATGATTTCTGAAATTGAATTGGCAACGTTGTATTTTCAACTTTGAATTTATGAGATGGCTGTCATTTGACAAGCAAATTATTTATGTCCATCAAATGAACCTTTCCTTTCTTATATTTTACAGGTTGATTCAGGTTATAAATTGCTTCTTGGGCATTTGTTGAAAAGTTATGTATGCGTGTGTACTGGAAAAATATGTTAAATAACCGTTTCAACGCACTGAATTTGTTTGTCTTGGGAGTGAGTATTCCAACATATATTTTTTCATAAAAAAATGTGAAAAATATTTTTCCGCGCAAAAATTTCTATTGCTAAGTATATTCATTTTATCATGTTTTATAGCATCTGTGAAAATTTCATGAAAATCCCAGTCGGCCCCATTTTCTTAACGTTTGCCCAGAGATGTGCGTGTCAGTAGTTGTCAAAATTTGTAGGTCATTATGGATAAAAAGCGGCAAATTTAAAATTAAATTCTTTCAGATTGAAACGCCAGAAATTAAATAAAGTCAAACATTTTTACTACTATACTATACAGAAGAAAGGAGTGCAGTATTTAATTTGCAGGTTCAAGAGGTAGAAATTTTATTTTTACCTTATCTTTCAATGCTTATTTGTAGTTAAAATTTAAATTTCAATACATCTGATCGGCCTAATATAGTTTTTGCCTAGATTTAATCTTGTTTCCATGGTTTTTACTGTAATAAACCTGTTCTTTTGACAGATAAGTCACACTTTATTTATTCATAGCCGTATCGTATATATAAATATATATAAATTAAAATACATATTAATATATATTTCAAAATGGCTTCATTCTAAAAATATTATCAGTCCTCCTAAATCCTTGAAGGCAGAATTGTTAGTAATAGCAAGACAACATAAAAACAAATTAAAAAAATATATTATAGATGAGATGGCCCGAGAAAAAGAAATTAAAATTCTCAGTTGCCTTCATACCACGCAGAATTAAATCCCATTGAACTGATCTGGTCACAATTATTAAAAGGTTATGCTTCTCAAAACAATATAACATTTAAATTTCCTTATGTGCGAAATTTGTTTTTGAAGGCAGTGTCAGATGTAAATAGAGAACATTGGGGAAAATGCATTGATCATCTAAAAAAGGAGGAAAATTCATTTAGGAAAGTGGATATATCAATGGAAAATTTAATAGAACCTATAATAATAAACGTCAGAAAAGACAATTATAGTGACACCAGTAGTTTTAGTGAAGACAGTGACTTTTAAAGATAGTTCTTGAACTAACTTTTTTTTTAATCTTTGAGTTTAGGTAAATACTGAAGCGTTACTTTTAATGCCAAGAGATTAAAAAAATTTAATCCCAACATATAATCCTCCTTGTTATTTATTGGTTAAATTTAATTCGTTCAATGTTAAAGTGTCAGATGCATAAGGTTTATTTTTATTTTTTGTAAACAATATAACTTCAAAATTTAATCTACGAAGTGCGTATATATTTTTTATGCTGTGACCTTATTTATATTATAGAAACTTATTTTGCAAAGTACGCCTATGGAATGTGACGTTATATCCCCACTTTTACTGCGCTCCTCTCTCCTTTATAGCATATATATCTATAGAAACAAGTTATATTATCTCTGTCGTTGCTAGGAAATAAACTAAAAGCTAACTTTTCTTGTAAATATCTCGGAATTTTCACAGATATGAGACCTGCATTTTTTGCCGATTTAGATAGGAAGTTTCATTGAATTCTGACGAGTGGATTTTGAGATCCTCCGAACATACATACATACAAACCTTGCTCGTTTAATAGTATTTGATTTGATACATATCAAAATTATTTTGAATTTTTTATCTTGGCAGTTGTAAGTTTATATAAAATAGAAACATTCAGTAAAATTACGTAGGAGGGAAAGCAAAATTGAATTAAGGCTCGAAACTACTGAAACTGTCAACGCATTTTTGCATTAGTCACTTGATTTTTATGATTCAGTCGGTATCTTTGAAAAATTTCCAAATCGAATTTATAAAGGTTTATAATTTATATAAGTATAATTTAAATGTTAATAATAATAGTTCGACAACCGCAGATTAATATAGTATCCGTAAATATTTTAAGAGTGAGATCAGATCTTTAAAAATGATTATTTTAATGTTAATTTCACTAATGTTATTTATTTATTTTGGCCATTTTTTTTATCTTCTGAGCCTACAATTTTTTTTAGTTAAAGACGCATATTTCCACAGCCGCATATCATCAAAAATATTTTTTCTTCAAGCGTATAATAATAACTATGTTACTTTTTGCAACACAGATCGTAGAAATATACTATTAACTCCCCTGTAAACGCAAATACTAAATAAAAAAAATCAATTACAGCAAAATTAACATACGATCCTTCACCAAATTTTTAAGTTCATCGAAATTATGAAGGCTTAAACCCAAAATTGAATATCGAAAACGTTTGATTGGTAGTCATGACTAAACACAAATATAATGTGATTTATGAGTTTAACCATACGCTTAGGTAACCATACAGGGTGATTACATAAACATACACCAGACTCTTTGTTATAAAAAAAAATATTAACCTACAACAAGCACATATTTATTTATAGCAACTTTTCATATTATTTCTGCATGTTCGACATGCCCTAAAAATCTGCAACACACCCTGTATACTTTCCAAGATATCGCGGTCGTATGTTAACTGATATACCCTGTATATATCCTTTGGTGAATGATATAACCCTCTATAAAATTCTTAGATTTTATCAGACTGTAAATATTCTAATGGTCACTAAAGCAAACTGATAGAAATTCCAGAACGTTCTAATGGTGTGTGTCAAACAATTATTTATATTTTAGACAGGAAGGTGGTTGCGGCTGTTGGCCCTGATATTTGTCACAGCAGTGTCTACACGGTAAACTTGATGGGTATCGTGATATCGTGCCAGTATTAAATTGAAAAATTTCTAGATTTAACAAAAAATCTTTTTTTTGAGGTAAAACACATTATTAAACCCTTATAAAGTTAGCAGAGACACTTGCAAAAAAATCGATGAAACCTATTCCAATAATTGTCGAGAAATTGTCGTGAACGAAAAAAATCTAAAATCGATAAAATTTATTGACAATAAAATCAGAAAAATTATTTAGCGTCGTTTTTTGGTGTCCTAGGAGACCAAAATTACTTGTTATCAAAGGTATTGACATTTTGACTAGAATCAGTCAAATAAAAGCTTTGCAACACACAATGCAAATTGTGTATGCAACCCCAATACACCGGGAATTTTTTGCTTTTAATAATTGTCAATACTCTCTTCTAATCATAGATGGCAGCACATCTAAAGGTATTGTAATTTTTGGTAACAACAGCTGTCAAGTTTTGCCGCGGGTAAACCCGAAAAAACTGCTGACAGGAGCTGTCACTTTAACATTGAACGAATTAAATTTAACCAATAAATAACAAGGAGGATTATATGTTGGGATTAAACTTTTTTTAATCTCTTGTCATTAAAAGTAACGCTTCAGTACTTACCTAAACTCAAAGATAAAAAAAAAGTTAGTTCAAGAACTATCTTTAAAAGTCACTGTCTTCACTAAAACTACTGGTATCACTATAATTGTCTTTTCTGAGGTTTATTATTATAGGTTCTATTAAATTATCCATTGATATATCCACTTTCCTAAATGAATTTTACACATTTTTAACATGACCAATGCATTTTCATCAATGTTCTCTATTTACATCTGAAACTGCCTTCAAAAACAAATTTCGCACATAAGGAAATTTAAATGTTATATTGTTTTGAGAAACATAACCTTTTAATAATTGTGACCAGATCAGTTCAATGGAATTTAACTCTGCGTGGTTCGGAGGCAATCTGAGAATTTTAATTCCTTTTTCTCTGGCCATCTCATCTATAATATATTTTTTGAATTTGTTTTTATGTTGCCTTGCTATTACTAATAATTCTGCCTTCAAGGATTTAGGAGGACTGATAATATTTTTAGAATGAAGCCATTTTGAAATATATATTAATACAAAATTCTGAATCAATTAAAATACGATACGGCTATGAATAAATAAAGTCTGACTTATCTGTCAAAAGAACAGGTTTATTACAGTAAAAACCATGGAAACAAGATTAAATCTAGACAAAAACTATATTAGGCCGATCAGATGTATTAAAATTTAAATTTTAATTACAAATAAGCATTGAAGGATGAGCTAAAAATAAAATTTCTACCTCTTGAACCTGTACTACGTTCTGCAAATTAAATACTGCACTCCTTTCTTCTGTATAGTATAGTAGTAAAAAGGTTTGACTTTATTTAATTTCTGGCGTTTTAATCTGAAAGAATTCAATTTTAAATTTGCCGCTTTATATAAAAAAGGAAAGATTCATTTGACGGACATAAATAATTTGCTTGTCAAATGACAGCCATCTCATAAATTCAAAGTTGAAAATACAACGTTGCCAATTCAATTTCAGAAATCATGGGTTTAGGTAAATATTTATAGGAACGTTGAGTAACACTGTTAAAAAGGACACTTGTCAAAATGTGACACCTGTAAAAACGTGACAACTGTTAAAATGTGATACGTGTCAGAATGTAACAACTGTCAAAATAAACAAATCTCAAAATGAACAAATGTCAAAATATGACACCTGTCAGAATGTAACAAATGTCAAAATGTCACACGTATCGTACTTTTCTTTATTTATTACAAAGATCTAACCTAACCTAAAGCTAATCTTTTTTTTTTGGCGGGTGGAAATGCTTTATGCACATCGGGTAAAGGTTCTTTCCTTCCCCGATAGTGTGAGACTACCCCTTACGGCTACTATTTTATTATGCAGACAGTTTTAATATTTAAGTTTTCATTATCTTAGAGAGAGAGAGAGAGAGAGAGAGAGAGAGAGAGAGAGAGAGAGAGAGAGAGAGAGAGAGATGAATGCTTGTACACGTGAACTATTAACATAGATTTCAATTTTTTATTTTACAAGAAACTTTAAAGAGACATTTAAAATTCTCTATTTTGATAGTACATTTTAAGGTTGATTGTGACTTTGTATTTTCCATGAACAAATTGTAATGCAATGTACGAATGAACTATTTTTGTAACTGAAATTTTTTTTAAAAAATATGATATCAATATCTGCCACACGTCGAGAGTCTGGTCACAGGTTTTTGTGGAGGTTTTTACCCAAGTATGAGTAGAGTTTTTCTTATATCGTGATAAATAGAGTGAGCTGAGCGATCTTCTGTTGACGGGACGTGTGCCCTACATGCTGCTGTTGCCCGTCCCGGAAACGGGGCCTGTCCACCGTGACAATTCGCGAAGATCAAGCGCCAGTAGATGTTGCCCTAAAAGGGTGAAATCCCCAGAAACTAGGCAACTTTTAATGCATTTAACTAACCTCTGTGACAAGCAGTTGATAAACGTCAACAACAGCTGCAGCCAATTGAAAATTAACACTGACAGCTTTTTTAATTTTCAAGCCAATCGCCAATTTATTTATCTCCCTATCAGTAGTTCAAGTAGATGTCGCCCACTCCGTGATTATCGCGAATTAATTAATAATTTGTCATGTTATAAATATACTTAAATTATAAACTCATTGGGCTACTTAAAAATGTAGATTAAGAGCGAAGCTCGGTGACCAGATATTTACAAGGTTAAAAAAACCACGAACATCAAACATTTTCGAGCAATCTTCACCGATAAAAAAATTACGACCAATTTTATGTCTGCTGATAAGTCGATAAAGGTGTAGGTGATAGTTAGAATAAAAAAAAGAGAAATAACAATGAAAAGGAACAAACAAATCATTGAGTCGTCCTTATTTGTTTTTTAACTATTTTCCAGGTACGTACTGATGAAACGGATGCAGAAAGCCTTCAACTTCTACGAAGGAATATTTTCGATTTCTTGGGTTCTTAGGATTCCTCTATTTATTTTTCTTTATTGTCCTATTTCTCCTGAAGTATTTTATTTCTACAGGAAGTTTTTTGGTCTCATGTTTTCGATTTGGAAGTACCCAGTTCTTTCTTGCCTTATACTAAGGTCATTTACAGCAAACGCTTTGCATTTTTTACTATTATTAGCTTCATGCCTGGTTATTTTTGTTTTCTTAACGGTTTTGGAGGTCCATTTATAACAATTTCTCTACCATCTCTTCTAATACTAAAAGTAGGCGGGTCAAGTCCTTGAAATACTGTCAGCAATTTAGTTTTTTATAGTTATACCTCAAGATTGTTCCTAAGCCTACTTTAAACAGATGTTGTTCTAGCACTAGAGATGCTTGCTTTCCATTTTCTTTTTATGCGAGCAATTCTCCTGAACTTTTTAGGCATTTTGTCTCAGTATTTAACTAACCTTTCTCTTTGTCCGATTTTTAATTTTAATCATAATGTTATACCCCCAATACGTCATTCTATAGCTCGAAGTATTCGTTACCTGTTAGAAGCCAGTCCATTACTGTAAATTTATCTATATCTTCTCGATAATTTTGTTTATGTTCAACCACTAGTTATTCAGTCTCATATTACAAAGGACATCAACCTCTACAATGAAATTTACTCGATTTAAAATCTGGTTCACTGGAATATTTTATTTGTATAGGTGTGTTTTTATTATGATGAATAATGTCTTGGAAGTTATTTATAAATTTTATTCCTAATCATACAATTCGATGTTGATACTGATAGCGATGGTAAAAGCGCTACTGACGTTTGAAGCATGTTTACAGAATTTACAATCCCGTATTATAGTTTGTTTGAGAAATAAGGTGAGTAAAAGTTGAGAGTGCATTTTTTTCTAAACTGTCTGAAGTAACCATGGAAACGTTTTCATGATTTTTGTTTTGACGTTTCTGGAATGATTCTGTGTGTCCATTATATCACGCATATCTTTTGTCATCATTGTTTGACAGATCAACAAAGAAATTTAACATTGTTTCAATTGACACGTCCTACGATATCACTTTTGACAGCGAAACCCACACAGACTATTTTCTATGATTAGAAAAACCCTGATTTCTGATATTCTTATTTTACTCAGTAGATTTTGGTGGTAAAATGAAATAATTTGGAGGATTTGAAGTAGAGCAAATTGGTAACAACTGGGTAACGTTTCTTAATAAAACAATTGAGCAGTCTCGATTTAGAGAAAAAGTCAATGCATAGCTGTAAAGTTTCTTCCAACTTTAGGTTATAATCTGTATTAGTTTTAAGCTGCACAAATTCAAAGGAACTATTTTGTACACGGTTTGTACCTGTAACAGCAATTTTAAACCTTTTACCTTTTACCTATGTCGGCTCTTTAATACCCAGTCCAAACTGCAAAATATTAATTCCTTTAACTTTTCCATTATACGGTTGGTTAAACACGCATAATAAACCAATTGACTTAACATCGAGATATAAACATAAGCGTCTTTAGCAAATTGAAGTTTTGTATTTTTACCTATGTAATTCTCGAAATTTCCACTTGAATTAAAGAGGATCATCTTTGCGGTAAGCACGTTTGTACTTGTTGGTTCGTAAAAGTTTTTGGAACACTTTGGAAGTCGGCGAATTTACCGATTCGTGCAAGAGAAACTTTATTTTCCCATTTTCTACTTAAAATCGAATTTTAGAACATACCCACAAATGTAGGTTAATTTAAAACGAACAATGGGATCGAATCTGGGTCCGCATTCATAAAAACGTGAGGTCAATGGGAATGGCCATATCATGGTGTAAAGAATTTTCGAGCCTTCGGCCCGATGCCTCTCGGTTAATGGCATTTCGTAGTTGGCCTTTTGCGGAACAAGGAATAGGGGCACACCGAAAACCATATTTTACAGTGTTTTGACAAGAAACGAAGCCGCAAACGACGATAATAGAAAAAATCCCCAGGGTGGGCCAACACAATACCCGGCCCATCAAAACTAAACGAACAAATATTGCTTGTGTACACTTCGAGCTATTAGTCCATTTTAAATATATTGCCTTGAAAGAGCCGCGTCGACCTACAGCGGGATGCCCCTGTATGCCCATACCCGTATCTATACTTTCGGAAAGGTATGGCACTGACGACATTCTAGTGGCAGCTTTATTGGTTTTGCTTTCTTTTTGTTTTTTCACCATAGGCTATTTCAAGCGCCGCTTGATCAAACAAAAAAATCTATTCGGTAAACAAATATTTCTCAGTTTTCCAAAATTGCTACTGTTGTACAGTGTGGAATATTTTACGCCCAACGCCAACTATTTGAGCTATACTCTGTTTGAAAATGATTGATAGCAAAATTTTTATGATCCAGAAGATAAACCCCAATATAGCATCATAAATCTCGTGAAAATTCAGATAAGAAGGTATCAACATTTACTTTTTTCTGCATTGAACAATCCGGTATAAAAACATTTGCCATAAAAACTGTGCTATCATGCATTTTCGAACGGAGTATAGATACAGGGCGTTGAAGTTTATATGGAGCAACGGAAATTTACTACTCCCAGTTTACACTGTTGGAGATAGAATAATGAAAGAGGAGAATTTTTATGACGATGATGTACTAGTAACAGTAGTAACCTTAGCTAAGTCAAATGTAATTTCTACAGGGTGCGCCAATTATTTCCACTCGATCTCTAGCACCGAAACTAAAAGAGATATCAACAAGATTTTTTGTAGGGGTAGACAGTGTCACTCGGAATACAATTTTAAAATATTTTGATGTATACAGGGTGGCTAATTTTTGTGGAATGAAAATTAATTTGGTTTTTTTAAATTGAACACCCTGTATTCGATTATGTCTTCTCATTCTACTTAATATTAGATTTACGGTAGTTTTTGTATTTGTAAATCCGACGCGGCGTTGACAAGTTATTCCTATTTTAAGCAGATTTAATGAAAAAACTGCACTTCAGAAATATTAGCACAAAAACCACATTTTTTAAAAAATTCCTCAAAAAAGCTACTATGATGTAAATGAAACATGCACCTATCACAATAATCACACATCTTCACCTGTTGCACAGGGTGTTTGCCGATGGCGTGCCAATAGTCTAGTTTTCAAATGGCAATAACTTAATTTTTTCAAATGGGACACCATGTATATTTTTCTTCAGTTAGAAGCTCTCCCTAATACGCATTAAAAAAATATAGGGTTTTGCACATCTAACTTTACTATTTACTTTAATAATTGACGTTAAGTGACAAACAACATATTTTACACAATTTTTAATAAGAAATCAAGTTACCTATGAAAATGATAGTAGGTATATTTTGTTATGACATTAATTGTATTAATTGTATCACGTCTACTATATTTAATCGGTATTGTGTATAAAAAATGGATTTTAATAAGAATTATAGTGTTCAAGAAAATATTGATATGATATGGATACTGGGTGAATGTAAAAAAAATGCGTTTCTTGCTAGTAGGGTCTATCGTCAAAGATACCCAGAAAGACGTCATCCACAAAAGGATACTTTTGAGAATTTAAAGAATAGATTTGATAAAACAGGAACCGTCAAGTATAAAAAACATTCACGTGAAACTACAGCTGTTACTATTGACAACGAATATAAGGTAATGATCCCAATATATAAAAAGAATAAATATCACCCCTATCATATCCAGCTTCACCAAGAATTGTTACCACGTGATTTCTCGCGTAGAGTGGAATACTGTAGATGGTTAATAAACAAGATAAATACAGAGCGTAACTTTTTAAACAAAGTTTTATTCTCCGACGAAGCCACGTTTCATAAGAACGGTTGTGTAAATAGACACAACTTCCATTATTATTCGGACCACAATGAACATTTATTTAGAACCACATCACAGTATCGATGGTCTTTGAATGTGTGGGCGGGAATAATAGGTGATTAGGTAATTGGTCCATATTTCTTTGATGGGACTGTAAATGGAGCTATATTTTTAGATTTTTTAGAACATGATTTTCGCAACTTATGTGAATTCTGTGATTTCAATTAGATGGTGCCACACCACATTACCTATTAGATGTTCGCAATTGGTTAAATAGGGAATTTCAGGATCGTTGGATAGGAAGGGGAGGACCTATAAATTGGCCTACTAGATCGCCTTGCCTTACACCTTGCGATTTTTTCTTGTGGGGTTTTATTAAAAATATTGTTTACAAAGAAGAGGTTACCACAAAAGAAAGAATTACTGCAGCATTTAGACAGGTGACCCCTGCAATGCTAAGAGATGTGCGTAAATCAATGAAAAAAAGGGCAAGAAAATGTATAAATGAAAATGGAAGACATTTTGAACACCTACTATAAATTTTAACTTTCACTATTGTAGTTTTCTTACGATTAAACTTTGTAAAATTTTGTACTTATTAAAAATTGTGTAAAATATGTTGTTTGTCACTTAACGTCAATTATTAAAGTAAATAGTAAAGTTAGATGTGCAAAACCCTATATTTTTTTAATGCGTACTAGGGAGAGCTTCTAACTGAAGAAAAATATACAGGATGTCCCATTTGAAAAAATTAAGTTATTGCCATTTGAAAACTAGACTATTGGCACGCCATCGGCTAACACCCTGTGCAACAGGTGAAGATGTATGATTATTGTGATAGGTGCATGTTTCATTTACATCATAGTAGCTTTTTTGAGGAATTTTTTAAAAAATGTGGATTTTGTGCTAATATTTCTGAAGTGCTGTTTTTTCATTAAATCTGCTTAAAATAGGAATAACTTGTCAACGCCGCGTCGGATTTACAAATACAAAAAACTACCGTAAATCTAATATTAAGTAGAATGAGAAGACATAACCGTATACAGGGTGTTCAATTTAAAAAAACCAAATTAATTTTCATTCCACAAAAATTAGCCACCCTGTATACATCAAAATATTTTAAAATTGTAGTCCGAGTGACACTGTCTACCCCTACAAAATATCTTGTTGATATCTCTTTTAGTTTCGGTGCTAGAGATCGAGTGGAAATAATTGGCGCACCCTGTATATTTTTTTAATATCAATAAAATTTGAAGTATCGGCAGATCCTTTGAACATATTTCGTATTGCCCTTTTTTGAAGGACAAAAATTTTATTAAAATAATCCAGTGAGGCTGAACTCCAAAAACATATTCCGTAGCAACGGAAAAATAAACGTTTCTTGCCAAAGTAAAATTTAAGTTTTGAGCAACAGATCTAATGGATCGGCTGTGGCTCTAGAATCTTCTTGTAATGTAAATTACTATTTCCTTTTATGCAGCAAACCACAAAATATTTTTCGGTTCCCTCTAAAGGGTAATAACAACAGCAATTATCATTTATTACAGACAGCAGGTTAGCAATTTTATGACTTCCTACATTAGCTGTTATATTGTGAAGGACCTCAAGACAAACATAAAATTATTATTAGACGGTTAGTACTGTGAGAAATATCGGCAATAAACGTTGAAAACGGTGAGTAACAAGCCATACTAACACCTACCTGAGCTATATGATACCTCGTCCATTAATTATACGTACACTAAGATAAAAAAATCGTTTAAAATAAATGGGTACGATCGTGTGATAAATCGAACAATTGTTAGTACTTATTTATTTATTAATTACTTGATTTTTTAAACTAATTATTGAACAATATTGTGTTTAAAAAGCGCAGTTTTACTTTGGAACATTTACCTTTTACTAAAACCTAATATTTTCATAAAGAAGTGTTTTTTTTAATCCAATAGAAAAATTACAAATTCATTTATTTCTTAAAATCACAGGAAATAAAACATTCCCAGTTGTTTTAATTTGATTACTAAAAGTGATCAAAGGCGCACGACTTGCGGAGTTAATCGTAATCAGAACACTTATAACAGGTGCCAATCAGAGATTACAACCTGCTAACAATGAATTAATTAGTGTTTATTTAGATTGAGAATCACCAGCTAACAAGTAACACATGCTCACAGTCAATAGGCAAAGGTATGTAACCACTGGCTTCGAATAAGAATACGGCAGACAGGTCTATACAAATCGGCTAATCTGTAAACAACTCCTCTGAATGAACTACTTTGAGAGTCACTAAACCAGTGTCGGAACCACAAATTTTAATAATCATACGCATAGGGGGACAACTAGTTTCGGCAGACTTCCATCATCAGGCCCATAGGGTACTGAAGTAAAAACATCAAATATGAAATAACATTAAATTAAAGAAACATTAAAAAACTTTAAAAACTTTGTAACTAATTAACTAACTACTAATTAAATGAGGATCAAAGACCAGTACATGAAGTTAATGCAGCGTGACTTTGTCTATTGGGTTATTATCATAAATTTTTGTAGGGACTTCCTGAGAAAAACACCTTAGATTAGACAGTCATATCTATCGTCGTCTCTAAGAATATTATAAACCTAATTCGCTTAAGAGTTAAGAGTTAAGAGGTTAAAAAAGTAATGGTAATGGTATTATCATAATCTTCATACTACAACACTGTGTTAGTAGTGAGAATTGCACTCATCATATCACTATTAAACAAGAAATGCCATCTAGGATTACAGGACCATTTCTAGTGGCAGGTAGTCCATACTTTTTGGTCCGCCATTTTCCTACAATCGCACGTTCGATAGTTTGCATTCTTCCGGTGGAGTAACGCCACTGGCAGTGACTGAATTAAATCCAAAGCCGCCCCTCGTTTCGACCACAAACTCATTGTTTGGTTCCATTTTACCAACTCAGGTAAACAGCTCTACAGTTTTGGCATTGTTGTCACAACTTTTGTATCCTAAATACATGATAAATGGTTTTTTATTAGAAAATATGTTTACCCATTGTAATTATCTGATACCAATAGTGACAGGAAGGGGGTTGGCAGTAAAATTTTTATTTTTATTACTTCCTAAATGCTTTACCTTTATTGCTGTCGAAATATTGGATAAATATTAATAAATTAAAGAGATAAAGCACGTGCTTGTGTGTACCGATAGTAAAACAGGTATATACCTGTATAGACAATAAATAAAGTTTACTAACTTCGAAAATAATAAAAAATTCAAAACGTAGGACCTAAGAATATCAAACGCGATAACAGTTTCGACTCGCCCTGTATACAAGCATTAAATATTTCAATAATTTCGAACAAAATCTCTATGAAAAAAGATATAAATAAAAGAAATTAATTATCAAAGATCGCGCTTTAATTACAATAAATTAAAGATATGAATCGAAAAAGTAACTGAGTGTGATTGGTATGTGAGCATTTTGACCAAATATAGAAACAAGTAGTAATGTATCAGAATTTTAGCTGTCACGAGCAATTACATACCTGTATGATATATCGCTTCATTTAAATATCTTTTTTTGAAAAACCCTTTTCACTAATGTTTTTGTTAAAACAATTGCTCAAGATTTATGTATTTCCTTTGAATGTAATAAATTTTATATAAGAGAAACATCTAGACCTTTTCATATAAGACTTAATGAACACCAATCATTCAAAAATATGTGAACATCCTTGGGATTTTGGTCGTAAAATACAATTGAATGGATTATTAAAAGATTCTAATAATTATGCAATGTCAATTTTTGATAACGACAAACTAAATGTCGAAACGTCAAATTAAAAACATTTTAATATAAAAACTTATCCTCCATTTGCAATATTTAAATAATATAGTCTACACGGGAAATGCCTGCGAATAATTACTTCATTAATCACATGAATATGGATTCTATTAATACTATTTCTAGTATTCATTTTTTTATGATACTGGAACGGGTCAAAGCACCTGCTGATTTGTGCGAATAACTGGTTTTGGTTTAAAGAAATTATATCTCAGACCGTTTTATTGGTTGTGAGATCATCTGACCGGGCATTATTTTACTTACCATGTATATAATGGCGTGGTTAAAATTTTATATTCTCGTGATAGAGTATCTTTAAATGTACTTAATGTTTTCCTATTAACAGACAATAAAAATTCAAAAACATCAAATACACCACAATAATCTCTATTCAATAAAAAAGTAGTATCTCAGAAATGAATAAAGCTACACTCGTTTCGCAGAAATGCCATGAAAAAAAGTTGTACTTTCTGGGATGCGTATATAATCCAAAATGTTTCCCATAATCCGTTTCATAAAGGAAGCGATATCCTTTTCGATTTTATACATCGTACATTGGCCAGGATTAGTTCCATTATTATAAAGACTACAAGGATTACAAGGGCCAGACATACAGCATGGTGGACAAGGATCGCATGGTGGATAAGTACAACACATATTAAGAATTAGACTGTTCAAAAGTTCAGCGAAAAGTTATGTTAATAAATTTTTACGTGGGTTACTGTGCTAATCCACTATTGGTCTCTCTTATGTTTTTAATGATTTTATGTTGTTTCTTGAACTTTATGAGGGCCCTTACAAAAAATAGACTGTTTATGGGGTATACCTCACAAATAATCATTGACAAAAAGTGTGACAAAACGTTGCCTATCATCAATGCTTAGGTACTACATTCAACAGAATTGGGATAATGTGAATGTCTACAAAGTATACATTATAAATAATCCCGAAATAAAGGAGAAGCAGAACAGTATACAGGGTGTTACTAAATAAGTGCGAAAGTTTTTAGGGGATGAATACTTGTTGAAAACTAAGGGGGGTCTTTCATGCGAACAAAAGCTCTTTCTTAGACCATTATTCATCGTTAGTGTAATTATTCATATTGAAGATTTTTTTAATAGAAAACTGTTGAATTTACGGACACAACACAAGAGTTAAAAAGTTTTGCAATGAATCATTCTTTGAACACATATTTTTAAATTCAGAAAATTTGTTTTGTTAAAAAGTTCTGGTAAAAAATGTAACTTTTCAAGGAAAAGCGTAAGAGCTTTTGTTGACATGAAAGACCCTACTTAATTTTCCACAAGGATTCACCTCCTTAAAACGTTCGCAGTTATTTGGTAACACCCTGTATAAGGGAAATATTATTATTAAATGTTAATCTTTAATGAATCAAAATGTTTTGTATTTAAAAATTGTTACACCCTGTATAGAGAAGGACTAATAAAGAAGTTTTTGACATGAGATGATGTGTTATCAATCACTTTCCAAAAATTCGTAGAATTTTGTCAGAAACCCTCAATAAAACCCTGAGATTAAAATTATTTGGTGCCCTATTATCAAAACAATATATTTACTATTTACTTTTAAAAAATGGCACCTTTAGAAGCATCTAAATAATTTCTTTTGACTAATGAACTGTAATTTGACAAACGCGACAGCTCTTCAGCTACTGATCGACAGCATTCAAATGGTTATACTCTGTAAATCTGTCAACGGATCATTTCATTTCAGTTATTGCTTAATCGGACATGTTTTGTAGCTAAAATAATTCGTTCTCGCTCTTTATGTAAACCATTTTTTTTGTAACTATTATATAAAGAACTAAAAACATTTTTTAGGTACTATATTTTTTATTATTGCTTGAAGATGACCCTAGTGTACCGAAACCTTCATTTTCAATCTGTTAAGTTCAGGAATTTTTCGACTAGAGCTTTACCGATCTACGTATATCTGCTAGACCCAGAAATAACGTGAAAAATAAAAGTGAGGAATTTCCGATCGACCCAAAAAAATCGAAATATCTTCAATGGAGATCCTCACGGAGATGCAATGGCCTCGAAGTAGGCGGGGAACTCTTAAGACCGACCCATAAGCAGTTTTAGTTTGTTTTTTTTTTGTATGCGTTCCTTCTTCATATTTCGGCTCTGGCTCTACAAAGACCTGAAGACTCAGTCGGTAATGTCGGTCGGTATCTTTGACATGGAACACAGAGTGCATTCGCTCACAGTAACCAGTCTACTATCCCCACCAACCGAATAACATAGGTACAGTCGGTACAAGAAGTTCGGGATGCGTTCTGACTTCCAAATTTCGAAATTATACCGTCAACCGAGAAAACGGTAGACAAGTTTACTGATATTTATACTTTCTAAAGTTTATTTTGTGTTAAAGAACTCGAACCAATCAAATATCATGATTTCAAACGACTAAAAATTGTTCGTTAAATATTATCAAGTCAAATATTTGCCAATTAGAGAGAAATTATACAAGTACCATACAGTGTGTTCGTTTAAAATATATCAATAGAGGTATACCTTCTTGACGTTCGAGATATAAACGTCAGAGAGATATCATGTTTTTTCTAAACTTCTAAAACTAAAGATGTTTTCTTAATTTCTTACATAATTTCACCTGTACTATTTTAAATACTGACAAAAATATAAGTATATCTCCCTGAAAGGTTAGATTATTGTTGTGGAGGCTGTGGGGGCTGCAGCCCCCCTTTAGGGCATGTTTTTTAATTTTAAGAAGGATTACAAGAAGCCAAGAGGTCTTTTTCAACCCTTCAAGGTTGAGAACTGGATGAGAACAATCAAGAGAGAGAGAGAAAAAAATCTGGGGAGCCCCTTGGTGCCTCCACTGAGCAGGGGATATTCCATAACGTCCCGATATTCACCCCTCGGATGGAAGACAGCCCCCCTTGAAAATCGGCTAGGTCCGCCATTGAGTTCTTTTAATAATCTATACTCTGTTTGAAAATGATTGATAGCAAAATTTTTATGACCCAGAAGGTAAACCCCAATATAACATCATAAACCAGTGGCGGATAATTTCTAAAATAAAATGTTATTTGTTCCAAAATGAAATCTTGGGTTTTCTTCCTAAAATTTTTAAAAGCACCTATTTATTTCAATTATTGGTAAGTATGTAATCTCTACAGGTATAAAATATTTACAATTCAAGATCAATTTAAGTAGCCCTCAACTTTCTTAGAAAGGATTAAAAGGACCCCGCAGTTTTTGATAGGAAAATGGCTTTCGGTGGATTTCTCTCAAACTTCGGGAATTTATTCTTCATCCCATCCCGATCAAAAGTGTTCACGGGCCCAACTCAATCCTTTGTACAGATTTCGAGCTAACGCGAGTTTAAAATGATTAGGGGGAACTCGATATATGCGTATTTATCGGCAAGTTAGGCGTTCACCTCTTTACGTTTATGGTTTATATGATGGATATATGTCATACATACCCAGATACACACACACGCACACATTTAGCGTCTTTTAGAAGATTTTATTTTGATTTCTAAACTATTTTTTAAGAATTTTTTTTTCTTGACATTACATTTTTCATTTTTCAATCACTTTTTTGTTACCATGACTATGTCCGACATGGGCGTTTCATTAACAGGATTAAACACCTTGAAATAAATATAAAACTAAATGTTCAATGGAGAAATACTCTTTGTAAGAGAACACTTAACAATTATGTCCAGCATAAAATTAACATTGCTAATGAATTTAATAAGAGCTTTAGCAAACCAAATAAAAAGTGATGAAAATCTATTCCTAATTGCACCTATTTTGATTTACAAAATGGGAAAATAGTTGGAATAGATAACACAAAGTCTGAAATAATTAAATTAAACTGTGATTATCTTTTAAAACCATTTACACATACTCTATGTAAATGTATCGTAGTGTGTAAGTTAGGTTATAGTTTTTTTTTATAGTGTAATAAGGATTTTTTTGTTTGACAGTAGTTAGGGATAAAAGGTTGTCAATGTTTTTAATTTTAAAAATGTCAGATATTTTATGAACTCACCAAATACCCTGATATTTGTTTTGAATAAAATAATTTAAAAATATAAAGGCCTTAATATTAAAATATATGGCGCCCAACGTGGGGCCTTTATGTAAAAGAAAATAATAAAAACGTGTAAAAAAAATGTACTTAAGAAGTGGAAACGAAAAGATGGATGGAAGAAGATCAGATCCAATTATGAACAGAAATCAAGAAAAGATGGAGAATAACATAGAAAGAAATCTAGAAAAGAATAGAATGGAGATGGAAAATCAATTCAAAAGAAATAATGAGGAGATGATAATTTTAATAAGAGAATTTGAAAGAGTTGAAGTGAGATTAGAGAAACAAGAAAAGGAAACAGATAAAACAATAGAAGAAATTAGAGAAGAAGTAGATTTTGCTATTAATGCAGTGGCTAATAGAGTAGATAAAAATCAGGAAGAATTAAAAAAAGATATTCAGGAAAATAAGAAGGAGATACAAGAAAATAAAGAAGAAGTAGTTTTAAAGCAATTAGAAGATAATTAAAAGAAAAATGCTAGAAATCCAAAAACAGAACAATATGTGAGTCATAAAAGAAACGTAATGGTAAAGAAAATAAAATTATTTACAATTTATGAAGAAGGAGAAGAGAAAGGAGAAAAAGAAGAAGAGAAATATGATAAAGCAAAGATACATGCAATAACAAATAAAGTAATTTAAAAAAGAAATGTACAGAATTTAGGTAATCGTCGCTGGGGGGTGTATAAACCTGAAATTAAAAAAAGTTGTAAATATAAAATAATAGGATACCAAACAAAAAGAATTAGAAGAAGGAAGAAAACAAAAACAGTAAAGAAAAAGAAAAGAAACTGGAAGAAAGTAAAAAAAAAGAAATAATAATGTTCAATTAACATTTAAAAATATTTTTAGTGTTTAAAAATTTTTTGAAATGTTGGGGGGGGGGGGGTTATGTAGTGTGTAAGTTAGGTTATAGTTTTTTTTATAGTGTAATAAGGAGTTTTTTGTTTGACAGTAGTTAGGGATAAAAGGTTGTCAATGTTTTTAATTTGTTTTGAATAAAATAATTTAAAAATATAAAGGCCTTAATATTAAAATAGTATGGAACAATTGTTACTCTATTACATAAAAAGGGAGATGTAAAAACATCAGCAATTACCAACACATATGGTTAATCACCCACTTCTCAAAAAAGTTTGAAAAATTAATTGGTGGACCGCGAGTGACAGATGTCTAGATTATAGAACATAGAGTTAAATACATGTTACTTTAATAGGGGCACTATGAAAATGAGCTGAAATAAGCATCGTTGTTATTTCGCTGATGGCAAGACGGTTTTTCGTATGTTCCTTTTAAATCCTTCATTTTAAACAAATATGACGAGTTGATCTCCCAAAGACTACGCCAAATTGTAGTTAGATTAATTACACATGTGCTATAAATAAATAAGAATAATAAACATAATGATTATGCTGTATTTTTGCTCTATGCGAGTCGTGGAACCCTTGTAGGAGTATAAAAGAGTAGGGTTGTGCTGGACATATTAATTGTTAAGCGTTCTCTTACAAAAAATATTTCTCCATTGAACATTTATTTAGTTTTTTAATTTATGTCAAGGTGACTGACTGTGTTTATACTGTATTTGAAAATCAAGAGAGAGTAAATTCCCAGAAATGTTTTGCAGTTATCAGTGTTAAAGGCAGTAAACCATAGACGTGCGTTTTCAAAATTAAATTAATATGGAAATAGAAATATTTAATTTGTTTTAGTTATTTATACCTAGATTACCAATTTTAGATAGATAAACATAATTCGTAAGTAGTAATTTAATTTGGGTAAAATGAAGAAAAAGTCAATATTATTTTAGGCATTTTGTTTTAGGCATATGTTTATTTACAAAATATGTATATAATATGTACAGATAATTACAATTATTTATAAATTAATATGAGGAGCTAAAAAAACAATTAAGTAGGTATATGAGGAAAAAAAAACCAACCGCAAGGATAAAATTTGACGAGCAACATGCAAAAAATACGACAATATTAAATCTTAAAAAATAAAAATCTAAAAATAAAATTAAAGTACATAAATTAATAATTTTAAAGTTATGGTTCCTCGCACTCTGTGTCAGAAGATTCACCATCTGATTCTAGAGAAATTACAATGGGCTCTATAGTAATATCAATTACGTTATCTAGCTCCCACATTTTTTTTTCTATTTCTGTAACGTGTCTAATACATTTTTGCCAATTTTCACTTGTTACTTCAGATATTGCCTTATTGAAGAGATTTTTAACATCTGATAATTTAAAAGTAGTGTTATTTCTGGCAACATAACCTTTAACTTGAGCCCATATTAATTCTATCGGATTCAGCTCACAATGGTAGGGTGGTAAACGAAGGATTTCAATTTCTCGTTTTTTGGCTATCTCCTCAATATTATATTTTTTATAATTTTGCTTATGTTTTTTAGCAATAGTTAATAATTCTGCCCTCAGCATTGTATTGTCAAAGGCTAAATTTTTAGAAGATAACCATTTTGCAATTTCACCCTTTTTCCATTTAGTGGTTGGTAAAGGTTCAAGTAATCTGGAGTGGTAACTTGCAATGTCCATTACAATAACCGATCCTTTTGGTATGAATTGAATCATCTGTTCAAAATATTCCTCAAACACGTCTCCATTCATTTCTTCGTGATAATCAACGGTTTTTTTTGATTCAAATAAGAGTAAACCATTCTCAAAAAAACCGTTTGTACTGCCTATATGACAAATAATTAATCTTTTACCTTTTCCTATAGGTTCCTTAAAACCAGTAGTATATCCTTCTAGAAAAGCTTGATGGGATGATTTTATATTTTTGTCTTTCCAAACTCTTCCTACACAATGTCCTTCATTAACCCATGTTTCATCTAAATAATAAATGTTTTTATTTTGAGCTTTAACTTGTTGTATTCTTCTGAGGTACTGTCTTCTCCAACATACAATTTCTTCAGAATCAATTAGCATTGAGTGTTTGCCCATTTTTTCAAATTTAAAGTTTAACTCATGTAACACTTTCCATAGTTTATCCCGGCTTATTGTGGGTAAATCAACATCATTCGTAATGGCTTGCAAAACTTTATCTAAAGTTGGTATTTGCTTGTTTATAAAAAATGAGTGAACAAGCTTACGAATAGCATTTTTAAAAAACTCGTCCACGTTGACTTTTAATAGTTTTGGTCTACCTGGTTTCGGCTTTGGTGAGGTTACTCCACCTGATTTTTCCTCCTTTAGAACTCTATATATTGTAGATTTTCCATATCCCATTGCCTTAGGTGTTGTTTCAACTACACTGTCAATAGTGTTTGAGGGATTTTGATGTTTAAAATAGTGGTACACATTCACTACAGCACTCTTTTCATTGAGCGATAAATGGTCTAGTTTTAATTTTTTCACTGGCGTATACTCACAAACTGCATCCATTTTTAGTCACTACTATTTGTCACGTTTATCGAAAATCAAATAACTGCATTTCTAGAAACTATTTAAGTCAAAATATCTGTCATTAGAAGCTGTTGCCATTCGGAGGTCGTTAAATAACAATTATCCCTTTCTATTCTGGTTACGCCTATGACGCACGTTAATCCTCTTAGGCCTACTGTAGTAACAATGAAAGATCATAAAATAATGTGATAGTCCAAGAAATTTAATAAATTTTGTATTGAAATTAACAAAAACAATTTAGAATGCATTACAAATATTGAAGTTTTACCGCACGTACTGTACTATAGTTTTGCATACCGAATTACTTTTTATTCTGGGAATTTACTCTCTCTTGATTTTCAAATACAGTATAACCCTGTTAATAAAACGCCCATGTCGGACATAGTCATGGCAACAAAAAAGTGATTGAAAAATGAAAAATGTAATGTCAATAAAAAATAAATTCTTAAGTAATAGTTTAGAAATCAAAATAAAATCTTCTAAAAGACGCTAAATATTTGCGTGTGTGTATCTGGGTGTGTATGACATATATTCATCATATAAACCATAAACGTAAAGAGGTGAACGCCTAACTTGCCGATAAATGCGCATATATCGAGTTCCCCCTAATCATTTTAAACTCGCGCTAGCTCGAAATCTGTACATAGGATTGAGTTGGGCCCGTGAACACTTTTGATCGGGATGGGATGAAGAATAAATTTCCGAAGTTTGAGAGAAATCCACCGAAAGCCATTTTCCTTTCTAATCGGCAAAAAGTGTTGTGCAGATTGTAAATTATTTTAGATAAAATTTACATTGTTTGCTTATTTACATTTTATGATGTATTGTATTCGAGATTTTTCGGGGTGGTCATACTAAAATCTAGTGGAAATAAAAAGGTATCAACATTTATTTTTTTCTGCATTGGACAATCCTGTATAAAGACCTTTGCCATAAAAACTGTGCTATCATGCATTTTCAAACAGAGTGTAGTTGAAGAATTCCATTGTAATTTATGGGCAAAATTCTAGCATGTTCTTATATTTTTCATTTTTTGATTTGTTTATTTTAAACATATGATTGGAGTTCATTAAATCTTATATGAAAAGGTCTAGATGTTTCTGGAATTGTATAAACACAATTTTTTGTATTGTGGATTTCATTTTACTATTAACGAACTTGTGCAAACTTATTTATTTATTTCAAGACTAGAATTATCCGGAAATTGAGATCCGCATTAAAAAAGTTTTTCATTTTAAAACCCAGTTATTTTATTATGCTTGTAGACTTTTAAAATACCTCCTTCGCTCGTTCGATAAAAAAAGAAGCGAGTTCCCGGGCTTCGAGAAAAGAGAAAGATGAAAGTTAAGAACAAGAAGCCATGGGAGAATTATTTTAGGTATGATGGTACCGGTGTTGGCGATACCGCGTTGACGAATAACCACGAATCACACGGATATCTAATGATTTTTAGTTGGTCGGTGCCCATGAATAAAAGTCGAAGTCAGTGAGACTAATTGAAGGTTCCATTCTCTCATGAGAATCACAAAAAGACCTATTAACGGTGACGTCACAGAATTATGGATTTATTCGTTCGCTGTTTGTCAGATTTAACGAAAATTACTGGAATTGTTTAATAAAAGGTTGTTGTTATATATGTCGCTAAATAAAATGAGTGCCTATCCAGTTTCTTAATTTTTTGTACTGTATCTGGGAAACTATCCATCGTAGAGGCTTGCGGAAAAAAAAGTTATGACTAAAATGGCCAAGAGAAAAACCTGGAAAATAATTTTAAGTTTCTGAAATGGCCGCTAGGGGGCGTAACTGCAATCTTGAATCTAAGAAAGTGATGTTTCTGTGAATTCCGCTATATTAACCTAACAAAAAAATACATGATCTTTAAAGTAGAGGATAATTTGAACCTTTTTTGTTTGACAATTTTTGCTGCATCTCTAAAAATAAAGTGGTGGGGGGGTATTCAAAGGTTTCAGTAAAAAACACCCTGTATATTCGAAACGGCTGAGCCGATTTTAACAAACTTGGGCTAGTTGAAAAGAGCTATTCTTGGGCTACAAATGCTATAATATTTGAAGTTTTGTTAGTTTCAGATGTCGCCGCTAGAGGGCTTTTTTCGACATTTCGACAGAAATGGTTAATTTTCTCAAAAAAATTAAATGCATTGGTATGATTTCTTTTTCATGAAAAAGTAGCTAAATGATGCCTAAACAAGCTCGCGAAAACCGCATCTCGGTATCTTGTTCCTAACCTACAATTTAGGCCAAAGAAAATTTTATACAGAAATCTCTTAAATTTTTAGTTTTTAAACTAATTAATTCCTTTTATTATGTAAGTTGTGGCCCTAAAAAGGACCGAATTAAAAAAGAAAGGTTTTTAATGTCCCCGTAAATGCTCGAAATTCTGAAGCCTCTCATGGGTAGACAAAACTGCAGCTTCAATTTCGGCTCTCGGTATGTTACGTAATGCATTACGAATCCGATTTTTCGTATCTCTTTGGTCGTAGGTTGAGTCTGAAAATTCAAGACAAGTTAAGTCTGGTGATCGCGCAGGCCATGGAAACAGACTTCCTCTTCCAATCCAACGCTGTTGTAATACTGCATTAATATGCTCTCACACAATAATGGAGAATTTTTATTTCTAATTCTTTGGACCGATGAAGCCACCTTTAAAATCTGCACAATATGCATTATTGGTCTGCAGAAAATCCGCATTGGTTGCGTGAAGTTCAGCACCAAGGACGTTGGAGTTTAAATGTGTGGTGTGGCATACTGGGAGGCAGAATTATTTTTTTTAGCAATCCCTAAGTGGCAATATCTTTCTTGACTTTTTGGCCAATAAATTACCGTTGTTGTTGGAGGATGTTTCACTGGAAACACGTCAAAACTTGTTTTTGCAGTTGAATGGTTGCCCAGCACATTATGCTATTATTTTGCGAGAGCATATTAATGTAGTATTCCAACAGTGGTAGATTGGAAGAGGAAGTCTGTTTCCATGGCCTGCGCGATCACCAGACTTAACTTGTTTTGATTTTCAGACTCAACCTACGACCAGATACATATGAAAAACCGGATTCGTTAATGCATTACGTAACATACCGAGAGCCGAAATTGAACGTGCAGGTTTGTCTACCCATGAGAGGCTTCAGCAATGCATAGAGCGTGATGATCAGCATTTAGAGCACTTACGGGGACACTAAAAACTTTTCTTTTTTAAATCGGTTCTTTTTAGGGCCACAACTTTCATAATAAAAGGAATTAATTAGTTTAAAAAATAAAAATTTAAGGGATTTCCGTATAAAATTTTCTTTGGGCTAAGTTTTAGGTTAGGAACAAGATATCGAGATGCGGTTTTCGGGAGCTTGTTTAGGCATCATTTAGCTACTTTTTCATGAAAAAGAAATCGTTTAATTCGTTTAATTTTTTTGAGAAAATTAACCATTTCTGACGACAACAAAACTTCAAATATTATAGCATTTGTAGCCCAAGAATAGCTCTTTTCAACTAGCCCAAGTTTGTTAAAATCGGCTCAGCCGTTACGAATATACAGGGTGTTTTTTACTGAAACCTTTGAATACCCCCCACCACTTTATTTTTAGAGATATAGCAAAAATTGTTAAACAAAAAAGGTTCAGATTATCCTCTACTTTAAAGATCAGGCCACCCTGTACATTACTTATAGTGTATGTATAAGAAAAAAGTTTTTTGAAGTTTTTACGTATTAGATTATTGTTTAAATAATGTTTTCTGTTCTACAAGATTGGCGAGCAGCTCTAACATTGTGATTTTTTATTTTCAAATTTTTAACATGTATTATAAGTATATCTTTGACAATTTTTATATATATTTTTTAACTATTTGTTGTAATCTTTGTTTTCAATTGCATTTTATATTATTTTATTACAGGATTGTAATTTTAATGGACGTGAGTTCGTAAATAAATAAATAAATAAATAACTAAATAAACAAAAACACACCAATTTACTTCAAGGAAAGAAGAAGATAAGAACCAACCACCTATATAATAAAGATAATTGAGTTCTAGCTTATTAGAACGACCACATTTTCCCACAAAACGTATCAGCTCATCATAATTAATTTTAATCTAAACCCGTTTTAAAATTTTCACCTTTTCAACAATCTTTATTAAGCTAAACACACTTATGAGACACCCTATATACAATACAGAAAATCTTCTTCATATATACAACCTATAAGGAATCTTTTTCACCCAACGCATCGCGGGGGTATCGCTCTTGACCCACTATTGGAGTCGCCGGGTACACTCCGGAGAAGAAACGTTCGGTCCCTTGTGCGGTCGTAAATTGGGCTGAAATTGGCTCAATAAACGCTTGTTCTTCACTTCAACAAAACATAAGCCCGCAATCAGAACCCGTCCGGATTATTAAAATATAGTTTTGAGTATCTATAAACTTTTGCGTTTTATGATATACCAGGAAATGAGGATATTTGCTACTGATATTCAAGATTTTTTGTATAATAAAGATGTGAAAATTCTCAACTGAAATTCATGTTAAAAAAATTAGAAATAACATCGAACGTTAATGTAGTCTGATTGAAGTTTATTATCAATAATAAATCAAAAAGTGAGGGATAAAAAAAGAAAAAAAACTTGTTCAATCGATAAATTATCCTTTTTTAATGAATTAATGTTATAAAAATAAACCCCTCCCGAGTTATAGCGCGTAAAAAATTACGATTTTTCAATTTCATTAAAAAAAATGTGTTTTTTGCCCTTAACTTTTTTTTCCCATAGGACTGAAAATTACTGGACAATTGTAGAAACATATGTTACGACTTTCTGCAAAATATTTTTTTTTCAAAGACGCGCTAAAAAAATGGCGTAAAAAAAATTCATTTTGTCCATAACTTTTTTCTGCTTATTTAAACGGTTCTGAATGGTCTTAAAATGTTACCAATGGTGTTCTCTCAATAGGATGTTATATACCAATTTTTGTGGAAGTCATATTTTTCCAGATATTTACGCTATAGAACAATCTAGTTTCTTTAAGTACCCATTTTTGAATTGCCATATCTTCCTTCGTATTAATCGTAGAAAAATAAAAAAAAATCCTTTTTTCAGCAAATATTAATTTTGCAGACACATATCAATCAGCAAAGTATTACTTTTCCTGCCACGCAGCAAAGTAAGCTGCCAAAATGATATATACTGAGATGATATTGATATTCTACAGCTTTTTCTTAAATTACAAATTCTTATCTGACATTTTCTAAAACTAATCCATCTAATCTCCATAAACATATCAACCCTGTCAATTTTAAAGCCCCTTTTACATAATTCCCCCCAAGATTTCAAAATTTTAACATCATAACAAATTCCCCCAAATTATTTTCACCTTATAATCACTCAATTATAACGTGAAAATTATTTAAAAACTAATTTTTTTTTTAATTTTCTTCCAATATCCAAAAATATTTAATTTAATCTTCCATCTATGATATTTTTTTTAAATTTTATTTCTATTTAAATTCCTTGAATAAATTCTATTTGGTTTTCTGTATTCTTCCTTTTCTTGGTACATTTTCTTTTCTATTTCTTGTATTTTCTATTTTGTCACATTTTTTCTGATATTATTTCATCCTGTAGTTTACAACCTTCCTTTCGGATTTGTTCTTCAATCTTTGTCTGCATATTTCCGATTTCTAATTTCAATTCCTTTTTTAATAAACTTTTACTCTGTTTTGCAATAACAAATACCTAATTAGAATTTTGTATTTTGATAATGCAGCATCACATATTACATGAATGAGAAAGAAAAATACATGCGTCTCGACATATAGGTACACCGTCTATTTCTAAGCCGCAAGTTTTTCTTAAAAAATACTGTGCTCATCATCCTGAAATGCATAGGTATACATGCACCCATAAGTTAGCCTATTCCTTTTCATATTCTTCACGAATGTGGTTACCTAGATACAGAAACAAGTCAGGCAACTCATGCCAGTATGTCCCGAACTTTTAACCTCAAAGTTTCGTACCTTACAAATATTTACACTGCCGAAGGTTTTGTAAGTAGTTTTGTGTGTAGTCTGAAGCTATTTGTGGCAGGACATACTTGCTGTGTCATCAGCAAATGTTCCTGTAACTGTATTTTATGTTACTGGTATGTCTGATGTGTATAATACTCATAGTAATGGGCCAAGTACACTACCTTGTGGTACTCCAGGGCGGATATCATGGTAGTTCGATTTTTCTTCATTTACTTTAGTTTGGAAAGTTCTTTCGCATAGGTATAACTTTAGAACATTGTAGTAGGCTGGTGGAAAGATGTGATTGATTTTGTAAATTAGCCCTGGATGCCAGACTTTGTCGAAAGATTGGCTAATGTCAAGAAATACTCCAATGCAATAATGTTTGTCTTCTAGGGCTTTGTTGATGGTTTGAACAATTTGATATACTTGCTGTACAGTTGAATGCTTCTACCGGAAACCAAATTGGTGATCTGGTATCCAGTTTTCTTGTGGACAATAAACTTATGGGTCTGTAAGAAGTTACATCAGTTGGTTCTTTTCCTGGCTTGCCAATTACTATTATTTGGGCAGTTTTGAGACTTTTGGCCAGTACCCAAGACGTAGGACTAAGAAATATGTGAATGACAATTAGAGACATTGTTAAAAAGGACTTCCTTTCTTTCTGTCATGAAAAACGAAGGTTAGAAAGGATTTAATGCAACTTTCGTGCCGCCCCTGTCTTTATATAGACCTGCTGATGGTGTTTGTCCTCACCTCAGAGCGGGCCATGCCACCTGAGTGTTGTTTTAGGTATAATGTTCATTATTAACGTATCGCATCCTTTTTAGGTTTAACCAGCCCAGACATATTTTTAGTGAGTCATTATAGCATGCTTAAACTCAATTTTCCGCTGGGTGATTTTTAGACGGTGTCAGATTCGTGATTTTTTACAGAAAGTCGATCGTTATTATCGCGTTTAGGCTAAAATGAAGATAAACGGGCGAACAGAATTGAAGGTAACTGTACATGACATAATTTTTCGTTCTTTCTTGAATCCTTCTTTCTAGTATCATGTTTGGTACCTTCTCTTGCATCCTATTTTCCTAGGATCAATATCTTACACGCGTTGTGCTACTTGACGAATTATAATTATCATTAATAACATTGCTTCGAGCTTTTTCTTGAAGCCAAGCTTTCTTCTGAACTCTTTTCGTAATTTGTGGCGATTGTGGCAGAATGGAAGAACTTCAAGCTTATCCGAACTTTAGCTATGGAAACCAAGCTCCTGCAAGATGCTACATTGAGTCATTATATTAAGCAACCCATGAGAACCTTCTTAAAGGTGCTGAGGGGCATATGCGCTATGCACGTAACTCTTTATTTAACTCTCAATTTTATTTGATAAATCAAGAGTGTACAAAAGAAATAGCATAGGCCCCAGAACAGAATCCTAAAGCACTCCTGAAGGGATAGATCTTCTCGAAGAGTATTTACTGTTAATCACAACCTGCTGAGAGTAATCTGTTAGATAAGAACGAATAAAATTCAAAGACTGTTCGTTAAAGCATTTAGCAATTAGCAGTTCATGACTGATGGTGTCGAATGCCTTACTAAAATCAAGTAGAATTAGCGTACTTGCCAAATTACAATCAGAAGCTCTTAAAATGTGATCAGAACCTCTTGCAAGTGCTGTTGCTGTGATACGGCCAGGTCTGCAAGATGTTACATTGGGTCATTATATTAAGGACATGTCCAAGCAACCCACGAGGACCTTCTTAAAGGTGCTGAGGGGCATATGCGATATGCAAGTAACTCTTAAGTGACTAGCAAACATATTTCATTTGATATCCTGTTAAAAAACTTGATCATAATATCTCGAACTCTCAAAAAACGATCAAATTCAACAAGCTAACATCTTTCAGATTCAAAATGTTTTCTAAAGAGAGTAACGGTTTTTCGGAAAGTCCGGTCAAAAGACGAAATTCTTCGGCCTCTGCTTGTACTAAGCCCTGATTAGCGAGAGGGTGACATTTACTAAATATTTATTATTTGTCAAAGAAAAACGTCTGCGTCAGGTAAAATAAAAAGTAAATACATGCAGAAAGAAGGTCTATTTGACTTTTGTGTCCTTTTGTAATATTTATTTTAGAATAAATAAATAATAATGCCCGTAAGCAAGACTAGCCATAAAAATAACAACTCAAAATTATTTTTATTTTTGGAACTCGCTCTGCCACGGGTTCTTGTTTATTATTTACCGAAAGATTTTTCCGAAATAGGCACTGTTTTGTTTCTGCTGGTTTGAACTTGTATTTGTTTTTTGAATACTTTTGTATAGCGGGTGTTCAGGAATTAATTTAAAACCGCTTAAAAACGATATACAGGGTGATGACATCTTTATAGTGATGGACGTTTATTCTCAAAGATGGGAGAACTCAATAATACCTCAGAATATAAAGCAGAATATTTCTCAGTCCATTCAGCAGCATATTTTCTTTATGTGGAATCGATAAAGAATTAGGATTATATTCCAAGTATTTACATACCTACTAATGATTATATAAATTGTGTTTAAGGATTAGAGTGAATAAAATAATCATTTAAGTGAGTAGTACATCTCCTGCAAATATTCAGTCTAGCCAAAATTTATTTATTGATAATAATAACAGAAGGATTTCTCGCACTTTCTAAAACGGTTATCAGCTGTAAATATTGTTTTTTAGGAATGAAGATGATACAAAACTTTGGTAATATTATAAACAATACTAATGAATGGATGTGGGTAATTGCTTATTGCCGTTTATTATAAATCATTTTATTCGAAACCCAAATTAGAATTAGAGTATTTTTCATCGATATGGTATGATATTTATGTGAGTTTTGTTCAATATAAATGAATTTAACACATAATTATTAAGATTATATAAAAATCGGAGAAGAATGTGTAAATTTAAAACATAATTATTAGGTTTATATACAAATCGGAGAAGAATGTGTAATTTTTAGATAATTTGGCCATTAGAAATACTGGTGCATTCCTCGATGAGTTAAAATTGACATTTATCGTAAAATATTATTGTTTTATATCACGATTGTACAATTAGCCCAAAAAAACACAATTTCTGTATTGTCAAAATTAAAATTATTGCTCTATTTGATTAACTATGCATTATTCGATAATTCCAAAGCAAAAGCATAATAATTGTTTTATTCACACGACCCAGTTTGCATTTATTGATAAATTTACGATTAGTAAATTAAAAAAGTAACAACATTAATACAAATTAAACAATTATAGATAATTTTATAGGTAGGTAACATTTAAAAAAGAGCAAGTCATCTTATATATGGCTTGTAAAATACTTTCTTAGAAATTATCAATATACTTACATAAGTAGGACTGATAGATCACATTTTTATGATGCTTTTAAGCAGCGGAAGCATCATCTGTGATAGGATTAGTTATATCTTTTAAAAAAAACTTAAGTTCATATAAAATTAGTATACTAACCCTTTACTAAATCTAGCTGACACAAATTAACAACAGCGTAGAACTAGACATGTTTCTAATTCAATATTTGAGCCAATTATTCAAGAGAAACGCAGAAATATTACCTAAGATTGATGAAAGTTGTAATAACGAAGTATATACTAAGAAAAGCAAAAATAAGAGATGACAGAAGTACGATCAACGTTATGGGATGTTTGTTTATGGAGATTAGATGGTTATTAGTTTTAAAAAATCTGTATAAAATCAATATCATCTCAATTGGCGCCCAAAGTGGTCAAAAGATGAAGGAAGATAATTATGGAATTGGAATAAGGATGGTATTAATGGAACTAGGAGGACTAGCGGAAGGAAGGCAACAAGACAAAGAAGATTTGGGAAAAATGATGAAAGAAGAAATAAAACAAAAAGTAGCGAATATTTTAAAAAAAAATAAAAAATAAAATAGAAGAGTCGAAAAAGGAAATAAGAGTGGAGATTATAGCTAGAATAGAAGAAGTAGAGGTGCTACAAGAGATAAAATTAAAATAAACTAAGAACAAGTTAAAGAAAGATATACAAGAAAACAAAAATAACATCAACTCAAGAATAGAGAAAATTGAAACTAAAATAGAAACAAATAAACAGTGGTTAGAAAAATTGAAAGAAAAACAAAAGAAATAAAAATTTTAGAAGCTAAAATAAATAAAGATATAGAAGTAAACAAGGGAATAGCAGAGGCAGAGAATAATAAAGTAAATAAGGAATTAGAAATAAAAATTAATTAAAATTAGACGGTGGATATGTCATGTAATATATGATGCTGCATTATCAAAATAAAAAATTCTAATTAGGTATTTGTTATTGCAAAACAGAGTAAAAGTATATAAAATATAACCATAAGCGGATGAGAGGTCAGTGTTCATTTATATAAATATTCCAACAAATGCTAAATTATTCAATATTTTTTTAATTTATGAATTAATTATTAGTTTCCCTGTATACCACTGATTATTTCCCTTGCCTGTCAAATATCAATTTTTAACCAATCACGTGCTTGGAAACTGATTTGACGCAGCCAATCAAAACAAAATAAAGCGACTATTCACCTTGGTGGTAAATATTCGGCTATTTGATCATCGTCCTCAATATTCAACTGAAGGACGGTATCCAACAATAACGAAGCCGCCCGTAAATTTCAAATTTTTCAAATAAAACCTATACTAACTAACTATTATAAAATTGCTTATAGTTAATAAATTATCGATCTTTAGTAGCAAATACACAAATCCAACTGATTTCGCACTTTTTCTGAAACTATAAATATATTCATTCATTCCTTTCTATGTACGACAAACATAGTAGGCGCGCGTCATCTGAATTTTGACAGTTTGCCATTAAGGTTTATTACAGAATTAAATTTGACACATTTTGTTAAAAAGTATTAACAATGAGTAGATTCGGGAGTAAAAATCTTCAAGAAATTGATAATATAATTAAATTAAACGTACCTGCCAAGACAGTAAAGAGCAAAACTAGTATAATTTATACGTACGTACAGAATTTTTTGTGACTCGGGAAATAATCTTATTAAATATAACGCGACCTTGACAAATTAGCTACTATTTTTATTGCTACTAAATTTCTCGTATATTTTACAATTTGTCTCGACAATTTTGGCATTAATAATCAAAGAATAACTCCCTCGAGCTAAAGCTCTCGGGAGTTATTCAGATTATTAATGCCAAAATTAAGTCTCGACGAATTGATCCTAAAATAAACTCGAAATTTAGATACAATAAAAATAGTCGGCTATTTGTCAAGGTCTTGGGATATTACTGTCGAATATTTTAAACATAGAAACAAATTTTCGTTAAAAAATATAATTTCTAATTTATTTATCCATCGCGACAAAAAAAACCAAAACATCATTCATATCGTGATGATATACCTGGACCAATGGCGCCGCCCTGAGAATGGACCTGAATCGGTGCTTAACTGTCGAAGTACAACACCGTTTAGATGAATTCACGAGATATTTTTTAAACATGAATTTTTTTGTTCTTTAGTGGGTGTAACTTTTTATAGGTAACGTCTAGTCGAATTTTTTAAGATTGGCCATGAAGATGTTTCCAAATGGTTTTTTCTTAATTGTATTAGAATTTATGTGAGGACGTTCCAAAATATTGTTTTAAGGATCTATTATTTTTAAACCAAAGAATAAATTTACCAGAAACGTCACAAAAATATGATTGAAACAGATTTTGACATCTTCAAAATCTATTCTAAGTGTATATGTTGATGTCGAATTTTTGCAAGATTATCAAGTGTTCTGTTTCTATAGTAAATTTATTTATTTTGTTATGTCATTTTGATAACGGCTTTCGATAGGAAAGCCGAAACGTCAATTAAAAACTTTTTTCAACAACTAGGTGGTTTTAATCCAGTGAAGAGAGAGACAGAGAGAGAGAGAGAGAGAGAGAGAGAGAGAGAGAGAGAAATTAAAATACAAACCACTATGAGCTTCCGAAATGAATAATAAATTTACCGCTTCCACTTCATTCGGACCAGAGATTCACAGGTTTGGCTTCAATTCAAGCCAAGCTTTCTTACTAGCCAAGCTAAGCTTTTTAAAGCCAAACTTTCAAGCTTTTACAAGATTTCAAGCTTTTGAGCATAATATTTACCTTAAGAGCATTCACTACCTTGGTGAAACTGGCTGTGCTTTCTCATGTCCCAGAAATTTTTTCAGTGAAAACCGTTTCATCAAGCAACTCAGTTGAGTTATGAAATAAGAGACAGACTTATGAGATGAATTCAATCACGAGTAGAATTTTATTAGACTATTTCACAAACAAAGCAAAAGGTCTCATTTTGACGTCTGTAGCTGTAATTATACAAAGTAAAGGGTCTCATTTTGACGTCCCTAGCTGTAATTATTTTTTTCAAAATGTCAAATTTTGTTTTGCAATTCGTATCCATGGTTACGCCGTGAAAATACCACGCTGATAGACCAATCAGAATTGAAATACAGCTGGTATTATCGCGATAATACCAGCTGTCTTTGATTTGTGATTGGTCAGATTTGATGAAAATTCGAAGATGAGTGAAATAGTCAGCAGTAATATCACAAGAGCTTCGAAAACAATCGATTATACTTCCGAGTCACGAGACGTACTTTGCGAAACACCACGAGAGCGGAGCGAATTATATAATTATTTTTGTTGACGTTTTCATTATAAACGTCAAACGTATTGTTACTATGACAAACTTTTCAAGATGGAAGGATGCGAAAATCAAAAACGATTATACCACGTCGTCAAGGGTATATTCGCTTATCAATACATGGTAACTAAGTAAAAATTGCAACTGCTATTGGCTAAATTTATGATGAGTTGTATAATCACGTGAATCTTGAAGCGACAATATCTTTGTTTCGTCAACATTGATTCTGTCAATTTCGTTGTCTAAGTCACTTGCCCATTTATCTAATTTAACTCATACCTTCTGATGCCACCGCAGATTATATAAAATTTAAATCCGAATTTTTAGTAGGTACGTAATTAATCTTAAGCCCCAAATATGAACCACCGTTTCTAAATCCCAAAATACATTTTTCCAAGAACCGGCGTACGTTAACGAGGAAGAGAAATATTCTTTTACGATTTCATTGTAAATAACACGAGAGCTCCCCAGTTTAATAAACACCAACATTACACGGGCTCTTCAAAATTTTTTATTACGGTGATAATTACAACATAAAATGAATTATGTAACTTCACGATTTTGTGCATTTACTATTTATAACAAACGAAAGCATCATTTATTACACTACACCTACTTGATTCTTTATGTAACGAGTTCTTCGGCTTCGAGAACTAAGACGACGAAGAAGGTTAGGTTATTTTCTTCTTCTTCCTCTTACCAGGGCGAGGTTAGGTCGGTTTTAAAGAAGTTGTGAATATTTAACGGTGGTATTATTACTATTAAAGCTCAAATGCCAAAAGTCAACCATTTAAATTTAATCTATAAAATTTAAGAGGGCGAGTGGTATTTGGAAAGATTATTTCATGAATTATTTTGTATTAAAAACAGAGAATATAGTCATTTATGTAAAAGACACACAAATGTTCAATATTTCCTTTATCAATTTCACACAAATCTATTCGCCCCCACTTTTTAAATTTAAACATCAAATATTGAGGTGTTATAGATTTAAATACAGTGCTCACTTGATGTAATTGATTGTATACCAACGTAATACAAGTTGCCTACCTAGAAGTAACATTTAAGATTATTTATAAAATGTTAACGACAATCAAAATAATAAACATTAAATAATTGTATGTAAAGATCAAACATGTAATTTAATTGTTATAAATCCAACAATTTATGTTGACTTATTTGTTTGACTTATTCGTTTAGAGCTTGACATTATTTGTCAATTTAAAACTGATTTATGGACATTTATGAACAAATGGAAAAAGTCTTTCTTAATTTAGCTAATTTGAAGTGTTTAGGTATTCAAACACTGATGTTTAATGAACAAAAGTTGAGTGTTGAAGTGGGTTAAAGCGATTTAAAATAAACGAATAAAAACAGATATCAACGCACCCCGGATAATGTTGGAAAGCTTTAAAAATTACCGTGCACGAAAATAAATGGAAAAGTCTCGCTCAATACTTAAAAAAGCTTTAAAAAAATCTTTTTTTAGATCAAGATCAAACCGCAACATTGTAGTAACACTAAAATACCATGTAATCATAGTAAATCAAATATAATTTTATTTATTTGCTATAAAACAGTACTTAACGGTAATAATATTAATTGAAGTGCTTTAGAACGAAGAAATCGTGCCATTTGAAGAAATCCATTAGTCTTAACAGATATACTTGTCTGATTATGTGATGTTCTTCAATATTTGTTAACAAAAAGTTCATTAGATAAATCTATTATCATAGGCGTAGTTACACTCTAAAAAATGGTTGTGAAAAAACTTGATAAGTATGGTAATTTTCACAAAATATACTATGTATATATTTTACAATATATAAGCCTCAAAAGTGCATTGTAAAATTATTCACATTACTGATTTACAGAATTCATTCTGTGAATGAAATTGTACAGGTTTAGTTATGTGAATACTCTACCACCTGAGCTGCCCACTATCGGATTTCTGTTTTTAGAACTCGTTGTCTTAGAGGAAAGCTGATGTTGGCAAATTAGTTGTGAGTCAATATTTTGGCTTACACATAGAAATATAATTTTGCCAGGGAAGAGCGCATTAATAATTTAAAATTTTGAAATAACAAAATATTATTAGATGTTAATTATGAATATTTTCTACTGAAAAAAAAAATCATGGACGTAAAAAAACAACCGATCTAAAAAATAATAATTAAAGAAGTCATATTTTTTTAGGAAAAAAATTGCTTTTTATTTATAATTTATATTTTATTTATAATTTTTATTTATAAATCCAGATCCTATTATTTATTTTTCGACTCCTCTGTGAATTTTACATTCTTATGGCTACGACCTTTAGCTTCTATGTTATCGTTAAACCTAAGATGTTCCTTTCTAAATCCATTAAGGATACATAGATTCGCAATGTTGCCTTTCCCCTTAAATGTCTTTTTTTCAGGAGCAGAAGTGAAAGTTAAATAAAATTTATTATAGAAGTCAAGGAACTGACAGCTCTTCAAATATTGTATGCTTTTGCGTGTTTAGGTATCACCACAAAAATACGTCAATTTTGATGTTGGCAGGACGATCAGTTTGTTTCCAAATAAGGCCGTTTTCGTGGAAACCAAAAATTTTATCAACAAAATTTGGAGGACTCGTGGTTTTACCTTTGATAAAACCGCTTCTTCGTAATTGTTTTTGATTAAACTGTGTTTACCTTTTTTGAAATGTCAAATATAAACATTTAACAACTTTTATTTAGCATTATCAATTACTATTATACTAAAATGTATTGCAAATCTATGTTAATACACAAATTTCAGAATTTATTTGTAAACTAACCTGTTTATTTGTTTATTCACACACACAACATCAGTTTTTGACTACCCAAATACTTAAAAATCCAAAAAAATCAAACTCTATATCCGAATTAAGCCAAACGCAATCACGGATGCCTTGGTGGCCCTGTATTTTAAACAGCTCAATATTTTTTGATGTTTCAATTTAAATTATTATTTATTCAAAGGTATAACTGAGTGTTGCAAAATGGAAGAAACGTGGTGGTGTAGAAAGGTTTGTTAACTATTACCCAAAATGCTAGATTTTTTCCACCAAAAAATTATTTTTCTTTAATTTTGACAGCGCGCATCGTTTTTTCTACCTCAATTAACCCTCTGTCATAACTTTCAACATTTTTGTTAGAGATTTTATTTTTTTATATAGAATTTATGGAGAATCGTTAAAAATATTATCTAGAGAAATTTCGTGGATCAAAATTTGTTAAAAAAGAGGTTTCTTCTAAAATGTTTGTGAAGAAAATATCGATAAAAGGTATGATAGTGTCAAAACTAGACAACTTCGCAGTGCGCATGTCTGGTGTAGGACACACATTAGTGCTGCACTAATTGGACAAAGAAACAGACTCTATAGCCTTGGTGCAGCACTTTTAGCAAATGTTTTTTTGACAGATGTCGAAAATATCACAGCTACCTCTGGGATTTATGTGGGAGAAAATTAAGACGATCTGTTATTACTATTGAATTCAATAAATCTTAGAGATACAACCCCCCAACAAACTTTATTTAATTAAAAATTACTTCCAATTTAAATTTTTATTGATAATCTTTCGCAACACTGTATAAAAACTATAGTGACATACGTTACCCATTTCAAATTAACAGGTCAAGTGCCGTAACAGATACAGATACCTACCAATATCAAAAAAAAAAAGGAAATGGAACCCGTGGGTGCATCAGAGCGTGCCTTGCATACTACTTTGACATAAACGTCAACTTGGTTTCGTTCGTAATGCAGGACACTGGATATATTGGACTGGATAGAGTTACCGACCTGTTGAGACGAAATTTGGTCATACAACCGTGATAATTTTGCTTGTTGTCACCGAATATTTTATTTTTTCTTTGTTCTTCAATGAACACAGGAATTTTTAGGTTATGGGGGAGTTGATGAATTGAAAATTATATACAATAAAAATAGTAGAGTAAAATAATTAATATCTAAAACGAGAACTTAGTAATTATTAACCAAATCACCCTGTATATTCTCAACGTGTCAGTATGCAGCTCATTTAATTTCCAATTTAAATACCTGCGTCGTTGTTGTGTATCAGCATCAGCGGGATTATTTAAAAATCCTATGCTAATATTTCATTTAAAATAAAAGGGCGTACTCACATCTCCTCTGTGGCAAGTAACATGAAATCAAATGAGCCTATAAAACATCTACGCAGGACCGTCATCAGTTAAGCGTAAACAGGGTAATCCAGCAAACGCGTTCTTTTAAATATTTCTTCTTCGAGTATCTTTTGGAGGTTAGAAGATTCTTTAGTGTTAAGTAGCCATGTCATTCGTGTTCTATATGGACCACGCTGTCTTATAATATGCAAAGGCAAAGGCCATTATTCTACTTCTAGAAGTCACCAAAGTTTATTATACTTCCTATAGATTATTTCTTAGTCTAAAAAATATGAGGTAACTGAGAAAAATGAAAGGCATAACCAGAAGAGACAGTAAGGAATGCTATAGATAGAGGAGGCTGGAAGTGTAATCGGCATTGGTAATAATAGAGATGACAAATAAGTGACTAAACAATTCTGGTAGGCAGGAGTACATTCAGCGAAGGTTTTGGGAAGAAAGGAGCTGCAAAACCATAAGATAAAGACAAGTAACAACAGGTGAAGCTGAAGAATTATTGGACCAATGAACTGACAGTTTGATTAAATGGATCCGGAAAAGTCCTGGCCGTCTAGATCTCCAGATGTAACTCTCATAGAAAAAGTGTTGCTGCCTTATAATATGCAACATGGCCAAAATGAAAGGCATAACCGTAATAGAGAGTAAGAAATGCTTTAGATAGAGGAGGCTGAAAGTGTAATCGGCATTGGTAATAATAGAGCGAAACAACAGCAATGTTTGGGCATCTAGTAAGCATGGATGACAAACAAGTGACTAAACTAAATTCTGGTAGATTCAGCGAAGTTTTTGGGAAGAAAGGAGCTGCAAAACCATAAGATAAAGACAAGTAGCCACAGGTGAAGCTGAAGAATTATTGGACGAATGAACTGACAGTTTGATTAAATGGATGCGGAAAAGTCCTGGCCTTCTAGATCTCCAGATTTAACTCCATGGAAAAAAGTGTTGCAAATTTATTACTTTAAATAAATAAAATAAATAAATACTCAACGAAGTATGTCATTCATATAAAACAAGTATAAAACTCTTCTTTTGAACTTGACATTGCGAATTCTAATCACGGTCCTGTATATACGAGACGAGAAAAAGAGGCAATTTAGATGAACAAGATTCGAAATAGGCATTTATGGGTGACATTTGAGCCTGCCACGTTGCATAAAACACTGACCGCTAACTATACCATGAAATGCTTTATTACTCTGGTAACACTTTTTTTTAATTTCACTTTACAAATTGATATTCGATAACGCACAACTATTACAGGGTGATCCAGATTCGAAAAGGTCCATCTGGAACGGATATCGGGGTATGAGGATGCGATATTCGAATTTGATATAAAAAAATGTGCATTTATACACTAATCCAATCAATATAGGGGGGTGAAATTAGACGAAAATATTCTGAAAATGGATGTAAGAGCTAAGTCAAATTTTTTTGATTTTATACATAAACAGAAGCTTGTAAAAAAATAATTTTCAATAAATTTGGGCGCGAGATATGTGCCAAAATTGGAAGTAATTGTTCAAACATTACTATGAATTATAATTCCAATAATTGAAATTGTTTTATGATAAATAATCAATTAATAATTGACTGATTATTGCAGAGCGCCATGGCAAATAATAATAATAATAATAATAATAATAATAATAATAATAATAACCATCCCTCCCCCGCACAAAAAAATAATTTCCCATTTCAAATGTCAAAGACGAAGTTACTAAAATTATATTTCCTTCCACTTCCAATTTTATATTGGAGAAACATCTAGACCTTTTCATATGAGACTTAATGAACACCAATCATACATTCTCTCCTTTGCAATGGTTTAAAAATTACCTAGAAAATAGAAAAATCTCAACTTTCGCTTTAAAGTCGGCTTTTGGCAAAAGAGTACTTTAATACTGAATTTGAAACCAAACTTTTCTGTTAAAGGACACTTTAAAATGAAAGTAACCTTTAACTTAAGGGCTGCTTCATAATATTTTTGATAGTAACGGTCAAGCATTTAATCTGAAGATCGTTAAGTACTTATTCATTCAATGTTTTATTCATATATTTAAATATTTTCTAAATTGAATTATGATTTTCTCACGTCCCGCATAACACTTGTTTCCATGTTTTATTTAGATCGTAGGTGGATGTTGGTGTATAAAATCAGGTATTTCGTTTCACAATTGCTGGCATAAATAACAGAATAAGTGAGTCTCAGTTTACCAGGTTGGTGAAATTGTATGAGATCAATAACATGTGCAAATTACGATTATTGAATTTGAATAGAAGCCGCTTCTGAAGTTCATTTCGCTCATAAATAATCATCGAGAGATTCAGATTATTGCATAAATTTGATTCTGTAAATGTTAATTAGACATACAGTTACGCTACTATAAAGGTCACGTCTTTATGAATGATTTTCCCTATAATTAATTAATTTTTTTTATATATTTTCAACATTAATGGTAAGTAGTTCTAATGGATTTTTTAAAAAATTAATATTAGGAAAGCCAAATGAAAACACTGAACAAAAAAGTACATCAAATCAATGGACGTCAACATTCTCTTAATCAATAAAATATGAACATAGATTTATGATCGCAATGATAGGCCTATGATAGCCGGTTATCAATGTTACGAACGACATTGCCAATCGTTTCTTAAACAAAATTCATTGTACGTAAACCAAATTTTAATTTTTTTGAACTTTTTTTGTAGGTTCTAGGTCCATTTATACCCTAAAAATTCACGTTTTCGCTCAAAAATGGCCCAAACATTTTTTTTTCGGTAATTTTGACATTGCCAATCGTGTTTTATACAAAATTCATTCTGCGTAAACCAAATTTTAATTTTTTTGAACTTTTTTTGTAGATTCTAGGTCCATTTATACCCTAAAAACTCACTTTTTCTCTCAAAAATTGCCCAAACATTTTTTTTTCTGTAATTTTGACATTTAGAATCGTTTCTTATACAAAATTCATTCTGCGTAAACCAAATTTTAATTTTTTTGAATTTTTTTAGGAAATATTTATACTTTTGGTGGTTATTAATTGTGTTTTTGAAAAGTTTTTGGTCCTTTTTACAATTTTATTATTATTTCCCTCATCAGTAACCCGATCTACAACTGACCCAAATTTAATTCAAGTAAATCGTGGGTTTGTTTTCATCTTCCAAATGAAATGTATTCGTGTTCTATTGACTTTCTAAGGGTGTGGAGTATTTTGTACCAAACACAGTGTGTACAACATTCAATAGACGTAAAACACTGTTCATTAATCATCGCAACAATGGTCTATAATAACAAATAATATTTGTTAGCAATAATCCGTATTTTACAAGGAAGTATATTCAATTGTCAGAAGGGAACAGAGGCGTAAGTTTAAAAAAAAATCTGTGGTCTATTACGTAAGATGTTTAATGCAAAATTCATCTAAATATGACTAGACATTAATTGGACAATTATTTAGTGAACATACAAGGTGGTCCACATTAAATGTTTGCTCTCTATTTATTTTACAACTAATAAAACTCACGAGAAGCCAATCAGACTTGGTTTTCTTCGTCCAAAACTGCAGACCATTTCCTTTATTATATAATATTATTTAGTCCAGAATATGGCCAATTCGTTATCAAAACGTGGCCCATCCACAAGAAAATCCACCTGCATTTGCAGATCCTTTTGGAATATCCCATTTAGTGGCATTGCAAAGATACCAGTGAGAGTTAACATAAATAAATGTCAGAATTGCTGGCAAAAAATTTACCAGGACAAAGCAAGGCTGATTCGTTAAAGGACCATCACCAAAATTTACTGAATAGCATCTACGACTCAATTGAAGGATATTGTAGAGCAAGGGCTTGGCGATGAAGATCCAAAAGGAATTAACTTCTTTCTAGATCAAAGACTTCAGAAACAAGAAAATCCACAAGAATCCACCTGCCTTTGCAGATCCTTTTGGAATATCCCATTTAGTGGCATTGCAAAGATACCAGTGAGAGTTGACATAAATAAATATCAGAATTGCTGGCAAAAAATTTACCAGGACAAAGCAAGGCTGAAGAATTCATTAAAGGACCATCACCAAAGTTTAGTGAGCAGCATCTACGTCTTAATTGAAGGATATTGTAGAGCAAGCGCTTGGCGATGAAGATCCAAAAGGAATTAACTTCTTTCTAGATCAAAGACTTCAGAAACAAGAAAATCCACAAGGATCCACCTGCATTTGCAGATCCTTTTGGAATATCCCATTTAGTGGCATTGCAAAGATAACAATGAGAGTTGACATAAATAAATGTCAGAATGCTGGCAAAAAATTTACCAGGACAAAGCAAGGCTGAAGAATTCGTTAAAGGACCATCACCAAAATTTACTGAGTAGCGTCTTAATTGAAGGATATTGTAGAGCAAGAGCCCAGCGCTGAAGCTCCAAAAGGAATTAACTGAAAATTTGTAGATTTTGTAACATATATCCACCTTGTATAACAATAAACACATTAACAAACTTAATCACCCAATTATCTGCAAATATACATAAAAAAACAAACATATATGATTCGTTATGCAACCATCTGTTATGAGATATTGAAAGTCAACAGTTTCAATACTTTGTACAAATTGATTACTCATGCGAAGGTTGAAGACTCCTTCATTTTCCTGTCAAATAAGAATATAATGAATAAGAAGTAACAGTAGCTTTAGAATTTCGTATTGCTTAGAAAACGCCGTAACGAGTACAGACCATTTGTGAAAAAACTTAAGAGCCAAGAAATTTCTATTTATGAGAAAAGGGAAAATACTCCGTAAATTAACAAGTTCAACTATTAGATAATGATTCTTAAATCTGGCAATCTTTTATCATACAATTTTAAATTGACCACCCTGGATATGTTTTTAGATATTTGCAGTTTCATAATACAGGTCAAAATGTTAATGTTACCGATTGACGATCGAATTGTTTAATCATTTATACAATTCTCCAAAAATCAATAAAATTAAAAACTGAGTAAAATGTTATGTTGGTTATACTATTTGAATATGTTGTGAAGATACAAATCATAATTTTGGATTTTCCTATGACTTCAAAGTTTACGTAAAAAACTTTTATGGAACAATTTATGTAAATAAATATTAGAAGGTGTGTTAAAAAAATAAATTCATAAAATATTACCAACTCTTTGACGATTAATGATTCTATTAAATGTTTAATAGCTACAGAAATATAGTTTTGGATTTTTTAATGAATCAGTACTTGAGAAATACTAATCATATTTCAAAGCTGGAATGACAATACATCCAGTAATTATGGGTAATATAAAACGAACAAAACTTGGATTGTTTAAAAAATATAGAATTAGTAGCAGTTAAAAAGAAGTACATCAAACAAACAGGGATGAAAAGAATTGAATATATGGAAATATAGAGAAAACAAAATTGAAAAAATGAACAAACTAGCGTTAAAAGAAAAGCATGTAGAAAATGGAAACATTACGCACCAAAACTTCTTATTTTTTTAAATTTATTTAGGTAATATTATCTAGTAAAGCTTAGAGATATGGATAGAGTTGTTTCTGTAACTATTATTGTTGTAGATCACAATTTTTTTGTTACGCCAACACAAAATATTTGCTTCATCCTGTATTGGAAACAAGGAATCGGAACATAATTTTTTTTCAATCTAAAACAGATCATTAAAAAACGTTTGTTCTCGGAACTATTTCACTTATTTCAACTAATTCGATTTCGGCTTTTTGGTGGTCCTTTTGATAAATCCACCTATTCAAAACTTCTCACACATTAACATACCGCAGGCGGCCGCTGAATACCAATTACAGAACCGTCTCCAGCTTAGTTTATTCGATTTTCAAATCTGTGAACAAAAATTAAGTATTTTATGCAAAAGAAAAGCCCCAGAAGATTTCTACGAGGGACACAGCAAAACAGTTCACAAAGAATTCGGTTTTAAGACAAACTGACAAACAAAAGATTTAGTTTTCCTATGCTAAAATATACAGTGCGACTCAAAAAGTCTGCACCATATGGGAAAAATTTTTAGTATTCATTTGACAGAAAATTTTATTCTTGATAAAAGTTTGTGCATTTCGTAAAACTGCTTTCCAAAAAAAATATCCAGATATGCAGAGGTTTCAATTTTGAAATATCCATACACAGTGTCTTAAAACAAACTTTTCCTGACAGTGAAATAAATGGCTGTAGATTTCACCTGAGTCAAGCATGGTACAGACAAATTACAAAAGACACCAAATCGGTACATGGTTGACATATTGTTTCGGATTGATGTTTTTAAATCAAGAAGGTGTGAGTGATTTTTTTGTGTTCGAATTATTAGAAAATTAGAAGAAAGTTTTGCGGACTATCTCGTGGAAAATTATATAGCTGAAGAGGCTATTTTTCCACCAAGTGTTTGGGCATGTTCAATTATCACTCTTCACATGACAACCAACGCTTGTGAATCTTTTTATAGCTATTTAAAAGATTCATTTTATTATGCTCATCCAAATATTACATGTTTTATAGATATTCAAAATATTCTACAAAGCCTACCGCCACTCTTAAACGACAAAAATTTTTAGAATATAAAATTTCCTCTTTGAAAAGTGGTGAAATAACCAGAATGGATTTTGTAAAGTTAGTTTCTCGTTTGTATAGTTCAAAAAATAAATAAATGTAAGAGTATTAATTTTAATATTTGTCCTCGCTACCTAATAAATGCTGCCTTCAGATTGAAGTATGTACCCAGCCTTTGGAAAATTGCGGAAGTCATAATGATACCCAAGTCAGGGAAACCACCACATGAGGCATCGTCATACAGACCGATCTCATTACTGCCTGTTATGTCGAAACCAATTTGGATTTATCATTAGAAGAGAAAAACATTTGTGCTACTATCTTTCTTGATGTAGCACAAGCGTTTGATAAGGTTTGGCATGAAGGCTTAACACATAAGCTCAAGCTTTTCCTTCCAAAACAATATACAGATATCCTCCATTCATATATATCAGAAAGATACTTTAGAATTAGGCAAGAAGAAGCCTATTCCGATCTTAAAGAAATTAAGGCTGGAGTACCACAAGGAAGTGTCCTAGGACATGTCCTATACTTACTGTACACATGTGATATTCCAGAGTTAGAAAACAATACCATCGCGACGTTCGCTGACGATGCTGCCATTCTAGCAGTAGGAAAGCAACCCACAAGCTGCTAACAGCTGTTCACCTTATCTATGACTGGACGAAGAGATGGAAAATTAAACTTAATGAAACTAAATCGCTCCACATTAACTTTACAAACAAAAGGATAGATCATATTCCAATCAGCAACTTAGCAATCATCCAAAGATTTCAAAACAAAGCACTGAGGAACATAGTAGATGCCCCTTGGTACATTCGCAATAGTGATCTCCATAGGGATCTGGAAATGGATAATGTTGACCAGACCACCAAGAAATTAGCCAAGCGTCATGAAGAAACACTTCATCATCATGTCAATGTCGAAGCTATTCAGCTCCTAGACAATACTGTGTTAGAAAGAAGACTTAAGAGGATCAAGCCCTTTGAGTTAGGTTAGTGTTTTTAGTGCAAAAGCAGAGCTTGTGTGTGCGCGTTAAAGTTTAGTGCAATCTTTTCTACAGAATCTAAGGAACGCTGATGAGTATACCTTAGTTTTAAATTTAAAGATTAAAGCTGTGATCAGTTTCCTATATTAAATTTGGGGTGTAGTTGAGGAGTGGGACCACTTCACCACTCTCGTGTGAGATTTGGGACCATTTTCCAGCAAATCCTGTTACTTTATTTTTAATCGAAAATAAAAATAAAAGAAATACAAATTTTTAGCTCCGATCGTTGGTAAGGATTCTTACGTTTTAGAAAGCCGGTCCTGATAGGCTCGAAATTTCGAATTGACAACTAGGTTGTCCAGCAGCTTTTTAAAGAATTGTGTTCGTGTTCGAGTAGCGCTAACTGACCAAGTTAAATCTGCTTGTTGTTTGACACGAGCGGTGCTCGGGACACACAAAACGTTTTTGGAAGGCCTGTAAAACTGATAAACTGCCCAAAATTTACTCTTAAAGGCTCCCACACGCCGTATCATTTCTCTAGATTTATAATACAGGATATTTCACAAGGATTTTCGTTGAAGTTTTTACTTTACTTACTAAATCGTTTCATTGTAATATTAATTAAAAGTTTTTCTAGGTCAACTTTTTTTTTGGTTTCTCGGAACATCAATCTGAAGTCTTCCAGTTGATTCTGGCAAAATTTAAATGTTTAAACATTTACAATAAACCTTAATTTCACCCGGGGTTTCTTTTAATCCTCCTAAAATTATCGGTAATCTGATCAGGTTCTATTAGGCTTAATTTTAATTTCGTGGTAATTCAATTGTGAATACGACTTTACTTGGTTTGTAGTAGTCATCAAAGTTAATCCGAAAATAAGTGACGATAATGGTAATACCAATTGGTATGCCCAAAATCGGATGATCTGTCTTTCATCTCTTGTTCAAGCTTTACACAAAGAAGTTAATGTTTTTATAGGTGGTTGGGAAATGAACGAATACCTGAATATAAATATTTTTATGAAAAAAAATCAATCTAGAAAAGTTATTTATTATTCTGGCTTGTAGAGTATAAGATTGCTGTAGAATTCTGTCCAATGTTTTTCATTATTCGATTAAAAGATATCCAAACATATTCTTAGATTTATTTGGGATTGTAGACAGTATAATCGAGTGTTTCCTAACACTTTTAACTTTATCAGTCAAGTGCCTCTTCAATGCTTCTCTCTTCAATGACCAACAAAAATCTGCCACCTTTTTAAATCCCATCTTTCGTGATACCGTTTCTCCATGTACTTGATATGGAAAAAAGGGAATATACTTAATTGGAAAGAAGATCGGTCAAGGTTCATGCAGATGTCTGGTCTTTGGTTATAATTCTATTTATAATGATGATGTTTTATGAGGCCTTTCATGCGAAACAAGTGCAGTAGCACTTATCGCTTATCATTCATTGTATTTATATATATTGAACAAACTATCCTATAGTAGACACAGAAAAAAATAATTTTCTTATTATTTTTCAGAACAAAATACACATTGACTTATTGATATCCAATCTAAATTTACTGTCAGTAAAACTCTTTGGTTTTAAAATAAGTAAAGTAAAACGGTAGACATTTTACGAGCGAGAAATGGAGGTAAGTGTTCGCAATGAAACGCATAGTTAATCCAAATTTTCCACGTTGATTAGCATTAAGGGTATTGTAGAGCGACCGCGCGTATGCCATGAACGGAAGAAAATTGAAAAATTAATGAAGTAAATTCTTTTGTTGAGAACCAAAAGGGCACGTTCCCATACACTTAGTCTTAGTATTCGAAAACGAGTTTTATTTATTTCCAGTATCGTAACAACAAATTTTGTTCAAACAGTATCAGCATTCTAAAGTATTTTTTCATTTATTTATTTAGAAGCATTCGTTTTATTTAATTCTAAGGCCTAACTGACGACGCCAAAAGTCAGAAACCAATCGTGGTATGTCAAATAGAATATATTACATTCCTAACTCATTTTCTTACTTTGATAATTCGTTTTTATTTAATGTTAGATTTACATAATTTGTAAAATATTCCTAAGAAAATGTCCAAAAAAGTCCAAACTTGATAAAATCGGTAATACAGGGTGACCCATGACTATTCCCACGTTCTCTTGTGCCTAAACCGTACAAGATATCAGCTTAATTATTTGGTGACATATGTAAATTGATAAGATCTATTTGTTTATTTAAAGTAGGGTTAGCCATATGTGAGTAGTAATTACTGAAGGTATGGAAGAAAATAAAGTCCTTTATATCTCACAAGTTATCATCAGGCCCTGCGTGGAAAAATTATGGAGTTAAAAGACAGTTTTGTTAAGTTACATAATTTAAAGAATTTATTTTAATTTAATTTTAATTTTATTTCAATTAAAGCAAAAACGCACCATAACTTTTCCACGTAGGAAATACAACAGGAAAACACCAAAAACATGTCAACACAAAAGATAAATTACAATTCTAATTTTGTAGGAAGCAAGGGCGAATTTTATAGCTCCTAATTTATATATTATAAATTTAATTTATATATTAATTTAAAACGTAGTTATAAAATTTAAAACTTTTTAACTAAAACCAGTCAAAAGGACATTTACAAACAAATTAAAACTAACAAAAGAGACAAATTTTTAAAAACGATAGCTGGTTAAACAAAGGAATAATTTTATCAACAAGCGTTTTTATATAAATGTGACGTCAAAACTATTAACAAATAGAAAGTGTTAGATTTAATTTTGGTAAGACTGAAAATTAATTAATAAACTAATAAAGTTATCTGTAATAAGAATTATCTAGATCCATGTATGGTTTGTAGAATATGAAGTAGGTGAAGTTGTATATCATAAGGATGGTACTTATATTTTTTCAAAATTCTGCAAACACTTGTTCGACTAATTCCAGTTTGTCTAGAAATTTATCTTGAACTGACATTTGCATTTTCAACCACTGAGCCTAAAATTAAGAGCTCATTCTAAAACCATGGCCTACTACAATAGGAAACAATAGGAATCGTTCACAGAAATTTTAGAGAAAAATCTTAACAACTTTGTAATCGTTAATTTCATACAAATGTATGATAAAAAAATACATGTATAATTAATAACATTTTTTGGTTCTTTTTGACACCGGAAAAGAAGAAGACTTCAACAAATTTATTAATTTATATTAACGCATTTAATAAGAGAAACGTTTCTCATGGACATAACTTCCTTAGACCAACCCTGTTTATTTTTGTTCTCACGATATTCCTTCATGAACATTTATAGGGCTTCTTTCCTGTGTTCTCTCAGTATATCCTTGCTCAAACTGGCTTGCCTTTCTGTCTTATGTTCACTGTTCACTTTCACGGTTTGCGTTTTCTGATCATGTTCCCAATTACCATGATATTCCTCATACAAGGCGCGTACATAAAGTTTTATGAATTATTTTAAAACACATCTATCAAAAGAATTGTAAAGCCTCCTAAAGTCCATACTTTATAGAAAGATATTTTCGCGTGATATATTAAACAGAATACACTGAACCACATCCTACAACGTGAGGAATTCCACAAGGCACCGTATTGGAGCCAATATGCTTACTTAACTAAACAAATAAAAGAATTTTAAAATATCTTTCATTACCAAATACCATTTAAACTTTATCTACACAGTTTTTATGTAACCCAATATCCCTAAAGTCTTTTATGGTAAAAAAATGTTCACAATTTCGCTATTGCAAGAATCTACTAAAACGAAATAATGTAACACTATTATACTTTTAACAAGTTTTAATTTTTCTCCAGCGTACGAAATTACTGATGTATAATGACATGATAGTGCAGGAACCTTCGAGGAACGACTCCTAGAGGACTAATTAAAAAACGCGTATCGAACGAATGAAATTTTTTCAAATGGCAAATTTTCTACACTTATTTCTTGTACGAGGTTGTTTTCAACCTTGGCAATAACCATCGTCGCACGCGCCTTGAACCATACGCGTAACCAAGATTTTGTCGTCGAGGTGCCTATTTATGTATTAACACAATTAAAGAATTCTTTTGAAGTTTTATTAAACTAAATGCAACTCTACGGTGTTATATTCTAAAAATCAACTACAATTCAATTTATTTATATACAGGGTGGTCCTTAAGTAATTGTACGTAGAAATATGGTAGATTCCTCACTTTGAAATATTACGATTTGAACTAATTTGCTCTAATAAAATGTTGCTAATATAGAGGGTGTTAAAGGTTTTCGGGGGTGATGGGGGAAAACTGAGGTCATATTCGGATCAGCATTTTACATAAGAATCAGCAAGAATGGTGTCAGGATCAGTGTAATCATGCAGCTGATCCCTAAAATGCGATTATCTCGTAAACCGTTAAGTTTTAAGGTTAATAACAAGTATTTTCTCTATTAAAGTAATGTGACTTTAATATTCTTTTACAAAAATAGCGCTAACTTAAAGAGCAAACAAGTTTATCGCACATTTATGCCACAAATGTGGCCTAACTAGCGCCCTCTACAAATTACATCGAAGGAAGTCCAGATTCAGATTTCTCGTACCCAAAAACCCCCCGTTCCAAATTTTTATGTACACATATCCAAAAACGCTAAAGTTATTGCAAAAAATAAATCTTAAAATGTAACCTTTAACATTCTGTATTGTAATATTATTTTTGATTATTATTTATAATTTTTTAATTTAATTTATCTCAGGGATTTTATAGTGGTGGGTTCATTAATTTTGTTATGCCTCTCATAAACAATATCATAAAAATGCTTATTTCCCAAAAATTGTGAATATCACCTATGAAATAAATTCCAATTTAATGTTTATTTAATTTTAAAATTAACACAACTTATTTAAGGATGAATTCAATTAATGAGATGCTCATTCATACTGGTGATAAAATTATAATAATATTAATTAATTTAATTAAAAAACTAGAAAAAATTTTATTTGACTATTGGCCACTCTGTTCAATGTGTTTTATAGTAAAAATGTTTATACTTTACTTATGTTTAAGTCGAAATAGGTAAGTCACGAATTATTGGATACCTTCAGAGTTCATCAATACTTTGTTTTGTTTTCTCTCTTCTTATTGGTAATATAGAATTTCTTTTTCTTTCTTCTTATTAATCTGGAATTTCGGAAATGCATCCTCCATTTACCACATAACACATGTTCCAGAATTAAACAGAATCTTTATTTTTCTTCTAAGTACTGTTTAACACTTTCAAACTACTCATCGGTGTATGGTTTTTTAAAGTTCTTGGACATTTTTTTCTTTAACATTAACTGGTAAGTTATATTATTTATAACTTCATGGTCATTGTACATACATAATTACTAAGTATACAATTTATTTTTTACTTTTCAGGTATTTAACTCAAAAAGTTTTAATTTAAAATTCAATTCGTTCAACAATAAGCATTTTCTTTTCTGATTAAATTATTAAAAATTTTGATATAAAGCAAGTTTATCTTGTCTTATGATTTTTAAATTATTTAAATGTTATTTTTTTTAATGTATATCCTTACAATTTGTTTCCCTGTTATGAATTTTGATTTATCATTGATTTGCCCTTGTTTTATGTTTGTAAGTTGGCATACCTTTAATATGTACTGAGTGTTTTTTTTATTTCAGGTTTTGCTTAGTTATTTTATATCAGTAGATTCCTTATTAGCACCATTTTATTAGAGCAAGTTGGTTCAAATCGTAATATTTTAAAGTGAGGAATCTACCATATTTCTTATGATAATTTATTCATTTTTGTTATGTACTATTTCTTCTTATTTTTTTAAGTTACCCCACATATTTTGAGTCATTTATTTTTGTTATTTTCTTAATTTTCTTTATTAACATAATTTGTGATGTTCTTATTCTTATGGTTGCGACATTTTTTCAATACAATTCAACAATTCAAAGTTAGGTTAAACTGTCAAACAATGAAGGCATAAGGCGACTCGATGGATAAGTCAATGTGTTTACATCGGAATGCGATAGATGGAGACACTTTCACAATGTAAATTAAATGGACTTTCATTATTGTACATGGAGATATAATAGATTACTTCTCAATAAATGTATCAAAAAAAATTGTTTGTATCCTTTTGTTCCTTATTCAGTACCATCACTGGTCATCTCTATGAGGTAGGTCAGCATTCCATACCAAAGCTGTGATCGATTCATTGAATCTCATTTATACAAATATAGGCAGTTGCAGCACTTTGATCTCTTGCCATTAATTGTACCCACTACCCCATTTAAGATGTTTTCGCAGAGCGGCCGATCTGGTCCTCACAGTACGTTTCGGAATTTTTATCGCATCCACTTTACTAATTACATATAAAATTCTTAACTATTACCCGCAATCGTTAATAATCCGTGCTCCATTTGTAGTTATCACTTTCAAGGTAAATCATTACCGAGAAATTAAAGAAAAAATTACCAGTCGAGATGTTTATAAAATTAACATGGAGTTAAAGCGTTTTAATGTGGAATGGTAAGTAATATGGGCAAAAAAGTCTGAGACCGACATTGTTTTGTCGGTTTTTCGGATATATCGCAAACTTGTCTGCGTTTTTTTTAATACTTTTCACTAAGTAGCTGCATTCCGCATCAATTACTCATAATACTACTTTTCATGATTTCTGGATAGCAATAATTTTATATAGGCTTTGTTACTGTTTCCCAGCGCCACTTTAGGAAAAGCACTGTTTCTTTTTGACTCATTCATGAAATCATTGTACTTCTTCTTCTTCTTTCTTTGGTTATGGCTTGCATACTAGTGCATTTGCCAGTTCATGAAATCGTTTACAGCTTACTTTGATTTTAAGTTTCTAATCAAATACTATTAAACGATCAAGGTTTGTATGTGTGTGTGTGTGTGTGTGGGTGTATGTGTGTGTGTGTGTGTGTGTGTGTGTGTGTGTGTGTGTGTGTGTGTGTGTGTGTGTGTGTGTGTGTGTGTGTGTGTGTGTGTGTCCAGAGGATCTCGAAATCCACTCGTCAGAATTCAATGAAACTTTCAGGGTAGACTAATTCCTATCTAAATTGGCAAAAAATGTAGGTCTCATGTCTGTGAAAATTCGATCTTCCGGGATATTTACAAGAGAAGTTAAGCTTTTAGTTTTATTTTCTAGCAACGGCAGATAGTTGCAACTTGTTTCTATAGTAATATATACTATAAAGGAGAGAGGAGTACAGTAAAAGTGGGGATATAACGTCACATTCCATAGGCGTACTTTGCAAAATAAGTTTCTATAATATAAATAAGGTCACAGCATATAAAATATATATACGCACTTCGTAGATTAAATTTTGAAGTTATATTATTTACAAAAAATAAAAATAAACCTTATGCATCTGACACTTTAACATTGAACGAATTAAATTTAACCAATAAATAACAAGGAGGATTATATGTTGGGATTAAACTCTTTAATCTCTTGGCATTAAAAGTAACGCTTCAGTACTTACCTAAACTCAAAGATTAAAAAAAAAGTTAGTTCAAGAAATATCTTTAAAAGTCACTGTCTTCACTAAAACTACTGGTGTCATTATAATTGACTTTTCTGAGGTTTATTATTGTAGGTTCTATTAAATTTTCCATTGATATATCCACTTTCATAAATGAATTTTCCACCTTTTCAACATGATCAATGCATTTTTCCCAATGTTCTCTATTTATATCTGAAACTGCCTTCAAAAACGAAGATCAAGTTCGCGAATTAATTAATAATTTGTCATGTTCCTTTCAGAAACAGTGAATTTATTTTTGATTTTTCGAATTGTTTATTTTCAATGTATGATTGGTGTCCATTAAGTCTTATATGAAAAGGTCTAGATGTTTCTCCTATATAAAATTTACTCCATTCCATCAAAATAAATTTCTATATACAGTAAAATCCGAAGAATGGCCCACTGACTTTATTACATGTTTTTCAGATACAAATACAATAAATCTATTATTTACACAACAATTACTGACATCTTTATCTTGGTAAAACATTTCGGTTTAATTTCAATATTTGCTCTTACCAGCATTGTTAGTTTTTACAGCTTTACTTATCATACCTCGATGTCTATCTTTCCCTGACTCATATATGCCACACTAAAAGGAGAAAACAACCACAAAAAAATTTTGGATGGAGAAAGTCTGCACCAATGGTCAGTGAATTAAGCCAAAATAAAATATTCACACTTGTAGTTTTATGATGAATCATCCTGTATATAGAACTATATTTGCGTGCGGGAAAGTAACACTTTTTAGGAAAATTATTATTTTGAGACTCAATTCTACATTTTCATAAAATATCATACTTGTTTGCAGATTGTATTGAGTAAGAAGCTTCCCTTCCCAGCCAGCAATGAATGTCTGGACATCTTCTGGCCCAATGCTGGCCATGCTGGCAATATGATGGCCACGACAAAGCTACATCGGCATAATAATGGCCCAGTGTATGGCATACTGTAAAGGACCGTAAAAAGACACTGTTGGCCAGCATTGGCCAGATCTGACCGACATATGTTGGGCTGGCATAAGATCGATCAAAAATGTTTGCTGGGTTAATGTTTAAAGTTATTTATTTTATTATTATCTCTGTAAAGCAAATGCGCCATCAATCATTAGTAAGTCGCCCCAGAGCGCCACGGCAAATAATAATAATAGCCGTCCCTCCCTCGCACAAGCTGCAGAGCTTCTGGGGTTCACTCGTAATTTTATCAATTTTATTCCATACTTTCGTTGGATATAATTTTAGACATTCAAATAATTTTATCAAGAGATAAAAATTAGAATTCGAATGCACCTGTCGTTTTTGAAATTTTTAAGATTGATGCACGACTTGTTTTTTTAAAAAGGTTCTGATTACGACGTTTTGTTTTGATTGGTGAAAGTTCGTTGAAATTATGTGTTAAAATTATCGGATAATTCAGCACGTAGAAGATAAGGTTATTTTCTGTCCATATTTGGTTACCCACTTGAGTTAGATTAAAAATTGAACAAGTTCTATTGGAAAATAAATTTTAAATCAGTTATATGTAATAAATGATGGTTTTTTAAATTTAGTAAGTCCTGAAATATTTAACCATTTCCTTGGATATATTGTCAGTATCAAGATTATCTTCGCAGAAATTTTTAAAATGTTAAAATTCACCTCTCAGAAATTTTACAGCTTTTCCAACGTTTTCCAACTCAAACGGGGTGCAAAATGTATGAAGCACCGATACGTGCAAGGAAGAAAGAAGATTAATAAAAGACAGGATGAAATAATAATAATTTAGGTAAAAATCTAGTAAATTAATACTCAGTAAATGAGATTTCAATTCAGTAATGTATTATTCACATGATTAAAGTTTTTCAATGATTCTGCTTTAAGGAGGTGGTTTTTAAGGGTTGAAATTTCACAGTCAACCAATAATTATATCATAAACATTAAACAAACTGTTTGTGTAATGTTAATATGCGATTTCATATTTCTGAAATATAAAAATGATTTTTTCATGATTTTCGATTTAAGGGGTGGTTGCTAAAAGGGTTGAAGAATTAATTAAAATCATAAATCATGCATATAAATGTTGAAAAATATTTATTTTATTTAATTAAACGAGATTACTTACGCCAGAACGCTTAAATCTGCATTTTTTACCATTTTTAACAAAATGGGTGGATTTCACCCCTAAAATGCAAAAAGCGCAAGTCGAGCATATGTCATTTTTGAAGTTCAGGATAAAATATACTCAATCTCAAATTTTCATGCAAATTTATGGAGGTTCACCGAAATCGGAGGTAATAGTTGATTTTTACCTTCATTCACTGTACTAATAGATGAAGTCAGATCCCCCCATTATTCCTGCATAAAATGTTCGACCCAGGCGGCGGCGGCGGTGGTGGAGGAGGGGGAAATCTTCTGTCTAAATAACTTGAAAACGGTGTCTAAAATCGCGAGCAAAAAATTATCCATTTTTTATTTTGCGCGCCAAGCGCGCATTTGTGAAAAAGAAAATTTTTCCGTATTGCTATCTTTTATGTGGATGAAAAAGTGAACAATTTGAGCCCCGGCTTGTTGCGCTAGCTCAATTAGTACAGAAGTTAAAAGCGTTTCAATAATATTTGTTTCCCCCCCATATCTCCCCCCCTACTTGTCCCACCACCCCCACCCTCCGGCACTTAAAAGTACTCGTTATTACCCTTTTATTCACAAAAAATTAAGGCCCCTATCTCCACTGCTTCTCGAGAAATAATTAATTAATTTTTTTCATTTTTGCAATTTCAAATCGCGATAATTCGCAAACTGATTGGTTTCAAATCGCGATAATTCGCGAACAGAGTGAGTTATCGGGTTCAGGTTGGAACGAGATTACGTGTTTTGCCAAGCTCTTTAATTTTGGTAAGAATATTTTTTTGTGGGATCAAACCCGGCTGAGATTTGTCGGAAAAACCGTTTTCAAGTTCTTTAGATAGGATTTCCCCCCTCCTCCACCGACGCCTGGGTCGAACATTTCATGCAGGAATGATGGAGGGAACTGATTTCATCGATTGGGAAAAAAATTACTCGATTTTTCGAAAGCCAGATCGACTCCACTAAAAATAAAAATTTTGAATGGACACTTTGACCTTGACCACTAAAAAAAATTTAAAACAGTAACCGTAACTTTCGCTTAGCCCGGCTCAATAAAGAAAGTGAGTGGCTACTGGACCAGTAACGTTCTCATAACTTTTTGTAAAGGTCACATGCATACCGTAGAGATGCAGAGTTCAAAATTCAAGTTGTTAATTTTTTAGTAAAATATCAATGTCATAATTATTTATTATTTTATTGTGCGATGCGTGCACGTTCGGTCGGTAACAATGGTTCGCATTGTTACCGATCGTACAGGAAAATAATTTTCTTCTTCTTTTCATAACAATAGGGCCCCTTGTCATATGCTAATGGTGTACACAGGCCGAAAGTAGACTTGTACTTTATGTGCTTGCTATACATTTTTTTTAATTTCACTTTGAATAATAACCTCGATTGGATATATGTTATTATGATTTTATTGCTCTACAAGGCGATTCTCTTAACCGATAAATGCAAATTAAAAAGTAACAACCCCACTTACTATTTACTTATTGAGAATCACACTGATAGCGAGTAGCGTTTTTGAATTACCTTTCAAATTGTTCCACATTAAGAGAAAATTGAAAGCCTGAATGGAATGACTTAACTAAAACAAAACAACCGATTGTGTAAACATTATTTGTCTTTTGTCTGGTTCAGCAGGTTTTTCAGTGTTCTTTAAACAAACGGGCCAATGTTTATATTGATATTTCGATTCTCACGCTCATCTCTTCAAGAAAACATTGGCATCACAAACGGGGGTGTTTTAAAAATAAAACTGTTTGAATTTGAAATTAAGTATGGGTTCCAACTTAATCTTTTTACTATTTCAAAGTTTATAACGAAATTTTTTCGATATTCTGTACACATATTCTGTTCTGCGTACCTTAATATGATTTGTAGGATTACGGATGCTTCATATCGCCCCTAGAATTTATTCACAGACGTCACTGTCTACAGAAAATGCATCCCAACAACTTAACGTTACAGCATGCAACCATCAGGTATATTGTTCAAGTCTCCACAAAGAGACAAAGTGTTAAAATATATTGTGCCAATATTTGAGCGCAGGCATTAATTTTTTTCATTGTACTTGCATTGTTGGCTGCCCATTCAGAATTATCACACGAATCAATACTAACAACAATTAGCCTTCTGTGATCTCGCTGTAAGTTAATTAATTTGTCAATAATGGTATTAATGCCTTCGCCAGTAATTTAAATTGAAGTTTTTTAAATTACTAGGTACGTTTAATGAATGATGATGCTTGTAATTTTTTTTATCGAAGTGTTTTTTTTTCTTATGTGAGAAGATAAGTTTCCATTTTTGGTATTTAGTATCGCTACAACTATTTTAGAAGCAAAAGTTGAAACGTGAAAATTAAAAACTTTTTTAAATTGAACAGTCTATTACTAATCAATGCAGAGGTCCGCAAATACAAATTGAAGGGACAAATTGCGGAACTGAATTAATTATTTCCTAACAGTTAGTAGGCGCTGGGAGATGGGCAAAACATGACCCATGTGAATATGTGTTTTATATATTTGTTAACAATGTTAAAACTGAATTCAGCGTTCTCCACATTTCAAGAGATCGAAGTTGACATTCGGCAATTTGAAGAAGCAAACTTTGAACTGTATTTATTTATAAAGTCAATACTTAATGCATCATCAGAAGTTATGGTCGTAACAATTATGTATTGCATTCACCTTTGTGTCCTTATTTCTTTGAGAACAATACATTTCTTGAAGATGTGCTTTCAGGAAATGCCGCAATCCAAAAACGGACCAGACTCAAATGCCAATGGATCCCCATAATAATTTTAAGCTATAGCTTTATAAATAAACGATAACATGGTTTATTTTTTTCTCTTGCCAAAAGAGATCCTTGAATTGTGTAATTTACTGAACATATTATTTCAAATGAGAAGTCCGTTTCAACTACAATTACCAAAGAAAAAGCTAGACAAAACATGTAAATTTATCAATAATTAAGTTATCATCGAAATTTAAAATTAAGGGCAAGCCTAAATGCATTGAAAAAACAGCTGTTGGTTTGAAGAAGAGAAAAAATAAAATTGGATTTTTGAATCAGACATTAGTTGCAAGCAAAAAAAAATCTGTTGTGTCGTCACATATAAAATAAAAATTAAAAAAATTAATTTGGTGTTAAAGTCCAAATTAAATGATATTTGGTATCCCAAAAAAAATTCGTAAAAATGATATTTGAAATATTATAAAGGGAAAAACATTTCACATGTCAAAAGTACACACAAAATCCTTCTTTTTAAGATAAAATGGCGGCCAATTCAATTTTTTTTCGAAAAATGCCGATTTTCGCTGGACATATATATTTAATATAATTAACCATATGCTTATAGTAAGAATACATTCAGTATAAGTAAAACATGACAAATATTAAGACACATGATCCTATAAATAACACAATTTGCGGATCCCTATTTTGTATACACAAATCTCCAAATTTTAGGGACATACATTAATTAGTAATAGGGTTCCACAATTTAAATTTATTTAAATAAATAAGTGGTTTCAATATCTATCTAGAAGAGTATTTGAAGTACCAAGCCACTATGAACAAATTTTAATAATCCACTATCAACAAATCCTTTATTTCCTCCAATATGGGTGATAATCAATCGACAATCTTTTTCAGCTGTAATTTTTAAGCCAGTAAAAAACCTTCTGAGGAGCATTTTTAATACATCTCTAACAAATAATGTCTACTTTCTCTAAGAGCGCATATTCTTGTTGCTTCCCCAACTCCGGTCAAAGTTGAACACTTAGATCAAACTCCACAAACTTCTGGAGTGTCAGAAAATGACAATAAAACATTTAGTTGAGAGTTTAAAATATATATTATTTAAATTGGGAAAGAAAACATAAATTGTTTGGCAGTTTATCGATATAAATGTTTTGAATTTAAATGTATCCTTTTTATGATTCACTCCCATTTAACGTGATATACCTGCAACGGTTGGGTATGCAAAAAAAAATCTTAAATACATTTGCGTAGGAGGACTCCCAGCAAAAAACAATTTATTTTAATATCATAAAAGTGTTATAGTTGACATTTTTTTCTCAATCAGACGCTGATATCGTGTATTATTAATGTTTGAGCTTGCACCAGGAATTCTATACCCATATATCGCCTGTTGGGCGATTTCTCTTTCGTTCTTTGAATCCCTGGTCGGTCAGACAGCGGCGTAACAATAAAAATTGTCTGGGCTTTCCAATAACCGTTTTTTTTTTCTGGAATAGGGAGGCTTTAAAACTGTCGTGCCCTCATGAGGACCAATGAGCCAGTTTTGATAAAAAAAATTTAAAATATGCCAAAAATATAAATTACTAAAATATAAAATGTATTTTAACAGAAAGAAGAAGTTTAAATTCGTAAAATGACAAGATAAGATTAGTTACAGGCAGTCATATATCCTAGAAATGAGTGTTTATAACTTTTTTGGGTGGTTGGCACCCAGAATATCGAAAAAATTGATGGAAGGTTGATGTCTTATCACGTAAGTTTATTGTTTAATCATTATTTGTATATAATAGCGGTTAAGGTCAATCTTCCTCAGATCACTTCATATATTATATTGTATTATATTGACCTCTCCCTAAATTTAAAAAATAGAAAATTTTGTGACAAATATATAATAACTCTTTTAGGGAACATTTTAAATTTATTTAATCACCAAATTTTGTTACATACATTACATATATACGTACGCCAATGTACCACGAATTTTGCTGATCCTGGCAAAACAAATGATAAGATTCAGACAGTCAAGGCGTATGGAATTAGGGTGGGTTATGTCTATGAACAGAGACCAACAATATATAGGTTCATGAACCCATTTATTTAATGATAAGGAAATCTAAATTGCCCAAATATATGCTTACAATACATGCAAATTATCTGGACGTCATCATATCATACATCGCCCAAAAGATTATGGAGAAAATAATATTAATAATAATAAACAAACAGAAAGTCTACCCAAAATATAAACGAAGATTTTTTTTTGCAAAATCCATCGATCTTATACAGGGTGGAGTATTAATAATGATCTATGGCTCACCTCCTCTTTCTCGACTTAACCGTTTGTACTAAGAGTTCAAAGCGATCTTCAGAATTTCTTTAGAGATAGAAATTCGAGCTAGTCTACTTCTTACTGACGAGGCACAATAATGCCGAAACCGGTATAAGAATGGCAAGCTCCTTTAATAACAAAATCAAAGTTTTTGGTTTAAAGCCCCGACTTGGTCGGGCGCCAAACCACGTCTGGACTTTCGTAATTCAATACCTGGCGGGGCATATAGCCCAAGGAGTAGTTGTTGAAGTCCAGACACTGGTGCAGTATAGGACATTTAATGTCTTGGTTCTTGGAACCAGTGTGATTTATTTCACAACCTTAGGTAGTTAAGGAACCTTTAACAATCAATTATATTTTCTAACCTAATAGTATAAAACTTTTGGAACTCGAGTTCTATTAACCTGGGCTTTATATTAGACGATCAAAGATATTTGAGAAATTACTTGGGAATTTTAACTTATCAGTTCTAATAGGAAACAAGCACATCAGGGTTGCTCTATACAAATTGACATACAAATTATTTTTTTTCCTAATCGTGTAATAATACAATTTAAATTTTGGAAAAAAAAACAGAATGAACCTTCCTTACTTAACTGCGAAACAAATTTCTTCGGCAAAAGGAATTCTGCATAAAAAAATTGGAATTGTTTCAAATTATAATAGTAAAAGTTGATGAAATATGTTCTAGAAAACTGCAAGTAGTGACTTTGCAAAATAAAACACGTGTAGATTTATAGTTTTTTTGTGGTATAAACATAAAAATGTTATTCAATTTATTTCTATTTCTGCATAAATTATAAATAATTATCACTGTTTAGGTGTAGAAATTATCGATGAATAAATTTAAATTAGTTAAGACTTTGTATATTGAAATTATGCTTCTGCGGTTCACTCGTAAGGGGATGAATTGAAGGGCGTATATTATTCTTTTGTTTTTGAGAATTGGAGAAAAGAAGTGCATTTTCAAAATATCCTGAGATTCCAACAAACAGACGAAAATATTTCAGTTTTGGTTTATAGAAAAATTTAACAGGAAAATTTTAACAGGAAAAATTTAACCGGAAAAATTTAACAGGAATATTTTAACACGAAAAATTTAACAGGAAAATTTTAACAGGAAAAATTTAACAGGAAAATTTTAACAGGAAAAATTTAACAGGCAAAATTTACCACGAAATTTTAAAACGAAACATTTAACATGAAAAATTTTAGAGGAAAAATTGTTTTACCTTAATTTTCAACTTTATTTCACGCATAGTTTCATAAAAACGATTTACAATCTTATTGATTTTGCAAATGACTTCATTTCGTACATGCATATTTCAACCATTAATCAACATTAGTAACGATAAAATAGTGTTTATTGACAATTTCCTCACGATTTAAATCGCAGTAATAAAATTTAGAATTTTTATTATTTGCCAAGAATTTAAACGATTCAAGAAATTAGAATTAAAAATATGCCGTATCTTAGGATTTGGATCATTAAATTTAAGTAGTTCATTCGAAAATTAATTGGATGCGATTTCTGTATAATTTTTAATTTTTTTTATTAGATATTTAAATTCGTTTTATAAACGTATAAAATTATTTTTTTACCCGTCCTGTAGTTTATTATTATTATTATTATTAGTATTATTATTATTATTAAATAAGTTTATTAAATATGTAATTAGTAATTTTTTGGTTAATCTTTGCATTTTTTTTTGAAAAACAAATCAAAATTTAGGGAACTAAAAAAATATTTCACTATCACAATTCCTTCGATTAGAGTGTGGGTATGAACGATATAAATTCATAGCAAACTCAGCTGTTACTTTTTTTGATTATTTTCATAAAGCAAAAATAATACTTCCATCTCTATATTATTTTTGGCGAACAATATATCCATTTCATCAATTCAGTAGCCCAAATGATGAAGTATAATAGACAGACTATTCTCTAATAGTTTATTCATTTTTTATTTTTATACGTTATTACCTGAAATAATCTTCACTTGTTAGCAGCATCTATAAAATTGTAATAAGCTACAAATAAATAAACAAAATTCTATAAATAAACATTAGAGGTGCAATTAGCACTTTGACATGACAACAAACATTTTTTGTTATTTAATTATTTTAACTCTTGACTACATTATTATTGCAATGTTAATCTATCATGTAAATTGTTATTAAATCGTTGTTGTTTAATTGCTAAGGTTGTTTTTGATGGATAATAAAAATTTTAAAATGTTAAAATTATTGATCAGACGAAAATGGAAAATCAAAATATGGTCAGGTTAGATAAAACATGTCCATGTTAGACCAAAATATGGTCAGGGTAGATCAAAATATGGTCAGGTTAAAATATGCCCAGGTTAGATCAAAATATATGGTCAGGTTAGATCAAAATATAGTCAGGTTAGATCAAAATATGGCCAGGTTAGATAAAACATGCCCAGGTTATATCAAAATATGGTCAGGTTAGATCGTAGACTTATTTTTACGTTTTAACATTCAATTTTGTCTATTAATTAACATGTTTTTCATTAATTTACATTCATAATGGATATTTTTCGGTTTTATCAGAGACAAGAAACCTATGGGTGTTCCACAAGGGTCTATTCTAGGCCTAGTCCTCTTTATCTTATATGTAAACCATTTTGACTCCTTCATTAGAAATATTCATTTTACAGCATATGCGGACGATTTTTCCTTGGTAGTAAGGACTATGATTTAATAATTTAATGCAATAGAGCTCTTGAAGAAGTTATGTCGTTTTTGAATTGTAATTTATTTTTAAACTGTGCGAAGACATACATTATTCGAATCCATAGTAGGCAAAAAAGTATTTCCGATAACATTTCTTTATAATACTCATGGGCTTGTAAAAGTTTTTGGGTCTCTAAACTTAATTCTTTTTTGCAAGAAAAGCATTCAGATTTTTGGAATATCGACCGAACAATTAGAAACACATTATTACTATTAACTTTGCGGTTATAATTATTAGATTCTTTTAATAATCTAGTTGAAGAATTCCATTGTATTTTATGGCCAAAATCCCAAGCATGTTCACATATTTTTGATTTTTCGAATTGTTTATTTTTAATGTATGATTGGTGTTCATTAAGTCTTATATGAATAAGTCTAGATGTTTCTCCTATATAAAATTTATTACACTCGTATGGAGTTTCAATAATTATTTTAATGTATTATTTGATTAAATTAAACTTAATGCCAATCCTTCTAATCTTTTCAAGCATATTCTAAAATGTAGAAATCTTATATCCTTTGGTAATTTTAGTTATCCCAGTACAACCACCAAATTTTAAAATTTCAAAGATTTTTCAACTTTTGGTGGAGGTCTTACATTGTTATTTTTCAAATGACTTTAAATCTCGATATATTTTTAAATTATTATAAATATTATGTAAGGAGGGAGGTCACTAGTGAATTTTCTAATTATTACTGAGTTTATTTTTAAAATATGAGAACAATAATTTAATGAGATGTATTATGTTTATTTTTTAGAAGAAATTGGTCGAATTTTTAGAATCAATATTGATTTACATAGTTCGTACATTTACAATTAATTAAATAAAATGTTTTTTGTAAATACAAAATGTTACATATCATTAAAGACTAAATTTGGTATTTTCGAAAATAAACACAACAGTAATTTTTCTACATAAAATTTAAGGTAAAATATTAAAATTTAGTGATGAAAAAATATCAGTTTCAATTATTTTAGCTATTAGTCACATTTTTCTTTTATACTTATCTACAAAATTAGAAATTAACCAAGAAAAAATTAGAAAAATATTTCATTTGTTCATTTTATAGTAAATGAATTTTTTTAATAGCTTTTCACCATTATTTGTAAAGTTTTAACGTCATGTCTCCAAAATTAATCAGTGCCAAAGTTCAAATTTTATACCTTCTATAAAATGTCCACACTGTATATTTGCATCAAACCTTTTGGAGCGTATTGATTTGACAGTGTGTTAAAAAAGGAGAGATTTAAAAAAAATAATAATAATACATTTTAATCTGAAAATATTGAGCTGAACTTTCTTTTATAAAATGTTACTTGCTATCTATCTTTAAAAACAAAAAGAAAAGTGTGTTCTACTAAAATATATTTAAATTTAAAAAATTTACATTTATTTCATGCTGTTCAATTTTTAATTTTGATTTAAATTCACGAATTCGGATTTAATTTTTAAAAAGTTAACCCAAAAATATTTAATTCTTTATTAATACACTCTGTATACAGGGTGTCCCATGACTATTCCCTCGATCTCTTGTCCCTAAACGGTGCGAGATATCAGCTTAATTTTCTGGTGACATATGTAAATTGATAAGATCTACTTGTTTAAATTATTTGTAATTATACAGGGTGATCCAGAAAATTGTAATTTATCATAGTTAGGTTTTTTTAAATGGAACACCCTGTATTGTATGACATTTTTAGATTATACGTTAAAAACTAAGTCAACTTTATTCAACGTTCCCTATCTCTTACCAATTTTGAGAACATCATGATTTTAAGAAAAACACGGAAACCTCTCACTTTCAGTAACACAAATTTATATCCATTTATTCTGTCTTTTATAATAAAAACTCACTTAACTTAAATGGACCACCCTGTTTCATATGTATAAAATTAACGATTAAAAAGTTATTAGGATTTTTCTCTAAAATGTCGGTGAACGTAATGTTTCCTATTGCAGTAGGCCATGGTTTTAAACTCATCTAGTTAGGGGATGTCCATAATGATCTGTCAAATACCTGCTGTCTAAATTATTAATTTATTTTCAGTAGTGGTACAGTTTTCAATAGTAGCATTTTCAATAGACATTATTAAAGATTAACAAAATGAAACCCTATTCTCAAGAAGAAAGAGTGGATATGACCTTTAACCTAGGTGAATGTTTTAGAAATTGTTTGTTAGCGTCAAGGGTGTACGCAGACATCCAGACAAAAGGGCGTTTGAGGAACTGCTACAAATTAGTCAAACTGGTAGTGAATCCTACAAAAAACCTACCAAAGCAAAGTGTATTGTTAATAATGAGGAGAATGAGTTCTTAGTTTTAGGATCAGTAGTTGAAAATAAAAATGTCAGTTTAAGAGAAATTTCCAGACAAACTGGAATTAGCAAAACAAGTGTTTGCAGAATTTTGAAAAAACATAAGTACCATCCTTATTATATACAACTTCACCAGAATTTGTATGGACGAGACTTTCAACGGAGGTTAGATTTTTGTTTATGGAGACTTAAAAAAGTTGGGGAAGATGATTAATTCTTTAAATATGTTTCCACAACAACTCCACCTACCACTGCTGATGACATGGAGATTAAAATAAAGGATGCGTTTGCTACTATAACACCAGAAATCCTGAGAAACGTTAGATCTTTTGAAAAACAGTGCGGTTATGCATAGAGGAAAATGGTCATTTATTATAGTATTTTTTTTCATAAATGTTTGCGTCTTGATTTTAGTTTCATTTTTAATTAAGTTTTGATCCCATACCTATTTATCAACAACAATAAAAAATCATTGCCTACTAGAATGTAAACAAAAAAAAATAGAAATTTTAGAGAAACATCTTAATAACTTTTTAAACGTTAATTTTATACATATGCATTACTTATAGTTTTTGATAGAAAATTAAAAGTTATTTCACATTATTTAAGTGAGTTTTTGATGTTTGAAAAATATAAAATTAGAATCATTTTCCTAAACACCCTGTGCAAAATATCGAAATCCTACATAGTGCAAATGAAAGCCTTAAAAGTAAGAATAAATCGACATAAATTTGTGTTACTGAAAGTAAGAGGTTTCCTTGTTTTTAGTTCTTATTTAATTATAATATTTTTCTTAAAATCACGATTTTCTCAAAATTGGTAAGAGATAGATATAGGGAACGTTGAATAAAGTTCACTTAGTTTTTAACGTATGATCTAAAAATGTCATAAAATACAGGATGTTCTATTTAAAAAAACCTAACTTTGATAAATTACAATTTTTTGGATCACCCTGTATAATTACAAATAATTTAAACAAGTATCAATTTACATATTGTCACCAAAAAATTAAGCTGTTATCTTGCACCGTTTAGGGACAAGAGATCGAGGGAATAGTCGTGGGACACCCTGTATATGCATCAAATCAAATAAAATCTGGTTGAATTTTAGCAGTCTGGCGAAAAAAAAATAGAATTTTTAAACAACCTAAAGATGTTTTACACGACAAAAAAATAAAAATTAACCCAAAGCGATAAATAAACATTTTACTATAAATACTCAAGGATTTATCGATCAGCAGATTATTTACAGCATTTTCAACAATCCTATAAGTTATTGCATTATTTGGTCGTCAAACATTTTTCATTATTTAGACATTTTCCTTTGTCTTTTGGGTTTTTGACATGCATAAAAAATATTTTATACAACTTGACGTACCAAAAATTAATTAATTAAATTGCTACGACGTTTCGAGCATTATATACATCATCAATATGACAAAAACCTACTATATAAATATATTTTTATTTACCTGAGTCATCAATCTATCGGCTCCGGTACCTTCTTCATCCTTGAAAATAATATCGTCATTGTAATTGGGCACTAAGTCATTAAACCTGGTATCGTTCCTGTCAATCCTTCCCTCGGCGGCCCCGCTGGCTGTCAAAGTGTTTTCCGGCACGTTAGGTACGTGTTGTTTGAAAACCAAAGGGGTAAGTTTTCGAGAGCCTCTCCGTCGGCCTACTCCACGTCCCGGACCACAGGATTCCACTATGGAGAAGGCGCCCACCACGAGAATTAACGCGCACCACCTCATTTTTGTTTTTTTTATTTGGAAAAAAGTAAAAAAATATTTTCGGTACTTTTTTTTCACCTGGAGATTAAAATCTTCATGTTATTTCGAGTTAAGCCGCGCGATCTCACGAAGTACAATGTTAAACTTTCATTTTTAGCGTTTTCCGATAAAGTCGTCGCACAAAAACCGCAGTTTATGTTATAATTTTTCGGAAATCTATTTATTTTATGTCGACTTTCCGAGTGGTACTCGCGAACTTCGCTAGCAGTACTTGTGCCATCTTTCTGTATTTGCACTTGTGGTGGCTAAAGATCCGACCGGAGTCACGATAGTCTTTAGCCCCACTCCTGGGGCATCTTGGCCATCTTCTAGTGGCTCGCCGCTTATTGGTAAGAGGGAGGGGCTCATCTTCGAGGCTCAAGAATTCTTCGGCTCGCAAATCATCAGGTGGCCTCTGGCGAGATGTTCCTCCGGTGCTCGGGTCGTTCTTTTTTGGGTCCTTCACTTTATCTGGAATATATAAGAGGCTTTTGTTAAATGGGGTCAGTGGAACTTTAGATTTTTTTTTCTTTAACAGCGGAGATACGAAATTTTAGTCGGTAGATGTACGATGGGTTTTTAAATATATACTAATAATAATAAACAAACTCAATAATAGTTGAGTAATTAGCGTCCCGGCGTTAACAATTAACAGATGGTCGTTTTTGAGGTTTAGGACAAAAATCAAACTTCTTAATTAAAAATTGCCGACGTTTCGGCCTTTTATTAGGCCTTAAGCCCTGAGGAAGGCCTAATAAAAGGCCGAAACGAAAATTAAGTTTTTTAAATATAACCGATGTTAGTATTACGTAAAAATTGATGTTGAACTAATTTTATGGCATTGATCTAACAATTAAAATGATTTTTTTTTATACGAAGGCAATTCAAAAATGGGTGTTTAAACAAACTGGATCGTTCTAGCGTAAATATCTGAAAATGTATATAACATCCTAATGAGTGAACAATAATGGGAACATGTTAAGACCATCCAGAACCGTTTAACATAAGCAGGAAAAAGTTATTGACAAAATAAATTTTTTATTACGCCATTTTTAGCGCCATCTAGACTGGTAAAATTGGATCCTAGGGCTTGTTTTCGAGAAAGTATACGATTAAACTGCAAAAATATCAATTTTTACCAATAGCAACTTTTAGTAATAAAAAATAAACAAAATATTGTAATCTAAATATTTTTACACTCTGTATTAGATTATATTGCACCTTTATAATTAATAGGAGGCACGCTAAAAATGCATACTTACAGGGTGATCTCACTTGAGCTTGTAAGATGACAAAATCAACAAATCTACAACAGCTGTCAAACATTTAAAAGGATTATTGTTCCAATAGATAAAAAAATAGGTAGGTATATTTGAGTTTTTTTTTATCGAATCCATAATTAATATTTTAAGCTCGTTTCTACAACACCAATGCGTTAGAGCCCTAGCGTTTTGGTTTACTTGTTATCCCTTTTTAGGAGTATTTCACTGACATTTTTGGAAAATCATATGCAATTGTGGAAAATCGATTATTCCATCTTGTTTTGAAATACCCACTGTTACACCACCCTATACATTTATTTAATAGCGTTTCTCAATTTTTACGAGAGATTCTTCATATGAAAATTATATTTTTTCTATGTAGTTTATTAAATCCAATAAATAATTGAATAATCTGAAAAAAAATACAGTGTAAATAATTAAGGTGGGTTTTATGCTGTATTATGATATTAAAGCTGTTTCTAAAACCATTATTTCATTTTTTTTTAATTATCAAAGTATCAAAAAAATATACAGGGTGATTGATTATTGTTACAAAGCTCAGTAGATCTGTTATAATAAAAGATACGGAAAAATGTTATTTACAAAAATTGTAGGCAGCTTTAAGTTTTACATTTTAAAATTAGTTACAATATTACAGGGTGTTTCATAGCGCCCTACCAGATCAAAGTTTTTAATGGAACGCCCTATGTATTTTAACATTTTTAAAATCTCCTCAATGAGCTGATTTCAACGATATATCACACTTTTATTATCTAAAGTAAATAGTAAAGGATCTACAGCAACTCAAAAATCACATTTCTGTAAATTCTAGTGGCTCTCTAGGTGGAAAATCAGTTGACAAAAGAGATTGTATCTTCTTCTACCAAATTCAAAATTCGTTTTTCGGTTTCTATTGCAATTTGACCCTCGCACTTTGAAATAACACTACCGGTGTCAAATAGTTTTTGGGAGACTGCTACAAACGTTTCAGGAGCTGGTAATCGTCTTTCCGGAAAACGTAATGCATAAATGCGTCTTGCTTCTTGAGAATTGTACCTAGCTACTCCGTACAACAGAAGCATATCGTGATATTCACGCACTGAATACATTTTAAATCACTTATTAATTAATCACACAAATCTAATAAAACAAATATATCACTACGGTGTTTTAACGACGATACCGATTTCCGAACTGAGTAATTCCACATTCCAGCGTGAAAGAAAAAACATCACTTTACAAACATCCAAACTTTAATGTTAAATTTTTCGAAAACGGTATGTGTATGTTGTAATAAACTTTTTTGCAAGTCATAAGACATAGAATCATTGGTTAAAGTTACGAGACTTATTTACCTAACACCCTGTATGCTTTGGAGACGACTTCGAGTTTCATTTTTGGTTCATTAATTATAGAAATAGTGGATCTATGGGTGTACCTCAGGGTACTAGTATTGGGGTCCTTTTTGTTATAGATAACACTGTATCTCAAAATGTGATCAAACATCGCAAGAAAATATTTTAAAATTGTCACTTTGTACCCAGTTTTCAAAATATTAGTCATTTTTTGTTCCTCAAAAAACTTAATGGATAAGATTTTAAGACTTTTATAACAACCTTTCTTTCTCTTAATCTCATCATCGTGTATCTTTGCCTGTATGAAGTCTAACTTCAATTTCTAGAAGTCTGCAGCGCCGTCACTACTCACTGATAGATGGCAAATTTCGACTAAATTATTATCCTACTTATTACACTGAAAAAAGTAATTTTCATGTAACTCGAGCAAAGAAAAATCCAGAGATTGCAAACTCATGTGTTGAGTTTCCTAAATAAGGATACATAAAAATATCCAAAAATCAGTAGTGACTAAGAATCGTGATTCTATCACACACTTAGAGAAGTTGAAGCTAAATTTACAGAAACTTAAGACTGAACATAAACAATGCATGTATTATGGAAAGAGAAAAGTTGTATTGGTATCCTTAAGCTCTGTCGATCTAAACAGCCTGTATATCATTGGACCCAAGACACTAATAAATGATTCTGTATTTTAAGATGCATTTGAACTAATTTTGAATGCTGTACGTTTGGGAATAGTTCAATAGAGGAAAAACGTTTTAGGGGATGGTCCTGTTGTCCAAATAACTCAAAATTGAGTCTGTCATTATTTGACAGTTGATGCTAAATCAACCTTTCCTCAAATAGTATGGCAAAACCTGTCCTGATAAATCCTGTAAATTATTCTAATATATATTTTCACAAATTGAGAAGAAAATCAAAATCGAAGTGTATTAGCAGGAATTTCCTATTATTAATGAGTCATTGGACGATCCAAAAATTATTTACTCTTTAACTTTAAACCGTGATTAAACAATTCTGTAAATATAACTGTAAAGAGAACGTGTATAATTTTAATGATATATAAATACAAAATGCGACAAAATGTTTTCTAGCTTATGCAATGGAAAATCGCACAATAATATTGACAGTATTAATAATTATTGTTATTGAAAAATTAGGTAATAAGTAAGAAGTAACATAATAAACAAATATTATCGCAAATGCAAATTTTTATACGTATTGTGAAGAATGAAAATGGAAAAAAAGGACACAATAGACGATAGAGCACGGGCGGATCTAGCCGATTTTCAAGGGGGGAATTGGAAATATCCCCTGCTCGAATGGCAATCTTTAAATGAAAAAATTCGACCTAAAGGTGGGGCTGCAGCCCCCACAGCCCTTCTGGATCCGACAATGCGATAGAGTAAGCATGAAATGCTATAAAAAATTAACACAACAAATAATTAACATTTACCTTAATTGTAGTGTAAGAAACCAGTTTCATTTTAAATTGTATCACTTTTTACACATACGTTTTCAAATAGAACTTAATTTCATACTGGCAAAAAAACATTAACATGTTTTTCCCGAAATTTTGTATATACTATATCACAAACAATTAATAATTGAAAGTAGATTTGAGTAAAATAGTTTTGATAATAAACACGCTATTGAAATTTATAATGATGTCTAAAAATATATTCTGTTTATTTTAGCTAGAACTATTTGAAATTCCTTTACGGAAATTATCGGAAAATAAATCAATGCTCTATATCAATTTACAAGTGCTTTTGATGATCCCATCGAAATGAATTAATAACGTCTCAATATAAGTATTTGAGAATACGAGGGTTGATTCGAAATTAATTAAAAATATTTCAACTTTGGTCCCAAAACAAGCTTTTCTAACTAGATAATTTGTTACAGTAATTAAGATATTTCATTTTTATGCTGCAAAACATAAAAATAACCACTAATTTTTTCAGTGTTTGTTCCAAGAAATGAGTGTTCCACTATTAAAGTCATACATGCAAATAATACACATATTGGGTGTCAAAAAATTCTAAAAACTGGTGAAAAGTTGTGAAACATTTAGTCAAATATTCTTTTATTAGTTTTTCATTTTTATTGAAATTTACAGAAAAAAAAATATATAACAAATCGTAAAATTGTTTTTTGGAAGAAAACTGCATACCAGATTATGCAAAAAAGTTTGTGGCAAGTTTATGATGCATCAGATAAATTACCTTTGGGTAATAAACAATAATTATTGGGTAATTCAAATTTCTAATTGGAAAATAGTATTACTCAGTGATTCTTAGAGAAATTATATATTCTGGGTATATATATTTCGAAATTAAATTTAGACAAAAATAAATCTTATCCTGCAACATAGAAACCAAAAAAAAATCCCCGCAATTGTTTGAGCTAGATAAAAGTAGAGGTGACTAATATTTTTTATAGACATTGCACTTTATCGGGAGTCCCATCTTATCATATTTACCATATTTAAGAGTTCTAATAATGGGAATAACAAATTGTTACAAGCAAGAGCGGCTCCAGCTCAGAGATTTGGGGGGGGGGGACGTCGTAGGCTGTTAGGGTTATATATGTAAACGTTTAATATTTTGGGTATGAATCTACAAAAAAATTCAAAAATTTGGTTTGCGCAGAATGAATTTTGTATAAGAAATGATTGGCAATATCAAAATTACCGAAAAAAAAATGTTTGGGCCATTTTTGAGGGGAAAAGTGAGTTTTTTAGGGTATAAATGGACCTAGAATCTACAAAAAAAATTCAAATTTGATTTACGCAAAATAAATTTTGTCTAAGAAACAATTGGCAATGTCAAAATTATCGAAAAAAAAATGTTTGGGCCATTTTTGGGGTAATAATTGAGTTTTTAGGATATAAATGGACCCAGAATCTACAAATAAAAATTAAATTTGGATTACGCCGAATAAATTTTGTCTAAGAAACCATTGGCAATGTCAAAATTACCGAAAAAAAATGTTTGGACCATTTTTGAGGTAAAAAGTGAGTTTTTTAGGATATAAATGGACCTAAAATATACAAAAAAACTTCAAAAAAATTAAAATTTGGTTTACGCAGAATTAATTTTGTATAGGAAACGATTGACAATGCCAAAATTACCGAAAAAAAATGTTTATGCCATTTTTGACGGAAAAAGTGAGTTTTTTAGGATATAAATGGACCTACAATCTACAAAAAAATTTAAATTTGGTTTACGCAGAATTGATTTTGTTTATAACACGATTGGCCATGCCAAAATTACCGAAAAAAAATGTTTGGGCCATTTTTGAGGGAAAAAGTGAGTTTTTTTAGGATATAAATGGAGCTAGAATCTACAAAAAAATTTAAATTTGGTTTACACAGAATTTATTTTGTCTAAAAACCGATTGGCAATGCCAAAATTACCGAAAAAAAATGTTTGGGCCATTTTTGAGGGAACAAGTGAGTTTTTTAGGATATAAATGGACCTAGAATTTACAAAAAAATTCAATTCTCATTGCGGACTTATTACTGCCCCCCCCCCCCCCCCTTGTCACCTCAATCTGTTGAGAACTAGGCACATCTGGTTAAGAAAAAAATCACTGTTACTCCATTTTGATTTATTATTACATTTTTTATAAAATTTTCTTAAAAAACGCGAGTTTCTATGCACCAATTGCGATAATATTTATAAAAAACTTCTTCTAAAACAAATTAGATTCGATTTTTACAAATTTTAAGTTTCAAATACTAGTAACAAAATAATCTAGCGGCTTTTTTATAACAAACATAAAAAAGTAATGCTTGTATAAATAAACAGTTTTCATAAGATTAATGTAACAAGATAAGAGTCGGAATTTTAACGTTAATCGCCAATAAAATATATTTAAAATTCTGTTTTTTTTATAACAAATTGTATCTGGATCACAAGTCAAAAATTACAAAGTGGATAGAACCGATCATTAGTCATTTATTTCTCTAATAAAATCGTAAGCTGTGAATTCATCAAAATGTGTAGTATCCAAGGGGGAGGGCAGTAGGGGTATTTGCCCCCCCCCCCAAAGTCCGGCAATGAGAGGATATTTCTCATATATACGTAAACCAAATTTTAATTTTTTTGAATTTTTTTTGTAGATTCTAGGTCCATTTATATCATAACTCACCTTTTCCCTCAAAAATGGCCCAAACATTTTTTTTCGGTAATTTTGACATTTCCAATCGTTTCTTATATAAAATTCATTATGCGTAAACGAAATTTTAATTTTTTTTAATTTTTGTTGTAGATTGTAGGTCCATTTATATCCTAAAAAACTCACTTTTTCCCTCAAAAATGGCCCAAACATTTCTAGAGATAGACCAGACATTCCCAAAAAAAATGTTTGTTTGCTTTATTAAGCATTAGAATTATTTATTTTACTTTCAGGACTACAATATACTCTATTTATTTTTTAAAGTCGTAAAAAGTGAAAAGTAGGTCAGTGAAATGAAAATATTTTATCGCGATTAGTTCACATGAAAAATAAATTTGGATTTATGGTTTTATGATCTCCCGAAATTAAATATTTATATAATATATCTTTTTATCTGATAGAGTGTCCGCAATTTTGAACATCATCATTGTGAGTAATGTTAAAAGTATTTTTATACAAATTTGTTATGGTCAGATAAAAATTTTAAAAAATGGGTCTAGGCAGGATTGTGGGATGTTGAAATGCACCTTTAATTCGTAACAGAATCTAAACTGACTTTTTATCATACAATTGGAGAAGTTTTGATTGAGGAAGTATTGGGGAAAACGCAGAAAAAAGTATATATTTAATTTAACAAATGTCACCAACAAAATTATTGTAAATTTCTGGTATTTGGCGTCACTGACACTTGGTAAAACTTACTAATCATTCAGTTTGACTTATATAGGTTGTATTTATTCTCATTCGATTTTTTTTAAGAATTAGAATGACTGATAATTTTTAATTCTAATGATCCCAGATCCTATTTCTAGTGAAAAAACTGATTAGATTTATACATTGGGGCCGAAAAGAGGTAAAATCATATTTTTAAAATTAAATCAATAAACGAAACACCATTTCTAATCAATCTTCAATATTTAAACTTTAAACTAGCTGATGACCGCGACTTTGCTCGAAAGCTATTTACAGTAAGAACCCTGTAGTAGCATTAATTAATTAATTACAAGGCATTTATTAATTACTATACAGGGTGTTTTCTAATTGATAGCCGATATTTGGGAGATTCTTGGGACATTTTTAAGATAAAATTGTCTTGAAGATACAGTACATTGAAAGTGATGACAAATTTTGAAAAGAAAACGTGTTACGCCACTGGTTTTTTTAAAAATAGAATTGTTTTTCTTTATAAGTAGTCATTTTTTCGTCTGACGCATTGTTTTCGAGTAAAAAAAATAAAATGAAATCGCTGTCAAAATTATTAATTTATGGGATATTATGAATAAAATAGTTTTTTTGTACAAATTATTTTTTTGAAACAATTTTTATTTCGGTAAATATTTTTAAATAAAATAAAATAGTGAAAAAACAATTGAAAAGAGGTCGGAAAATTATGAGAAGTGAAAAAATGGTTATCGATAATTTTTGAAACCAAAAAAAAATAATATTAGGATGAAACCCATTGGTAAAGGAAGAGAATATAACAAAAATGAAAGGAAAAATAATTTACGGGCGATCTGATGTCGGGAAATGGAAGGGGGGAGTTTGTAAGGGTAGAACTGTTTATCTCGATTTCCGGCAAAACTACAAATCCTATGGAAAAAAAAGTTTAATGACAAAGTTGTAGGTAATAAAAAGATCTACAACTTTTGTCTTTACACTTTTTTCACATAACCTCAAAATGTATGTGAAAAATTGAAATAACCAAGTTTTTGGTTTTTTATTTTTCTTTTACAAAAAAAAATATTTTAACAAAATTTGGTAAATGTAACACGGAATCTTACTGTTTTCGAGTAATTAAAGTATAAATTTTAATAAATAGCTCAAAATTGTACATGATTTAAAAAAAAATTCGGATTCGAGTTTATTTCGTTTCTTTGCATTTTTTGAGAACATTTACCATAGTAATGTATATTTTTTTACACCATCAAAAAGTAGAGATTTCAACGAACAAAAAGCCCATCGAGTTTTTTAAAAAAGCAGATATTTTGACGTGAGAATTTTCGATTGAAAATTAGGGTGCTTTTTCGATATTAAGTCAAAATAAGGTGAAAAAATAAATATTTTAAATCAAAAAAATTACAGTGTATTTGGGACATAAAAAGGTAAGTTTTCACCAAATTTCGTCAAAAAAAAGTTTTTGTTGTAAAAGATAAAAATAAAAAACCAAAAACTTGGTTATTTGAATTTTTCACATAAATTTTGAGGTTATGTGAAAAAAGTGTAAATACAAAAGTTATAGATATTTTTATTACCTACAACTTCGCCATTTAAGTTTTTTCCATAGGACTTGTAGTTTTGTCGGAAATCGAGATAAACCGTTTTCTACCCTTAAAAACTCCCCGCTTCCACATTTTACCTTTTTCAAGTATGAAAAAAAATTCCGGACATTTTTTCTTTCCACTAAAATGTTTTTATTGACATTTTTTATTTTTTTATTTAGCTCTTTTGCTCTATTTAATAAAATTTTTGTTTGGAGAAATTTTTAATTTTTTTTTGTTCAATTTTTTTCTTGAAAAATTCGTCGTCCCATCGAAATTTTTTTGACGGTGACATTTTTGGCGTTGGTTTTTTTTAAATTTAAAAAACAAATCAGTACTTACAAAATTGAATAGACTATTGTTTTCTGATGCAATCATTTTTTCGACGATATCTTACGATTCGGGAGTTCTTATCTAACTACATTTGGACTATATCACGCCTCGATTTAAACTAAAAGGCATTATCCTACAACAATATCTTTGGTAGCTACACCTATTTCTATTATCATCAAATTTATTTACACATCATTCAAAACATGTTTGTTGTAATAATTTTTGTAAATATTAGAAACGGAGGTTGCTCAGACGAGCGTAAAAATAAACGATTTTTAGATTAGATTATCTGCTAAGTATCAGGCGCCTATTCAAGATGATATCCTAGAATTAAAATTGAAAAAAAAATTCGTATTGGTACCCAGAAATTGACTTCTTTATCTACGACATTAAAATTTATGTTTAAATTAGTAAAATTCATTTAAAATTATGTGAACCACTGGCGTTTCGTCAACCGCCCGATTTAATCCTAATCCGCTAGCACGCGACATCTATTACCATAGCTAGAACTGATGGAACTTTGAGCGACATCTATATCTACATAGCTAAAGCGATGTCTATAAATAAGTAGTGAGTATATATTTGAACTTGGCTTTATTGACAGAAACAATAATGACATATGACGTTTCAGTTTTTGACAACCACGAGAATGAGAATGACAAGCATTGTTTATTGTTTGATAATAACTGTCCGTCCAAATATCACTCCTAAATTTTACATACATTAAATTTGAAGTGTCCATTTACTGATAAGAAGCAAAAAAATGGATTGCTGCTATCCAAGATGCTTTCCCTGCTGTTATCCAAGCACTTGCTACTATCCGTGCTTTCCCTGTTATAAACTTTGCTAGGTTATAAGTTATAAATGAAATTATGGCAGCTTCAGCAAGTGATATAGAAGAGTTCCTCAGTGGGCCCCTCGTAAAATGGGTAAATACATTAAGTGTGTGTTAATCTAGGGGAGAATCTATTTGCTGAATTGTTTTTAGCTTTGTACTTGTTTAAAAAAACCCGAATCTCTACAAGTATACGAAACATTTTTCGATGGAGCTCCAATAAACGAAGTGCTGCTTCAAATAGATCCAGAACCGTCTCAGCCAGTGCCTTCTACGTTAACCTTACAGGGTCTGAGTATAACAGCTGCCAGAACAAAAATTTTTCATTGCATTATAAAGAATATCAGGACGGTTTATGAAGATGAGTTGGGGCAAGTTGTTATTTCAGTCCCGGATTGTGTAGTTTTAGGTAGGACTCCGGCCTCACAAGTTGCGTTAGAGCAATTGAGGCTGTTGATTTTGTTGCTGCTAGGGTGTGCTGTACAGGGTCCTACAAAAGAAGTGTTTATTTCCAAAATTAAGGAGTTGTCTGTGGATGATCAACATGATATCGTTAAATGTATAAAGAAGGTAAGCAAAGTATTCATATCTATATTGTTTTCTTTTTATTTCACTGTGATGTTAGTGGTTAAAAATGCAGTAATAAATAAAATTAGATAAAGAAATCCTTATGTATAATTGTAAAATTACTTAAAATGCTAAAATCAATTTAAGATAGTTAATATGGTCCCTTAAAATAATCCTTTTTAACGGAGTCTTAAAATGAACCTTTGACTATTAATAGAAACTAAAATGGCGTTTTATGATATAATTGAAGAAGTTTTGATTAAAGAAATACTGCAAAATTAAGGAAGACATCGTTGATTAAAGAAATACTACAAAATTAAGGAAGACATCATCGTATTTAATATTCCAGGGTCGAATTTAGTTTACGTCAAAGGTAAGGGACCCGATCGAGATTTTTCAATTGCCCAAATGTATTGTTTAAAAAAATTTCTTCCATTTTTTCATTATCTTGAGATTCTTAGGGTTAATTTCTTCTTCTTTTCCTCTAACGGACTATTCCTATGGGTACATCATTCAAATTAGTTCAAATGCGGAGTTTTTAAATTTTCCTCTAAAGTACTCCCTTCAAACTTAATAATTCTTAATAGACGTCTAAATTTCATAGATATGTTAGTGAATCAATAAGAAAAAGGAAAACCAACGGCGGCTCCAGGGGCGGCAGTAGGGGCAATTGCCCCTCCAAAAAAAGTCCGGCAATGAGAGGATATTTCTCATATCAGCGTAAACCAAATTTTAATTTTTTTGTAATCGAGGTCCATTTATATTCTCAAAAGCTTACTTTTCCCCTCAGAAATGGCCCAAACATTTTTTTTCGGTAATTTTGACATTGCCAATCGTTTCTTATACAAGATTCATTCTGCGTAAACCAAATTTTAATTTTGTTGAATTTGTTTTGTAGATTCTAGGTCCATTTATATCCTAAAAAACTCACTTTTTCCCTCAGAAATGGCCCAAACATTTTTTTCGGTAATTTTGACATTGCCAATCGTTTCTTATACAAAATTCATTCTACGTAAACCAAATTTTAATTTTTTTGAATTTGTTTTGTAAATTCTAGGTCCATTTATATCCTTAAAAACTCACTTTTTCCCTCAAAAATGGCCCAAACATTTTTTTTCGGTAATTTTGACATTGCCAATCGTTTCTTATACAAAATTCATTCTGCTTAAACCAAATTTTAATTTTTTTGAATTTGTTTTGTAGATTCTAGGTCCATTTATATCCTAAAAAACTCACGTTTCCCTCAAAAATGGCCCAAATATTTTTTTCTGGTAATTTTGACATTGCCAATCGTTTCTTATACAAAGTTCATTCTGCGTAAACCAAATTTTAATTTTTTTGAATTTGTTTTGTAGATTCTGGGTCCATTTATATCCTAAAAAACTCACTTTTCCCTCAAAAATGGCCCAAACATTTTTTTTCGGTAAATGGTCATCTTTTTCAGGTTACCGACGACCAAAGTATAGTTCTCACTTTAGACTGGTCAGAACAAGAGCCAGAAAAGTTATATTCCCACATAAGAACCCTAACAGGCGAAAGGGAAAAACTTGTACAGCAATGGGTCACAGATTTAGGCCAGGAGACCAATTCTACAGGGTCCGTCCAGAATTTAAACATCCAAGGGGTAGAATCGAATCATTTGGCTGTGGAATTAGCTGACTGGAAGGCAAGAATGAGGAAACAAAGGCAGGAATTGTAAGTAATTTTTTATTATTTCTAAAAAGATTTTTTTTTCCTTTTTTTAAACATGATATTTTGTTTTTTATTCCTTTATTTAGGGAGGAAAAGACTGAAATATTGGCGGAATGTAAAGAAGAATTGGAACACGCCAAAAACTTATTAACAAAATTAAAATCTGAGGTACGTCATTCTCTCAAATTATATTTTAATAATTGGGAAAATTTGAACAATATCGGCAACTAGTTTCGGCTATTGGCCATCATCAGGCCTTCTATTTAAATATTTTGTTATTGCTAGAATACCGACTTGCTGACAGAAGCCAGAAGAGCAAAAGCGTACAGAGACGAAGTGGATTCGATGAGGGAAAAGGTCGAAAGGGCAGACAGATTAGAAATCGAAGTACAGAGGTACAGAGAACGACTTGCCGACGCGGAATTTTACAAAGTACGAGTAGACGAACTACGCGAAGACAACAAAGTACTTTTGGAAACGAGAGAAATGCTCGAAACTCAACTAGCTAGAGCGAGACAAAGAGGCGATCACGTACTAGAGCTCGAAGCTGAATTGTTGACCGCCAAACAAGCCATTAATGATATTGTATTGGTAAGTAATTTTAATAAAAGTGTTAAGCTATTAAACGTAAATTCTTTTTTTAGGAACGAGATGCGGCGAAAGAAAGAATTCAAGAACTTTTGGATGAAAACCTACAACTACAACAACTAACGAAATCGGCGCTACAAGAATCCAATTATCCGAACACCTCCCTAGATTCGGACTTAGAAGAATCGAACTCCGGGGATAATAGTCTTTCGGAACAACTTACCAGCAACGCGCAGGCGCGCGCTTTAAAATTAGAGTTGGAAAATAAAAGATTACTATCAACTATCGACTCCCTAAAAGAGAATAGTTTCCTGGAAAGCGCTAGTAAGATACTAGAATTGGAGAAGGAGAAGAAAAAATTGGCCATAAGATGCGAACAACTAGAAGAAAACTGCGAACGATTAACGCAACAAAACGTCGAGCTGGAAAATCTGTTTAAGAACGCCATACAGGAAACCAGAAAATTGCAGGACTCATTGGATACTCAGAAGGTTATATCGGACAGACAAAACACGGAATTAAACAACGAACGTATCCGCATCAACGAAATAGAAAACGGCATCGATCACATAGCCAAAGAGAAACAAAGAGTTCAACTTTTGTGCGATACCATTAAAAAGAGAGCAGACGACGCGGAAAAATCGCTTTCCGATGTCTCCGAACAGCTGTTAAGTCTACGAGCCGAATCAGATAAATGGAAAGACTTCGAGAGATCCGCCAATAAAATGAAGGAACGAAAAGAGATTTTGGGGAAAGAAAATGCGAACATGAACAAGGAGATCCTGAAACTTAAGGAAGTTCTTGAGGTATGAGTATTGACCACTAAAACGTTTTAGATTTTAAGTCAAAAAAAGACAAAAAAAAGTCAAAACAGTAAAAAAAAGTCGAAAAAGAGTCAAAAAAAGTTAAATAAGTCAAAAAAAATCGAAAAAAAGTGAAAAAAGTCAAAAAAAGTCGAAAAAGAGTCAAAAAAGACAAAAATAGTCGAAAAAGAGTCAAAAAAAGTTAAAAAAAAGTCGAAAAAAAGTCAAAAAGTCAAAAAAAGAGTAAAAAAAAATCAAAAAGTCAAAAAAAAGTCGAAAAAAGTCAAAAAGTCGAAGAAAAAGTCTTTTTTTTTACTTTTTCTTCAAAAATTTCGAAAAAAAAGTCGAAAAAAGAGTAAAAAAAAAATCAAAAAGTCAAAAAAAAGTCGAAAAAAGTCAAAAAGAGTCAAATAAAGTCAAAAAAGTAAAAAAAAGTCGAAAAAAGTTAAAAAAAAGTCAAAAAAAGAGTAAAAAAAAATCAAAAAGTCAAAAAAAAGTCGAAAAGTCAAAAAGTCGAAGAAAAAGTCTTTTTTTTTACTTTTTCTTCAAAAATTTCGAAAAAAAAGTCGAAAAAAAGTCAAAAAAAGAGTAAAAAAAAAAATCAAAAAGTCAAAAAAAGTCGAAAAAAGTTAAAAAAAAGAGTCAAAAAAGTCAAAAAGTCGAAGAAAAAGTATTTTTTTTTTTACTTTTTCTTCAAAAATTTCGAAAAAAAGTAAAAAAAAAAGTAGAAAAAAAGTCAAAAAAAGTCGGAAAAAGTCGAAAAAAGTCAAAAACGTCGAAACAAAGTCGAAAAAAAGTCAAAAAAAGTCGAAAAAGTCAAAAATTTCGAGAAAAAAAAAGTCGAAAAAAAGACAAAAAAAAGTCGAAAAAAGTCAAAAAAGTAAAAAAAGTCGAAAAAAGTTAAAAAAACGTCGAAACAAAGTCAAAAAAAAGTCGAACAAAAGTCAATAAGTCGAAAAAGAGTCAAAAATAGTCGAAAAAAAGTCAAAAAAAGTTAAAAAAAAAAAAAAAAAAAAAAGACAAAAAAGTCGAAAAAAAGTCAAAAATTTCGAAAAAAAAGTCTTTTTTTTTTTTAATTTAGTAAATAGTAAATTTATGTTTTTCCAGACTAAACACGTAACCATGGACAACCACTTGGAGAAAATAACGAAACAGGAAAAAGACATCGAAAGACTGATTAAAGAAAACAAAAATTTGGCGACGCAAATCGAGAAGTTCCAGGAGTTAGAAAAGAAGGCGCAAGAATTGATTTCTCAATCTTCTATAGACTCAGAAACTATTTCGACTTTACAAAGGGATCTCGTAAACGCGAAAGTGACCGGAGAAAAATTGAAAAATAATTTAGACAAATTGGGTTTGAGTGCCGATGTTTTAGACAACGATGTGTCGATCGTGGTGGAGAAAATTTTAGATAATAACGAATTATTGAAGATAATCGGTGAGTTATTTTGTTTATTTGTTTTTTTTTGACCCAAGGCGAACTGGGTGGTCGGAAAAGTTGGAGTATATTATAAGTAATTTCATAAAAATCAAGGCGGCTGAGTAAAAGTTTCGGAAGAGTGGTGGGGGGTAGGCAAATATGCGTTTTGAGGGTTGGAAATTGGTTTTTTGTGATTTGTGCCTGAAATGTGCATCTTATTGAAAGAAAGTTTAATATAAAAGTTGTAGATAATTAAAAAATCTAAAACTTTTGTATTGATCAATTTTCAACATAACCTCAAAATGATCCAGAAAATCGCTAAAAACTGTTCGTTAAATCGGTTTTTTACGATTTTTTGCTGAAACATGCATCCTATCAAAAAAGTTTGATGCAAAACTTGTAGATAATTAAAAAATCTAAAACTTTTGTATTGATCAATTTTCAACATAACCTGAAAATTATCGAGAAAATCGCAAAAACGGTTTTTTTTTTTTCGTTTTTAATTTTTATTTCAAGCAAAGATAATGTTTTTTTTATGAAACTTTGTGAAAACGTTCTTCTTTGTATTTTAAATAAGTTGAATCAAAGCAATATATTTGTAAATGGAAGAGGGGTGGGGGTAGGCAAATATACGTTTTGAGGGTTGGAAATTGGTTTTTTACGATTTGTGGCTGAAATGTGCATCTTATCAAAAAAAAGATTAATATAAAAGTTGTAGATAATTAAAAAATCTAAAACTTTTGTATTGATCATTTTTCAACATAACCTCAAAATTATCCAGAAAATCGCTAAAAACTGTTCGTTAAATTGGTTTTTTATGATTTGTGGCTGAAATATACATCCTTTCGAAAAAAGTTTAATACAAAAGTTGTAGATAATTAAATAATCTAAAACTTTTGTATTAATCAATTTTCAACATAACCTCAAAATTATCGAAAAAATCGCAAAAACGGTTTTTTTTTTTTCGTTTTTAAGTTTTATCTCCCGCAAAAATAATGTTTTTTTATGAAACGTTGTGAAATCGTTCTTCTTTGTGTTTTAAATAAGATGTAATTTTTCAATTTTATACGAATTTAAATAAAAAAAAAAGACTAATTTTCACTCGAAAACTTGGTTTACAAATATTTTGCTTTGAAAAAATTACAGCTTATTTAAAACACCAATAAGAACGTTTTCACCAAGTTTCATAAAAAAAAACATTATTTTTGCGGCAGATAAAAATTAAAAACGAAAAAAATCGTTTTTAGTGTTTTTCTCGATAATTTTGAGGTTATGTTGAAAAATCATCAATACAAAAATTTTAAATTTTTTAATTATCTACAACTTTTATAATAAACTTTTTTTGACAGGATGCACATTTCAGCCACAAATCGTAAAAAACCGATTTATTTTATTTCAGGTCCTATGGTGAAAGATCGTATAGGCGAGACAGAGATAGTACGACAAAACGCGATGGAAGAGCGCGACAACCAATGCGAAAAACTATTGGCCGAAATTTCTAACCTACAAATTTCGAACGATATTCTTCAGAACGAAAACGCCACGTTGAAAGTTGACGTTTCGACCCTCAAATCACAAATCAATTCGTTGCAAACGCAGCAAACTGCTCTTCAGTTGGCCAACAGTCAATTGGTTGCTGAAAAGGAAGAGGTGAGAAATAATGACCTTTTAAAAAAAAAATTTCGATTTTTGATGAACTTCCTTAATAATTATTAGTTAAATTAAATTTCAAAACTATCAGATTTTGAGTTAATTGAAATTTATAAAAAAAAAGAATTGCGTTTTTTCATAAAATTTTCAGCAAATTACAGATTAATTTTAAAAAAATCATATTTTAATCCTTAATACTGGTTTCCAATATATTAAAAAAAATCACGATTGTTATTGGTTCTATGGCACTGAACGTGTTAAAAAAATTAAATTTGTGTGTTTTTACAGAAAGTACGTCTCATACGTAAACTTCTTGTAAGTATAGAATGGCAAAAAATAGCATGAACCAATTAATATTAATGTATTCTCTATTATTTATAGAATTAACTGTTGCTCCATCATCTAGCTTTATTCATGGCTTTTCCTCGCCAAATATTGCACACCACCATTTCGTTTTCCTCTTCTTAGAATCCGCACTTCTTCAGGCCTATGATTTACATTTAGTAAAATTTTTTCGAAGGCTCTTTGACGGACTTTTTAGTCTGTTTCTCTCCTGATGATTTTCCCCCAATTTTCGATATTTATCTTTTGTTGTTCTCATTGTTGAGAGCCATTGAATCTCATTCTTTGGCCAATTGTCAGCTCTTGTGCTCTCTGTATCCTGTGGTAGTCAATTATGATCTTCAAGAGACGAAACGTCGTATCGAAAATCAAACATTTGACCCCTCAGGAATGAAGAAATTCCTCTAGGATTTCTCAATAAATTTACATTATAGATGCGAAAAACGAAAATGGACATTTTTTATTTTCCAAGAGAGCGATGTTAAATAACCCCCTGTATTCCTGCCCCTTGGATTTTCCTCCTTCCATCCATCCCTGTTTGATGTTATTTTGATTGTTTGTTAAGCCATTTTTGGGAATAATTACAGACTAACTTTTCGTTTGAAGTTTGTAACTTTTTCAGAATGTAAACTAACAATTTTTTTAAAAAATTGCTTCAAACTGCAGATTTTTTCGTCCGTTTGATAACTTGCATTGTTTCAGTTATGCAAAAAACAACAAATCCAAAACACCCAACACGACACCCTTCTCTTGGACCAAGTAACCCTAAGAACCCTACACGAACAACTCAATTTAGAATACGAAGAAGCCAAACATGAACAAGAAAATTTGAAAAAAACCGCCAGAGATTTAAGATCCGAAATAAGAACTATAAAAGAAAAAAATTGCAATTTGGAGAGCAAAATAGCGGATGTGGATGCTGAGAAAGAAATTTTAAAAAATGACGCTAAAAGTTTGGGAAATTTGAGAGCCGAACATTCGAAATTAAAGGTATTTTAAACTTTATTTGATTTTCTTTCCGTTTTAATTTAATTTTTTTTTTATTTCAGGATGATTTTAGAAATTTATTCACTGCCAGCGAGAGATTGAAGCAAGAATACAGGGCGGTTCAGGATGAACTGAAAAATTTGAGGACGGAGTCGAGAAACTTGAGGTTGGGACGAACCGAGATGCAGGGCGAACTCAATTTGAGATCGGATAAAATGGCGAGCCTGCAGTTGGAGAATGCCAAATTGCAGCAGAAATGTGATGTAAGTAAAATCAACATATAATCGTTCATTGTTTAAAAAAAAATCGCTAAATTTAGGCCAATAAACGAAGGTTCTTGTAATTTCCTCGTGTCTTCTATTTTATTATTCGTCCTCTGTAACAATGCTTCCATGAATCTCATTAACTTTTCATCCCTATTTTCCATTCCATTATTATCTTCCTTCATCTTTTGGGTTCACTCAATTTCGAGCCCCACGTTGGGCGCCAATTGAAAAGATTTTCTGGAACTCTAGAGCCATTTTTCCACCTTCCACAAATTCCACGTACCTGAGATTTTTGGAGGTAAATGTACCTATGAATACCTGCAAATTAAAAATTTGACTTGATGCCCAGGTTTGGGGTTTTTCTGGCGTTAATTCACTGAACTAATTGACGATTCATTTGAATTTTAGGTGTTATTCGAAATGAACCACTCGCTGGATTCGGGTAGGATAGCTCTCATGGACCACGTATCCCAACTGTTGTAGATAATTAAAAAATCTAAAATTTTTGTATTGAGCAATTTTCATCATAACCTGAAAATTATCGAGAAAATCGCAAAAAACGGTTTTTTTTTTTTTTTTCGTTTTTAATTTTTATCTCCCGCATAAATAATGTTTTTTTTATGAAACTTGGTGAAAACGGTCTTCTTTTTGTTTTAAATAAGCTGTAATTTTTTCAAAGCAAAATATTTTGAAAATGGAAAGGTGTGAGGGTAGGCAAATATGCGTTTTGAGGGTTGGAAATCGGTTTTTTAGGATTTGTGGCTGAAATGTGCATCTTATCAAAAAAAAGTTTAATATAAAAGTTGTAGATAATTAAAAAATCTAAAACTTTTGTATTGATCATTTTTCAACATAACCTCAAAATTATCCAGAAAATCGTTAAAAACTGTTCGTTAAATTGGTTTTTTACGATTTGTGGCTGAAATATACGTCCTATCGAAAAAAGTTTAATGTAAAAGTTGTATAATTGTATAATTGATGCCCAGGTTTGGGGTTTTTCTGGCGTTAATTCACTGAACTAATTGACGATTCATTTGAACTACTTTTAGATGTTATTCGAAATGAACCACTCGCTGGATTCGGATAGAAGAGCTCTCATGGACCACGTATCCCAACTGTTATCCCAATATCATTCTCTTTTGACTCATTCTTTGGAGGACAAACAACACTATCACATCGAAGAGAAGCTTTATACGGACAAAGTGAATAATTTGTGCAGGCAGAAGGAAAAACTCGAAGAAAAAATTATGGAGCATTATAGGAAACTGGATAACGCTTCCTCTAAAAAGTAAAGAATCATATTTATCAATCAAAATTTATTAAAAAATACACAAAGTCTTCTCCACACCAAAACGGAGGTTAAATTTAATTATATATTTACTATTGTGTTACAAACATGTTTCGACCACCACTGTGGTCATCTTCAGTGTAAGAAACAATATAAAAGTACCTAAAAATAAGGAAAAACTGTAAAATACACGAATTAATGGTTACAGAACGCTATAAACTTACATAACCATTAATTCGTGTATTGTACAGTTTTTCCTTATTTTTAGGTACTTTTGTATTGTTTTTTACACCGATGATGACCACAGCGGTAGTCGAAACGTGTTTGTAGCATATATAATTAAATTTAACCTCCGTTCTGGTGCGGAGAAGACTTTGTGTATTTTTTCTTTTCTCAAATCTTGCTACTCCACTTTGAGCTATGTATTTACTTCCCTCTATTGGTTTCTGTTATTTATATTTTTTTAAAAGTTATGATTTTTTTTTGCAGAAAAGGCTTTGGTGCTACTTTAGTGAGAAGAGTTAGAAAAGCCGGTTCCGACATTATTAATAAAGTGCCTAGCAGGGTAAGTACATAAAACGTAATTGAAATAACAAAAAAATTGCTAAAACGTAAAAAAAAAACAGTTTTCCCAGGTCCGGATTCAAATATCTCGACTTTTTTTCGAAATTTTTAACTTTTTTTGACTTTTTTGTCTTTTTTTGACTTTTTTAAATTTTTTTTGATTTTTTTTTTATTTTTTTAACTTTTTTTTACTTTTTTCGAAATTTTTGACTTTGTTTCGACTTTTTTTTTACTTTTTTTGACTTTTTTCGACTTTTTTTTTGACTTTCTCGACTTTTTTTTACTTTTTTTCGAAATTTTTGACTTTTTTTTTTACTTTTTTTCGAAATTTTTGACTTTTTTTTTACTTTTTTTTTATTTTTTTACTTTTTTTTTACTTTTTTTGACTTTTTTCGTCTTTTTTGACTTTTTTTTTAACTTCTTTCGACTTTTTTTGACTTTTTTTCGACTCTTTTTGACTTTTTTTACTTTTTTTCGACTTTTTTTTAACTTTAATTTAGAGCGCCAAAATTTTTTTTTATTTTAATTTAATTTAAATTATCAGTTAGTTACTTATTTTATCTATACTGTGATATACCACATGTATATCGAGCACCCCGTATAGTGTATAATTATTATTGCTTAAGTTTACTGTCTAGTCGTGTTATAGTTATCAAGACACCGACTTGTACGGCAAGGTCGGGCCCTCGATCTTACGTGAGTGAACAATCTATTTCTGTTTTTAGAATCGACGTTCTTGGCACGAAGACGCCACCAGACTCACCCAATCCCAACTTACGCTCTTAAACGACGGATCAGGAGGTGAATCGAACGGTAACAACTCGGACAACAGTAACGAAGATTCAGTACAGCATCCTCCGGAGCCTTTCAAACGCGCCGTTTCCGGCAGCGGAGGAAGTTTACACGGACACAAACCTCGAGATGAAGTTGCGATGCGGAGATCTTCGTATAGAGATTTGGGATCCCAAAGGAACAGTGTGGCGGGTGAGTCGAAAATATTGTGATATATCATATATCTATCCATCACCCAGTATTAGTGGTATTGTTTAGATAAGGTACATCGGTATTGTTATTGTAAAGAAATACATGTCCGGCAAGGTCGGGCGTCCATGAACGCTTAATAGTTAGCCAAGACAATTTCTTTGTAAAATTTGATTACATGTTGTTTTCTTGAGTGCATAGGAGTGACTGCAATATCTTCAAAAAGTCACGTTTCTTGCACCCCTCGTTCGATTTTTGGACCCGCCCGAGCCCTGAGATCTCACGGTCACTGTGGATTGTTTGTTTGCAAATGAAAGCTTGTCTATTAAGCGCTAATATTTGCAAATGTGCAAAATAGAATTCTATATCTGCCCATATAGACCAGGGCCAATCATTCTGGCTTGATTCGCGGCCAAAGTCTTAATAATTTGTCAGAAAATAATTAAATTTGCTGCACTGTCGGAGCACTTGAATAATTTAACAAAACAAATTACGTCGTATTTGGGACGACGGAGAAGCCTTGCTTGATTCGCAGTGAAGAACTTACTGATTAAAATTATCAAATCTGTTCAGGAACCTTCTTGTTTTTTAGCCTACCGAGTGGTGTATGTGCAAATATTTGCATACGTTATGTCTGTCTACATCTTTTATATTAAACTTTTTTCGATAGAACGCATATTTCTTTGTAAAATTTGATTACATGTTGTTTTCTTGAGTGCGTAGGAGTGACTGCAATGTCTTCAAAAAGCCACGTTTCTTGCACCCCTCGCTCGCTTTTTGGACCGGCCCGAGCCCTATTACACGGTCACTGTGAATTGTTTATGTGCAAACGATAGTTTGTCTATTAAGCGCTGTAATATTTGCAAATGTGCGAAATAAAGTTCTTTATCTGCCCTTATAGACTAGGGTCAATCATTTTTAAACAAAAAAAATTCTTAGCAGTATGTCGGACTTGCACTGCATTTGGACACTGGAGATGAAAAATATTTTTGAGTAGTCTGGCTTGATTCGTGGCCAAAGTTTTACTAATTTGTCAGAGAATAATTAAATTTGCTGCATTGTCGGAGCACTTGGATAATTTCAAAAACACATTACGTCTTATTTGGCATTGACATTCAAAAAAATGGCCACATACAGAGATTTTCCCCATTAAAAATCTAAACTCGCAATAGATGTCAAAAAAATGTGCCCAAAAGTTCTGGAAAAATTTTTGCGGATTCCCCGAATGTGTACAAATAATTTTTGTCAGATGAGAATTTTTTCCAATACTTTCCCAGTTTTCAGTAGAACGATTTCTGATATGTGAAAATTTTTGGATGATTGTGGCCAGTTTAAGGGCAACGGAAAATTTCTCCACGAATTCTAAGTGGACAGTCTTGTAGGGTTTTTCAAGACGAGCATTTTCCCCATAAAAAATCTCAATCTCGTGTTCCGTAGGGTCATTTTTGTGTAAAGAGAGATCGATAGGGAATTTTATGACGAACATTTCAAAAAAAAAATCACCTCAAACGGCCCAACCCTAAGAGGCGTACATCAATTTGGGTGGCACAGTGGCGCTTGCTTGATACGCGGCAAAGAACCTTCTTGTTTTAGCCACGCCCACCGAGTGGTGTACGTGCGAATATTTGCATACGTTATACGAAGGACCGGAAGGCCCTGGTCTATTATCGTATTTAATTATTATCAATGGTGGTTGGTGCAATTGAAAGTAAACTTTACAAATAACAAAATTTCCTTACAGGCGATCAAATGTTCGTCCAAGATCCGAATATCAGCCTGGGTTCCGTAGGTACTCGTCGTACGGTTTATCTATCCGAAGAGGATAGTACGCCCGTATCCCCCGTACCTCAAAACAATCGAGGAAGCACGAACACTCCCCCTCTATTGGTGTATAACAGAATTTCCACCGTTATCGGCGAACATCCGCGAGTATCTACGCCTCAACCCCAACAACCATCCGAGGAAAACACTAAAGAATTGTCCAATGGAGAGAAGGAGAAAGGCGGTAAAAGTGCGAAGGAAACCGCCGTGTGGTACGAGTATGGTTGTGTTTGATAAAAATTCCGGTAGGTGGTTCATAATGTGCCTCGGAGAGCATGTAAAACCCTCGGTCCTGGCTATATAACTGTAGTCGTTAAGCCATGTAGAAAGAAAATTTCTACGCGAGTCGGACTTTATTTTATTTAAAATTACCACTTTTAAATTATTTGTTTTTTTTTTAATTTGAAAGCTTTATTTTAACAGGGACCAGTATTTTTTTTAAGTATTTTATATTTATACAATTTTTTCAAGACTGCATTTCTATTTATACATTCTGATGTTTTTTTTTTAATAATTTATATAAAATACTGATAAGTAGGAAACAAGTTTTGCCCGATTGCTGAGAGATGGCAGCACATTATTGTATCGATGTTTCCGAAAAATTTTGACAAATTCGAATTTGGTTCTCTCTACTAATTAATTAAGGTCTCTCTTTTTGTATAAATGATTTTTTACCAATCACGAATAATATTCTTGCCTTATATGATTTTTATACTGGTATTAATTAGGAAATTTAATTTTCTAGTAGAACAATTGTATATTATATTTAAGCTGAAAATTATATACGAAACCAGTGACTTTTGTGCTTCCAACGGTCTTTCTAAATTAATTTTATCTAAATTTCATATAAAAAGTGTATATAATTCTAAAAAAAAATCAAATTGTGTTTATGAAATTTAGATAAATATTTTTTTTTTGCAAAAAAAATGTGATTTAATCCTTCTGCCAATCAAATGTAATTATAGTAAGTAATTAAATCGGTTTAAGAAGTTTTTATATAGAATTTATTGATTTGTATGTACTTATACGTTTATAGCAACTCGCAGTTAAAACGCGCCGCTCTGTATAATATATGTGATAAAAATCATAAAACTAATTTTTCTTTTAAAAATAATCTGTACTCTACAGGAAAGACGTTAAAATTGAAACTGCATCTGAGAAGTCTTTTAATGATCAGTACTAATGACATTTTGTATAGTGGTACTAATGAGCTTTCACTAAAATATGCAGGTTTTTTTAATTTATACTAAATACAATAGTACTAATGAGTTTCACTAAAAAATGCAGGTTTTTTTAATTTACTAGATAGGGAAGACATTAAAATGAAAGTGTCAGGTACACTTAATCTGAAAAGTTTTGTAATGATCAATGCTAATGACATTTTGTACAATAGTACTAATGAGCTTTCACTAAAAAATGCAGGTTTTTTAATTTATACTAGATTAAATTAAAATTAAAAATGTCAGGTACACTTCATCTGAAAAGTTTTGTAATGATCAATGCTAATGACATTTTGTACAATAGTACTAATGAGCTTTCACTAAAAAAATGCAGGTTTTTTAATTTACACTAGATTAAATTAAAATTAAAGTGTTCAGGTACACTTCATCTGAAAAGTCTTTTAATGATCAATGCTAATGACATCTTGTAGAGTAGGACTAATGAGATTTTACTAAAAAATTAAGTTTTTTTAATTTTTACTTGACAGAGAAGACATACATTAAAATTAAAAGTGTTAGGTACACTTAATCTGAAAAGTTTTGTAATGATCAATGCTAATGACATTTGGTACAGTAGTACTAATGAGCTTTCACTGCTCATTTAAAAAAATATAAAATGTAGACTCAAGGAATCTGTCTTCTCAAAAAAGAAGATGTTTCAGGGTTTTTTAACATAGTTATACAGGGTGGTGCGTTTTAAATGGAGTTAATTGCACTTTTTGCACATTATTTTTTTTAATTATCCTATTTGGGTAAAATAAACCTATAAAAGTTGTTTTTTGAAAGTGATATGTATGTATTTTGAATTTTTTTATGTATGCACTGCACAATTACCATTAAAAGTTTTTTTTAGAAAAAAGGGTTTTATTTTGTTAACGAGTAAGAAAAAATAAAAAAAATCAAATCAAAGAAATTAGAGAAATCGGTCCGGTATTATTCGGAATAGATCTGTCTGCCTAAACCAATAAAAATTGAGAATTTTAATAGAGCGCAAAGTCTAAACCAATAAAAATCGAGAATTTGAATAGGGCGCAGTCTAAACCAATAAAAATCAAGAATTTTAATAGGGCGCAAAGTCTAAACCAATAAAAATCGATGATTTGAATAGAGCGCAAAGTCTAAACCAATAAAAATCGATAATTTGAATAGAGCGCAAAGTCTAAACCAATAAAAATCGATAATTTGAATAGAGCGCAGTCTAAACCAATAAAAACTGAAAATTTGAATAGAGCGCAAAGTCTAAAGCAATAAAAATCGAGAATTTGAATAAAACGCAAAGTATAAACCAATAAAAATCGAAAATTTGCCTAGAGCCCGAAGTCTGAACAAATAAAAATCGATAATATGAATAGAGCGCAAAGTATAAACCAATTAAAACCGAAAATTTGAATAGAGCGCAAAGTCTAAAGCAATAAAAATCGAGAATTTGAATAAAACGCAAAGTATAAACCAATAAAAATCGAGAATTTGCATAGAGCCCGAAGTCTGAACAAATAAAAATCGATAATATGAAGAGCGCAAAGCATAAACCAATAAAAATCGATAATATGAAGAGCGCAAAGCATAAACCAATAAAAACCGAAAATTTGAATAGAGCGCACAGTCTAAAGCAATAAAAATCGAGAATTTGAATAAAGCGCAAAGTATAAACCAATAAAAATCGAGAATTTGCATAGATCCCGAAGTCTGAACAAATAAAAATCGATAATATGAATAGAGCGCGAAGTCTAAACCAATAAAAATCGATAATTCGAATAGAGCGCGAAGACCGAACTAATAAAAAGCGAGCGAGGCCTGGAACAAAAGAAATATCTTGGCTAGGTCGTTAGCCAAATATATTAATTAGGGCTGGAACTGCACAATTTCCCCGACACAGATGTAAAAAAAAATTAAAACAAAGTTATATATTTAAAAATTTTATTGACCTTGGAGCAACGATTTTATTTTGTCTTCTAATTTAATACAATCCGCTGCAAACTTTCTGATACCGTCCGATAATTTGTCGGTAGCCATTTGGTCTTCGTTAAGCATCCATCTAAAAGTAGATTCGTCCATCTTGATCTTTTGTAAAGGTTCTTGTTTGGCAATATCAACGCTAAGTTTAACAGGGAGACAATCTTTGCTCGCTTCGAGTTCCGCCAATAATTTCGGACTGATCGTAAGCAGGTCACAGCCCGCTAACGCTTTTATTTCACCTGAAAAACAAACGTGCGATATACCATATATCTATCCATCACCCAGTATATCGTATTAATGTTATATAAAGCAATACTATATGTCCGGCAAGGTCGGGCGTCCATGAACGTTTAAAAATCGCCAGAATGAACCTTAGAGAATTTATTCTTTATTACTTACCGGTATTACGGAAAGAAGCCCCCATGACGACGGTTTTGTAATCGAATTTCTTGTAATAGTTGTAAATTTTGGTAACCGAAATTACGCCGGGATCTTCGTCGTCTTTGTATTCCTTTTGTTTGGTGTTAGCGACGTACCAGTCTAAGATACGCCCTACAAAAGGTGAAATTAGAGTAACTCCAGCCTCCGCGCATGCCACCGCTTGGGCGAAGTTGAAAAGCAACGTAAGATTACAATGAATGCCGTGTTTCTTTTCTAATTCGCTGCAAACAAGGAACAAACATATTAATTCAGACATTTATGTAGAACAAATTAGTGGGAAGCAGTCAATAGTAAATAAATTTGCTTTCGAAAATGTTTATTATCTTTATCAAGACGAATAACGTGAAATTCAGAAAAATTTACATACAAAAGAAACATCAGCGTTAAAATTTAAAATGACAAAATAACAATTTCTACATACAGAGTGTGATTATTTAATTAATTACAAATGAAGTACTCACTTTGCTGCTTGTATCCCCTCCCAAGTAGAAGCCAGTTTTATCAAGATTCTCTCTTTTTTAATACCTTGTTCTTCGTATAACTTGATTAGTTTCTGTGCCTTTTTAACACTTTCGTCCTTACTGAAAGATAATCTAAAACAAAAAAAAATGTTTTTAGCCCTCCCGAAATACAAAATAAAATATTAATTAAAAATACCTTGCATCAACTTCTGTCGATACTCTACCGGGTATAACTTTCAAAATTTCTACTCCAAATAATACACAAATCATGTCCAATGCATTTTGTAATTTTTCTGTTTGGCATCCTCCCAATTTCAAAGCGTATTGTATGGCTTTATCGACAACGGGTTTGTATTGTGGCAAGGCCGCAGCGGCCAAAATTAAAGATGGATTTGTTGTGGCATCGGTAGGCTTATATTGTTTCATAGCTAAAGAAAAAATAACAAAATCGTACAAAATATAATTTTAGATAAGGACATCTCAGAGTGGAGTGTGTTTTACCAATAAATAATAATAATACTTTAGGCAAGTCGTTTATGTATAGGAGAAATATAAGCGGACCCAATATTGATCCCTGAGGAACACCACGATCCATGTCTTGTACTACTACTAAATACTAAATAATGTTGTAAGTAAATTATACTTAAAAATAAATAAATTTCTGTGATTTTATTGTTTATTCGTAATATAAATAACAAAATGTATTTATAAATAATTAAATTCATGTGTATTTAAATCAAATAATTTTCAATTATTTAACTTTTCAGTGCCAGGCATTAATAAAATCATTAAGTAACTATAAGATTGAAAATAATTACATAATGCTTTATCTCTAATGATAACATGGTCCTAAATTTGTACCGCAGAAATAAAGATAAGAAAGTTGGCTTATGTTACCGATTGTCTACATTCAAAATTATAATTTCCATATTCAAGACGTTTATTATTATGTAGATAGAAAGAAAAGTATTTTGTCGCAGAAATAATAAAATTACAATGGTCTGTGAGTTCAATAAGGTTTAGGTAGATATTCAAATAGGTATCATCAAAGGTCAAGGATTTGTCTAAAAATTGTGTATTTAATATTGTGACCAATCAATAGTTATTTATGTAACAGTTGTAATAAAAATTTATTTGACAAATATAATGTTTACAAGCAAATTAGATAACGGAGGCTCCAAGGGGGGGGGGGGGGGGACTAGGGGCAATTGTCTCCTCCAAAAAAAGTCCGGCAATGAGAGGATATTTAGAATTTGAATTTTTTTTGTAGATTCTAGGTCAATTTATATCCTAAAAACTCACTTTTTCGGTAATTTTGACATTGCCAATCGTTTCTTAGACATAATTCATTCTGGGGAAACCAAATTTTAATTTTTTTGAATCTTTTTGTAGATTCTAGGTCCATTTTCGCTGAAAAGTGGCCCAAACATTTTTTTCGGTAATTTTGATATTGCCAATCGTTTCTTAGACATAATTCATTCTGGGGAAACCAAATTTTAATTTTTTTGTAGATTCTAGGTCCATTTATATCCTAAAAAACTCATTTTTTCCCTCAAAAAAGGCCCAAACATTTTTTTTTCGGTAATTTTGGCATAATTCATTCTGCGTAAACCAAATTTTAATTTTTTTGATTTTTTTTGTAGATTCTAGGTCCATTTATATCAACAAACCCAAAATATTAAACTTTTATATATATAACGACGTTGCCCCCCCAAATCTCTGGGCTGGAGCTGCCCTTGAAATTACAAGAGTCAAATAAAATTATTCTTTTTATTACCCTGCTTTAAAACAGGTTTAAAATCGCGAAATATTCTAATCTTCATATACCACAATGACATTGCAAAATTTCATTATGATTTGATAATTTTAAAATCTTATTACCGATGCAAAACATAGTATGATACATATTTAAGATAGCCTGACACTCAAAAATTAAATAAAAATCGTTTTTTTATTAGATAATTGATAAAAAAATAGTTCATTTTCAGCAGTTAAGTGCTTCCAAGATTTTTTATATAACGCGATTGGTTCTTAAATGTCTTAAAATATCTTTTACCCTCATCCTCATTGCTCCCCTAAGATCCACCCTCAAAAGCCACTAGCTTGTGCGAGTTAGAAATGACGGGGCCTTATCTTTTAATGTGAGATTTCCCATATATAAAAAAAACTTTATTTCTTCAAGTACCTATTAGTTGAATTAATATTTTTTCTACTGGTAAAAAATACGCAAAAAAATTGGTTGAGACTAGAGACTACTAATATTTAAAGATTATTCTAACTACAGTGGTTTCTAGGGCAATACAACATTTAATACAAATTTGTAGGTTAGAATTCGTCGGTACTATAAACTGTTATGTAATTGTCGGTTAGCCACACAATCTGATTCTACACTAACTTTTCCTTGATTTAGTTTAGTTATGAAACAAATTGGAGGTCATCTGAGCACACAAATGAGGTTTTAAACATGATGGCTAACAGGTAATAGGGCTGACCTATTATTCACTTCTTTATTCATTTTCCGAATCTAGGTTAATGTAGTCACTTCCAAAATCTGTCAAGGCTTTTTTGACAACAATAAACAAAACAGGTGTTTTAGAACAATTACCATCTAAAATATATATTCTACAAACTTGTAATTTCAATCCGTCAGTACATCGAATGTGTGTTTTTCTTTCAAGTAAAAGTTTTCTACTTCATATTTTACTGTAAGTACAAAAACTCACCCTCAAAGTCACCGGTGTCGGCGACCACCGTCGTCACCATCTTGAGTTGCTCCAAACAGTTCGACATCTTAATTTTCTTCGACTGGTATTCTGACATTGAAATACTAGATATATATATAACGATATCAGTATGTAGGGAGTAAGAAAAAGTTAAAAACTAAAAAGTCTAATCACTATTAGCCTTATCTCTGTCTATAACCTGATTCAACATCCAACTAGTGGATGATAAGCACTTTCTAATGTACTTGAAAAGTACTATTAGAGGTTATCGCTGTACATAGGATGTCAATCATTAAATCGTGAACTTCAATCAGATATTCTATAAATCTACCATCTAGCCTTAAGAGGGGCGTCGCGACAGGTATGCCAAACTACAAACACCAAAAATCCCCATTTTTATCTTTATCTTTTATCACTGTCTTTCTGCAATAATGAAGAGAGATAGATATCTTAAGACTTCAGTGAATCTCCTGTATCCTAGGTGGCGCTGCTAGTATTAAAATATAATATATTATTTGGGATATCTAAGGAATCTGAGAGAATAAATTTTCTTTATTTTTACGATTGGTCTTATCGCAGAGAGCGCTAATAATCCATTTGTCATGAGTTCGATACCGGCTTCAGCCACGACAGAAATATTATTTTTTATTTTTAGGAAATGTCATTTTTTTTGTTTACTATTTTTTTTCTAGCATCAAAATAGAGTTTATATTTTATAATTTAATTAATTTTCAATTATTTTCGAATAAATCCGTTTATTTTAATATGAATAGCGCTGCCACGCGACTAATCTCTCTAAATACATCAGATAGGAATGGAGCTCGGAAAATAATATTTCTAACATAAAAAAAATATTTAAACATCAATGGATTCATACGAAAATTGAGAATTATATAAATGTATAATCTTTAAGGTGAAGCAAGAATTTTTTTAAAAAATGAATTAATAAATAATTGGCGGCCCCAAACGCAAAATGTTTTTATCAATATCTATTTGTTTAAACAATTGCAGAATACATGAGTTATCGACACAAAAAACTGCGTTCTATGAACAAAATGCAACATTGTAACCACAATAAATTATCTGCAAGTCCTTTTATAAAAAAAAAATTGTTAATGTTGGAGCATTAATTTGTATATAACAATTGAACGGTTACAGATAAAAAATCGCTGCAAGTCTTAAACCATGGGTTATGATAAATTGTTCATGTTTCATCCCTTGAAATTTTTTTTGTCCGTGTCACCATTTTCGTTAAAAAGTCCAAAAAATAGGGTTGAAAAATTAAAATGCTCACAAACGATCGCTTTTAACAATGAAGACGGCTATTTATAAATTTTTTAATGTCACCATTGTATTCAGTGTGATTTTTCATATAAGAATAATATACAACAATAAACCTACTTTAAAATTTTACCCAAAAAACCAGTGACACGTATTTAGTATCCATTCTAAACTTTATACTTTATTTATTTACCGCAGCATCAGAACAGTGTCGAAAATACCTACCTAGATATTTCTTTATTATCAATATACGATATGAATTTATATGAAAAGCGTTTTTATATTACATTCCAAAATATTTTAAATGGAAAATATAATATGTACATTTATTTTAAAAAAGCTTTTTAGTCATTGATAATTTAGAGGTGCGGGCATTACGGCAACATTGGTGTGTTTTTTCATTACAGTTGTTAGTTTTTTGCCTGTTTGTCTTTGTTTTCGCTCTATCCGCTCTCTAATTCTGAAATAAAATAAGATAACACTACTAATTTTAATGATTAGACAAAGAGCGGCAGCAGTTCTTATTGTGTCTTCGAGCGGGGATTCTTTGAAAATGTTTGCAACTAATGTTTTGTGATTTTGGCGGTTTTTCCATCCGTTTTGTGACGTGATTTTACAATTTAGTTATTAGTCGTGATTTGGTTGGTCTCTGATTGAGTAGGTCACGCTAACGCATATTGCATTTTTGCTTTTATCTCCATTAGAGCTATATTATTACGGTACAAAAGTGGTGTGAAACGGACACAACAGTATTTTTAGGTTTTAGGTTTTAGATTCTGATTGTTTACCCTCCTCGGTGAAAAAGGACACCATTTTCATTTTTGTGAAAAAAGACACAATTTTTTTTTTATTATTTTTTATATAGGGTAGGTTATTATCCAAAGATGCCTCGAAGTTCGCGTAAAACTAGAAAGAAGAACAAACGCACTGCAGCTTCGCGATTGAATTGGGGAAATAGAGAAAACAGGGACATTTCCACAGAAATATTAGAAGAATCGTAAGTTTTCTAAAGTTATATTTTAGCCATATTTTTTATAAGTTATTAAGCTTTTTATTTCAATTTTTTGATTATGTACATTTTCTTAGGTTTAATGAAGAAAGTGTCCCAGAAGAGAACATCCAAAAAGAGGGATTCCCACAAGAAAGAATTACAGAAAGAAAGAAAGAAGCCGACAATCAAGAGGAGAGTTTTCTGCAAGAGGATATTTTAGAAGAGGTCATCCAACTCAATGACTTTCCACGAGAAGGAAATACAGAAGATATTGAAGAGGATTTCACACAAGAAAATTTAGAAGAGGATTTCCTGAGCCAAGAAGAAATAAATTTAAAATCATATAATAATTCAGAACCTGGAATAATTTCTTCAGATGAATATGACAGGTAAGAAATATTAGAATATTTGCATAAATAGAGTTTTTACATACCAGGAATTTAACTAGATAACAACAAGGAAATTCTTGTGTCCGTTTTGTTGACAGTATTGACCAAGGCATTCTAATTAGGTGAATTAATATTTTTAATGCATGGGTACATTATATCTATCTTTAGACTTATAAACCATAATGAAAATTCTTGGCCAGCTAGCTATCTACATGGTGTATCATAAGGAATGGTCAATATTTTAATAATTGGTTCAGGACCTCGAAATATTAATATTTTACTAAATAACTCAAATGTTATCTACTACTAAGGTACAGGCAGGCCCGGATACAAGGGGGGCGATGGGGGCGACCGCCCCGTCAAACGCAAAAAATCACATATACAAATAAATAACTAAAAGGTAATAAATACATTATTTCAAAAATTTTCTGGACCCCCCGGAAGGTCCCCCCCCCCCCAAATCACGGCTCTGAATCCTGGCCTGGATACAGGGTGTTGAAGATAAAATGTATTTTTCGTTTTTTGCAATAATTTCTTAAAAATATAACCATACCAAATTTCAAGTCAATATATTAAATAATAAAGAAATTATTGCAAAAAAACGAAAAATACATTTTATCTTCAACACCCTGTATCTTAGTAGTAGGTAACATTTGACCCAGTTATTTAGTAAAATATTAATATTTCGAGGTCCTGAACCTATGATTAAAATATTGACCATTCCTTATGATACACCCTGTATAATTTAATATTTCATTAATTTTCTAGCATAAACAAACATGAGCTAGAATATGAGAGAGTACCGAAACCTGAGAACCCGATAACAGGTATGAGAATTGTAGAACTTGGGTATGTACTGGATTGGGCTACTAATCTACAATACGATCATTCCAAAATATGTACTCTCGGAAAACTAAGTGTTAAAGAAGAACGCCGAAAGGGCAAGGGGTTGACTAGTACAATAGTATACAAATGTTCTGTCTGTGAAAGAGAATATCAATATGAAACTGAAAATCCAAATAAAATAAAATCCGTTGCTAATATTGGTGCAGTGTGGGGAACTATTGCATCTGGAAGCACATATTCACATACTAGTGAACTGCTTTCATCCATGGATATACCCACCATGAGTTCGAACATGTTCTATAAGATTGAAAATGAATTAGGACAGGTAAATAGTTGTAACTTACAGAATTAACAAATATTTATGAAATGATACATATTTTAGGAATGGGAATCTTCTCTTCTCAGGTCAATGAAAAGAGCTGGAGAAACCGAAAAAGAGATTGCAATTCAAAAGAAGCAGTTTTGTATGGATGGTACTCCTTGGATAACGGTTTATGTTGATGGATCATGGAGTAAACGGTCATATGGTACAAACTTCAATTCACTATCTGGCATGGTTGCAATAATAGGAAAAAATACTGGCCACGTATTATTTATTGCAATTAGAAATAAATTTTGTGCTATCTGCGCTAGAGCTGCTAAGCACAATATTGTTGCTAAAAACCACAATTGCTACAAAAATTGGGATCAATCGGCTCCTGCCATGGAATCTGACATGGTTGTCGAAGGATTTAACTCTAGCCAAGAGATGCATGGTGTAAAGTACTTGCATTTATTAATCATAAATTTATTTCAGATTCTTAGTTCTAGTACTTGCATTTATTAATCATAAATTTATTTCAGATTCTTAGTTCTAGTACTTGCATTTATTAATCATAAATTTATTTCAGATTTTCAGTTCGACTACTTGCATTTATTAATCATAAATTTATTTCAGATTTTCAGTTCAACTACTTGCATTTATTAATCATAAATTTATTTCAGATTCTTATTTCTAGTACTTGCATTTATTAATCATAAATTTATTTCAGATTCAGGGGTGTGTAAAGTTAGCTCGCCTCCACGTGGTGCACCCTGGGTAACGCTAAAGAGCTAACAAACTTGGCAGCCGGACAATCTTTTGATCTCCCGGCTAAAGCACATGATGCCTGACGCGACATTTAATCCAACCATCCAACCATATGCAGTGATACGATAAATAAATAAATAAGTGCTAGTACTTGCATTTATTAATCATAAATTTATTTCAGATTTTTAGTTCTAATATACTTGCATGTATTAATCGTAAACTCATTTCTTTAATGTTAACTTTATTGTAAATCATTAAATATTGTAAAATCATTTTTGTAAGAAAATAAATTGAATAATTAATAATTATTTCTTTATTTAAAAGTACCTAATTACAGTTATTCACTAAAACAAAAACAAAACAATACACTATGAAAAAACTGCATTGCTTTTTAGCAATGGACAAAAGACATAATAGCAAATAAAATGTGTAACAAACCTATATCAAGAGTCCCATGGATGGGTTAATATGTGAGACATACTGTAAATATTAATTTCTGCAAATGTCTGTGATTCCCAACTATGCAGACACTATTTTGAATGCACGAATAAAAATCACAAAAAACTGTTAAATTGCACATTCTCCATATTACTAATCACTAATTTTTCACATTGAATATGCATAAAAATTGAAGATTTTTTGAACAGCCTCTCGAGAATGGAATTTTTGTTCGTGGAAATATTTTTACCCGTTATAGCTTACACCTTGGAATAGGACATCTCCATTAATTGAAATACTTTAAACTGAAGAACTGGTTTTAGTTAATACTAATTTACTCATTAAAAAAAATTGCAAAACGAATAAATTAACCAACATAACCTAAAATGTCAGTTCTAAACATCTAAACTTTCTTCGTATTCGTAAAACTGGTTGCATACATCGTTCAAAATAAAACCAAAAAGCGCCACCGTCTCAAAGTGTCAGGCGGAAAACGCCTGAACTATGGAAAGAGAAAATCTTACTGGGATATAGGCAACTTACATAAATTTTTTTTTTCTGGAGAGTTAATCTCAAAAATTATAAAGTTTTGCGAATTGGTATTCTCGGAAATTAATTCTGTATCCTTCATTTAGGACATCTCCTTTTCACGTTAAAATTGGTGATCACAAATTGTCAAAACTGTCAAAAACACACCTCCACTAAATGGCTGATATCTTTTTTATTAATCCTTAAAATTGACTCAAAAAAGGAGATGTCCTATTCCAAGGTATAAGCTATAACGGGTATATATATTTCCACAAACAAAAATTCCGTTCTCGAGATTAACTCTCCAAAAAATCGTCAAATTTTTATGCATATTCAGTATTGCCAACTGAAAACGAGGTCGGCAGTGGCAAGGCCCCTCTTAATGGTTAAATTAAAGTTGATGGCAAATTATTTCTATTGGTTACTTGTCAAAACTGTGACATCTTTTGATAGATAGAGTAAACTGCGAAGTCAAGAGTTGGTATCAGTGGATGTAGATTCCTATCACTTATTTCCCTAATCATGTAAACTAAATGTGTGAGGTAGCACCAAATTTGACACTTCCATTTTGTTTATAGTGTAATTGAATTATTTATAAAATTTGAGTAAAGATATTTGTTTGTGGGAAAGACCGGGGGTATACCTAATTAATATAAAAATAAGTAGAGGTGAAAACTAAAAGATAGGCAATCTATGTATCAGTCGCCTGAAATTTTTAACCGCAAATCCTCCTTTCGAAGTGAGTTTGAAACTGGTTAAAAGTGTAAAGGGAGAAGATTTCATTCTTTTATTTAAAATTAACGGCACGACACTACAGAACTTTTGAGCTATTTCTCCCGCTGACTATTTAATTTCTTTTACACTTCAGCAAATATAATTTTCGTCTCAAGTTTTTACGTGAATGTCGAAACTTTTGAAATCCAATTTAACTTGGTATTTTGCCTGTAAATTAACGTCTCTAGTCCCTGAAATGATGTATTTCAGAAACGTAAAAACCTTCTTAATATTTACGTACTTGATTGTTATGCAAAATTTCATACTTGACTGGCATAGACGATAATCGATTTGACTATTTAATAAATGTTTTAATATTCATAAAGCGGCAATTTTATTTTGAAACTTCCTGAGTGGGTTCTTTCTGCATAAACTTAGGTTTCTTGTAAATGTTTAATCACGCAAAACTCTTAAAACAAATTTTATCAATTAATATGAAAATGGGAGAAACCTAAGAGGAAGAAGTGAAATATAAACATATTAAAAAGTTACTTTAAAGTAAAGAGCTTTAAGATAAAATTCAGTAAAACTGATAAATGGAGCTTAGAAGTTTACAATAAAATTGATAAAAGTAACTTGCCAGCCACATTATCCATGTTCTCAATCACCACCAACCACCTTTCCCTGAGCAGTATTATTAAACTTCACTTAGATATTTAATTTAACCACCATATATTATGTCCAATGCTTCAAAATATTTAACTGAAACTGAATTTGAAATAAATCACGTTATAGACGTCAAAGTCATAAATTTTCAGGCCTCTTACCTCTCCAGCAAACAGCGAAACGTAAGTGTTTGTTAAGATAGCACAAGTGTTAGTTAGATGAAGATACGTACAAAAATGACAAGTATTGATTGATATTTGATATAGTAAACAATATAGTACACACTATTGGAATGTTGTGAATGGAGTGTGTAAAAATGAAGGAATGAATGAAAAAATGGAACTGACTGATAATTTTAACAAAGGGATTTGTGGGATTAAGAAATCGATTGTAGAAAGAAATTTCTGTATATTGGAACGACATTTTGTCAGTTCATTAACTTAAGCGTGAATGATTTTATACTTTCCTCAAATTTCCTATTATAAATACTATTTTTGGAGTTGTCAGACTAATATGTATAGGAAAATTCTAAACTAATACCTTCCAGATTGTAAGTTGGATTAACTAATTTGCATGACAGGGTTCATTTTCTATTTTCCTATTAAATTCGTGGTGTGGCAGCCAGAACAGTGCATACAAATAACTATCGATCGTTAAATAGAAGCTAGTTTGGAAGTTGTTAGGTACACAATAATTATAAGTATAATTAAACAACGATATTTCAAACGGTCACAAACTTACGCTTGTCATTAAATTCACATCAATCTAAATTACGCAACAAAGAGATTATTTTCAATTAGTTTCGATCCACCCGCACCCGACCATCTTCAGATTGAAATACTAAAAATGGAAATGTAGAATGTATTGGAATGATTTCAATAAATGTTTTTCCCTTCGAAATACGAAAGCAAATAAAAATAAAGTAGATACAAAGATTTATACAGGGTGGGCCAAACTTCTGGCCTCGGAGGATTACGTCGTTGTGGTAAGAGATAAAATCTTCAAAATTTGTGTGAGCTAGTACAGCTACTGGGTGCACATTTTGAAAACAGTTTCAATTATACAGGGTGTTCCAAAAACTCGTGGCAGCACAAACTTACATTTTTTTAAATGGAACATACTATATTTTATTTAAGAATCGAAGAGATCTCAGCGAGAGCGTTAAAAAAATATAGCATGTTAATATATTATAAGGGTGTTTCGAAAAGATATAGCCAATTATTATAAAAAATGACCCCATCCTTAACACTCTGTAAAACAGTAAATCAAAATAAATCAAAAAGTCTTTGTATTCAAATGTCATTCTCATATCGTTGGCTGTGCTCACTATTAATTACTTTGTTTATCTGTGGCTTCTTCAATACAGGGTGAAACAACTCAAATCATGCAATATCTCAAACTTTTCAAATGGATCACCCTATAAGTTTTTTTACAATTTGTTAGTACTATTAATAAGCTTTCAAACGATATAGTATAGTTAGGGTATAAGTTAATGGAAAACTGTAAATATTTTATGATAACGGAAAAATCTTGTATTTTACGTACACAAATTAAATGGTATTAAATTACTACATGAAACATCCTGTACATTTTACGTTTGCGCATTCTCCTCAGACGTAAATCATATTAATCATGTCTTCATGTGGTAAATTCATTATAGTTATTTATTATTTAAACCTAAGAACAAAAACGAAGAATATAGCTAAAATTTCTTTAACATTTATTAGTAGATGATACTATTTTGACACTAGCCTACTTGGTAAACGAAATATAATCAAGCCATATTTTCGTTTACCGAGTAGGCTAGATTATATTTCGTTTACCAAGTAGGCTAGTGCCAAAATGGTATCTACTAATAAATGTTAAAGAAATTTTAGCTATATTCTTCGTTTTTGTTCTTAGGTTTAAATAATAAATAACTATAATGAATTTACCACAGGAAGACATGATAAAATATTTACAGTTTTTCATTAACTTATACCCTAACTATACTATATCGTTTGAAAGCATATTAATAGTACTAACAAATTGTAAAAAGACTTATAGAGTGATCCAATTGAAAATGAAAGAAGCCACAGATAAACAAAGTAATTAATAGTAAGCATAGCCAACGATATGAGAATGACATTTGAATACAAAGACCTGTTGATTTATTTTGGTTTACTGTTTTACAGATTGTTAAAGAGGGGGTCATTTTTTATAATAATTGGCCATATCTTTTTGAAACACCCGTATAATATATTAACATGCTATATTTTTTTAACGTTATCGATGAGATATTTTCGATTCTTGAATATAATATAGTGTGTTCCATTTAAAAAAATGTAAGTTTGCGCTGCCACGAGTTTTTGGAACACCCTGTATAATCGAAACTATTTTCAAAATGTGCACCCAGTAAATGTACTAGCTCACACAAAATTTGAAAATTTTATCTCTTACCACAACGACGTAATCCTCCGAGGCCAGAAGTTTGGCCCGCCCTGTATGATTTTATTTATGATAAATTTGTTTATTAGGACAAACCTTACAAAACAACTTTCGATTTGTCTTGAATAACATTTTTTTCAACGTATGTAGTTACACCAATTTATTTTTTGTTATAAAAATTTACAAAAAATATACAGGGTGAGTCACGGTACACGCGACGGTCCATTGTGGCTAAACGGTTAATATTTTGAAAATTTTGTTTCTTCATGGATATGTGGGTTGATAAAGGGTACATTTTAAAATTATTTTGAATTATACAGGTTGTCCCAAAAAAGTGTGGCGTATCAAAGTTATATTATTTCTTATGGAATCTTATCTAAATTATTTTTCTGATAATGAAATAATTTCAACAAATTTTGAGTTAATTAAAAAAGTTACTCTTGAAGATGAGATTTTGCAAAGAATTATTAAATTTAGAAGAAATCAGGCTGAAGGACCTCGGTCGATGAAAAAATGTTTGAGAAATGATTGATTGATTTTAATTTTTGTCTAATATTCAAAAAGTAAACTAGCAATTCAACATTTTTTAAAACCGACAACTGATAAATACATTATTAAATATTTAAATAATTAGTTTCATTGAAAAATACCAAAATGAAATCGCTCAAGTGAAATAAACCGAAACATTCAATCATATCAGGGGGTGCATTGACAACTTCCTGACAGTTTATATGTTACGGACGTGTTGGACGAGCTGTAAAATTTTATACGCGATTCAATTAGTCTCTGTTATTTGGGTCAACCTATCCCTGTTCATTTAGCAAAAAATTCGTAAAATAGCAGTTAATGAATTTTAAATATGGCGTGATTCGTGAGTAGAAACAGATTCAAAATATTCCAGCATTAGATCAGTGCCAAACCGATTTAAACATTTTGCCAATCAGTAATTTTATCAAATGTCAGTTATTAGGGTAAAATTAGTGATGTAAAAATGTTGAGAAAAAAGAAATTTATCCATAAAAGAAAAGTTTGCGTGTTTTTTGATAAGATAAATTAACGACAGAATATATAAGCAAAGCAACATACAAATAAATTAAAAAAATATATTATAGATGATATGCCCGAGAAAAAGGAATTGAAATTCTCAGATTGCCTCCTTACCATGCAGAGTTAAATCCCATTGAACTGATTTGGTCACAATTAAAAGGTTATGTTTCTCAAAACAATACAACTTAAATTACCTGATGTGCGAAATTTGTTTTTGAAGGCAGTTTCAGATGTAAATGGATAACATTTGAGACAAGTGGAAAATTCATTGTGGAAAGTAGATATAGCAATGGAAAACTTAATATACAATAAACCTCAGAAAAGACAATGATAATGATACCAGTAGTTATAGTGAAGACAGTGACTTTTTGAACTTTTTATTTTTTTTAATGCCAAGAGATTAAAAAAAGTTTAATCCCATTAACAACATATAATCCTCCGTGTTATTTATTGGTATATTTTTATTTTGTAAAGTACGCCTATGGAATGTGACGTTATATCCCCACTTTTAATGCACTCCTCTTTTATTCAGACTATATCAATGTATTAAAATTCAGTTTTACCAACTCTTACACTTAATTGCTATGGAATTATAACTAAAGTTGACAAATAAAGTGACGTACGCTTACTAGATATTGAGGAAGAGACGTTGTTATCGATGTCAAAGCGACAAAAGCATTTCCATGTATATGACGTATAATTATTTTTCGATTTATTCTTATCGGTACATTGAAGTGTAAGGGTCTGGCTACATCAAGCTATATTTAAGAATTGTTTAGTGTTCGAATTTCTCACATTATTGTATGTATTATGGAACGTAGAAAATTTAATAAAAGTGGGTTTATCGACACTTTCGAAGCCGTATAAAGTGAATTGAATTCTTCTTCGTACATTGAAAGAATCACTTCTTTTATCTCGCATCTTTGCTGGTATATTTATAGAACGTGAAAATGTAAAATTTTTTTTTTAATGTACTCTGTCGATGAATTAACATTTTTTCTATTTTCGTCACGGGAAAATTGAATTATGTATTAACATTTACCCTAAAATGAAGAAAGAAAACAAATCAATTACTTTGGAAAAAATCAAGGTTGAATATTATTTTAAAATGTATAGAAAAATGTAATTGGACGTCAAGAGACTATAAAAATTTGTATGTTGGAAAATGTTAGGTTCATAGATATAGAAGAATAAGACAACAAGTAACAGTTTAAGCGCTGTGTTATTAAATTTATATTTCTAGTTTCAATGTTGTCAAAGTTATTCTAATTTTTTCCGTCATTATCAAAACCTTAAATCACAACTTTGTATGTTTATTATTCTGTTTTATAGGTTATAGGATTAAAATTTTCTTTTTCACATTGAATTTATTGGTTTAAGTTGATTTATTAGATAAATATGGTTCTTCAGTGTCTTGTGTGCCGAAAAATGTATTATTTAAACCCCGATTTATCATTTCATCGGTAAGTTACATGTCGGATTATAAACAAAGCTCAGGGGCGTAGAATTAGTATTTTATCGATTGCATAAACTCTTTAACGATGCCTAAAGGATTGTTTTAACATATTGCAACGACTTATAATTATGTAGGTTTCGTATATTTTGTTTAAAATTAAATCAAATTTGTTTTTCTGCCAAACTACCTAAGTATTTAGGTAATATTAATTTTTCATTTAAACAGTTATACGAAGACATGACTTTTAGGTTTCCTGCAAATGTTGAAAGGAGAAATAGTTGGTACTCCTTGTTAGGATTTGAGGAAGTGAAGGTCCTACCTACGAAAAGATGCAAAACCAATATCGAGGTAATACACCTATATTTATTTGTTTTTTTAATAAATTTAGGCTATAAGATTTAAAAATACTTTGGCGAAGTTACTAACAAATTTTTTTCTGTTGTAGGTTCGATAGGATTAAAAAGGTTTATATATTTTTCAGGATTTATCTAAACGTAGAAGGTTCCTACTTCCTTATTTCAGGATGATACAACTAATAATTCATCAGTGTTTAATTTGTAGTTAGTTCCCTATCCCTACATCAATCCCGAATGTACTTGTCACCGAACAGCCCGATAAAAATAACATAGACACATTTGCAAGGAAATGATGAATTTTCCCTTGATCCTGCATTCACGAACACTAGGTGTTCTCAATTAGTATTTTAAATTTTCTATGTAACCTACGTGGTAAAATTAAAATCATTTACGGTACGCCCATGCATCGCAGCATAAATTTGACGCCATATTCACACATTTTATACATCTATCTCACTTCATCCTTGAGCACGGAATATTTGAAACTTATACATGACTTGTTGGGGATGTGGTTAGGTTGTATTGAACGCTTTTCTATGAAAACAGATCGTGATATTGTGGCTACAGATTAAACAATTTTTTAAGATCAAATGGATCAACTGGAAGCTTTTTTGCAAGGTCTTTAAGATTCAGTATAAAAAAATGGAACTTTATTTTTAAATGTAATTGATTCATTCTCCAAAATTAAAACGAGCGTGAATTCTTAACTAATCATCCTCGCAGATTTAAATATACATTGTACTTACCTACAATAAGTACCAAAAAGTTGTAAAACGTAGTATTTTTAGCTTTACAAAACAAACGCAAGCGCTTTTTGTTCCTTCACTAACCTATATTACAGAATTTCCACACGAAAATCGCTCAGTTTCCCGCGAATGATCTCGATACGCGCCCAGCAATCCTTTTGACGCTTTACCACGTGTTATCTGGTTAGTGTTTACTTCAAGTATAGCAGAACCAAAATTTGAAAAAGATAAAATTGTTTATAGAAAAGAATATATTTCTTTTCGAAATTGTTTGCTGAATTTCAGGTTTGATTTTTATTTTTTTATATTTTGTAGAATTCCTAAGAAATGTTTAAATTAATTCACGTACATTTTTGCTTTGTTTAATAACTTTATATGAGTTATAACAAAAAATTGATGATGGGCCTGAAGAGACAAAACGTCATAATATAAATTAGATCATAGAGACCTTCACTTACAACAAATTTTTCAAGAGATTTTTTTTTTATATTTCTTGGAATAACAATGACAAAGTTTAAAAACAAAAAGCGGATTTATCTAAATTTAAAAAAAATTTAATTGCCGCATTTATCAGAACTTGCCAATTTTCTTACAAAGTACATTCAACCAACTTCAAGCTGGATCGGTTCCTACTTTTTATAAAACAGTTTATTAGCCCTGTTGTTAGAGAGTTTGACCTCGCACAAAATGTGATATCGATGAAACTTGGCACTTAAGTACTTGAATGGGTATAGAAAACGATAAAAAAAAATCTTTGCTGCTCTAAAGTGTATTCTAACTTCACAATTTCGAAAATGGAATCGAAAATTTGGTTTTTCCATTATATCTCGAAAAAAAAAAAAATTTCGAAAAACTAATAGCATCAAGTTATTTAAAAAAAATTATTAAAAATAGAGAGAGAGAGAGAGAGAGAGAGAGAGAGAGAGAGAGAGAGAGAGAGAGAGAGAGAGAGAGAGAATATGCTTTATTGCCATAGAAAAATTACAAAAATTTTATAGACAAAGCAAAACTAATCATAATAAAAATAAAAATAAATAACAATTGCATTGGATATGCAATATCCGTCACTATAAATTATTGTTCAAATTAAAATTTTCAAATTAACTTAATTTAATCATTGCTTCAATATGCTGCAACCCAAAAGTCTAAGGCACGTTATAAAATTCTGCCACTGTGTAAAATGGTCTTTCTTGAAGAAAAGCCCTAGTCGATCTTCTGAACTTATCATATGAATTTATAGATTTTAGCTGTATCGGGAGGTTATTCTACAATTTTTTTGCATTGTAGGTAATAGAATTTTTTATTTGGTCAGAGGTGGGAATAGTTAAGTAAACATCAGTATCTAAATTTCTTGTAGGATATCTACGAGTTGGTCTTTCCGATAACTTTTGAATGTGCTTGCGAACTAAACAGACGGATTCAAAGATAAATAGAGCAGGAAGGGTTAGAATTTTGAAATTTTCAAAGTAATTTTCACAGTCGAAGTGGTATAAGCTACAAGAACCCCAGAACGGTAAACCATAGCGAAGGTGAGATTCGAATAAGGAAAAGAAGGTCATTAATGCAGTAGTAGGGGTCAGCTCTTTAGAAACAGTTTTAATGGCAAAACATGTAGAAGATAATTTTTTTGCCAAGGTATCAATATGAGTGGACACTTTCACGAATTTGTCTATATAAAGACCTAAAAACTTAATTGAGTTCACCGTTAGAATCGGATTATTGCTTAGAGTTATAGGCTGTAAAGTACCTCTGTAAGACATTGCTACGGTTTTACTGGTGTTGAAACAAAGCCCATTCGAGTCAGACCAAGACTTGATAGTTACTAGATCTTTGTTTATGCTAATGTCTATATATCAGAACTCCTCCAGGTTACACTCGTGTCATCGGAAAATAAAGTAATTCTTCCACTTATTTTTAAGTCTGTGATATCGTTGATGAATAATAAAAATAAAATTGGACCTAACACTGAACCTTGAGGTACGCCACTGCTAATTGGCAGATTTGAAGAATCAGCACCATTAGCACGTACCTGCTGATTTCTATTTTCTAAGTAAGTTTTAAACCATTGCAAAGGAGAACCCGGTACGCCATAAATTTGTAGTTTCTTAATTAAGATTTCATGATTAACACAATCAAAGGCCTTTGCAAAGTCACAAAATACAGAAGCTGTGAAAAGTTTATCATTAAGTGATGCATATATTTCATTAAGAACGGAAAACATTGCGTCACTAGTGCATTTTTTAGGAAGGAAACCATATTGATGAGGTGTTAAAAAACTTACGGCCGGTTTCATGAACCGTTAATCAATCAAGCTTATTAGCTAATAAGAATTATATTATGATTTAGCTGATTCAAATAACTTATTTTATTTACTGCTTATTCTTTTATACAACTCATGAAAACGCTGTACAGATCTATGTTTCTATCTTTATCCGTTTCACTGATAAGTAAATTTTAACGAGCTAGTAAGTAGGAATTCCTTTCTTACCTGCTTACCAGGATCGTATCATATAGGGTTGATTTAGAATAATGATTATTTATTGGCTAATAAATGCATTCAGGGAATTAGCCTAAGACAGATAATAAGTAACAAATAGAAAGTGTCTGGTCAAGAGACAGTCTTGATTGCGTACTGATACAATATAGTCGCTTTCAAAGATTATTATTATTTATTGCGTGCTTATTGTGATTTGTGTGTATTTTTAACGTTTTAACATTTATTTCTAAACAATTTATTTATTGGACTCGGTCAGTACATGAAAAACAAATTGTACTTCGAGTATTTCACTGTTTTGAAAGGGATCATCCTCGTCCAAAAGATAAGTTAGTTGACATAATATGCTGTGACCATACGGGTGTACCCAAATCAACTATTTACAAAATATTAAGTGAAAGCAGAATTCATGGGGAAGTACAAGAGCCAAAAATCAGCAGCGGATGAACAATTGAAAAAAAATGGGTTTTTTTAAAATACCTAAATTTCTAGGATGCTCTCCGAATTTAGGACAGCACATTATAATTTAAAGTCTGTGAAAAAGATCTCGACAATTTTTAAATATTTCATTCGCAATCGAAAATTCATACAATGTACTCGCTCATTAAATCATAGGAACCTTAAAAGAACTTCCATAAATTCGTGAACTGAATATTCTAATGGACAGTAAATTAATTTTAGTTCGACCTATTCATATTCTACTCACTAAAAGATTAAGAGTCTTGAGATTTAAAATTCACGATACCTACAATTTTATTTTCCCTCTGCTTCAGATGTAACAATATTTTCGCGACTACGCCATCTATTTTACGATAGCGTAAGTAGGTATGTCTACTGTTTTCTTTATGTAGTTTCCTTACATTTTGATAAGGCTTAAATGTGTCTCCGATAGATGGAAACTCCATTTATTTTCTCTTCATTGCATCAATTTGTTCAACAAGTTATTAAAATGTTGATTTATTTACATTATTATGAAAATTAATTACGCTTTTTTCCTTCTAAAGAATAATTCTGTAAACCTAATAAATTTTACTGTTTTTTTTTAAGTTTACTTAAAAATTCTAATAATTATAATTAAGGAAAGAGTAGAAAACAAACCGGCAAACTGTGAAAAGAGACTTGTTTCATTAGTACCAAGAGATATAACTAGGGAAGTGTTTGGCTCCCTATCTTGATTGAAGAGTATAAAATTACTGTAATAAATTAACTTTCCTTTTGTTCTGTGACATCGTAACCTTTATATTTTTGTTCCTTTTTTCCTAATGTACGTTAAAAGCACAAAGAAAGTTAAACTTCGAAATAAGAAAAAAAATTAGAGTAATAATAGTTATTTAACTCGCAAAGTTAGTTCAACCTTTAACCTCTAGAACTTTTAATAATTATTAATAGTATTGAATTGTTTACTACTAGGAAAACGGAATTGACCTCGAGCAATTATTTGGTTTATTTTGCAAATCCGGCAAAAAGTAAATATTGTGTTTGTAGGTCATTATAAGAACGAAAGCTATTTTAATCAAGCCTTTGAGAAAATTACTTCCTTATGAGAACATTACTCACTTTAGAATTAGGTAAATTCTAATTAAGAGTGCTATAAAATTCCGAGAATCTTGGAAACCCTTTGCTGGTTTAGACATAAATCGTCTATTTTGTAAGTGGTGGTGATGGAATTTTCAGGGTGGATTTTTTAAACAATATAAAAAATCGAGGGTTTTTGTGACATAACATATGACTTTTTTTTAAATTATCCTAATCTCAGATTATTAATGTTCATTCAGAGAAAGGAGACAATCTTAGCGAATGATTTTGTGGGATTCATGAAATAATCTTCCTGAATATCACTCGACTATGACAAATAGAGACTATTATTTTCTTTAATTCATCTCGAGCAACTTGCATTTCCAGACAATTCAATTCGACCATATAAACTTTAATAATCAAAGAATAATTGGATATTTTATCTCACAATCAGGGACCACACGATGACCCTTCCAAATTGTAATATTTAATAGAATCTCAAGCAGGATCAGACCAAGATATGTTTGTATTGAGAATCCAACAACATTTATGATTAAAAAAACCAAAAATGTTTGCCCTTTTCATTGATTTCAAATGCGCATTTGATTCATCCTTTTCTCTGGCTTAAGATTTTTCATCTTGGTGTATCCGTGGTCAGAAACTATTTGTTGCAGAAAACCTACAAGCAATCGAATCGCCTCAGCTGTAGATTTCTTCAAATTAAAGAAGTAAATCAAAAGTTCCTGCAACTGACGTGTATCCAGTTCGAAACATTTTCGCACACAAAATAATATATTGTATTCATAAAAATACACTGATATTTTAAGGTTACTGATGTCCAACCTTACGGTAATGACATCTGATAATTTTAACTTTTCATAATATATATTGCTTAGCTTTCCATCTATGAAAATGTGTTTACGCCGTATGTTGCCACAAACGTTTCTGGAGGCAATCGATACAAAAACGAAAAATAGGAAAAATTGAAATGCGAGTCAGTATATAAATTTCATTATATTTGTTATCCTATCCATTGTGCAATATGAATATACACCGTTAGGCACTTTTTTAAATTAATTACTTTTGTCGAAACACATTCATCGCAATTTATCTATTTTCAACTAATATATTATTAATATTTTTGAAACATTTGGCATCTGAAATTGTGTAAAAATTATACCTACAACGCAAAATACATTTTGTATTTTTCCCTTAAAGTGTGATATAGCCCAGTCGCCAGAGAAGTATATTGACCAAATAGTCCAGTCATTAGGTATTTTTTGCGTGCAAAAGGTGCAGGAGTTTTGAAAATCGGCAGGAATGTAGTCTAGGTTGTCCTTAACATGCCCTTAATTTTGCGACCTCAAGTGACCACCGCCATCTTGAAAAAATGGCGCCCAAAATCAGTTTTTTTTCTTATATCTATGTTCCTGTATGTTTTCAGACATCCTGCCAGGATGTGGAGCTAGCCTTCTTCTTACTGATGAAGCACAATAATGCCGAAACCGGTCTAAGAATGGCAAGCTCCTTTAATAACAAAATCGAAGTTTTTGGGTTAAAGCCCCGATTTGGTCGGGCACCAAACCGCGTCTGGACTTTCGTAATTCAATACCTGGTGGGGGATATAGCCCAAGGAGTAGTTGTTGAAGTCCAGACGTTGGTGCAGTGTAGGACATTTTTAAAGTCCGTGTTCTTGGGAAGTTGTGTGATTTTATTTCACGTCCTTAGGCAAAAATAAGAAAGCAAATTCGAAAACTCTACGCCGAGCCGTTGAATACAAATATTCAGGCGAGGTGTTCGGAAAAACTAAAGTATCGTTGTCTAAAATGTACGCAAAGAAAAAAAAAAGAAAACATTTTAAAGAGGAGACTCTGAGCTTTCTCAGAAAGCCATTAGGTTTTTAATTTTTTTTTGTTTTCTCATAGAAAATTTGACCGAAAGTTATAATTTCTAAAATTCTCACTGATACACTAAAAAAAATCCTTGTACATTTATCATCATTATACTTTTACTTTTGATTTAAATATAATTAAAATGAACGTTATCTCTGTTTAATAAAACTTCTAAAAACTCATTAAGCTACACTGTTTATAGATATCGATCAATTACAATGCCTACACCTAACAACACCGACACTTTTTCTTGTGATTTAAAAATAAACCCGTTTTCTATTTTAGATCGATTGTTGAATGAGATTCACATATCTCCGTTATATAGTTCGAAGAATTTTGAATAAAATAGATTTTAATTTACGTAGCCAAAATTAATGACGAATTTGTTTATAGGAAATCATTCGATAAATTTGAGGAATGTTGAATGTTTTACGAAATTTGAGGAAATGAAAACAACTCATCTTCCTTTTTTTACAAAATTGACACACACACATTTGTGTGCATCTATTTTTTTAACAAGATGTTTTGGGAAGTTCCAAATAATGTCAAATTTGGAGACCCAAACTTATTAGGCCACACCCTTTAGATGTGCCTGTCCCAACTTATTGTAGATTTAAGTTGGCTGAGAAATTGATGTGGGCTGTATATATATATATATATATAGGTTATAGCGAAATTATACTCTGAGGACTTGGATTTTATATATTAACGATAACTTCGTAAAACAAAACACTTTACAACAAACATAGAATATAACAAAATTCAAAACTGTGTTTGCAATTGCTCAAAAAATAACTGACTGTGAATACGAGTGCGTATGTAATAGTATGCAATTCATATAAGTTAAAATTGATGAATTTATTACGTAAGAAACAGTCTAATGATGCGACCTGTTTCTACGGAGATAGAAGTTCTACTAGTTTAATTTATTACGTGTGGACAGTCCAAAGATTACGACCTGATCCACACGGAGTCTGATGTTCTACTGGTTTGATTTGATTTATTTGAGACTCGTGTCGACAGACGAGATCCTTCCGCGGCCAATCACGGGTATGTATTTTCGGCGTTATTGTTGTGCCTTTTTTTTATGCAACTTGCAGCCTCGCCAATGTGTTGCGGAGCATGTAAAGGCGGTCGCCGCCAAAGGCGGCTTTTATTATTGATGTTTATCTCGTCGGTGAGTTACTTTCGCGTTGATTATCTGCGCGATGGCCTTGATTCACGATGTGTGCTGTACTGTTGCCATGCGTGAGGTTTGGTTATTTTATTTCCCTTGTTGCCATGGGAGTAGGTAAAAATGTTCGATTTCGAACACAAGATATTGTGAAGTCATCGAATACATATTTTTGGATATATAGTTTTGGGTAGGGGCATTAGCGGATACAGGGGGGAGGCTGTGGGGCTGCAGCCCCCCATTTAGGTCGAGTTTTTTATTTAAAGAAATATTACAAGAAGCCGAAGGGTCCTTTTCATCCCTTCGAAGGTGAGAACAATCATGAGAGAGGATAAACTTGAAGCGATCCCCCCGGGTGAAAGACAGCCCCCCCGCTTGAAAATCAGCTGGATCCGCCCATGGATAGGGGTGATAAAAATTGAATGGAAGGTGCGTTTGATCATAACTAAACAGTATATGTGAATAATCAAAGCTTTCAAACTTTTGAGGATGATATTATCTTAATGTGAACTAAACTGTTCAGGTTTTTACACAGAGCAAGGTCAGCAGAACAAAACAAAAGTACATTCATAATTAAGTGCTAATTTAATGTTCTAATTAAAAATTTATTGCTCCTTTTTTTCTTATAAAAAACGCATGTTCTAGCAATGGCGTAGCCGGGGGGGGGCATTGCCGATCCTGAACGTTTGACGGTTTAACCCTGGGTTACCCTGTATATTTACCCCATCCTTGCTGGAAAAGTATTTATAGTAAGTATTATCTACGAGAAATAGTGGGCCCCCTTCGAAAAAAATTCCTGGCTACGCCACTGTCAATATTGCATATATCATGTGACTAAATCCATGACTTTTGTGTGAACGAAATAATCGCTCTAAAATATCGCATTTTTTATTTATAATTGCCATTTATGTATGTTTTTTAAACCGTTTTCTTGCAAATTTTTTATTCGTTATCCGTATTATATGTACTTAACAGAGAATATCAAATCCAGATTGATTTTTTGTGTACCCTAGAAATGTCTGTATGGAAAAATAAACAATTTTAAACCCCTAATTTAAATCTGACCAATTATTTTCAAAGTAAATTCTAGTTAAATTGATAAACAGACACCCCGATTCTATGAATACGAATTGCCAAGTCAAATCTGAAATGAGTTTAATAAACACAGGACGCCGGATGATGTGATGCAAAGCAGAAGGACGCGAAGTGAAAACTTCAAAAGGACTCTCGACAAGGGTAGTATGAAACCCGCAAACTTTATTTACAAATGTCAGTAACGCGTATTTTAACCTTGGAGTATGAAATATAATCTTTTTGTTTGTACGTGCCGGTGGTTTCAGGATAAAAAATATTTTGCGTATTTATATTCAAATACAAATTGCAGGAAAATCCCTGCAGATAAATATTTGAAGAATGTCAACCAGAGAATAAACGGGAAATATTTTCTAAAGCTGCAGTAAATGAGATTATATTTGCATGTTGACATATTTTACGTTTTGTTAGAGTTATTTCATATTTCTTCCTTTTTTTTTTAATTAATCCCCATTCATAAATCATTTTTATAGCGTTGTTTCTCAATACATTTTCCTGTTAACAGTAACCTAGAAAGTCACTCAGACATATCCATCAGCATATCTTCACGTATATCGTAACAGATCAGGGCCAAACTGATTTTAAATTCTAAAATTTTTAATCGAAAAAGTTGGTTTATGAATTTGCAATTTTTTAACTTTATCAGCGCTCATTTTCTCCTCGAAAAATAAATATTTTGCTTTGAAAAAATTACAGCTAATTTAAAACACCAAACAGAACGTTTTCACCAAGTTTCATAAAAAAAAGTTGTTTTTGCGAGAGATAAAAATTAAAAACGAAAAAAACTCTTTTGAGCGTTTTTCCCGATCATTTTGAGGTTATATACATATACCAAAGGCGGCTCCAAGGGAGGGGCAGCTGCGTAAACCAAATTTTAATTTTTTTTTTAGATTCTAGGTCCATTTATATCCTAAAAAACTCACTTTTTCCCCCAAAATTGGCCCAAACATTTTTTTCGGTAATTTTAACATTGCCAATCGTTTCTTATACAAAATTCATTCTGGGTAAACCAAATTTTAAATTTTTTGAATTTTTTTTATAGGTTCTAGGCCCATTTATATCCTAAAAAACTCAATTTTTCCCCCAAAATTGGCCCAAACATTTGTTTCGGTAATTGTGAGATTGCCAATCGTTTCTTATACAAAATTCATTCTGCGTAAACCAAATTTTAAAATTTTTGAATTTTTTTTTGTAGGTCCAATTATATCATATCACCCTTGGAACATTTGAATGTTACAGGAATTAGATACATTACCGTCAAGTAGACAAACCCTACATTTTCTGGAAGAGTCTAGTGTGGACTATTCTGTTATGATCTTATTTACAGGGGATTCCATTTGAAAAAACTGAGAAAACAGTGATCCTGAGTTTTGATTGCCCCTGTATGGGAAAAGAGCCATTCAGTAACTTTATGAATATGAGATGAAAATACATCATTTTCGGGGATATTTGGTGAAAAAAATTTCTAAATTTTGATAGAGTTTATGCTTACAATTTTATGTGTTTTATATTTTTACTTTTATCATCCATCATCGACACTAGTTTCAATAATAGTTTTTTATACTTAACACAACGAAAAGAAAGATATGTCAGTTTTATTGAAAAGCAATCAACAGAAGAATCAATTATTCTACTACCATATCGTACACGTGCCGTTTTAAACGCGAGATATTTTCACACTTGCAAACAATAACAATAATAATAATGTTGGTGGAGAGAACACACCTGGAAAATTTCACAAAACTACAGATAATCTAATCGTTTTGTCAATTGCGAATAGTTTTGAAATTTTTTTTATAGGATGACGCATCAGTGTTTCAAAGTTCGTTATATCCGTTTTTATCGTATAAAATCGAGAAATAAATATTTTGCTTTGTAAAAATTACAGCTTATGTAAAACTTAAAAACGGAAAAAACGATTTCTATCGTTTTTCTCGATAATTTTGAGGTTATGTTGAATAATAATTCATACAAAAGTTTTACATTTTTTAATTATCTACAACTTTTACATCAAACTTTTTTCGAAAAGATATATATTTCAGCCACAAATCGTAAAAACCAATATCCAACCCTCAAGTTGTATATTTAGCCCCCTTCCACCCCCCTTCCGGAACTTTTAATTAGTCAAATTAATGTTTTTTTAATTTCCTTATAATATACCCTAAATTTTCCGACCATCCACATACTGCTAAGAATTTTTTTTGTTACAAAAATCGGAGATGGTAATTTCGGCCACGAATTCAGGTAATCTGAAAAAAGGTGAGTAATTTGGACCACGGGCTAAGGGTCGAGGGAATTAACAGTTTAAATGTATAATTGTCTAAGTAGGTACCTTTCTCAAAAGTTTCCAAAATTATTTATTGGTATAAAAAAAGTAAGTAATTACATATAAAAAATTTACTGCTTACATTCTAAAAGGGAAGATACATTATTTTTATCGAAATCTAATTTTTCGTCTTGGATTTGTAACAAATGAATTAGCGCTACTAATTTTTAAATAAATTTCAGCCTGAAAATATTATCAATTTGTATTAAATTGAAATATATTTGGATGGTCACTGTAGAAACAAGAATTAAATTTATCTTGAAATGAAGTGTTTACTATCTGCCTTGCAACACAAAGCTAAGTAACAAAAACGAATGGGACAAAGATACCATCCCAAAATGGTACACAGATGGTTCTAGAACAATAGAAGGAACAGGATTAGGAGTATATAGGCCTGGAACCAAATATTCTGAAAGTTTAGGCCAATCTCCGAGCAACATAGAAATAAATTTTCGCAGACAAGAGATCATCATCTTGTCAGACAGCCAAGCAGTCATTAATGCCTTGAACTCCAGCTTAATCAACTCCCAGATGGTTTGGGAGTGCCTAGAGAATCTAAACGAACTAGGCAAGAACAACACTGTTGTATTCGCCAACTCTCTCAACTTATATTCTTAATTTTTCTCCAGAATGTACATTTTTGCGGGACACTGACGCTTCCAACACCTCCAGCGAATTTTTCCACATTTACTAATATGACTAAGTAAATTTGTGATTGTCAATCACTAAAAGTTATTTACCTCTTTCCATGTTGAACACTACTACACAAAATGTACAGGATAACTATGAGTATCAATCAAAATATAAACAATTCGCATTCATTCGATCTTAAACATTTCGCAAAACTTTCAAATATTCATTAAGAAGTGGTTACAAACAAATCAGATTAGACGCGTGGTCCAAATTACCTATGTCTCAAATCCCTAAAATTGAAAAACTACTCGGAAATATTTGTTCGTGGAGCAAATTACATGCGCCCACAAAAATGGCCCTTGTTCTATATGTAAGAAGAGAGCTTACATCTGGAACAATGGAAAATAACGTCCAAAAACAATGACAGATGAAATTAAAAGAACAATTACTATTACTCTTATAGTTTTCTCTCCAAGTCAAACCTAAATTTTATTTACTAAATTTACAATCCTAATTTCCATCCTTGTTTTCCACAAACAAACAAGCACGAGCATTTTTATTTTCCTTCTAAAAGCCCTTTGTGAACCTTATTCGGAAGAAAGAGAAAACAAAAACTAATCCATTTTCAATTTTGAGCAACACTGACGTCTCGTGTGAGAAAGGTAAAAGCATTCAATAGGATTTGCAAATTGAGGCCGTTTCATCATGCAAATTAACGCTCGAATCCATCGTACGCGCCCTACAAAAGATCGATGGGGTTCGATTTATAATGTTATTAAAGTTCTTACTCTCAATATGTATATAACGGAAAATAATAATAGCGTGACGTTTGAGAGCAAGTTGCTTTAATCGAATGGCTGTTATGAATGATTTCAGAAAGGTTATACAGCATGCAGTGAATGTCAAATATCTGGGACTAATACTAGATAATAAACTCATCTGGAAACAGCACGAAAAAGAAGTAACCAGCAAAGCCACGAAAGCTCTAATGGTGTGCAGAAATTTTGCGGGAAAAAACTGGGGATGTAACCAATAGATCCTGCAGTGGATGTACACTTATGGAGCAGTAGTCTGGGGCAGCAGAACTAAGCTGGCCAGTACAAAGGCAAATCTAGCGAAAATCCAATGACTAGCCTGCATAAGCTGTTTATGGTTTGCACTAGTTCGTGCTTATCTACTGGCCCTAGGAAGAAACTATTAGTGACCCTTTTAGTAGGTAGGAGGAAGGAGAGAGCATCCTGGCCAGGAGCTATGTTAGAGCTGATATTCTTACTTACATTAACAAAATAATTGTTTAGTTCATCAGGACTAGGATTAACAGTGTTTGAAGAACGGGTTTTATTTCTTAAGTCATTTATAATAAACCAGGTTTCTTTGGAAGAGTTTTTAGCTCTTGAGATGCAAGACACTACTGGGGAACTATAACCAGAAGAGATCTGACGACTGCATCAGTAAAAGTAAAAATAAGCTCAGAATACTAACGGGTATCCTAACAGGGCACTGCCGTCTGAGAGGCCACCTAAAGAAACTAGGATTAGTAGACAAAGAAGAATGCAGATTCTGCGAGGAAGAGGAGGAAACCTCTGTCCACATTCTCTCAGAATGCATTACCCTGCAAAATCCAAGAGTACGATACCTTGGAGAATATCAAATAGAAGAGGAAGATCTACCAAAAAAACTGGAAGAAAAAGAATTAGAGGCATTATTCGAAGAAAATCAGAGTCAAATACAAGAGGAACCTGAAGAATCACTGGGAATGTCTTAACAAGGCGTTTTCGTACGATTGTGAGACAAGGGAACGATTCAAAAATAAGTAAATTGAAAGGAGATTGTTCACTTGCGAGCGGCTGATTCAAAGACAAGAAAGAAAATAAGAAGGAAAATTACGTGATTAGTTGTTAAGGTTGTGATATCGTGCAAGTGAAGTGCACGTTATATGCACAACATGATTTTAAAATGTACACTTTTAGAAAACGAAATAAAAAGTAATGAATTAATCCACAGAGATATTTTAGTTTTGCGTCAGTAGCATGAATCTACGTACCCGTTATTAAAATGTATTTCAAGTTCAAAGAGTAGAAATTGTTCGTCTACTTCCATTTTTATACTACAGAAAATGCGGCGGGCTGTCTGAATCAGATGAATTTCGTTCGTTTTGTTCTAATTTTGAAGTAGAAATATAATATTTCTATGCGATGCAATGCGGATAGGAAGGATTAAAGTAAAATATAAAAACATATTCATTTCTGCCGTTCATAGTGGTTTATTATTTTAAATGTTCTTTTTTTGGATATAAAACCATTTTTTTTACGTTTAGACTTTGAATGTAATGCATTCTATATAGGAGAAACATCTAGACCTTCTCATATAAGACTTAACGAACACCAATCATACATTAAAAGTAAACAATTCGAAAAATTAAAAATATGTGAAAATGCTTGCGAAAATTACAATGGAATTCTTCAACTAGATTATTAAAAGCCTTAAAGTAATACATTTCAACAATGTCCAGTATAGAGGTTCAAATTTGGAAGTTGCAGGAATTCAGCAATAGCAGCAGGAATTATGAGAAAGGATTTTTGCACTGCTTGTTAAAAAAATATTACTTTGCATTGTGTTTTTTCACAGGAAAAAATTAGATGCCCGAATGGTATTTGACAAGACTATTTCATGAGTAACAGATTATTCTGCATACACATAGCTTACAAAACTTACTACCTATTATATATGCATACATAATAAATATGTAGGTATTAATTTGAAAACTGAAAAACAACAGGTAATTTTATTTAATCACAAAATACTACAAACTTAATGGATGCCTGGCCTGGATGGTAGTACGAATGGAACCAATGATTTCTCTATGATGTTCTTCATCTAACTGAAGGTACGGTTTTAATGACGATGGGTTGGGAGAATTCTTATACCATCCTTTCGAATTTGTTTTTTGCCAGAAAGGATTTGGAGTTAAAGAAACCTTTTCACATGTGATATGGTTTCCCCGTCTTCCCATAATTTGTTTAAACAATCTTACTGGACAAACACAATCTTCTGCAGTGTTTGCTACCAACCATTTACTGTCGGCTAACTTCTGATTTCCCCCTTGTGCTGTTTTCGAAAACACTGGGTTATATTCAACTCTTCCGATCTCTCTTCCACGGTTGTATGTCTTGATTTTAAAATAGAATACCTTACAATTTGCTGCTTCTCCACCTCTCCAAGCCAATTCATACGCAGCAATGTGATAAAATTTTCTTTGGAGGCCTACAGGCTCTTCTTCACTCCAGGACAGTGCCATTTCAAAAATATCTCGTTTTGTGAGAGCATTAGAACTCACCTTCTTAAACTGTATGTCCGTGAACGGATTAAAAATTCTTTTATAATCTTTAAAGTACTTCTCTTGTAACATTTTTGCTGAAGTGTTCCAAATCGTCTTGAATGCACTCTCTTTATAATCTTCTCCATTGTTCTTCTTCATGTTGAATGCCCAGTCACATAAAATAGAAGCTAACTCTTCAGTGGAAGTTTCTGCAATGAGTTCATATTTTTTTCTAAATTGATGTAGTTGAATTCACAGTATTGCGAGGCACATTATCATTGATGGCTTTTTCAATTTCTCCACTCGAAGACTCTCCAAATCGCGACATTTCCACAAATGAAAAATTTTCTGACAACGCAAGTTTGAGAAAAATTGACATAACGTCATCAAAAATTTGTTTTCAATGCTGGTTGTCATGGTTTCAAAAGTTAGGTTCCATTATTGTCAGTGTAAGTTTCTGCAATGAGTTTATATTTTTTTTCCAAACAAAACATCGCAAATTGTCGCCAAATTGATGTAGTTGAATTCACAGTATTGCGAGGCACATTATCATTGATGGCTTTTTCAATTTCTCCACTCGAAGACTCTCCAAATCGCGACTATTCCACAAATGAAAACTTTTCTAACAACGCAAGTTTGAGAAAAATTGACATAACGTCATCAAAAATTTTTTATACATGAATTAAATTGTCATCTAGAAACCATTTGTAATTCAAAAATGCGCGTTTGTGTTAGTCAATAGCAGAGACATAATTTTAGAAAAGGAAACACTAGTATTGAAGAGAAGATACTCAAACACGTCATAGTATTTTGTAGTTAAAAATAAGACAAGGCGGATGTCCAAAAGTTGTTCATTTTTCTAACATGTACTTAAAAAGCATTGGCGTACATAAACATATTTTCTCCAACATATGATAAAGCTACATGGAAAAAAATAACATACTCAGGCTTCATAAAAACGATTTTGTGCTAACGTTTATTGAAAATTAAAAATGGCAAATATGTATAAACGTTATTGCTAATTCCAAATCTTCTTTACGTCCTTTTGAATGATCCCTGCGCTGTAATTTTTTGGGATTAAGGTCTTACATTAAAGAAAACAATATTTCTTGAAAGCCAACGTTACGTCAATGCAATTTAACATCTTCAGGGCACCGTAAGATGAAAGGGGTGTTACAATTTGTAAATAAAAAGAAGGAAACATACATATTGTAATGTTATAATTTTTAAACATTACTTACTCCTCCCAATATTTATTTTTAAGTCTTTAGTTCTATTATTTTCTCTATTTCCTATGCTTGAAATTTTCTCAGGGTTCAATTTAAATTTGTGGGTTCTAACGCCTTATTACTGACCTGTACTCTCGACCACAGAAGTAAACAGCTGTTTGATTTAAAAGAGACTCATTGACCTTGGCTGTACAGAAACACACATTAATTGGAACAAACTTTACTCATATAATGAAAATAACACAAATAACACTCTTTTTTTGGAACTTTTTTCTTCAAGTTTCAAACGCTGTAATTTTTGGAATGATAGAAATGCAGATTTTCTTTATGTACAACTTATAATGTTTTCTGCAGCTTCGGAAGTATTCCATCACTAAGCATTTTCATTCATTTTGAATCTGAAAACCTATTTTGGAAACTTACTTCCATCCAAAATGCATCCTTTTCAATTCACTCTGATGCGAACCCTATTTGAATAATACCACAAACGTTTCCATTCGCCCCAACAAAGTGAAAAATATTGCGCGAAAATTAATTACTGATTCTAGCATCGTCTTCTACGCCAATGCAGAGATGTTGATAATTATTGTCACACCTACTTAAAGTTATCCCTGGTGACGTGCCAGAGCCAGCAAAAATCCATTTATTCTCATTCCCACTATGAGGAAAACGAAAAACTTTTCGTATCATTCATTAGACGTTCCGTTTTTAAAATGAATTTGGAAGAGTTACTGGGTCTGTCACTTGCGTGCAACAAAGGAAAATTGATTTGTTTTTTCGTATAAATTCAACTAGTAATTAGTAACAAGTTCAAGTTATTCAAGGATTCAGCAGGTTGTGCCCGATCTGATACTTCTGCTGAGACAAAATCTGTCGAGTGGCCCTATTCTGGATCGTAGCTCTTCAAATATTCTTCGAAAAAATGTTGTACTATTTAAAATTGATATGTTACACAACGTACATCACGAGCTAATTCGTAGATGTCAAATATATCTTTTGTGTAAAAGAGAAACATTACTTTTGTTTAATTTCGTTATTTTATTTATTTGAATTTTAGTTTTAGTACATAACCTATTAAATTACTGTTGATTTTTTTATTGCCTTCTGTCGTAATCTCAGACAGAGTGTAATTGTTTGTTGTTGATAATTTTGGGCGCCATCTACTTTCCAGTAGAAAAATTGAGAGTCTTAATTTCAGCTAGTGCGTCAGCTATTGGCCGCGTGATTGTAAAAATTGATAATAACGACTCAGTAAATATGAAAACATTTATTAATAATCATAAAATAACGGTTAACCTTTTAGTTTATGTGAGACTAAGAGTTGTTTACCAGAATAAGGTAAGCGTAAAAAATTACTTATTTATAAAATCAACAATTAATAGAAATCTTATAATTACTCTCTTACCTTATTCTAACCTAAATTATTTAGTTATTAATTCAAATATAATCTAACCTAATTAAATAAAATACTTGTGGCCTTTTTTTATGTTGAAACGTTTTTAAATATCGATATTTAATATTGTGAATTGGTACCTTTAATACGACTTAGATTTTATTTTTAATTCTGGTTACTTTCCTAGTCAATTCAAAATGGGATGGATGCAATATCTTCCAGGAATCAAAATCAGGAACAGGATAAATCAATACAGGATACAATTGGATCTGGATAGTTTAACAGGAACAAATATCGGGCTTCTTTTCTTGATTTAACTTTAAATTTCTTGATTTACAAAAATATAACCTCACTTAATTTGACGGGTAAATTTCTTTTAATTTTTATCTTCAATCAGTATTGCTTTGATTTTAAATTTCTTTTGTTTTTATTACGAGAACAGTTCAAGAGATTTTGATCAAAAGCCTCGCTTGTCAGCGAAAAATAGTTTTTATAAATCATCATATCACGGCTCTCTAGATTAAAATTTGACAGTTTTTTACTTAAAATTTTTTAAAAATTCAAAAATTATTAATTTCTTTACAATTTTTGCTTATTACCAAATCATTCTCGAGACAAAAAGAATGATTTTGATATAATTTATTTAGAATTCCTACTTTTATATTAAATTTACACACAGACTTTTTAAGTTCGTCATTATCGATTTCTAAAATTCTATACAACTTTATTATTACTGCCTTTTTTACAGTAATTCTTTGATTTTAGAAGTCCCAACACTTTATTTTCCCGATTTTTTGTATTTCCCCTAAATTTAAATTAATCATATTGATACATCACGATATTGAAATTTGAGGTTAAGTTTAAAATTTCCTTTTATTCAAACATCTAAAATAACAATGTTCTCATTGTTATTGTGATCGCAGACTTATCTGAGATTATATTTCTTTAAATTTTGCTATTGAAATCTTTGCTAATTTGTTTGTAGATATCCTAAAATTGTTGGTGAAAATCTCTTATGGGATTAACGTGTTAAAATCTGACATCTGGGATTTTATATTTTTTTTTTTGCAATTACTACGTTAAAATTAGCTTCAAATATTATTCTAGAAATTACATTCTGTCCTGTGATTTATTGAAGTAAAATAAATAAATATTTAATGGTATTAATAAAATTATTTTTTGTATTCTCTTTAATTAGTTAGTCAACTTAGTCAACCGTTACAATATAGTAGATAATGTTCACTCTCTTCAAAAAACGCGCAATCAAATGCTCCAAGATTTTTCAGTGACTACCAATGTTCGTTATGCTTCTCTGGATCATTTTACCCCGGTCTCCCCTACTGCTTATATGTAACTCACTTAATTCAGTCTTTTTATCGGGTTCGTATTACCGATCGACAGATCACGAGGAGTCAAAGATATTTTCCTTTAAATTACGTATTATATGAACCCAGAGACTATCCCTATTCCAATTGATTTTCAGTTCGCAATTTATTCGGTGTTTTTTCGCTTAATTTAAGAAGTCATAATTCAACGATGCTGGAATTCGAAACATCTCCGCATTTTTTATTTACGCCACGAAGTTCTAGGGTTCCCTCTTCTTGTTCCAAAATGTAGCGAAACTTTCAAAGGAAACGGAACGCGACTTCATAAAGTTAAAACCTCTTCGTTTAAAATTTTTGATGATTTTAAACCTTCAAGAAGTCTTCAATGATTAAGCTGAATAAATCGCATATAATATACAGGATGTTTTATAAGTAATGATTTGATTTGATTCACAGCACTGCTAGCCCAGCAAACAATTTTGATCGGCCTACACTCACTAGACTGCAAACAATTTATGCTTGGCTTGGGTGGGTTTGGAAAGTAATCGTTGACATACGCAAACAAAGATGGCCGCGTGACGTCACACTGCGGGCCTTCATTGGCCCATTGCTGACTGGATTATAGGTATAGTATGCTATACACTGGACCATCATTTTGCCGATGTAGAAGGCCAGAGATTCATTGATTGCTGGGAAGAAATTAAGGCCAACAACAGTCCGCAAACATCGAGAAAATTTCTAAATAGCTTCTCCAAACTTCTAGATATTAAATTATTATCCATATATTAATATGAAAGATCGTTTAAAGGGAGTTTCCTTCGCGTCAAATCCAGACGGTTTGAAATGACCTAGTTAACAGGAAGCGACATGCTTCAAAAAACTAATTCGTTTTAATAAAAAGCCAGAACTGGGCATCGGGAAACTGCAACGAAATAATTTAGTCATTTGTCTCTCGCGGGACATTTTTTTTTTTGCGAGATACTTAACAAGGTCTTTGATGAATCGATGTGTCATATTTCCTCTTCCATTTCTCTTTTTTCACGTCTTCTGATAGAAACTTATCGTTCGGGAAAGTATTGATGGGTTTCACGCTTTTATTATGATATATTTGAATCGGTTTTTTGGACAAGTTTTTATTAGATGGATATTAATTACCTCTTGCGACATTCAACCATTTTATATTAATTGTATTTATTTAAAAATAAATTGAAAGAACTTTCTTCTGTATCATTCCATATACAGGGTGCGCCAATTATTTCCACTCGATCTCTAGCACCGAAACTAAAAGAGATATCAACAAGATTTTTTGTAGGGGTAGACAGTGTCACTCGGACTACAATTTTAAAATATTTTGATGTATACAAGGTGACTAATTTTTGTGGAATGAAAATTAATTTGGTTTTTTAAATTGAACACCCTGTATACGATTATGTCTTCTGATTCTACTTAATATTAGATTTACGGTAGTTTTTTGTATTTGTAAATCCGACGCGGCGTTGACAAGTTATTCCTATTTTAAGCAGATTTAATGAAAAAACAGCACTTCAGAAATATTAGCACAAAAACCACATTTTTTAAAAAATTCCTTAAAAAAGCTACTATGATGTAAATGAAACATGCACCTATCACAATAATCACACAACATCTTCACCTGTTGCACAGGGTGTTTGCCGATGGCGTGCCAATAATCTAGTTTTCAAATGGAAATAACTTAATTTTTTCAAATGGGACACCCTGTATATTTTTCTTCAGTTAGAAGCTCTTCCTAATACGCATTAAAAAAATATAGGGTTTTGCACATCTAACTTTACTATTTACTTTAATAATTGACGTTAAGTGACAAACAACATATTTTACACAATTTTTAATAAGTACAAAATTTTACAAAGTTTAATCGTAAGAAAACTACAATAGTGAAAGTTAAAATTTATAGTAGGTGTTCAAAATGTCTTCCATTTTCATTTATATATTTTCTTGCCTTTTTTTTCATTGATTTACGCACATCTCTTAGCATTGCAGGGGCCACCTGTCTAAATGCTGCAGTAATTCTTTCTTTCATATTTTCTTTTGTGGTAACCTCTTCTTTGTAAGCAATATTTTTAATAAAACCCCACAAGAAAAAATCGCAAGGTGTAAGGCAAGGCGATCTAGTAGGCCAATTTATAGATCCTCCCCTTCCTATCCAACGATCCTGAAATTCCCTATTTAACCAATTGCGAACATCTAATAGGTAATGTGGTGTGGCACCATCTAATTGAAACCACATTCCGTTGTGATAATTTTGAGGCACATTTTGCAATAAGTTGCGAAAATCATGTTCTAAAAAATCTAAAAATATAGCTCCATTTACAGTCCCATCAAAGAAATAGGGACCAATTACATAATCACCTATTATTCCCGCCCACACATTCAAAGACCATCGATACTGTGATGTGGTTCATTGTGGTCCGAATAATAATGGAAGTTGTGTCTATTTACACAACCGTTCTTATGAAACGTGGCTTCGTCGGAGAATAAAACTTTGTTTAAAAAGTTACGCTTTGTATTTATCTTGTTTATTAACCATCTACAGTATTCCACTCTACGCGCGAAATCACGTGGTAACGTTTCTTGGTGAAACTGGATATGATAGGGGTGATATTTATTATTTTTTATTATGCGTCTAATTGTGGTATTGGAAATATCTAACTGATTGCTTAATTGCCTTGTGCTTATATTGGGATCTTCAACTATACTGATCATTATATAGTAACAGCTGTAGTTTCATGTGAATGTTTTTCATACTCGACGGTTCCTGTTCTATCAAATCTATTCTTTAAATTCTCAAAAGTATCCTTTTGTAGATGACGTCTTTCTGGGTATCTTTGACGATAGACCCTACTAGCAAGAAACGCATTTTTTTGATATTCACCCATATCCATATCATATCAATATTTTCTTGAACACTATAATTCTTATTAAAATCCATTTTTTATACACAATACCGATTAAATATAGTAGACGTGATACAATACAAAATTTTATGTTGACAATTAATGCCATAACAAAATATACCTACTGTCATTTTCATAGGTAACTTGATTTCTTATTGAAAATTGTGTAAAATATGTTGTTTGTCACTTAACGTCAATTATTAAAGTAAATAGTAAAGTTAGATGTGCAAAACCCTATATTTTTTAATGCGTATTAGGGAGAGCTTCTAACTGAAGAAAAATATACCTATTTGAAAAAATTAAGTTATTGCCATTTGAAAACTAGACTATTGGCACGCTATCGGCAAACACCCTGTGCAAGAGGTGAAGATGTTGTGTGATTATTGTGATAGGTGCATGTTTCATTTACATCATAGTAGCTTTTTTGAGGATTTTTTTAAAAAATGTGGTTTTTGTGCTAGTATTTCTGAAGTGCTGTTTTTTCATTAAATCTGCTTAAAATAGGAATAACTTGTCAACGCCGCGTCGGATTTACAAATACAAAAAACTACCGTAAATCTAATATTAAGTAGAATCAGAAGACATAATCGTATACAGGGTGTTCAATTTAAAAAAACCAAATTAATTTTCATTCCACAAAAATTAGCCACTCTGTATACATCAAAATATTTTAAAATTGTAGTCCGAGTGACACTGTCTACCCCTACAAAAAATCTTGTTGATATCTCTTTTAGTTTCGGTGCTAGAGATCGAGTGGAAATAATTGGCGCACCCTGTATAACACGAGAAAAATATAGTGATTTGAACCGATAAAGATTATCTATCAAGCTATAAGATTAAAGACTCCTTTCTCAATCCCAATTTTCCTAACGGTCTTTTCTTCACGCGATCGGATGTACACATTCTGTACTAATGGATAAAAATGGAACAAAATTTTATTGAATTTTCTTTTAGGGCTAAAACTACCCTTAAAGCATCACAAATGATGTTTCGAGGCATTCAAATATTTGTAATCCACTCGTTATCCTTCTAATGGATTTCCAACAGTAGAAACTTCTCTTTTTTGCTCATTTTAGATCTCATATTAACGTTTTGGAACATTTGTAACGGATTCGTAATTCCATGCTTCGGTTTTTTTTATTTTTTTAAGGTTAAACAAACCGTTTTAATTTATGTAAATAATTAAACGACATGTTCCACAGTAGCAGATTGTTTTAATTGAATTTTTTGAAAAGTTATTTATGTGTTTATTCACAAGGAAGATTATTACAGTTCCAACAATAATTAATATCTCCAGTTCAAGCAAAACTAATACTTATACACTAAAAAACGTAACCGACATTCTGAAGAAAGAAAAAAAATCTTTGCAAAAAAATATTTTCTCATAAAACACTCATATTTCTTTTTTTGAAATACGGGGTGATTCTATATAAATTTGTTTGTATTTCGGGTACTATAGTCTATTTTTATGTATGAGAGAGTATTAAAATAAAAAAGCGTTCGTAATCCATAGGCGTACCACTTCTTTTAGTAGACAGTTAAAATATTTTGTGAAGTTATACCTCGAGTATTTTCGTATGAAATAACCTTTGTATAAATATAATAAATATATCGGATGTACACTTATATTTTCACCTAATTAACCTGCTTATAACTTCTAAGCAGCTGAAGGTAAAAAAGTGCAATTTTTTCTAAAATATTTTATTTTTCCACAAGGTATGTTAAGAACATTGTGTCAAACGGGTTATGTATGTATAAGGGTTTAAACTTTGACTTTTAAACAACGTTACGTTCATAAATAATAATTTTAATATAAAAACTACTTCTTACCTACAAATCCAAATCAGAATCGAAATCAGAAGATGAACTGTCGCAACCAATATTTACAATGAGTGGCTCGATCATTTCATCAGTAATATTGTCCAACTTCCACATTTTCTCTTCTTCTTTAATCGTATGATTTACTGCCTTTTCCCAGTTTTCAGGCTTCACATTATTTACAGCCTCCAAAAACAACTGTTTAACATCACTCATTTTAAAAGAATTATTTTTTCCTGAAACTTCTCCCTTTATCTGTGCCCATATCAGTTCAATCGGGTTTACTTCGCAATGATATGGTGGTGATCTAACCACCGTCATCCCACGATTTTTTCCCTTTCCCTTTCCCTTTCCTGATGGTGGATTTAAACCAGTAGATAAATTATTTAAAAAAGCCTGTCTTCGACTTGTAACAGTTTCATCTTGCCAAAATTTATTTGATGTATGTCCCTCGTTGATCCATGTTTCATCTAAATAAAATATATTTCTTCTTTGGTTTCTCATTTCTTTTATAGTCCTTAGGTAATTTCTTCTCCATACTACAATATCGCTTCTTTCTATTAAAATAGACTTTCTGGAATGCTTTTTCCATAGAAAACCTATTTCTTTTAAAAGTTTCCATAGTGTGCTTCGACTCATTTCAGGGTAATCCTTATCATCTCGAACCGTGGCAAGAACTTTGTCTACTGTCGGAAATTCTTTTCTAAAGAAGAACGCATGCACTTTCCTTCGAAGTCTTTCTTTCAAATGATTTTCTATTTGAAATTTTGGTTTTCCTGGAGCTTTACGTGCTGTTTGAAACTCGCCACATTTCTCTTCTTTAACAACTCTGTCATCAACACTTTTACATAAATGTTTGTCTGTAAATGATTTAAAACAATTAAATATTAATGTTTTTTCATTAACTGTTAAAGGACCGATTTTTTGTCGTTTACGCGGTACTTCCAAATTTTCCATGATCACACTAGAATTTACAATAGACTGCACACTGCACCTTGCATGTTGCAACTAAACGACATTTAGTAAGCTGTCAAGAATACACAACTGGACCTCCTTACTAAGGGATTTATCTACTTATAATTCGATTACTGTAAGAAATTCTTGGAATTAAAATAAAACAAAATTGGCAAATAGGTACTTATTGAAAATAATCTTAAGATACGGCTATGTTATCTTTAATACACAGGGCTTTTGGCCTGTCTAAACCTTTTTCTATTGTTCTGTACAGCTTATGGTTATAAAAGACCAATAAAAGAAGCAAAACTTGTATTAGCTCAGGTACATTTATGACAATTTTAGGAAATATTTAGATTATTCCGTAAAAATATTTAAAATGACCGTACTAAGTTTTGCATTAGAAATGCTGCTTTATTACTCTCCCATGCATAAAAATAGACCATAGCGTCATATAAACTAATTATAATTAATATAAATATTGAGTTATAGTAGAACCCACTTGTTTATGAGAATGAAAAAACGTTATAAAAACACAAAGGATACCGCCAATAGAAGGAATGCTGATGAATCTGGACATTTTTGAGCAGTTTAATGTCGAAAACACCGTACACTGTCCATATACATAAAAATAAAATAATATTTTGGCTATTAGCACCACTGTGCAAAGATTCAATAACCAACTTAGCTGGATATCGTTATAGGGGAGAATGGCGTATAATTATTTAATATGAATTTACATTTTAATTTCTATAACGCATATTAGATTTGAATAGAGGTTGATATCTTCATTTTTTGATCTCTTGTGAGATTAACAAACGTTACTAATTAAAATTTTGTCTTAAATTAATTTAACTAAACTGTGGGGTGTGAGGTTACACTCATAAGAGGCGACAGTGGAAGTGTGGTTATAGTTTTTACATTTTCAATTGCAGAAACAAAATTCTCAGATGTGCAGACAGGTTGCATCGGCGGCTTGTAGATGTGCCGACAAGTGGCCTTGTCGGTATTAGCGGCATGTAGATGTGCCGACAAGTGGCTTTGTCGGTATTAGCGGCATGTAGATGTGCCGACTAGTGGATTTGTCGGTATTAGCGACTTGTATAAAGCGGGATCATTTTGTTCTACAATTAAAGTAGGAAGTAGAAGTTAGACAAATATTGTCTTCAGTAGTGGGGGCTAGGAAAATATTCAAACAGTGATACACTGTGCTTGTGTTCGCACTTGATTTTTGATTTAGTGAATAGTAGGTGGTAGGTGATTCGTGGCGTTAGTTTATTTCAGTTTATTTTGAAACATTGTTACAGTGTACTTCTTATTTATTTATTCGGTGTCAATTTTAATATGTTTCGTCCTTGGGAAAATACATTTCTTTAAGTGGATCTTAAGAATCGGAACATTCATTAAATGATATTTCAATGGATTATGTGGTATCAGGTTGTAGTCCCAAAGATTCCTGTAGCTCCGATGAGGAAGATAACATTTTTGGTGAAAGAACTTCAGAGTATCAAGAAATATCCACCTCGAAAAAACAATATCTTTGTAAAGATGCTCAAACCATATGTATAAATGTTTATAAGAATATTGTAACTTCCTAAGGTGAAAGGAGTGCCATTGAAAAAACATCTTTTTTAACAAATGTTCACATTAGCACTCTTTATAGAATTATAAAGAATGGTCCAAAAAATCGTAAAGAGAGGTGTGATAAAGGATGTGTTAAAACTTTAGATCCTTCAATATCAAAATTAATTGGTAGTATTATTTATGAATGAGTTCCCAACAGTGGATAGTATATTTTCTATACTAAAAAGTAAAAGGCCAGATTTAAGAATTTCTAAAAGCACAACACAGCGTTGGGTATCGAAAATTGGATTTAAATACCAAACTATCAACAAGAGGACTGTAATAATGGAAAGCCAGAGGATCATAAAATGGAGGATACAATATTTGGAAAAAATCTCGAAATAGTAACAGTAAATGTTCCTTGTAACAAGGGAACTCGACTTACAATTCTTCACTGTGGATCGGACTCAGGGTGGGTACAAAATTGCCTCAAACTCTCTGGAAAAAATTTGGAAGATTGTAATTTAGATTACCACAAAAATATGTCTGGAGAAAGTTTTGAAGATTGGTTTGAAAATCAGTTGTTAAACAATATTGAAGAGAATAGCATCATAGTGATGGATAATGCTTCATATCATTCCCGCTTAATAAAAAAAGTTCCCAATACCAACTCAAATAAGTCTGATATTCAGGAATTTTTAAGAAATCATGAACTTTATTTCGAAGAAAATTATACAAAAAAACAATTGCTTCAAGTATTAGGCACACAATCATTTGAAAAAAAATTCTTTATTGATGAAATGGCATAAAAAGGGGCCACGAGGTATTGCGCCTTCCGCCCTACATTTATATATTTAACCCCATAGAATTAATTTGGGGACAACTTAAAAAAAGAATAAGGCGTCATAACGTGTTTCCCAAATTTGACGGGTTGGTTGCAAATTTGGTAAAAGAAGAAATTAACAAAATTTCAGCTGATGATTGACAGAAAAAAATCAAACATGTCATCAAAGAAGAAAATTCTTATGTAACGAGTCCGACCCAATTTATTATCAATGTTGATGACAGTGAATCCGATGGTGAGGATTGAGATAGGGTAGGTAAGCTTAATTAATTTATAATATTTATGACTTTATTCGCTGTGTTTTTAATTTTAGAATTAAAATTTGAGACAAAATTTTAATTAGTAACGTTTGTTAATCTCACAAGAGATCAAAACATGAAGATATCAACCTCTATTCAAATCTAATATGCGTTATAGAAATTAAAATGTAAATTCATATTAAATAATTATACGCCATTCTCCCCTATAACGATATCCAGCTAAGTTGGTTATTGAATCTTTACACAGTGGTAGCCAAAATATTATTTTATTTTTATGTATATGGACAGTGTATGGTGTTTTCGACATTAAACTGCTCAAAAATGTCCAGATTCATCAGCATTCCTTCTATTGGCGGTATCCTTTGTGTTTTTATAACGTTTTTTCATTCTCATAAACAAGTGGGTTCTACTATACATACCTAAATAAGTAAGTCGTTTTATCCCGATAAGGAGTCATCATCATAAGTTTCCTCAATTCCCACAAAAATAATAATTGGTTCTATTGTTTCCTCTATTAACATATCAAGTTTCCAGAATTTCTCTTCCTCAGCTATGACATGTCTTATAGCGTTTTGCCAATTGTCCGGTGATATTTTTGATATGGAGTCACATAATAGTTGACGAACATCTTGAAGTTTAAATATTGTATTGTTTCTCGCGACATATCCCTTCATTTGAGCCCAGATTAGTTCGATGGGGTTAAGTTCACAGTGATAAGGTGGTAACCTCAATACTTTAACTCTATGTTCTTTTGCTATTTCATCTACTCTACACTTCTTAAATTTTGGTGAATGTTGTTTACATGTTTTTTGAGTAATCCCTCTTTTGCCACTATTTCTTTGGTTATTAGCCAATCGGAGAGTTCTTGCTTTTTCCATTTAGTGTTAGGTAACGGTTCCTTTAATCTTGAATGGTAACTGGCATTGTCTATAACTATTACAGAATTGACTGAAATATTCCTCAAAAACATCAGCAGTCATTTCTTCATGGTAGTCTTTGGTAGAATTTGAAACAAATTCTAACAAGCCTCTATCAACAAATCCTTTATCTCCTCCAATATGAGTGATAATTAAACGGGGATCTTTACCATTTGGAAACATGCAAAAATATCCTCTAATACCTCTCAAGATGTTAAAAAAAAACACTCAATCTTTAATATTGTAATGATGTAAATGTTGTCAATTGTTATTTAGGAATGTAGTTATTTTAAAATTATGTGTAGGGGTATTTAAAATTTGACAGGGTTGCTATGGGATGTTGGTTTATGTTTATTTTTGGTTTTTGAGATGTTAAAAAAATGTCAAGGTTGACAAATTGAAATAAATTATTAAAATCTTATAATTACTGAATTTCATCTCAATTTGGTTAACAACGCGGGGCTCGAAAATAAAGAGTCAATTAAAATAAACTAAAATGGACCTCAGAAGTGGAAACATGGTCAGAAGAGAAAGGACAAGGAGACAAAGAAATAGAAACGAATATCATTGAAGAGAAACCAATAGAAGCACATGAAGAAATAGAAAGTATAGACGAGACAATAACAAAAGATCAAGAAGAAGACATAATGATGCAGATGTTAGCCTTTCTGAAGCATATTAAGAGAGGACAAGAAGATCTGAAAGACGAAATAAAAAAAGGACAAGAAAATGTTGAAAAGAAGCTAGAGCATGTAAGTGTTGAAATTAAAAGAGAAATGGATGCAATAACTAGAGAGGTGAACCAGAACACCGAAAAAATAAAGAAGAATAGTGAAAATATTGATAAAATAAAAGAAGAACAAGGACTTGGTCGGGCGCCAAACCACGTCTGGACTTTCGTAATTCAATACCTGGGGGGGCATATAGCCCAAGGAGTAGTTGTTGAAGTCCAGACGCTTGTGCAGTGTAGGACATTTAATGTCTTTGTTCTTCGGAACAAGTGTGATTTATTTCACAACCTTAGGTAGTAATTTTATTTTAGAAATTATCCGCCACTGATTTATGATGATATATTGGAGTTTATCTTCAGGGTCATAAAAATTTTGCTATCAATCATTTTCAAACAGAGTATAGAAGTTTCTAGCAAAATTGATTGTCTAATTTTAAGGCCTCAACTTTATGTAAATTAATCATGTTGACAGACTTTTTAAAGTTATATCTAAATAATATTATTTATAGCCTTTTGAAGGTGAAAACATATTGACAAAAGTCTGTTATGTTCATGTAAATGTGTTTTGTTGTTTTGCCTTGATTATTCGATAACTAAAATCACAGGGAACATTGTGAAATGCGTTCTTTGTGGACAAACATTATTTGGAGGGCCCTAGTATTACAATAACAATATAAACCGATTTTAAAAAGGGAGGTGGGTGTGGGGGAAGGTAAATATATGTTTAGAGGGTTTGATATTAGTTTTTTATGATTTGTGGTTGAAATATGCGTCCTATCATATGCGTCCTATCGAAAAAAGTTTAATGTAAAAGTTGTAGGTAATTAAAAAATCTAAAACTTTTGTATTAATTATTTTTCAACATAACCTTAAAATTATCGACAAAAACGCTACTTTAAATTTTAAAAAAAGCCTAATTTTAAATAGAAAAAGTTGGTTTACAAATTTTCAATTTTTTAACTTTATTACTGCTCATTTTCTTCGTTGAAACCTAGACTTTAAGATAGTTGGAAAAAAATATATTGTTCGTTACATTCTTGGAGAAATATCAGGAAAAAACATCATGGACAGATAAAAAGACCATCATTAAGTATCTACTGTCACAATAGGACTACGAGAATAATTTTGGACCTTCTAACTTTTCATTTTTATAAAATTTAAACGTTATACAGACGCCTGGAAAAAATTAACGATTGGGGGTAATAAAGAAAAAGGTATGGCACTATTTAGCCGTACTAAATTTGTTTATGTGAGTTTACCTTTTTCTAAGAATCCACAGAATCGTTTTGACTCATTAAATTCTTTGCTAAAATGTTATACAATGTAATAAATCCTTACTTTTTCTGAATACACGACCCTAACTAGAAACACTAAAATGATAATAAGCCATTTTATGTTCCATAAACTACAAATTGAATTGCTTTTAATGTTATTAAGGTAAAGAAAACGTAGGATGTAATCGATTCTTTTAATTAAACGAATTATGGGGAAATTTCTTGATATGCTTTTTTTATAATACTGGCACATTTAGGTAAAGATATTTGATTTTATGAAAAACATCCAATAACGGCGTAGAAAGTTTTCAGATTTTGTGGTTTCAGCCAATAACAGCTCATGATCCTAACCAATCATTGTGTTTTATACTGACAATTTAATTCATGTATAAAAAATCCCATAAGCCGCGTGATTTTGTCATTATGACAGCGAAAAATGTTTGCCCTAACTTCTCCAACGACAATAATGGAACCTAACTTTTGAAACCATGACAACCAGCATTGAAAACAAATTTTTGATGACGTTATGTCAATTTTTCTCAAACTTGCGTTGTCAGAAAATTTTTCATTTGTGGAAATGTCCCGATTTGGAGAGTCTTCGAGTGGAGAAATTGAAAAAGCCATCAATGATAATGTGCCTCGCAATACTGTGAATTCAACTACATCAATTTGGAAAAAAAATATGAACTCATTGCAGAAACTTCCACTGAAGAGTTAGCTTCTATTTTATGTGACTGGGCATTCAACATGAAGAAAAACAATGGAGAAGATTATAAAGAGAGTGCAGTCAAGACGATTTGGAACACTTCAGCAAAAATGTTACAAGAGAAGTACTTTAAAGATTATAAAAGAATTTTTTATCCGTTCACGGACATACAGTTTAAGAAAGCGAGAAATGCACGCGACACAAAACGCAAAATTTTACAAGCACTCCCAGAAAAAAGGAAGGTGAGTTCTAATGCTCTCACAAAACGAGAAATTTTTGTAATGGAGTGAAGAAGAAGAACCTGTAGGCCTCCAAAGAAAATTTTATCACATTGCTGCGTATGAATTGGCTTGGAGAGGTGGAGAAGCAGCAAAAGTGATAAAACCGCTTCTTCGTAATTGTTTTTTGATTAAACTGTGTTTACCTTTTTTGAAAAACTTTTATTTAGCATTATCAATTATTATTATACTAAAATGTATTGCAAATCTATGTTAATATACAAATTTCAAAATTTATTTGTTTATTCACACACACAACATCAGTTTTTGACTACCCAAATACTTAAAAATACATAAATCTCTTTAAAACTGACAAATGTCAAACTCTATATCCGAATTAAGCCTAACGCAATCACGTATGCCTTGGTGGCCCTATATACTATAACAGCTCAATATTGTTTGATGTTTCAATTTAATTTGATAAAGAAAATAATGAACATTTGTGTGTAAAGTGTCTTTTGCATAAATGACTATAATCTCTGTTTTTAATACAAAACGATTCAAAAAATAATTCCTCTCAAATTTTATAGATTAATTTTTTGGTCCCATACAACGCCTTTATTTCAGGCAAAACCACTCAAACAAACTGATTTAAGACAATATCACTCGCCTTGCGGACTCATGATTTTATCAATCAGTTTGTTTTCGTGGTTTTTGATTAATTAATGCTACTTTACGAATCATAATTCTAGAAACGTATTCCAAAATTGCTATGACCCTGGATACGTCAACTGTGTATCTAGTTTGCGGTCTCAGAGCTTCTTATTAATTTAATATTTAATACTTTACACTCTAAGTAGGGCTCTGGGGGGTTCATTGACATATTATAAATTCCTTACCTTTCCTAACTTCGCTTCAACTCCCAGTTAAACTCCTTTTCATCATCCGTACCGCACAATAATGGTTTTAGAATCAGAATAATTATTTCGAGCGGGGCGAAAGCTTCCTTGTATGGATTCGTTGTCTTAGAAAAGCCTTAAAGCCTATTGGGAACCAGATCCGGCGAGTTTCCGGGAGTTATCAAATCTCGAGTGGGAGAAGTCGCGATTGAAGTACGAAACTTATTCATTTCTTCATATTTAGTAGCGGCGGTAGTAGCGGTGATGTAAATAGGAAATAAAAAGCAAATAGTGGAGTGAAAATAAGAAAAAATAAAAAAATATTTACACGTTAAAGACTTACTTTAGATAGTAATTAAGAAAAGCCAAGTCAACAAGCAAGCCTATGAAAGTTTCTTTAAATGGTGTACAACTAAAGATGTAATCAAATACATTATCTCCTGCTACATTGTGGTCAGAATACTCGATGTTGAAATTGACTATTTCATTAAATAAGAACCGGGATATCTAAAAATTTGGCCGTTTGAAGGCATTCATAAAAAAGAAGAATGACTGGGGCGTGCAGAACTGAGCTATAGAATCTCAAAGTGAAGGATATGGAGTATAAAAATTGTGTAATGTTAGTCACTACCAAAAACAATGTGCAAGGAAGATTTGTAGTTATAAAAGATTGGCTAACAATTGTTAATCGTTACATGACTCAGTGACTCAGAAAATAGAAGTTGTTAATAAAATCATGCCATAAAAATCCCTCTGTATGCAGCAAAACAAACATTCAGAAACAGAATTTAAAGACCATGTAGCCAAAGTCAACAAGCAAGTCAATATTTCCAGTGACGTTGTTTCAGGCTCATTGACATTTTTATTTTTTTTACATCCGAAAGTTTTTCATACCTAGCAACCGATCACCTAGGATATTTTACTTTCGCTTGCCCTTTTAAAACAAAAAATTATATTTTCCTAGAGGGGAGAATGAAAAATATGTTTGCCAAATTTCCACTATGTAACTATTTATCTATCTTCAAAGTCATTGATGTGGATAACAAGAAAGAAATACATTTTTATACCTGTAAACGAAAATATTGTCGTACCTTTATATATTATATCTACCGGCTTTTATTCACAGTGTCCTAAATATATTGTTACTATTATTATACTATTGTACTTCCGTGAAATGATTATTCCACCCCAGAAAGCACTGACCATGAGCATTGCTAACATTTTCTGAATTTTCTTTCATCACTTTGTAGCAAACGATGTTGTTCTTTATCTGTTTTCTATAGTAAGTTATTATTTTTTGAAAATAAAACATTGTGTATCTCCAATTCTATACCTCTCCTATATTAAAAGAAACAATTAAATAAGGGATTGGATATAGATATATATCTCACGACGATTTATTGTCTTCTTCCATTTGTTATTCTACGAACAAACACTAATCAATGAAAGAAATTACTTTTTGAAAATGAAAAGCTTACAAAATATTACGCAAAGATAATAAATAAATTATACTCTATAGATAATTGTTACAATTATAAAAAAAAGTTATTTAATCACGTTGGGCACCAGTTATGATTTTATTAAGGGCGCCGATCAGTCGCGCTAGGAGAACTAATCCGACAGAGGAGCCACCAGTTATTTTCATGAATATTTATTCGAGACACAAACCCTGAATGCTAGAAATTAAATTAAAAAATAAAACTTTACATGTCCTTAGCAACATCTTACGATTTTATACATGCGATAGTAATAGACGTACCATATTGAAATTACAGATACGATAAGTAAGAAAATTAAATTTTTGTTATTTATTTCGTTTAACATCTGCTAAACATTTAACGGTTTATGATAGGCGCCCTTAAATCTAAATTACTATTGTTGAATACCTCAGAGTTACTGATATTATTACTTGCAATGTCTCGTAACTCTAGACAGAACCTAGTTAATTAAAAACAATTTGGAAGGATGTTTGAAAGATCAAATAAATAGGTTTTTTATTTTTTTTTCAGATGCCACCGTAGGACATGAACGCGACATCTCCAAAATCTTCTCTAGCTAAACTAGGACTATATCCACGCCCAAAAACACTAAAAGTTATGATTCTAGGTCAAGGAGGTGTAGGCAAATCAGGTAAGTTCAAAATACTAACACAACATGACCTCATGTTTTTGAAGTGTATGCTTTTAAATTAAGATTATTTTATGTGGAAGGGCTTTTAGTTCAATTTCAGTAGTTACTACAAATTAAAGTTAAATTGTGATTGTGATTCTAAGATAATTTCAACTGAAGCCAGTTTAAGAAGAAGGTTTAGACGAGAGTAAAGGGGAGACAACAATCGGATATTCGTAGCTTAATATTTACGACAAATCCCCCCAGTATACGTGTTAGTATCAGTGATAGTAAGCAGAAGAGAATGGATGGATAATCCCTAAGCTGTTATTTTAGTTTATCGATCCATAACGGTGTTTGAGTGTATCAAATGCTCTTGTTTATTTGGTAGAAAATCATCTGCCAAGTATATTGACCTATTAAGAAGGTCTTCATGTGCTTTTTTCTTAATTTCGATCCATCTGATGCCCATTTTTTCTGCTTTTTCTTTCTCACCATCTTCTTGGCCTTTCTGTTAAGTGAATTATTTAATTTCTCATATTTTTTTTTCAAACAATTTATTTTCTTTCAGCTATGGTTGTTAGGTTCATCACCAGAAGATATATTGGGGAGTATGATCCAACTTTAGAAAAAATATACAACTTTCATACCGTGATCGACAATGAAATTGTTTATTTTGAGATTTTGGACACTGCAGGACAGCCACATGTAAGTAATATTTTCTACTTTTGCCCTACACTTGGTACACTCACAGTTGAAAAATTGCAGCGTCTTTAGAATTAATTAAAGCCTACTTAATGTTTTGCTGGAAACTTTCGGAAATATAAAGCTTTAACCTTCAAAGAAAATCAAAAGCACTCATCCATCCCTTAATGTTAGTTTTGCACAATAGCAACTACGTCGTGCCATATTCCATAATCCTCAACATCGATGGAAAGTTGGTAATGACACAAAGACTATGGTACATTATTCTAAAGCGTAACTTAAAAGTTTTTGAACTAAGTCTATAAATATAAATAACGTTACGCGCTTTTAAGAGTAGACTTTCGATTGTACGAGTAAAATAAGTAAAAAGGGTGAGAGAGCGTTATATATACAATGCGTCTCCACCATTTGGAAGCCCTCTGTTTGAAAATGATTGATAGCAAAATTTTTATGAACCACAATATAACATCATAAATCAGTGGCGGATAGTTTCTAAAATAAAATGTTTAGCATTATTTGTTCCAAAATGAAATCTTGGGTTTTCTTCAATTCAAGATCAATTTGAGTAGCCCTCAACTTTCTTAGACAGGATTAAAATTTCTAATCGGCAGAAAGTGTTGTGCAGATTGTAAATTATTTTAGTGAAAATTTACATATCTGTTTGTGTAGTTCTGGAAACTTGATATGTTAATAGAGGAAATAATAGAACCAATTATTATTTCTGTGGGAAGTGAGGAAACTGATGATGATGATGACTCCTTATCGGGAAAAAACAATTACTTAAGGACCATCCTGCATACCCACTATTACTATTATACAGTAACACTTTGGAATCAGGAATTTGGGATTAGAAGGACACAGTTTTCAAAACGATCGAGAAACCAATTCAATCGTAATTTCCCCGAACTTGATTTGTTGACCCAAGTAATCGATCGTGTAATTTTTGTATTCGTATGTTTAATATCGCGGAATAATAGAGTGAAAAAAGGCCGCTATCAGTGGCCTTAGCAGGGCCGGATCAAGAGGTGTGGAGGCCCTGGGGCAACAATAATTATTTTTAAGTTAAACAATTAAGCAGGTTCGACTCCGAAAATATATAAATTAAATAGGAAAAATGTTTATTTTTATTTTCCTTTATAAAAACGAAAATGATTACCTGCGGATTTAGTGAAAAGTGAAAGAAAAGGCGTACTTTAAATAAGAAAAAATGTAAAATACTAAATAGTTGGAAGATTACTTATCAAAACACACATACGCATGTAAATTACATTCGATTTCGATACCAAAATAATGTTTAGAAGGTATAATTTGGAAACTGCCAAACAAAGAAAATATAATAAAGTGCGAAAATCGGGCAACCATCACCTTATTATGACGAGGGTCGTTTATGGATGAATGAAAACTGTCGTAAACAGAAAATTAAGAGGAAATCAAATAGGATTTCAAACCAATACCATCAAATATTTACACTGAAGATAATAGAACAACTTATAGAAAAGAGAGACGACATATATGTGAACTTATTACAGCATATAAAATTATTTTAATATGTAAGGATGTTTTATATTACCATTTTTACACTATATATTTTTCCAAATTTAGTTTAGGGTACCACAATAATCAAATGTATGCTCTGTGTTATTTGAATACTGCAGTATTTATATTTGGCAACGTCGCGCTCGTCATAAACAAACCTACTGTCAAATGGACTATACTCTGAATAAATGAGGAGTGCGGATATAACGTCACATTCCATAGGCGTACTTTGCAAAATAAAAATAAACGGAAGTTAAAAATATTTTTATTGAATGCTGGCAAATGCCCGTAACACAATTTTCAAATTTTAAATATCTATGCTTCTCTATATATGGCTAATGGGCCTTTTACCTGACACACCCTGTACAGCTCAAATATTGAAAAACTCTAACAATTATAAATGCAAAGATTCAGAAGCTGCACTGATCTGATAAAAAATAATTAACGTGAATTAATTCAGTGAATATTTCGCTTAGAGTTGGTGTAATAAGTTTTTAATTTTAAAATATTTATTTATTTATCTAGAAATTTTTTTTATTTATTTTCACCACTTTTATTTTATTTTCTCAAGAGAAATCGAAACGTATTTTTTTAATAAGCAGTGGTTTTATTTTTCCAATGAGAATAAAAATATATCTCGCGCACTCTTCAGCTTAAAGGCAAACTTATTTATTTTAGATAATTTCGCACGAAATAGGGTCCGATGAAAGTAATAAAACATTAATAACGGATAAATAAAGTTCTTTCTGTAGAATTTTCTGGAAAATCTTTCATTGCATTTACGTCTTTACTTTCAAGCTTCCAATGCATGTTCGATAACTTTTCCAATATCCAACCAATGTCGTTCTTTTATTTCTTTTTCTCTAATTTAGACGCTATTTTAAGAATCATGTGCTATTTTTTAATTATAAAACAGAAATAAAAATATATGTGTGATATACAAGATGGTCCAGCTCATAGAAACATATTAAATTGTTTTGAACAAAACAATAAAATCTTCCAGTGACAATAAAGATGGTAATAAATAAAAACACATTTCATTAATTATCTCGTTAACGAAATTTTGCATTATAGACCAGTTTAGCTCCAACGTCATCAAATATTTGATTCTATTCTAACCTAACTCTACTAAAAAAACATATATATATATATATATGTAAAATGTACTTACGAATATACAAATATTAAAATACATTCTAAAATACAGCATATTGCCGGCATTGCCAGCATTGGGCCAGAAGAAGGCCAGATATTCATTTAAATTGCTTTTAAAAACCAAGACGAGCCTGTGAATCTCCGATAGAAATGTTCTTTCTCGATGTACGGCTCAGTGCTTGTCTTAAAATTATCATTTAGTATTGCCTCTTACCAAACGCACAATCAGCGTTGTTTAGCGCTTTCCCGTATTATTTTAATAAATAATTTTCCTATTCCGTATAGCCCTTACTGACCCCGTAAATTGAGAAATAATCTGTTTTGCTCGAAGCAAGAACATGTCTAGAATCAACCATAAATAGAAATGTGAGTTTATAGAACAACAATCTTTATGACCCACTCGAAAAGTCTGAAGCACCTTATGCATATAAAATTTCTTCGAATCACGTAACCGACCTGAAAAATATGAGAGCCCTCTGTGTAGGAACGATGCCAAGAGTTTTCCTGGCAACGGCCTGCGATGGTCCTGGAAGGGGGAAACAAAGATTTATGGAGGAAGAGGCGTTTTAGCGGAAATTACGTTTTATTTTCTGGTTGTTAGGCCTTTTCTTGCAGATATCCAGCATTAAAGTGAATAGCGTGTAAAGAATTTCTCTAACGAGCAAAACGAACGGCTAAGTAAATAATTGGATATTAAATTTCGAGATAATAACTTGTTGTTTTTAGAAAAATATTTCTATTCTATTTTTCACATCTTCTCCAAATTTTAGAGTTATATGTCGAGTAGTTTACGATTGGTAGGGCAAAGTCTCTGACAAATGAACTAATTAGGGCTCTGGAGTTCACTCACGTAAGACCGAGGCCCGACCTTGCCGTATAAGTCGGTGTCTTGATAACAATAACATGACCCGACAGTAAACTTAAACAATAATAATTATATACTGTACGGGGTGCTCGATATACATGTATACAACCTTTTTGAAGTTGTTGACGGCGTTGCCAGATTAACATAGTGATACCTGAATACAGTTTCTAATTTTTGTTTCAGGAAGCAGAATGCCTAGGCCTTGAAGCCAACATCCGTTGGGCGGAAGCGTTCATCCTGATGTACTCGGTAACTGACAAATGTTCATTCGACGAATGTCACCGACTGAAGTTTCTCATAAACTATAACAAAAGAAGACGAAGACTAGGTACGGCCGTAGTGGGAAGCTGCGGGGAAGTCCCTGTTCTACTTGTGGGTAATAAAATAGACCAAGTTGAAGATAGAATGATATCTTCGGAAGAAGGACTGAAGAGGAGCAAGGAAATCGGATGCGTTTGTTTCCACGAAGTTTCCGTTAGAGAAAGTATAGATCAGGTAATTTTTTTATAATATTTTAAATTTTGACAAGCTAAAAACTTATTCCGGACCTTCGAAACAACCACAATAAAATAACCTGAACATTTTCCTGTTTCGAAAAAATTTAATAAAAACTGTAGTCGGTAGGTATATTGATTTCCTTTAATTTCCCTAATGCAATAACGTTTCTTAAGAAGTAAAGCATTTTCCAGATAGCTACCTACCTACTAATATCATTTGATTAAACTGGAATTCGATGAGATTAGATTGAAAGTAAATCTCGTTTGTGAACAGCGAAATTTCCCAAAGTTTCGTCTTGTGTACAGGCTCGGACTGTACTTGTGGAAATGGGAAAAATCTCCATAGTAGTCTCCAAGTACTCTTGCACTTGGATTACTTATTGAACTAATTAATTTGTTCCAAAGTTCAGGAGTATTTTTTTAAACATCAATCATCAAGTAAAAACAATTTCAACCTCCAGCCAAAAAACTCTACGGTCATAATAGTTGGGAATCTGAGGTCTTCTAGGAAGCGTTTACAACTCGCGAATATCCAACTAAAAAACATGAAATCCTATGTAAAATGACCTGCCGGATTCGAGGTTTTTGTCCGCCCTTTGATCCGGAATTGCGAAATGTGTCAAAACATGACATTTTTGAACAAACTGAAAATTTTCCTCAAAATAATATTTATTGCAAACTAGTGCTTAACTTTGTTAATTGGTGTCCGATCGTTATGACTTTTGGATATGATATTTTTCAGTACTTCCCTGACATAGTGTCATAACAATAAAAAATGTAGAACGTCAAATAAAAGCTACGGCATTTTTTTTTTCGCTAGATGACACAAAATGTCGTTATTTTGCAGAGTAAAATGGTGAGTCGTGAAAACTTTGTTATCTTTAGAGATAGTTAACTAGTATTAACGAGAAAAATGTTGCCAATAGAGCAAGGAAACTCTTTTATTCTAACTTTTTTTTCATACGACATTTAGTTTGGGTTGTGTACTTTTTTAAAACCGAAGGAAATTGAATCGGCGCTTCGCATCTCTTGGCTTTACCACTGTGGATGCGAATAAAGCGATCAGTGTGTCAAAGAGAGTAAACACCATAGCCTTCTTCATACGCGCAACAAAGATGACGCGCATTACAATATTGTTATGACACTATAGGAGGTATAGTGCGATTTATGAGATTGAGAAATGATAGGAATAATAATAATATTTTTTTTTACAAGCCTAAAACACAATATTATTATTATCTAATTAAAATATTTATTTTACATTGAATTTTCCCTCACACTGGTAACTTATATTGCATCTTACATTTGCTTTCAGGCATTTGCACTTGTTACCACAGTTAAATAATTTAACATTTGCAAAATGGAATAATTTTTAAAAATATTATTTTGAGAAAAGGAAACAAATCTGAATTCTGTAAGGCTGTCTTAAGAGAAATTAAAGATATACCTGTTGAGCTTTCCTACATACCAATAGAAGAAATCGACACTTTTAACACAGCTTATATAAAAAATATTATGGCACTTATTCAGCGGTATCAAAATTTCGAGAATTATTTTTAAAATACGTGTATTTACTATTAAAGTTAAAGCCTCAGATCTGTGGTACAGGGTGGCCAAATAAGAATGTGATCTGTGAAACTATCCATCGTAGAGGCTTGCGGAAAAAAAAGTTATAACTAAAACGGCCAAGAGAAAAACCAGGAAAATCTTTTCAAGTTTCTAAAATGGCTGCTAGGGGGCGTAAGTGCAATCTTGAATCTAAGAAAGTGACGTTTCTGTGAATTTCGCTATATTAACCTAACAAAAAAATACATGATCTTTAAAGTAGAGGATAATCTGAATTTTTTTTGTTTGACAATTTTTGCTGCATCTCTAAAAATAAAGTGGTGGGGGGGTATTCAAAGGTTTCAGTAAAAAACACCCTGTATATTCGAAACGGCTGAGCCGATTTTAACAAACTTGGGCTAGTTGAAAAGAGCTATTCTTGGGCTAAAAATGCTATAATATTTGAAGTTTTGTTAGTTTCAGATGTCGCCGCTAGAGGGCTTTTTTCGACATTTCGACAGAAATGGTTAATTTTCTCAAAAAAATTAAATGCATTGGTATAATTTCTTTTTCATGAAAAAGTAGCTAAATGATGCCTAAACAAGCTCGCGAAAACCGCATCTCGGTATCTTGTTCCTAACCTAAAATTTAGGCCAAAGAAAATTTTATACGGAAATCTCTTAAATTTTTTTTTTTTAACTAATTAATTCCTTTTATTATGTAAGTTGTGGCCCTAAAAAGGACCGAATTAAAAAAGATAGGTTTTTAATGTCCCCGTGAATGCTCGAAATTCTGAAGCCTCTCATGGGTAGACAAAACTGCAGCTTCAATTTGGGCTCTCGGTATATTACGTAATGCATTACGAATCCGATTTTTCGTATCTCTCTGGTCGTAGGTTGAGTCTGAAAATTCAAGACAAGTTAAGTCTGGTGATCGCGCAGGCCATGGAAACAGACTTCCTCTTCCAATCCAACGCTGTTGTAATACTGCATTAATATGCTCTCACACAATAATGGAGAATTTTTATTTCTAATCCTTTGGAACGATGAAGCCACCTTTAAAATCTGCACAATATGCATTATTGGTCTGCAGAAAATCCGCATTGGTTGCGTGAAGTTCAGCACCAAGGAGTTTAAATGTGTGGTGTGACATACTGGGAGGCAGAATTATTTTTTTTTACCAATATCTTTCTTGACTTTTTGGTCAATAAATTACCGTTGTTGTTGGAAGATGATTCACTGGAAACACGTCAAAACTTGTTTTTGCAGTTGAATGGTTGCTCAGCACATTATGCTATTATTGTGCGAGAGCATATTAATGCAGTATTCCAACAGTGGTAGATTGGAAGAGGAAGTCTGTTTCCATGGCCTGCGCGATCACCAGACTTAACTTGTTTTGATTTTCAGACTCAACCTACGACCAGATACATATGAAAAACCGGATTCGTTAATGCATTACGTAACATACCGAGAGCCGAAATTGAAGGTGCAGGTTTGTTTACCCATGAGAGGCTTCAGCAATGCATAGAGTAAATAAAAGGAATTAATTAGTTTAAAAAATAAAAATTTAAGGGATTTCCGTATAAAATTTTCTTTGATGCGGTTTTCGGAAGCTTGTTTAGGCATCATTTAGCTACTTTTTCATGAAAAAGAAATCATACCAATGTGTTTAATTTTTTTGAGAAAATTAACCATTTCTGACGAGATGTCGAAAAAGCCCTCTAGCGGCGACATCTGAAACTAACAAAACTTCAAATATTATAGCATTTGTAGCCCAAGAATAGCTCTTTTCAACTAGCCCAAGGTTGTTAAAATCGGCTTAGCCGTTTCGAATATACAGGGTGTTTTTTACTGAAACCTTTGAATACCCCCCGCCACTTTATTTTTAGAGATATAGCAAAAATTATTAAACAAAAAAGGTTCAGATTATCCTCTACTTTAAAGATCAGGTATTTTTTTGGTAGGTTAATATAGCGTAATTCGCAGAAACATCACTTTCTTAGCTTCAAGAGCTCAGTTACCCCCCCTAGCGGCCATTTGAGAAACTTGAAAATATTTTCCAGGTTTTCCTCTTGGTCGTTTTAGTAATGACTTTTTTTCCGCAAGCCTCTACGATGGATGGTTTCCAAGATACAGTAGATAAAGAGAAAAGAAATTTATCCCATGTTTCTCAATCATTAAAGCACTAGCAAACTTGAAGCATCTGGATGTTAAAATATTAGTAGACAATTTGTTGTCAATATATTGTTTATCTGGATGTGATTCTGTTAGTTTTCCCTTTAGAAAATGTAAATTATTTAACTGTGGTAACAAGTGCTAATGCCTGAAAGCAAATGTAAGATGCAAGTTTCTAGGGTGAGGGCAAATGCATTGTAACATAAATATTTTAATTAGATAATAATAATATTATGTTTTGTGCTTTTAAATAAAGTATTATTATTATTCCTATCATTTCTCAATCTCACAAATCGCACTATACCTCATATAGTGTCATATTAATATTGTAATGCGCGTCATCTTTGATGTGCGTATAAAGAAGGTTGTGATGTTTACTCTCTTTGACACACTGATCGCTTTATTCGCATCCACAGTGATAAAGCCAAGAGATGCGACGCGCCGATTCAATTTCCTTCGGTTTTAAAAAAGTACACAACCCAAACTAAACGTCGTATGAAAAAAAAGTTAAAGTAAAAAAGTTTCGTTGCTCTATTGGCAACATTTTTCTCGCTTATACTAGTTAACTATGCTGCCATCTATGATTAGAAGAGAGTATTGACAATTATTGAAAGCAAAAAATTCCCGGTGTATTGGGGTTGCATACACAATTTGCATTGTGTGTTGCAAAGCTTTTATTTGACTGATTCTAGTCAAAATGTCACTCTCTTCTTTCGTATCCCTTTCAGAGATTAATACAAAGTTAGAAAACGACTAGAATCAGTCAAATAAAAGCTTTGCAACACACAATGCAAATTGTGTATGCAACCCCAATACACCGGGAATTTTTTGCTTTTAATAATTGTCAATACTCTCTTCTAATCATAGATGGCAGCACATCTAAACATTTTATCTTATAGCGGATATAGCTACTGACTTGTACGAGTTTGGAATTTTATTTATTGGATTCGAAAAGCCTAACTGACGAAGCCGAAAGGCAGAAACCGGTCTTAGGATGTCGAATCTGATAAATTAAATTCCTTACTCGTTTTCTAGTTAACTATCTCGAAAGATAAAAAAGTTTTTTTGACTCACCATTTTACTCTGCAAAATGACGATATTTATAAAAAAATGACGTTCTACATTTTTTATTGTTATGAAACTATGTCAGGAAAGTACTGAAAAATATCATATCCAAAATTCATAACGATCGGACACCAATTAACAAAGAATTCAGCACCTCAGATTTCCGACTATAAATTGTTATAGAAAATTTCACAGCTTAAAAAAGTTTTTTTTTGTTGTAAAGTATCGTTTTTTTTATTGAGAGAGGAAAGTTTTCAAGTTTATAGTATTGAAAGTATGCACTTTGCAAGATGTACTCCATAAATCTGCAATCTTTATTAGATCTATATCACTTAAACGAATCTCGTCCTTTTAGTTGAATCAACAGATGTCTAAATTGCAATTTAATTCAACTCGGTTTCCGATTTGGATACGTGCCAACGCCATGTAAACAATAATTTCGTTCTACAACATTTTTGATATGCATTTAAATTTTACATGCTGGTGTTTGATAACAGGGAAAACTTTCATAAAAAGTATTAACGGTCGTCGAACGAAAATAGCAAGGCATTGAATTCAAGTTAAAATAAACAAAATTCAACATCATAACATATTTTGTACAGAAATATTATTGTTGTACTTGAAATTTTCCACCAACTACAATTAGATGTTTCTCGAAGTGTGCAAAAATAGTTAACATATGTCTAAAATTAATAAAGAACCACAAGATGATTTAGTTCCAAATAAAAAAAATTAGTAATGAATAAATTGATGCTCGCAAAAACCCTTCTTCCTCTGAAGACCCAGTAAAATATTCTCTTCGCGTTTTTAAACTTTTTCTTGCATTTTGTTTTTTGTAAATTGTTCCTTCATTTATCCCTCGGCAATCTCCGAGATGAAACTCAATTCCTTCCAAAACTTTTATGACGATTTAATCTTATTTAATTCACAACTTTGTCGTAAGTGCCTCATGCGGCCCCCTGACTCTAACGAAAACATAGTAGATAATCTAAAGTAAGTTCGTTGTTATAAAGGTTGATATTTAATTTTTAAGATACCGGAACATCTGGTAACCTCAGCCCTCCACTGAAAAGAATAGCGCCCGAGAGATTGGCGAGTAGCGCCACGGTCTTAACTGAGGAATAAACTAATCTAGTTTATATTTTTTTAAACTTTTAGATTTTTTAATTATCTACAACTTTTATAGTCAACTATAGGACGCGCGCTAACCATTTTTGCAATCGAAGATACATATTTTGTAGGCGTTCGTTTAATATTCAGTTTTGTTTTAGGTTTGGAATGTTTTTAGAGACGTTTGTCGTTTCTGGAGGATGCATAGCAAAAACCCGTCGAAGCTTAGAAAAAGCGCAAGCGAAAAAGAACCAATGTCGCCTGATACAATTCGTTTGTTGTGTTCCGCAACTGTCTCCCCAAGTAGTTTAATTCCATATAGTTGTAGACCGTCTGGTATATTGGGTAAGTTTTAAACTACTTTTTATACATATTTAATATTTGAAACACAATCTGCACTGGATCCAAAGTGGGCTACCTGTCACCGGTAAAGGTCCTATATTCCTGTATGTATCTGTATCTGTAAATCTAGAAGGGTGGGTCACCCCACAGCACGTAGGCCACATTTGGCCCATTGTGCGTCCTTCTGAGGTTGAGCCTTACTTCTAGCTCGTCAGCCAGCCTACTTGTTTAAAGTAGGTGATGACGTCGCCTGAAGGTAGCTCCCTCATGTTGGCATGTGTTAGCCACCGTTCGCCGAAAGGAAAATGTCTCATTTGTGAGAGTGTCGGGCATTCGCAAAGAATGTGTTCGACAGTCTCGTCTTCCTGTTCACATCCTCTACACAGTGGAGTGTCAGATAACCCCATCCTGTAGAGGTGTTTTCGTAGATGACAGTGGCCAGTCAGGATACCTGTGGCTGTGCGCAGATTCTGTCTGTTCATAGTCATGTATTTTTTGGCTGCAACCTATTTCGTCGTCAGCTGCACGGTTACCTTTTGATTTTCCATGACCATTGATCCAAGCTTAAGTGACCACGTTGTTGTTGCAAGCTTCGATCAGGGCCTGGTGACATTCTAGTACTAGATCTGATGTAATGCGTGGTCTATCCACAGCTAGTAGTGCCTGTCTCCTGTCCGTGAGGATGTAAATATTATTACCAGTAATGTTTCTTCTGGTAGTCTCTTTTGCGGCGATGGAGATAGCAGTGAGCTCTCTATTCCTGTATGTAATTTAAGCACATAATATGGAAATATTCCTACGCACTACTATCTCCAATAATTGCTATGACCTTTATCACGGTTTTTTGTTGTCTCTCTGACTTTTCAACAATTTTTTTTGACGATCTCTCGTGTTGAAGGCCGACTGGAACTAGGACGAGCTCTTTGAAATATAAATCCTGTTTAACTTTGTGTATAATTCTTTACAATTCTCAGGTAAACACGTGTTAAAAAAAGAAATGAGTTTTTTTTAGGGAAACTTTTATATTAAACCTTTTTCAAAAACAACTTTTCGCTAATTTGTAATTTCCGCCTTCAGGTCGTCAATCAGTAATAATTTTATTTCTCTTGGAAGGTGCGGAAAAGAAAAAGGCGAGAAAAATAAAAACAAATGTTCAAAAGTCATAGGCGGGTTAATTTTAGAACTAATTTTCTCTAAATAGCCATAAAAATAATGTATGGATGATTTATGATAATTTATAAGCGGAATTACTGATTGGTTTCCACGTAAGCGAACGGTTCCACTCAATCTGGTCTACTGTTTACTCGAATTATAAAAAATTCTTAGCAGTATGTGGTTGGTCAGAAGATTTAGGGTAAATTATCAGTAAATTAAAAAAAGTCACTTGGACAAATTAAAAGTTCCGGAAGAGGGGGTGGGGGTAGCTAAATATACAACTTGAGAGTTGGATATTGGTTTTTTACGATTTGTGGCTGAAATATGCATACTATCGAAAAAAGTTTAATATAAAAGTTGTAGATAATTAAAAAATGCTAAACTTTTGTATAAATCATTTTTCAACACAACCTCAAAATTATTGAGGAAATCTTTAAAAACCGTATTTTTCGTTTTTAATTTTTACTTCTCGCAAAAATATCTTTTTTTTTTATAAAACTTGGTGAAAACGTTCTTTGTGGTGTTTTAAATAAGCTGTAATTTTTTCAAAACAAAATATTTATGTTTCGATTTTATAAGAATTTAGATTAAAAAAAACACCTAATTTTCAATCGAAAAAGTTCCCATACAAATTTTTCGATTTATTAACTTTATCAGTGCTCATTTTCTTCGTTGAAACCTCGACTTTAAGATGCTATGAAAAAAAAATATGGTTCGTATTGAAAAATATCTTTAAAAATGCAGAAAACCGAAAATCGACTTTTTCATAATCGATTTTTCAGTTAATCTAGATAATTTTTTATTTCTTATTGCAAATAAGCATTGAAATTGATAAAAAATATTAATTTTCATTTAATATAATGTCATTTATATTCAATTATTTATTAATGGTTTTGAAATTACCGAAAACATTGTTTAAACAATAATCGAATTCCATGAAAATTCGCAATTCATAAGTTTTCTTTTAAAAGTTTAAAATTTTGATATACAGTGTGTTGTTTTACGGCAAAATTATTTCTATAATTTTTTTTGAGAAGATATTTGATAGGAGTGGTTCAGAATGCTTTTTCCGCGTCCAAACACTTTTCAAAATTAAGGTAGGTATAGACTATTTGTCTCACAGTAATCATGAAAGTTATTGATATATTGCTGCATTAGTGCGATATCATCAACATCAGAGATTGAATGATATATTCTTAGATCATCCGCATACATTAGAAAATATGCAAAACGAAAACATTGTGATATATCATTAATGTAGATATTGAATAAGAGTGGTCCCAGATGAGATCCTTGAGGAACTCCACAGGTGATTTGGCGATATTCTGACTCGTGGTTACCGATTGTTACCGCTTGGTAACGATCAGTTACATAAGATTCAAGCCAATTTAGCAGATGGCACTCCAGCGAGCTTCTAGCAAAACTGAGAGATCAATTTTGTCGAACGCTTTACTGAAGTGTGTTTGTAAGTGAATAAATTGGAGTCAAATGATCATTTCTTCATGAAGGCATATAGGTCTATAGTTTTTGACGAGCAATTTGTTGCCAGATTTTAAGATTGGGCTTATATGAGCTCTTTTCCACACTGAAGGAAATACACTCTCATTAAGGGATTTATTGAAGATTGTGTGAAGTGGTAATGCAATATAGTCAGCACAGTTCTTAAGGAATGTTGTTGGTAGATTATCTGATTATCCTTTATTTGAAAGATTTTGAAGTTTTTGAAGAATAGATTGTAGAATAGACGTTATATTACATGGAAATTAAGCTTTTGATTAAAAAAAGCATCGTTTGTTTTAAGGTAAATCCTACACCCACGCCAATATTTATGGGTGATCTTCCTAATTATAGAGTAACACCAGCGCGACCGTTCTCAAAGTGTGGGGTCGACTATGCTGGTCCGATCCTGGTAAAGGAAGGCACCACCAGGAATAGTAAAGTCAAATCATATGTTTGTATTTTCGTTAGCTTAGTTGTTCGCGCAGTTCACATTGAGCTGGTTATGGATTTGACAACAGAGGCTTTTTAAATGCATTAAAAAGATTTATTTCGCGGCGAGGGAAGCCTCTAGAAATTCATTCTGATACTGCTTTTGTATCAAAAATGATTGGCTGAAGGTATAAATATTTCCTGCCCCATTTGACGACGCTCGTGTCTCCGCCTGAGATTAGAAAACGATACATTTTTAAATTAACTCTTCGGCGTTGGCACGTGTGCTTTTGGCAGGATCGCAAACTTTCTGCTGAATAACCGCAACCTTCCACATTACTATATTTTAACTCTTACTCTATCCGTATCGTTTTCTCACACACGTATTACACACATCAATCGCATTCATCCCCGGAAATGGAACGCAAAGTTCAATATTTGGTCAGAAAGATCGCCTTAGGATTGAACTTATTTACGCTTAAAAGTGATGCGCATTTCGAGTTTCTATTTCAGCAACTTATTTCATACTTCAAACGTTGAACGATATATTTCGTTGTTTCGAATTTAGAGTTAATGTAGCAGAAAATTTCTTAGTTTCCGGTTATTACGCAGCACACGCGCCGATTTTGTAAAGGATGAGTTTTAGAAGAGGATGCGATACATTTCAACAAATAGGCGGTTACAAAATATGGAAATTTTGACACTATTATAATAGGAATTCACATAAAGTTTGACAGATATTTATTAAAGGTTTAGTGAAATTTCAGGGAGGATAATTAAGACAGATACTTATTAGCATAACAGGTTGCTCATTGATGTGCACTCTCATTTGCTATCTACTTCCGTAAAAAAAATTAGAGCTCTTGTAACTATAGCTTTGGATCCAATGTTGATTATTTTACATACATTGAGTGTTAAAGCTATAATTTTTAACGCTTCTGCTTCTTCTTGAGCCAGCATTTTAAGAAAAAAACATTCCCGATCACCAACTACTTGGTAGAATTGCAAAATAAAATCAATGCGTTCTTTTCTTGGTTTTTTAGAAATAGAATAAGAATTTTCAATTAAAATTGTTACAGTTATAAATGGTCTTGCTAGAGGTGATTCAGTCAGAATATTAAACAATCATTATTGAATGGTATCCAAATCAAATTTGCATTTGTACGTGACACGTAGCAACACGTTTTTCTATTGCATCTCATGCATCTCATTTGCAATCTATACCATCCATTCTTACTTCATTAAACCAAACACAATCGGGTAAATTTTGTGGACACAATATTTTCTCGAAATGGACGAGCGTCATCCATTTCAATACTAATATATAAATGTAAAATAAGTTGAATCGTATTTTCAATGAGAAAAATGCAAGTGTTTTGGTATATTGCCGCCTTTTTAAACATTGTTTGAAGATGATATAAAGTGGACTGTATAACTTTCGTTTTTCCAGAAAAACTCCAAATAAAACAATAGTAGTGACAATAAATCACTATAAAATGATTCATGTTACAAACACCACTCAGATTGAACTTGTATTTTGTGAAAAGAAATATTTTTACGTTAAGGTGACGGAGTTGCAGTCAGTTGAACTGTCAAAACCATACTGTTGTAATTTGCTGCACTGTCGGAGCACTTGAATTTAAAATATATTTTTTGCCGCATCAGAGGGCACTTGATTTTGTCAGAGAATTTGTAAATTACGTTGCATTCGTACAACGGAGCAGACCTGCTTGGTTCGCAGCGAGGAACGTACTTATTAAAATTATTAAAACTGTTGCGGTCTCGTCTTGTTAAGTCCCGCCCCCCTGCTTACGCTTAGGAATGCGTGTCTACGTGACACGAAGCCTGTAGGTGGTACGAGGAAACGGAAGTCCGCGATGCTTAAATGAGGTTCGTCCATCTCCATTTTTAACTTTAGTTTATTGGCTAATTCAAATATATCTGGCGAGTTGCCGGTAGCGCGGTTGCCAATACTGTTTGGTGTCCGTGGCGCGGTTGCCAATTTATTTATTAAATATGAATGAAATGTAATTGGAAATTAAACATATTACATATTACTTATGTTATGTTTTCTATTTTCAGGTAGACGATGGACAGAAGAAGAACCGGAAGAAGAAGAAACGAAAGAAAGCAACTCTACTTCACTAGATGGTGCTCCATTTAGGGAGAGAGCATCTACAGATGGTCATATCCACCAAAAGCCGTGGAGATGGCGATATCCACCACCAAGCAGTTCGAATGATCCCAGCGGGTATACTGCGAGGGCCAGTAGAAGAATGAGCATTTCCATGAAGGGGAACAACGCTAGTTATTAAGAATTATTGTTTATTTTGTTATAAATGTTTAAAGTCATTTTGATATACTTTTGTTTTTTATGTATTATTACTGTAGTGAAAAGATGAAAATAAACACGTTCCTTTTTTAATTGTTTGTTGTTTCTACTTTTAAGTAATAATTAATTGTATGGGTACTTTTAGCTCAGGCCGGTTCTGTCGGGCGGTCACAGATATTAGATAAGATAGCTCAACGTAGTCAACATGGCGGCGCATATGAGTTCACCTTACGACCAAGTCTTTAAATAGTGATCCAAGTAATACACAATGATTTTATGGTCGAATTTATACTACTGATTTGTACCAATATATTAGTCAAATCGTATTCTAGTATTAAATAGTAATGTCATGCTTTGCGCAACCCAACAGCCACCGAAGTTTCTACAAGAATGTAGTTCTTACAAGCTTTAATAGATGGCGCGTTTGGCGCTATGAAGTTTTGATTTGAGATTTGACATAAGTCAAACAAATTATTTAAAAGGCTAGAAGTTTAAGACTTTTATTTTAATTAAGTTAATTATAATTATTGAAAATGGAATTAACGAGTGACTTGATAGCTATACAAAGCATTTTGTCGAACTTAATAAAGAATACTGGCGAATTTACACGGGTAAACTACAGAGGAGGTAGGTGCATAAAAAATTATTTTTTCACAACAAACGGGCTTTATAATATTATTTTAGGTAATGAAGACACAATTCTAACTGTAATTATGGAAATACAAAAATTTCTCAAATCAAAAACGTACATTACAAAAGACGACAAACCAAATGAGATATATAATAAACAATTAGAAGATATAATTTTCTTTCTTGCATTAAACACAACGTTTAAAAATCCAATAGAACTAGAAGAATACGCTCATCTTTTGAATGTTACGCCCTCATTATCTAAATGTCTTTTCGCAAATGTCGTATATGGCTTAGATTTGTGTAAATATTATTGTAATGTTATCGATATATTTCCAATAAACTTTACTGTAGAACTATTAGACGAGGTGCTACAGTGTTTGAAAAAATCAGCTCCGCAAGTTCAATTGGAATATGCTATGATGTTTTTAAAAGCTGCTGCTAATAAATTACTCAAAACAAATTACTGTTCGAAGGTAAGTCATGATTTATCTTTTTTTAAACTGTTTATTATTTATGATTTTAAAAGTACTGAAATACCAAAATTGGGTAGCTACAAAAGCAGCAATTATTTACAAATTTGAATCATATCAATAATCATTAATGCTATAATAAGCTTTTGAGGGTAATAATTGTTTTACTGTCCGTTTAAATAAGTTTCCACACATAGTTTTATATTTTTTTGAAGGTGATTGAAAAGTTTTATTCCTATTTATTTTGGGGATTTTTAAAATCTGGCCGAATTATGCTTTGGAATTTATTTATTTAGGAGTTACACAATCAAACGGGTTGCCCCTATTATAAGATAATTAGGTTAGGTCGTGTTAGAATACAGTTTTCAATAGAGTATGGGAATAAATGAAACGAGTCTTTTCTGAGGCATAGCTTATTCCTAATGCATAGCTTATTCCTAATGCACCATTCGTTAAACTCTGATACATTTTTTTTGGAGGTTTTCACAATCCTGGATATTATTAATTTCACAATAGAATTTCATATTGTCTGCATCAATCTTTATCAAAACGTTTATTTTACTGGCAGTGTCATTAACAAAAAGATTAAATAACAACGGACCCAGGATTGACCCTTGTGGAACTCCTGAGCTTTGTATAAAAGTTCGTGATTTAAATCCGATGCACTGAACATATTGATCTCGATTGTTTAGGTACGATTTGAGGATTGATACCAGCTGACCAAAAAAACCAAGGTTGTCAAGTTTGATTAATAGGAGGGAATGATCCAATGTGTCGAATGCTTTGGAAAAATAATAAGAAGAATAAGTTCTTTTCACATAGTTTTTTAATAATTTTTTTTTAAATATACTTCCAATAATTTTGCCCCAATTTTTACACCATTACAACATTCCCCCAAAATTTGTTTTCTTAATTTATTTTTATCTTAAAAAATAATAATATCAAATTTTAATTTCTATTTTTCTATTTTTTTCGTATACTTAAATTCTCTTCCTCTGCTATTCCCAAATTCATTTTTATTTCTTCTATTAAATTTTCTTCCAATATCCAAAAATATTTTTTTTAATTTCATCTTTCATCTGTGATAATTTCTTTTCAAATTGTCTATTTCCTTCTGTATTTCCTTAATTCTCTCTTCTGCTTTATTCTCATCTTGTTTTTGTTCTTCTCTTAATTTTGTTACTGTCACTTTCTTCTACTTGTACTATTAAAGTTTCATTCCATACCATTTTCTTTCTAGATTTTCCATCCTTGGGTGTCTTGTACCCCCAATTTAATTGCCTTCATTTTTTCTTTAATGTCTTGCTTGACTTCTTTTACTTCTTTTTCAATTTTTTCTTTGAAAATCTCTTTTTTTTCTTGTATTTCTTTTATTTCATTTCTTGTTTTTAAATTTTCTTTCTCTGCAATAGAAATATTTGTTATCAACCCTTCCTTGATATTTTCTTCTAATTTCAGTACTTCATTGTTCATCAAATTATATTTTGTGTTCGTTTTTATTATCTCCTTCTCCATTTGTCCCATTATTTTCTGTTCTGTCAATTTCTGTTTGCTTTCAAATTCTTCAAATTTCCTCTTCCATCTTCTCTATACCCTCCTTTAACATGTTAGTATTTTCTTTCATCTCTTGCTTTAATTTTTCTTGATTTAGTTTTAAATCTTGTTGATTTTGGGCCGTCTTCTTTACCAATAATTCAAACATTTTAACCATATATCTTCTTTTCTTTGGCCTTGCTCTCCTCCTGCTAAGGTGTCAATCGATACTACCTCTTGTCTGTGTTCTTCCAGTATTTCCGAGATTTCTTCCTGTCTCAGATTTTCCTCCTTTTCTTTTATAATAACAAAAGTTTCTGGATCTTCTCGTTCCAATGTTAGACTTACATATAATCTTTCTATTAGATCTTTTTTTAGTCCCTCTACATCTTGTCCTCTTCTTCTTAACTCTTCTTTCAACCTTTAAATCATATAATCTCTTTCCTGTTTCTTCTTCCATTTTTCTTCATATTTTTCTTTCTTTCTATCTATCTATCTGTGATGGAGGTGTCGATACACTGCGACCTATAAGATCTATTATGCCCCCTACTGCTGCCCAGTCGTTAAGGATGTCCTATCCAGTATTGGGATCTTTTGTTATTTACTTTTCCAAGTTCATCAAGTATTGTACTGGTGCTTATTCTGCAGAAGGGTTCAGGTCCCATAAATGGTGTTTCATCCCCTTTTTTTGCGAGTACGTCTGATATTTCATTACCCTCCACTCCAGTATGTCCCGGAACCCATAGTAGGGTGACAGTGTTGTTCTTGCCTAGTTCTCTAGGCACTTCTCTTTCGTTACTTAGCTTTATGTTGAATTCTTTCACAAAGCTAAACTTCTTTGTCATCTCATCTTGGGGCATGTCCCAGGTTTGGTGATTTCCAGGAAGGAGTCGAAACTTGCGTTTGGTTGATCCTTCTCTGGTCATTCTGTAGGTTGTCCTTGTCGCTATACTCTCCACTACTATATGGAGGGGTGTAAGGCTTAGGCTTACCTCCATGGCGGCTGTTGGGCCCGTTCTCATTGCACCTGTTATGCATACGCAGGCTAGTCTTTGGATTTCTTACTGTCAGTTTTCACTTTAAACAATGTAATTTGTGTGGTTTCTACTAAAGCCCCACGTTGGGCGCCATTTGAGATGGTTTAAATAATTCTCAAATTTTAATATTTATCATTAAAACAAACATCCATCACAACTATTTTTTTTAAGTCCTTTTTACATAGTTTTTTAATATTTTTTTTTGGGTAGATTTATTTTTGCGAAAACCATGTTGGTTTATGGATAAAATATTAAAATTCCCACATTTTTTCAAAAATTTTTGAGAAGATACTTAATAAGGCAACGGGGCGGTAATTAGTAATACTTACAGGGTCATTCTTTTTAAACAAAGGTATCATTTTTGATGTTTTTAATAAGGAAGGATAAATTTACCATTTGGTTTTCCATATTCTAGGTTGAAGATGATATACACAGCTTGTGTGAAGTAACAAACATGATACTGTATTGTTTGTCGGGAATAAATTCAGACCAATTAGAAAATATGAACCAAAATAAAATTTATTACCACATGGGATTCTGTATTTTATCTCTTTTCGAATTACTGTTACAATGCGATCAAAATTGTTTGAGTTTAAAAACGTTTATAGGAAACGTAATAAACACATGTGCTTCCATCATCAGAAATGTTACCATTCACGTTTACTGCGCTTGGGTAGAGGTAAATTTAATTAATCGATAATTTTTAGATACACCATGATAAATTGTATTCATTTTTCCTTTAGGTTTACATCAACGATGAAGTTCTTCAATTGGCAGTATCAAATAAAGCGTACTTGTTTATAGAAACTTATCAAAAATTTTCTGAAGCCTCAGAATTGATTGGCATGTTGGGAGGTATCGCCAGAAAACCTAAATCGTTGACCGAACAAATATACGAGGCAGATATTAACACTGTTATTAAAAAAATTAACAAAAGGGATCAGGATCAAATCAGTTGGTTTAGGGCTTTACTAAGAACTCAAATTTTCGATAACGAGAAGGCTCTAAAATGCGTTAGGAAGTGGTCGCATTTGTGCAACGAAAATGACGTCACCATTTTACTGAACTGCTGCATACGATTAAACACCGAAGAATCCGTTAAACTTTTCATGAGTTGCGCTTCAAATTTGACTGTAGAGAAATTGAAAGCTGTAGCAACAACGCATTTCTACAACAACAAATTTTTAAACCTATGCGGTACTGATGTGGAGGAAAATTTAACGAGAATGTTAAATAAACTAAATGAAGGTGGTGATATAATGGACGATTTAACTAAAGATATTCTTCTACTTTTTTTACAGCAGCCCGAAATTGTGCTTAATCATTTGTACAAGGAATGTCTAAAAAATACGTTTTATACGAATATTTTAAAAGGAAGCTTCGATTCCATAAAACAAATCGTTAAAATTAGCGAAATGGGGGTGAACGTTTTTTTGAATGTTTCTCAAGAGAACGCACCGAATTCTGATAATGTTAATAATTATATTGAGTTATTGAGGACTCTCAAAGATATAAATTATTTTACTAACGACGATATTTTATTGAGAATTTTGAATCACTTGTTGAAAAAATATTATGACGACAAATCGTTAGAACAGTTGGATTTCGTGCTTCAAATAATTGCGGTGAGTAATTTTCTGTTTTAATTTTTTTTTCTTTTTGGAAATGAATCGTTAAATATACAATTTGAGGGTTGGATATTGGTTTTATACGATTTGTGAGGCGAAAATCGATTTTCGTTACACCACCCCCTTACTTCGCAAAAAATGATCCGCGAATTTTACGATTTGTGGCTGAAATATGCATGCTATCGAAAAAAGTTTAATAAAAAAGTTGTAGATAATTAAAAAATGTAAAACTTTTATATTAATTATTTTTCGACGTAACCTCAAAATTATCGAGAAAAACGATAAAAACCGTGTTTTCGTTTCGTTACATCCCCCCTTACTTCCCAAAAAATGACCCGTGAATTCATAGGATAATATCAGGTCAGGAACGACTCGAAACTGCCCAGAAATTCTTTGGGGCGGATTACGTCGATCGCCAGAATGACGAGTTGCCGCCCTTCCCCACCCCAGAGGGGCGGGGCCTGAAACTTTATAACTTGGTGAAAACGTTCTGCTTTGTGTTTCAAATAAGCTTTTTCAAAGCAAAATGTTTATTTTTCGAGTTTATACGAATTTAAATTTAAAAAAAATATTTTTGTTTGAGATAAAAATTAAGTTTCATAACTTCGTGAAAACATTCTTCTTTGTGTTTTAAATAAGCTTTTTCAAAAAAAAATATTTATTTTTCGATTTTATACGAATTTAAATTAAAAAAAATATTTTTGCATGATATAAAAATTAAAAACGAGTCGTTCCTGACCTGATATTTTCCTAGGAATTTTTTGGGAAGTAAGGGGGGGATGTAACGAAACGAAAACACGGTTTTTATCAATAATTTTGAGGTTATGTTGAAAAATAATCAATACAAAAGTTTTACATTTTTTAATTATCTAGAACGTTTACATTAAACTTTTTTTGATTAAAATCCAGGTACGGCTTAATTAAAATAATTAAAAAATGCAAAACTTTTGTATTAATCATTTTTCAACACAACGTCAAAATTATTGAGAAAATCGTTAAAAACAGTATTTTTCGTTTTTAATTTTTATCTCCGGGCAAAAACAATTTTTTTATGAAACTTTGTGAAAACGTTCTTCTTTGTGATTTAAATAAGCTGTAATTTTTTCAAAGCAAAATATTTATTTTTCGATTTTATATTAAATTATGGAATTTTTCTTTACGTACCGACTCACGTATCGTTGAACCTCTTTGCTCCCCCCTCTCCTACCCCTCTGACACACCTCTACTACCTCTCTGCTCTCTCTCTCTCTCTCTGATACGGCCTCTGCGGTAGTTGAAAGACAACATCGAGCAGCTCGAAGGCCTAAGAAAGTTAGTCGGTCGGACGGAGAATTGAACGCTCACCCTATACCGTTCGGCCCCACCCCTCGTCACTGCGCATGATTTTTATTTACGTATACCCAGTATATGGCTGTTTTCCCCGTTCAACACCATGAAGTATTAGAAACTCATACAAATTCCCTGTTAGAAGAGCTACTAGTACTGAGATTCAACAAAAAACTCAAAAAACAATGGCCAATAGAACTAATGTGAAGTGCTAAGTGAAAAAATAAAATGTGTGTATGTGAACCAAAAGAGACAATAGTCTATAACCAAAAAAGGTTGCATCACTGGATGCTAATCTTTCCATGTCAATTAGCTGTTAGTCAACCTAACACTCGCTATCACTTCAACTTAAAGAATACCTTGTAATTCTGATTGTTAAATAAAGAAATTATATAAAAAAAAATCGGCCCAATAATAGCAGAGATAAGAACCCTTTTGGTGACATCACTGCGCGTGATTTTTGTTTACGTATCCGACGACCCGTACATTACTATGCCGTTTTCCTCATTCAAATCGGACCAATAATAGCAGAGACAATGCATGATTTTAATCGTTTTTCTCGATAATTTTGAGGTTATGTTGAAAAATGATAACTACAAAAGTTTTGCATTTTTTAATTATCTACAACTTTTACATTAAACTTTTTTCGATAGCATGCATATTTCAGCCGCAAATCGTAAAAAAACAATATTCAACACTCAAATTGTATATTTAGCTTCGATTTTTCATATTTTTAGGAAACTTTCTTAACTTTTTATCTGACAGAGAAAACCAAAGACTTAACGAAATTATTCTTAACGATAATGAACGAATTTAGGTGTAAATTTTTCAATTTTGACGGTCTCAAGCAACAAATAGCTAAACATACTGTCGATATATGTACTGATGTTTGCAAACCTTCTTATAATTCTGAAAGTAAGTGATTTTATTTAAATTATTTTATACATTCCGTCTTTAATTGCCTTAATAATTGGCAAAAAAAATTATTTCTCTCAAAAAACGCTTTTAAAATCATCGAGTTTGAATTTCGCGCGTAAACGCATTTCATTCGGGTATCAAATTAGTGACGTCACTCCCTCCCTTGGCTCTTTAAATTTTAAATGTCACCTCCATCCGTGTTTATTTGCGTTTTCTAATTGTTAATAGTTTTTGTGTTTAGTTGTGGCTTCTAAATAAAAAACACATTTTATTATTTAAATAAAATGCATTTTCTGATTGCAAGAATTTATGCTGTTAGGTGCTTATTTTATGACAAATTGTTTTTTATAACTCATCCTGTATATATTTTTGTTTTAGTGGAAATAAATATTGACGATGAAAACGATTTCACTAGATACTATAAATTAACAATTATTTCTGGCCAAGAAAAATCAATTTTTCAAAGTCTTTGTATCGATTTTGACATCGAAGATTATGGAAATTGCGTCTGCACTTTATTAAAGGTATTTTTGTTTTCAGCTTACAAATAATTTCTAAAAACGCATCCCTTGAATGGCTTGTAATATACCACATGTATATCGAGCACCTCGTATAGTGTATAATTATTATTGTTTAAGTTTACTGTCGGGTCATGTTAATGTTATCAAGACACCGACTTGTACGGCAAGGTCGGGCCTCGATCTTACGTGGGTGAACTCCAGTTCACTCTCGGATAAAGGTCGATGCATATATCGAATTATTATAGACATTAGATTAGATCAATTTAGATTCATTCATACATATGTCAAGTATTGTATTCATTATTGTTGGGTTAATCCCAATTACAGTTGTTGTTATTATTGGTAGAGTTTACTTTCTCTCCCTCATCACTTACTTAAATCTTAATTTTAAATGAAAATTTTGTACCTACAATAAAAAGTCAAGTGGATGTAAATCCGGTGAACGATGAGGGCAAGGGAATTGATTTTCTTACCCTATTCAATGTTTGGAGAATATTTTTTTATTCGTTTTAGATATTACCTCCTGCGGTAAGCAGAGAATGGTTAGATATATCGCAAGAAATCATTCCTTTGTGTGGACATGAAAAGTGTTTAGAACTTATGACAGATGTAATGATACTTTTATCTGAATTAGTTGAAACTCAAAATATAGATCAAAATAAAATCGTATTTTTAGCTCTGAAGTATTGTATTCAAAATTATGGACTAGTGTTACAGGTAAGACCAATTTAGTCAGTACATTTTTCTTTTTTACAAAGGTTTATAGGATGTATTTTGGAAAAATTTCATTATCCCCTTTTCAAATAATAAAAATATCTTCCAGTCATCTTTATTTTTGTAATCAACGGTTTTTTCTTCTTGTTTTTAAAAAGTTCAACAAAAAAATTTTTCAAATAAAAGGTTGCCTTCTGAGACGCGTTTGGACTGTTGTAATTCAATGCCCGTGGAGTAGTTTTCAGTCCAGATGAGGTGCAACCAATATATAATTTATATTATATTTTTGAGAATTTTGAGCATGGTTAATTTTTCGTTCTTATATTATTTTTTAGCAAAAATTCTTGACCAATTCAACTTTAGAATTAGAAGTTGCCGTAAACAAACAAATATGTAGACTTCTTGCGAAACTACCGAATTCTATAAAAGAAGAAGAAGGTTTGTCGTTGGTCAACATACTCACGGATAGATCTTTGAAATCGCTAGCAAAAGACAAACATTTTCTCTGTCATTTGATTCTAATTAAGAATTCTAAATTGTGCCAAGTGCTAGCTCAAAAAATTACCGAATAATTTTTGTTATTCTGCTTTTTTTTATTTTTGTATTAATAAATGGTTAAAGGGTACGTGTTTTTTTTTTTTCGAACAAATTAAACTTCTAATAAAGATAAAAACATTACGCACGCTCATGGTCATTATTTTCACATTAACAATTCACAGTGACCGTGAGATAGGAATAAATAGCCAAAAGGGTTTCAGGTACTTTGAACATAGCGCAGAATTTAAACCAATAAAAATCGAGAATTTGAATAGAGCGCGAAGTTTGAACCAATAAAAATCGAGAATTTGAACGAAGCGCAAAGTCTAAACCAATAAAAATCGAGAATTTGAACGGAGCGCAAAGTCTAAACCAATAAAACTCGAGAATTTGAATAGAGCGCAAAGTCTAAACCAATAAAAATTGAGAATTTGAAGAGAGCGCAAAGTCTAAAGCAATAAAAATCGAGAATTTGAATAGACCGCTAAGTCTAAACCAATTAAAACCGAGATTTGAATAGAGCGCGAAGTCTGAAGCAATAAAAATCGAGAATTTGAATAAAACGCGTAGTTTGAACCAATAAAAATCGAGAATTTGAATAGAGCGCAAAGTCTAAACCAACAAAAAGCGAGAATTTGAGTAGAGCGCGAAGTTTGAACCAATAAAAATCGAGAATTTCAATAGAGTACAAAGTCTGAACCAATAAAAATCGAGAATTTGAATACAGCGCAAAGTATAAACCAATAAAAATCGAGAATTTGAATAGAGCGCAAGGTCTAAACCAATAAAAATCGAGACGCTGAATAAAGCGCGAAGTCTGAACCAATAAAAATCGAGAATTTGAATAGAGCTCCAAGTCTCAAGCAATAAAAATCGAAAATTTGAATAGAGGGAAAAGTATAAACCGACAAAAATCGAGAATTTGAATAGGGCGCAAAGTCTAAACCAATAAAAATCGAGTATTTGAACAGAACGCGAAGTCTGAACGAATAAAAATCGAGAAATTTGAATAGCGCGCAGTCTAATCCAACAAAAATCGAGAGTTTGAATAGAGCCCAAAGTCTAAACCAATAAAAACCGAGAATTTGAAAAGAGCGCGAAGTCTAAACCAACAAAAAGCGAGAATTTGAATAGCTCGCGAAGTCTGAAACAATAAAAATCGAGAATTTCAATAGAGCACAAAGTCTAAACAACTAAAAATCGAGAATTTGAATAAAGCGTAAAGTCTAAACCAATAAAAAACGAGAATTTGGAGAGAGAGCAAAGTCTAAAGCAATAAAAATCGAGAATTTGAATAGAGCGCAAAGTCTAAACCAATAAAAATCGATAATTTGAATAGAGCACAAAGTCTAAACCAATAAAAACAGAAAATTTGAATAGAGCGCAAAGTCTAAAGCAATAAAAATCCAGAATTTGCATAGTCTGAACAAATGAAAATCGATAATATGAATAGAGCGCAAATTATAAACCAATAAAAATCGAGAATTTTGATAGAGCGCAGGCTAACACAATAAAAATCGAGAATTTGAATAGAGCGCGAAGTCTGAACCAATAAAAATCGAGAATTTGATTAGATCGCAAAGTTTAAACCAATAAAAATCAAGAAATTGAATAGAGCGCGAAGGCTGTACAAATAAAAATTTAATTTTTAGCACGTGATTCCCGTCCTACAAAAGCGAGCGAGGCGTGGAATTTCCCAAATAGGATTTAGAAACGCTTTTTTATCTTTTGATCGATAATTTTATAGGAAGTAAGAAAAACTGCACATAATATCTGCATTTTATTAAAATCTATAAAATATACAATCACCAATCCAGATTAGTGAGAATATTAAACATTTTTTTTTATTTCAAATGAAGGTAGTGCCACTTGTCAACTGAAACAAAACAAAAACCTTTAATTAGATGCTGCGTCTTTTTAATGTACACAAAACTAACCTACTCTTAAAGCTTGCAAATGCACGATTGGTCAAGAAAGTAACTTTTATCAACTGCAAATAGAATTAAATTAAATTTTAAATAAACCAATATGCTACTTTTATCTAAACTAAACTAGAAATTTCATTTAATACCTCAAGTACCTTAAAATACGCGTAAAATGCTTTATAAAATTATATATTTGCTGTTTTGAATTAGAATAGAGCGCAAAGTATAAACCAATAAAAATCGAGGATTTGAATAGAGCGCAAAGTGTGAACCAATAAAAATCGAAAATTTGAATAGAGCGCAAAGTCTGAACCAATAAAAATCGAAAATTTGAATAGAGCGCAAAGTCTGAACCAATAAAAACCGATAATTTGAATAGAGCGCGAAGTCTAAAAAATCGAGAATTTGAATAGATTGCAAAGTCTAAACCAATAAAAATCGAGAATTTGAATAGATTGCAAAGTCTAAATCAATAAAAATCGAGAATTTGAATAGAGCGCCAAGTCTAAACCAATAAAAAACGAGAATTTGAATAGATCGTAAAGTCTAAACCAATAAAAATCGACTTACCAACAGGATCGATGCTTTGAGGTGCCCCAGATTCGGGAGTTTTGTTCACAACTTCTTTAGCTTCGCAGTAGGAAATTTTAAACGAATTTCCATCCAAACTAGTATTTACGCTACAAATTAATTAATGTCAATAATTTAAATGAAATAAATATTTTTCTTTTACCATGAAATTCCTTTTGCGTCGACTTCTTTTGATACCAAAGCTTTCCAAAATTTATGAACCTAAAAATTTTCTCATTAAAAAAAAATTAAAAGAAAACTGGCTCGATTTACCTCATCAATTATTTTATGAGCAAATGCAGCAGGTTTGGCTTCCCCATTAAATGCAAACTGATTTTCCGGTTTTCCATCTGGAATTTTGTATATTTTAAACCATTCCACGGAGGCTTTAAGTAAGCCCGGGAAATGTTTGTCCAAATCCGCTATATCGTTCATTTGATCTGCTATTGGATCATTCACATCGATGGCAATTAGTTTCCAATCAGTCTCACCTCAAATAATTATTAATAGTAAGTATAAAAATCAGAAACCTTGATAATTTTTATTTAAACCTTCAATGAAGCGTGAAATAAATATTAGTTACCTTCATCAATCAAAGCAATGGTTCCTAATATTTTGACTTTCAATATCTCCCCGCGTTTCGCAACTCTATAACCGATTTCAATAACATCAATTGGGTCATTATCTCCCTTGCATCCAGTACCGTCGTCTAGATGTTCGGGGTTTTCCCAGGTTTGTGGGAGCGCCCCATAGTTCCAAATGTATCCATGATGCGGAAAGCAATTCGCAACGAACCTTGGTTTTCCTTTTTTTATGTCTTGTTTGATTGGATTCAAAAGTTCTTTCATGGTAATCTAATAAAAATGTTTTATTTTTGCATCTAAACTGATTCTTAGTTGCAAAATAATTTACTCACCTCCATTTTAGCATTCGACCATCTTGGTATTTCAACAACCATGTTGAAAATTTTTTTGGTACAGTCAGCTACCAAAGGAATGTCATGAAGTGGAGAAATGGGACCATTTTGATCCTCTGTAAGAAATTATGAGAGTTTTTATGCAATGTACAGCTTATTTTAAATTGCAGAACAAAAAACAACTTGTCGGCACATCTGGGAATTTTGTTTTTATATTTCTGCAATTGAAAATGGATTGACAAACTAATATAATCATTTATACACAGAAATTTGTAATAACGAGTGTCATTGATTGATGTTAATGACTACAGTGGATAAAGATGGATAAAAATTAATTATACAATTGTAATATTAAAGGAACAGCGAAATAATCTCTAAAAATAAAAAGCAATTAGATATATCGACTACGTAACACGTTATTAAATACATGACAAATGATAACATTTGTATTTTCTTTTAAAAACCGATATCAAATTATAATTTATGTCGTTGATGTCGAGCCTTTAGACTGTAATCAAAATTTCAGGAAAATTCTAATCTCAAATGAAACATTACACGTCTAACTGATATTGTGCAAGCGAGTAGTTATTTTTGTATGTGCATAGGTTTTTGATTGTACAAGATTGCTATTCGACCCATGATTTACTGTTGTACTTTTTTATTTCCCACTAAGGGGATTCACCGCTGATATCATTGGTCTACTACATACAGTAATTAACATTCCTAACTAAAAAGTGTTTTAAGGTAAGAAACATTATGATAATGGCTTCCCTGAAAAACAGAAAATAATCAACGGTGACACTAAAATAGTTTAAAAACAAATTTTGAACATTAACGATTATTTTACTGTGATAAAAATAAAATTTTGTAATAATATGATTTGATTAGATAAGCTGACCTTAAGAAATCCCATGTGGAGTTTCATATTGTTATATTTTATTTATGTTAGATTTTATATAAATCTTTTATTCAGCAATCTGGTAAAATAACAAAAGGTAATACTATATTTAGAAAACAAATAAATATTAAAACATCGCTGACACAACAGAAACTACCACTTAAAAAATAAACTTTTTCAGTAAAAAGTTTGATAAGTAAATACAATTTAAACAATTTTTTATGTAACCAGATATTTTTACTATTATCCAATGAATTTTTTGGGTTCTAATTAACAGTGATACTGCTAAAGTGACTCCAAGATGATAAAACAACATTTTAATATTGTTCATTTCTAATTTCTTAGAATAAGAAAAGTATTCTAGAAACAAAACCGGTTTATTTATTAAAGCATTTTAAAAACTATTTGATTAAGAAAATAATTTAGCCCTGGTAAATATGGACACTCCTGGTATTATTTAAATTGATAAAATTACAAGACTTTGCCCTTTCAAGTCCATAGGTTAAGGTTAAGTTCACGTTAAGTAGTTCAAATACTTACGAATGTAAACTCTGTAGTCAGGAGAATAAGGGGAACCTCTTTCAAGTATTGAATACGACGACATGTTAACAAAATTAACGTTTAACTTAGGCGAACAATTAGTCAAAACTTTTTGACTTACACTACCACTACACAGACCTAACCTTCCTAACCATGAAATCATTAACGTCATAGTTGCTATTTGCCCCATCTAGCTAGGGATTGGTAATTATATCAGTCAAATTTAATAATCGAGTGTTTTTTAGTAGTGGTAACGCAGCCAATCGTTTTTAACTTGCTTTCAGTACATCGTAAAATTTTATTTCGCCTCCATTCAATGTAATTTGGAAGTTATGTGGCTCAGAAATAGAAATGAGCCAATCAAAAAGAAGAGGAAGCAGAGAAAGACAAAAAGTTCGTGAAGATCGAGAATTTCGTGTTCTCAAATTTTCCCTATAAATCGAATGATCGATTATTTTCATTCGAAATATAACTCCCTACTCTAGAAAATGATTTCAAATTGTGAAGACAACGGAAATATGTAAACAATAATTTCCAATACAATGGGCTAACCAAAATGAATCTCATAAGAATTGTATTTTTAACATCTTTATTCTCCATCAAAATATGTTTAGGAACTATAAACCAAGATCTTATACAAAACGGAAGAGTTCAATATCAGGTATATAATATATGCTTTGGTTCAAATTCAAGTAAGTACATTTTGTTTATAATTTTAGCTATTAAAAGAAAAAGGAAATTTACCTCAATACGGTGCTTGCTGGAAACAAGGTGTTGAACATTTGGACCGTAGATGCCAATATCTTACTGAAGATAGTCAAAGTGAACTCGCATTACATTTTACAAACTGTTTTCTTAAAATGTCCGGCCACGAAACTTACAATTGTGATTCAGATAAGAAAATAAACCTAAGAGCAATATGTATTAACAATATGTCAGATCGAGCTTTTAATGTTTACACAGAATTTTATACTCACATCCAAAATATATGTGGTTTCTTGCAAGGTCACATTTGGCACGAAATGATCGCTGAAAATACAATGGCTGTAGGAATTAAATTAAGAGAAACTGCTAAGAATCAAGAAGGATTATTGCAGGCCCAAAAGGAGAGTCTTATACTCCAAGAAAAAATGTTACAACATGGGAGAGTATTAGAAAATGTACTCGAAGATTTGTTTCACTCTTTTAGGACCCATCAAGATGTTTTAAATGTATTATCTCGAACAGTTTCTGATTTACAAAATTGGATAGTTGGAGAAATGTCTTGGTTCGATTCAGTTATTTTTAACATCGCTTCTATTATTTTAATATTTATTTTTACATCTTCTCAGAGAACTAGTGCAGCTCGGGCACTTCTTTTCTTGTTACTTGTTATAAATTTCCTTATAGAAAGATCAATCTGTGCTCTGTACCTATTTTTTTCTCATGATGATACTTCAAGCATGCATTCCACGGTGAATAGTTATATTTGGTTCGTACGATACTCTTTTATCGTATTTACAATAGTATTACTATCGTATTTTGTAGTCACGCAAGGTGATCCATTTAGGAAGCAATTCGAGCTTCTTCGTTCGATTCAGGAACAAAATTGTACCATTTTGAGCATGCTAAAAAATTCAGAAAGTTATTCTGATAAGTCATACTTAATTAATGTTAAAAGTTTTGATAAAATAAAAAGATTTTCGAAAATTGAAAAAGATTCATCTAATCAAATGCAACAGGAACGTTTTTCCTCTTTAAACAATTCTGTGCAAGATTCTAATTTGGTAGAAACAGATATAAAAAACAAATCGAGTATCGATAAGAATGTTAAAAATAAAAAAAGCGTTTTAAATAGTACCATTCAACTTATACTTGAAAAACAAAATAAAAGTGTAAACTATAATCTTCGAAGTAGTAGTAGTAGGTCTTCAAGTGTAGAACACCAAATATAGGTGATGTGAAATGAACAAAGAACAAATATTTATATTTTATAGAATTAAACTTTTATATGTACCTTTGATTATCTTTATACCCTCTCCTAAAGTAAAAAATGCTCAAAATGATGCCCCTCTACAGCTTCCGGAGTTATTTGTAAAATTTCAAATCGAATTTTTTTTTTCAAGTACTTTAGGGCTAGACCGGATCTGTCGGGTGGTCACAATCAACTAGGGTTGCCGATTTGTGAGTAAAGAGTAGTGGCTGTAGTGATGAAAAAGTGAAGTCCATATCCAATGACGTCGCCTCTCCCTTTCTTCAGGCTAGTTGGCAACCCTTCAATCAACTCAATATGGCAGCGTACATAGATTCGTCTCTCGACTAACGAATCGAGTAGTGCAGAAATGAATCTATATGTTGGTTGAAGTTAACCTATAAAGACAATCTGACAAATACAAATTTGTCTGATATAAATAGTTTATATTTACATTTTAAGTTTTGTTATGTTATTTTTATTGTGTCACCATTAATACTTATTGTGCTTCTTAATGCACTACCTTACATTACCTGTGATAATGATCATTCCTTTGAACCAGTCATAATTTTTCCATAAAATGTTATTAGGACATTTTTCTAAAATATGCCACTGGGGTCCTTTGACTGCTTTAGGTATTAAATTATTATTTATGTAAACGAATAAAGTTATAATCCATGAATTTCAGGGATTATTAAGATTGTTACGGCAATGACCATTCACTGTTCTAATATGTTGTGGCCCAAACATACTATTGGGGGAAAGATTAATTTCGTCGTATTTATAAGTTTCTCGGGTCTTACGTTGTATAATTTTCTTTCTTCGATTTATCAAGGACCTGGGTATTTACCTTTAAACTGGAAACCGGTAAGCTTTTAATTCAATACAATATATTTTCTTCAACTTTTATAATATTGTATTTATGCCTTTAACTTGTTCGAGATTCACCAGAGCCTTTAAAATAAGTTTATTCATTATGTTTCCTTCAGTCAAATATATATAATTGTCACTGTCTGACAAAGTACAAATTTTGATAATAAGCAAATGCACTGTCCTTTTCAAAATCGTTCCTTAGTACTCTATCTTTATATTATTTTAACATTATTTCTTGTCTTTGAAAACGACCTTTCCAAGATAGTAAGAGAATGAAACAAATTTTATATTGGTGGTATTATTAATACAAATAATTCCCTTTATTAAATTTATTACATTTTTATTTAAAACATAAAGGAACTCGCATTTTTGTATTTTCAGAAAAATGAAGAACACTACAAATTTTTACAGTTCTGTGAGGAGTGCCAAGGGTATAAAGCCCCTAGGTCTCACCATTGCAGAAAATGTAAGCATACGGTTGTCATTTCAAATTTTATTTTAACCATTTCAATCGAATAATAGGATTTTGTAATTATTTTCTCCAATAGGTCACCGTTGTGTGTTAAAAATGGACCATCACTGCCCATGGATCAACAATTGTGTAGGTTGGGGTAATCACGCACATTTTATATTTTTTTTAACGTTTGCCATACTTGGATGTTTACATGCGTCCGTAATCTTAGGGTGTTCTTTGTATAAGTCCATACATAGGGTACATTATTTCTATCAAGGGGAGACAGTTATCAATTTTGGGTTGTATGGAATGGTAATATGTGTTCTTGCTCTTGGATTAGCTTTCGGAGTCGTAATTGCAGTAGGAATGCTTTTATATTTCCAGGTAAAAATATAAATTTTTAATTACCCCCATTAGCGATAATTGTGGTAAATTAAAATCTTTTAAGTTGAAACACTATCGTCGACCACTCAACCAAAACACAATCCCCACAACTAATTTCGTAAATACCACATAGAAAGTATGTTGGGCAGACTAGACCCTCTGTACAGGTCAGATTTAAAGAGCACTTGGCTCATTTAAAGTATAGCCGAACATGCTTTTAATCAAAATCATAGAATAAGTATAGACAATGTATCCACAATAGATTGTTGGACGCATTTGAAAGTATAGAAATAGGTAAATGTAAAACTAGTTTAAACAGAGACAAAGGACCAATTCCTCTTGGTCCGCTTTTTAGTTTATTCCATTAGGTACGGGCGGGTTAGTCATCCTTGGCTGATTAGGTCACCGGGGATGACGGTGCTCGGCACCGCCGGGGGGAGGGGGTGTTAGTCATTTAGTATAAATAGCTGTTAGAAATAGTTAATTGTTTAGTCTATCATCAACTCCTGATGATGCCAACATAGTTTTGGTTGAGTGGTCGACGATAGTGTTTCAACTTAGTTGATAACCCAAAGGTTCCAATTTCCCAATTTAATTAAAATATTTTAGTTCAAGTCTGTAATAAATAATAGAACGGGCATCGAAGACTGGATTATGGAGAAGGCGACGCTTCGAAGGAGAGGATTAAACGAAAAGTTTAAATTTCCTTACGATTTAGGATTTAAGGATAATATTCATCAAGTATTAAATTTTACCTGTCAACCGGTCGGAGATGGAATTTTTTCCTGGCCCGTGATTGAAGGTTGTCACGAGTTTTCTCTTACAGTGAGTTAATAACTTTATTATATTATAAAAATTGGGTTTTTTCTTTCTTTATTTTATCGACAGCTAGAACAAATCGATCAAAAAGCTGAAAAAAGAATGAAATCTCGAATGTATAAAATAGTAAATCCATCTTCAGGATATTGGTTTCCTGTGAGTTACGGATTAAGAGTGTGTCTGAGTTATCCATTTAATGATGAACCACGAATTAAATTGGACGTTGGTGACTCAGTAATTGTTACCAGATGGAGGAAGTAAGTATTGTTTCTTTCATCAATTAACTAGCGACTAACGGCAAGGTCGGGCCTCGATCTTACGTGGGTGAACTCCAGTTCACTCTCGGGTAAAGGTCAATGCATGTATCGAATTATCGTAGACATTAGATGAGATTAATTCATACATATGTCAAGTATTGTATTCATTATTGTTATGGGTTAATCCCAATTACAGTTGTTGTTGTTATTATTGGTAGATTTACTTTCTCTCCCTTTTAGATGATTTAGTTTTTGGTATTTTTGTTTCATGGGATATTCATTTTGTTCAAGGTTTTGGCTTTTTGGAGAGAAGGTCAAAAGTGATATCTATCCAGAAAAATCTGTGGGTAGAACTCGAGGATGGTTTCCTAGAAAGTGTGCTGTTGAAGTTATTGAAAATAATCGTGATTCCTTAGAATATACAAATTGTAATAAAATACAGACATCTGAGAAGAAAGTCAAATAAAAAGTAGAATTAAATGTTCGTTTTTTTTGCGAAAATATGTAGGAAATGGTGGTTTTTAAAATGCGAAAATGTCTGGAAAATCACATCAAATCTCAAAATATTTTTTTTAGCAAAGACACATTGGAAAAGAAATATAAAATAGTCTATATAGTGGATCTTTCTCTTTCTTTTTTAGGGAGTCGATGGAGTACATTTTAATTAATTGCTATTTTCGCGAAAAGTTATTAATTTAAAAATTGTAGTTCATAAAATCACCGAGAAAGTTTCAGGAAACTCAAATCAAAAATAAATGTAGTTGAAGAAACTATTATTTCGGCAGGTGGATTAGGCCTACTGGGGACACCACATTAAAAAAAACGCGCCCTGTACTCTACCCCCTGGGTGGTGCGGAAAGGAGTACAATTTTTTTTTAAAAATAAATTCGGCTTAATAACTAGTAATACTCCAGATCACTAAGCCTAAGAATTAAGTGGGGAATGGGACAAAATACCAGCGTGGATCAAACAGAACTGGCTGGTATCTCAATTGCCACAAAAGAACTAACCAGAAAAGGAATTTCGGTGAAAAACAATCTGCACTGACAGCAGACAAGCTCTACTAGCCTTGAATAGACAGCGTGCTACATTAGTGCTAGTATTAGAGTGCCATCAAGCTTTAGCTAACGCCTCGGTAGATAACAATATGATCCTGAGGTGGGTTACAGGGCACGACAGGAGTAAAGGTAACCGCATTGCCGATTCCTTAGCCAGGCAATTGCGGAAATACCTAAACGTTACACCCATGCTCAATCTCTAAAGAGATGGGATGAAATCAAGGGATGCAATTTTGCCAGGGTCACTCTGGGCGACCCTGGGAAGCTGGCCATTGTCAACTAAGGAAACACCTCCATACAATGGGGCTAGTGGACACACCTCTATGTAGAATGTGTGAACAGGAAGACGAAACGGTCAATCATGTCCTATGCGATTGCCCGGAGTTAAGGGCCCTACTCACGATCCGATTTGGTCGGGCGGTTTGGTCAACTTGGTCAGGTCGGGTGAGAAATCAGGTCGTGTGTAGGGAATGCACTAGCCCGATTTGGTTAGGTCCCTAAGTCGGGTGTCGGGTGGTCGCTCCCACCTGACAGCCCTAGGTCGGTAGGCTTCAGGTTAGGTAGATCTCCCTCTTCCCTCTTCAAAACTCAGCTACAATTAACCCAGGAGGTGAAGTATCTAGATATAATCCTTGACGCTGGAACAGGCATTTGGAAAAAATTAATAAGGGTAAAATGGCACTAATGGCTGCCAAAAGGGCCATAGGCACTAAATGGGGCTTAAAACCACGTATGGTACACTGGTTGTACACTGCAGTGGTAAGACCCATGTTAACCTATGGCTCTACAGTCTGGTGGCCTAAAGTAATAAAGGAAGGCGATACTGGAGCTTGCTAAACTCCAGCGGTTAGCCTGCATTTGCATTACAGGTGCCATGAGGAGCACTCCAACAGCAGCAATGGAAACCATACATTCAGATTGGAATGCAATGGCTACTGGGATCCTTATGAACAAGGACACAGTAGAATCACAAAAATCATCACAAACTCGTTGATGGAGATGAGAAGTGATGAAATGGTACCAAAAAACAACTTCACAAAGCCCTTCAGCGTTCAGCTGAGTTGGGAAGGTGAAGAAACAAACAACTTTCGGGAAGGAACATTGGTTTGGTATACTGATGGGTCAAAAACCGCAAGTGGAACTGGAGCTGGAATATATAGTGAAACACCCAGATGCAACCGGGCTTCTACCGTTTGCTATACCGCACTAGCACCAGTGTATCTGAACTGAGCATGACCGAGCGGCATCGCAGGTGCCGTGACTCGAGACTAGTGCGGTTGTGGTCATATAGATTCCATTAAAGAATATGTTGCATCGACGTTTCACTCTGCTCCGCTCAGCCTAGTGCGGTCTTACCTTTAAAATACAAAATTACTTCAAGTAATGAGTAAATAAAGGATGAATCGGAATTGTAACATCATACGCCAACCCATCGACGCTCAAAGCGGCCTGTATGTTAACAGTTATGTTTGTTTACCTAAAATTTCGTTAGAGCGGCGCTCGTGTCAAGCGAAATCGAAATGAGCATGCTTATTAGTAGATTACAATTTGGTATGAAAGTCAAAACATATTTTCCATTTCAAGGTAAGTTAGTAAACGCAAATATTTAAAAATGTCAATAGTAATTAAGCTTCCTAGGTACATGTTTGGTTTGCAGATCCCATTTAAGATGCTGAAAACTAAACTTCGAGTCGTAGAAGTGAGAGGCAATAAATTATATCGATGAATCTTAATTAATTTCAAGAGAAAGTTGGAGAAATATAATTGACGCATTCTACCATCGAATATAGTCACTGTCGAATTACCATCGATGCACATTTTGAACTCTTCATTAAATCAAGATTATTTTAAGCGATTGTAAATTTTTGGTGTTAATAAAAATTCTTTTAAAACTGTGGTAATCTTTCGATTGGTATCCTGTATGACATATAAAACATATAAACCATCTCGACCATTCATGCCAGGGGCTATTTTATAGTGAGGATAGGCTTCAGATTGTGGGGAGGTTCTTGTATGCCGTTCCAGGGGTTAGTTTGTGGAGTTGGTGCCGGTTGGTATCTGTTTTTTCTTGTTATTAAGTTGCTTTCTTTCATCTACGTTTTGTACTCTGAGGATTCGGTATATTTTGCTGGAAGGTGACCACTGCAGTTTACCCACGTGGTACTTATTGTTGCTAGATCCAGTTCAGCTGTTGTGTGCCCCCCCATTTTACCAATGTGGTACTTTATGTTGGGCTTGATTCTCTTCCTTAGCTCCCAGGTTACTCTCTCTGTTATGCAGAGCTAACCTAACATTCCTGTTATTGAAGGGTTATTTATCAGATATAGAGTCTTGTATTTTATATATTGATGAGAAATATTCTTTTGCTTGGATCTCATAGTTTTCTTGCAGCTCTTCGTTTTTTATCGATGTTTTGTCCCCTCCCACATATCCTTCATTACAAATGCTTGTTATTTATACGGTAGTAGTGCAGAAGGTATAGTTCGTGTAATCGCTTTAGTCTGGCCATCTGAGAAGTGCTTTAAAGTCGATGTCCAGTGTTCTACTTTAATATATATCTCGGGAACCAGAGAATATTTCTCGAGTTGATAAAATAGAAACATGCATTAGCTAAGATGTAATCGAAGCGACTAATGGCTCGGCAAGCCGACCAAACAAAGGCGCCGCTTTAAAGCTGTTAAATACTATACCAAAAGCGATTCTTGTTAGTAGAAGAGTATGTGATTGATCCGTAATCTATCGTAGACCTGATAATGGCGGGTGACTCAAGAAGGTAGTATGGAAAATCGTCTGAAGCTTTTTTTAAAGGAAAATTTTACTAATTTCATATGACCCTATGGGTATATGAGTATGTATCTTCTGTGTTAGGGGTTTGGGAACCCAGATAAACGGCGCCTATGAAAATAATAAATCTAATCTTTCCGAAAAATCTCAATTACGTCGGTGTATACAAATAAAAATCTGCGACTTTTATTACCCAAATAAGTTTTATATTTGCATGTTCTTTTTGGATTTTATGATTGATTTATAGATTATATATACGTTTGTAACTTTATCAGTTGTTTAAATTATTTTATAGCAATAACAAATTACGCAAATTTTTATTTGATGCAATTACTGTTTGATAAAGAAGAACATTGTAAAACGATGATTTGGAAGGGATTAAATAATTTTTAACAATAAAAGCTGTTAATATTTTGATTGCGACATAAGTAATAAATTAACCTTCCACAACACATCACAGATAGAGCTACACGTTACTTAGACATTTTCTTCTGATATAAAATGCTTTGAATTTTTATAAATTCAACGTTATCATCGACTGGATTTCGATTGGCGAAGATTCAAAATAAAAATCTGACGCCTCTTGTAACAAAATGTAAAGTAATAAATTGATATTCCTTGCCTAAAGATTTGCCACTTGTATACATTTATAATATCCTTAATTTTCAAGAAATGAGTCCTAAAATTCCTTGATTCAAAGAAATTTCTTATACCGCTAAATATCTTTTATATAAAATTTTGATTACCGTTTTTTGTTATCTAATGAAAGTTTTGTTTTTTAACTCACGTGAAAAAAACTGTCTTCCTTGATGTAGCGCAAGCTTTCGATAGAGTTTGGCATGAAGGACTCAAAAACAAAATTATTAGCATCATATATATCAGAAAGATACTTTAGGATTAAACAGGAAGAAGCATACTTTAAAATTAAAGAAATTAAGACAGGAGTTCCACAAGGAAGTGTATTAGGGCCAGTCCTATACCTATTATACACTAGTGATATTCCTGAATTAGAGCAAAATACAATTGCCACCTTTGCAGATGACACTGCTATCATTGCAGTAGGGAAAACCCACGAAAAGGCTGCAAGAAAACTACAAACATCATTAGATAGAATTAATAATTGGACCAAGCGTTGGAGAATCTAATTAAATGAAAATAAATCGGTACATGTTAATTATACTAACAGAAACAATGAGTATATATCAGTCAGTGTGAGGAATCACACCTGGTATATGAAAATCAATTCTAAATTTTTAATTATACATCAGAAAATGAATTTTTAATATTCAGATGTTAATATTTAGTGTAGACAACAAATCTGATATTTGTCTGTAAATACGAAGTGTTTACATAAAAGAGTCTTTGTAAAAGATTAAATCAGGGTATCATTTTGTAATTCCGGTCTTTTTGGTCTTGATATACTGAAATTGCAAAACAAAAGGATTAAATAAAATACAAATAATCCAAGTAAATCCTTTGTCATTATTATCTCTATAATATTTTGACACAATTAAGTGGCGTACAAATAAGTACAGGATGTGCTGTTATATTTTTTTCGTATAAAAAAAATTGTTTTTTCTAACACCTTTGAAAATTGACTTTTTCTCGTGAAAATAATTGGTGGTATTATGCTGAAGGTGTTATATGTTTTACACTGGCAAAAATCATGCAGCAAACCTTGCGTACGGAAGGAAAGTGCTCATATTAATTTTCGAAAGGATGTAGAAAAGTTTTTTTCTCAAACAGTGTTTCGTGTTTGCAATATATCCAAAAAAAAATTCTTAATACTTTCTGTTCCCAAAACCTCGACGACAACTGCGCTTGTTGGTTTCGCTGCCGAACCAATGGAGGTATCCTGATTAGTTCACAGGTTTGGACTTGTCGAGAAACGTTTCAGTGATGATTCAGCTCCTTCCAGTCGACTGTGTTGGAATTATTGGAAATTATATGAACGCTTTCGTTAAAATTAACGTAGCGATATATCGGCATACGCCTGGTTTTAAAACAATGTTTGTTTTTAGACTAAACTCGTCGGCCGTCGGCATCGCGACGCTTTGAAACTGAAAGAGCTCAGTTTGAATAGAAATTTTTCGCCGCGAACATCGCCACAAAACGCTCCGTTTTAAAACGGAAATATGCGGTGTTTGAATTACATTTATAATGCAGGTGTGTAGGCTTTTTGTATTTATAGAGCACCCTTTCACACGTAGCAAAATATTAACGAATAAAAATCTATTTCCAATTATTATTTAAACAATTTAAGCGCAAATAGAATGTCATAAAAATAGCAATCAATTATTTGATAACACTATAAAATGGATTAATCTGTTACAGAGTAAATTATTGATCACCCAAAATGACAATTTTTGCGGTTCCAATTTTTTTTCCATTGCGTCAGGCTCGTTTTTATTATCATCTCCTGTCGAATTATCTTTTCTGCTATATGTCATCTTATTAGTTTTGAATTCTTCTAGTATCTATAATTACATATCATAATATACATGATAGATGTGAAAAATTATGACGACGCAGGGGCGGTTGAAGGTGCGTTTGATATATCGATATCTTTCAAACACAAAGAGTTTATCATTACTCTAAAATTAGCGTCGTGTCTCTTTCACATCATCTTTATCTGGCCTAGCATTTGAAAACGCTAGTAAACTAACCGTCAATAAACAAAAGAATGTTAGATGTTAGCAAACGCTCTTCCGGTGCGGCTGCCGCCATATTGCTCTCATATATTTCTGGCAAAATTTTAAGGGAACATAGGATTTTCAATTGAACCACTATTCCGCTACCTGCCTCGAGCAACCGGCACGTGATACTTACTGAAAGAATAAATTTATTTATTGTTGCATTTGAACATAGGCCAATTCCGTCACAGTCCACCATTTGTCGAATTATTAAAGAATCCATCCATTGCACGATATAGGTCTCGGGAAAATCAGCATAGGTCTCTTCTTTATCGATGGTAACCTAAATGGTAACAAATATGTACAGCTCCTGCAAAATCAAATTATTCCAACAGTTCAGCTTCTTCCTATTAATGTTGGGGACATTTTGTTTCAACAGTACGGTTGTTCAAGTCACAATAAACGACCAGCCACACAATTGGTGGCCTTTCAGATCACCAGATTTATCTCCGTCTGCTTTCTTTCTTTGGGGATACCTGAATAAAGAATCCGCTTATCGGCATGAATTTCAGAGAGCTACAAATCTTGATGAATTAAGGGAGAAAATTAACAAACTTTGTGCCAACATTACGCCAAATCTTCTCAGCGATATGAGATTATCTCTGTATCACAGATTTGGCTATTGTTTGACACAACAAGGTGGTTTATTTGGACCTTCAATATGGATATGGCAAAAAGTAACCACATCATTTATTTTCAGAAGAGAAATTATTTGTTACATTTATTGCAGCAAATAATTTGTTCCTGAAAGTCTCACATACACACATCCTTTCCTAACATTTTCATACTGCTGCCGGTCAGTGCTAGTAAGCTAACGCAGACACGCGCTCTGCTAACGGAGAGTAGGGATACAACAATGTAGAGTGGTTCAATTGAATAGTTGATATGTCGTCGTGCAGATTTCTTGTATATTGTGCTAGCCGACTTCTACGTGAGCTCATGTCCAAAATACATTGAAAATCCTATGTTCCGTTAAAATTTTGGCAGATCTGGAACAGCAAGACGTAAAACGAAAATGGAACTAACTCGGCACTTCAGAAAGGCGGCTACCCGCCGCATTTGTTTACAAAATCCAAGCTCCAGAAATTGTATATGATGGTAAATATACTGCAACATAAATTCCTCGTGTGCGTGCATGTTCTATCGGATTACTGTCAGGGGAATTTACTCGACAATCCATTCTATCGATTCCAATTTCATTAAATTAATCGTCCATCTTATTTTTATTACTTTATCCATAAAAAATTGTATTCCCGCTGCAGCTGCAGTGTTGTAGAAACCTTTCAGCAGAATTTACCGCAAAACATTCCCATTATTCATTTTCTAAATTGGAAAAACCGCTAATTAATTTCTATTTGTCCTTGAAAACTTTAGGTATTTCAGACATTCTCGGAAACAAATCAGACCGCACTGTACCCATAAAAACCAACACTAATTTATTTATATCACTAGTTATATTTTGTATTTTACAACTTTTTATAAATTGAGATTTGATGCCCCGAAGCTAGTGTCCCGCTTACCCCGCTGCTCGAAGACCGGCCCTGGTGTGACGTAGTGGTACTGTTTTATCAAGAATTACATGGGTATCATGACGAAGATTGCGGCTGCGCCGGCGGTTGAGTAACAGCCGACAAAATTTAAAAGCACAGAGGATACCACTATTATTCCAAGTTCTCGTTTCGTTTTGTTTACATTTACCAGTTGTTGATATATTCGGTGAATATGACGGGAGGTACAAGTCCAACTCTAACGAAAAATAGCTGCATATGCGAACCAGATGAGGACATCGACGATGTAATTAGTAAGTAATTTAATATTTCGTTCGATTTTTTTGACCTTTTTATATAAAAAAATATTTATTAAGACCCCGGCATATACTGAAATAAAATCGATTAGAACAGACATACGGTATGCTGACTCATGCTTGATGTGAAATGAGAGCGCTGAATATATGGTGTGTCTAATTTAAAAAAATAGTTTTTGGATGATATTTTGCTTATTTCATGACTTAAAAGGATGTGGTTTTTTGCATTAAATTTTGTAATGATTTCTGAATTGAGGGAAAATTTTAAAAAAAGAAATAGTGGAGTGCCGTTAGATTTATGTTATTTTTTACCGCTTTTACTTTTCCGCCATCTACTATACGATAAAAGAAGGTAATGTGAGGGAAAAAAAAGAAAAAAACTCGCGCACTCGATAAATTATCATTTTTTAATGAATTAATGTTAAATACAATTTTTCATGAAAATAAACCCCTCCCGAGTTATAATATATTTCTAAAAGTTTTTTAAATATAACCGAAAATCTGTTAGTATTACGTAAAAATTGATAATGAACTAATTTTATGGCCTTGAGCTAACAATTAAAATGAATTTTTTTTATTTTTCTACGATTAATACGAAAGAAGATATAGCAATTCAAAAATGGGTGTTTAAAGAAACTGAATCGTTCTAGCGTAAATATCTGGAAAAATATGACTTTCACAAAAAAATGTATATAACATCCTAATGAGAGAACAACATTGGGAACATTTTAAGACCATCCAGAACCGTTTAACATAAGCAGAAAAAAAGTTATGGGCAAAATAAATTTTTTCCAAATTTTTTTTACGCCATTTTTTTAGCGCCATCTAGACTGTGGCATTTAAAAAAAAACCCTTTTGCAGAAAGACGTAACATATGTTTCTACAATTGTCCAGTAATTTTTAGTCCTATGGGATAATTATTTTTTAAGTTTTGGCCTGTTAAAGTTGAGCAAAATTTTTGTTTTTTATAAGAGATTTTCAATTTTTGGTCAATAGCGTGAAAAGTATTGATTTTTGAAAAAAATTTAAAGAGACCAAACTTTGAGCAAATGTTCTTCCGAATAATTTCCATTTTCTTTGTTTTTTTTATCTTTTGTCTGTAACGAGATATGGCCGTTTGAAATTGCATACAATTGCATTTATAACCGTAATGTTATTTTTTCGGGTCAAACATTGAAAAAACACACACATTTCAATGAAAAAGTTAGTCTGACATTTTGGCGACATCCTAAGCTTTAAAATGGTTTATTGTACATCTCGATATTATCAGCCAAAAAAAAGTTACGGGCAAAAAATACATTTTTTTTAATCAAATTGAAAAATCGTCGCCCTATAACTCATTAATTCATTAAAAAAGGATAATTTATCGATTGCGCAAGTTTTTTCCCTCACTTTTTGATGCCCCTCCGCCGCTCCTCCGAAAACGCCACTAACGAAAGTTTTCTACTTCTGAACTAGACACTTTACCTAGCAATTTGCAAAAAAAATCAAGTCGATCTGATCAGTTAGTATTTTCTGCTCGATATTCTCACGAATCCCATATATAAATAAAATATTAATTTCCGAATAACTAGTGCCTTAAGTGCTAATTTTTTGGCCAAGTCCGTCCCTGTGTCGCTGTATGATTTCTCGATATCAACGTGGTCATTATTCAGCGACATGTGGGACGGATTTGGCCAAAAAATTAGCACTTAAGGAATTTTCAAAGTGACATATAAATAATATAACGTTTTTTGTATGAATTATACCTGATTACAAAGTTTTTGGCCACTATTTTGGTTCCTCTCTTTCTAAATTTGCAATTTTCGGCCTTTAATCAATATTTACCAACCCCAAAGATCGGCAAATTCTAATATATAGACATTTTAGTATTAGATTTTAGAGATACAATGCAAAAAAACCCCATCAAAATCGATTCACTGTCACTCTAGTTCGAGGTTTTCACTTTTTATGACTAACGGCCCTCCAGTAAAAGAATGACAGACTTAATGAAAAAATGGCGTAATATTACGTATTAAATTAAAATTAAAAAAATGGAGTATGTGGAGCGCGTACATTTAATATAATATAAATTTAAAATACATGCTTTCCAACGTCTTTTTCTAATTCTATGAAAATGAAATTTGGCAAAGACAAATAAATTTTAACGGTACACCAAGATACTAGTTTTTTGGAATAAATTATCCTCAGGTAGCCGCAGAAGTCAATTTTTATTTGTTCTTATTTTGTAAAAGTTAAGAGCTAATCTGTAAACATGGGTACTACATCTGGCAGTTGAAAAACTGAAAAATTTTCACTTGTAATGTCCCAAGTGCTTGCATTATTACCGGAAATTTTTTTCGACTGCACGAAAGTTTTAAAAATTATGCTATGAAAATTTTATACCTGTTGTTTTAAGCCAATCAGATGCCTTGATTTTAATAGGTTGCTATTTCGACAACCTGAATTTTCCAACAATTTTTTGTGTAGCTGCAAAAGTAATAAGTGATAATTTCCCTGACTTGACAGCTGTCACGTGCAGATGCCAGTATAACAGAAGCGTAGATTATTTTTGACAAATATTTATTTTCAATTTAAAGCCACAATATAACAGTCTTACATTTTTTTTCTTATCCTCTAGTACTATAATATTGTGTGATTTGAATAGAATATAATCAGCTTTTATTGCTTCTTGACTTTCTTTTCCAAAACGCGACATTTTCTTGTCAATTGAAGTGTCAATAGCTATCAGCCACATTAATTTATTAAGGCACCAAACACCAAAGCAAAATAAACTCCTAAACTGTCAAAAATTGTATTTTCTTTTTAAAATAATTTTTGGTATAAAATTTTCGTACCGAATCTCCCGCGAGCTTGAATTTCCCTCGGCTGGTGCATCGCGAAATTTTCAAAAAATTCGCACCTCGAAAAATTTTTCGGAAAAAAATGTCCTTCATATTCGCAGTCATGAAAATGTAACAGATGACGGCCTATATTGTAATAACAGCTTAAAATATAATCTGGCTAATGTGGAACACCCCGAAAGCCTCGCCAGACTCGTCTAATGATCGTCAGGCGCGCTAAATTCGTCACATTTGATTATACAGGTGATTAGTGTCATTAGGTACGTGTTCTTTTTTATGAGATCCTAAAACAATTAAATATATAAAAGCAAATACGCTGTAAAGAGTATAGAATTATGATGAGGCAGTTTGAAAAATATTTATTGCTGAAATCGTAAATTTTAATGAAGTCCATAAAACAGTTCAATTTTTTTTGGGTGAATATTTTATTTTTCTTCAATTTTTCGCCCCCAAAAAAGTTGTGACTGATTTTCTACAATATATATAATTTTTTTCGATTATTAGAATTCTCATAGTCACAACTGCGTCTTTAAAATTCCAATTTCCAACATCAAAATTCCGAAATATGAAAATGAAGTACATATACATAAATGTATTTAAATAGAAAATGTATTCAAATATTCAAATAATGCAAAATATTACACCGACAAAACAAATTGTTGTTGTGGAAATACTCAGACAGCCTTTTCCAACTTTGAAGTGCCGTAATTAAGATATTATTGATATAAATATCTAGGAACGTTTAGAAAGTATTGCGCTGTTGTCAGATTGTTTCATCGTAAAGACATCTAAGCTTTTTACTTAAAGGGACAATGAAATTTTTTGTTGGCCACTGCAAACTAATTAATTTTGTCTCTACCGACGTATTTTCATGCAAAAATAACGCTTTGAGTTCTGAATATACAGTGTGTCCAATTATTAAGTCGGCACCATATGAAAAACTTTTTTATTATTTGTTTTAGGAAAAAAGTTTTTTTTGATAAAAATTCGCGCAATGTCTAAAACCTAAAATGCAACCATCAGATATCAAATTTTTTTAGTAGTATACGAGGTTTGTCAAAAAATATGAATTTTGTTCAAGAGAAAAGTGCCTTTATTTTTGAAGTATGAAAAGAAAGTTATTAAAAAAACTTGTTTATAATGACATTTTACGTCGACATACCAATTTTGAACAAGATATTTCGACTTTAAAGAAATTTTAATTTTTAATAAGTTTTGATACACCCTGTAACTTTGTTAAAGTCGGAATATCTTTTTCAAAATCGGTATGTTGTCGTAGAAGGTCATTAGAAACAAGTATATTCAGAATTTTCATGGTAAATTTTTGACATAATCTTTAAAAATTGACTTAAAAAAAATAATAGTTTTGGGCCAGTTTACCATTTGAGAGTTATTATTATTTTTTTATTCACTGCGTACTCATTAATTATTGTAATACTTTAAACGGAGCTATTGCATAAAACTTTCTATATCTATATCAAGATGATAAGATATAAAAAAAGTGAAAATTGATTAGATATTTTAGAAAACGTGGCAACAATGTAAACTAATTAAAAAAAATTGAATGAATTAATTAAATGGAAGATCTGAAAACGTGATGTCTAATTAAACACGCCATCAAGTCTGTCTGGTAATTGTATAAACACGTTTTTTGTCTTTAGCGGACTAAAATTATTTGATAAAATAAAATCGTAAATTTACAATAAAAAAAGCGTTAAAGCCCTGGAAAGTGATCCAAGTGGCACAAATTTAACTTTTAGTCTGCTAAAAATTATTGTGTTCTTTCTAAATTACATTTTTTTATACCATCTATTTTACTTTGCTTTCGGCTCTAGTGATTAAATAATAATGATTGCAATGATTTTATTTTATAATTGTTTTCTAAATTTATTTTTTTTATTAATTAAATACTAATCAAGCAGTACGTTTTGCTGTAAACTTCAAACTTGATAAAATCTTTAATGCGATTATTTCAGAAGTAACATTTATCTATAGTCTATTTGAAAATACATGATCAGAACAGAAAAAATATACTCAACTCTACAGCCGTAGTGGAAGATTTTGGGGATTTTTCCGGGGAGAGGGGGAAGGAAGGAATGGTGGTAGGTAACATTGGGAACATTTTAAGAGCATCCAGAACCGTTTAACATAAGCAGAAAAACAGTTATGGACAAAATAAATTTTTTTACGCCATTTTTTTAGCGCCATCTAGACTGTGGTATTTGAAAAAAATAATCCTTTTGCAGAAAGTCGTAACATATGTTTCTACAATTGTCCAGTAATTTTTAGTCCCATGGGATAATTATTTTTTAAGTTTTGGTCTGTTAAAGTTGAGCTAAATTTTTGTTTTTTTATAACACATTTTCAATTTTTGGTCAATAGCGTGAAGAGTATTCATTTTTGAAAAAAATTTAAAGAGACAAGATTTTGAGCAAATATTCTTCCCGACAATTTCCATTTTTTTAATCTTTTGTCTGTCGAGATATGGCCGTTTGAAATGGCATACAATTGCATTTATAACCATCAATGTCATTTTTCGGGTCAAATATTGAAAAAACGGTCATTCCATGACATTTCGGCGATATCTTGAGCTTTAAAATGGTTTATTGTACATATCGATATTATCAGCCAAAAAAAAGTTACCGCCAAAAAATACATTATCTACAAATCATAATTTTCTACGCCCTATAACTCGGGAGGGGTTTATTTTCATGAAAAATTGTATTTAACATTAATTCATTAAAAAGGATAATTTAATTTAAGTTTTTTTCTTTTTTTCCCTCACCTTTTGAAGCTAGAAATTCTAGCGTACCGATTTACGATATCATGCATTTTCGACTGGACTATAATTTATCTGATTTTCGCACCAAACTCCGTAATAGCGACAAGATGGTCATTCAGTAATCTTTATTTTATCACGAACATTGCTGGGTTTGTTTTAAAATAGATTAAGCTAATTATTTTGCCAAAATTCAATAATTAACGGAAAAATATTTTATTTCTTTAGACGATTTCTTATCACAAGTTATTTTTATATGTAACATATAAATGAAAATGATCGATTACTAGATAATTTTTTTAAAGGTTGAATCTGGATTTATTACATCATTGAAAGAAGATTTTGCAATTGAATGAGACAAAACCGGCATAATTTTATATCTAACGATGAAATAAGTGCTATCATCTATCGGCCAAACTGAAAAATGAAGCCCACAGAGTTCTGATAGCTTATCAAAGCGATAATTTGTATTGGTGGTTGCTAAGTTTTATGCTGTCGACCTTACGAGTGTTTAGAATCATTTCCAAGCAATTAAGAGTGTTCTAAAGAATTGAAAATTATTAAATGACGTCAATGGACAATAGTCAATTGAATTTTGAAGACAAAATATTAATAATAAATAAAGTAAACTACATTCCGCGAAATTTAACGATCACATTGTCAATAAATATAATTTGTATCAACAAAAGTATAAGATTGGTATAATGTGCTAATTAATAATTAGGATACAAAATAAGTGAGTGAGAAATACAAATCGTTTAAAATTTATTGAAGGTCTATCAAGCAATTTAATTTAGTAAAATTGGCGGAAATATTAAAAACCAATGGTAGAACATAAAAAAATGTTTGATAATAAATTTCTCATACAATCAGATAAGATACATTTATAGTTTGTTCAAACAACTTTACTTTGTAAATAATAAATAAAATTATTAATATTAAAAATTCTTATAGACATACTAGCCCAGTTGTCAGAGATTCTGACGTCTACACCCTTTCAAGTACTTAAGTGCCAAGTTTTATCGATATCACATTTTGTGCCAACTTTTGGTTAATATCTGGCCCTGGCAACTGGGCTATAACATCAACTGAGGAATGTTAAAACAAATAAGTGTTGTATGGTAATAAAGTTAATGATTTAATAAGCATCAAAATCACGTGAGCGGGTTTTTATGTATAACTAAATTTTAATAACCGTGGTTATAAAAACAAAATGGGTACATGTTTTAAATAAAAAAACGCAAAAAATAATCTCACTTGATTTTTATTATAATTTTATGGTCTATACATTGTTTAACAACTTTAAACAAAACTCAATTTAAATGTAGAATGTTGTTTTTTAAATATAATTCGAGCTTGCTAAATATGCCAAACTCTGCAAGTATAAATAAATATTTTTACTGATTATTTTTTCATCTGTCAAAACAGTCAGATTTTGTGGTTTCAACCAATAAGAGCTCACAATACTGATAAAACCACTTCTTCGTAATTGTTTTTTGATTAAACTGTGTATACCTTTTTTCAAATGTCAAATATTATACTAAAATGTATTTGCACATCTATGTTAATATATAAATTTCAAAATTTATTTGTAAACTAACCTGGTTATTCGTTTATTCACACACACAACATCAGTTTTTGACTACCCAAATACTTAAAAATCCATAAATCTCTTTAAAACTGACAAATGTCAAACTCTATATCCGAATTAAGCCAAACGCAATCACGTGTGCCTTGTATTTAAAACTATAACAGCTCAAATATTTTTTGATGTTTCAATTTAATTTGATAAAGAAAATAATGAAAATTTGTGTGTAAAATGTCCTTTGCATAAATGACTATATCCTCTGTTTTTAATAGAAAATGATTCAAAAAATCCTTCCAAATACCACATACTCAAACGCATTTATTTCAGGCAAAACCACTCAAACAAACTGATTTTCGTGAAAACCAAAAATTTAATCGATAAAATTTGGAGGACCTTTGATAAAAAAATGTGTGTCTTAAGGGGTTAAACGTACATTTTAAAAGTATGATTTCGACGTCATATAAATTGCACAATTATTTTTAAATGTTTAAATTTCGAAAAATGTATTTATTTATTATATTATTTTACCCCAAAAAAAACTTTTATAAAATAATTTTCGTCAAAAATAAAGATTACAGCGAGTTTTACCTTTTAGTTTATAAATTAGTCATTCTTTGTATTTGAAAAAATGTTTGTTTACCCTATTAGTACATCCTCATTACGGCACTGATATTATCTCCAATTTATTTGATGAGCTTATTAACATCATAACCGTTGGTTATTATATCTAAATTAAATTGTTTTATTATAAAATTACTTATAAAAGTATTATTTTTCTTTAATTCAAATGACGCATACGATAAATAAGAATTTGATGGGCGATGTGACCTTGTAGCAGGCGCGGACTGCCGAAAATTCAACACATGGAGGTATACAAGGTGTCCTATATGTAATATAGGTACCGGGTGTTCCATGATGTTTTTAACAGCCTGTAACTCAGGAACTAGTTAATACTTTTTTTTGAAAATTGAGACATATCAATTGTACCTACAATACTATCATTAGAGGTATATTTCAGATCTGTGACGTCATCTGAGGCGCTGTGACGTCAACGATATGAAAAAAATTAAATTGGTCAAGGGGGTAAAAATTAGCTCAAATGAAAGAGATTTTTATCCCGAATTCAACGGTGTATCATATGTGGGTATTGATTTTTTTTTTTTTTTTTTTTTTTTTTTGCGGAGGTGAAGGAGAACCCTTTATGGGGAAGTTATGAGCCTAAAATCTCAAGGTCTACTGTGAGACTCTCCTTTCAAATGTTTACTTTCGACAATAATATAACGTGTTTAAAGTGTGAAATAACGTTATAATAGGTGTTCAAAATGATGTTACTACATGATAAATGCGTAATTAAATTGACAATTTAGCACATCAATACCCACATTATGGTACACCGTTGAATTTGGGATAAAAATCTCTTTCATTTGAGCTAATTTTTATCCCCTTGACCAATTTAATTTTTTTCATATCGATGACGTCACAGCGCCTCAGATGACGTCACAGATCTGAAATATACCTCAAATGATAGTATTGTAGGTCCAATTGATATGTCCCAATTTTCAAAAAAAAATATTCACTAGTTCCTGAGTTACATGCTGTTAAAAACACATGGTATATACACAAATGAAAAATTCCTTTATTATTGATTTTTCAAAAAAAATTATTCTTCATAAAAAGTTCTGCATCACATTATAATCATTAAGCAGGAATCAAATTTGCAAAATATTTAGTGGTATACAGGAAAAATCAAAATTTTTAATCCGGATTAATTTAATCCTTATAAAAGGAAGTCTAGTAGGGGTTTGTAGGTCTCTGTGAACATTCTTAAATTTTTACGGGGGTGTATCATAAAAATATTAAAAATTGAAATTTTCTTAAAGTCGGAATATCTTTTCAAAATCGGTATGTTAACGTAAAATGTCATTAGAAACAAGTTTTTTTTTTCAAATTCATCAAATTCATGAGTAAAATTCATATTTTTTGACAAACCTCGTATATGGATTTAAAAAAATTGATATCTGATGATTGCATTTTAAGTTTTGGACCACGCACAACTTTTTATGAAGAATAAATTTTTTCACAAAACCAATAATAAAAAAGTTTTCCATATGGTTCCAACTTAAGTAGACACACTGTATATACGACAACATTTAGATTCGAGTAATGTGAATTAAAATAACACTTATGTCCATCTTAAAGAAAAGGAGTGAAATACAGCGAAAACATCTACGGTTAAAAGCTTCAATCGGACTGAATTTCTAACAGGTGTGGATTTTCTTTTATATAAACTGGTTAGTTGAATAGTAGATTTATTTTTGTAGTGTGTACATATTATTGGAACAATTTGATTTTGTATTTAGTGCAAGTTTGTTTACAGTCCTTTTCTTTACGATAGACAAACTATATAAGTTTAAATATTTCGTAACCTTTCGCAGCCCCAGTCAAAGTTAAAATTCAGTCTTCTCGTAAACAGTTTTTGACAAGGAATTGTTTTGATAAATATTTATCTGCAATTCTTCTTTGTCAATCTAGTAAATCTAATCTTTAAAAAAACTATTTACATTATATTTCGTTTAGATAAAATTAGTGGGAAGCCAGTCAATAGTAAATAAATTAGTACGAGCTTTCGAAAATGTTTATTTTCTTTATCAAGACAAATAACACGAAATTCAGAAAAAATTACATACAAAAAGAAACATCAGTGTTAAAACTTAAAATGACAATTTCTAAAAAATCAGTATACAATTGAAACATACAGAATGAGATTATAAAAAATGTACGAGTTGAGAAATTTTCTTTGTTTTATTAATAGATATGTGTCAGTGGCGTAGCCAGGAATTTTTTTCGGAGGGGGCCCACTATTTCTCGTAGATAATACTTACTATAAATACTTTTTTCAGCAGGGATGGGGTAAATATACAGGGTGACACAGGGTTAAACCATCAAACGTTCATGATCGGTTTTTTAGGAAAAAAAATAAGATTTTTTATTCCCATAATCCTGGGTCCTAACTTGTTTTGGTTTTAGAACAAAAGAGTTTTTCATGAATTGCTCAAAAAACAATTTGGTTGATTTTGATAAAACTTTGCACGCTTATTTGCGGCAATAATTTAAATATTATTAGAATTAAATTATTAATTCCAGTGACGTCCTACAAGGTAATTTAATTGATATTGGACAAATCATTGTACGCCACTGGTTTTTTGTATGTTCGTTACTTTTCTTGGATTAAACAGTTGAACACACAAATTTTTTGCTTCTTCAATTTTATTCGTATCTCGCTTAGTTTTTGAGAAAAAAATTAAAATCTTATTTTTTTCCTGAAAACCCGATCATGAACGTTTAACGTCTAACTCTGGGCCACCCTGTATACAATGTATGCTATTTAAATACATTATTTTATTTAACAACAATTTGTTAATTATTAAGATAAGATTAAAAGACAACTAATTATTAATATAAGATTGAACTTTGAATGAGCATTATTCAAAGGCAATTCTGCGAGTTTGTCTGACATCAAAGCTAGGCCTGTTAATCAATTGGTAGGTGTATTATTTCGAAAATATGATTTCAGTCTTTTCATCGTTGAGAAACTTCGTTCAGTTCGTTCTACAGAGGCAGTGGTAACGGGTAAAACGGCTAAAATTATCGACTGTACTTTGAGGAAGACAGGAATCTACTTTTTGGCATTTCACTGTCCAAATATCCCATTCACTGCGTAGAATAACCGTGTATATTGTTTGTAAATCATCTGAATATCGCTGGCTCAAAAACGAAAAATAATTATAATTTATATAGTTACCACATTTTCTTATAAACTTCATAGAAGTTTCGGGGGGGGGGGGCCTGGCTACGCCACTGATATGTGTATATTGTGCTGAGGTCATTAATATCTGTTCTTTTATTCATTGATTCTTCATTGTTATTTATATGAACCATTTCAAGAAAGAGACGCTTATTGAGATTTCGTTCATTATCAAGAATTTTGGCATTATTATAGTCAATTTATCTATTACAAGATCTCACATTCCTTCTGCAGTCACTTTTATGAGAAGTTATTCTATCTTTAAACATTCTACTTGTTTGACCAATGTATACTTCATCACAGCTGCTGCATCATAGAATATATTTGATTTATTTTTGACTGGTTTTGTCTTCATTTTTGAACAAATGTATGAGTTTTGGGTAGATATCCCGCATTTCAAAGCGAAAAATCTAATTTATATTTTTTTTTGCCAGAAACCGTCGAGGAAGATGCTCATATACAGGTCGCAGACTGGCGACTCCATAAATTCCAATCGCCAATCGAGCTAACCCATGACGAAAGCATCCACCATGACCACTTCGAACCATTGGAATTTCACGGACATTGGGATGATGGTGGCGACACCACGTTTACCAATAACGGATTTACTGGTAATTATTATTTAATATTTAAATAAATAAAATAATTAGTTTACTTAGGAAAATGAGTTTTGGCCGTTTGAGGGGTGGGGTCAATTCTAAAATAATTGTAACCGACGCCGTCGTGTTCAGCATCTTCGAAAAAGGGGGGGGGGGCGTACTGTACTTTGGGGGCGTCTAAATTTATTTGTATTTTTCGAGGTTTTTTCCGACTTACAGAATATTACGCTAATGGATCTATACAAGATAAGTTATTTTG